>JADMNL010000030.1:76688750-77970000 GCA_016271365.2 Neoceratodus forsteri
ATTATTTTACAACTTATGTTTTTTTATTCGTTTGACTCATGCAGCCCCTCTGAATTATTGACTGCAACTATTAATCAATCATTCTTGCTGACCATTTTGCTTAACATGCTATAGAAAATAAAACTGTACTCGCCGAAATTGTAATTTTTTTAATTTCACACATGTTCAACAGGTACTAAGAATGTGCTGAAGGCCTGCTATGCCTTGAACATTCAATACCTCATCTACACCAGCTCAATTACAGCCTTAGGGCCAAATGTGAAAGGAGAACCCCTGATAAGGTAAATATTTATTTATTTCTGACACACAACAATGTGTGGTATTGATTCTATTGTACACACATAGAGAGGACTATTCCCAGAAGATGGAGTGTTACCTCAACAACCACCACCACCACCCTCTGAAGTGTATGTAGAATCATTATTAGTCATTATAGTTTCACAGTATACACACAGCCTTGGGGTGCATTATCATACTTGTTAAATCAGTTTCTGTTGATGTAAAAGTGAAACTAGGCAAGGAAATAAGGTGCAGTTTTGAATCTTGGGTATATCATGGGATACATCATAGGCATGTGATCAGACTCCACCAATCACCATAAAGAATTTCCCTAAACCATTATATATGTATTTTTGCTATACCTGTGCGAATAAAAAAGCACAACTATTTATGTTATTTTGTTTTCAAGGGACCTAGAGTGAGAATATTAGAATATTCTCACTCTAGGTTTCTAAGAAGCAAATATGCTTTCATTAGGTAACTCACAAGCTGGATTGCTGTCTCACCATAGAGAACTGCAATAACAGAATATAGCTTTTGGCACCATGCACTACTCTCTTTCACAACCCTGTGAAAAAATGTAAATCCTGTCAGTCATAGTTTTAGTAGATTGACTTTATCAATAGCGTCAGTAAAAAATGTCTGCCTTTTTGACTTCTTCATTTCTCTTATCTTGTGATGTTGTCCTAATAAATTGCATAAGTCATTTGAGATCCATGAAATAATTCTCGACTCTCCATTTCTGGCTATAAAATAATAAAAATGTCCTCCAGAAAAGCAAATACAGTATAAAAAAAAATCAAAAACACATTTGTAAGTGATAGTTTGGATCTTCAGTTGAGCACAGCTTCTGTACCTTGAAATGATTGTCTGATGTGCAGCCGACTATAGTGACCTACGAAATCTCCAAGCCTTCCTTCACAAAATGATTCAACTAAGTGGGACATATCTTCACCATGACTCCCTAGTTTCCATCAATGATGAAGGCCCTCTATCAGTGACATTATCAACCTACATCCCAAAGCGATGGCACAGTAGCTCCCCCACAAAGATCCTTTTGACTGGCAATTAGCACCATCTCCAAATTCAAACACAAATGACATGCCCCCAACTAATTCTCATTGATCAATAGCACTGATTTTAATGCGAACTGTGTCCTAAAAACAAAAGACCCAATCAAACTACCTGACATTAATATGATTTTCCTATGCTCTCCAGTCCTATTAAAGCATACAGCAGAAACCAAAAAATCTTACCAACACTTTAAGTACCAGACACTGTAGCCAATCAATGCGATTTTCCCACACTGTTCTGACCAATTACAGCCTAGAAGTCAGCAATAATTCAAAACATAGCCCTATGCTCACTGTAAATCTAAATTTAAGCTAAGAAAGAATCCCTAGAAAGCCTGAAAATGTATTGCACATTAGAAATCCACATACTGTAAATACATATATACATAGATGTTGTCAGCAGATAAGGGCCTTGAGGCCCATCCAGTCTGCCCTTCCCTTTCTAATGCTTGAGGTACCCTAGATGCTTTAAGTACTCCCCTTCAACCTAGCTTGATAATTCCTATGTTCCTATCCCATGCATTCTTAAATCCCTGAACCATGGCCACCCTGACCACTTCCTGGGAGAGACTGTTCCATCTCTCCACTACCCTTTAAGTGAAGTAGAATTTCCTCAAGTTCCCCTCTAAGTTCCCCCCTTTTAGTCTCATGATGTGCCCCCTTGTTCTGTTATTTCCTTTCATGTGAAAGATGCCCCCTCTGGTACCCTGTTGATCCCCTTTAGATACTTGAAGGTCTCTATTATGTCCCCCCCCCTTTCCTCCAGGGAGTATATACTGAGAGCTCTGAGTCTCTCCTCATATGACTTATGCTGCATCCCCAACACCATTTTTGTTTCCCTCCTCTGTACTGTCTCCATCTTGTCTATGTCTTTTTGGAGATGGGGCCTCTAGAACTGAACAAAGTACTCCAGATGAGGCCTCACTAGGGAGTTGCATAATGGTACCACCACTTCCCTCTGTCTACTTGTTATACCCCTCCCTTTGCACCCTAGTATTCTGTTAGCCTTTCCAACTGCTTTGTCACACTGTTTAGCCACTTTGAGGTTGTCTTCTATGACTACCCCTGGATCCCTTTTCTCTGTGGTGGCCTCCAGTGTTACCCTGTCTAGTTCATACTCAACCCTAGGATTCCCTCTCCCTAGGTGCATAATCTTGAACTTTTTTACATTGAAACCCAACCGCCATTCCTTGGACCAGTTTTCTAGCCTCTTTAGATCTCTCCTAATTTTTTCTATACCTTCCTGTGTATCTACTCTGTTACATAGCTTTGTATCGTCCGCGAACAGGCTAACCCTCCCTTCTAGATCCTCTGCAATATCACTTATGAAGGCATTGAACAGCACTGGTCTCAGCACTGATCCCTGGAGTACGCCACTTGTTACCCATCCCTCCTGTGAGCTAACCTCATTTACCACCACTCTTTGTGTTCCGTTACTCAACTAGTTTCTAACCCACACGACCACCTCTGTCCCCATCCCCAGATTTGCCAGCTTGCAGATTAGTCTCCTGTGTGAGACTGTGTTGAAGGCCTTTCTGAAGTTCAAATAGGCCACAACTATCACTCTGCCCTGGTCTATTTCCTTTGTCACCCACTCAAAAATCAATCAATTTAGTCTAGCTTGACCTCCCTGCCATGAATCCATGTTGCCTTGTGTCTAGCAGCTCCCTTGTCTCTAGGTAGTCCACCAGCCTTTCCTTAAGCAGTTTCCATCATTTTACCTACTATTGAGGTCAAACTGACTGGGTGTAGTTTTCTGCCTCTTCCTTGCTACCATTTTTGTGCAGGGGTACCATTTGTAATTCAGTACAGGTATTGCATAAAGTGAATATGTTATGGGTCCTGTGGAAATATCTGTGATATTTCTTTAAGTGCAGCATGACTCTATGATATCATGAGTGATGTCATTCATGCAATATTTCCATAGGGAAATTATATATATTATAGGGGCATGGTTGTGCCCCTATAGTTAGGGTTCAGTAACCTGTTTAATGTTAAACCTCAAATTTTGCACTTTAATAACTTTGCAACCGATCAATGGATTTGCACACAATTTTGGTATGCACTGTCCGTGGGGTAGATCCCTTGATGTAGCAAGTTCCTTTCCAGTGGGATGCACAGATTCTGAGATCTAGGCAGTGCTATAACCTTAAAAGTCGCCATTTTTGCAGTTTTTTTCTCATCGCGTTGCGCGCAGACAGTGTGGAATTTTGGTGTGATTTTTCTATGGTAGATACAGTTTGGGTAACATAACTACCATGCTTTGTTTGGTAAAAACATATTAATTTGTTGCAAAGAAACATAGAAACATAGAATCTGATAGCAGATAAGGACCGCTTGGCCCACCTAGTCTGCCCATTTCCCTACCTAACAGATAAGCTGCAGATCCTAGTTAACCAACAGCCTACTTCCTCCTACCCCCCACTAGAATTGCCTTATGTCTGTCCCATGCATTCCTGAATTTCCCCACTGTTTTTGACTCTACGACCTCCTCAGGAAGGCTGTTCCATGTATCCACAACCCTCTTTGTGAAGAAATACTTCCTCACATTACCTCTGAGCCATCCCCCCTCTATTTTCAAATTGTGCCCCCTTGTTTTTGCACATCTCTTTTTCTGAAAGATGCTGCCCTCTTGGACTTTGTTGATTCCCTTTGAGGTATTTGAAAGTTTATATCATGTCTCCCCTCTCCCTCCTTTCCTCGAGGCTATACATCTTTAGTTTCTTTAGTCTTTCTTCACATGACTTCTGATGCAGACCCTGCATCATTTTGGTTGCCCTCCTCTGGACAGCCTCCACCTTGTCTATGTCTTTGCGGAGATGGGGTCTCCAGAACTGTACACAGTACTCCAGATGTGGTCTTACCAACTGTCTGTACAGAGGGCCAACAACTTCCTGTTTTCTACTGGTGATGCCTCTCCCTATGCATCCCAATATCCCCCAGCCCTCCTTACTGCCTTCTCACATTGCTGGCCCACCTTTAGGTCATCTGATATGACTACCCCAGGTCCCTTTCCATTTTTGTTGTTGTCAGTATCTCACCCCCCACTGTGTACTCTTCCCCTGGGTTTTTGTTTCCCAGGTGCATTACTTTGCACTTTTTTGCATTGAATTTAAGCTGCCATACATTTGACCATTCCTCCAACCTTGCCAAGTCTCTTTTCATCCTTTCCACCCCACCTTGTGTATCAACCCTGTTGCAGACCTTTGTGTCATCTGCAAAGAGACATACTTTCCCTTCCAGTCCCTCTGCAATGTTACTTATAAAGACATTAAAAAGGACCGGTCCCAGTCCTGACCCCACTAGTAACCCTCCTTTCTTCACTGTGGACTCCATTTACTATTACCCGCTGTGTCTTGTTGTCCAACCAGTGTTTTACCCAGGCTACCACCCTAGGACCCACTCCCAGGCTGGCTAATTTGTTTATTAATCTTTTGTGTGGGACTGCGTCAAATACCTTGCTAAAGTCTAGGTAGGCCATGTCCACAGCCCCTCCCTGGTCTACTGCTTTGGTCACCAAGTCAAAAAAATTAATTAGATTTGTCTGACACGACCTTCCCGCTGTAAATCCATGTTGCCTCGGGTCCTGTGCCCCACTGGCTTCTAGGTACTCAACAGTTCTTTCCTTCAGAAGTGATTCCATCATTTTCCCTACCACTGAGGTCAAACTGACAGGTCTGTAGTTTCCTGCCTCTGTCTTGCTCCCACTTTTGTGAAGGGGAATCACATCTGCCATCCTCCAGTCCTCAGGTACCACCCCATCCTCCCATGATTTATTAAAAAGGGTAGTCAGTGGTGTTACTAGTTCTTCCTTTAGTTCTTTTAAAATTCTGGGGTGAATCCCATCAGGCCCCATTGCTTTATCCTCCTTCAGTTTTAAGAGTTCTTTCAGAACCCTTTCTTCTGTGAAAGGACTAATATCAACCCCCCATCCAGAGTGCTTCTATCGACCGGATTAGGTATTTCCCCCTGCTTTTCCATTGTGAATACTGAGCAGAAGTATTCGTTCAGTATCCCTGCTTTTTCAGTGTCGCTGTCTGCCCAACCACCTTCCTCTTTGTCCAGTCTCAGTATCCCTGCCTTAGTCTTTCTTTGCTCCCTAATGTATCTATAAAAGGTTTTATCCCCCTTCTTAACTGAGTCGGCTATCTGTTCCTCGGTTTGGGCCTTTGCTATTCTGACTGTCTTACCCGCTTTCTTCTGCTTTAACTGGTACAGTTCTCTGTCCTGCTCCTTCTGTGTTTCCTTATACTTCCTGAATGCCATCTTTTTTCCCTTACCTTCCCCACTACTTCTTTTGAGAACCATAGTGGTTTTTCTTTTGTTTTGATTTGTTTATTTGCTTCACGCAAAGACTTGTTGCCTCTGTAATGGCGGTTTTGATGTTTCCCCATTTTTGCTCCACCCCACCTTCTTGCCTGTTTGCCTGTGTTTTTCTGAGGCACTCTCCCATTTTGACAAAATCAGCCCTCCTGAAGTCCAGTACCTTCACTTTTGTGTGGCTTGACTCTACAGCTAAGTTTATCACGAACCACACTGTTTGGTGGTTACTTGTTCCCAGACGGCTGCCCACTTCAAGATCAGAGATCCTCTTTCCATCCCCATTTGAGAGTACCAAGTTATTCCATTTTTAAGTTCCCATTGTTTTCAATGGGAATTCTCCTGTCCAAATTAGAGGGCTAAAGTTCCACCAAGGATTGACCTTATGAAAAAGGATTCACTGTCTCGAGATCCTTTTCTGTTTTGTGAGAATAAATCCTTTTTCGTGAGAGAAAAAAAATCCTTTTTGCCAGCCGCCGTCTTGTTTTGTTTTTCCAGGAACTAAAAAGCATGGAAAATACTTAAAAATGTAATTTTACAAATTAAACACCAGAACCTACCTAAACAGGTCCCCTTTAGCTAGATTCTGGTATTTATTTTTGGCAATTATGGCCAGAAATACTTTTTCTGTGCACTTGAAATCCCGGGTGTCCAGCTTAGCGAGAAGAGCCTTGCACCGCATTCTCTGTATGAGAACAACATATCTTATTTACTTCTGCAGCTGCAGCTGAACTCCTGCTGATGGCTGCAGTCTGACTTTAGACACCCCATTTTCCATGGTGTCTAGTGGCACCCCTCACTCCCGGATCACTGTCCCCATACATGATGTCCCCTGGTGTCTAGTGGCACCCCCACCCTCCAATTACCATCCCCTAGTCCCTTCATTATTTTATTGATATAATCCAACACTGGGATGCCCACCTCTGGTTTAAGATGCCCCCCTCACAGCCCCTTGTTTTATTACTTAGCTGACATCAGGGGCCCAATTCCTGTGTCGGCATGTAGAGTCCCTGCCCCCAGCAGTGTGGGACACTGGGGAGCCCACCCCCAATGTCCCAAAATATTTATTTATTTAAATACTGCAAAAAGGAAACAGTCCTTGATGTCTTATTTTTTTAACCTGAAAAAAAATGGTCCCTCATTGTCCCCAATGTTCCCCTCACTAATCCTGACCCTCCTACTGAGCACCCACCACCCCACACCATCCTCTTACTCTATACCTACCACCAGAGGTCTTAGGCTGTCATCTTTTGTGGACCGAGACACATCTGCACTCTTCAGAGCTAAATTGTAAACTGAGGAACAAAGGTAAGTGCCGTACAATATATTTCAATGGTGTTTTGAACTTATGTTCATAACTTTGCCATTTTTGGAATATTTTCACAAAATTTTCAACATGGCTTCTTTGGAACCCCACCTCATGAACATTGCAACTGTCGTTTCGTTAATTGGCCCCGGAAGGTGATTTTTTGGTCACTGCACAAAATCACCTTTTGGGACTGAATAATAAAATTTCACTACCAGTGTTCATGAGGTGGTGTCCGAAAAAGGCCATGTTGAAAATTTGGTGAACAAATTCCTAAAAATGACTGAGTTACATGCATTTATTAAAACTGTTCTATGCACGTGCATAACTTTGCTAATTTTCAATTTTTTGACTCCAGATTTTCAGCATAGCCATTTTTTCAAATCACCTCATGGACAGTACAGCTGTCATTTTTCACATCCTGTCCGAAACATGTTTTCGCACCTATGGAGTGGAATGGTGCTTTAGCACAGATTCGAAAATCTTCAACTATGGGGTTTATGAGGTGGGGTCATCAGAAAACTATGTTGAAAATGTGGGGTCAAAATATGAAACAATAGCCACAGTTATGACCATTCATTGCAATTTCAATATGCCCGCTCATAACGTTGGAAATGTTAAATATTTGTACCCCAGCTTTTCAACATAGCTTTCTTATTACCCCACCTCATATATGTCACAATTGTCATTTTTCAAATCCTTGCCAAAATGTGTTTTTGCACCTGTGGTGTGGAATAGTGTTGCATTTGTGCAGAATTGCGTTTTGACGGAGATTCAAAAATGTTCTGTACCGGGTACATGAGGTGGTGTAGTAAGATGACTGTGCTGACAATTTGGTCACTGTCATCCTATAAATGGAAGTGCAGGGCCCTCTATCTTAAAAAGTAAGGAAATAAGTTGCAAAAAAACTCTGTTAATGCTCCAATTAGGACTATAGTGACAAAAGTTGGGAAATGAGGCTTTATGGTTTCCCTAACATCCCACCCTCCAAAACCAGGCAGGAGAGCAGGCATGGGGTGTGCCTTGGGTTCTCAAGCCTAATGCTCACCCCAGTCTCATAAAGTCTATACATCTGGCCTTATTTACAGATGGAATGGGGTGAGTGTTAGGCCTGAGAAGCCCAAGGCACACGCCACACCTGCTCTCCTGCCTGGTTTGGGAGGGTGGGGTGTTAGAGAAATCCTAACACCTCATTTCCTAACTTTTGTTGCTTTGATCCTAATTGGAGCCTTAACAAAGTTTTTGCAACATATATATATATATATATATATATATATATATATATATATATATACACACACACACACATATCCGGATATACAATGGTGATCTGTCAGATAAATTATTTATCTGCACAAGTGGTGCTGTTTGACCTCAGGTAACCTCAAGAGTGGCATAAGCCACGAGTGAGGTGTCCAAGGTCAAACAGCACAAGTGTAGATAAATCATTTATCTGACAGCTCACCATTGCGTATTTTATTTATGCAATAGCGATGCTTTCTGTCAGTGCAGTGACATTTGCTTTTGACTGTTTATCTTTTTTTATGATAATTTCTGGGACTTTTGTTAATTTTCCTACTGTATGCCTACCTAGTGTAGTGGTTGCTATTAAATGAAACACCACTCATTTTGTAGGAAACTTTGTGCTGAACAAATGTCATGCTCACAGTACCATGCTACTTTTTTCATTTTAAAGTTATTTGCATTTGTTTGTAGAAAAGGTGGATACAAAATTGAATTTCCTGCTGTCTTTTTGTTAATTATAAAAAAAAAAACCTAAAAGATGTCTATAAATGAAACACCACTCATTTTGTAGATATTTTTGTGCTGAACAACTTCTATGATTGCAGGACTATGCTATTATTTTTCATTTTAAAGATATTTGCAATTGTTTCTTAAACAGTGAAAAAAAACTTTAATTTTCTGCTGTTTTTTGCTAATTATAAATAAATCTATAAGGTATCTTTAAATGAAACACCACTCATTTTGTAGATTATTTTGTGATGAACAACTTTCATGCTCACAGTACTATGCTATCTTTTTTTCATTTTAAAGTTATTTGCATTTGAATATAGTTAGTACTGGTACTGAGGCCAAACATTCTAAATGAGTTCTGGAATGATTGAGACATATCTACTATGTGTATAAATCTGCGATGATGTGTCTACTTTGTGTATAAATGTGAGATTTCACATTTATACACATAGTAGCTCAGATTTATCACATTGTATTTATGTCCACACCTATATATATATATATATATATATATATATATATATATATATACATAGATAGATAGATATAGATATGCACATACACACACACCACAATTGAATGTAAAAAAAAATAGCAAGACAACAAATGATATCTGTGTAGTTGACCTCAAGAAATCATGATATCTTGTTTGTTTTGTCATAATTGATATCTTTAAGGTTAGTTTCATCATAGTGGAGTAAGGAACCAATCAGAGAGAAGCTTTCACATGGCAGGTGATATCACAATTATCTAGTGCAGCACTGAAGCCAGCAGTAGAAATCAAAAATAGAAAGCTCACTCTTCAAACAGACAGCAGGTTTAAAAGTTATAACCAGACAACTGACATTTGAAAATTAAATATAACATGCTCTGACTCAAAATGTGCAGTTTATCATCACTTATGAGGAGGTAGGGTTTTCATACCTCACTTGCAGCTTTGTCACCCATGAGTTACGGTCCTGCCCCATTACACTTGAAGATAACATGCATATTTTGCATCAGGCAATTGTACATTCCCCCATGTAAGTGAGAATCAAACCTTACAGATAAATAATTTAATTTAGCACTCTAAAGTAAGAAAAGTATTTTATCTTACATTTAACCACTTACCTCCATTTTTGACAGGTCACAAAGGAACCCTTATAAAATGGTTAGGAAATATGAACAATTATGAAATATGGTTTGTTAAAATGTGTCACATGACAATGATAAAATCTTATGTTTTCTCTGTTTAAAACATGATTCTATTTTGTATGTTCACAAGTATTACCCATTTTATAAGTGTAATAACCCACTCCAGTATGTGGGTTGATTGAGAATGAATACACTTCCTGGATGGTTGAAGGCACTCAGCCTGATGCCTCATGTTTCACAATGCACCTGGGGCATGCATTAATTCTCAATACACCCATGCCCTGTTGTGGGTTATTCCTTACTTAACCAATGAGTGAGCAGTTTTCACAGTGCCTGATGACATCACAATTGCAGCTGCTACAGTCAAAACAGAGCTGTGAAATCAAACAGAAACAAGTAAATTGTTATGAAAAGAACTAATCTAAAAGTTTTTTGATTTAAAATACACTGTATAAATTGGACACACAATGGCCTGGCTTACAGTATGCCACTACTATATTATACAAACATACGAAAATTCCCAAAAGAAAAAGGCCTAACAGTCTGTCTAGTCTGTTCGAGTTTGCAGACCCTCCAATAACTACTGAGGGATCCACCCCCCTCCCCACTATCAACTTCTCTCTAAAGTGTGTAATCATTTGTGAGGAGACAGGACTTACATAACTCACACACATCTGTGCCACTCTGCAGTATTTTTCCTGCCTCTTACTCATTAAATCTCTAATAATGCACATTCTGTCTTGGCTTATTGCTTACTTATATAACGCCAGTGGTGATAGATTTATACAGCACCAGTGGTGATAAAGTATTCCTAATAAATATGTTTATCTCATGGTATAACCACCAGATGAATATGTATCTGGAGGTTAGATGTAGCAAAGTGGCTATCCTCAAACTAAGAACCAGCAAGAGGGCAGCTGATACAGTGCTGATGACATCACAATAGCCATGTCCTGCCCTGAGACCAGCTGCTGAATTCAAAGAGAGACTCTTAAATCTTCAAGCACAATCAACTAATTTTATAACTGAGAATCAAATGTTGTATCAGTAAGTAATAAGCCATAACAGGGTGTGCATTATAGGATTTTAATGCATGCACCAGGGGTGTAGTAAGGCACGAGGCTGAAGACCGAATATCCTTATGCCCCTGAGAAATGCATTATAATCCTATGATGCACACCCTAGAGAGGCTTATCACATACAGAATAATGCATGGGGTAGTGTATGCTGTGAGAATTTAATGTGCACTTGAGGTGTGGGATGCTACATAAACCCCAGCAGCGAAGCTCAAGGGGTTTAGTAATGCATCCCACATTGTAGGTGCACATTAAATTTGAGAGCCATACAGTGCCCCATGCTTTATTTTTTTAGAATTACTGGGGATCAAGTTTTTCCAACTTGATTTCTCTGCACAAGTATCTCAGACACACACGCACACACACACACACACACACACACTGAGGAGACACTGAAGTGTTCCGAACCCCCAACACTTCCCCGCCACACCACCCATACTGACACAGAAACACACACACAGATTGACTCTCACACAGAAACAATGTGTGCCTCTGGTACTCTCCCTGCATTTAGTGAATGAGGATTTTCTTTTTTTTGTTTTTTTCTAATTTACTGTTTGCTTGCAATTGCTGCAGTTCATGTTGGCTCAGCTGTACATTTGTCCTGAGGCAGTGCAACAGGTAAAGCGTGGGATCACCAGTTACATGATACATGTTTTTCAAAGGTAACAGCAGAATCAACCAGATAGAGTGTTAACAGAATTTTTAAAAATTAGTAGATGAGACCGATGGTTTAACTGGTGAACGAGTCTTGTGGCATGTGGCAGCTCCTCGCTAATCGGGAAACGGAGCTGCCATGTTTGTGGAATTGTTCCACCCACCCACACATAGAATTCAAGCCAATGAGGGTGCAATATGCTTTGAGTGGCATTGCATGTGAATGCCATAATAAACAGCTGGTTATTACGGCAAATAATAACTGGGAAAACCCTAAGAAAAAATGGATACCTAGTAATTATACTTATAAAATGGCTCTAAGTAGGTTTCTTTGGGAATAAAATGAGATTCGGCACCTGACCATGCATTTAGATCTAATGCACGGTCAGGTGATGTCTCTCAACCAATGAAATGTCTGTTTGTTTGTTTTTTGCAATTTTTATAAATTGAATACAAAATAGCTTGACTCAAAATATGCATTTTATCTCCATATGTGAGGGGGCAGGACTTTCATAAATCACTCATGGCTCTGCCACTTGTGAGTTATGGTCCTGCCCCCTCACTCATGAAGATAAACTGCATATTTTGAGTCAGGCCATTGTGTGTCCCCTAAAAAGGCAAGAACACATGACAAGGTGAGTAAACTGGAAGATATAGGTGCTCCTCCAGTTTCTTCAAGGCCACAGGCCAAGCGCTCCTCAGCACACACCAGACGAGTACTTCTATCTCCTGATGAATGCAGCACCCTGAAGTGTGTTATAGCACCAGAGCCTTTGAAAGGTTATTAATGAATATCATAAAGGGCAATGGGCCCAATATTGAGCCCTAACAGACTCCTCTACGTACTCAACACACCTCAGAGAAAGAATTATTAATAGATATGATTTAAAATCTCATGTGGAGAGATGGAGCCTGATTGTCAAAGACTAACACAGGGCTTGCATGCAGCTCTGCATCAAACCCTTTATTGGCATAACTGCACCAAACACCTTTGCCACAACTGCACCTAATTTTGGTAGGTCAGGTGTAGTTATGACACTTTACTTAATTTACGGCAGCTTGCACCACAAATTTAACGCAAAAACTAAAAAGGGTACCGGGGACTGCCACAAGCTAGATCAGAAGAAGTTGGTCTAACATGCGGCAGTTGGCACACAAGATAGAAAATCCCGATCACCAGTCAGGAGAATGCCACAAGTCATGTGCGCCATATGTTCATCCCACCTGGGGCTTATGGCATTCGGGCCACTTGAAAATCTGGCCCACAATCTAAACCACTCTAGTAGTTCTATATCAACATCAATGTATTTCAGTATGTCTGTCAACAAGGAAAGCGTTACCTATATTGAACAAATAAAAAACTGACAAATGTATTCTCTGGTTCTGAGACTGGGCTGCTGACTGCATTGTTTTAATTGTCTTCTCTTAAGGGGGACAGAAGAAAGCCAATACACGGGTGAGACAGCGATGTTATATGGAAAAACCAAAGCCATGGCTGAGAAACTGGTCCTCACTGCCAATGGAACACAGGTGCAAATACCACATTTGACTGAAGAGAACTTAGAGAGTGGTCCTGCCACTAGAGGTGTAAAGTTAGCCAGATAAGAAATGCCAAATGTCACAAATTTTGTGACATTCCGCACTCTGTTCCAGTACCAGTGTTTTGCCCATTGGGGTTCAGGGTACCCCCCCAAACAATGTAAAAACAATACAGCTTCTCTGGGGGCAAAGAAATAGCCTAACATGCTCCCTGTTCCTTCAGCCCTTCATGACAAGTACCACCACCGGCCCACATCCACACAATGCCATCTTTTACTTTAATTAGTTAGTTAGCTAGTAAGTTAACAATTGGTGACTGGGAAAGATGCACTGAACCAAGGCTCTTTTCTGGGTGCAACGTGAGGGGGAGAGGAAGGGTTACAGGAGAAATAGTCAACACAACACAACACAGTCAAATTTCTTGATACAGAATAAAATGCAGGTACATTACAATGAGTGTTACAGAGTTACAAAACTTAGTGCAAGACTTAGTACAAAGTAAAGTGCAGTTACAGTACAGTATGGCACACCTAAACAGGTGCAAATGTGCTGCATCAAGGCATATAAGACAAGAAGTGTAGTACATTAGAGACCTGATAGACAGTAGGAATGCTTTCTCCCTGTGCCACCTGTGCCACCAGGGACTGACACTTATGGGAAACAGGTGCAGGTGAGGGGGAGGAGTTTGATCTGATGCCTGAGGTGAAATGGTGGAGGTAAGAAGGGAGCAGGTTCCAGTGTGGGAAGTCGACAGGAGAAGGCAGATAACCCAGTGGAGGAGTGAGGATGTGGAGTTGAGAAAGTGTGATGGTTCCTGGAGTGGAGGACACATGGAGCAGAGAAGACTGGACATGGCAGTGAGGAGAGGTATGAGGGAAGGGAACCAAACCAGTATTTGGAAATGAAGGAGGTACAGTGTGACTTGTGATGCCAAGGTAGAAGGAGGAGGATGGATAGGGCAGTGTAGAGGGAACAGTGGTGTGTGCAAGGGTGGAGTTTGTACCAAAGCAACAAAAGGCATTGCAGAGGGTGTCCAGTCTGGCTAAGGAAGTGGAGGGTGCAGTGCCGTAGACCACATCCACAAACAAGGAAGTCACAATAACCAACAGCACTATTTTGGGGACCAGCTCTTGACAGACTAGCGGAGGCAAGCAATCTTTCTTGCAGTACAAGAAACCCAGTTTGAGGCAGAGCTTTGCATGCCTTGCATCACTGTAGGCTGGAAAGTTGAGCTTGCTGTCTAGCCACACACTAGATACATGAAGGACTGCACCACTTCAAGTGGGGAGCCATCCAGAGTGGAAAACAGCAAATACCTCGAGAGTCTGGCCAGTTTCTGGCTGGTAGCAAAGGTCACAGACACTGTTTTTTTATTTCTTGATGCTGACCTGAGGATGGTTGGATTGGAACTAGTGCAGGACATTGTGGAAATCCTGCTGGAGCAGGTCTTCCACAGCCACAGCAGAGGGAATGGATCTGAACACGACTGTCATCTGCATACATGTGAATATGCAAGTGGGCACAGGCAGAGGGGATGTCATTCAGAAAGATGGAGAAAAGGCTGGGACCCAGGACTGATCCCTGAAGGACCTCAGCTGGGATGGGAAGGAGAGTTGACAGGACGCCTCCAACCAGTACTGATTGTTGACACGCTATGAGTTAGGAAAGGAACCAGCCAATGGTGGGAGCCGAGAGGCCGGCAGAACTCAGCTTGTCCAGGTGGTGTGGCTGGGACACTGAACTAAAGGGTTTGGCCAGATCGATGAAAATGGCAGCCATGATGTACCTTGATCCATCCTGGAGAAGATGGAGTCAGTGATATGCAGCAGGAGGAGACTGTGGAATGGTGCTTCCATAAACCAGACTGGAATGATGAGAAGAAACTGGAGGATGAGAGGCAGTCTGATAGTTTAGAATAGAGAAACTTCTCTTGCAACTTTGCAAGGGAGGAAAGGAAGCAGATAGGATGGACATTGCCAGGGGAGGACAGATCACCCCCTTAGTGGAGTGGAAGAACTTTGTTCCAGAATTGGGGAGCAAATGAGGGGGAATGACAGAGTCAGCAGTTGAGTAAGGGGAGATACAGTGGCAGAAACTGAGAGGTGGAGAGCCTAAATCTTCCCTTCCCTCACCAAGACCCTGATCCGTACCTTGACTTATTATTAGAAACCCATAGACCGTGATGGCACAAAAAGATCCAACCACCCATCAAGTCTGCCAAACCCTACTGTACTCCTGTGGTGACACTAATGACTTTTTTACTCCCTTATCCTCTCTTCAGTTCCACCTTCACCGGTACTTATCAGTCACGTGTGCCAGTGCCACTCATATTGGAATCCACTCACTGTTTTGTAACAGGCCACCTCCTCCAGCAGTCCATGCCATGTGTCCACCACTCTTTCTGTGAAAAGGTACTTGCGTACATCCCTCCTGAACCTTCCCCCAGTCAGCTTTAGTGGATTTGCCCTGGTGTTTGGGTTTGTACAGAGGGTGAACAATTCATTGCATTTCACCTTCTTGATCCCATGAACATAAATGTTTCGATCATGTCCCCCCTCTCGTCTCCAAGGTGTACAACATATTAAGGCCCCTCGACCTTTCTTCATATGCATTTTTCTCCTCTGGATCATCTTGGTCGCCTTTTTCTGTACAACCGCCACCTATTGTCCCCCAGATTAAGAACTGGAAGCCAAGTGCAGGGGGTGGACTGAAAAGGACAGGAGACCAGGTGGAGGGGTTGGACTAAAAACAAAGGACCAAATTCAGGCCACATAAGCCAAGGTCTGATTACCTCAAAGTGGCAAGACAGTGCAACAAAGTATTAGGCAGGGCCAGTGTGACGCTGTGATGCATCGGGAGAGGTATCTCCAGCAGGAAGAGGGAGGTGACGTCGCCATTGTATCGCTCACTGGTGAGACCCCACCTGGAGTGTTGTGTCCAGTTCTGAAGGCCACACATCAGAAAGGACATAGATAGGGTGGAGTCAGTCCAGAGGAGGGCAACTAAAATGGTGCAGTCTGTATCACAAGCTCTATGAGGAGAGAGAGTGAGAGATTTTAATGTGTACACCCTGGAAGAGAGGACAACAGGAGAGGACATGATAGAGACCTACAAGTACCTCATGGACGTGAACAGGGTGGAGGAGGGAAGTCTCTTTCAAAGGAGAAAGAGCACCTGGACCAGAGTGCATATGTTGAAACTAGAGGGAGAACATTAAAAAAGGGGCGTAAGGAAGTATTGCTTCACTGAAAGACTGGTAGATGCTTGGAATAGACTGTCAGCGGAAGTGGTGGATGTAAAAAAAAAAAGGGGGGGGCTTCAAGCATGCATGGGATAGACATAAGGGGAATATTTGTGACTAGGCAGGGAGGAAGGAGGGTCACCGAAGACCAGCTAGGGTTTGTGAAGGCAGACTAGGCAGGGACCTTCTGGCCAGACTGGGAGGTCCAAGTGGTCCTTTTCTGCCAACAAATTCTATGTTTCTATGTAAGGTACAGGCCAGGTGCTTGGTGGGGGAGAAATGATTTAAAGTAAATTATGTTGTCAGGTGTCTGAGACCTGCAGGGGTATACAGTTATCAGTAAGACATGAGGGAATACAGAGGGCATCATGCTCTCTCTTTGGCCCATAGAGGAGCTGAGTTGTTGTGGGTGGTGATCTGTTTTATTTCAGAGGGTATAAAAGTGTTGAATGGCACATTTTATTACACAGCACTTTTACCTTAACCCAAAGAAATCTGAAATTGATTCTTAATGAATGTTAGGCATCTGATAGTAAATATTAAATCAAAGTTGAATGCTGGATCCTATGTTCATCCTTACTAGCCAACAGAAAAAAACATCTTTTTATTTATTTTGAAATGGGTGACCAGGGAAGACACACCGAGCTAAGACTCATTTCCAGGTGCAACCCAGGGTTGGGGGAAGGGAACAAGGTAGAAAACATATAAACAAGCAAACAAATATAATTCAGCGAGAGCTGGCATTAGTAGAACTCAGTTGTACTAGAGTTCCAAACAAACTTAAATTTTATGGTATTCCCTTCTTTATTACTTGAGTTTTTTAAATGAAAACTGGATCGTTGTCCTCTTACCATTCAACAACAGCTGTGGCTTATTCCGGCTGAAGTCATAATCCTCTGTTTGTGACAGATGGTGAACTCACAAGTTGAGCATTATGACGTCAGCTCCAGACAAAGCATGAGCTGTAAGGGAATGAAAAGAGAAATGATCTAGTGTTCATGAAGAAATCCTTAATAAAGAAAAGCAGTGCTCCAAATTAATGAAACAAAAATTATAAAACAGATTGACAAAAATCC
Organism: Neoceratodus forsteri; assembly: GCA_016271365.2. NCBI lineage: Eukaryota > Metazoa > Chordata > Ceratodontiformes > Ceratodontidae > Neoceratodus > Neoceratodus forsteri. Next base: position 76,706,207 of record JADMNL010000030.1, read on the forward strand.
TACAAGCTGATTGGTCTAGAGGCAGCTCCAGCTGTGATGTTATCTAGCACAACATCACAGTCTAAAAAAAAAATCAGCCTTTTTTAAATTATACAGGATGAATTTTATAATCACAAGAAGGCACTCCAGGACATGTGTTGTGCTGGTCAGCATAATTTCTCAGGTGGTTGAATGCACTCAGCTTTACCTCATGCTTCACAACACATATGAGGTGTGATGTTATCCCAGCATAACACATGGCCGGTCATGCCTTCCTGTACAATCTGGACCTGTTTTGTAATTGAGTTTTACTGATGCCCTCTGTCATTTGATTCACTGGTGACCGGAACCCCTCTTTAAGTTGCACTGTCATTGCCTCTTTTTGACTGTGTTTATTTTTTGTAATGTTTATTTCTGTTTGGTGAATGCATAAACTCAGAAAAAAGTAACCCACAGTGTTGATCCCTTCTGCTTCTATTTGTTTCCAAATCCAGTAATGTGGTATCGCATTTAATTTGATAGTCACCCTGTTGTGAATGGACTTAGCTCTGATGTCCCCTGCGTCACACCGGACGAGGGAGCAGTGTCTGCTCCATACTATATAGTAGTTCAACGCATTTATATTAACTTATAACATGTTGAGAAAAATTTACAAGAATCCAAGTAATCTGACTGACTAAAACACCAAAGAAGCCATGTAATCATTAGCCCATAATTACACTCCTGTACTAGTTTCTCTGTGCCAGCCTCATTAAAGGTAGCACATTAAAGAATCAGTACACCCATCTGTAAAGTATGCTGGAAGAAGCATACTCTGGCCATGATGAAGAAACAAAACTCCTCTCTCCTACACATTTGAAATCACTGACAAGTGTTTTGGAAAAAGCTTGTTGATTCTCATTTATAAACATTCTCATCAGGGACTACTTTAGGTCCCAACTGTTACAATTTTTTCTTTTTTTTTTTTAGCATGAAGACATGGGTTCTGATCAGCTTTTCTGCATAAACTTTTTTGCAGCATGCTATGAGTGCAATAAGACACTTTAGGGATGTATGATTAGGGGAATAGTTGCCCTTTGCTCTTTTGTGTTTAAAGGCATGCAGCACAAGCAGCTCGTGCCTAACAACATACTTGAGCCATACAATTATTCCCCCATAATCACACACCTTGGCTTATTGCTTATTTATCTGCATCCCAATGAGCAGTGCAGACCTGTTGCTGCGGTGCAAGTGAGAGCACATAGACACCACTCAGAGGGTGCAGGTCCTCTTCTAGACCACTCCAGGAATAGGGTTGGGGACACAGAGTGGAATAAGCATTACAAGTTGCTGTGTGGACTGATGGCATCACTCACAGCGATGCAACTCATTTCAATCCCATGAGCTCCACGGTACTCCCATGATGCCATGTGTTGTAAACAGGAACTCCCGTAGTGTGGTAAGGCCATTGAGTGTCAGAACACAAGTGAGACAAGATGAGTGAAACAATAACATTTCATTAACCCCGTTTTCTGTTTTGAGATCAGTTTTACTTGTTTAACTGAGGCAGTTTTGTTACTGCTTCAAATCAGTGGCCAGCAGTCTGAAATTTGTGATATTGTCAGCCAAAAATTGGCAGACAGGTGTCACCATGAGGTTGAGATCCTGGGATGGGAGACAGGGGGATGGGGGAATGCCCATAAATATTGTAGAAAATTGCACCTAAGAAAAGCAGACACAAAAGGATGAAGAAGGAGCACCACATGGACTCACACACGGCAGCACTTGCCTTCCCTTCCTGTTTATACTGAAGGCATGGCAGCTGCAGGAAGTGATGTCAGGGTCAGGCAGTCTGTGCATCAGCGAGCATGTCTATCATAATCCCATGCCACCCCCCCCCCCCAGCTGCCAGCTGCCCTCTGGAGTAGATTGCATCCGCACAGAGAGAGTGCATGTGGCCTTGCCAAAGAAGTAATCAAATAATGTGTCTGGAGCAGTCAGTGTGTTATCCTGGTATTGCATCCAGGTAATGTAAATGCAAAATTAGTCACATAAACAGCAGTTTCCATGTTCTTCATCCCTTGTATGACTTTTTTTCTGTCACAGGAATTTGTGAGACATCTTTGATGTTCAAAGTTTGAAAGTGCTGCAAAAAAAGGAGGGGGAGCAAAGAGGCATCAATGGTGGCTGAAGCTGAAAAGTAATAGGAAACAGTTGTTTACACCTCTGGATGCCCTCCTGTTCTCCTTTTAGCATCTAGCCAGTATCCTGATATGTTTTGACCTATTTTTGGTAAATTAATACTCCAATTGTTTACCTTTGTAACTACCCCAAATCCCTCTACCCTCTGCAGTTGCCGCTCTCTGTTCATACTGCCTGAACATTCTATGACATCAGTAACACCGTTCCAGACCATTCAGATAGACAGCATGGAATGATGTAGCTGATGTCATGGAATGCCTTAGAAAGTATATAAAGAAGGAACAGTAGCTGCCGAGGGGAGTCGAACACTATGCAGATCTGTGAGCACCCAAAGCTAGATTATTTATTCCTCAAAAATTGATCAAAGTGTTATCAGAATACATAACTGGTATATGGTTCATTCAGGCTTGCCTTTTTGTAATCTGATGTATGATCTCTGATGCTATTACTGAACTTTGATTATTTATGGTTTTACTCTAGTTTAATTATTGTGAAAGCGCTTTGATAGTTATGAATTGCGCTACATAAATAAAGTTATTATTATTAATATTATTATTATTATTATTATTAAAGTTAAATGGGAGGGCAATTAACTAAGTAAAATCTTTTTTTATCATGTTTGAACACATTTGTTATTTGTATCAATCAGACATCAAGCTAGGCATTAAAGTAACACCCATAACCTTTCCCAAACCAGCAAACCATTGCTGTTTTAGCCTAATCTGAGTTTTAAAAGAAGTGAATATTTGACAAAATGCTACCCCTTTAAAATAATTCTGGATTTACCCCTGAGTTATGTTCTCTGTTTTGTGGTGTGTGTTTTTTTATAATCCCTAGTTCCAGCCTGCATATCCTTTCAGCCGTCACATCTTTCTCTTTCTCTTTGTTATCCCAACAGTGAAGATATGTTCTTGTCCCTTTAGGATCAATCCAGTTTATAACATGTGTAAGAAAGAACATTCTAGTCACCTAATTGGCTGAAAGACAAGCACAAGAGTGTAATTATCTGGCCATAATTACACTCTTGTACTTGCTTAACCTGTGCTCCAGGTTCAGTCGGCTATCAATCAATCAATCAAAATCTTTATTTATCCAGGCTGGCACCATTGAGCAGGGCTCATTTGCAAGATGGACCTGGTCATACAAACATCATGGTACAGTAATATGGTAAAACATAATGCAATATTATACAAAGAAGAAAAATATACATATGTACACCAACATTTGAGTGAGATGGCCTTTACAACAGATAGGCTCATAACTAGGTACAGCCAGAATGTTCACTTAAAAGGAGAGAGAAAAGCAGGAAGAGGGATACCAGCTTAGGAAGAAATGACGGGGTTGGAATAGTTAACTGGCATACTTCAGGGAAGGGGGTGGACCTTGGCCATGGCTAAAGAGAGGCAGAGAAGCTGGTATTTTGGTAGGGAGAGAGAGGCAGGGGCAGAGGCAGTGCGGGAGGCAGGATGGGCAGGAGGGAAACTGGAAAATAGGTGAGCTAGCGATATGGGAAACATTTGCAGAATTCCTTCACGGAGCGGTCATAGAGCAACTTGAAAATATTCAGGCTAACAGGACAGCTCAGCTTCAAGTTTCTTTGCATATTGTTCCACAAGGAAGGCAACGAGAAACTTATGGCAGCTCTGCCAAAACGAGATTTGACCTTAGGTAATTGCAAGGCAATTAGGGAATAGCTTCTTAGTGCATAGGTACCTATCACACTCAGGGGAATACAATCAGAGAAGCATAGGGGGAGCTTGTTGGTAACCGCTCTGAAAGCCCATAGAGCGGCATTTCTATTTCTCCTATAATGAAGGGAAGTTCAGCCCACCGCAGTGTACAAGGAGCAATGGTGTGTGGAAAGTGGAAGGCCCGCTATGAACCTGATTGCTCTGTGGTATCGGCTGTCCAACTTAGCCAGGCTGAGGCAGTACAATGGCTATAGAGAAGGTCCACATAATCTATTAATGAAAGGAACGTGGCTTGAACCAACTGCTGCTTGGCATCCCTAGTAAGGAAGTGGTTAATTCTGTAGAATAGCCCTAGTCATTGTCTTAGTTTCTTCTGTAGTTCTTCAAGATGTTCAGAGAAGGAGAGTTTGTGATCGAGCCATACACCCAGATATTTGAATTTTGGCACATACTCTAGATTTTCTCTAAGTACTGTGGTAATCTGAGGAATAGCCCCAACGCAAGCGGGGTTCACCGCATAGGAGGAAGGGGAAAAGAGCATCGCTTTTGTTTTTTTCACATTAAGCAGAAGTTTTTTGCTTATGAGCTGGTATTGCAATAGGTTAAATTTGGCTTGGAGGTCTTCACAGGCTGCTTCCGGCATAGGACGACTCAAATAAAGTGGTGTGTCTTCAGCGAACAAGTGGATATTGGCCTTATTGATGTGTCATCGATGTTGTTAATGTAAACCGCAAACAGCAGGGGACCAAGGATAGACCCCTGAGGCACACCTCTCTGTAGGGGTTTAAGTGGCAAAAGATCACCTTCAGCTTTAACCTGCAGTTTCTGATCTGCAAGGTAGTCAGCAAACCAGCACATAGAGTTAGGATCCAGACCTGGGTTACATAGGGAGGAAAGAAGTAGGCTATGATCAACTCTGTCGAAGGCCTTACTTAGATCCAAAAAAATGGCACAGACAAAATTCCTATTGTGAAGGTCAAGGAGCCAATCATTAATCACTTTTGCTAGGGCAGTTATGGTGCTGTGCTTTGCTCTGAATCCAGACTGCACTGGGTTTAACAGACTCCTGGATTCAAGGTACGCCCTTAGCTGACCACTCACTATCTTTTCCAATAATTTAGACAGAATGGGGAGGAGGGAGATCGGTCTATAATTATTAAGGTCAAAAAGATCACCTGATTTGAGCAGAGGGATGACATGGGCTACTTTCCATTGCAAGAGGAGGCTCCCTTGGGATAGTGACAAGTTGAAGAGGTGCGTGATCAGCACTGCCAACACATGGTATGCACATTTCAGAAAGTAAGGCTCTGTAGAGTCTGAACCTGCACCCTTCTTGATATCCAACTGCAGCAATAGATCTTCAGCCTCTTTTAGAGGGGCAGGCAAGAAGGATAAGGCCTCTTTGGTAGCAGGAGACTTGTGAAACAATAATCCCTACTGAGCGTGGATGGCATTAGCAGGAGATGCGTCAAATGCTAGCCCATCGGTTGCAAAATGATTATTGAGCGCTTCCAGTATCTCCGATCTGTCTGAAATGGTGTTACTACCGGATATAATTTTTGATGGGAGGGAATTTCCAGGTGAATGACCAGACATGTCCTTTATTATTTTCCAAAATTTTGAAGGATTCCTTGAGGCAGAGTCAAGCTCAGTACGATACAAAGCGGCCTTGGCTGCTCTGACCAACTTGGTGCACTTATTACGTGCCCTCCTAAACTGACACCAATCCAAGTCATTCTTGTTTCTGCGTGCTTTTTTCCAAAGCATATCCCTATCTAGCATGGAAGCTTTCAGTTCTGGTGAAAACCAGTGGCAAGTGTTGCTCCTTACACGTACTTTTACCATGGGGGCATGTCTGTTTAAGGCCGCAGTTAGAATTTCGTGAAAGATAGTATATGCCTAATTAACCATTTTGGCTAAGTAGAAATCCTGCCATCGCATGGAATATTTCAATTCGTCGAGGTAGGCAAACAAGTCAAAAGTTGTGTTTACACCTCTTGATAGAGAACTTTGCTACAGACTGGATTATGCACAGATCTGATGCTGGCGATGAAACAGTGATCGCTGATGTCAGAGAAAAATGTTCCGACATGGGAGAACAGGTGTGGTTTGTTAACAAAAATTACATCTTAAAGGGTGCTTTTACTAGGGTTCTTTTTATTTGGGCAAGTGGGTTCACCAATGAGTTGCACCAGCCCCAAGGTGTCACAAAAGGATGTCAAGGGAGCCGAGGCTTTTGATAACCAGTCATAGTTCAGATCACCAAGAATAATAGTTTCCAGCGTACTAAGCCCCAGGGCAGAGCTTAGATATGACAAGAGATGTGACCCTGCAGACAGGGGCCTGTAACAGCCTATTACACAGAGTGTGCATGAAGGTGATAGTTCAACCTTTAGGGACAAGCATTCAAATTCATTAGGGGAGGAGGATGATTCTAGACATGATACAGAGAATTTGTCCTTGACATAAATTGCCACCCCTCCATCTCTCGACTGCCTATCAGCTCGGAAGAGCAAACAACCTGGGATGTTGATTTCCCTGTCAGGAGTGGCTGGTCTAAGCCAGGTCTCAGTGATCACCAGAAAATCAGGTAGGGTGTGGCTAACCCAAGCCTGGATCATGGTGATCTTTTTCAAAAGGCTGCAGACATTGACATGCAGGAATGACATTCCTTTAATTCCAGCAAGGTCGGAGGGAGAAGCAAGGGTATCTAGAGGCCCCGGGTTGAGCTCGACATTGCCTGAGCACAATAGCAATAGCAGCAAAATCCTTTTTAAGGCAGCAAAAGTTAATTTGTACTCTTTTGTTCTTTGAGCACCTGGGAGGACGGCGAAGTTAAACATAGTTATCTTCACTCCTGGTGCTATACTGACCTAGGGTTGCATCCACTAGAATCCTGACAGAAACATGCCAGAAGAAGAAATTATCGAGATGGGAGGGAGGAGTACCCTGCAATGGCAATTCGGGAGATGTCCCACTTCCAGGCAAATACAGCTGTATGATCCAGTAATCATGTAGAAATTCATGAGAGGAGTTGTTGAGCACATAACAGGGAGAGGCGCAAACCTCATCCCCACCCTGGGAGGACCGTGAGGTCTGATAGAGAGAGAGCAGGATGCTAGCAAGACAAGGGACATACAGAGGAGCCAGCTGTTCCCTCCCATGGTGTGGTCTTCCTATATACCACAGAATAGGGTGATGAATGTCCCAGAGCTAATAACAGATACTATAACCTGTGGTTGTGCTGAAACTGATGAACACCTAGAATAGACTAAAAAGACAGGGGATGGGCCTCTGCAGGGAGATTAATCTGTAAAAGACAGCAGATAGTTAAAATTAAAGTGGGAGGGGCGCCAGAGGGCGTAGAAGACGAGAAGAGGAGGGACGAAGTGTATTTAATAAATGGAGGATCACACCCCTGAATATTAGGATGTTGATTATTTACTTTAGGTATGAATGACCCAGGACTAGAAGTGTTAGGGGAGACTGGTGGGTAGAGGATTGCAACCTACATGTGTTGTTGCCCTCTAGTGGCTGTACAGTATAATTTGCAAATGGAAAAAATCAACAAATCACCGACAGGCCAGTGCAGGTTACACAAATGCTGCTCTGCACTGAACTGCTCACAGAAGTGAGCAAGTGAGTGAATTGGCAAGCAAAAAGATGAGGACTTCTCTACACAGATGCTAAAGGGAAGAAGGCTATAATATCAATGCTCCTCAAATAGAACTATGTTGTTGTCTTCTGCTGATATGTCATACAAAGAAAACAATATTTTATTATTCAAAATCATATGAAAAGGTTTTTTTTTAATATTTTAAGTAGAACCCATGTTATAAGTGTAATACGAGACTTCAGGGAAGTGAAATTATGGTCAACAATCATTCTTTAATCCCACGTATTTAAAGGCACTCGGCTGAACTGCCTGCGTGCGATTACTGACGCATAATTATGCACTCTGGTGTGTTTTATTATGTACTAAGACGTAAATCTATGCAGGTGATCTGAACACAGCACATTTTCCAGAGGCCTGTTTTAAAATCCTTATTACCCTCAGAGTAAAACTGTTTCCTCACATCACCTTCGAAGACTTCCCTCCACCACAATGAGCCTTTGTTCTGGACCGCTAAGTACTAGTGAGCAGGCAGCCATTGCCTAATCTTGGGACTAAAGATGGGAGACTCAGTTCAAAACCATTTTCTGTAAATACTATCCTGAGCAGAACCTTTTTATAAGATCTTATAAGATTCCAAAGACCCACTTCAGAACCTTTTTCTGTAAACACTATCCTGAGTAGAACCTTTTTATAAGTTTGTATAAGTTTCTCAATTGATATGGTTCTGATTCACAGTGAGATATGATTTATCTGATGTCAGTAGTGCCAGGGATCGGTGAGTATGGAAACCAGAGATAAGTGCTGGAGCTCGCAGGCCTTTTTCTTGTTAAATTTCTGTTTATTTCCCCTTCTTCCTCTGGCCCACCCCCTTCATCCAGCCTCCCCAGCCATATCATCAACCAGCTTCTCACAGATGTCCCCTGCCAGTGTCCCCCATGGTGGGACTACTGTGCTTCCCCAAGCCCCTTTAGAGGCTGAATCCAATATAAGAGTACCAAAAATGTTGGTCTGGGGCCAGTGGAAGGCCAGCTTTATCTTGCATTGGTCAGGCTGTTTTCCCATTCTCTTCCCTCTCCCCAAGAATGTCGGCAGCAAGGGTTCACATGCCCACTAATGAAAGTGTGCCAATGCATGGCAAGAACTGGCAAGCCCACCTCCATCTAACAGTGCCGCATGCAGTTCTGCTGTCAGCCAGGTTGAGCTTGCACAGCGGCAACTGGTGCCTTCCCTCTCCAGAGGAGGAGACCATCCATAGGGGCATTCAGTCCTACCCCACCCCATCTCCAGCTGGCCATCTCCGATGTTGCAGGCTGATTCCCAAAAAATACTTCACCGGCGTCAAGAGCAGTAGCTCTACCACTGCACCCACAATGCCTGGAACTCTCAGTCCTAGCTAACTATAGCTGTTGAAATTGTTGGACTGAAGCTCATGTGTCACACTGAGCATTCTTTGGTGAACAGTGCCACCTGCAGGCCAGAAGTCTTCTGTTCCGAGAGTCAGCAACAAGCATGCAGAACTTTATACATCAGTGTTCCCCCCTTCTAGATGTGGAAGGATATGGGTGTGGGTTACATCACAAAGGTGTGAGATGTACAAGCCTCCTATCGGTTATCCAGTTCTGATACTCCCCTTTTTATTTTCTCTCTGCACATTTCTCTTTTTACTGTATGTGTCACATTTGTTTTTTGCTCTCTGCCCCTCTTTGCCCCACCAAAGGCTATAACTGTGAAGCACAATGCTGTCCAGGGTTCTGCTGTTAACACTGGAGGGGTGGTATGGGGGTCTTTGCAGAAGCATGGGGATCAAAATGAAAATATAGGGGTACCCCCAAGTTGGATTCCGTGGGAAGCAGGACCCTTCTTTGTTGGTTTCAATATATTCCACAAGCTGAACCACAGCCAGGCCTGGACTTGCCAAGATAGCGTAAAAAGGTAATTTTATTGGTAAAGATTCTCACAAATGGCCCTCCTAATTTACCCACAAACATTTCTTGATGTATAGTACAGTGCCACTTCATCAAGGTAGACTGAAGGTTTTCAGATATAATCTGCATTGCCATATTAGTTTAAATGTTTGATAGCAAAAGTATTAAGACTATAGAGAGGTGGCTCCAGTCTGTAAATCAATCAAAGTGTTATAAACTTTTATTTTCTACCTAGGTATATTCAAATTAATTTTCTAGGAATACTGACTTGTCTGCACCTCTTGCCTGTTATGCAAAATAAAAATTAAACAACACTTTACACCAGAATGTAAAAAACTCTGATTCACGTTTCAGTGGCTCCTTTTGGCATGTATTTATTTAAGAGTTTCACCAGGAATTTGGAAAGGCATACTGAGCTGAGATACTGTTGTTTCCAGATGCATTCTGGGGGAAAGAGGAGGGGCAAGCAAAAAGATACAAGAATGCATTGCACAGTACACAATTCAGCAGTACACAAAATAACAGATCACAAGTGCTTTGTAGGAATAGGGTCTGAGTTACAGTATATGATACAGCGAGGTAAAAATAATGTAAATAACATTGCACCCAGTATATACATTAGGAAAGTAGGTTTATGCATTCAAGTTCTTAGTAGGAATGGAGTTAGGTGCTCTGATTAGGTAGAGACAGAGTCTTACGGTGTGGAAGTAGGAAATGTATGTGCCAAAACGTCAGCCAGAAGAGCTCTGCTGACTGATTGCAGAAATCTGTACCCTGTCATTACTGCCACTAGAACCCTCATTATAAATCTTGGATCCTCCACTGGGGCACCCCCATGCATAAATATTTTAAGGCAAACAATGTACGTCACTAAAGTAAAGCAATTCAGGCTTGAACTTACACTGTGGAATGTCTCCATCATTGCAGCTCCCCAATGGCAGGCACTTTTATACCTGTGTAATTCGACCCGCTGGAATTTACGGAGAAAAGCACAAGGAACTCAAAGATTGCTACATGGGCATAAAAGCCAAGAATGGTCTGATGAACCATATTGCGCCTCTTGAGTCTGAGCAGGTCTTCACATATGTGGGTAAGAAAACAGCATGTCTTTTTAGAACTGGCCTGACTGCTCCTCTTTATGTGAGATGATTTGGCACTGTAATACCTGCACGAGAAGCAGAAACAGAACCCACTGTTCCCACTTCTGACCAGCCTACTGCCACAATTAGCCCTTTGATGGTTCATGAAATCAGACTGTTGGCTACAATGTCCATGTGTAACCCCACAAGCAGTTAAAGGTTAGAATGGTTCTGCATGAACACAGCCATCTGAAGCCTGGTTCCATCTCTTGACTCAGGAAACATGTAAATTTCAGAGCATTCTATACTCAAGAAGAACAAATAAACAGGACCCTCTGTCAGGAAATGAGTTAGAAAATAGGGGTGTCTCATTTCCAGAAGCAGGAGGCAGTTAGATGGCTAACAGGAGAGAAGCTGCTACTTCCACTGTGACTGGCCAAGGGGTATTTGCCAGGCTCAGGTGGTGGCAAAATTGGTCCAGAGTCTGGGATGTGGTATAAGTTCACCATTGGTCCTAGTCTCTGGGTGACCATCAGCGCTCTCAAACCCAAGAAGATATTCTAGGGAGAGTAAATTAGGAGGGTGAGGATGGACTTTAGTCAAGGGGCTTGTTTCAAGGGGGGTTTGAAGACCAGATTTTAGCCAGGGCTGGGTGATTGAACCCCAGATGACCTCTGTGCCCTGAATGATTCCACAAGACAATACATTGCTCCAGAGGTGTCTCAGGCAAGTTTATGGTTAGAGACATATTTCATTATGTGAAGCATCCCCCTGGCACCCATCCAGGGCTGGGAGTGACACCACTTGAGCAGAGGTAGGTCCATTAAAGGCAGCAGCTGGAAAAGTTCCACATAAGTCCTTGGACATGGGACAACAGAGGGGACTATGAAGCCTGTGGGCTGGGAAAGCTTTGGATAGGGTCATTTTGTAGGGTACCAATTGGATGCTGAAATAACTTACCACATCTGTGGATGGTGAGCTACCTGTCCCTAGCAGCTCCATAAAGATGGAGCACATTTGAGGTGGGGTGGGCCTAGGTATGTCCCCCAGGTTCCGTACTGATGTGCAGTACTTGCATGAGTGTGCCATCAATAATGAGTTTTGCAAGGCAGGCAGCAGATGGCCATGGAGGCGAGTGGAGAGTTGCACCAACTGCCATCTGGGGATGGATGGTTGGGTGACGGGGCACTTGGGAGTGCGGGGGTCGAACTGAATATCAGGGAATAGATTTATAATAGTGGGATTGGGATTGGGCAGGAGGGTGCTACTACTAGACTACCAGGGATTTTTCTTTTTAAAAATGGTAAAACGATGGACATGCTTAGTTGGAGGGAGGACCGCTTGGCTACCCGGTAGTCTAATTGAGGGTGACACTAGGGGGGGACTACTGTACTACAAGGGAATATAATTATGATAACAGTGGGATTGGGATCAGATGAGAGGGGTGTACCATTAGACTACCAGGAATGTTGTTTTTATACAGTTAACGGTATACTGGGATATGGTGGGTGGGGGAGCCACTAGACTACAAGATAATACTGGTGGCACAGGGATCAGGCAAGCAAAAGACCACTACGCTACCAAGGAAAATACATCTGGAGCAATGTGGGGGCCACATTTTTAATGAATGACTTGCAGGGTGGTTCGCAAAGCATGCTATAGGCATGGGGTAGTATGTGACAGGTCAGGTGCTTTGCACATGTCCCACAGTGTCATTCACAAAGTATGCTATAGACCCCATGCAGTGTTCAAAGCAGACTATAGGCTAGGACCAGTGTGTGTGTGATGCAGTCCATTTACAATAGGCCCAGGTCAGTGCACGACAGGTCAGATACAAAGCATGCTATAAGCCCAGGGCAGTGCATGATGGCTGAGATTCAAAGCAGGCAATAGGCCCAGGGCAGTGCATGATGGGTCAGATGATTTGCAGAGTTCCTACAGGGCCATTCACAAAGTGCACTATAGCTTTAAGGGATGTGCTATAGGTCAGATGCTTTGCAAATGGCTAGCGGGCATGTGAGATCATGTACAAAGGACAAGGATTCTGTTTGCATGCAACTATGCCCCATAATAAAGAATGAGAGAGGATACATATTGAAAACAACATTAAATATAAGTAGTGGGTTGGATTTGATGTTTCTAGTGTCCCTTCTACCCCTAAATTACTATGTTATAATGCTCGAGTTGTGCCTACAGTACATGTTATACCTTAAAAAGTTTCACTCTCCAGCGACCCGAGTCCTAGAATGGACTGGATTACTGGAAGCTGGCTGGGGGAAGGGGCAATGAGCATCCCACAGGACAGCTCTCCTCTCCTCTTTTGGATGGAGAGTAGGGGATTCCATCCTCTGATGTTCACCTGCCACCTCGTGGAAGCCAGTCAGTAGCCCAGCACAAGCACACAATGGGGAAGGGCAATTGCAGGATGTCGATAACACACCTGTGTGCCAAGGCACATAGACATGCATTCATCATCTCAAGCCAACAGCCCTGGGAGAAAACTGGCAAAACAACTGAGCAGCAGGATGTTGCCCCCTGCAGGCCCCACACCACAAAACAGTCACCTACCTCCCAACGTGATCCTCACCCTGTCACAAAAGTTGTGCTCCTGGGGTTCCACATGGGGGCATGCCATGGGTAAACAAGAAAGCTGGGGTAAGCACCTCTGTAAGGTGGGTAATGGGACTGGGGGGGACGCTGGCCAAGTAAGGGCACATTGGCAGTGAAGGAGAGAAGCCAAAGGTTTGAAATCAAATGTTTTTCTGGATACTGAAGAAAGTTTATTACTGCAGTGAAATACCTTGAAGCTTAGCTGGTGAACTTTCACTTGTGTATGAAATGCAAGGCCACTGATTTGCATTAATGCATTTACGTTTTCTAGATTTGATATTCCAGGATTGCGCCGATAATTGCTAGTCTAATTTTCTTATGTTTACCAGGATTCTCCAGTCAATCTTTTAGTATGTGTATAAATACTCAAGATAAAAGAAGGATGAATAGACAGCAAATTAAATAAAGCAGAATGAAAATAATACAGGAAAGGATTTTTAGAAAAACGCAAGTTCAATCTGCAGATTCACTAATCTGGTAAACAAAAAACCAAAAAAAAACTCTGTGAAACACCATGTTTTAATCAACGTGTTAAAAATCCAAATTCTAGAATAATGTCTTATCCACGGAGGATGGCAGTGTCCACTTAGTGTTTGTGCACCCCCAGCACCACCAGCTGACCACAGAATGGCAGTAGTAGCACTTGTAAAAGCAGTTGTTTGACTACTGTACAGTTAGGTGTACAAAGGCAGCAGCCACTACAGTTAGGAAGGGGAGCAGGAGGAAATACTGGAAAAGTTTGGGAAAATAACCCTCTACTAATTGACTTACAGAGCTGTAACATGGTTAATGATGCAGCACAGGTGCACAGCGCAACGTTTTTAAAAATCCCATCCCAGTCTCCTGCTACTGAATTAGGCTGCTTTGGGAGGTGTTTATCAATGATCCATGTCCCGTGGGAAATCTGACCACTGTGGTTACTGCTCTTTTCCCTTCTTGTTGACTTGGAGTTTGGATGAGACAACCGTTCAGAGGAAGGTAGACCTGCCACCCACCTCCCATGTAATACCACTGCTAAGACCCCCACGGTATTCATCAACAACCTTTCAGGCCTTGATTAGAAGCCAGCGGAAATGAAAACTGAAAAGTACTTTTTTTCCTTCAGCCACAATATTTTGCACATTACTTATCAAGTCTTTGGGTCCTTGGTGACTCGTGTAGAGTAAGATATCTGCTTTTGAAATGGGAGGGCACTGGAACTAATGACTTGTTCTGGATCCAACTGTGCTTACATTTCCTGAAGGGGAACTCAAGGTCAAAATGTAATCTTCAATTTCTTTTTCAGTTTTCAGCACACACACAAAACTAGCCAACTAGTTGTTGCCAGCATAACTGTTCAAATATATACTTCACATCCCAGTGTAATTCTATATGTCTAATTCTATAAAACCTGAAGCTTCCCAAAGGGGACTCTGGTTTCTGCATTGCTCCCAAATTGTGTCTATCATGAAGTGCGGTTCAATTAATCAATAAACCATGGCAAGGTGTGCATTTTGCATGGCTAAGGCTAGGCAAGTTTATTTTTATAGCGTCCTGTCCCAGAGGCTCAGGACACTGCACAGATCGTAAGATATTCAGCAGCGGTAACTACAATCCAAACTAAATAGGTACATTAAAAAATACAGAGGAAGGGGGTGACGCACTGAAACCACAGTACCCTTAACAACTAAAAACTAACATAGTGGGGCTTTTTGCATTAAATATCACAAAATGCCCGCTCTAATAGGTGGAATTTTTGTCCCTTTTTAAATGCCTCCACCAAGGAAGCATGCCACCATCTAGCAGGGAGGGCATTCCAGACCACAGATGCAGCAACGGAGGATGCCCTGTCTCCTGACTGCTTTAATCTGGAGCAGCACACCTTGGTAGGTGAGGCATGAGGCAGTACCAAACCATGCAATTATGTACACCCTGGAACACCTCAATATGATTATAGAGTGGCTTCCCTAATTTTTAGTTTTATCCCTAAGTAATGATGTTCCGAGAGTTACGAATGTCTGGCCTGTGCTGTTGTATCAAAGCATCATAGTAAAAGCCACCAGAATAGGCCCCATGGTCTATCGTGTCTGCTCGGAAGCTAGCCCCCTACTGGGAGCTCCTCCACCCCCCAGCCCCAGAGGTGGCCTTCTCTGGCCCCAGCTTCCCCTGTATCTGTTTCAACCCTTCTTGCATCCTTCCACTGTGGTGTCTTCCACCAGACTCCTGAGCAGTGCAT
Source organism: Neoceratodus forsteri (assembly GCA_016271365.2). Taxonomy (NCBI): domain Eukaryota; kingdom Metazoa; phylum Chordata; order Ceratodontiformes; family Ceratodontidae; genus Neoceratodus; species Neoceratodus forsteri. The sequence continues at coordinate 76,721,503 of JADMNL010000030.1, forward strand.
TCCATGTTTCCACCACCCTCTCTGTGAAGAAGTGTTTCCTGCAATCCCCTGTACTTCCCCCTTCCAGCTTCCACTCGTGCCCCCTGGTAGTTCCCCCCTTCTTAAGCCTGAACACTTCCCTGGCTCTGCTCTTATTTATCCCCTTTACATACTTGAAAGTCTCTATCATGTCCCTTCTGTCCCTCCTGTCCTCCAATGCATACAGATTGAGTTCATCCAGTCTCTCCTCATAGGTCCTACCTTCCATGCCCTGAATCATTCTGGTCACCCTCCTCTGGACCCTCTCCAGCAGTGCTATGTCCCTCTTAAGATGGGGTCTCCAGAACTGCACACAGTACTCAAGATGCGGCCTAACCAGGGCATTGTACAGAGGGAGGATCACCTCCTTCCTCCTGTAGGTAATCCCCCGATTATGCAGCCCAGTATCATGTTTGCATTTTCTGCAGCTCTTCAACAATTCTCTGTGTTATTCATTTTGCTGTCCACCACAATCCCTAGGTCCCTCTTGCCCAATGCGACTTGCAGTGTGGTCCCCCCAGGGTATATGCATGTCCCGGGTTTCTGACCCCCAGATGCAGCACCCTACATTTCCCTGCATTGAACTTCAACCCCCACTTCCTTGCCCACCCCCCCAGGGTATCCAGATCCCCCTGCAGGGCTTCAGTCCCTTCCTGTCCGTCTGCCAGTGCTCCCAGTTTTGAGTCATCTGCAAAGAGACTCAACCTACTTCTAACACCCCACCCTATGTCCAAGACATAGGAATTGAACAGGAGTGGCCCTAGGACCAAACCCTGGGGGACCCCACTGATGACCCTTCTGGGGGAGGAGACCATCTCTCCAACCACAACTCACTGTATTCAACCCATAAGCCAGTTTTCCACCCACCTGAGCAAATCCCCCCGCACCCCCATCCTCCCCAGCTTTGTTAGTAGGCCATTGTGGGGTACCGAATCAAGTGCCTTACTGAAATCCAGATAGAGGATGTCCACCGGCCTACAGTATGTCAGTCCAGGGCACCCATCAACCAGTCATAAAACTCCACCAGGTTAGTCTGGCATGACCTCCCCGGAACAAAACCATACTGCCTGTCATCCAGGTGCCCCAACCTTTCCAGCTGCCCCCCAGCCTCTCCTTGATAATGCCCTCCATAACCTTGCCTACCACAGATGTTAGGCTAACGGGCCCATAATTACCCATCTCCTCTCTGGACCCCCCCTTGTGGATAGACAACACATGAGCCACCTTCCAATCTCACAGATATTTCTGTTAGAGCCATGGCATATCCATATGGATGGATAGACAGACAGACAGTGCATATATACATACACATATACAGATATGCATATAGCTCTCTCTCTCTCTCTAAATATATATTTATAAAATGGGTAGGACAACTAGTTGCAAATCCAGTCTTCTGATTGTATAAAACACATCACTTGACCGTGCGTATATCAGAGCGTGACCATACACCTGCACTTTTACCCCCCAAAATCATTTTCACATTTTATAAGATAGATAAACCACTCTGAAGTGTGCAATCGCGCTCTGATATAGGCATGCCTTGGGTGGTTGATGCACTCAGCCTGCGGCCTCGTGCGTAGCAATGCACACCAAGGCGTGCGTATATCAGAGCATGACCGCACATCTCAGAGTGGTTTATCTATTACATATATGTAATAGATAACTCACTCTAAGGTGTGCGGTCTCGCTCTGATATACACATGTTTTGGTGTGCATCAACCACCCAAGGTGTGCGTATGTCAGAGCATGACCACACATCCTAGAGTGGGTTATCTATCTTATAAAATGGCAAAATTGTTTTGAAGGGGGGTGAAAGTGCAGGTGTGCGGTCACGCTCTGATATACGCACTGTCAAGTGATAGGTTGCAACCAATGTGCAGACATAATTATTCCTACCCATTTTATATATATATATGTGTGTGTGTGTGTTTGTGTGTGTATATGTATATGTATATGTATATGTATATATATATATATATATATATATATATATATATATTTATATAGTTGCACGGTAGTGCCACTACAGTTAGGGTTGAGTACCCCACTTAAGGTTAAAGTGTGAAATTGTGCATCTTAATAACTTTGCCACTGTGTGACAGATTTGCCTGAAATTTAATAGGAAAGGGGCAGTACCATAGATCTCTGGATCTGCCACGTTTCATAATGGCCAGATATACGGTTGCGGAGTTTTAAAGCAACATTCCATAGCACATTTATGCTTTTTTGTGCATTCTTTGCTCACACCTACAGGTTGCATGGTTTGTGTAACTGGTCTGAAAACTTCAGAGAACATGCGGACAGGGTCCCCACTGTGCTTTTTGAAGATTTCATGAAAAAATATTAAACGGTTCAAAAGTTATTCAAAAAAACATGTTTCCCATTATAGTCAATGGGAAAAGTTAACAAAAAGTTTGACAGTGTCGCAAATGCAGTTTTTAGTGTTGCAAATGACCCCATAGGGTCATGAGTCAGCCATTTTTTAGTTAGTGGTCACAAAAATGCTTTCATCATTTAAATTTGGGACTCTCTAGGGACACAGTTCGTTCTGTGTTTACCTAGTCAGACGCTGAGGATGCTAGCCATGTCTTTTTTGGGTGGGTTAAACACCCCAGAAATATGTTTTTGAAATTTGTGTAAACTGTAGTGTCACAAAGTAGTGTCACACTTGCAAAACTTTCGTGCTTCATTTTGTGAAAGTGTTGTGATTTGTGACACTACTTTGCGACACTATGGCCAAAATAACAGGAATTCTTTGCCACCCTGCTGCAAAAGAATGGTTTGGTCATTTGGGCTGAAATGTGGAGGGAAGAAAGCCAACGTCTCCCAGACGTGCCTTTTGTTCGTTTGGTGACAACATATTACAGGGATGCAAAGTTACAGTACTCTGAAGTTGACGCCCTTTCCCATAGACTAACATTACGGCGTCCACTGCACCTTTTGGGGCCCGTATCTCAGAAACTCTTCAAGATATGGACTTTTTGTCAGAAAAATGCTTGGGGGTCAAGTACAAAACTAGCCAGGAAAGTCATAATTTATATGAAATTTTAATTTTTTTTCTACATCGTACGGTTCCTGAAATATAAGCAATTTAGTATTCCAAGTGCTCATTCTCTGCTCCGAGGCCCATTGTTATGCATACATTTTTTGTATTCGCTGTGTTTCTCTATGCAGCTGTTGGTGAAAAAAAGGGTGTGCACTTTCATCATTGTCACAGTTAGTGTTTCCACTTGCATTTCCGCAACCATTTGTGTTAACGTTCCCGTCTACTCCACCATGTGCGTTACCCTTTGCGTTTTCATTTGCGCTTGCATTTGAGTTACTGTTACCATTTTCATTTTCATTACTATTTCTGTTTGTGTTTTGTTTTGCATCACTGTGTGCATTACCATTTGCATTTGCATATGCGTGTCCTTTTGCGTTTCCTTTGGCGTCATCGTTGCTGTTATCATTAGCATTTGCATTTACTATTGCAGTACCGTGAGTGTGTGCATTACCATTTGCGTTTCCGTATGCGCTTGCATTTGTGTTTCCATTTATGTTACTGTTCCCATCTAGGCCACCATGTGCATTACTCTTTGTGTTTTCATTTGCGCTTGCATTTGCATTGCTGTTAACATTTGCGTTCCCATTACTGTTTTTGTTTGCATTTCATTTTGTGTCACCGTGTGCATTACCATTTGTGTATGTGCTTCCATTTGCATTTGTGTTTCCTTTGGCATCATCATTGCTGTTACCATTAGCATTTGCATTTCCGATTGTGGCACCGTGACCGTGCACATTACCAGTTGCGTATCCATACATGCTTGCGTTTCCATTTCTGTTTGTGTTACCATTCCCGTCTACACCACCGTGTGTGTTACCCTTTGCGTTTTTGTTTGTGCTTGCATTTGCGTTACTGTTAATATTTGCGTTTCCATTACTGTTTTTGTTTGCATTTTCTTTTGCGTCACCGTGTGCATTTCCATTTGCGTTTGTCTACGTGCTTCCATTAGTGTTTCTGTTTGTGTTTCCTTTGGTGTCATCATTGCTGTTACCGTAAGTGTCTGTGTTTCCAATTACAATACTGTGCCTGTGTGCATTATGGTTTGTGTTTCCGTACGTGCTTCCATTTGCATTTCTGTTTTCATTAATGTTTGCACTTGTGTTTGTATTACCATTTGCGTTATCATTTACGTTTGCGTCACCATGTGCGTTAGCATTTGCGATTGCATTTGTGTTGCTGTTACTTCACTATTTATAGTGCACAGTCTCAAAAAGAAGGGAAATTCATAGCAAAATACAATAATAATAATATTCTTTATTTTTAATGCGCCTTTCAAAAATCAAGGTGCAGAACAGGTTATAAAATCACACCATAATAAAACATTACAATACAAATCAATAATACATCACATCAAACAACAGGATAAAATAATAAAATCAAACTAGATCCACTTAATGCATCAGTTAGGTTTGTTCCACAGCGACAAAAGCGAGGAAATTCGATGTTAGGGTTCCCACCCCCCTTGCACCCAACCCCCACCCTATCCCCACCAACAGGCATTAGGGTGTGCGTTAGGGTCATCAGTCCTAACTCTTACCCCATTCTCCTATACTGCACCACCTCAACTTGTTTGTACATGGGATGGGGTGAGAATTGGGACCAATGACCCCAATGCACACCCCGATGCCTGTTGGTGGGGGTGAGGTGGGGTACAACAGGGCTGGGTACCCTAACATCAAGTTTTCTCACATTTGTCGCTGTGGAACAACCTTAACTGATGCATTAAACAGAGTTTTTTGCCATGTGTGTGTTGTATATATATATATATATATATATATACACACACACACACACACACACACACACACACACACACCGTTAAATACTGTATTCTGATTGGCTATTGCCATAAGTTTATGTGCCAGTATATGCCTTGTAAAGAAAAAGATCCAACATGTGATGTGGAATTTGGACAAATCTCCTACACATTCATGAGCCACTTCACTAATTCCTGATTTCCATCACAAATATGGCTGCCACCTGCACTCTTACATAAAAAGCTAGCACTGGCCCTAAAAATAAAACTCCCTTTAATTAAAAAAAATACATAAATACTTGAATGTTCTTTCTACTCATGATCCTTTCTTTATACACATAGAACAATTTAAAAAATCAAACACTATTCAGAGTTTTTATTTCTGGTGTTTTTGATGACCATGAAAAATCCCCCGCCCGCCCCCACATAGCCTAAGTAGCTTGACAGAGCAATCTCTGCTGCGAACCCTGCAACAGATAAAACTGAGCCTTTGGCTCCATATGAGGTCTGTGTGTGTGTCTTTGTAAGTTTATGTCAGTGGAACTCTACAGCATTTTTAATTCTTACCTTAACATTCCATGTTTATGGTGGGAGTAAGCATTCTATTAGAGGAATACTGCACAGTGAATTCCTATGTTCCATGGTACACAAACAAACATTCTACTGCATATGTAGAAAGACAAATGACTGACAGGTAGAAACCATCTGTGGAGGGACCATTTGACATTCTCTGAGCAGTGTTTTATTATATTTTTTGTGTATTTTTTATTTCTATTTCTTTATTTTAAAATTTTTGATAAGAAAAGACACACTAAGTTAAGCCTTGTTTCCAGGTGTGTCCCAGGAGCACAGGGATGTTAAATGTCATGCTCACAGTAACACAGTATGGAAGTAGTGGTAGTGGGATTCAAACTTAGTTCTCAAGGTTTGCAGTTCTGTGCTCTTAACCATTACATTATATTGCCTTCCAGTATAGTATCTTTTAGAGGTTTTTTTTTCATTTGTGCAACACATTTTCACAGCACATTAAGACCCTTCAAGATATGAGGTGTTGATGGATACCCACACTTCCAGGGGCTGTAAGTCCTTCTGCCTGTAGCACCTGGCCTCATCACACCCTGGGCATGCAGTTATCTACTAGTACCCTACACAGGTCTTATTGCTTACACACACACACATATATATATCTATATATATATCTAGCTATATATATATATATATATATATATATATAAAATCTTCTGTAGAACTCAAACTCCTTTGTATACAGACTGCGGAGAAAGAACAGAGAGATACTAAGAGGAAAAAACACAACAATAACATTTTATTTCAGTGCACATGCAGGAAAGAAAAAGAAACACTGTACCATTGAAAATGCAAATGGCAGGAGTCAGAATAATTGATGTGGTGTAGCTTGAAACAGCTGCACATACTATGCGTACTGCACATTCTCATATATGTGTCTCACCAAAGCATTTTAAACTGTAGTTCCCGATAATCAGTCTGTTTTCCAAACTGGCATCTCCTGTTTTTGAAACATCTGAACAAAAAAGCATTTTTTGTGGTATTTAGAAACATATGGGTGTTCTAGTTGTAATTTAGTGCTCAAAACATTGGGTTCTCCAAGGGTTCTCAGCTTTCAGAACTAGTTCTGACAACCCTAATCAAAACCTATAAGAGATAAGTCAGGTTTTACGAATACAATTACAAACAGCAGTATAGCAGTTTATTGATATTTGGTAGCCCAAGAGAATGTTTTAGTAGCCTAAGACCGCCAGGCTAGAGTACACGTCATGCATAAACAAGGGGCTGACCTACAATACATATTTGTGACCAAAACAAAAGGCCTTCCTTTCACATAAAGGATTTTTCCACATTCCACATACACTTTCTTAGCCCACAAAAAAAAGCGCATTAAACCATAAACAAGCAGTAGAAACCCATAAGCTATGTTGTGTTCAAATCCTCAGAGGGCCTAGCTACTAATAAGGCAGTTAAGAGTGAATTATGAAGACAGTAAAAAAAAAAAGTCTGTTGATGAATCCTGAACCTTGCTCATAATGCTTTCATTTAGCTATGAGTTATATCGCTCCTGGGATCCTTTTCACTGCTCGTATCCCATAGGATCCCATTATGTGTTATATCATTATGCCGTCTATGTGGGTCAGTATCAGTCTTTATTTATCCAGGTATATATTATACTGTCAATCAGAAGGAAGAGATGGGAGGGGTTAAGGACAAGAACTCCCAGTGATGGACCCGAGCAGAAGAAAAGAACCTATAAAGGCGTTAATGATAAACATGGTTAGAAAGCAAACATGATCCAACTGTTTTAAATGGGAGTTTTCTTGGCATTTGTAACATATACTATATTAGCATACTTTGCACTTGAAGGGAACATAAACTCTGCTGTTTATGTTTTTAATAGGCTGTTTAATAAATCCAGTATATTAATTTATGTGTTAGTTCAGAAATAGTCCTATTTATTCCTCATTTAGGGCCCTTTGTGACTGTAACTTTTTTTCCTGCCCAATATTCACTTTTTAATTACTTCTGAGTTTCAGAACTCAATGATATCCTGTTGAGCAGAAGCCAGCAATGAAGCTCGCCATGCCATGCTTCGACTCCACTGATGTCACAGGGTTCCAAAGTAATTAAAAAAATGAATATCGGGGGGAGTACACTGCATTTAAAAAGGATACTAAATAGGTTAAAAATATGACTATTTCAAAACAAATGCACAAAGCAGTACAATGGGGGTATTAAACAGACCTCACACATGTCCACATTTCTAATTATATTAAAAAATGTTAACAACAAGATCATGTTTTCTTTAAGCCACATAGTCTAACTTTTGGGGTTTGCTTGTTGTTATAAGCTGGGATTTATTTTTCCACATCGTTGGTCTTTTACAGTTTAGCAGCAAGACATGTGTGTTCAATGCTTTGGGCCCTGAATAAGGTTTTTGGATCATGCATTATCTGGCTTGCCAGGCAACTGCGACACGTGGATGGTGCTCTGCATAAGGATGTTTGATCCATTTAACCAGAGTAACCAGCTTGAACTGTGCACTGCCCAATCCATGACAGTGTATACTTGATACTGTACAACCTCCCGAATGATTGAAACTCATACTGAATGGCCAGACTTCCATGAGAAAATGTCTGCTATTTGCCACAGTGGCCACTTTCTTTTCCCTTTTTTCATATAGATCGTTCTGCTCGTGGCCATCTTGTCCCCCAGTGGTCCCACAGCAACCTTCCAGCCCCCCCATCGCCCCCCTACCATTGTCCAGTTTCATGGGATACAATGTAAGCACAAGCTCAGAGGGTACCACCATCATCATCCTGACCACTGTCAGCATTTTTCTTCCCATTATTCCTGATTTTCCCCTGACCCCCTTCCACCTGTGTGGTGCCAAGTAGTGCTTCTAGCAATTTTGTGCATGCACAGTGAAGCCCAGTGGAGGCGCACTCTCCTTGCCTAGCTGCAGGGTTCACTGAGGAGGCATAAATAGCAGTTCTGCCCTAGCCATTACTGACCCAACTCCAGTGTGTGTCCCTTCCCCCCCCCCACCACCACAGAGTCTACTCCCAAATGTAGGTTGCTGGTACAGTAGTGCATTCCACTGAGCAGCCTCGGGAGTTTAATTCTCTAAAGAAAAAATTACAAGGTGGTCAGATTTTAGTTTTCTGTTATATCACATGAAGCATGTTAAAAAGAAAGTGGTAGAAATATTCCTTTAAATGAGCATGTTTAATCCAAACATTAATTTTAAAAAAGTGGAACGCTGGATGGCAGTCAAGATTGGATGCCACTGTCAATCAAGGAATTCTTCCATTCTTAAATCCTGGGAATCTTTTTACTTATTTAGTAGTTATTTACCAGTTGAAAGCCCTGATCCAAGGATCTTCTCCAGGATCAACCTGGGCTTTATCAGTTGGCAGTACAAAATGTAGTCATGCAAATACATAATTTCATTTACAGAAATTTTTTTTTTAAATGACAGTTAAAATAAGATTATACAACCATGTAGCAAAGTTCCTTTGTGACATCTATTCCTTCCTGAAGCACAACTGTTAGATAAAAGAACAACATGTATTTTTGTGCTTTTTATCATTTATCCATCTGAGCTTTCCTAGCTGCAGTATGTCCTTGGGCAGCACTGAGCATCAAACTGAAGACATCACCTGGACAGGCTTTGAGCTGCCCTGTCCCTGACTGGAACATGAGGAAGTTCAAAGTCAGACCCTCCCAATGGCACAGGGGGCAGCATCCCTACTCTGCAAGAGGAAAGCAACTTCTAGGATGTGTCTCCTACTTCCTGGGAGCCTGGCATGGCTGCCCAAGCTTGGAATGCAGGCCAAGGTCCCCTGCATGGCAAGTGGCACTACTGCCAGTGAGCTGTACAGCCCAATGTTCAGTTGCCAAGACTGGAAACATTGTGGAGGTGATAAGTACACCAGTGAGGGGAGTAGCAGCAGTAGCAGGTATCACCCCACCACAAGGACCTTTTTACAGTGAACACCACAACAGCGGGAAATCTCACCAGGTCGAGATTGGTCACTGTGGTGGTCCGCTGTCTGCTGATGCAGCAATTCCCGGTGTTGCACTCCCCATCCCGAACCAACTCCAACCTGGAGTTGGTTATTTAGAGATGGAGGAGTGTGGGGTGCACAGCCTCCTGCATGGGGGATGAGAAAAATACTTTGTCCTGTCAGGAACAATGCTGACTGTCTACATTGTGCCCATTGCTGTCGGGGGTGTCAACATTGACACCGTAGATGTATTGACATGGAACCACAGTAGCAGTAGTAGTAGTAGCAATAGTGATGACATCTTTTACATATGTAATCATGATTATTTCAATTACTAAACATATTTATAAAAACAAAAGACATTTAATAAGGGCAACAAGATACTCCAGGGTGTTCATCATGCTAGATCAATGCACTTCCCAGGTGGTTGAAGGCTCTTGGCCTTCAGTCGTATGCCTCACGATGCACCCAGAGCATATGGCAATCTAGCACAATGCACACCCTGTTGTATCTTATAGCTAGCAAAACTCCCACAAATTTCTGATTTGAAAGCGTTACATTCAAAAACATGCACTATAACCTGGGTACACAATGGCTTGACTCAGAATTTAACATTTTTCATCACATGAGGGGTGGAATTTTCATAATTCGCTTGTGGCTCATTCACTTGTAAGTTATAGTCTTGCTCCTTCACTCGGAAAAATAAATGGCATATTCCAAGTCAGGCTACTGGATATCCTCTGTAGATAAACAGGTTACTAAATAGATGTGAATCATGGTATCACACTTGATTATTTCCTCAAGCTGTCTTCCTTCATCAGTTATAATAGAACCCTTGAAAGTATTTTCATCTCAGCATGTGGAGTGCTGCAAAGTAATATAGTATATTTGTTTAATTTTGTTTCTAGGAAATGTTGCGTGGATGCATGTTCTGGCATTGAGGAACCTGCAAATCAAACCTGAGCAGCTGGGTGGACAGTTCTATTTTGCCTACGATGACTCGCCACTGAAGAGCATTGTTATGTTTCGCTATGAGTTGTTCTCAGAAATTGACCCCAATATCAGACTGGGCAAGCAGATACCTTACTGGCAGCTGTGGGTTATGATATTTCTCCATGGGATTGCCAGGTCCCTGCTCAGCCCATTTTGGAAACTCCAGCCCTTCCTTACCTTTCCACTCCTTCAATTAATGGTCACTACCTTTTCCTATCAGACAGACAAAGCCTTCCGGCATTTTGGGTACCAGCCCTTGTACAGCTGGGAGGAGAGCAAGAAGAACACCATCAAATGGTTACAAACAACGACAAGCAGGGCAGAATTCCAGTAAACTTAAATATAAAATGCTGATCTGTTGCCATAACAATGATAGATGGCACACAGAAGTACACCACCTGGAATGTATAAGGAGGAGTGTTATTGCTGGCCCCATTTTGAGCACCCCATAATCCATGCTGCGGTAGCTGGGGGGGGAGTGAGGTGCTTGGCTACCAGAGAGTGAGGAAAAGAGGAGGTGACCACCAATACCTGCCAGCCAACATTGATATTGGCTGTAAAGGCAAACACTTGACCACCTTTCCAGTCAGAGGAAGGGTGCAGTCAGGGTGACCCATCATCGGGGGATGACAGAGGGAAAACTGAGGTTGGGGGGGGGCAACCAGTTATAAACTGGGTAAGCAGAAACAAGACCTGTAATTGGTCAGATGTGATCACAAGTCCATGCTTTATTCCAGCAGAACCACATAGATTCTGAACCTGAAATTACTCAGTTTTTAAATGAAAAATCAGAGGAACCATTTTTGTAATCATGATGGGGCACTCCAGGATGTGTGTAATTGTGGGATAACTGCATTTCTTGGGTGCGTATGGTACTTGCCATTGCCTCGTGCCTCATTTCCAGAGGCATGCTGTTATCCCACATTATACCATGAATCTTAGACAACAACCAATCAAAATGACTGACTGGCACCTTACCACCATTGTAAATCCTCTGATAATCACCGCAAAAGGTGCCAGCCAGCTGCATCTTGGAAAAAAAGCAATCCGACTGCGAAATTGCGGAACTCCGACCACCATCTTGTTTCTCCACTAAGCGGAGACTGTAAAACAGCAGCTCCGTACATCAGGGGAAAGTAAACAAAAACACTGACTGCTCTACTACTGAGTCGCTTATTTAAGCATTATAGCAAGTACTGTTTTTTTTTAAATAATAAAAAAAGCAGTACTTGGTATAATCGCAATAAGCCACTCAGAGGATCTGGGTTATCGGGGGTTTTACCATGGCTGGTGTGGATTTACCCACTCAGCTGTACATTGTGGGCAAACCACTACAGCCATGGTAAATCCCCCCGATAACCCACACCCCCTCATGGCGTATTGCTTTAATAACACACACCATGTTGTGTCTTGTTGCTTGAATGTGATCTGAACATGACTCCTACATGAGGCTGGTGGCACCTATTCCTGCAGGCTGTGCCGTTCTGCTATAATAACCATAATTCAAGAAAAGATGCAGGCACTTGACTTTCTCTTGTGCCTCGCAACCCACCTGGGTCATGTGGTTATTACAGCAGAATCACGTACCTTGTCTCATGTTATCACTTATGCTACATAGTAGCTCAGCAGATATGTATAAACCTTTAACCCCCCCCCCCAACCTAACAAGTAGTGAAAAGTGGAAAGGGCACAGACTATATATGTTTTGTTTATAAAATGACTAGTTGCTTTCTCTTCAGACATTTATTGCTTTCTATATAAGGGTCAGCCCAGTGTTACGGGGCAGTGCCCAATACTGCCCCCTACAGGACCAGAATCTGCAATCTGGACTCTAGTTTTCCCAGCCCCTGGGCTTTAGAATGCCAAGTCAGTCACAGACAAAAAAAAAAAACAGAAAGAATATATGGTTAAGTATAAATATAAAAAGAAAATCTCTCATTGCTGTGATGACACTTCGGGGTAATAATCACTAATTAAAAGGAACATGAAAAATATATGAAAAATTGATTTAATGTCAAGCAGCAGATTTAATGCACATCTGAAGATTTTAAAGTGGAAAGTACAGTAAGTGTCCTACGTTGCTCAAATTCTGAAAGTCCATGAAAAGATCTTCCAAGCAAGATATTTTTTCCAATTTTTTAACCAGGTGAGACACACTAAGTTGAAAGCTTGTTTGCAGGTGCAGATATTGACTTTAGCGGCATATATCAGCAGTCCCGTGATATAAATATCTACATTATTCATGAATTAAAGCAAGACAGCAGCCATTTCATGGAGTCTTGGGTCAGAAAGTGATGTCACTGAATGACTCAGGAGCTACAGAGATGAGAAGGTGCTGACTCTGTCAATAAATAATTTAAGTTAAAGGTACACTAGAACTAACCGATGTGCACTGTGATGAACTGAAGTTTGTGTTTATTAATTCAAATTTAAAAAAAAAAAAAAGACAAGTTGTAAAAGGATTTGCTTTGAACCTAATTGACTTGTACCATATTCATGTATTTTACGGACTTTAATAAAAACAAAGTTTAATAAGAAAGTGATATCACTGAGGGGCAAGCTGCTCTAACTTTCTTCAGGCTGTGGGCGCCTCCAGATAAGGTCCAGGTACTTTTTTTGAAAAATCTTTTTATAGGATTTCAGAATTTGAGGGACCTGGAACACTCACTTTCCCCTTTAAAGGGACACTGTCAACCTGCTTTGGTCTCAAAGTGTCCCTAGTTTAAAAAACACATTTTATGACTGCTAATGTTCTGTAAAGATTGCTGATGTAGCTGGTAGTTTGATTCTGACTCTTTTTGTTCTCTAAAAAAAAAGGGAAAAACAGACTGCCCACCATACTGGTGTTACCACACAAACATATGTTTGTTTACATTCCTTGATCAGCTCCAACTGCAACTTTCATGGACTTGGGAACATCCTCAACACAGTTTAGTCCCCTGTAATGCAATGGGAGTTTAGGAGGCTACTGCCTCATGAGTGACTGCACTGTTTGGGGGTGTTTCTAATGCTCATGAAGTATGCAGTAAGAACAGATCCATTATTGTAAACAAAACAAGGTTATTTATAAATATACATTAGCATGCATTTCAGTTCTACTGAACAAGGAGACAGACAAAACAAACAGCAACATCAATGAATTTTAGAGAAGGAAAGCAATCATAAAATGTAGGCTTTTAACTAGAAATAATATGATGGAAAATGGGTTGACAGTGTCCCTTTAAAGTTTTTGGCACTCCTCTCAATACAGAAATAGTCCCAGAGGACTAGAGGATGGTGGATGTCATGTCGCATCATGAAGTGAGTGGCAGGCATTGTGGGCAGGCTGCTAACATCATTTTTAAGGCCCAGATCATGGCATTCCTGGAGAAAAAAGGCCTGCATGACTCGAGGCAGCATGGATTTGTAAAGGGGAGGTCATGCTTGCAGACTTCACTGATTCCTTCAATTCGGTGGTGATACAGACACCAGACAAGGGTCAGTCTGTTAACACCCTATACTTGGATTTTCAGCAAAGCCTTCAATTTGGTACCACACGGACATTTGATGAAGAGTTTGGGGAACCTAGGGTTAGGGGAGAGCATAATCAGATGGATAGGGAACTGGCTTGGGGCAAGGACCCAGAAGAGGGTAATTAATGGACAGCATTTAGGAGAAGGGGAAGTCACTACTGGGTTCCCCGGGGATCAGTTTTGAGTCTAGTCCTATTTAACTTATTTACCTGTTACACTGGTGAAGGAATACAAGACAAGATCAGTCTATTCACAGATGACACAAAATTGGAGGGAGAGGGTCAACAGTGAGGAGGGCGTCAAGAACATGAAAAGAGACCTGGGTAGGCTGGGGTGGTGGTCAGGGATCAGGCAGCTCAAATCCAAAGCTAAGGACTGCAAAGTCATGCATATAGACTGAAATAAATCCTAATATCAAGTTTTGACATAAGACATCAGATTAACCCAGTCAATGGAGGAAAGATACCTGGAAGTGATCATAGCAGACAGCTTAAAAGTCACAGATCTGTACAACAAGGTATATGGGAGAGTAAAGATTTCTATATTCCTATGTAAGTGGTACTTGCAGAAATTGTACATTTTTGACTAGCAAATGTTATGGGGCACTGAGGGAACTGGGCCAACTAGCAAATGTGTACAAATGACCATTTAACCATAGAATGCACATCAAAACACTGTGGGACTTCAAACATTTCTCTGCACTGCTTGACACCCACCACAACCAAAAAAAAAACTGCTTTTTATCAAACAGCAGTTTATAGCGCAGTAAAATAAAGTGTCATAAAATAAATGTTATTTGTATTCTTTTATTTCTATTATGGTTCTCATGCAGGCACATATTTAGTGTCATCGCTGTGGACAGGAACACAAGGACATAGCAATCTGAGGTGGAAGCAGGTATCATTAACCCCATTAACCCATTGAGACTGTTTCCCTCCTTTTTATCAATAAAGTTTGTATTTGAATTTCATATAACACAAGTAACATACACTTTTTATAGTGGAATAATTTATACTTATGCTAACACTGGACCACTGTTTCATAACAAAACTGTTTCTGAAACAATTACAAAGATAATAATGCTTAAGGAGCTGTTGGCCCCTCTGGAAAATCTTAGGGAAACATATTTAGACACAATTCCACTTCTTTTTCATGTATCTTCTTTCGACTTCTCCTTCCCCTTATACTGAGGAAATCTGTGCAAAAGCAATCTCTTTAGCCTTTAGAATTCATCTGCAGTTTATTCATCACTTGAAGTCATAATGCTCTGTTGTGACATCACAGTCTGTAGCCATGGGAATAACTGTGATGTCACAAGCAGAGTTTTATGACATCCAGAGGGGAATAAGCAATAGGAGCCAATGGACTCTCAGGGAACGGCAAACCTTTTTTCTTACATATGACCCCATTAATAAATAACTGTCAGAAGAAATGCAGAGCTAATTTGAAATATGAGCTGCACTGTGTCTGAGTATTTATGTTTTTCAAAGTTCTCCTGGATGTGTGTCAGCTGCTATTTAGACAGCCACTGACGCCTTGAGAAGAACTTTGAAAAACCATGGCATTTGTGCACAAAATTGCTTATATTTCTCATTGGCTCTGTAGTTCATATCCTTATTATTTATTTCAGAGATCATATGTATGAAAACAGAAGAGTTATTACTAGAGAGTCCTTCGGCTCCTATTGGTTCTTCCCAACCTGATGTTATAATACTGTGCTTGTGACATCACAGTTATTACCATAGTAACATGCTGTGATGTCAGACAGAGTATTATGATTTCAAGTAGAGAATAAACTACAAAAACAGATGAAATCTAAAGGATAAATATCTTGCTTTGGGGGAATTTCTTCAGTAATAAATAACAAGAGATTAGAAATCTCTAGAAGATATATGACAAACAAGCTGATTTGTGTCTAAATATTATGTTTTCCAAAGTTTCCCCAAAGGCAGCAGCTGCTCTTTAAAGAGCTACTGACACCTCAAAGAAAACTTTGAAACACATAATAATTAGATACAACTCTGCTTGCATTACATATATTTTCTATATATTTCTTGTTCCCATTATCTATTACTGAGGAAATCTGCATGAGTACATGATCTTCATCTTTTTGAGTTCCCTTACCAGTGTACACCGAGTGAATCCTGTGTTCAGGTATTCACTTAAGAGTTGTATAGTGGAGGCTTCTTATTTTTAAATTTAAATAAAACTTTCACTTGAAGTACCAGTGACCCCTGTGGTGCACTTCCAGGGCATTTCTCACTATTTAGCGAGCCCTACAGCGAGCGGGGTGAGCGGAAACACACACAGAGACGTACACATCTGCAGGTGTCTGCTGTGTCTGTTGGGGACACAGAGGAACCGGGAAGTAATAATACCCTATATAATACAGAAGCAATTAACTGAAGCTGTTAACTTATTGACACTCTCTTTGGGCACACTGTTAAAATACAATGGCTCAGGCAAAAGGGAAGTGAGGTAAAAATAACAAGAAAAGAATGTGCTCCCAGTGCAACATGTACACAGGGGATGTACCTAACCAGGAGTTTGGGTATGACAAGTGTATCTAAATCACCACACTACAAGAGGAAATTAACCAACTGCACACGAGACTAGAGACCCAGAAAGAAATTAAACAACTTGAAGACTTCATTGATGAAGCAGTCCAGAAAACTAGTATAATTCACACTGACTGTATAAATAATAATGAATTAAAAGTATTGACTTCTCCCCCCCCCCAAGCTAACTCAGGAATCTAGTGCACCTACCCCTCCTGGCTTTCATAAACAGGATATATTGCCCATCACCCTATCTAACAAATTTGAAGGTTTAAAACTAGATGCCGATGGCTCAGTTGAAAATCTCACCCCAAATACCATTGAGCCATCTAAAACCCATTGCTGTCCACCAACTGCCTCCTTAGAACCTTACCTAGCTCAAGATGCAATCAACAGACCCAGGGATATTGTGGTTATAAGGGATTCAATACTAAGCAGGGTAGATACTGCAGTTTGTGAGGGGCGTAAGGCACACGCAACTCTTAGCACTCTCCCCTGGGGCACAGACTAGGGATATTGTAAACTTATTGAACGGCTTACTTGAGAATACTATCAAGCCCTTTGTTATCTTACATGTGGGTGTAAATGACCTTCTTTCATGCAATATGTAAGACATCCAGGCTGACTATAAAAATATAGTCAAATGGATTAAAAATAAGGGAGGCAAAATCATACTGTCTGGGGTTCTGCCTACCTTTGGGAAACATTCACATAAATATTATAATATTTACAAATTAAATAATTGGCTTAGACAATATTGCCTTTCAGAAATATTTGGACTCATGGATAATTCCATCACGTTCAACAATCTGGCTTGTTTCAAAAGGGATGGTTTACACCTAAAATACTTCAGTACCAGGATTATGGGCAAAAAAATTAATGAGGTTTTAAAGTTCCATTTAAACTGGAATATGGGGGGGGCTCCGTGGGACTTTGAAACCCCCAACAAAGTAAGCAACAATGTACCCATACCTAATAACCCTGGTTGGAAGGGGTACTAATAAATGCCAGAAGTCTTACTAATAAGTTTGATGAATTTAAATGCCTCCTAGCTACTAACAACATCCAAATTGCCCTTGATACAGAAACCTGGTGGAAAGCAAACGATCTCTGGGACAAAACCATCCAGGGTTATAATGTGTATTCTAAAAGTAGGGATCACAGAAAGGGTGGAGGTGTGGCCATTTATGTCCATGAAACAAGTATATGTCAGGAAATTCCTGGCAACACTGTAAACCTGGAAACTCTCTGGATCAAATTGTCCCCTCAGATTTATTTAGTTTTTGTTAACCAGGTAGGTGCACTAGCCATGAAATGACTATTTTCAGGCACGACCCCCATTTATTTTAGGTCTGGTTTACAGACCACCCTCAATGACCCCTGAAAACGACACCAAGTTATTAAATTATATTGGGAACTTAGAGCCATCCAAGAACATTATGATGTCTGGAGACTTTAACTTACCTAGTATTAATTGGACCCTGGCATCTGCAACCAGCAGAACCGACAGTCTCTACTTAAATTTATTTAATGAACTTGGGTTAGAACAATTAGTACAGCATGCAACCAGAAAGGATAACATACTTGATATTATTTTAACTAATACTGAACACTGTATATCTAACATCACTATAAATGCACCTTTGGGAAATAGTGACCATAATACTGTTCATTTTCTGGTTGCAGGTTATATAAAACAAACAGCTACTGGAGTTACAGAAACCCTGAACTTTAACAAAGTGAACTTTGACAACATAAAAACTAGTCTAGCCCAGTGGGATTGGCATAATTTATTTACCAATCTCTCAGTTGAATCTAAATGGGACCCCATGCTTGGCAAATTAAAACAGTTAATAAAGGATAACATCCCTAGAATAAAAAAATATGGTACCAATTATAAAAACTTACCTGGTTGGATGAACCCCACAATCAAACGTTTGACTAACAAAAAAAGCAAACTATTCAAGCAGATAAAAAGGGATTTAACACACTTATGTCCCAAGTATAGAGCTGTGGTCAAAAACATTAAAACCAAGATTAAAACAACTAAATCCCAACATGAGGTACAGTTGGTTACTAGGGTCAAAGATAACAAACAAGCCTTTTTTGCACATATTAATTAATCCAAGGGCAAAATAACTACTATAAGTCCCTTCCTCACCGCTTCTGGAAATATAGTTAATGAGGCTGCTGACGTACAAAACCAATATTTTTGCTCGGTGTTGTAATAAAAACAGCCCTGGTTTATTAAATATAGCAGAGATTCCATCCCCTGGACAGTTCACCATCAAACCTGACAAAGTTCTGTACAGGTTAAAGAGGGTCGACATCAACAAATCACCTGCTCCTGATGAAATTCGTCCCAGGGTGTTAAAAGAGCTTGCTGAATTTATCTACTTACCTTTGCCTAATATCCTTCAACATTCTCTCGACACTGGGGAAGTTCCACGATTGGAAAATTGTGACCGTGGTACCCATACTCAAGAAAGGTCCAAAAAACAACCATGAGAACTACAGACCCATTAACCTAACTTTTTTAATTGGAAATATCTTAAAGAATATTATTAAAGACCTTATCCTGGACTCCCTCTGTCAAATGGGTTATTTGACCCTCTCCAACATGGATTTACTAAATCTAGATCCTGCCAAACATATTTACTGACTTTTTATGAAAAAGTCACAGGCGAAGTTGATTGGGGGTAATTCTGTGGACCTTGTGTTCTTTGACTTTGCCAAAGCGTTCAATAAATTACCACACTTAGAGCTCTTAGACACCCTGGGAGCATTTAAAATAAAAAAACAATATTGTTAATTGGATTGCTAACTGGTTGGAGGGAAGAAAACAGAGTTATTACTAATGGAGAATATTCTAACTGGGCTTCTGTCACAAGTGGGTTCCCCCAGGGGTCTGTCTTGGCCCCTGCCTTTTTAATATATATATGTCTCTACTCTCACCATTGATAACCCCAACATTTGGATGTTAAAATGTGCTGATGACCGTCACATAGGTACTGTGGTAAACAACACAACTGGCAGTTCTGCCCTTCAGCTTGTTCTAGATAACATATTAACTTGGTCCCACAAAAATAAGCTTGTCCTGAACACTTCCAAATGTAAAATTATGCACCTGGGAATACAAAACAAACACCTTAAATATAAACTGGGGAATGATACCCTACTTGAAACCAATCAAAAGAAAGACTTGGGAATAATTGTCAGCACCAACCTAAAATTCAGATCACACTGCAGAGCCCAAACCAGTAAAGCTAATCATATCCTAAATTGTATTTTTAGACACGTAGCCAGTCGCATGAGTGAGGTGCTGCTTCCCTTGTATATTGCTTTGGTTAGGCTGCACCTTGAATACTGTGCTCAGGTCGGTGTGGTCTCCATACTGTAGGGAGGACATTATAAAGATTGAGAGATTACAACACAGATTCACCAAAGCTATTTTAAGGATTGGTGATAGGCCATATGAGGATAGGTTGAGAGTCCTAAACCTGTACACTCTACAGTATAGAAGACTGAGAGGAGATATGTGCCTCACCTATAAAGCACTAAGTGACCCCACCTTTAGTAAAGAACTTGGAATAGCTATCAGTGACTACAGAGTTAGTAATATAAGACATTCCAAACAATTACATCTGGGCAAATGGAAAACTCTGAGAAGAAAGAACTGGTATAGCCACAGGGCTGTCCCCATATGGAATCAACTCCCAGCTGAAGTTGTGGATAGCCCAAATATGGACTCTTTCAAGCATAATTTGGATCTAGCAATGGAGGATAAAATCAAAATTTGTCTAAATTAATTTTCCTTGGCAAGCATTACAGACGTAATGTCCTCATTGGCTTGTAATACCTATGATACCCATGATCTGCCTCTATAGCTTGCTCCCTACTACATAGAAACATAGAAACATAGATTTTGATGGCAGATAAGGACCGCTTGGCCCACCCAGTCTGCCCATTTCCCTACCTATTGGATAAGCTGCAGATCCTAGTTAATCAGCAGCCTACTTCTTCCTACCCCACCCCTAGAATTGCCTTATGACTGTCCCATGCATGCTTGAATTCCACCAGTGTTTTTGACTCCACAACCTTCTCCAGAAGGCTATTCCATGCATCCACAACCCTCTCTGTCTTCAAGTCATAATCCTCTGCTGTGACATCACAATCTGTTGCCATGGGAGTAACTGTGATGTCACAAGCAGGGCATTATAACCTCATGTAGGAAGAAAGCAATAGGAATAGCTGAACTCTTCAGAAACAAAGAATTTGTTTTAATACAAATGACCTCAGTAGTGAATAATGTGGAGGAGGAATACAGAACTAATATGACATACAAACTGAACTGTGACTAAATATTATGTTTTGTTAAAGTTGTCCTGAAGATGTCAGCAGCTCTTTAAATACTGCTAGTGTGGGTATACTGCCAAATCTAAAAATTCATTCCTCCTTGTCAGAGTAACATGTTCGTAGAGTAAGTACAATATCTATGAAAATGTATGTTGGAAATAAGACAAAAATAGAAAAGAAGCCAACAGAAAAGTCGGTGGGAAAGGACTGGATAAAGAAACAGAATAAATGAAAAGGTTACAAGATTTGTTTTAGATATATCTCAGTTGCATTGAGTTTAGCAAATAATTCATAGATGGCTTTATATGTTTGCATTTAACCTGCAAGCCTCTGTTCCCTGTAGAAGCTGATTTCTTAAATATTGGTTCCCACTCTGTTTCTGATTCATCTTAACTGATCTTTGAGTAAAAGTCCATAAATGTTTCATACTTGCAGTCAGCGACTGAGACCATTTGAGAACTGTATAATGTAGTTTAAGAAGTTACTAAGCTCTTTTTTTGGTGACACAGTGCATCTTGTGTTCTACTGTGGAATTCTGTGGTGACATAACCTACATCATAAAGTTCTAAAATGGTACTTATACCACCAGGATGTAAATCAAAAACAGCTTCTGAGTTTACTGAAAGACCACATTTCCAGGTTAGGAAAAATGACTCACTCACCAAGCTCAATATACTATATATGTATCATTCATTTATAATCCTTCATTTATAAATTTATAAATGAATGACCAAATATATACTATACTGAGCTTGGGGAGTGAGTCATTTTTTTCCAACCTGGAAATATGATTTGATGGCTTGTTAGGAATGGACTCCTCCCGTCGTTTTTCTGTCACTCTGCAGAGTCAGCCAGACTGACATTCTGTTTACTGCTTTTACTAAAAGACCAGTAATGACATAACATTAAAAGAACTGGAACAGATAATTAAAAAACAACTTGTACAGGGAAAAAATACTTACATGTTCAGCACAGTTCTCCTGCAGCACTGCATGAATGTGGTGAAAATTCTGATGTATATTTTTTCATTCTATTTCAGATTGCCCCTTATCTCTTGACTTGTATGATACCCTTCTTTCCACATTTTGAGTCTGATTTAATATGTTTTTTTCACATTTGAAATAATAAAAGGAGCACTCCTTTTAATATGGCCCTGCCCAGGATTTCATCAGCATTCTCAGCTGTTTTGGTACACCTATTGTCTCATAAGGTCAGGGAGAACTACTTGCTGCATGATTGTTCATTTTAGTCACAACAGAAGTGATTTCAAGCAGTTGATGTACAAAAACAGCTGGGAATACTGATGAAAACCTGGTCTGAGCCATAATAAAAGGAGCACTCCTTTTATTGTTTCAAACACAAACAAAGCACTAAAGCAGACTCAAATTAGGGAAAGAAGGTTATCATACAAGTCAGGTGATAAGGGGCAATGTAAAATAGAATAAAAAAGTATAGGTCAAAATGTTCACTGCTATCATGCACTGCCGCTTTAATCTCCATAATCACGGAACATGTGGCTTACCTCTATCAAATACCTATCTAGATTGTCCTTGAAAGTCCTGATGGTACCACACTCCATTACTGTTTGGCCCTGGACACACTACAGAACTGTTTTTGAAATCCATTTTTAAAACCAGTTTAGCGAAACCATTTCAGTGCATCTACACTGCTCAGTAACCATTTTTGATAACGGTTCAGTGTGTCCACACTGTTTGTGTTAAACCTGTTCTCCTTGTAACTATTTTGTGAGAAGTCCAACACACAAAACTGTGCTTGCCTGTACACACTGTAGCTAGAACTGTTTTAGGCTCTGTCCACACTACACTGCTCCGGCCCGGTAACGGATGCAATCCGTTACAGCCGGGGATCGGTGCAGTGCGTCCACACCACGGCGATGTCCGTTACGGGACCGGCACTGCCAGTCCACACTTTGGGAGATGGGCAACCATTACGGCGGTGCCCGATCCCTCAATGCAGCTAAGCTGCACTTCGGGTCCTGCAGGGACCCTGCACCGTCTCATTCACCGCCGTAACGTTACATGGCAGGACCAGTTTCATAACCATTGTTGAAACCACCTCATATGTGGTTTCAACAACGGTTACGAAAATGCCTTCTGTAACATTACAGGTGTAAACACAAACTGTTGCTGTAACAGTTTGGGCACTCTGTAACATTATAGAGGCATAGTGTGGAAAGGGCCTTAGTTAAACCATTACAGCTTAAAACATTTTTACTCCTGTCCAGACCTGTGAGTAAAACCATGCTAGCTCTAAAACATTTTTAAAAATGGCTTCAAGACTAGGTATCTAGTAGGGTTTAACAACTTTTGTTAAAATGTTTTAAGGGGCTTGTAGTCTGTCTGCAAACAGTGCTAGGGGGATTTAAAAATTTTTAAGCCACTTAAACTGTTTTAAATTCCCCAGTGTGTCCAGGGCCTAATTGCAAGCTGTTCCAATGCCCCATAATCCTCTGTGTAAAAAAATGTTTCCTTAATCCCCCCCTGATTTGTCTCCTACATAATATTTGGAGTGTCCACTTGTGTTCTTACTGCCACTTTCTAGGTTTATGTTTACCTCTTGTAGTATTAATTTGTCTTTTTACAATTGTGCATATCTGTATGGAATCAATCCATATCCTTCTTTTTTCAAGGTTAACAAGTTAACATAGAAATGTGACAGATAGAAAAAGACCTGAACATTCCATCTGCAGTATTCTGCAGTGGTGGATCGGGGCACACCTGCCATTGTAACTTGCTTGCTTGCTGCATTTCACTTTGTTAAATAAATCTGATTTATTGATTGTAAGAAAATATACATTCAAAATTATAACTTACATTTGCATTTTCTGTCAAAAATTTAATGAAAACCATAATAGATGACAATATAAAGGATTTTTAAAAATTCAAAAAATTGCATATAAAGTGTGCACACCACCTCAGCAACCTCCATTGCAAAATCCTGAATCCACCATTGGTATTCTGCCCATGATTCCCTACTTGGAGATGCTGTAATCTCCGTTCTCCCTCCCAGCCACCCCCTTCCAGTCACTGACCACCTCGCACTGTGAAGCAGGCAACTGGCCACATGCAAGGCACTATAGAAACCCTGTTACATAAAATATGAGTGGTACGGTGAGCCAGGCAGGTAATCTGTAATTAAAAGAATGAAACAGCACTGCATCTAATGCAAATAATGCAATAGAGACAAAAACCCAAAGATCACCCCAGCCCTGGAAGAAGTGGTATACATTAGCCACAGAACATCCACAATCAACTTGGGTGGCAAAGTGTAAATATTTTAATTACAATAAAAAATTAAATTGAAATTTTGGAATTGAGTCTTCCTCAGTTCCTTACCCACTGTCACATCATGTGCTATTGAGGCAGACTTCACTGAACCTTATGGTTTTCCTAATCATCAGTGTAGCTAGGAAAATGCAATTTGTAAGCTAGAACCCTCTGGTGCCTCTTCACAGCCCCTTCACCATTGTAGACATAGTTATCCAAACTCGTTATGAACTCCATTGTACTAAGCTATGTAACATGCATGTAGCATTTTATATAATTCAGACAGAGCACAACAATCATATTATAACATCAGAAGGAGTTGATATCTGGGTGCCTTGTAGCACAATCGTGGCTGCATCCCGTTGCCGACTCACCGTGCAATTGTGCAGAAGATGATCCTCCCTATTTTCGATTATGGGACATGGTCTACAGTGCCACCCCAAAGTCCACTCTAGCTAGACTGGACCCCCTTTTTCACTCATTCTGTCAGTTTGCCCTTGATTGTTCCCCCACCACCTATCACTGTGTCCTCGACCGGACCCTGGCCCTCCCTCTTGCTTCAGGACCGGTGTCACTCCCACTGCACCAGCTTCACAGCTAAATACTGGGCCCAGTCTCTCCCTCCTTATCTCGCCTCTGTCCTATCTGCCCCAACCCTCCCGGTGTATGCACTCAGGAATAATGACTCACGTCTTCTGTCTGTTCCACTCATGTCAACCACGGCAGGCCAGTCAGCATTTTCATACCGCATGCCTAAACTCTGGAACTCACTCCCTGTGGAAATTCAGTATGACTCCCCCAAGTCAGCACCTCAACTCCCTCCTCAAAGCACATTTCTCCTCCACCTGCACATGCACCCATGTTAGCTCTAGCACTTGGGTCTTGCCAACTCCATCATGAGACTGTATTTAGGCATTGTTTGCCATGTTAGTATGTATATTTTGTATCTGAATACTTATCTGTCATTTGCCTCGAACAACTGCCTGCTGGACCAATCTACATCTGTAAGATCTTGCTCTAATGTTTCTGGACTCTGTATATATTGTATGTATTCCTATTTCCCCCTACCCCCAGGACACATCTGGAATTGAGCAGTAGTCTGCTCAGCATGCCTTCCTGGTAAAACTTTTAAATAAATAAATATCAGAAAGTCAGATTAACCAAAATCAATGGTCAGAGCCTAGAATGCTGCTCTCTCTCCAATGAACCTGCAAGTCACGGCTTACTTGGAGTATGTGTTGCTACTCCAATGCTGATGAGAAGGAATTAGGGCAGCCTGGTTACAACCCACACACAAAAATAAAGCAGCACTATGTTATGATCTTAGTTTGAGTCCCAAAATGAGCTGAATTGCAAAAACAATACATTTGTTGGCACAGTGAATGCCATTTTTGTTAATTTTATATCTACAGAGAAAATGGTCTCCACTACATACCAAAGAACATGAGGAAAATCAAGAAAACAAAATCCAAACTAGGCAAAGAACAACCCAAACTGGATAGTAATCTATTGAAGAGCTTGAATACAAAATGAAGGTGTTACAGCAAAATGTCTAGAGGGTATTACAGCAAAATGATTAAGGGTGTTACAGCAAAATGAATAGGGGGTGTTACGGCAAAATGACCAGAGGGTGTTACAGCAAAATGATTTGAGGGTGTTACAGCAAAATGAATAGGGGGTGTTACAGCAAAATGTCTAGAGGGTGTTACAGCAAAATGAATAGGGGATGTTAAAGCAAAATCAATAGAGGGTGTTATAGCCTACTCGCTAGAGGGTGTTACAGAAAAAATGATTAGAGGGTGTTACAGCAAAATGACTAGTAGGATTTTCAGAGAAATGACTAGAGAGTGTTACAGCAAAATAAATAGAGGGTGTTTCAGTGAAATGACTAGAGGGTGTTTCAGTGAAATGACTAGAGGATGTTACAGCAAAATGAACAGATGGTATTATAGCAAAATGAGTAGAGGGTATTATAGCAAAATGACTAGAGGGTGTTGCGGGAAAAGAACTAGAGGGTGTGACTAGAGGGTGTTACAGCGAAATGAAAGAGGGTGCTACAGCAAAATGACTAGTGGGTGTTTCAGTGAAATGAATAGAGGGTGTTACAGCAAAATGAACAGAGGGTATTATAGCAAAATGAATAGAGGGTATTATTGCAAAATGACTAGAGGATGTTGCAGCAAAATAACTAGAGGGTGTGACTAGAGGATGTTACAGCAAAGTGAAAGAGGGTGTTTCAGTGAAATGACCTGAATGCATTTATCTTTCCCTAAATAGACAGGTTGAAGAGTAGCATCAAAATATAGCAGACCGGAAATTTTAATAATTTTTAAAAGTAGTCCCTTAATTCTCTTTTTCTGAAGTGTTTTTCTGTTGTATGTGTGCATTCGTTTTCTACCTACAGTAATGCTATTGAGTGTGGTGTGTAAAGCAGTGCTTACCCTTGAAGTACACATATCTAGATTTGTTCATCCTACTGCATCAACATGTGACCTCATTCATTGTTACATCACAAGCCCTACTGCCTGATTGGTAACATGAGTCACAAGTTACCAATCGAGCAGCAGGAGACTGGCTCTTCTTGGTTACTAGAGATGTCACAGTCAGTGAAGTCACAATGCTGAGGATGCAAAGGCAAGAATAGAACTGACTATGTCAGCCACCAGATAGAGCGCTGTTCCACACATCATACCTAGTACTGTCCAGCAGAACATTTTCTAGTTAGTAAAGCAAAAACACTTGCAGTACAGGAAGTAAAACTAAGTGCTTCTAAAAGATATTATTAAATCTAGGCAGTACACTAGCTTGTTGCTGCATTTATAAAGTTAGCACATTCCTATGCTTGCTCAAAGTCCTTTCAGCCATGGTCCAGCGTGGCCACCATGGTCCTTTTAGCTACAGACTTTCACACAGGTAGGTGCTTTCTCCTTAAGTCTAGGGGAACCAGTTGCCCACAGTCCATACCAGACAAATTCACTGTACTTTGACTTGGTAATTCAAACAGTTACTGCAGCTTCTCTCAAGCATGGATCATAAAATCTCAATCCCTTGTGGTTTTGCTGGCATTGGCAGCTCCAACTGGATATTAAGACATATCAGACAAAATCCCTCTTGGCTATGCTGGCATCTGCAGCTCCAAATGGACAGGTACTAGCCTCCCAGGCAATGCCAGGAAGAGCCACACACTCTGGGTACTCCCCTTCCCGCCCTGTAGGCAGTTGAAAAACAGTCACATCACATCCTTGAATACTGGACCCTTATCTGGTCACTTGCAATAGAAGTCCACCTTCTCACAGCATTAGACAGACACAGGGTTCAGAAAGACAGTCACTTTCTCAACTTTTTGGGCTTCGCTGCCCCTTACAGTTCTTTTAAAGCTTGCATTTGTAAGTAGAGGTTTACTCACTCAGAAGGATTCTTGATACTTTCCTTTGCTGGAAGTTGCAAATGATTCTTCAGCACTCTCACTGCTGAGACAGAAGCATTTCTTGCAGCTCTCTTACAACTGCAGGTAGATGCCAGCTTCTTCCCACATTTTCCCAATGTGGATGTGACAAGGCTAGCCCTGGGGGACAATTTTTGGCAACCCCCAGGCTAGTGACTGTTGCCACTTGTCACTTGTTTCTCTGGCAAAAGAAGACAAAGCCCCATCCCCTATGGAGGGTCTTATACTGAATTACTAGGCCCATTTTGTTTCGCTGGGAGCCTGAGCTCCCACCCCTGTGGGGGGGCTCCCACTTGAAAAAGACTCCTCTCAGCCTGGAAAACACTGTCTTTTATGGAGCTCGTATGGGGCTCCGGATTGGCTGAGGCCACTTGTTGCTCCCACAATAATTCGCTGAATGCACTTGTCAGTCCACAAAATGAATATTCATTAGCCTCACTCAATGCACAATAGGCTCCCTGTTTTGGTGCCTGAATTAAGTCCCTGTATTTCCCCATAAGCCTTAAGGTTTAAGCAAAGTCTCAGAAGTCTCTGGCATTGTCCCAACAATCCTTGCTTAAATTCCTGGCTTTCTGACTGGCTGTTGCTGCACAAAAATGGCTGCTAGTGTTTACAGTCCCATGGCAGCTCATCACAGTCCCAAATATAAAGTTCTGGTACAGCCAGGTTAAGTACTTTAATTGGTTGCTAGCCCCACAGTTCAATAGTCCCTTCTGTGCCCTTGTAAATGCTGCCCATTTTAAACACCTTGCTTCAGTCTCTAGCCTGTCATTGCTGCCATAATGTAGTGCTCCCAGGCAGCATATAATGCAGTTTATCTGAGCCCCAATGTTATAGACTGGGGCAGCCAGTAAATATATATATATATTTAATTTCATTCCACTCCTATGTCCCCTTAGGTATCGGCCATTTCAGTGTCCATAGTTATTTACATTTATTTACAATTCTTGTGCCTGTGCCTAGCACCAATATTTTATAACCTCTTCCACAAGGACAGGCAGTTTATCCATATTCATGGCTCACCTCATTAATATGTATGAGCCCCGATTTTTAGCACTTCATGGCTCTCCTTATTTACAAAGTAAATAGGGCTCTCCTGGCCCTTGCTTAGGTCACCGGTCCTCACTGTGTCTACTGATTGGACCGGAACCTCCAGGAAGTCCTCCATTGGACTGCAACACTGGCGATTGGGGGATCAAAGGTGCTACATGCGCATGCTAGGTCCCCGCTTGCTCCAAGGAGCAAACAGAACAGTGGAAGATTGCGATTTGAATTTCTTTTTTATCCCAAATGGGCAGAAATCCAGTGCAGGGCTATTTAGGGAATCTAAGGCCAAATGGACTCTTGACTGGTAGGAAATGGGGACCACATTGGGGACACCTTGCAGGCACTGGAAACAGAACAGGAGAACGGGCATTAAGGTAAGCCCCAATTTGGAGGGGGAGGCATTACATCAACACTCTTTCATGTACTGATCTATGCATGTGTAACTCAACATGTTATGACAGACTTTTTTTTGGGGGGGATTGACAAGTCATGGGGAAGTTGGTGAGAATCATGCAGTGACACTTGGGGAGTGAAGGCAGTGATTACTGTATGCACTCCATGATGTACAATGTTATTTGGGGGGGGGGGTCAACAGAAGCTCCATTCTTCTACAATTGCTCCATGCTCCACAACACAGGGCTGACTGATCTTTTCTTTAACTTCATCCTTGGGAGTGAAAAATGGAAGTGATGGATACTGGGATTGCCTTTGCAACTCTTTCTATAAACCTGCCTACGGACCCCCATCTAAGGAACCAGAAAGAGGTCAGTTATAAGTTATGGTGGTATGTGGGTGTCTGAGGGTTTGCATTTGCCAGTGCAGGGAAGGGGCATCATACAGCGCCATTGAGCAAAGAAACTGTGCTTGTAGTGTCAGATGGGGTAACAATCATGATTATGGCGTACACATTTGCTTTTTCTGGATGCACCCCTGGAATTCACTCTCCCAACATCAATGACTTGGATTGTGTCAGTGCTTGCTTATTTTTCATTAAAGTGGTTAGGAACCTGCTCAGTCAATCACAGCGCATATCTAGGGTGCCATAGTGGGGCTGTACTAGATATGCTTGTTAGCCAATAAAGGAACTCCTGGTATGCTAATGAGCTCTGATGGAACATTCAGTGCATGAATGTTCTTTCAGATGCTCACTTCAAATGTGAAAAAAAGTCCCTACCACCTCTCAGTTCAGTAATCTGTTTTGTCTTTTCCTTTTTCCACTCACTATAATAGCAATATTGCTCTGCTTTGGATGTTGAGTTTTGGAATATTGGCACTTAGGGAAGAAGATAAAGACCTTAGCCTTCCACCTTCATCTTTATCAGCTGCCCACAGTGCTATGGTTGCCTTATACAACATCCAAAGCATCACATTATCGCTATAATGTTCTCCATTTCAGCCTAGGGCCACGGCAAATCTGTAAGTGCCAGTGCAAATTGGGGGCCACTTTTCCAGTTGGAACAGTGGAAAAAGGTCAAGCCTGAACCCTTATAGCTGATTATGTGACCTTAAATTACTCACTTAACTTCCCTGTATTTTAGTCTTTGCTGTAAAATGGTATAAGACTTGCTGGCAGGTCAGATACCTTTTATTGGACCAACATATGTCTTGAACAAAGTTGGTATAATACACAAGCTTTCGGGATCCCAGAGGTCCCTTCTTCAGGTGAATAGCAAACTGAGCAAAATAAGCAAATAAGCAGCTTAAGAGTTTAATAGGAATGACAAGTGAGCAATGAATAGGGACAAGTCTATAGCTGTGAGGAAATGATTGGCAGGAAATGAATAAATTGATATATTTCAGTTCCCATGTCCTTCTCTCCTATGTTTTTTTTTTTTTGAAGTTGCCTCTTTGCGTTAGAACAGAGAGGTCTGAGAGGGAAAAATATTGTTCTACTGGTGTGCTGATAGTCTGGTTTACTATTTTGTGTCGGTGGATGATCATCCTGGTTTGTAGTGGTTGCCTTGTTTCCCCTATATAGCATCTATTAGTGCACTGTTTGCACTGAATTTGGTGAACCACATTGCCCGATTGACATGTGTAGGATCCATTTATTTTTATTGTGCTGTTCTGGCCTGTCTTGATGGTGTTCTGTGAACATATGTGGGTGCAGGTCTTGCATCTTGCAGTGTTGCAGATGTTGTTCCTCTCATTTCAGTTATTTTGATCTGCTGGGAGTTTGTTATTATGTTAGAAATGTTAGGGGGTTGCTTGTAGGCAATAACAGGTGGTTCAGGGGCGACGTCTCTAATGCCTTCCATCTTCACTCAGCATGGGTAGTAGTTCTTTAAGAATTTTCTGAAGGGGTATTAACATGGGGCTATAAGGGTGTGTGATCAGTTTTATTTCTTTGCCTGTATTCCCACAGATTTTCTCATGGTATTTTTATAGTACTTTCCATTTCTCTGTCAATTTGTCTTGGGGAGTGGCCCTGCTGGGCAAATAAATTACAATGTGAGGAGAGCTGTCTGTTTCTAGTTAGCTCATAAGAGCAGATTCAATGGTATTGAACTGCCTGACTGTAGATCACTGATTTTTTTGTGTGTCTTGGATGGAAGCTGGAATTATGCAGGTATCTGTGTCTGTCAGTGAGCTTTCTGTAAACAGCAGTTTGTACCTGTCCATCTTTGGCGGTTTTGACTGTGGTATCCAGAACATTTATGCTAGTGGTGGAGTATTCAACAGTGACTTTTATAGAGTGATGAAAGTTGTTGAAATCTTGATGGACTTTTTAAGGGACCTTCTGTCCAAATCAGGAATGTGTCACCTATATATTGGATGTACACTAATGGTTTATAGGGGTGATGTTTAAAAAAATCTTCTTTTAGACAGGCCATGAACAGATTGGCATATTGTGGTGCCATTTTTGTGCCCATTGCTGTCCCCATGATCTTCAAAAAGTGTCTGCCATTAAATATGAAGTTTTGTGTGTCAGAATAAATTTTATTCGGGTGCTGATGTAAAACTGTATAACAAGAAGCCCCACTGATGGAGATGTAACTTAGTGGGGCTATCCTGGATAAATAAATAATAAAGCAGATGTCAAGGCAGTAAAGAATTTGATTTATTGATTTGATAACCAGGTAGGTACACTGCGCCACATGGCCCTTTTACAGGCATGACCCAGAATGGAGATGTGACTAGTGCATGTATGTATGTTTGCATGTGGGTCAAGAGCCAACAGCTGCTTTTGCATTTGTATAACATGAAATTGTAAGGCTTTATTTTTTGTGCTAATATTGTGATTTATTGTAAGGGTGGCGTTATTATGATAATGCAAGAAGTAAATTACAGCCCAAGCCATAAATTAATTTCATGTTCCTTATCATTTTAATGGATTAGCAACCACTGAGGTTCTGGCCAGAGTTTGTTTAATGAGGCTGAGAAGCCATACTACATTTGCTAATGTAGGCCTTATGCTTTACTTCTCTCATTTACTAGTTTCAGAAGTTCTCCCATTGTCATTTACCTCAAAAGAGTTTACTTTCATTATGTTCCTTAGTCTGTGATAAGATTTCAGTTTTTTAAAAAGAGAACAGCTGAACTGCCTCTGTATATGAAATCATTTCATATCCCATGCAGCATACGATGGTGAGCACAGGCAGAGCCAAGAGTTAAATTCAATACCTTTATGGAAAGATAGAAGCATAGAATTTGTCAGCAGAAAAGAACTGCTTGACCCACCCAATCTGCCTACATGGTCCCTACCTAGTCTGTCTCCACAGAGACTCCCCTCCTGTACCCAATTCACCCCTGTGAGTTACTTATAGATCTCTATGATGTCCCTTCTCACTCTCCTCTCTTCCAGGGTACACATGTTGAGATCCCTCAGTCTCTTCATAGGGTTTTTGATGCAGCTCCTGCACCATTTTGGTTGCCCTCCTCTGGACTGCCTCCACCCTGTCTATGTCCTTTCTGAGGTGTGGCCTTCAGAACTGAACACAGTACTTTAGGTGGGGGTCTCACAAGCAAACAATACAGTGGCAAAACCACCTCCCTGCTCCTGCTGGAGATACTTTTCCTTATGCATCCCAGCATTCCACTGGCCAACCCACTGCTTTGTCACACTGCCCTGCAGCTTTGAGGTCATCAGATATGATAGCCCCAAGGTCCTTTTCCTGCTTACTGACTGGCAGTACCTCCCCCATCCTCTACTCAATGTCTTGGTTCCTATGCCCTAGGTGCATGATTTTTGCACTTTTTGGCATTTGAACCCCAACTGCTATGCTCTTGTCTACTCCTCAAGTTTCCCAAGGTCCATTCACATTCTCTCCACCCCCTTCTGAGTGTCCAACCTATTACAGATTTTGGTGTCATCTACAAAAAGACATACCCTCCCTTCCAGTTCTTGTGCAATGTCACTTATGAAGACACTGAAGAGAAATGATCCCAGTACTAAGTCCTGTGGCACCCCACTAGTCACTCTTCTCTCATTAGAATGAGTGCCATTAACCACTACTTGCTTTGCTGAAGTCCAGATAGACCATGTCCTCTACCCTCCCTTGATCTATTTCCCTGGTCACCCAAAGAAATCAATCAGATTCTTGTGGCATTCCCTCCCCCCTTGAATCCATGCTGCTTTGGTCTTGTAGCCCATTAGATTCAAGATACTCTACCAACCTTTCCTTTACCAGGGCTTCCATTAATTTCCCCACCACTGATGTGAGACTGATTGACCTGATCAGGACCACATCTCCTCTCTTCCAGTCTTGTGGATCCATCCAAGCCTATTTCCATTGAGCTATTGATTAAGCTGTCAGTGGGGCTGCAAGCACCTCCCTGAGTACCTTTAGTTCTTGTCCAGTCCCATAGTCTTGTCCACTTTTAGAGCTGCAAGTCATTTCAGGACTCTTTCCTCTGAAAATGGACTTGTGTCCACCCCCTCTCCTTTGTTCCTGCTGCTCCCTGGTGGTTAGTCCCCTTCTCTGTTCACAGTGAAGACTGAGCAGAAGCACCTGCTGAGGATGTCTGCTTTTCTTGATCCTTTCCTGCAGAGTCTCCTTCTGCCACCCTCCTTGATCTCACTATTCCCCCCCCGGCTTTTCTCTTCTCACTTATGTACCTGAAGAAAGACTTATCTGCTTTAGCTAACCCTTTGGCTATCCTTTCCTCTGTCTGTGCCTTTGCTTTCCTTACTGCCTTTTCTGCTTCCCTCTGTTTTACTTGGTACACCTCCCTGTCTTCCTCCCTCTGCATTTCCTCATACCTCCTGAATGCCACACTTTTCCTCACCAGCTTGGCCACTTCCCTAGAGAACCGTAACTGACTCTTTTTCCTTCTACTTTTGCTCACCTCCTTCACACAGAGAATAGTTGCCTTAGTTATGCCCTCCCTTATTTTACCCCACTGTGGTAATCCCCGAGGAGTTGCTTAAGAGCAGGGAAGGAGGGGGAGAGGCAAAGTAGGTAGGAAGGTTATTTCATAGAGAGAGGAAATAGAGAAAGTAGTCTGACCCATGAAGGCACTGCAACAAGGGGTAACAACGGTTCAAGAATGAAAATAGCAGAGCAAGTAGGCTGGCCTATTGAAGGGGGGAGTTACAGTAAGCTGAATAATAATATTTCTTGTATTTATTTGTTATTCAGATAATACCTTTGAGCACATGGGCTCTTTTTCAAAGGTTCCATGTCAGTATAAGACAAAGAACTGAATGTGAGCCAAGTACTCAAAGGGGTTTCAATTTATTCATGGTGTACTGCGCAAAGTACAGTATGTTATTTTACTTTGGGGAGGCCCAAGATTATTTAAGTTTTTGGGGAAGGCTCAAAATCTTTTCCATGGATTTGGGAAGGCTCATTGTGTCACAGTCTGAGAACTATTGAACTAATCTGATCTAGTATCCAGAGGGACTCCTGCCTGCTTTTATCAAGATTGGGAGAGGGGGTGGTCATCCTCTATCATTCTATGTTTAATTACCCAGGATTTGTAAATAAAGAAGCTTTCTTTTTTTTGTGTAATTCAAATTTTATTGAGAGTTCAATAAACAGAAATATACAAGCAAATAAGTAAAACCAAACAGGGTATTACAAACATATTATTGTATCCATATATCAAGCCATAGAATTAGTAAATAGATAAGGAATTGAATATTACTACATAACAATATGTACTCGTGTCCAACATTAAACAGAACTATTGGTTCAAACCTTTTTACAAAACACATAATGTAGAAAAGGGTTCCAGATGTCTAAAAATGTCTCTATACGATCACTACAGACAAACGCTAATCTTTCAAAGCTGACTCTAATAGCAATATCCTCTACCCATTCTATTAATATAGGATAAGTATTTTGCTTCCAGTGTCTAAGGATTAAATTCTTAGCTGAAATCAAGGCAACTATTAACCATAGGACATTGGCTTGAGACCACCCTACACACTCAGATGTAGTGCCTAACATTACCAATTTCTCAGAAGCTTTAATCTTTTTATTCAGAATTTTTCCACATGCTCTAAAATCTTCATCCTAGAAGTTAATTATTAATGGACATGACCAAATAAAATGTGAAATAGTACCAGTATCATTAAGGCACCTCCAGCATGTATTATCTAGTAGTCCCAGTTTATCTTGCATGTGGTGCCACCTATGAACGATTTTGTAATGTGTCAGTCTACCTTTAGCTTCTTTACAAGCCTTGAGGATATTTGTCGAACTGAGATCCCATTCATCAGGAGTGATGTTAATACCTAATTCCAGCTCACACTTCGTAATTAAGGGATGAAGTGGATCTTCTCTAGAATCTAAAATAATTTTGTAAATAGTTTTACAACCCTTATTTGTAGTGAATATCATATCCAATAAGTGGGTAGTGGACAATGTGACTGAATCATTGACTGTTTCTTTTAAGATTTGCCTAAGCTGTAAATATTTAAAAAATTCTGTCCTAGGCAACTTAAATTTACTAGACAAATCTGCGAAAAACATCAAAGTGGCTGTGCTCTGATCTAACAAATCAATTAGGTATAAAATGCCCTTTTCTTTCCAAATCTGCCAATTCAAGGTCTTCCCTTCTATTTGGAATATTTTATTATTCCAAATGGGGGCAGTGTGGAGAAGTAGCTGGATTCCAGTCTAAGTATTTTGTGGTCTTAAACCAGGCCTTTGAGGCTGCTCTTAAAATGGGGTGAGATTTAACTTCTTTTGGAAGTTCTGTAAACAAAATAACCCTAGGATTGGCTCCGTTCAGTAGACGCTTTTCAATATCCACCCATCCTGGGATCAAATTTGAATCTTAAAGCCATAGAAATTGAATGCTCTGAGAAACAATAAAAGTGTCATGTCTTGTTTTAAAATCTGGATAATTAAAACCACCTTTGTATCTGGGTTGTTGTAGTCTGGTTTTTGAAATTCTGGCAGGTTTATCTTCCCAAAGAAATTTTCAAAGAGCAGAGTCCAACAACTTATAATGTTTCTCTGGCAAATGTAAAGGAATGTGACTCAATAAATAAAAAACCTTTTAGGAGCCAGAATCATGTTTATTGCCTGAATTGTTCCCCAAAAAGATATAAGCATTGGTTGCCACCTCTGTAGATCTAATTTAATTGAATTCAAAATAAAGAAAGTTTCTACATGGGTAAACTATGCAGGGCCCCCAAGAAGTTATTGTGGTATTTTGGCTCTAACTCCTCATACTCAACAGCCCAGTTCACCTGGCATCGTTGCACCTTAGGCCCTGGACACACTAGGGCACTTAAAATGGTTTAAGTACCTTAAGTAAGCATTAAGCCATGACAAAGGTGGCATCTAATGGGGAATTAATGCATGGGCTATAACCACCTAACCATGTATTAATTCCCCATTAGATGCCACCTTCGGAGGGGCTTAATGTGCTTGTAACATGGTTATTGTGGAGCTTTGTTTACTTTATATGTGTATGTTATGCTGTGAAATAAAGACTGGAGAGACATGCTGCAGTGTTCCAATAAGTGTATTGCTCTTTTGGGGCCTCTGTGATAGTTACAGACACATTTAGCAATATTGTTTTGTGGTGAAAACAAGTTTAGATACACTGAAACAGATATGTTTGTTAAGCATGTTTCTTGACTTTTGTGAAAAAGATATACGGCTATTTTTTCCATAGCCAGTCTTGGAGGTCTACGTTTTCAGATTGTATTGCTTCCGTTACCTGTAGCTCCGAGTTATTTGCACAATGTATCTCCTTTGTTTTAACTCAGCCACTTTTGTTGTGGCTGTAGCACTAGTACTGGGGTTCTGTGTTGTGGAACTTCCTGTTTCCTGGTTGACCGGATGCCGTCCGCAGTACTAGCACTTTCCGTTCTGGGTGAGTTTACATTGTGTGTGCCTGCTCGTGCTTCTGTGAAGTGCCATTTTGTGCTGCAGTGCTTTTTTTCATATGTGGATGTTTTCAATACTGCACTTTGGAGACGTCATTATTGCTAACTTAGTGCCGTTTCTAAAGTTGGTCATCTGATGACTTTCGTCCACTCATTTCTCTTGATTTCACTTCTAGTAGTTTTGCCATGTTACAAAATGTTTTAAGTCCCCCTAGCACTGTTTGCAGCCAGACTACAAGCCCCTTGAAGGCCCTGTCCACACTATGCCTCTGTAATGTCACAGAGTG
This sequence comes from Neoceratodus forsteri, assembly GCA_016271365.2. Taxonomy (NCBI): domain Eukaryota; kingdom Metazoa; phylum Chordata; order Ceratodontiformes; family Ceratodontidae; genus Neoceratodus; species Neoceratodus forsteri. Next base: position 76,758,639 of record JADMNL010000030.1, read on the forward strand.
CCCAAACCGTTACCGCAACAGTTTGCGTTTACACCTGTAAAGTTACAGGAGGCGTTTTCATAACCGTTGTTGAAACCACATATGAGGTGGTTTCAACAACGGTTATGAAACCGGTCCCGCCTTGGTAATGTTACCGGCGGTAGTGTGGATGGCGGTAACGGCCCCCGCAGGGGACCGGCGCATGGCTGCATTGTGATCGGTACACCGTAATGGTCGCCCAGCTCCCCGATGTGGATCGGCAGTGCCGGTCCTGTAACAGACACCACTGAGGTGTGGACGCACTGCACCGCTCCCCGGCCGTAACGGATTGCATCCGTTACCGGGCCAGAGCAGTGTAGTGTGGACAGGGCCGAAATGTTTTAACAAAAGTGTTTTTAAACCCTGCTAGATGCCTAGTCTTAAAACCATTTTTAAAAACATTTTAGAGCTAGCATGGTTTTACTCACAGGTCTGGACAGGAGTAAAAATGTTTTAAGCTGTAATGGTTTAACTAAAACAGTTCTAGCTGCAGTGTGTACAGGCAAGCACAGTTCTGTGTGTTGAACTTAACACAAAATAGTTACAAGGAGAACAGATTTACAATAGTAGTGTGGCCACACTAAACCGTTATCAAAAATGGTTACTGAGTAGTGTGGATGCACCAAAATGGTTTAGCTAAACTGGTTTTAAAAAATGGTTTTCAAAAACAGTTCTGTAGTGTGTCCAGGGCCTTGATGCCTCTAAGTCCATGTAAACTTTCTGATCATTGAATTTGGATATGAAAAAGAAAGAAAAGCAAACAAAACTACATTAGATATATGACAGCTTGCAAGGTAAAGTAAAGGAATTAGAAGAGCGTCTGCTCTGGTTAGTCTCAGTCTGAGCTGCGTAGTCGGAATCAGCCATGCAGATACATTATCAGGGAACACTGCACATGACCATCTGTGTGGTGACGTCAAGGGTGCTATGCAGCAACTTAGGCCCTGTCGACACTACACCACTTAAACGCTGTAATGATTCCAAATCGTTACAGACGGTAACCGTTACAGTGTGTCCACACTGCCGGCGAATAGTCTCGGTAACGGTGTGGAACCGTGACAGCCCGTCCACATTGTGGGTGCCGTGGGACTGTTACAGATGGCACCCTGTCCCACAGTGCAGTGCATTCTGCACTGGGGGAAAGCTGGAGCAACACGCTCACACATCCACACTACAACCGGTAATGTTACAGAGGTGGAACCGGTTTCGTAACCATTGTTGAAACCGCCTCATATGTGGTTTCAACAACGGTTACGAAAACACCTTCTGTAACATTACAGGTGTAAACGCAAACTGTTGTGGTAATGGTTTGGAACCTCTGTAACATAACAGAGGGGTTTTCGGGGTGTAGTGTGGACAGGCCTAAGTTAACATTAACTTGAGCTGGGTCCAGAATGCCATGGATACTCTCCCCTCACTCTGGTGACCTCGTTCAAGAGCCAGCTGTCTCTTCATCCAGTTCTGCCATTTTCACGCAGTGTTTCTTAGCTCAGCTCATGTCCCAACTCTTGGTTGCCCAAGGGGATGCAGGTGGGGTGGTTCTTCTGTGGTTTTTGCTGCAAGCTGCCATTGTTTCTCTTCTGGACCATGATCTACTGAGGGGCTGGTAAGTTCAGTAGTTCTGCTGGGATCCCCAGGCTGTGGGGCAAAGGTTTAGTCTCTGCCAAAATGTGGAAGAATTGGAGTCCTTTGTTTGTGAAGATTTTAAATTTTGCTCATGCTGTAAGCTGCATTTCAATCTCCTGCCTCAATAGCTCCTTCCCGATGGCTAGTAATGTCTTTCTTTTAGCTTGAGTCAGTGGTGTAAAGTCATGGTCAAAAAATATTTTTGTGTCACCAAATGGGTTGTTCTTTTTTTTTTCTCATGCTGCATAAGTACTTTGTTTTTCATTTAGAAGTTTATAAATTCAAGACTATGGAGTGGGGCCGTGCCTTGGGGTCTTAAGGTTTCAGTACCAATGCACAGTGGGCCCGCTCTGTGTGCTGAGGTTCACTTGCTGGCTAGTCTATTAGTTCTCTAAAATAGGACTCGATAAAATCCAACATGTCCCTGTTCTGTCCCTTCAGGTAGTCCATGAATATGGACATTGTTGTGCTGGGAGCAGAGTTCAAGATTGTCTGCCTTGTCCACCTATTCACACTCCCAGCGGTTCAGGTATTTTAAAGCTGTGTTGTGATGTTCAATGGTTCCTGTGGCCTCTGTTAGGACATTTCCTAGGTCTTTGGCACAGTGTTGGAGTTCTTGCACCCCCTTTGAATTCTCTGTTACTTTGGCTTCTAGTCGCTCCATGGTAGCTCTAATTTTTCTAAGTTCTTAGAGAAGTTTTTTTTAGATATTACAGTGAATATTCACCATCATCCTCCTTCTCGCTCATGCCATTGAGCAATTGCAGCAGTCTTAAGGATGAGCAGCTGCTACTATGGGTCCTGGAGTTCTCTTCCCCCAAGTCTGTCAAATGTAGTGTTTGGGCAGTAAGAGTTTTCTCCTTTTTCTTGCGTTTTCTAGTCATATTCAGCTGATTAGTTCACTGGTTGAGAAAGTCTCTTTAATAGGAGGATTAAATTAGATCATTGGCAGTTGGTGATGGAGCTCCAAGGAATCACGCCGGCATCAGACTCTGACATCACCAGAAATCCCAAATTGCTCTTTTAAATGAGGTGATGGGCTTACCTGTTGCTAGCAGCAGTCCGGAGATATCCATAATTAGGTATGCCATATGTTGATACTATGTTGCTACCATTTTTAGAACCTTGTGATGTCACTGAGGGTGAGGCTGTGCCTACAGTAACTGCATTGTAGTTAGGCACAGCGTTACCATCCGTGACCTCACAAGGGTTTTAAAATGGTGACACTGTACTATCAATATACAGATTTAGTCATCGATATCTCTGGATGGCTGACAGCTACTAAGACCAGTACCTCTTTTAAAAAAAACTTTTTATGGGCTTTCAAATTATGATAGGCACTGTTTATAAATGTTCTCCTTTAAGACTTTTTTTCTAATAATTAAGGCAAAAAAAATCCAAATACAGATTTAACGTGCCCTTCAAGCAAGCAACTTAACTCTATTTTCCTAGCTATTTTTGTTCCTCCTACTGAAGCATTGTCAGCTCCTCCTCCCTCCCCCACTCTGATTTGCATACTGCTGCCCATGATGCTTTACTCTGAGAGAACTTTTTTCACTCTGCTTAGTGCAAGGGATGTCATTACCAATTAATTGATTATACAGTATTATCTTGCTGATGACAATCATCAACAGAGGAGGTTTCTTGATTGCTTATGTATGTTGAGTGGCATGTTGGGTGGTTATTCAAAGTACAGATATCCTGAATGGCTGTTTGTGAGTCAAAAAAATACTGACCCTTTAATGCATTTCCCAAGAAAGCAGATTATCTCATCATCACACCATCAAATTCTTCACTTCATGCATTATAATGAAGCGTCGTGAATATGCAAATTCACACACCCACTTAGTATAATTATGTGTGCCTCTACCTCCATAATTAACATCTTAAACAGTAATTTGATAACCACTCCAAAATTAATTAGAGGTGCAAGGTTTGATTTGAATCAGTGCCTTTCTGCAGAAGATTATTAAACTGGTTAAGAAAATGTATTTTTTTATAGAAGCATGCTAATTAGTACCAAATAGAATTCACAGACTGGGAGATTAAAAGAAAATTGTAACCATCTAAGATAGCTTGTCAAAAGTTCCAGAGAGGTTAGGAATAGATCTGTGGTGAGAATGATAAATATTTCCTCCAGACTTTTGTTTGACTTCATTTTTTTATACCAAAAATACTAAGTAGTCCCAGCTTGGTGGCACCAGCGGAAGTATTGTGTTGCTATGCAGGAGACACGGGTATGCGTCATGATCTGACTGCCTCAGCAAGGTTGTTGGAGTCTTCAGACCACAAGGGAGTGACTCTGAGCTGCCCACTGCTCATACATCTCTCAACAGAGGGGTTAAGAACAACACTGACATCACCAGTGATTAGGTAACACACACTACTCCTCCCCACCCCTCACCCCAAAAGGAGTAATGACTCAGCTGTAAGCAATGGGTTAGTTGGGTAGATATCAGGAGCAAAATAACTGGCTGCTGAGTATAAAGGTCACCATTGGGTGCTCACTGGACCGGGAATAGTCCCCAGCTCTTCCACCTCTTCCACACAAACAGGTACTCCTGGGAGTAGGTTGGCTACTGAGCCATAACCAAGCCATGTGAAAGGTAGGTTCCTGCAGGATGTGTAGTGTGGAGGTAGAGGTATGAGTAGGGAGTCAAGGGAATGGGACTGATACCTCAGTGTGACATTAACCCAAAGAATGGCCTAAGTTCATGAAGGCGAGAGAATGATCAGACTAAAAATTCAGTTACCAAAAAAAACTTGGTAGTACTAAAAACAAAATGATTTAAAGAAGAGACCATCATTTTTAAAATCTGTATATTGTTTAAACTCATCTCATTTAAAATCAGAGTAGGCTCTATATTTAAAACGGTTTTAGCATGTTTGCCAAATAAATTAATTTCTACTCCTGGACGTCCAAATGGATTTTGCATGGAATACAGCTGATATAAGCAATGCGTTTGGGTTCATTTTCTCCATTGTGGAAGTTTTCAGATGTCCATCCATGTTGTATGAAAAAGATTTTATAGGAGCAAAAATGTACAGTATCTCTTCTGCTAAAAGAGTGTCACCTTATGCAGAACTAGGTGCAAGGACTGTGAAGAGCAGCTGAGCGTATATAAAGTTAGAAAATCAAGATGCTGTATGCTGAATTGTGTCTCCAAGTGCAGAATTATAATTTCCAACATTCCCCACTGCCTAAGACATCCGAAAGTTTGCACTCATTTGACTTCTGTCCTTTCTGTAAGATATACAGCAGCACCCAAGTACATGCTGGCACCAAGTGAACATGAAGGTCCTATTTCCTCTGCTTATGTTATTCTCCTCCCTCTCTCCCCCACCTCTCCTGCCTTCTCAGTCCCCTTGCAGGGTTCTCTGCATCCTGAAGGGGTCCTTCTGGGACTCAGCTTATTCTTTCTGTCTCACTATACCTACTTTCTAGTGGCCTTCCCTGACCCCTTGCAGGGTTCTCAGCATCCTGAAGGGTTCCTTTGGGTTAGGTTCTATTCCCCTCTTAGACCTAAATTCCTCCTCCCTCTCTCCCTCCATTTCCCTCCTGCCTTCTCAGTCCCCTAGCAGGGTTTCTCTGCATCCTGAAGGGGGTCCTTCTAGGACTTGGCCTAACCTTTCCCTTACCTTTACCCACCCTCCACTGGCCTCCCCCTTCTCCTCACCTCTTCACATTTCCACTTGTTTACTCCTTTTTTCACTTGCGCATGCTTCTATCGTACCACTTGCCCAATTACCTATTGTTCACCCACACACGCCGCAACCCATCTATTCCTCCTGCACTTGTTTTACCTCTTTGCTGCAACCCATCTGTTCCTCTAGCACTTGTTTTACCTCTTTCTTTCCCTGTTTGTTTTTAAATTGTTGTCTCTCTCTGCTCAGCCTCCTCTTTCTATACTTATTAGTACTGCTCCTCCCACATTGCTTATTTTCTATGTCTGTCCTAATCTGTGTTGTCCCCCTACTCCTCCTCCCCTTGCACTTATTATTTGTTAGCTCATTTAAAGGGACACTGTCAACCTCCTTAGGGCTCAAAATGTCCCTAGTTAAAGAAAAAAAAACATTTTATGATTGTTCACATTCTAAAGAGACTGTTGATGCAGTCGGTAGTTAGATTAAAATCCTTTTTTTCTTCTTTTTAAAAGTGAAAAACAGTGCCCACCATACTGGTGTTACCACACCAAAACATGTTTGTTTACATTTCTTGACCAAGTCCCATGGCATCTTTCCTGGACTCTGGAACACCCCCAACACATTTTAGCCAATCATTATGCAGTGAGAATAGAGCAGACTATGATACCACAAGTGGCTGTACTGTCTGAGGGTGTTTCTGATGTTCAGAAAGTATGCCACAAGAGTAGTTCAATGATTTGAAGCAAAAACAAGGCTGGGTATAGTTATACATTACCATGCATTTCAGTTCTAATAAGAAAGGAGGCTGATAAAACAACCAGCAACATAAATGAATTTTAGAGAAGGTAAGCAACCATAAAATGTGGGGTTTTACTTAAAAATAATATGATACAAAAAAGGTTGACAGTGTCCCTTTAACGTTATTGTAAGGAACTCTTTATGTACCACCCGGCTTATGCAAATATATGTTTTTTTATAACACCTGTCCTATACAAATGTATGTTCTTCAACTGTCCCATATTGTAATGGACCACTGTATGTAACACCTGTCTTACTCAAATTGATGTTAATGATGACTTACGCAACTTGTATGTATGTATTACTGATCCATTCTCATTGTACCCCCTACCCCCAGGTCGCACCAGGAGACGAGCAACTTGTGGCTCAGTGTGCCTTCCTAGTGAAACATTTCAATGAATAAATAAAATGTTGGGGAAGTGAGATGCTCAGCTCCCAGAGTGTGTGTGTGTGGTGGGGGTGTGCCCAGCATTCCATACTGCAAGCCAACTGAAGACTGGCATTTGCGTCAACTGTTGAAGTTTGCCTGTCCTCCCAGTCCTGACGAGCATGGTGGGGAGAAGGGGAAAAGGAGGGCAAAATGTGGGGATAAGAGAAAATGGAAAATAAAATTACAACATGGGTGACATATCTGTGTGAGATCTACTAAACACTGAAAGAATTACAGTAAGCAGAGGACAGTAATACCTGCATTAGTAGGGTTTCAAAATGATGCAAAAAAAGTAATTTGGAAATACTGTATATTCAGCTTTAAAAAAACTCTGTGCTAATTAGTTGTGCAACATTTGGTATCCAAGTAAATAATGTGATAGCTCTCCCACACCATTTAAAATAAAAAAAAGTCTCATTATTATTCATAAGGCCAGCACACTTTCTGATTGGCTGCTGTACTGGTCATCATTCTCTTAGAAATGCCCAGTACAGCTAACAGTATCTCAAAGTCTGCTTGGCTAAAGTGTGTCATTCTTTTTTAAACTGCCTGGGAGGGGTTTGTAAACAACATAATTAAACTTATAAATGCAGTAATATCCTCACAAGTGGACATTTGCAGGTAATTAACACCCAGTCTGTAGTTAATTGCCTTCAACATCGCCTCTGGTCAATGCCATCAACTCTTCCCAGCCCAGTGCTAATTCTTTGAAAATGCCCCACTTGTTCGGGTATGATTGCTTAAAGAAAACTCTGAGACAAGTAAATGACTTTCAAGCAAAAAGACACAATTTCCCAAGTCGCTTGTTCTTCCCACTAATTAAAGACAGAAGTGGTCTCTTTTTCAAAATGGCAGAAAATATGGAGTTGTAAGTCTGAGCCATATTCTGTGCTGTTAGGGCAAGGCAGAAATGCGGTCTGATTGGGATTTTTGGGGAATTCTGGAACGATCATTGGAAACCTTTTTGGAATGATCATTGGAAACATAAAAAGATTCCAGGTAATGGAAGCCTCTCGCAAGAGTTCAGACTTTTCCAGGGCACAAGACAAGGTTGTCCCCTCTCTCCGTTGCTTTTAACATTAGCAATAAAACTCCTGGCTATCAGAATCAGGAATGCCAAATGCATACAGGGGATTACAGGGGCCACTGGGAGGCAACATAAAACAGCACTATATGCTGATGACCTGCTCCTGTATATCATGCACCCTGTAGTGTCAATGCCTACACTTTTGCAGATGGTGAAAGATTTTGTAGCCTTTTCAGGCTATAAGCTCAATTTAAATAAGTTGAAGCTGATGGCATTGGGTAACCCCTCAGAGGACTGGGATAAGAATGCATGAGGCCTAAAGGTAGTGAGATGCTCTTTGAAATATCTAAGAATCATTGTGAGCAGAGACATTGGCAGCCTATATAATCTTCATTATAAGCCCCTGCTCCAACAGATATTGGCAGAATTAGACAGATGGAGGGCATTGCCCATCTCCTGGCTAGGGCAAACCAATCTTATTAAAATTAACACCTTGCCAGAAATACAATATTTAATGCAGATGTTACCAGTGGGCCCCATTAAGAAATTGGAGAGGGGTGTCACGTCTTTCATTTTGCAGGGCAAATGCCCGAGGATGAGCCTTAATTGCCTTCAGAATGGGGTGGAGCAAGGAGGACTCCATTTTCAAGATGTTAGGGATTACTTTGGGGCTGTTCAACAATGATACACTCAGTGATGGGTGAACAGGGGGGCAGTGGTGAGCTGGCTGGATCTGAAAGTGACAGACAGTAGGGAGTGACTCTCACTGTACCTGCCCCTGTGGGGTCCCCAGGCATATAATCATCGGAAGGTGAAAAATCCTTTAGTGTAGCACACACTAACAGCATGGGAAACTACCCAGAAAAAGAGAGGGGCACAGGAAGACAAAATACTGCTGATACCCTTAGCAGGTAATCCAGACTTCCTGCCAGGCCTGGAAGATAGCGGCTACAGGGAGTTGGAAGACAGAGACATACAATACACTGGGGACTTATATTGGGGAGAGGGTCTCCATTCATTTGCAGAGCTGCAAGAGAAGCTGAATTTGCCACAGTCCTGCCACTTTAAGAGCTTGCAGATCAGAGTTTACTGTAGATTGCTGGAGAGAGGCCCAGTGGAGGCCTCTGCCTTGACATCCCTGGCACAGGCAGTGTACCAATGCTGGAGAGAGGTTAAGGGATATGTGGCGAAGCTGGCCAAACAAAATAGAACCTATCTGCCGAATCAGACTACTAAGGTTAAGGCTCAGTGGAAAAGGGACCTGGGGATGGCTAAAACAAAGGATGACTTGGGAACAATCATTAAACTGCATATGGGATTGCTACTCTGTAACAGGTACAGAGAGTCCCCTTTTAAGTTCCTGCACTTGTTGTAATGCCCACTTAGCACAGTCCATAGGTTCAGTCTGACTATATTATCGCAGTGTGGAAGATGCAAAACCGTCCTGGGCACCTTAATTGTAGCTGAAACTAACTTTCTGGAAAATATTTTTCACTGTACTGCTGCTTTAAAAAAGAAATATTTAAGTGTGCCATTAAACAGTGTGTTTGTCAGAGCTGTCTCTGTCCTAAGTCCACAGAGCCACATTTTGTGGGAAACAGCATGGTGTCATTTTGGTCACAGCAGGATTTTTTTTCCTTTTTAAAAACAGGTATATTCACTGACACAGTGGTAGCACTATTTCTTGCATTGCTGACGATCCAGGTTTGGGAATGAACTCTGGGGCATCGAAGGGTCAACCAGGGACAGAAGGTTAAGCATCCACTGGACTGCTCCCCTCCTCCCCTGAGGAAAGTGTTTTGCAGGACTCGGAAACATTCTGATGCCTAGCAATGGTGAGGGGTAGTTGCGCCGAGCAATGGCACTGATGCATGAATTGACTTGATGGTGAACATCTGCACTCTGGGTACAGAAGTATGAGCAGCATGCACTGACATCATTGCACATCCACTCAGCCAGGGTACGCTTCAAAGAAAAATCCACTTGGTTCATACAATGTGATGCCGGGGCCACCTCCTCTCTGACCTGAAAGATTCCCCTAGCAGCTTGTCAGGACCAAAAGTAGAAGCTGGTCTCTCTCTCTCTCTCTCCCCCTCCCCCTCCTACCCCCCACCATGGGGGGCAAGCCACTGGCCTTCCCGTCATACCTCTCAAGTGTCCCTGATTTTCAGGGACGTCCCTGATTTTGCCTCAAAATTTCACTCTGTCCCTCCTAAAATTTGTGTTTTTGTGGCTAAACAATGGGGGCTGTAAGCACATAACAATGTCAAGCATTAAAGTTACAGACTTGTTCTTCTTTAGAAAATGCATTTTGCACTAAGCCCCATATTCTACCAGCTTTCTGGGTGGATATCTCTAATTTTGAAGATGTGTCCCTGATTTTGGTCCTTTGTCCCTGATTTTTTTAAGCCTTGTCCCTGATTTATGAGGCAGGAGGTTGAGAGGTATGCTTCCCGTGGGGGTGACCAGAAGCAAGTTAAGTGTGGGAGGGAGTAGTCCAGAGGGCAGGCAGGGGGTAAATCCCATTTGCAGCCTAAGGAGCACAACTAGATTTGAAAAAACAGGTATATTTAGCTCCTTGTCACATGCAGTAAAAATTTATTTTGTCACTATAAGTTTATATGGTAGTACTTTTTTTAAGAAGTTTTCATAAAGTGGTGGAGTAGAAACACAGATAGATACTAATTGGGCTCATTTCTTACTCCATGGGGCAGAGCTACATGACAAATGACCAACACCTACCAAGACCTCCTACTCTTTCAAAAACTGAAGCTTGAGAAGTTCCAGTTTATCCCACAGATGAGGAAGTACATGGCTACAGAAGGTTAGTGGCACACACTCATTGATTGGTTGAGGTCTGCTAGCCTCCTGTGACTGTGCTGGTCCAGTAGCTGTATTGTAGCCATGCCCCCCCACACACACACACTCTCCATGTTTAGATCCTCTACAGATGATCCATTCAGATTTAGCTGCATGCTGCTTTGGAACAGTGAAAAATGCTGAATGGACATTACAACATTTGAAATGTTAGCAACCATTTTTTTTTTGTCACTCGTGTGCTGGAATCAAATTTAAAACTCGAGGTTCCTAATGAGCACTAACATCTTTGCGAATTAGCGATCTTTATATCTCGGTACTCCAGCATGTATCACTTTTTTAGTAAATAAATAAAGACGTAAGCTAGTGGACTGATGATAGTTGACACATGATGTGGCAAACCAACTCATGGCACCCTACACATACTTGCTCCAGAGCCTCCTCAGATCCCTTGTCAACATAGGAACATCAACTCTTAATTAGAATGTACGGAAGGTAACAGGCTGCACATGGATATAATGCTGTAGTTCCTAAACCACCCTACTTCCTCTTGTAGTTCTACTACACTGAAGTTTGTTATTGTATTTGTTGTAAAGCGTCCTGAGCCTTTGGGAAAGGGCACTATTGAAATTAAATTGCCTTGCCTTGATTTGTCTTACCCATGGACAGAGTTCTGTATTAAACTTGTAAATGCAGTCTATAGTCATCATTATGTTTAACTGTGTGACTGTTACGTAATTCTGTATGCCAAACTGACACAGTATTTAAGAATAAACTGTAACTTCTGTATCACAGGACCGCCGTGAAAATAAGTTAGGAAGGGAAGGGAAGGGAAGGGAAGGGAAGGGAAGGGAAGGGAAGAAAAGAAAAGAATCCAGGTGAGACATTCTATTATAACAAGACAGACACAACAGTCCAGTTCCACTGTTTCCAGACAGCTTCATTTATTTACACTTTCTTCAGTTCCAAGAAGGCTGTGATATATTTACAGTAAACATGGCTAAGTCTGTTGAAAAACATGGGAAATATCTGGTTTAAGGTAGAAACAGTTCTCTTTGCATGACGTGGGTTTCTCAAGCACAGAGTGCTTACTCCTGGTCCTTCTCCTCTCCGTGGGTAATGACATAGCACAGGTTCTTATAGTCAAGGTTCCCAACAGGATCAGGAGGGAAAGCGGCAAACATCTGATTTATCTGTGGAAAGAAAAATATAGACATTAAGTAGCAAAGAAAACCAATCTATGAAAAGAACCTTTTCACCCCTCCGTCCAAAAATGTAAACAGCTGGTCCATATAAGAGGTGTGTAGGTTTGTGTAGTATGTATACAAAAAAGAACCCATGCTAGGTCTCTCTGGTTTGGTGTGAACACTTTACACTAGTATGTGGGAGAACTGGATCTGCATCCTGATCCTGACTCGCAGCCCTATCCAGCAGAGTCTAGGGTGCACTGCGGAGATAGTATGCTCAGAATTAAAAGGGATGGAGAAGGTTTTCCTACTCATCCAGGTCTCCCAGGTTAGAAGCTGTGACCACATTAACCCGGAGGGTGACCACGCCCATGTCAGTCATACCTGCCTACAGGTGTGATATTGTGGGTGTCCTCCAATAAGGGGTGGTAGGAAGGCCAAAATAGGGAAAAATCCCAGCCCATACAGATGAAGAATTCAGATTCTCAGTCCACCTCACAGCCTGCTTACCTCCACACTGGACTTTCCCTGATTTTGACCACTGGATCCATTTCCCACTCTCAGCTAGGCTGGGAACTGTGGTGTGAGCCTAAGGAGGTAAGCTGTGGGAGTACAGAGGTTTGGGAATCTGGAGTGGTGCCTTTGGGGGGACTAAGTAGCACTGCCATGAGGGGGAGGAAAGGCTATGGGGAAACCAGATAAAATAGAACCCCCTAGAGCAAGTTCAGTTCTAAACTATAAAGCTGGGAAAAGAATCTTGAAAAACTGTTTAATTGTAACTGGCATTGTTCACAGTAATTAACATCAGCAGAATTCATCCCTGAGCTGCGGGCGGTTTGTTATTTGCACTGAATAAAGCCATTTTGCACACAGTCGAGTAGTGCTGGTGTTTGTTGTTTTTCCACAAGTTGCTATACTGGGCACACTCGGAAGTTCAGCCTGGGATTGTGTGTTTTGGATCAGCAGAATTCAATAAACTCAAACATCCCTAAAATGTAAATTGTAGGACATTTAATTGTTTACTACTGAAAACATTTTTATTGAAAACCAAAAGGGTCTTACAGTGGTGGAAAAAGTCCTCAGAGCTAAAAAGCAGGAAAAGGGTCTTATAGGTAGGATGACTAAAAGTGACAGGGCCCTCTTACCAGATACCTCAGGGGTGCTAAAATTAAATGGGAGACTGATTTGGGCTTGACCATTTCAGATGAGAACTGGGAATTGGTAATTATGTCACACATGGGGTTATTGCTGTGTAATAAACTTAAGGAAACCCAATATAAATTATCCATCAACTTTTTATATCCCCCTAGTGTGGTCCACAAATTCTGTCTGGGGTGTCCCCCAAATGTGATAGGTGCTCTGCTGGGAGGCACATATTTTCACTGTTTCTGGGACTGTCAGGTTCTCAGGGCTTATTGGAAGGGAATAGCGTCTGATGTGGCAACCATCTGGGGTCAAACAGTTGAATTCTCGTCCCTGTCTTTACTATTTGGGGTTGAGAAAGATGAGAAGGGGGACCGGTGCTTATACCGTAGGTGAGTGAGAGTAATGCTGGTTATAGCCAGGCAGATGCTACTCATGATACAATAGGGGTGAGATGATATGCCATTCTTTACTTCAGCATAAAACCACCACCATGAGATATCACACTCTGCTAACATCACCCGAGTGTGATGACTGAAGTTATCTCCAGTTATCACGCCCGTATTGTATAAAATGGATACATGACGTGCACTCATGTAATATGGAAAATATTTTCACTCCTGCACAGTGACCTCTGGATACTCACTCATGGCTTCGCCACTCATAAATATCCAGAGGTCACTCTAAAGGAGTGAAAATATTTTCCATATCACACTCATGCCCATCATGTATCCCCTTAATACGTGGGTCTCGTGTGTGATCCCCACATTGGTGATGTGGAAGAACCTGCTGTTAGCCACTATGGCAACTGATAGACTAACCTTTGCCCATAAAGGCAAGGAAGAGCGATTTTTATCAGAGTGTGACATGCTGCTGACCTCCCTGGCTCCACTGGAGGCACAGATCCTTAGGTAGAGAGGGAAGTATTGAAAGACCACTGATTAGGCCCCAACTCACTCCAAAGTTCAAATGGAATTCCCTTGAGAGGTTACATGGATCCATTCAGGGATGCATAAAGATCTGGTGGGAGTCTCTGTCCCACCCCCCCAATAATCAGTATCAGAGAAATTGACACGCGTGCTATTTAGGTTAGTAAAGCCTATATCTGGGCAAAGATATTGTTTGTATGACACAGTGATAAACTTCCTTTCTTTGTACTTTTACTCACTCTTTACTATCAACTATGTATACTTGCTGTGATAATTAGCTAGTAGAATTTATGATGAAATGAATCTTTATTTCTTTCTCTACGGCTACACACAAGTACTTGCTCATTTGTAATAGCTAGTACTTTGAAGAAGAACAAGAGTACTCTTCATTAGAAGGGCATTAAATGCTGTACAAGGTCAAATGGCCTGGACTCTATACAAGATGGACTATGCCCTATAATTTGGTATAATGTATTGTACTCCTGGAACTTAAATGGACTGCGTAAGCATGATATTTTGCACACAGGAGTTTGTTCACATGTTGTAAAATGTGTGTATCATACATACTGTCTGTTAGTTAAATGAAAACTTCATAATAAAAAGATAATACAAAAAAAGGGTCTTTTTCACTTAGACATCATATAGTCCTGTTACTTACACCTGCTGTGAAGTCATACTCCTCTGCTTGTGACATCACAACCTGTTGCCACAGAAATAATTCTGATGTCTCAAGCAGAGGACTGTGACTTCAGGGCAGGAAAAGCATGGACACAGAAACATAGAATTTGATGGCAGAAGGAGACCAGAAGTCTACTGGGTTTGTTCTCACTATATTACCTCATCTCACCAACCTACTGCACTAGTGGTAGTCCCCCATTCACCCACCTCCCACCCTTCAAGCCCATGTTCCTCCCCCTTGGAGACTATGAGTCTCCTTGCTCTATCAAAACCATGTTTAAACCCATTAAGAGTAGCTGCCCCCACCTCTTCTGTCAGCAGTCTGTTTCACGGTTCCACCACCCTCTCAGTGAAGTAGAATCTCCTCACGTTCCCCCTGAACCTGCCCTCCACCAACCACCAGTCATGCCCCCTAGTGACTGCATCCCTATTTTTTACAAACAGGTCCTCCCTTTTCACCCTTTTTATACCACTAAGAAACTTGTATTTTTTAATCATGTCTTTCCGCTTCTCCTGGCCTCCAGCAAGTACTATTTCAGGCCTATGGCTGGTCCTCACAGGATCTGCCCCACTGGCGCTGGATCAGCTTGGTGACCCTTTGCTGTACTGACTCTAGTCTGTCAGTATCTTTCCTCAGGTGAGGTCTCCAGAACTGGACACACTTCAGAGAGTTCAGGCAGCAGAGGCAGATGAAGTCTAAAGGGTAAGAGACTGTTTTCATGCAATTGTCTTTAATAATAAAGAATGGCCTGTCCTGCAGTTCAAATTATTTGAGTCTCGCCACTGCAACCTGTATTTTTTTGTTTGTTTTTTGCAGGAAATTGGAACATTTCTTTAAAGAGCAAGGTCTCCAATAAAATAAAATGTTTTATTTATTTATTTTATTTAGTTTTTGTTGACTGGGTAAGTGCACTAGACAAATCCTGCCTATTTTCAGGCACGACCCGGGGGAGGGGGATACAGATGAATGCCAACTGACCTTGAACCAGATTAAGCTGTTGGTTTTAAAAAACATTGTATTTCTAGCAATTAAATTTGGCTTTTATATATGCTAACATTTCGGCTTCATCCGATTAGGGAGAAGGCTAAGTATGGCTTGCCTGAGTTATTCTGAATCACACTAGGGCAGCAGGACCCATGAATGGCAAATTGGGGCTTTTAATAGCTCTGCTATCAAGTGGGGATAACTGAGTCTCCCATGGCTGATCCCCAGCTCTGACATCAGCCCAGGGGCATTCTGAGATGTACCCAGAGCAGGGCTACATGTCAAATGCAAGGCAGGAGGGATGATCAGATCAACCAGATAAAATAGAAAACATTAAATACAAAGTAAAGATAATATTTAATTATACCATGAAACAGCTAATAGAGGGGCAGCACCCACTTAGGTGTGGGGCTTTCTATAGTGGTCGTTTAATTCTTATTAACAAGTACTTATTCCACACAGACTGTTTCAAAAAGCATGAGACAGTTCCCAACTGACCTCAAACTTGCTGTGCTTGTGACATCACAGTCTGTTTTCATGGTAATCACAGTAACATTATAAGTAGCAAATGCACAGTGAAGTCTGGAAATGCAGATTAGCAAAATGTACAACAAAACTTTGAAAAGGCAAGTGAAATGTATTAAAAAAGGGTTTCTAACAAGTTGTAATAGCCAGTCTGTGTTCATGCAAGTAATAAGACATGATAAGGTATGTGGTATTGGGGAATAATATCATGTCCACAGGCATAGCGAGGCCTGACGCCGCAAGCCCATGGAAGTGTAGGTATCCTTTAACATCACACACCCTGGAATGTCTTATTTTGTTTGGAAAATGAAAATTAGAAAAAATTGGCAGTTTAAAAAAAAATGTTTTGAAAAATATCTTTAATAAGGTTATTTGGTGCAATAATTCTTACACTTAGGTCAGTTAGCAAAAACAGCAGGGAAGTACGAGGTCTTTTTTTTGGAGGTCAGTGTGGGGACATAAATGCATACATTAGAATGCCATTAGCCAATCAGCTTCAAGCTCAAGAGTCATGGATCCCACAATGGAAGAAGCAATATTATATCTAGTCCAGATAAACAGGGACAGTGTAGAGTAGGTAATGGTAAGGAAACCCCTGGGTTCAAGTGATCACAGGACCATGAGGGCTGAGATCAAGCTTAAATTCAAGAGGGTTCACTCCAGGACTAAGGTCCTGGACTTTAGAAGCACAACTTTTGAGAGGATAAAGGAGGCGTTAGGGTATAAAGAACAGAGAGCGGAGAATGTAGTAGGGATAATCAGAAAATGAAATCTGATTAAAAGGGGAGTACTGGAGCAGAGAGATTCAATTCAATTCACTTTATTTACCAGGTAAGTACACTGGGCCGAGGCCCGTTTGCAGGAACAACCCGGGGCCTCAACAAGTAAGGCTTAGTTGACATAAACAATAAAATACATGAACACAACTTACAAAACAACATTTACATTTCATCTGTAATTGTAAATAGTTTAAGAAACCTTTTTTCAATTTAGCATGGCTAACTGCATCTGTACAATACTGAGGCAAAGAATTCCAAAGCTTAGAACATTGGACTGAAAAAGGGTCATGTATCCCACTATGGAAGGGGCAATAGTATATCTAGTCTAGTAAAGATCTCTGTGCAAAAATGGTGGGGAGGGGTAGAAGGAGAAACAAACCATGATGGTTCTCAAAGAGCACTGTGGAGGCAATAAGGGAAAAAAGCAAAGCATTTATTAAGTATGGAAGGAGTGACACAGAGAAAGACAGGTGAGAATACCAAGAAAAAGTGAGTGTGATAAATGGTACAGCAAGACAGGCAAAGGTGGCGGTAGAACTACTATAAAGCTAGCAGAAAGGGTTAGGGATGGTGGCAAAGTGTTTTTCTGCTATATATGAGAGCAATGCCAAACCAAGGAAAGAGGGCGATCAGGCTAAGGAAGGAAGAGGAACAGGTGGAGGATAAGAAGAGTAAGGCCAAGCTACTGAACAGTTATTTCCATTCAGTATTCATGGTGGGCCAGACTATAGCATGGCTGCCAGCTGGGGATTGTTAGCAGGTGTCAACAAGGGGCCATAATGAAGGCAAGAGTGGTGAAGGAATTTGAAACACTGAATGTGAATAAATCAATGGCCTAAGATGGGCACTGCATCCAGGGGTGTTATAGGAGATGGGGCAGATCGGCTAATGGATCTCTTCAATGCTCTTTGGAGATGGTAGAAGTGCCAAAGGATTGGAAGAAAGTGAATGGGGTCCCCCTACATAAAAGTGGGAGTCGAGAGGAACCAGACAACTGTAGATCAGTCAGTTTGACATCTCTAGTGAGAAACTACTGGAGTCTAATTAAGGAAAGGATAGTAGAGTTCCTGGAAGTCAGTGGCCTACAGGGTTCCAGACAGCACAGATTTACCAGTGGGAGGTCATGCCAAAATAATCGGACAGAATTTTTCATTTGGGTGACAAAAACCATGGATAGGGTCAGGCACTAAATGTCTTGCACCTAGACTCCAGCAAAGCCCTTGACTCAACCTCACACGGGAGACTGATATACAAGTTGGGCAACTTGGAGAATGGGGACAGGATTAGGAAGTGGGTGAAAAAATGACTGCGTGGGAAAACCCAGAGGGTGGTCCTTAATTGAGAACCCTCAGAGAAAGGCAATTCACAAGTAGAGTGCCCCAGGTATTGGTTCTGTGACCGGGTTTCTTTGACATATTTATTTGTGATACAGGGAAGGGGGTTCAGGGAAAGACATGCCTCTTTGCAGACAACACCAAAGTCTTTAGCCATGTTTACGTGGCAGTAGCACTGCAAATACAAAGCTGCAGTGCCACGGTCCCAACCACTTGCCACCCGTGATTTGTCTGTCTACACAGCCCCTCTCTGCACTGCTGCAATCTGTGCTGGTGAGGGGCCATCCGTCGCAGGGGAGCCAGACATCTGTTGGTTGGTGTGGCACAGGCAGTCCACACTTCCACTTAAGCTGCTGCAAGCTGCTCACTCCTGCTGGCACTCTCAGCTTGACAGAGAATCTGGGAGCATCTTAGCAAGCAGCTTACCCCGATCGGGTATGTGTCCACATGTCACATTTGTGCTGGAGCATCCCGAACACATGGGTTACTCCAGTGCAATGTGACTGTGTAAACACAGCTTATAGAAAAGAGGACACCAAGAAGGGAGTAAAGACAATAAAGACAGATCTGGAAAATATGGAGAGGTGGTCAAGGGTGTGTCAGCTGAAATTTAACACAAAAAATGCAAGGTAATGCGCATAAGGGACAAGAGTCCAAGAATGGAGTATAGGATAAATGGGGTGGAAGTGGAAAGCACATCAGAGGAAAGGGACCTTATTGATAATGGAGAGCATGAAGACATCAGCACAGTGTAGTAGGGCTGGGGGCAAGGCAAGTCAGATGTTAGGGTGCACATGGAGAGGGATCACTAGAAGAAGAGAAGTAATACAGTCCCCGTATAAATTCCCTGGTTCATCCTCACGTGCAGTATTGTGTGCAGTTTTGCAACCCACACTTGTGAAAGGACAGGGACAGGTTAGCGGCGGTGCAGAGACTGACCACAAAATAATACAGGGGCAATAGAGTAGGTCCTACAACAAGTGCTTGCAGGATCTAAATATGTACATGCTGGTGGACAGGAGAAAGTGGATCGACAAGATTCACGTACCTCTGCAGAATAAACAAAGTGGACAGCAGGGAGCCACTCACAATGAGAGGTAACAGTGGTAGCAGGGGAAACTCCCTAAAACTGGTGGGGATTGGGGGGGTGTAGTTCAAGAAAGATGACTGAAAGTACTTTCCGTGGTGAAAGACTGGGACGACCTTCCAGAGGAAGGCACCTGAGCTGAAACAGTGGGAGGGCAGAAAGGTAACTACAAATGAAAACTAAGTCCACCACATGGCTCCAAGTATTTCCATTGCAGCAAAACACAAAAAAAATCTAATGGCTGAAATAACCTAATGCAAAAATGGCTTTTATTAATATGTGCAAACAACAGAAATTTAGTCCATGGTCACCTGATGCATTTCGAGCCCAAAGACTGCTTCTTTCTCAAAGGCTATGCTCCCCATAGTCCCTCTGCTATTTATACTGATAAGCCTTAAAGCTGCCGTACTTTGGAGCTGTCTGCTGGGCTCATTCTTCATCTGCACAAACTGGAAATGCTGCAGTGCAGCCCATCCCGTTTAAGTTAGGATGTGCATGACACCTGGAGCCGCTACACACAGAAGTATCTTTTTTCTTACCTCTTCTTCATTGAATCGATCAGCTTGTGTCATTAGCATAGTTTTGATGCTGTGAAAATAAAAATGGTCACCACTGTGGTTACATCTCTCAAAAACATAGGAAAGATTACAAGTCATTGAGAATGCTTTAGTAAAGCTCAGTGGCCACGTTCTCCCACATACCTCTCAACCTGTCACCACTAAAATGCATAGCACTGGGGCCAGATTTTCAAAACTACAGAAATCACACATCTGCAGCAGAAAATGCTGTGAATGAAAGAAAGAATGGGGTCCCTTTGCGCAACCACAGTTTCTACTGCATTCTTGTGATTTTCAAAAAGGTTGCCTTTTCATAACCTTTTTCCCAGTTTACGTCAGCTTGCACACATTGTTTTGCCCAAATGCAATGCCTGTTGTTGTGAGGTGTAGCATTTGCAGACAAAAAAAATGGCAAAATGTCACCCATGTGCAGAAAATAGCATTTTTACATAGCTGCTCACAGAGGTTTAGTATTTGGGCCATGCCAGACCTTTTGAAAATGGGGCCCCAGGTCTTTTTGTTTTTGCTCCTACTGCCCTGAGCACACACTTTCAGGCTCTCCACAGGGCACACCTCCGCTGTCCACCAGACTCCCCCTGCACCAGACCCTTCCCCCAAGCCTCCAGTACCTTAGTTGTAAGGCAAATTTGACTTATCCCTGTTGGTGTGCCCTCCTGCTACCATAAGGAAGGATGCACCTTGTTCTGCCTGCAATGGCTGAGGTGGAGGGGCCAGATCACTTTGGGGCCTGGTAGCATGGAAAGGGCTGCAAGAAAGCTCATCATCTTGGGTGCTCAGTGCAGCCCTGTTCTGCATTCAGGGCCCTGCCCACCACCTATGTGCATGCTACCACAGCAGCGTCCTGGGGGCAGGGGCACTTGGCAGCATGTGGTCATCCACACTGCCAGGAGCCCCTCCATGAAGCCACCAAGCTACCTTCGAAGCCCAGCGTATCTCCATCCACACTGCAAGAGGGAAGCATCCGATGGTTGCTCTGAATACCTCCCTGCCAGATTCTGTTCCTGATGTCCTGAGCTCAGGGCACAAATCTGGGTTACCAGTGTGCCAGAACAAAGCCCGATGACTAAGCACTATGGAGTCTGCTGGCCCCTGGTCTTTAAAGAGGGGCTCCAGAGACCAGCAAAAAAAAACCCTCAGCTGGCATCAGCAGAACTCCATTACTAAACACTGCAAAAAAATTGCATTTTAAGATGCTCTTCTCTTCATGATTAAGGACATCTCTGTGGAACGAGGTGTTTTGTCCCTTGCAGTTCACTGACAGATACGTTCACCTACTTACAGTGGATCTGAAGACAGTACAGGTGTTCAAGGTAAGCCTGGACACATTTCTACTTACCAAGGGAATCACAGGGTACCCAGGGTAGTACGGTGGGTAGGGAATCCCTCTAACATAATATACTTGGTCCCAGCTTATGAGGTGGGGGGGCAGACCTGCTGAACCTAGAGTCCTTTTCCAGCCTTAACTTACTATGCTACATGTTAGATGAGGGTGACTCAGGAGCTGAGGTTATGTCCACTCCAATTAGCTTTATTTCTAAAGTGCCCCTCCCAAAATGACTCAGAGCACTGTGCATAATACAAATAGCAAGCAAACGCAGAGAGCAAATACAAATGACAAAAAACTGTACACTTTTACTACACAACATATAATCCAAAGCTTGTGACATCGATGTCTGTTGCTATGGTACGGACTATGAAATCCCAAGCAAAGCATTATGACTTTAATGCCAGACTAAGATTCAGATGTAGATAACCTGTCGGGGGAAAAACTTCTGTTTTTATGCAGATATTCTCAGTTAAAACAAGCATGTGTCAATGCTGAATGTTTGCTTGCAGTGTAATAGAGCTTTAAAGGGAACATAAACAATATGTATTTTACATCTACAATTTCTGGTGTTTTCTGTTCATTAGTGACATGATGTTAACATAGTTGATTCTGTTATATAAAGAATAGTGGATGGGCAACTATGCACAAGCAGTGTTTTGAGCCACCTCAGGGTTCTGATTCCCAGTGACCTTGAGAGCAAAGCTTGAGAGGTCCATGGGAATCAGAACCCTAAGGTGGCACAACACACTGGTTGGGCATAGAGTTGCCCATCTACTATTTTATATAGTGTATGGTGCCCCTAAAAATGAAGTGGAAAAGCTTTTGTTTTTTAGAAAAGAAAAGTATTTTGTTTCTGCTGCGTTTCGTTCCAGTGTTCTACATTGGTTGCTAGGGTCAAGTGGTGTAGTTGCTGGGGTCCAGATGTCTCTACGTGTATAACATGTGCAGTTGTTGGTTGAAAGTTTCATGTGGATGGGATTTTCAAAAGAAAACATGGAGATGGGTATTATTTGCTAAGCATGAGGACTGAGTCAGGGGAATTGTTTTCCTTCATGTGAGTTATTTAAGCAATAAACCATGACAGGGTGTGGGCTATCCTGGGATTTGTCCACATCTGGCACGGTTTAGCCACGAGGCCACAGGCTGAGTAGTCAAACCAAGTCAGCCATTGACAAATCCCAACATAACCCACACACTGGAGTGGTTTATTGTGATTATACAATGTCTGCCTTTTTTGTGACAAGAAAAAGAAAGAAAAACGTGCTTTTGTTTTCTTTTTAATTATCATTATCAGATTTATTGCTCGGCTTGAAAAAATAGTCCTTAGGTGCTAGGCTGTTTGCGTGCATTATAATGCAGCCCTATATACAGTTATGGGCTATGTTTTTTTTTCTGTCTCTCTCTCTCTCTTAATCAGAAGGGTCTGAGTTGTGGTCTGCTTATTTGTGTTTTTCCCCTCACAGACAGCCTTGGAGTATGGAGCAGCTGTCACTGCGTGCACCACAGTGCTGAGCTGCCATCAGAGAGCGAGAAACGAGACTATGGAGCACCTGTTATTGTGGGGTGCAAAAGGGCTGCTGTCAGAGAGGGAGTAATGGTGTCTCTCAGGGGAATTTCTTTTCCTTTTTTTTTTCTCTCTATTACAATTCCCCCAGGTCACACCTTGAAATGAGCCTCGGCTCAGTGTGCCTTTCCCGTTTATCAAAATTTTAAATACATTTTAAATAAATAAAATAAGTAAATTCATGGACTGATCGGTAGAACAGGTGTGCCAGAAACTGAGAATGGAGCAGACAAAGGTGCCAGTCAGCCAATCAGAATGCATGTTTCTAGGACCCCATTGTATAATTTAAAATATCTGGTTGATCCTGCGGGTGTATTTTTTAGGTATAGCTAAAAATATCTGGTTGGCCGGCCCAGTGGCATGGAGGGCTGAGGCATCATGCCTTACCTCCTACCATGCTGGAGACCCATGCTTGTGGTGTGAGCAGGTCGTCGGGGGTCAGCCAAGAAGGGAGAGGACTGAGCATCCAGAGGACAGTTCTCCTATCCCAGAGAGGATGGGCAACAGAGACCAGCAGCTTCCTGACACCTAGCAGTGGCTGGGTGTTGGTACGTCGGGTCCTGTATACTGGGGCATGGAGGAGGAGGAGCAGCTGACTGGCGTGCTGCATGCGGAAGCGCACACAGCTTGGCCACTGTCAGCACCACACACTCCCCTCTGCAGAAAAGCAGAAACTGGTCCCGGTCACACGGTATGAAAGCTGTCTTCCGCAGGCACCGCCCTGAGAAGATATCTCCCTGAATTGGGATCCGGACCTGGCGGGTCGAGTAGGGGGGCTCCCCACCACCCTGTCATGGAGGGTAAGCCGTGGGAGAAGACAGGAGGTAGGTCTGAAGATCAGGGGATAGGGCTGGGAGGATGGCAGGAGAAGGAACGACCAGGATTGGGGAGAAACAATCAGGAAAAAATATATCTGGTTGACCTTGCATTTTTAATAGTTATCTGGTTGATCCTGCTGAAGTCGTGTGCTTGTCGATGGTGCTCCCACCCTGACTTACCATCTGGTTGATCCTGCCATTTCTGTTGCTGCAGCTGTTCTACTGAACAGTGTGGCTCGTGCCCCTTCAAGATGAGCTGAAATGTTGCTGCACCACAGTGTGGTATAATCACGTTCCATGACCTTTGAACTGTAGTACAACAACATTTCGGCTAGGATGGATTTGCATCCTGAACAAACCCTCACCATACACTGTTATTGCATTCTGCATGCTGAGTGTTTTTTTCCACTTTGTTTAGTGCTTTCAAAGAGACGCTCTCCAGACTCCTGTCTGTTACTAGGGAAAATCACTAAAATCTGAAACAAAAACACACTCACAGGGAGAGACTGTGAGGCTTAATGTTCATCTTCAAAGCCTGATGATGATGTCTGCTATCTGGCTAATGGGCAGAAAACCAGTGTGATTGGTGTGATAGTTTCCTTTGAGTTACACGAGGTATACACCCATCAGCCTGCTCAACACTGTCATCATTGGCCTCCTCAGCACTGGCTTTTGAGTAGCAAGTCTCCTGCATGTCTGCATCCTTTGATTTATACAGCACACACCTCCACAGCTCCCTACACTGCCCGAGCACCGCCAATATGTTTGCTTTCCACATGAATACAAGCAAACATAAAAAAAAAAAAAATGAACTGCTAGAAATTCAAAGTTTTTTGAGTTTTGCTGAAGCTGACTGTGATTTTTTTTTTTTTGCTTGTGGCCAACCTACTCTTTAAAGCAGTAGCATTTGTTGGTGGCAAAACATTTTGTCATATAGTATTTTAGCATTAATATATTCCTAACATAATTAGATTTATCACTAGTATAGTTTCATTTCTCTCTGATATTTTTAAAATACCTATTATTTCCAATTTTATAATTAATGACTCAAGTCATTTAAAGATGGCTGCCACAAGCAGTTTTTAAAAACACCTTCCCACAAGGTTACTTTTTGACTTTAAATACTGGATTAATGCGTGTATGTATTAGGAGGGGGGTTAGCATACATTTCCAATGGTAAACAGCATGGCACCATGCCAGAATGCTTAATTTATAGTGGGGGTGGCCAGAGAACAGGGACTTTTGAAAACTTCAAAACCTAAAATCCCAGTTCAGAAGTAAAAGGCAGTGAAAAGAAAAATGGATATATTGATGCAGATATACATGGTTGCTAAAAAAAACTGTAACATAGAATATTGTTCTGCTAACAGATATTGTGCCTTAAAACACAGAGCAAATGGCAAGAATAGGTAGCACATTTCTTTGTTTAAAGAGTAATAAGATTAAAAACAATGAGCACCATATGATATATTTAGTGCTAAGGAATGTCTTTTGAAAGTCAGTTAAATTTTAAATGTTTTTTGCATCCAGGCTCCAGGGACCCGCTATTCAAATATGCGCAAAGCGCAGCACAAACATGTGCACTGAGCCTTGTGACTACCCAGGTGCCTGAAGATATTATATTCAATCAAATAGCACACCGGCATTATTTGACTGAATATAGGCCATGTCAGCCCAATGCTAGGCCACTTAGCGCTGCCCCGACAGGGCTCCCGAAGTACGCCACCAGAATGAATAGCGCCAGAGCATTATTTCCAATATTCAAAGGGACCCATGTAAATAAGCCCAATGGGCATGCAAGGCGCTAAGGGGCCTTCTGAATGCATATTATGGGCTCATTTACATGTGCAGCATGGCAGGTTAAAACGGCGTCACCCCCCAGCAATTGCCTGGTTCCAGATATGTACACATCCCTAGTGCTAGTGGTCCCCTGGCCCCACGGATCCCTGGCCGATTCTCTAATATAGAACCATTGGAACCATCCCTGGTGCTAGTGGTAACCCCCCCCAATCACCAGCCCTGGTGGAAAATAATATCCCAGGTGCTAGTAGTAACCCCCTTCCAATTGCCAGTCCTGGCAGAAAATAATATCCCTGGTGCTAGTGGTAACACCCCTTCCAATTGCCAGTCCCGGCAGAAAATAATATCCCTGGTGCTAGTGGTAACACCCCCCCTTCCAATTGCCAGTCTTGGCAGAAAATAATATCCCTGGTGCTAGTGGTAACACCCCCCCTTCCAATTGCCAGTCCCAGCAGAAAATAATATCCCTGGTGCTAGTGGTAACCCCCTCCTTCTGAATGCCAGTCCTGGTGGAAAATAATATCCCTGGTGCTAGTGGTAACCCCTCCTTCTGAATGCCAGTCCTGGTGGAAAATAATATCCCTGGTGCTAGTGGTAACCCCCAGCCCCCGAGAGCCAGTCCCGGTGGGAAATAATATCCCTGGTGCTAGTGGTAACTCCTCTCCCTCCGACAGCCAGTCCCGGTGGAAAATAATATCCCTGGTGCAAGTGGTAACTCCTCTCCCTCTGACAGCCAGTCCCGATGGAAAATAATATCCCTGGTGCTAGTGGTAACCCCCCTCCCTCCGACTGCCAGTTCCAGCAGAAAATAATATCCCTGGTGCTAGTGGTAACCCTCCTCCCTCCAACTGCCAGTCACAGTAGAAAATAATATCCCTGGTATTAGTGGTAACCCCCCTCCCTCCGACTGCCAGCCCCAGTGGAAAATAATATCCCTGGTGCTAGTGGTAACCCTCTCCTTCTGATTGGCAACTTGGAAGTAGAACAAAAAAACTCCCTGCCATTCAGTGGTTCCCTCCTCCCTCATGGCACTGGGGCCTACCCCCCACTCACTTTTGCAATATTCGTGATGCCGCAGGAGTATACGGTGACTGACACAGCCCTCCTCACACCTCCTCAGCCTGCTGCAATATGCAAATGTACAGGCAGGGAGCATGCATCTTATTTACAGGATAGGGTGATGCACACTGTCCTATAAAAAAGAGGTACGCTTCCTGCATGTACATACCGTGGCCAGCTAAGGAGGTGTGAGGAGGGCTGTACCATTCGCCGTATGCTTCTGTGGCACCACAGATATTGCAGAGTTGAATGGTGGCTGTGCATGGTGCAGCTGGGGGGAACCTCTGGATGCCAGGAAGTTATTTTGTTTTACTTTCAGGCTGGCAATTGGTGGGAGGGGGGTTACCACTAGCACCAGGGATAATATTTATTTTAAGAATGGGACATTGATTGGCAGGCATCCCTCTAGTACCAGGGATAATATTCATTTTAAGAATGGTCCGGCAATCGTCAGGGGGTGTTAGGGATCACAAGGGGCGGTTGTGCTCCCCGGTGGCCAACTGGCTCAGTGGCATCATTACCTCCGGTGCCACTAGGGTTGCCCAGAGTTAAATCGGAGTTTTGTTTGGCAGTATTTGTGCTGCACAAAAGAACCAGGCTAAACTCTTTTGCACAGCGCAATGCTGCTGAATATGGGGTAGCAGGCATATTCATGGCCATGCCCCTTCCCCTTGCCCATGCACATACATTATATTTTGCATGGGTGCTAAGCTTCTTTTCCTATGCAAGAGCCCCTTTTAAATATGGGGCTCCAATGCAAACCCTGGTTTGCACAGGCAAAGACCCATTAGCATCCATGCAAACATTAGAATATCGGGTCCCAGCAGTCCTTCAGCACAATAGGGAAGATTAACATGTCTTTGTGGAGTGAAAGGAAATGTAAGTGTAAACAGTGTAGGGCTATTTGTAGTGTGTATGTTTGCGCATGGTAAAGACACAGAAGGCTTGCTGAAGGGGATGGAATGCCTATGGCAGTTCATAAACCTCAGATAACAGTTAAGTGTTTGTATGACCAGTGATATCACTACCTCCAGAGGCTACGGATGTTTGTAACCCCACTAGCCAGACATTTTGTGAATCAAAATCACTGTCATGGTGCAAGTTTTTTTGGGGGGGCGGGGTCAGTGTCCCAGACAATGCTGATCAGGGGGGTTGGGGTGGGAATAGAAAGACAAATGGCATCTTCAAGCTGGTCTAATTCTCTTTCTGATGATCATTACCTGCCAGGGCTACACTTTCAGCTGTCACCCCCATCCCCACCTCAGAACGCACACCGGCACCTTAAGGTGCAAATCAACCTGCCCTCAGCTTAACCCCCTCCTCCCCCCTCTCCTTCCTCTCTGATGTACGGCCACACCTTCAGCCACTGCTGATGCCCTCCCACCTCAGGATACACTAAAACATCATAAGGTGCCACTCAACCTGCCCGCTGCTTAACCTCCTCTCCCTCCCCACTGTAGGACCACACCTTCAGCCACTGCCGATGCCCTCCAACCTCAGGACACACTACAGTGTCGTAAGGTGCCACTCAACCTGCCCTCAACTTAAAGCTGCAGTGCATTGATAGCAGTGAAAATGTATACTTTTTTATTTTAGATTGCCCCTTATCTCCAGACTTGTATGGTACCCCTTCATCCCTGTTTTGAGTCTGCTCGACCACTTTTTTTTTTACAGTTGAAATAATAAAAAGAGTGCTCCTTTTAATGTGGCTCAGATCAGGTTTTTATCACTATTCTCAGCTGTTTTTGTACCACTGTTGTCCCATAAAGTCAGGGAGCAGTGTCCACTGCATGCTTGCTCATTATAATTACATGAAAACGTGATCTTAAACAATGATTGTACAAAAACAATGGAGAACACTGATCAAAACTTGGTCTGAGCCTTAATGGAAGCAGTGTTCCATTTACTATTTCAAATACCAAAAAAAGTGCTAAAGTAGACTCAAAATTGGGAAAGAAGGGTATCATACATGTCAGGAGATAAGGGGCAATCTAAAATAGAATAAAAAAGTATAGGTCACAGTTTTTACCGCTATCACGCACTGCTGCTTTAACCCCTCTCCTCCTCCTCCTCCTCCTCCTCCTCCTGCTGCTGCAAGGTACAACCATGTCTTCAGCCACTGCCAAAGCCATTCCCACCTCAAGACACATTCCAGCATCCTAAGATGCCACACAACCTGCTCTGGGATACCCCCCCCAAACACCTCTCCCCATATGTAGGGCCCTGCCTTCAGCCACTGCCAAGGCCTTTCCCATCTTAGGATATGCTCCAGGATCCAAAAGCCCAACTCATCCTGCCATCAGCTTAACCCCTCCTCTCCCACCTGAAACAGCACCCTGCCTTTAGCCGAGTGGCAGGCGCATCCTGTTACCCTGCTGTCTGTAGCAAGGGGAAGTAGCATCCAAAGCAGTTCCTGGTGGTGTGGGGACATAGTACACATGACGTGAGGACAGATCTGAACATCATCTTCCAGTCAGTGACTTCCTCATTTCGTAGGTTTTCTCCCTCTCACCCACCTCCATGGTGCACCCTCTGTCTGAGCAAGCAGTAGACACACACTGCACATACTGTACCTCTCCCTCCCATCTCCTACAGCCTGGACTTGGATGCATGGTACTCACTCTCTTGGGCATCAGTGGGATGATCATGCATTGGGACTGAGAACCTTCCCTCCTCAGAAAAAATCATCTGGGTAAATGCTGCTTTCTCCTACTGCTATCCCACAGTGGCAAGCCCAGTTTCTGGTCATGAACACAGGCCGTCAGAATGGCAGGCATTTCCCCTAGCCATAGCCAGCCTCAAGAAATAGATTTCAGAAGCCATCTAGCTATAAACTGAGTGGGCACATAGTGCTGGACAAATAGGCAACATTTTCAGAAGGCTGGCATTGTTGCTGTCTTATTACCAGCTGCTATTGATGCAAGTAGCCTTGGGAACCCAAGGGTAATAGTGTGTGGGGACTATAGAGGTGGAATACTATGAAGGATAGGCATCACTGGTCTCTTCAACTGCAAGCTAGCGAAGTGCATAAAAAAATGCTACTAGCACGTGTTAAGGAGCTTTTGTTAAAATCGGTACTTAAAAGGCTTTAAATAATAAAATTAGCATTACAGTGCTTAATTATGGCTGATTGCATTCATTAGGGGTCCTTGGGGTTTTTGCTGTGCCCAGAATGAACAAGGTTCAATACATTAAAATCTGCATCATTATAAGTAATTGTAGTTGTGCCATCATTGTCATTAGAGATATGAAAGTTTTAATAAGACCAGAGAGAGAGGAACCCTCTCCCTACACCCTCACGGAACACTAATAATCGTTTGGCAGCAATAATCATTTGGAAATTATTATTTTCAAATTCTCTGCTTTGCTTATAATTTTAGTGATCCTATAAAACCTGGGGGCCTCTCATCTTCAAGTGCTGTCTCAGCCTGAAACCTGTAAGGCTGATTGTAATGTATTTAATATACTTACTAGTCTGCCTTGATGTGACCTTTTGCTTCGGGGTCAAAAATCTTGAAAGAATTCAGAATGGTTTCTTCGGGGTCAGCACCTAAGGATAGTCAGAGACATTTATGAAGTTAATGAAATGAAAAAAAAAACAATATTAAGTTGAAACTGACTAGCAATATGTAATGACCAAAGTGTAAATATCTATTTTGTTATCTGTTATATTCAGTTTTCGCTGCTCGTGTTCATTCCAAAACTGGCCCTCAAATATGTTATTACCAAAGTGTATATATCTGTTTTGTTAGCTGTTATAAACTGTTACTTTATATTTCTGTATGTTTTATGATTCTTTATCCCCTACCTGCTGTATGTTAATTTTGTTACTATTGTAACAGAATTCCTTTATTGTTTTTGCACTGTACTGTATTGTTTGTTGCACTCCCTGGTCGACCCTGAAAAAGGGACTGTAATTGTCTCAGTGGACTTACTCAGTTACCAAAACTCAATAAATAAATAAATTGTGCCAAAGATGCAGTCAGCTGTCCGGGGTCTCCAGTTTCTTTCAGTGTCTCAAATATGCAGCACCAGTAAAGCTAGGGTAATGGTTTGACACACTGGAAAACTGATGTGTTGATTCTCTCCATTCAAAGACTACATGCTGTACTTTGGTTACATGCTGTAGAAATAATTTCCTTTGCCATATATAGATGTTTTTTTTCCTATAGAGAAACAGTGACATTTAAATTCCATAATAACATTGATATGACATAATAAAGTGGATAGAGAAATATTGCATCCTGATTGGCTGTAACCGGTGTGTTGAGAGACCATACTACATGAGTAAAAAAAAAAAGTGCTGGCAATCAGGACACAGCACACTAACAATATCAATGCCTTTAAAAAATTCTGATTGCTATTACAAACATGGTTGCCAGCTTTACTCACTTAAAAAACATCTAGGCCCTTAAAAATAAATTCATCCAAATCAAAAGAATGAGCACACTGATTATTATTTTCCTTTATATTCCCCTCCTTACACATAAACACAAATTAAACTGAAGTACTCTCACAGTTTCATTCTTTTGGAGCTTCTTTTCTGGTCATAGATGACCCCCCGTCCCCAGTCCTTGCCTGCCTACCAGAGAAATCTGTGCTGCTTGTTTTATCGCTTATCCCCCTCCCTATGCATCCCAGCATTCTATTTGTTTTGCCCACTTCCTTGTTGCAGTGTGCAGACATTTTTATTGGAGTCTCTGATATCATCACCTCTAAATCCTTTTCTTCTGGAGTGCTATCCAACACCACTCCCCCCTTTTCGTATTGCATCCTTTGGTCCCTTTTCCTAATGTGCATTACTTTACATTTTGTAGTGCTAAAGTTCAGCTGCCAAATCATGGACCAGCGCTCCAATTTTCCCAGATTCTCCCTTAGTTCTCTTCTCCTTTCCTCCATGTCTACCTTTACAGATATCTTTGTGTCATCTGCAAGGAAGCAGATCTTACCTTTGATACTTTCGCCTAAGTCACTTCCCTGCGGCTCCCATGCTGGCAAGCACAAAACTATTAATTATATTAAAAAATCTCAGTAAACCCACAGCTGGGGAAACTAGAAAGCTGCAGGTTTAGCTGGAGAGACTAGAAAGCTGCAGGTTTACTGAGATTTTTTCTTAATAGTTTAGTGATCTCCAGCCTGGGACTCATAGGGAAATACGGGTGGGGGTTCCTTGGGTTTTACGTTGGTCAACATTGCCATTTCAAAGAGAGAGAAAGGCAGTGTGGTAGAAAGATAGATAAGACAGGGAACAGGAATCCAGTGAAGAGAGGGGGAAATTCATTAGTGGGATATATGAGATCCTGGTATCAGGGTATCTGAGAGCACAGAAAGAACATGGCCATTGCCATTTTTTTCATTGGCGTTAACAGGAAGCAAACATGGCAGTGTTTTGATTTTGGATAGTGGAGTGGTTTTACTTGTGTGTGGATAAAGTGGCTGACTGGCAACTTTTGTGGTGATTATGCTAGGGTTTACCATGGCTAAAAAGTGTCAGTCAGCCATTAGGATTGCTCAGTTTTTGGACCCCATTGTATAATTAAGCAATAATGCATGACAGAGTGTGGTATATCATGAGATATCATCATGCCTCAAGTGTGTTGTGAGGAGCGAGGCCGCAGGCTGAGTGCCTCATGCTCCTGAGAAGTGACAATATCCCATGATGTACCACACTCTGGAGTGCATTATTGCTTAATTACCACCACCACCACTGCATGGAAATTCCTAGTCATTGATACAAACCTGCAGGTAGACCGAGCCATCACCCAGCTTCATCCGGAGGATTTTTCTTCCATTTTCTCCCTGGGGCCCATGAGTATGTGATTATGCAATGTGGGTGATCCATCTCTGTGGAGACGCCCCTGTCATCGAGGCACGGGGACCCCTTTCACTGCCTATACTGTCCTTTTTTTTTATTGACTATGCTTTTGGTATTGCGACTTCGCCGGCCACCATCTTTTCCCTCCTGCAGTCCCCACAGCTCCAACCCGACACCCGTGATCCCAGAACACACCTCCACCCCACAAGCACCCTGGCTTCCCCTCAGGGTGGGGCCACTGGTTCCCCGACAGAACTCCTACTATGGTACCAGAAAGTGCCCTGACTTCCCCTCCACGGATGGGCTGATATATGGTACCGGGGACGAGGGGATGCCGGTCATGGTACAGGGTCTGGGGCAGGTAGGATGTCATCTCACCAACGGAACTCCAAGGGTTTTTCAGAGAAAGACCCACAAGAGGAGGGACGTGCAATAACATCCAAGGCAGAAGTGCCAACATTAGGCCCGCCTCACACAGAAACAGGCTTTGGCAGCTGTATCCCCCTCCCTCGGCCTCCACCAGGGGTTAATCATGTGCCAGTCACACCCTCCCCTCCAGAGGAAGAGGCAGTCCACAGGCACTCAATCCCCCAAGCTGGCCCTCTAACATCAGGCCAGATTCAAACCCATGGTGTCAGCATGACAAGCAGAAATCCAACCCCAGTGCCAGTGGAATAGCCTGCCTCTGCTGTCCTGCTGCACTGCCACCCAGATTCCTCTAGGTGGCAGCTGACCAGTGAGACTCACAGTCCCCCTTCCCCTAGGGAGGAAAGCTGTCCTAGAGATGTTCAGTTCTTCCTCCCCTAGCCAGCTTCAAGGTGACTTGGGTCCGTTCCCAAACCCAGGTCACTGGTGTGTCAGTCAATATCTCAGCCCACCATGCCACTCAGTCAGCCCAAGGTGAAAGAACTGTAATAGTCAGAGGATACAGAACAAAGAGCGGAAAGTAGAACTGAGGAATCAGGCTACATATTTGCTCTGGGATACAGGACAAGGAAGGTGAAAAGCAAAAATGGAAATTAGTACAAATGCCATCAGGCAAATTGAGAGCTTGTGGATAGTGAGAATGTTTTGTTTCAAGCTGCAGCTTTTGTCTCCACATTTGAGCCTAAATCAGTCTAGAGTTATGTACTCGTGTTTACTGTTCAAACCCTTTATTTTCAAATGTTTTTCCTAATTGCATTGTTTAACTTTGTTTACTGTACTTTGGAATATATCTTGTAAATAAACAGCAATTATTTTTAAGATATACATGACTGGTGGCAAATTGTGAACATGATATTTTGCTGGTTCCTGAGGTATCCATCTATTGAAGAGACATACTATCATAGCTAGTCAGAGCCAAGTAACTCCTACCAATACTAGGAAGCAATAAGGTAAAGAATGGAAAAAGAACTGCACTCCACCTGAGGTTCGAGCAGTCAATGTTAGCTTGATCTAAAGGACTGGCACTCGGCTCACAGATCCTGGTGTCTCAGTCATGACAACTGCACAGAGAGGTGAGTGCTGGCACAGGACACAGAATGGAGTGAACTACAGTGGAAGTCTTTCAAAAGTTATTGTGAGGGGGCACTGGCAGAGTTGCAGGCATGCAATCTCTAACAGGTCTGAATCTGACCCAAAAATCTTAAAGAATTATAAAAGTCATGTAAAAATATTTATCAGTAAAACTTTACAATTTAGGTAATATGG
Source organism: Neoceratodus forsteri (assembly GCA_016271365.2). Lineage (NCBI taxonomy): Eukaryota > Metazoa > Chordata > Ceratodontiformes > Ceratodontidae > Neoceratodus > Neoceratodus forsteri. The sequence goes on from JADMNL010000030.1 coordinate 76,792,300, forward strand.
ATATTTTTAAATATCTATAATTTAAAAGTGCATCAATATAACTTTTTTTTGTGTGTGTGAATTCTCTTTATCTCTCATGGTCAAGGCATCTCTCGGAGGTGCCCACTCGAGAATCATCTCTACTCCCCACCTGAGATCTCTCCCTCGCCAAGACCCCCCACCTGGACCTTCCAGCCCCCTGGATCACCCCCCCCCGGGGAGGGCCCGCCTCACCTAACTGGCAGCCTTTCTGAAATTAAAGGGTTGGTCCAGTGGAGAGTCATGGGGGACCAGTAGAGAGATGGCCTGGCATTGGGGATGTGGGTGATGTCACTGGAGCCCTTGTCACCTCCCTGATCCTCAAGGGTGTTTTTTCCTTAATGGTCCCCCCCAAGAACGTAGACATGCACTGACGTCCACCCGACATCTGCCTCTGCTTCTCCCTCTATGCATGGCACCACAAGATCTTGATGCTGCTCCCTGGTCTCCACCGGGGCTGCACAAGAGCGGTGCTAATCCCGATCCCTCCCTGGGAAGGGAGAACAGTCCTCTGGACACTCAGCCCCTTCCTTTCCCCGATGACCCGAGTTCATTCCTGAACCCGGGTTGCCAGCGTGGCATCCAGTGCCTCAACCCTCAACACCACCAGGCCTTTTTTTTTTCCTATTGAGTGCACTTTATCCTGATCCTGAACCTGCTCACCATCAGTCTCCACTCCCCCAGCCCCATTATCATACCATCCCTGGGACTTACTGGATAGGTCTTGCGGTATCCCATGGTTTCCTCCTCCCCCCAAGTTAGGCCCAGGAGACGTTTTGTCTGGATGCAGCCACTAAGCCCATTTTGTGGGTGCGGGGCCTGTGAGAAGGGGATTCTTCATGTTTGCAGGCTGGGGCATTTTTCCTGATGTGTTGGTCCCAGTGCTCTGGACACTGCATGGGGATGGTGACTTGATGGACGCATGCCAAGAGATGCACCTACGTCATCCACCAGGAGTGTCCCACAACCTAACTAGCTGCTCATAGCAGCTCACCACCTAGGTGATGATGTTGTGGGGCAAGCAGACATCCCTCCTTCCCCGGAAGAAGAGAGCATCCATCAAATGCTTGATCCTCCTCCTCCCAGCCGACCCCAGAGTGGCCCAAGCTCACTCCCGAACCCAGGTTGCCAGCATGGCAGTGGGTGAGACATAAGTGCCTCTGCCCTCTGCACCACCAGGCTGGTCAAATATAACTGTTCTATGTTGTCCTGGCTGAAAGAGTACATTTAAAACAATGAAGTTTCTAGCCCTAGTGGTTCCATAGTTAGCCCATATTAAAAGATAGTGGGCCAGATATTCAAAACTTTGCGCTGGGCAAAAACCATTTGCAGAGGTTTAGCGCGGGATTAGCGCGGGTCTGCCATATTCAAAAGGCCAAATAGCGCGGGCAAACTGCATTAGCACCGGGCAAAAGTATAATGTATGCAAGGGGCAAACTGACATGAATACAGGCGCAATGCTATATTCAGCGACTAGCGCCCGGCGCTAAGAGTGGTTTGCGCGACTTAGCGCGACATGGTAGCAGTTGCACATTACGCCAGGAAAAGCTGGTCTTAATCCTGGGCAATCAGCTTTGCGTGACATTATGGCTTTGCTCGGTGTTTGCGCTGGGTTTAGCGCCGGTTTTTGCCGACCCTCAACAAATAAATATGACACATAGATAAAGCCAAACATAGAGGAAGCATGCTGCTAACTGATGGCATCACAATGATGCCATCATCTATCTCAATCCCAGCCATGCCAGGCAGTAAGTGGTGACCCTGCCACCAGTGAACAACCGCGGCGGTGTGGCCATAGCACACACCTGTGGACCACAGTTCCGTGGACACCAACAGATGCCAGCACACATGCAGCACTGTGGGCATGGAGGATGTTGAGGGAGCATATAGGGTGGCGAGGCTGTGCTACAGATCAGGTGTGGCCACAAGGCTGGGACACATCATGCAGTGTACATGGGTCAGTATTGGGAATACCCCAACACCAGTGTGCCTTTTGGATAATATATGCCCCCCCCGGCCACATACCTCACAGCTGTACAACTGCCATAGCACACAAAGCCAGGAATGTACATGTCACTGTGAGCATCCATGCCACAGGTGCAGCATCTGTGGGTCACACAACAGCGTAACAGTAATGTCCAGTGTCAGAAAACATCCACAGGTTGGGCCGCTCACTGTGTATAGTGCAGTCATCATCACTGCCCTACACACCATAGGCATTGCTGTGTCCACGCACTACTGGCCCCCTTGCTACTGTAGTTTCTGCTGTGCACTGTAGCATGCCCTACAATGTGACAGTTGCATGTAGCACCACCACCACCACCTGTGCCTATGGTGTGCTGTCCCCTGGGGTATAATATGCTATGCTGTACTGTTTACATGTAGCCTGCAGCTATCATCATGCACTGCCAGACTGACCTACAGGTAGAGCTGCGGTTGGACCTGGTCAGCCCTGTACTTCCAGACTGACCTACAGGTGGCTCTGTGGGACTCTGCAACGCTGGGCAAACTGCATGCAAATCAGGGTATAATGAGATACTAATCCGGTTGTTTGCCCAGAGACTACATTAAGTAGAGCCCAGTTGCATAGCACTTTTGAATATGGCACATTTGGCCCAGACAGCGTGTTTGCTCGGGCTAACTATAGCTCAGCGCTAATGCAGCGCTAATGTGTTAGTAGCGGCGCTAACGGTCTGGGAATATTATACAGTTTTGATCACTGTTCTTTCACATCTGCTGCTTCCTGCAGCTGTACTGAGATCCATGCATTTGCTGGCACACACATTAGCCACGTGGTTCGTCTGTACCTGCCCTCATGTTGCTGTGTACTGTGTTGTTGTTGTGGGTTGCACTTCCTGGTTGCTTTATTCAGTGCTGTCTTATTCCAGGGCTATTTTTGCCCTGCACTCCCAACACAGTTTGCATGGCCTCATTACCATGCCATATTCGGAAGCTGTTTGCCCTGGGCTATTCCTTTTGAATATAGCGTGCTCTGTGCTCTGGGCTAGGTTTGCCCGCTGGGCAGTGCTAATTTGGCCCCGGGGCAAAGTTTTGAATATCTGGCCCAGTTTATATTAAAAAGGCTAGCTCTGGAGCTATTAAGGCTAGTTAATATATGGATGTTCAATTTAATAGGTCTGTAATGCATACAAAAAAAATCCGGTAATACCCTCAAAGGTTTAGTGATAATACTATTGTCAATCACTGGTAATAGTATTGTCAATCACTTTTAATAGTATAGTTTCGTGGTGCTAATATAATTGTTGCAAGCTTCAGAAACTATATCTTCTGCCCCGTGTCCTAAGTGTGTCTCCTCATTGGCCACTTTTCCTCTGTGGGCGGGCAGAACAGTTTAAAAAACATGGCGGTCATTCTGTCGCTTAGTGAGGGCGAACTCGGTTCTCCGGTGTTATCATCTTTTCCCCGATCAGCAAATTAAAATATCTGGTTGATCCTGCCATTCCAGTGGTGAAGAGTAGGTAAGATGTCATTTAAAACAAAAAAGAGGCAGGTGCCTGCAACTGTCAGGAGTGAGCAGACAGCTGAAGACACAACGCGAGACAGTGCGGCTGTTCACCATGACCCACACTCCTTAACTGAACTGTCTGAAAAGACCCCAAAACACGCTCTGATCCATATATTAAAAAAAATAAAGTATGATTCCGTGTGTATTACCAGTCAGCAATACCATCTCGCGGTTCTGGACATGTAGGAACCTCTCGATGGTACTACTGACCGGTAATACACACGGAACCATACATTATTCTCTATGTATTTAATTTTTGTTTAAATGAAACCTTGAAGTTTGGGCAACATTTATTTATTTTATTTTTATTTTATAATTTTATGCCAGGAAAGGCACACTGAGCCAAAGCTCATTTCTAACATAAAAATATTATATTGAGACATTTTTAGTTGTTGCTATTATAAAATATTATCAATAATTATAAAAGTTTATTGATCAGTATTTTTGCATGATCTTTTTAAAACCATTTTTTTTATTTCTTTTTAAGATTTTCATGATCTGTTTTTTCAAAAATGGGAAAAGTAACAGTTCCCTAAAATGCTGGCATTAAGTATGCTGAAGATACTAGTGTGATTCCTTCAGTGAGAACCACAGCCTTTTTCTAGATCCACTTGTAACTAATTCATTTCATTCAGATTGTAATCCTGGATTCATGAGAATGAACTGAATTGAACTACAAACTGATTGATGCCCATTGCATATAAACCTACAGCAACAGAGCTTTCATCTAAACAGGAGAAACAGCAGAATGTATATTGTAATACGCATATTTAACACTGATTTAATTTTTTATTTATTTGTTTTTAATAACTAGGTAAGATGCACTAGACAAAAAGATACTTATTTTCAGGCATGACCTGTTAGTGTTACATAGCTGTCAAGAGCAAAAGTACTACAGAAAACATTATCGAACAATAGAGTAATAACGTGGGAACAGACAAAAAGGTTTTAGAGTTGAGCAGAATTTACACTAATATTTAGAGGTATGTAGTGCACTGAGAGCAGCATGAACATGAAAATGGCAATAGAAAAATACAGTACACAGTATAAATGAGAAAAACAGAAGAGAGTACCAGTATAAATTGTTTAAACGCTGGTGGTCTTGCTTCAATGACGTCATTGTGTATGACATCGGTGCCATGTTAGGGAGTGATCTCAGCTGCAGTTTTCACAAGGCTGAGGGTTTCATTTACAAATTTCAAATGCTATGAAATGCCATAAGTCAAAGGATTTGCATGTAAGGAGCCACAGTGCTTAAAAGAGCAGCATCTATTTAACAAACGTATGGGATGTGTTTTTGCAAATATTTAAATGGACAAATATGGGTTTAGGTGTCCTCTAATGGCATGTTTAGCCTATTTGCTGATGGCACAAAGCTGTGTAGTAGGATAGACTTAACAGAGGGAGTGGCAAGTATAAAGAGGGATGTAGAAATGTACAGAATATTACAGGCAGATAAAGAAAACCGGTCCATTTAGTGTGTCCGATCCCTGCCTCAATTTAGGGGTGCTAGTCTAGTACTGGCCTGACTGCAGTCTGTTTAAATAATACCAACTACCTCTGGGGTTACACGCTCATTACCCCACCCTCTCTGTAGATAGGTGTGAACAGTGACCAGACACCTGGCAACTAAAACTCAGTGCAACAAAGTGCAAGGTGACATATACAAGCAATGAAACATGTAGACTACATTATTGATGGAAACCACTAAAGAGGAAAGAGACCTGGGACTCATAATGCACAACAGCTTTAAGTCATGTAGAAAGTGCAGAGAAGCTTGTGAGAAGGCAAATAGGACACTGAGCTGCACTAGGTAGGGGTTTTGAAGTCATAGTGAGACAGTTATTATGCTGACATACTGCCTGCTGCTTAGGTCACACCTGGAGTACTCTGTGCAGTTCAGGAAGCCCCATCCTAAAGAAAAACATTCATGCACAGTGGCTGACATCATTTAAAAGCCCATAAAAAGCTCATTCAACTGAGGTATTGGGCTCATTTGTAACTGAAAGCACTCCAGAGATATAGATGACTTGGTCTGTTCAATATTAATACTACGGTGCAGCCATTTGCAGAACACTGTGATGTCATCAAGGAACAAGTTGTGCCTAACTACCTGGAGTCAAGTATAGATTGTTCCTCGATGACAATTACAATGTTCTAATAATGGCTGCAATGTAGTATTAATATTGAACAGACTCAGTTATCTATAGCTCTGGAGTATTTCCAGCTACAGATGAGCCCAATACCTGATTGGAAAGAGATTTTCACCAGCTTTCAAACTATGATGGCCCCGGGCATGAAAGTGTCCTTTTAAGAAGGACAGGAATAAATTAAAGAGATACTGTATAGTATGACAAATACAGTGTGATGCAGAGGCAGTAGTTGCACTAGTCCTTCTTGATACCTGAAAATCTCCAGGTGAGCCACCCTCAGTTGGGTAACTGCCCACCTTCCAAACTCTGTAAATCTTTGCACATGTATTTTTTCACTTAAATTGGCATTTTCAGGTACTGTACTTTCAAAGTAAATGTAAACTGCAAGCACATAGTCTGTGTACAACATTTTAGTTGAATGCTGATATTTGTGTCTGCCCTTGGCCCCCCATTGATTTTCCAGGTAGCCTCCCAGAATCAAACTTCCAGGTCAGCCACCAGTATCAGTCTACTCTGTAATAAAGTGCCCACCAAAACATGTTGCATAACCTTAACAAGTACTCAGAGAAAGGCAGAAGTGAGGGGACATGGTTGAGACATTCATATACAATAATGTATGGGAGAGTGTGGGATACAGGTTTTATTTACACACTTGTAATGCCCTCCTCCCAGTAGAAGTCAAACATTCCTTTGAGAAATATGTAGTAAACAGAGCAGTGTAGATAGTATGGGTTAATAGCTAGATCCACTTGGTAGGAGGGGCTAAAGAGTATAACTAGAACCAGCCATGTTGTAACAGTTCTGATCCCTGAGGACTTGGTGAGAGAGATGCCCCAGGAAACCAGCAGAGGTGAGGCTAGGCTCATCCCATGTGGGAAGGCATAAAGGGTGGCAGAAGTATGGAGTAGAAGTAAGACCTAGAGAGGCTCGGCCTGAAAGTGGTATGAAGTAAGCCACTCCAAGTAATCAAGACGGGACCTCACCCTGTTCATGTTCTTGCTGCAACTGGTGGGAGAGGGTTTGCCAGACTCAGGATGGGTTCCAAGTCTGGGTGTGGCACTTGTCTTCACCGAGATAAGTCTCTGGGGCACAGAGAAGAAGTGAAACAGAAAGGTACAGAGGTTGCCACAATGTATCAGACTCCAGTAGAAATGTGAAGAGAAGACACAGAGGCTGCCTAAAGCTCTGAAAAAGAAATGTTTGCACTCACTGTTTAGGCCTTAGTCACCTAAAGGATCATGAGAACGTCAAGAAAGAAGCTACATGCATTACTGTGTATTGATCAGACTCCAGAACAGTAAAGCAGCTTTACTGCACCCAATTAAGGAATCTGCGAGTTATTTTAGAGTGAATTAACGGTTTCCCCAGGGCGACACATTTGTTTACAGCAAGGCACACAGCCTGAACCCAGAAGCCAAAAAGAGTACAGAGGCCAACAGCAATCACGAGGGAATGGAGGATGCATGTGGAAAAGAAGAGCTGATGAAATGAAGACCTGGCCACAATGCAGCATTTGGTGAGTCCTCCTCCTTTCAGAGCTAAGTGGCAGACTGCTGGTCAGGTTGATGTGATTGCTCCACTGCCATGGATGAGAAGGACCATCAAATGCCCTTAGACACAGAGCAGGTGTAGTGTGGTATTTACCCAAGATGTGCTTTGCCACATAAACTGAAGCTTGAGTGATTTATAAAGGTAAAATACACTGAGGTGTGTTAAAACAAAAACACCAAACCACAAGTCATCACACAGGCTCCCATATTTTAGCTTTTTATGATTGCTGGTCTATGTAATTAAAGAGACAGGAGACAGACTATTTAATGAAAACTGTTTTTATCCTATAGTTACAAAGGTGGAAAAAACTGTAAAATGGATATAGGTTTTCTGTTGCTTATGAAGCGCAGTGGTGTGGAAGGTTTCTGGCACCACTCTCTGTGTGTCAGGACATGAATTCTGGGTGAATAAACATATGAACATATGAAGAAGCCAGCAGAAGAAGGCCATTTGGTCTACCAAGTCTGCTCGTATTGCAGGGTCCACAGCTTGAGCTAATGTCCCTGCCCTCCCTACCCACACCTCCTATCCTCCCTACCCAAGATCCCTACCTTCCCCCATGCTTATCCCAGCCTCTCTTTAAGCTGCCCACTGTCTTCAATGAGATGACCTCTTCTGGCAGTGCATTCCAAGTGCCCACCACCCTGTCTGTGAAGATGTGCTTCCTGACCTCCCTCCTAAACCTCCCACCCTCCAGCGTAAGACTGTGCCCCCTCGTGTTATGGCTGCCACTCAGCTCAAAGAGACTCTCCTTATTAACCTTATTTATCCCTTTCAAGTACTTGAAGGTCCCAATCATGTCCCCTCTCTCTCGCCTGTCTTCCAGGGAGTACATGTTCAGTGCCCTCAATCTCTCCTCATATGCCTTGCCCTGCTGACTGGCTATCATCTTTGTAGCCCTCCTCTGGACCTTCTTCACAGGTTGATGTCCTTTATACGGTGCGGCCAAGTTTGTTATGAGAAAGGTACCAGAGCTGTGAGAGATGGTTTGGTGGATGCAGCCATGTGAGAAGAAACTAGAGATGCTGTGACGACTGCACACATCTTGGTGTGGGAACTGTGATCTGAGATTTGAAGAGTGTGTTTTCTGCTTGACATTATAATTAAAAAGTAATTATAAATACTTAAGAGGATTCTGCAGGGTGGATATGAGTAAGCTACTCAAATTACAAGTTGAGAGATTAACTCTAGGGGTCACAACTTGAGATTGGTGAGGGGGATTTTCAGTTAGGATTTTAGAAGGTTCTTTACTGAGAGAGTTGTCAATAGAAGGAACAGGCTACGACAGGAAGCAAAGAATGTGAACTCCATCTCAAGTTTCAAGAACAAATGGGACAGGTATATAGGGGTCATCAGGAACAAAGGTAATCCCCAGTGCACTAGAAGTCAGTCACACAGCTTGTCAGAGAAGGAAGACATTTAGTACAGAACAGACTAGATAGATGAAAATCTATGTCTGTCCTTATCTGTCTCTATCTATGTATGACACACTTGGTGAAAAGCTAAAAATGCAGTGTGAGAGGTATATATCAACACGCTGACCTCCAAACTAGAATGAAATATGCATTACATAAATAAACACAGATACATATGGTGATAAACAGAATGACTATCGAGGGTTCATACACAGAATAATTCAATAGATGAATATTCAAATTCACATCTGATATTGACTATATAACATTTATTATAGCAAAGTGTCAGGAAAAAAAATAAACAAATTCACACCACAAGAGCTCTTTGAGACTTCCACCACTTGTGTCCTGTATGCTCTTAGCACTGCCTCCTGGGCCCTTCTAAGCAAAATAAAGCCATAATCAGCATGCCATAAACAAATGTGAATACCTTATGAACCGTAAGTGCTACACACAAAGTACGAGTGGCAAAGTTGTTCAGCACAAAAGTACCTTTCCAATGGTGCTATACAATCAAAGGTGCTTAGGTGAGGCTTGAGAGACAAATGTCAGCCATGAACACCATACCATAAACAAATGCAAATAACTCCTAAAGTATACATGATAGACACAAAGTATCAGTGGCAAAGTTGTTCATCAGAAAATTACCTTTCTAACTGTGTTATGCAATCAGTTGTAATCAATTTGGTTTTTATTTTATACTAGCTGAAATACCAAAACACTGTAAGTTTTTTGGGGGGATTTATTCAAGGTGCTTAGGTGAGGCTTGATAGACAAATGTCAGCCATGCACATCATGTCTTAAACAAATGTGAATAACTCCTAAAGTATATGTGATAGACACAAAATATCAGCAACAAAGTTGTTCAGCACAAAATTACCTTTCTAACAGTGCTACGCAATCAATTCTAAGCAATTTTGTTTGTTTAATATTTAGGTAAAAACTGCTGACTTCCTCAGACGTTTTTCAGGCCTGAGTGAAAGTCAGCTGAGTACATCTATAGTCATTATTGGCCTGAGTGGCTATGCTTTCAGATGTCACCTACAGGCATATCCAGGCCTGAATGAGTTTTAAGTAGTGTTCTTTTTGGGCTATTAAAAGTGTGCACAATTAGAGCTGCTCCATGCAGCAAGCTGGGTTCAGAAGTCGGCCCAGGACCCTGCCTGTCTGGCAGCCCAGAGACCAAAGTGTTATCATTGGCAGCACTCTTTGTTTCCAGGCAGGTGTGGGGTGACACAGTGCTGCTCACACAGGCAACCCCTGCCTGATAGAGGCCTAGGAAGGTGCATCCCCTCATTCCCTATAGGGGATCTGTGGATGCAAGATAGTTTGTGGCAGAGATGGGTGGGGTGGGTGTGGAGACAACAGCATGCCTGATGGTCTCACAAGTGACTGTGCAATGCCAACTGGGACAGATCCCAAAGAAATAAACAACATAGAAAATGAAGCAGGAGACAAGGTGAAGGTTGCTACCCCACTGCTTGGGTCCATCTCCCTAGCCATGTGTGTATCCTGGAACGGATTGGGATGGTAGACCAGAAGGGCACTTCAGACCAGAAGGTGGGTAGGGCAAAACATTAGGTGAGAGCAGGAGACAGTTGTTACCATCTCACCAGAGGCTCCAGTGTTCAACATGCATTGATTTTCAATGGACTGCACTAAAATGTTTTTTTGGAAGTTTAATGCACCAAATAAATTGCTGTTTAAGGCATTGATTTGGTATCCTGTAAACACAGCAACATCAACTGAACGACTACAAAAAGGGTGACTCAATCACAGCACCTGTGTTCTGGGCTACCTGCCAGAGTAGCAACAGGATACCATGGTGGGTGAATATAGGAATAACAGGATATATACACATGCATAGGGGAAGGGGCCACGCTGTGCGAGGGGCAGAAGTGGAGGAAGGGTATGTGGGAGGTAATGTGGCAGTCGGCTGCCAAGCTGACCATGTGGCATGGTGAGTAGGGTGGCAGGCTGGGGTTGCAAGGGTGCCAGGTTTGGTTCTGGGATGGGTGTCGCTTTTTGTGTCGTGGCCATTTTTAAAAATATTTTGTAAGTTTTACCCCCCCCGACGTGCACCACCCGGGAGTTGAGAATCTTTAATTGTTGGAAGGTGGGGGCATAGCCCCGTATATTTGAATCCATCACCAGATATGTAGTACGCCATGAGTGTACATTGCGTTATTTTAAGCGATCTTTTGCCTACATGTAAGCGATCGCCATTATGACATGGAACCATTGATTCTGAGTCAGTGCAATTATTCAAGTTAATGCTCTATGGACTTCAGTTGTGATGGGTGCTGCCTATGTTCCTGAAAAAATTCTTAAGCCTCATTAGCAAGGCATCTCCATTTCCTCAGTGCATGACTCCTTTGATACAGAAATATGGCAACTAAAATTCAATGCTAAAACATGTAAAGTGATGCACCTCTGAAACAAAAATCTACAGATGGACTATTGCATCAGTGGGGTCAAAGTAAATCACTCAATGGAGTAAAGAGACCTAGAGGTCATAATAAACAACAGTTTGAAGGCCACTTCCTAATGGAGCATATGGGAAGGATGCTGAGATTTATCAAGCGTAGTTTTACTCATCCAAGCAAGCAGGTGATATTGATGCTGTATTGGTCATTTATTAGACCACACTTGGAGTACTGCATTCAGTTTCACAACCCTTATTTAAATGAGGATAGAGAGAAGTTAGAGGCCAGTTAGCCGAGGGATACAAAAATGATCCATGGGCAGCAAAGCAAGACCTATCAGGAAAGATTGAGCAGTGTTAACATGTACTCGCTAAAAGAAAGGAGGGGACATGATAGAGACCTACAAATGTATGCAAGGTGTCACATACTGCACATCTGCGACCACTCATGCAACCCTCTCACATCCGCTTGTCACAGTCCTCCACCTTAATTCCCCCATTCTGTATACTGCACCCACAGTCACCCCTCTGCACAGCAGGGTTGCTCAGAATCCATCCAACGGGATCAGATTCACCAGATTCCAGGAAATTTGGGGAATTTGAAATTACGATATCTCGGGTCCAATTCCATATGCGAAAAACGTGTGAAATTGGATGCAGAATCAAAATCAGATTCTGATTCCACATCAATGTAGTCAACCTACAAAGCATTTAGTTCCATGTCATAATAGCGATTGCAAAACAGCAATCGTTATTATGGCAAGTGTATATTGCCAAAAAGAAAATTGGCGATATACACTTCAAGGTGGCCCAACATCTGGATTTTAAAAAAGTGGTTTTGCAGGGGGGTCTGCCCCTCCCTGCACCCACCCACTCATGGGGGGCTTTGCCCCTGCACTCTCCTGAATTAAGATTCTCAACTCCGGGGGGGTGCATGTTGGGGAGGGGGCAAAATCTGGTTTTCAGCAAAGTTTTATGTCCCGCAGCTTGTGGCTGCGGCAAAATGTACTCGCTCCTGGTCCCGAACCCAGTACCTGCTGTGCCAGAGCTAGCCACCCACACCACCATGCCACATGGCTAGCCCAGTGGCAGCAGATACTCCAGTCCCCTAAAACCCCTTCCCCATCCCTCTGCTTCCCCTTGCTATTCCTCCCCTTCCATTCACCCTTCCCTACAGTCGCTTTCCCATACCCTAGCTATTGCGCAGGGTAGCCCAGAATAATAGCGCACAAAATGAGTCACTATTTTTGTAGTCACTCATTTTGGGTCACTGTTATTACTGGATACCAAGCATTTAAACCCCTACCCACCCACTGCATAGTGAAGAGAAAGAAAAGGGAAAGACAGAACTCTCCCTTCTTCCACCCTTGTATCCCACCCTCACTTGTCCTACCTTACGCTGGCTGCTACTGGTATGCTGGTAGAAGGAAACATCCAGGGTCCCTCCTGGGCTGGCTGTATGTACTCCAGTTAGTAACGTGGTCCTGTGTCTTCCTTAACTAGTCCTGCTGCTGCAGGGTCCGTCAGGGTAAATCTAATTTTTTGTCTCACTCCAGTCACTGTAGAACTCAGCCCACCCTTCTATTGTCACCCACCTAAGCCCCAAGTAGCTCTTCCATTTGCTAACCCCAAAAATAAAAAAAGACCATCCATCTCCCTACCGTGCAGTGAGTGATCACCAGTCCAGTTGACCCACCAAATCCAAAGCTCTCTGGCATCTGCCCTTACACTTCTGTGTTTGAGAGACCCCATAGTCTGCCTGAGTGGACTGCTATACTAAAATCTTGGGAAAGCAGACATATACTCTTCTCACAGTAAGTCGAGTGACTGACCACTTCCCAGGGTTTTTGTGCTGACAGGCCACCCTCCAGCTGTGTCACCAGGGTCATGTGATCTCTCAGGAGTCACTCAGTGAAGTCCTTTATAGATGGTGATGGTGAGTGACATGGTGGTGGCAGAGTGGCAGAGTGGCAATGAGGTGGCCACCACACTATTAGCAGTAGCACTGGCTGGATGGAAGCAGCAAGCAGACTTGGGGACATGAGGAAGGAGGGCACATCTGTCACAGTAGTCAGTTTACAGTGGTTGGGGTAGGCTGGTCAGTGAGTGCTGCAGCCCACTAAGGTAAAGTTGGTGAGCATGGTCAGGATAGAACAGGAAGGGAGTATGACATGGGGAGCCATGTAGCTTTGGGTGGGGATTTGTTTACTTTGTGCATTGGGTGGGTGAGTGTGGAAGAGAGTTTAACTAACGCAGTCTGATTTTCAGACATGGATTCAGAATTCTGATTCTGTCTCCGATTTTAGCATTTTAACAGAAGTGGAACGGAATCAGAATTACTGAAAATCTGACAGAATGTGAATGGAATGGATACTGGAGAATCCAAGCTATTCTTGGCCAGCAGGCCCAATGGGGTTACCGTGGAACCAGTGGCCAAAGCCGAGGATTCAACTGAAGTCAAATCTGGTGAAGCACAGGAGACAGAGGCCCTCGACAGAGAGCACTCCCAATCCCACGAACAATGACGAGTCATCTCTTTCTCCTTCTTGGACTTTTTCTTCTTTGATTTGTGCTCTGAGGGTCCCTGACCATGGTTGGGCAGAGACTGGCACAATTCTCTAAATGACCCTGTGAACATTGAGCCCAACTGAACCAGCATGAAGGTAGAAACTGAAAAGGAGTGAGCCACGGCCTCGGCCGCTTCCTCTTTGAAGGCTGCGAGCTGTTCGGTGGACCCCACAGCCACAGAGACCACCCAATGGGCATCCTTAGATTTGATCAGTGGGTTCTGATGCACTGGGCAGCCCAGTTTAAGGTGGGCAAGACGGTCCTCCAGAATGGTCTGATGAAAACAACGTCAGAAGTAGCAAGCCTGGGGATCGGGATCGTGTCCCAAGCAGTAGATGCATATGGCGTGCGGGTCAGTGCTGGACATCTTCTGCTCACAAGGGCACTGGCAGAACCCAGGAACTGACTTATCATCCATGGCAGTCACAATCAATGACTGAGCTGAAGACAAACTCATTAAGAGTTTTGCTAAGGTTTTGGAAGTAAATCCAGAGATTTGAGCGGCAGGGCTTACTCAACGTGGGAGTGATAAGGAGGAAACCTGCTTCTTCCAGTGGAAAGGAAGATCTGGCATCATGGAGCAGGGCCAAGGGAGTTATCACTCAGGTGGGTGGGAGGAGCTGACTTGAAGACTTTCCAGCACCATCTTAAAGGGAAAGGACACTGCCAGTTAGTGTGGATAGAACATCATATCCGTATCCCTAGAACATTGCATTAGACAAATAGGAAACAGGTGACCAGTTCTTATGCAAAAGGGACCTTTTCTGTCTAGCAACACCCCTAGATAGTCTGTTTGTTTTAGTACTACCTGCTTTCTTGTTCTGTCTTTCCCGACAGAGAGTTAGTAGCCCGATGCCTTAGTGTTACTTCTCTTTCACTCTCTGTCCCTGATAGACCCATCTCATTTTCAGAATTCAAAAGGGGCCCTTCTCTCTAGAATTATGGCTGTGTTTGAAGTTCTCTGATGTGACCTATGGTGTCAGCTCACGCACTGTACCTAGTTCCACTCATAGTGCCCCCATGCGGGAGGCCCTGTTTGTCAGGTACACCTCTGGAGCCTGGGAACACTTTGTCACCTCCAAGATACTGATAAAGCCTGCAGTGTAAAGCCACAGACAGGGCTTCGTCTGTGGGTACAGCCCAGTGTGATACCTGGGGTGGCAGGGAGGTAGTCAAGTGGCCATCCATCAAGACCAGGAGGGTAGGCAGGTAGGTGTTCTCAAGGGGGCAAGTGACTTAGGGCTGCAGGGGAGGAGTCTAGCCTATAAAGCATTAGCACCTGAGAGGTTCTTCCTCTCTTTGCTCTTCTCCCTGTCGGAACTGGGGGGGTAGGGAACTCGCTGTCCCAATGGGGGGGTCACCTTAGGGGTCGAGTAGGAATTTTTCCCATCCCCCCCCCAGAGTTTTCTAGATTTTGCCTTCTTCAGTGAGTATGGTTAGAATATAGTAGGTAGGGTTTAGGGTAGGTTTGTTATGGTCATGTAATAAGTGGCGGCACGGTAGTCCTGAAAGGTTTGTACAGAGGGGGTAACAGGGGATCATGAGGCTTTTGCAGTCAGATTACCCTGAGGCTGACAGGAAGTCTGGACCGGATGACTGGAGTTCCCCTCTTCAAGGGGTGCAGTCAGATGGGCAGCCTCTTTGGGCACTCACCCACGGCATTGCAGCGTCTGCTGATTGGGGAAAACGCTTTGGTACTTGGTCAAGAGCAATCCCTCATGCCCCAGAGGCAGGTTACCTTGCTGGGTTGGTATTGTTGAGTCAGCTCCCCTTGGGATAGAGGATGGCTGTTACATAAAACTGCTAATGAAAAGAATAATGATTACCAACCAGGACTATCTTGCTGCACACGTCATGCTGACATGGCTGTACTGTTATTATGGGTAATAAATACATGACTGTGGCCATTTTCTCCAAAGCTCATTGTTTGTCTCAATCTGTTCTGACGGAATTCATTCATTCATTCATTCATTTTATTTGATAACTGGGTAAAAAAGCAACTGGGCCACAAGGCTCTTTTACAGGCTTGACCTGGTGAGAGTTAGAAGACTCTCAAACACATCAATGCATGTGACACAATTACAAAGACTAAAAGCCAGAAATACAATACAGTACAAGACATTACAAAAAAAGATAAAACTTAAACAACAAAAATTGTGTTTACAAGAATTGTAACAAGCGTAATCATGTGTAAGTACATACGGGCTTGGAATAGAGCAATTTCTTTAAAAATGTTTTGAATTTATATATATTTGGAGCGTTTTGCAATTTGACAGGCAGATCATTCCAAATTTTTATTGCAATTTGTTTAAATGATTTTTGATATTTAACAGTTTTACAAATAGGAACTGACAAAAAAATAGAATTTTGAGGCCGCAATGTTCTTGTGACCGTTCTTTGCTGAAGAAAATTGTACATTGGATTGAAATTTGTACTATGAACTGTAGTGTATACAAAAGAGGTCATATGTACGATGTCTCTATTTTCTGGGGATAGCCACCCCAGCCTGTCATATAGATTGCAGTGGTGTTCCCTGATTTTTGCCCTTATGGCGAATCTACAAATTGAATTATACAAAGTATTTCTCTGTTGTCTAATTTTCTCTGAGGCACCACCCCAGACCAAACTTTTGTAATCCAACATTGGCATCAAATGAGCCATAGCTACATTCCTCCTGGCCTCATCAGTTAAGTAGTCCCTTACAACGTAAAGGGCTCCAATTTTTCTGTGCAATTGTTTAGTCACATTATTAATATGAACCTGAAAATCCATATGACTATCCAAGGTCACGCCTAAATACTTAAACTCTGAAACAACTTCAATTGGTGTACTGTCAACTGTCGTTATTGTAAACTTTTCTTGTAACTTCTTGGATTTTTGAAAAGAACAAAATAACATTCCCTTCATTTTTTTCTTATTTACCACAAGACGATTACTTATTAACCAATCTGTCAATTTGTTGTATTCGCTACTCAGATTTTGCTGAACTGTGCCAATTTTATTATTATAGCACTGCATCATCCACGTACAGAACAACAGATGACTCTGTACAAATGGATGGCAACTCATTTATGTAGATTGAGAACAATAATGGTCCCAATATTGAACCCTTGGGTACTCTGTATTCCAAATTTCTTGGATCAGACATTATTTAATTAATACAGATTTGCTGAGTTCTTCCAGTTAAATAATTATGGAACCATCGCACCACAGGGTCCCTGAAAGCAAGTTCTCTGAGTTTAACCTCCATTAAGGGGTGGTCGACGAGATCGAAGGCCTTGGTCAGGTCCACAAACACTGCTCAAACATATTTACCCTCTTTCATACTTACTTAGATGTCAGCGTGGCTCAGTTGGTAGCACATCCGTCTGGACCAGAAGGTCGTGGGTTCTCGTCCCACACTGGGATTGGGCTTGCACCTAAAAATTGTTGGCATCCGAGTGCAGTATTTGGGGGGTGCTGTACTTCTGGGCTGTGCCGTTCTTCAGATGAGACGTTAAACTGAGATCCCTTCTACCCATCCTGGTGTTATCCTGGTGGGTGTCCAGGTGGAAGTAAAAGAACCCTGGGCACGGGCATTCTTCGCAAAGAGTAGGGGACATTCCCGGTGTCCTGGCCAACATTCCCCTTCCCATAAACTGGTTCATGCAATTATCCAGGCTGTGTGTGTGTGATGATGTGCGATATGACTGCCACTATACATTCAGTCAGGTCACTACAAATCTAGCATTGCTTATAAGGCACTTTGGGATACACTGTGTATGAAAAGCACTACATAAATGCTGATTCTTCTTCTACTTGCAGATCGTTCATGAACCTGACCAAGGCCGACGTCGTGCCACACCCTTCTCAAAAGCCATGCTGTGCTGATGTCAATAGTCCATATTTATTCAAATGTTCCAAAATCTGTTTATGCAATGGTCTTTCTTGTATGTTACCAACCAAAGATAATAATGATATAGGTCGGTAATTAACTGGTAAATTGACTTGGCTTCCTTTAAAGACTGGCGTAACAGTGGCTTTTTTCCACATATTTGGAACAGTACTAGAATTTAAAGATTTATTAAATATGATTTACAAAGGATATGCAACTTCCCAGGCAACTTATTTCAATATTTTAGGGTCTATCATATCTGGCCCTGTCCCCTTGACTCATCTATTCTAATTAATTCAGAATAGTCCTCCTCCCAAGATCTCTCCTTAAAGTAACATTTGGGTCCAGGTATTGTTGATCTAGGGCATTCACATCTACTGGGATTACCAAAATCCTGGACATAATCAGACAAGCTGGTAAATCTGTCATTAAGGTGATCAGCCATGTCTCTATTGTCAGTCAGCTCTTGGTTGTCTTTTAACAGGTTCGTCATGCTACTTTAAACCCTATGTCCCCTATAAGACAAAGCCTAGAGGCCAGTTGACCTTCACAAAACATTCTCACATTGATACATCTTGCTGCTTGTCCTGTACTTCAGCATTTGAATGACGCATTTAAACAAATGCTTATGGTTGGAACTTATTTTCTGAATGAAAATGATACACATGCATTCCACAGGGGACATAATGGAGTAGGTTCCTCAGAGTTATTTAAGCCAAGGAACACACAATCTCCCTTAAACTGTTACATACCTTATGCTACCATGAGGAAAATTCAAGGAAAACAACAGAAAAACGTCTCTGAGAAGGTGGTGGACAGGTGGAACAATTTACCCAGTAATGTGATTAATACTAGGACTATCTCAGGGTTCAAACCCCAGTGTGACATTTCAAGGGTGGTGGGTAATTAGAAACAAAAGATAGGTAGGGGCAGGCAGAGATTGGAAGGGGCTGGGTAAAATTATGCAGGAACACCAGGGCAGACTCGATCAGCTATTAAATATTTATGCTGTTTACCATCTATTTATCTGTATAACATAACCCAAGGGCTTTGGGAATCAGACAAATAGGAACTGGCACTATTATTACATGTGTATGCAATGGCAAAAATAAGTGTAAAGTTACAAAAAAAAAATCAATCTAAGAGAATTCAGGCAAAGGCAAAAGCAATTACTTTCATATAAATGATCAGGAAAAAAGTAAGTTATATTTAAACTAAAAACCACAACACTTAGCTAAAATGAAAGAATCCACATGCTGTGTTCATCTACTCATTATTTAAAACCACACTGAAACATCAAGATTTTTTGGGAACCAAACTACTGAATAAAATAGAAAAAAGATCTGGCGCAAGGGGAGAGGGGTATGAATAGGAAGCTTGCCCACAGATGAGAATGTATAGTCAAGGGCTATTGATCTTCATGTTCCCACTTCAGAGTACAGGATTTGCCCTGGGGACTCGTCAACCAAGACCATGGGCAAGCATGTTGGTGACTTTTGATTTTACTTTGGGTGACCTACATATCCTGGGTTTAGAACTTTATTTCTGTTCACAGACAAGGGAATAGGGAATCTTGCATTAATCATCTGCTGCTGCATAAAAGGGACTGCTTTGAAGTCCGATGTTTCTGCTTTGATGTACAGAGGATATTATGCCAGTGCTTTGCAATAAAAACTTAACATGACTGAGATTAAAGTGTTTTTTATTGTCCTTCAGCTGGAATGCTTTGTCTAGTCATCCCATAATTTTAATACAAGCTTTAAGGTTTCGGAAAGTGTACAGGGCTGAACTCAATTAATATCATCAACTCCCAGGACTTTTCCTCGATCAGTAAAATGTCCTTTCACCTTTTGGACTGGGTATTCTACAGTGCTTTCCAGTTGACTCCCTATTATCCCAGGTGACTAGACTGAAGCAGGACAGGTGCCTAGAGTCTGAGTATAAGTTTGGTCTCTGTCAGCAAGTCCAGTATATGCTGCAGGTGGCAGAGGGCACTGGCTCTGACATGCTGCTAGGACTCAGGTCAGCCAATCATTCATGTGGACAGTCTCAGCCAGTTCCCCTCAAACCCCACTTGGGCCTGAGAGTGGGAACTGATAAAAAAAATGCAGTTCTGAATGGATTGATGAAACCTCCCTCCAATCCACACACACACCTTGCACACTCTGTGGTACCCTTTGCATGTACCTGGGTTGTAAATTCCTTAGTGCAGCCCTCGTCTTTAACTGGACAGTATTCATTTCCTCTTGTTCCCACTCCATAACTTCAAACAGAAGGAACATGAGAAATACCAGATATCCCAGTCAATGGCAGCAGAAGTGGAATGCACTGCCTGCCAACACATTTTTGTCCTATCCAAATATTTAAAAGTTCTCTTTTTTTACAGTAGTTTAATGCTACCTGATCATGATAAAGGTAGCTGCAGACAGAACCACAGCAGAGGAAGATAGAGTTCTTGAAAAAAAAATACCACCAGGCTATCCATCCGCTGCTCCCGTGCCATCACCACAGCCACCACAAAAGATTCAGTGGGATGGTACTGGTGCAAACAGCAGTGTGTTGCTTCTGATGTGGATTCATGCACTGAGATGAGGGGAATGCCTGTTGCTAAAACCTCTGGGAATCCTAGGCTACTAGCCCCACCTGTTCCACCAAGATGTACTGCGTTGTTGACCTCTTACCAGTGGACCCTCTCCCTCCAGAATCCCAAATGACTGACATCATCCACAGGTTGCAGGTGCGAGAGATTCAGTCATATGTACTATGTAAAGAAGCCATTTAAAAGGGATATGTACTATGTAAAGAAGCTATTTAAAAGGGACAAGAAATCTGTGCTAATTGAAAACAGTTAGAAATGTTCCTGTTTACAGAAATGGAACGCATACCTTCAAATCATCCATATTTAACTGTACCTGAGGAAACAATGATGTTAAAGACTGTGTTTTCAATTGTTTTCTTTTTATGGACAACATTCTCTGCAGTTCTCTACATGAAAACAGTAATTTGGAGTTTTTACTACCTCGCAGTTTGTGTACAGAATGTTAAGAATGAGCTGTTGACCTAGTAGAGCCATGCTTAGAGTTCTGTACACAAACCGTGACTATTAAAACTCCAGCTCACCAGTTTCATGAACAGAACTATAACAGAATGTTGACCATAAAAAGCAAAACAATGCAAAATACATTTTTTCACATCACTTTTTATGCTGGTACAGTTACACATGGGTCATTTAGGGGTGTGAATATAATTTCTGAAAATAGATATGTTATTAACAGCTGCCAATTAAAAATTATTTTCTGTCCTATTTAAAGCTCAGAGCAGCTGTTCTCCAGTCCTGTTCTACTCCTAAAGCTAAGTATAGGGTTTGCTACTTGCCTCTGCTGTGTGCTCTGGAGACCTGTGCCATTGTTTTGTCTTGAAGATTTTAGAAATTATAAAAGCTCACTTGCTTTGATTATCAAAATGTTCCTTTCAGCTAAGCGAGCTTGGGAACTTTATATATTTTAGTGGTACAGTATCCTGCCCTATATGCCGTTAAAAACAGCAGTGTCTGTGTTTTGTGAAATAACAGTGCTTAAAGATGCAGTTTGCAGGAATGAGGTGGGTATTGCAAGAAATGGAAAGACTGATGAATATTCTGACATTTTTCTGTGTGGCACTAGTGAGTGACTAGCCAAATGGGTTTACCATGCTGGATTTTTTTTTCCTGGATCACTCCATGGTTTATAGTATTTTTTACCATCTTTGCGTACACTAGCCAATTATGTTGTCTCTGATAACATTATCTTTGTTCCTTGTAACTTTTTCTAAGTTTTTGTATTGCAACACCCAACAAAAAGTCTATAAAATGGTGGACTGCTCAGGTATGTTGAGAATCTGGGTCCGGGACTCAAACCGGGACATCAGGAGGAGAGGCCAGTAGGAAAGGTGAAAAAGTTGTTATGAGGATGCTTTCCTCTGAAGGAAGGGTTCAGCAGTACACAGCACAGAGAGTGGCTCCTGGTAATAGCTCACCGCCTTGACTGGCGTGGGTGACTGTACACTGGCTAGCACTGCCCCAGGAGGCTGACGTGGTACATACTGCAGTGGAAAGAGTGAGAGGAGAGGGATTACTAGGGATTACCAGAACAAGAGAAAATGGCCCACCACTATGGCAGATGATGGCCTCTCAGTCCCTCCCACACCACAAGTTCCTTTTGTGTGTTGGCTTCACCCCCAGGCCTCCTTCCCCAAAGACTGATGCTTCCTCCTCCTCCTCCTGGTTAAGTGTTGGTACCAGTGGGGCTTACAAGCATTGATATGCCAGATCTATAGAGGAATGAAGGACCATCCTGGGTAGCCTGCAGGCACCAGCCAATGGCAGCAGGTAAGTCCGATGGGCAACAGGGGACATATTAGGGTTCAAGGGAGTGGGGCACTGGAGAACCATTGGATCAACAAAAAGGATGAACCATAGTTTTGCTGACTTATAAAATAAGGAAACAGTTACATTACAGAAAAATTAGATAACTAGCAGTACAAGATAGAAATATACAAACTTTCAACCAGGACTTACATTCAGAAGAGCATAGCAAATATGCATACACTTTTCATTTAATAAATTTCAGTGTCTGACAGGTGAGTTTGAATGGGGAGGGGGATGTTCAAAAGTCTCAAGCCATAATAGGAGAAGGATGGTTCTGTGAGAATGGACTAAGGTTCCTCTTTATACACAGCATCCAAAGTTTCTCACGGCTTAGACTAAAAAAAGAACTTCATTACATTGCCCCGTCTCCTTCTTCATCTTTGCCACACACTTGTTTTTACCTTTGAGTTTTTCACCAAACATGGTAAGGAAGACTGTGAAATTGATGGCTCCTGGAGCTTCCTTCACCATGGCTTCCAGTTCCTCATTCTTCACATTTAGGCGGCCTGGAACAATAGAAAAAGAACAGTGGATTCAGAGTTTGGAGGGATGAAATCTGGCTGCTTTTGGTCCTGTTATAACTCTGTAAATTATTTATTTATTTAGAATTTTGACTTCAGGTTAGCCTTGTATGGGTACATACGAACATACGAAAATGCCAGCAGAACAGGCCTTTTGGTCTATCAAGTCTGCTCGATTGTGCAGCTAGCCTCTCAGTTTGCAGTTGCCCCACCCCTCCCCCTTTTCATAAATATCCCCACTCACTCTGTCCCAACCCGTCTTAAAACCGTCTACCGTGCTACAGGCTACGACCTCCTCAGGCAGCATATTCCACCTATCCACCACCCTCTCTGTGAAAAAAATGTCTCCTGACTTCCCTACTGAATCTCCCCCCCTCCAATTACAGCTGGTGACCCCTTGTGATCCTCCCCCTTCTAATCTGGAAAATCCCTTCTGAACTAGTCTTGTTGATCCCCTTTAAATATTTGAAGGTTTTGATCAAGTCCCCCCCATCCTTTTTCTCCTCCACGAAATACATGTTCAGCTCGCACAGCCTCTTCTCATAGGAGTATCCCTCTAATCCTTAGACCATCTTTGTCGCCCACTGCTGTACACCCTCCAACAGTCTGATGTCCTTCTTCAGGAATGGGCGCCAGTACTGCACACAGTATTCCAGGTGCGGCCTGACCAGTGACCTGTACAGGGGCAGAATCACATCCCTATTTCTGGAGGAGATTCCCCTCACTATACACCCCAGCATCTTGTTGGCTTTTTCTGCCGCCTTCTATGCTGAGTTGTTCATACTCCCTGTTATAAGCACCCCTAGATCCTTCTCTTCCTCTGTGCATTCGAGCTGTACCCCCCCAGCTGGTATTTCCTCCACTGGTTATTAGCCCTGAAGTGCAATACCTTCCATTTCTTGGTATTAAACCCCAATTTCCATGCATCCGACCACTCCTGTAGTTTGGTCAGCTCCCTCCACCTTTCGCTTTCATCTACCACCACTCCCATCTTTGTGTTGTCTGCGAAGAGACTGATCTTACTCTGGACCCGTAGGAGATATCAGCTATATATACATATATATATATATACATATATATATACTGATTTCTCCTGTTCACATTTTTCTTACTATTAGATGTTCTTGACAATGCCTATTAGGCTGCTACTGACTCCAAACTTATGTACCCTCCCCTACCCTTGTGGCAATGATCCTTTGTAAATGAGATTTTAGCTCAAAGATTGTAATTCTGATTACTAAATAAATAAATAAATAATATATCCCGAACAGCACCAGTCCCAACACAGATGCCTGCAGCACCCCACTTGTCACATCCCTTTGGCGATGAGAGCCCCCCCACTACCACCCTTTGCTGCCTTCCCCTCAGCCATTTGGTGATCCAATTAACCATCTTTGTTCCTACCCCTATATATTACAGCTTCCCTTCCAGTCTCCCATGCAGCACGGAGTCAAAGGCCTTGCTGAAATCCAAATTTTGGACAGCCACCACATGGCCTTTGTCCAGTTCCCTTATTACCCAGTCATAGTACTCAATCAGGTTTGTCTGGCAGGATCTACCTGAGACAAACCCATGCTGCTGACCATTCTGGAGACCATTGTTCTCTAGGAAGACCACCAGCCTTTCCTTTAGGATCGTCTCCATGAGTTTTCCCACAATTGAGGTGTGGCTCACTGGTCTGTAGTTGCCTGGTTTGTCCTTAGGACCATTTTTGTGAATGGGCACCACATGGGCCAGCCTCCTGTCCTGCGGTATGCATCCTGCCTCCAGGGAGGCATTGAATAGGTCAGTCAGCAGTCCTGCCAGGACCTCCACTAGTTCCTTGAGTACTCTAGGGTGAATACCATCTGGACCTCGTGCCTTGTCCCCCTTCAGTGCCCTTAATCCTTTCAGAACCCTATCCTCTGTAATCCCTATATCAGTCACCCCTTCCCCCCGCCCACTCCTCCTCTCTCAGGAGGTGCCTGCCCCCCTTTCTCTTTCATGAACACAGAGCAGAAATACTTGTTTAGAGCCTCTGCCTGGTCCACTCCCTTCTCCACCCAGTCCCCATCCTTCCTGATCCTCACAATTTGATCTTTCATTTTCCGTTTTTCACTGATGTATCTGAAGAAGTTCTTTTCCCTATCCTTAATGCACTGCACCAATCTCAGTTCCCTGAAAGCCTTGGCCATTCTGACTAGTCTGGTAACCTCCCTGGACTTCTTCATATACATCTCCCTGTTATCCCCCGGCCCCCCCAGTTTCCTGAGCCTCCGAAATGCCTTTCTTATGGCCCTCACCACTTCCATGACCTCCTGTGTCAGCCAGCTGGGTTTTTTCACCCTTCCTTTCTTGCTCCTTGTTCTTGCACTGGTCCCAGTCGCCTCCACCAGCCCTTCCCTAATAATCTCCCATTTTTGGCTGGCATCCATGTGTAGTTGAATTCCCGTCAGATGTCTGCCCAAGATTTTCCCCATCCTAACAAAGTCTGCCCCCATAAAGTCAATCACCCTGGTCCCCATTCCTCCTGTTTCCCTGCCCATGCTGAGTGTGAACCATATCATGTGGTGGTCACTCCCAGCCAGAGGGTCCTCCACCCCCAAATCCCAGATGTGCGCAGTACATAGTTTCACCAAGGTACCTGGGTATGAGATGCACAGCAGCAGCAGCAAGTGGCATGTGGCTACTGCATAAGGTCTCATAGATGAAGAGCTGCTGTGGCAGTTATGAATATCGTAAAACAGTGGCTGGAAATGGAACATTTTGATTGGCTGACAGCATTTAAAAGGATTAGGTTAATGGCTAAAAAACATCATTAACAATACAGCAATTCAAATGTTCAACTATAAAACATTCATTATAAAGTAAATAAAACAGTGACAATAATAATAGTATTTAGGTACTCGCACTCCTGGGGTTGGGTTACCTTTGTTTTGTTTTTCAAGCTTTTCAGCACATTTCATACATTGCAACAGCCTTATATTAATCAGTAATATAAATAGGTACATAAGGAACCGTTATGTCATGTGACAGTTGGAATCAAAGTGTCCCCTATTTGAACAGGGAGGAGTAGTAGTTTCTCAACGCATGCGGAGGATCATTGTAGAAACATTGGGGCTGTGCCACATTACAAAGATGTTCCCATAGCTGGCTAGACAGTTCATTTCAAGCTGCCATGCTTTCTCTCATGTAGCTCGCCCTGTCTTGTTCTTGTCTATAAAATGCAGGCACTCCAGTGGAACTCCTCGATTCTCCATAAAAAAGTTATCTCATATTTGGGCAGGGGAGCTGGCAGACGAAGAACAAAGACTGTTACTTTCTATGCATGTTGTGGGGGGACTACACACATCGCTGGGTGTATTCTCGGGCTACCGGCTCCCTGACTGCCTCCAGAGCTTTTATTTTTAAATAAAGAACTGTCCTTCCCCTGAAGAAAAACCCCTCCTCCACAGTACTTACAACTTCTACAAATCGGTCAGATGTAGGGAGGCGACAGGATCCATGTGCTCTGGGGAGTTTTGCAATGCCATAACCTTGTGCCACATGGTTGCTTGAGAAGGTCTCTTCGAGTTGAGTGGAGTCTGCTGTTGAGATCAGGAGGCACAGGGAAAACCGGTGAGTTCCTAATTGAAGTATGCAAACCTCTGGCCAGTGCAGGACTGGTCCTTAATTGCAGAGTTGGGGCTGGTGTACAGTGGTTCTTCTGATGGTTATGTCTACAATTATCATCTACTTCCTAACTAGTCCCACAGCAGTTTGGTGTCCAGGTGGTGTATGACTTTAGACTCAGGTTTCATTTGGGGCCCAACGTGTCTTGCATCAGGCGGTTAAGTGTCCGATAAGAAAGGGTGTTCGGGAACTCCACTGTAAAGGTTTATTGGCCTTTTCCCCTGTGTTATATGTTCTTTGATCCACTTTCAGCCACACCTGAAGATGGGCAAGATACATTATGTGAAACTGAGCACCTTCATGTCTGCATATTTGCTTCATTTGTCGCTAACATTTTGGCAAAGATCCTTAAACAGCTGCAGCCAGGCTCCCAGAAAAGATATTGTAGGGATGTCTCTTGCCTTCTGTTGTATGTGAATTTTTTTCTTGAAAGTTGCTGAACCTCATGATGAGGATTTCTGGATGTTCCTTAGGGCCAGGTTTTGCTGTTATGCTCCTGTGGGCTTTCTCGATCATATAATAGGTGTGCTTTGTCGGGGGGCCAAAGAGGTGTAGTAGAAGAGTGTTTGAAAACTCTGTGGGCTCTGTCCCCTCTTTCCCCTCAGGTAGACCAAAAAGTAGCAGATTGTTCTGTCACAAGTAATCCTCCTTGTATTTGGCCTGTTCCTCCAGATTGTTCATTCAGTGGTTCTGCAGCACAGAGATTTCTTTTTCTTTTTCAAGGCCATCTCTAGGCTTGTTCTTTGTGCCTCATTGTCAGATATGCAAATTTCATGTGTGGCCACTGGGCTTTTTGCACTTTTTAGGCCATCCAGGGCTTCTATAACTAATGAACGCGGGGCTGTTATCTCTTTGTTTTTTTTTTATTTTTTTTATTTAGTTGTTTAACCAGGTATAGCACACTAAGCTGGAAGCTTTTTTACAGGAGCGACCTGGGAGCACAAGGAGGTTAAGTGACTTGCTCAGGGCCACACAGTATGTAAGTGGAAGCTGTGGGATTCAAACCCAGGCCTGGTCACCAGATTTGCAGCTCAGAGCCTTAATAGCCATTTGAACTGCTTGATTACCTCCATGGCACTGAGCTGCAGAACGGATCCCCCCTCAGTTTCTTTAATGGATTGCTCACTGTCTCCAGGCTGCTGAGGTCACTAAACTCATTCTGCATCTCTGTGGTTTCCAATCATAAACTAGCTGCTTTCTGTAAGGCAATCATAAGTTAGTTATTGTTTAAAAACTTTATGTGTTAGCCGGCCTGGTGGTGCTGAGGTTTGAGGCGCTGGATGCCACACCTCGTGCCCCATCGGCAACCCATATTTGGGAGTGAGTGCGGGCTGCTGGGGGTCAGCAGGGGAGAAGGATCAAGCATCCAAGGGATGGCTCTCCTTCTCCATGCGGGGGGGGGGGGCAATCAGTTGCTGGTGCATGCCTGGCCCCTAGCAGAGGCTGGGGGTTGGCACACTGACGCTGCTGACGTTGGGGTGAGAGGTAGGGCAGACACCTGATGAGATGCGCACAGGAGCATGCGCACTACTATCGCTGATGTCATATCATGCACTGCCCCTGAAGGGGTGAAACAGGAGGAAAGAGAGTTCTCATCTGGATGATGGAGGGCGCTCGCAGGTACCACCCCCGAGTAGCCACAGCGCTGACCATACTGGGTCCGGTCTTTAGTGGGTTAGGAGTATCCCCACCAGTCCAGCCAGGGGTGTAAGCTCTGGGGGTAACGGTCGGCTGGTGGGCATCGGGGGACGGGACTGGGGCACCCTCCTGATATAGGGCCATGGATCAGGGAGGATAAAGTAATAGCAAAAAAAAAAGTTTAGTTATGGGGCGGTTGGATCAGAGTGTTTCAGGCTGCATCCTGTTGCATCATCCCTGTCAAGTGGCTTTAAAGTGAGCCTTTATTGAGGAACACCTAAGGCCTGCTTCTGCAAGGGACAAGCGGTAATCCATAACGTGACTGACTGGACAAGTAAAGCAGTCCAGCTGATGGACAGTATACCAAATCACAAAACATTTCCAAGCTGCCAACAGAACAGCTGCAACCACTTGGGAAACCCCAAAGTAGGACAGCGCTGCATCCTCAGGAGGCAGTTGTGGAGGTGCAGGGATCGAAGATCTGGATGCACAAGACAGTCCTGTTCCTGCGACAGAAGTCCCGCTCATAAAGGGAGCAAGATAGGGGGTTCCATTGCCAGCTGTTGAAGCAGAGGAAACCAGATTTGTGTGGTCTAGTACTGAGGCACCAGAATTAGGGTAGCTGACTTGGGGTACCAGGTGACTATGCCACACCCGAAACAGCGCAGAAGAAACAGCACTACAGAAAGTCCTAATCCTCCTACAGCAACCGGGGTTGGTGAGCATACAAGGAAAACACACTACACCTGTTGCTGTATGTCACATGAAGAAGTGAGAAGGACACTGCCAGGGCAGTGCCTGGTCAAGCCGCTCCCATGGTGTAGTGGCTAGGGCACCAGCACCCAGCAGTATGGGAGACCTGGATGTGTGGTTCAGTTCCCCCAGGTCCCATGCTGTTGCAGCTTTTTTTTGGGGGGGAGTGGAATTTAACCCCCTACAAAGTTTCGCCGCCATCCCCTAAATCCACACCCCCCTTGGAGTTAGTTATTTTAATTTCGAGGGGTGTGGGGGGCAAAGCCTCCCATGTTGAAACACAATTCCTGTAGTTTTTCATGGTCACTGTTGTGGTCGGCGTTATTTGCCGACACTGTTTATGCATACGCCATTGCGTTGTTTGTGTGGCATTCTGCTCTGTGTTATTTCAGGTGTGGCATTATGACCCCATGCCCCCGACTTGGCCTGCAACTTGACCAGAACCCTCTGTATCAGAAAGAACAGAGAAAATAAGTACATGAACCTCCCTTTCCAAGAGAGGGACAACGTGGCTTGCCAAAATACTGCAGGTCCTGGAGCAAGCATACAGAAAAATGGCAGTTTTGTTTTGTATGGAGATGCAAAAGGTCGATGATCGAGTGACCCAACATTACGAAGAGGTCACCCACAACAGAGTCCAACAACTCCCAGTCATGGCAAGCACCTGGTACTGGATAAGATGATCCACTAGGGTGTTGAGGATACCAGGCAGAAAGAAGGCCAACAGGAACATGTTGTGTTCCACAGCCCAGTGCCAAACTCTCATCACCTCCCTGCAGAGAGGATATGAGTGGACACCTCCTTGAAGATTGATGTAGTACATCATTGAAATGTTGTCTAAATGGATCAATAGCTATTAACCCTGAAGGAGAGTAGAAAAAAGCCTCTAGCCCAAGCAGAACAGCCCTCATTTCCAGAGTGTTGCTGTGCAGAACTACATCTAAGGAAAACCATTGACCCTGAGTCCAGACGTGGTCCAGACAAGCACCCCATCCTTAACCTGAGGAGTCCATTGTTGTCACCGGAAGAAGAGGTGGATAGAGAAATGGGGATCCTATTTCCAGGTTGGAGTGGTCCAACCACCAGAGCAGGGAATGGCGAAGTGGAGGAGTCACTTGTATGAGACACTCCAATTTGTCCTAATGCTGATGAACCATTGTGGAATAGCAACAGCCATGAAGCCTATCAATCTGAGGAGACATCTGGCTGAGACATAGTTGCTGGAAGAGACCAGCTGAGCGTGATCAACCAATGCAAAAGCATGGTCCAAGGAAAGAAAAGCCTGACCCATTCCCATGTCTAGAACCACCCCTATGTACTGGAGTTGGTAGCATGGACTGAGCACTGACTTTGGTTCATTCACTAGAATGCCCAACTGTTCAAAGAGCTGTCTGGAGTGGAACAGTGTGTAAACTATTGCCTTCTTCTATGGATCCTTTAAAAGCCAGACATCAGGATGCAGGAAAACATAAGGCCCTCCCTTCTGAGGGCAGCTGCAACCAGCAGGAGGATGAGATGTCCTGGAGGGTAATGGTTTGGCAAGAGAGGATGTATGGGAGGGATGTATGCCCTTCTGAGGGTGGCTGCAACTGCAGAAAAGCATTTGGTAAAGACACGTGTTGCCGACGACAAGCAAAAGGGCAATACACAAAACTGATAATGACAGTCTTAGAGCCTAAACCACAAGTACTGTCTGTGGAACTTGCAGATTTTGATGTGGAGGTCAGTGTCCTTTGTATCCAGGGCACACAGCCAATCTTCTTGCAGCCACAGGGGGTGCAGAGACTGTAGACAAACCATATGAAACCTTTTGTATTCTATAAACAGGTTGAGGCCCCGAAGGTCCAGGATGGGATATAAATCTCCTGTCCACTTCAGTACAAGGAAGTACCAAGAATAGTAACCCTGATTCATTTCTGCAGTTGGGATGGGCTCTGTTTTCCTTTTGCAGAGGAGTGATACAATCTCCTCTAGCAGGAGGGCAAGATGTCCCAGAGTGTAATGGTTTGGCAAGGGAGGATGTCCGGGAAGAACAGACATGAGTTATAGGGCATGTCCTTGCTGAATTACCTCTAGCACAAAGCATCTGCTGTGATCTCCCTCCACTTTGGAAGGAAGAGGAAGATGCAGCCTCCCACAAGGACACTCTGATCTACAGGGGTGGTGGAGAAGGAAAGAAGTCAGCAGGCTGCAGGGGTGGCAGGCTCCAGAGGTGGCAGGTGCACTTCTAAGCAGGCTCCAGGGGTGGCAGGCTCCAGAGGTGGCAGGCGCACTTCTAAGGCCTGCACTTTTGGGGACCCTGGTTTGGGAACCATGAGGTAAATGGTTCTGAATGGAGGCCTGGGGCCACTAGGAGCCATGGTTGGGTCACCTGGAATTGCCTCTACTGGGGTGGGCATACAGCTTACGAAAGGAACCCTAGCCTCAACTCTGAGGCCTGAGATTAAGGATATGAAAGACCTCAAGGACATTTTAGATGTCTGGAGGTCCCTCAAAGCAGACTCAACATTGGAGTCAAAAAGCTGCTTGTCTCCAAAGGGAGCATTAAGGGCTTATTGCTGGACATCAGTGGTAAAGTCAGCCACACACAACCACAAGTGGTGGCAACAGCAAATGACAGAAGCAGCTGCAGCTGCATCAGAAGCCAACCTTAAGAGGTGCTTACCAGTCTCCAGACTATGGGCAGCAGTATGTTGGACTTCATATTTATCTGATCCTTCAGGCAGCTTGCTGGCCATGTCAGCCATAGTCTTCCATAGTCTATTCTGGTATTTAATCACGTAAGCCTGGTAGTTGACAATCCTATTTTTTATATTACTACTTTTTCTCACCTTCTGCGGCTGTTACAGCCTTGGGCATCCAGCCGCTGGCTCTGCCTGCTCGGAGAGCAGCAGGCTCACTCACATGATGGGGAATTCATTATGGTCATCTGCCAACCCACTGGAGGGCCCCCGTACCCTGCCAAGCTGGGCCGGCTCCAGACCCCCCAGTGTGATTCCACGACAGTCCTCCAGGCAGTGCAGGGCGCAGCCATCAAGCCACACGGTTGTGCCCAGCCATTTTCCCCCTGAAAGCCCCCTGGGATGTGGATGTGCAATGACGTCCTGAGACACAATGTGCCGACGTCTGCCACACTCCACCCCTCCATTGCACCAGCCCTGTTGCTCTCCCCCGTCATCATGAGGGGGTGCTGCAGAACAGTGGAAGCCCTCAGCCCTCCCCAGCATAGGAGAGCAGTCCTCTGGATGCTCAATCCTATCTCACCCCTGCCGACCCTATGACCAGGGCGCGTTTCTGATCCCTGGTCACCAGCGCTGTGCAAGGTGTGGCGTCCAGCGCCTCCACCCCTTAGTGCCACCAGGCCTGGTAGTTGACAATCCTTAGGCCAAAGGAGACTGAATCATATGTCCTCTTGCCCATCACATCCAGCTTCCTTGATTCCTTGTCAGGAGGAAGAGAGCTCATGTGTGTTGGAGCTTTAGATCTGTCATGTGCAGTCATAATAATCACAGACTCCATCTCGGGTTGAATGAAATAATATGGCTTATCCAAAGGGGCGGGATATTGTTTATGTGCCTTACAAGGCACGGCAAGCAAAGCACTGGGCATGTGCTAAGCAGCCTTAGTGGCATCCCCCAAAGCCAAATTGATAGGAGGAACAATAACCATAAGCAGAGCAGAAACCTCTATAAATTCATAGAGGGTCTTCTTGGAGGAATCCTCTTCCTCAGCAGTGAAGCCTAGCTTGGCCTATAACTACCTTAGGAAGACCTTAAAGGAGGCATCCTCAGGAGGAGTCCTAGGTGTATAATGTCCTCACTACACGAAGATAAAGAGGAGCTGGAACCCACCACATCAGGGTGGGTCATGCTTCTTCCTCCTCTTCATAGTCATCCTCCATCAGGTCTGGATTATGTTCCAGCTTTTTCTCCTTGTCAATGGCAACATGCAGTGGGTTGACAGCAGGAGGAGGCTGCACTGGAGGGAACATCAATGTTCCAGGCACTGACAAAAGAAGTTCCTGGTGAGGTGTAGTTAACTGCATAGGGAGCACTGGTGGCATCGATCAAATCGACGGCAGAGGACCTGGCAGAGGTGTTGGGATTAGCATCAACAGAGGAGCCAGAGGCAGAAGATTTTGAAAGTTCAGACATAGTCTGAAACAGCATCTGCACGTCAATGGACCCCAGCAGGGTTGTCAATGACTGATTCATTGATGGGACTGTGGCTGACAGTGGAATCAGCTGCGAATTCCCTGGTGGGGGATTAGAGTCAGTGCCAGACCTTGACCTTGGTGTCTGATAGACAGTTGGGGAGGGGGCAGCAGAACCTAAGGACTACCCTGAGATCTATATTTCTCAGTGGGCTTACCTTTTTTAAGAGGAGAGTGAGACCTTGCAGGTGAGGCATATTTGTCACAGTGCCATTACTTTCTTGATCAGCATGGTGGTCTTTTTCTGCCAATTTAGCAGCCTTGTCCTTTTTGTCTTTCTTCAACAAGTCAATAGGCAGCACAATCGACCATGGGGAGTTGCAGGTCAATGGCAAGCTGTGGGAAGATGGAGTGGGTGGCAACAGTCCAGCAGCCTGGAATGCATGCTGTTTGTCCTCCATTGCCTTAAGTTGGAAGTAAACTTCTAAGGCTTTCCTGTAACGTCTCCATGTAGCCTGCTTGAAACCCTGGCAAATACCGCAGGCCTTCACATTGTGAGAGATGCCTAGGCAGCAGATGCACGTGTCATGAGTGTCGTCGTGTCATCCTTGTAAATCTTTACCATACCACAATGACAGTAGTGGAACAATGGACAGCAGTAGTTCCTTTTCTTTTGGCGGTGGCATAAACGTTAATTAAACTTAAAATACCAAAGAAAGAAGCAGAAGCATTAGCAACACTTGCAAATTTGAGCAGCATTTTTCTGTAGCACTGGACCACCAATAAGCAGTTGACGGCGGGAGAAAAAAAGCTGAGGCATGATGGGGCCACCCCGTTATATAGGCAGCAACAATGCATGTTGATGTGGGCAGCCCCAGCTAGCAAGAGTTTCTGGGTGGTCCTGACGCTGACAGCTTACAGTTCCATGATGTGGCTCAATGGAGGGAGATATCCTTGAAGAAGATCTGTTCTATGGGTTGAGAAAGCTGTGGCTCTGCTGTGCCTGGAGTTTTAAACACTAGCTAACTATCTTCAAGAGCAAGTAGCACCAAAAACAACTGACAGAAAATGTTATTAAATTTTAAAAGTGTCCAGTTGTTACTTTTTGTTTGTGAATTATTATTTTTCTGTTTGCTTATTAGAAGGCCTTCAATGGTGGAGATAGCCAGGATGCAGTGCCCTCATCACAGTTTCTGCCAGAGACATGCTGCAGAATACTGCAGGAACAGGATGTAATCCAATGGCAATTACTCCAGTTTGTCATTCAGGAAAGTGTGGCATGCTTATCACAGAGTGCTGCATCCTGGCAGACTCCACTGTACCTGACTGTATGACGTGTGATATGAACAGCAACAGGGGCCCTGTTTTCAAAGGTCTGGAAATAGGTCAGGGGCTAGGTTAGGTGGGCAACTCACTAGTGTAAGAAAAAACATCTGCACCAGTAACCTGCAGAGCAGCTGCTGTTTTTGGCAGTTTCTCTGTAAGGGCGCCATTTTCCTGTTCTGCACACTTGCTCCGTCTGGTCACACAAGACTGAGCATCTGCACAGACAGAAGGCCAGAAGCTGCCATAAAGTGGGAAAAGGGTTGTGAAAGGCGCCCTTTTTTGAAAACTATGGCAGAAATTGAAGACAGTGACCCGCACAACTCTACCTGCTGCATATATGCGATTTTTGGTCTTGTAAAAATCAGGCCCCAGCTCTTTAGCTGCAGGCTGATATTCCCCTTCATACCTCAACAACACTGCCACCTCACTCACTGCGACATCAATAGTGACCAGTCTGACAGCAGGCGATTGGATCTTCTTGGTCTCTAGTGAGGTTGCAATGCGTGAGGTCAAAATGCTGATGAGATATGAAGTGGAATAAAACTAGATACGTCAGTCTCCAAGTATAATACTGTTCCATGCACCACACCAAATATTGTCCAGGGAAAGCTCTTGTAATCAGCAAACGGGGAAAGAAAAAAAAATATTTCAAATAAAATACGTGACATTTGACTACTTTAGAAAGCTGGTATTGATTTCAGGCAGTGCACTTGCTCTTTAAAGGAGAACTGCACTGAAACTGTAAGTCATTTTTCCCCAGTAGAAGCTGTTTTTTTTTTACATACTGGTTCAAACTGCTTTTGCTGTCCAGGTCTTTTAGTTATCCTAGTGGGTATGTTTTACATCCTGCTGGTAAGAACCATTACGGAACTATATGATGTAATTTATGTCCCAGTTCTGCTCTTCTATTGTTGGCACAATGCACCATGTTCTACTATAGAGCTCTGAGGCTGAGAGGGACATAAACTACACCATACAGTTCTAAAATGGTGCTTACCCCCAAACTGTAAAGTAGAAACACCCAGTGAAGGGCTGTTGGGGAGCACTGGACCACATGGCATGCTCTCAATGGGGTCTCCGCACTAATGGATATGATAGCCCATGTGCCACATATCTGTGGCATGTAGGCATGCATACACCCAAATGCTGCACAGCAGGGCCCACTGGACCCGTGGTGGCATTCAAAACAGGTGTGCTAGCACCTTGTGCACAGGATCCCCCAGCCGGCAGCATGGCACTGCACCAATGGTGGTCCAGGGGTGTGCCGGGGGCATGACCATGCCGCACCGGAGCAGATCATAATGCATGAGGGGGTACACTGACATAAATAGTTACACACACACATACACACACCCCTGAAGGTTAATGGTGGGGCGTGGCGGCAATGGGATCCCCCTGCACATATTAACATCTAGCCACTTTGCTGCCTGGGAGGGCTGGGAGTCCCCGTTCAGGCAAATACCAGGTGTTAACACTTTGTCAGGCTATGCACCATCCTAGGACCCCCTGCATGAGCGCAGCAGGGGATCCACTCTGGGACCCGGAGGGGGGCATCCAATTGGATGCCTGCCCATGCGGCTATGTTCCTCACCCACACTGCGGTGCACCGGGGGGGGGCTGTGGACAGGCAGCTGGCAATGGATAATGCTGGCCAGTGCAGAGCTGTCCATGGTTGTGGGGCAGCATGGGTCAGGTATGTGCATTTCACACATACTTGCAGCTGGGTAGTGAATAGACCCCAGCATGCATAGTGGAGGAGCAAGGGGTGGGGATACCATTGAACCACCAGGGAATCTTATCAAAAGAGTAAACAGATGATCAAGGGTTGGAGGAACCAACCAGTTGACCACCAGATATTCTTTTAAAAGGAGTGAACGGGCGATTGGAGTGGGGTGACACACTGGACCACCAGGTAATTGTATATAAAGCTCAGATGAGAGATTGGGGGTTGGGGGCACCAATGCACCACCAGGGAATTGTATACAGAGCTCGGATGAGCAAACAGGGCATGGGGGGCACACTGGACCACCATGGAATATTTTACAGAGCTCGAAGGGAAGAAAAGGGGTGAGTGGCTGCAATATAGCCACCCTGAATTCGAGGGGGTGGGTGTGCAGGCTTAGCAACACATTAAGAGAAGGTTTCAGTGGGGGTAATCAGCACCACTTGAGGGCTTTTTACCACCACCGCAAATCTTTGAATATCCTGCTGCATCAGCATGAATGAGGGGACATCCTCATTTGCATAGGCACAGCAGTATTTTAGCACCTTGGCACTGCCAGGTTTAGGGGGCATTACCAGAGCCTCTGAATATGGCCCCATCAGGAGTGCTTGCACAAACATGGGTAAAGCGTCTGCACTAACCCGTGCTAAACAGGTTGGTGTGGGTGCTAATCTTTGAATGTCAAGCCTGTTTGCTCCACCTATAAACTGGCATAAACTACAATATTGCTAAATCTGATTTTTACCTTTCTGTTCCTTTTGAGGTTACCGTCAGTGATATAGCCCATCTAATCAGACATAGAAGGTCCAACGGAGTAGAGGGCTTCCCAAGATGAACCTTGCAGTGGGGAAGGGGCATAAAGTAGCCACTCCCCTACAATGCACCAGAGTGAGGAATTGGGGGAGGGGTGCTTCAATTGATTCATTAATTTATATTAGTTGGCTAGCTTCATGTGCAAGGTAGTGTGGTCTAGTGGTAAGAACACTGGCTTGGGAACTAGAAATAGCAGGTTCAAACCCTGCTAGAACCAAACTACTCACTGTGTGACCTTAGACAAGTCACTTAACATCTCAGTGCTCCAGTCCACCCTGCTGCAAAAATGGTTAGAAGCAGGACTCAAGTGGAAAAAAGATGTTGCTTTTCAGCTAGGCTATCTTGGGTAAATAAAACATTGCATCTCAGTTGCGTTATCCTAGGTAACTAAAACTGTAAAAAAATCTAAAGAAGTTTTTCACCGTACCATTTTGTTGCCTGTATATATTCCAGATATCCTTAGAGTCTACACTGCAATTTATTTTGTACAGTCAGCCTTTTCTAAGATTATATGTATTATTAGTTTTGCAATTAGCTATGTGCATTAAAGATGGCAGGCCACAGCAGCTTTTAAAAACCTTCTTCCCCAAGGTCTTTCTTCAGGTGTAAAAGCTGTCTTTTAGATTGCCGATATCTCTAGGTGGAGCAAGCACATGTTTGCAGTCATTAACACCATTGTACTACCACAGTCGTCTTAGCTTTATCAAGGTGGGCCTGGCAAGGAAACAAGGGCTAGCTTTTCAAAGCCCCTGGCATTGTCACAGCTGCAGGAAAAAACTGGCGCGAGTAAGTCTCCATTTGTGGAGCCACAGTTTCTCCCATAGCTGCAATATTCTCAAAGGTGGAGCCACTCTACTAGCGGCTCCACAATTTACAGCAGCTTACAGCTGTTTTTTCGACACAGCTGCACCAAAATGCTGGGCCTGGTGGGACCAGGCGTAGCATCCCCCACAGCTGTGCTGGCTAAAAATGCGAAACTCTGCAGGTGCGGAGGTTTTGTCTGTGACCTTGGCAGCAGCATGAGACTTTCTCCCACGTCTTTTAAAAAATCCAGCCCCAGATCTTTTAACAACTTCTGAAACCCTCCTCTTGTGTTAGGAGTGAAATACATTGACTGGATAAAACAGTTTCATTCAGTTTTGGCCTGTGCTAACTGCTGAATAGATATTTTTTCTGTATTGTGCTGTTTAAAAATTCACAATTACTGAATTCAGAAGTGAGTGTGTTTTTTTTTTTTACCCAGAGCTGCAAACGTGTCTCTCAGGTCTTCTTTGTCTATGAAACCGTCTCTGTTCTGGTCCATGATAGTGAAAGCCTGAAAAAGAGGAAAAGCAGTTAAGAGTAAGAGCTCTGTACTCTCAGTGTTCCTCGTGCCCGCTTAGCACAGATGTGGTCAGGCAGTTTCTTACATTCATTTTGTATATATTGTAATGTTATTGAATAGGTCTGCTGCACTGATTGTACCTTAGTTTTTGGCACTATGGTAATGTTTCTCTTTCTATTTCAAAATGATTTTATGTGTTAAGGGTGAGTTTTTTAAGTCGCATACCAATAACAGCGACTAAACAACTGCCCAAAATCACAAAAGTGAGCAAAAACAGATCGACTGCTGCAAACAGTGACTGTCAATACATTCATTTACCAACAAAAACAATTAAACATTTTTTATGCCCGCGCCTCCCAACTAACAGATTCTCAACTCTTGGGGGGGGTGAGGCAGACTTAAAGAAAACTGAAGGATGCACAAAAGTTATATCCAGCCCCAGGATCCAAACCCAGATCCTTCAGCTTCACAGGCAGTGGCTCTAGCCACTACATGGCCAGCTCAATGGAGGTTAGCCACACTGCCCCTCTTATAGTATCATCATCAAGTGAGTGCAGATCATGGATATATGCACCCTCATTTGTTCTTCAGTATATTGCACCAGTAGCTCTTCCAATGAGCAGTTTTATTGAGTTGCTCTTATTGAGTAGCTCAATAAAACTCGCTCACATAACATGATACCTTTCAGGACACACCAAGTAGTCACTGTAACACATTGGGGCTGTATCTGGCCCAAACAGATAAGTTGCCATGGGTGCAGCATAGTAGAAGGGAAAACATACACGTAGCAGAGGTTCTATGCCCCGATGGAAAAGAAATGTCTGTCAGCGCACACAGCCAAATCCAGCAAGTATTTTCCTCTGCTGTTCATCTGCCATCCAGGTGGTAGCGCAACAGAGACACATATTGGGGAGGTGCCACTGCAGAACATCAGTAATGCGCCTATGCACACCAACGCATACTACACATGCATGTGTCACTGCATGCCAGTACAAAAACAACAAAGAACAGCACCCTATTCCTGTTACTTACATACTAGATGTTTAAAACAAAATGTCCTCCATACCAAGAGCTGATGTGTGCACTGCTGTTTTTTTCCTAAGTATATAGCCCAGATACTCCATACATAGCAGTAGAACCATGATCTTGTCCAAGTGCGTGGCTTTTATTTTCAACACTGTAGTCACTACAGCATGCCAGCAGCCCTAAAAAACTTGTTGGAAAAAAAAAAGCCTGCAGGATGACATTCAGCCCTCTGCCGGCTCCATACCACCGACTAGACACCTGTTGTCACACCGGCTCCTGACCCTGTCAGAGAACGTTGCACTCCCCTGGGACTGCGCCATGGAGGAACTACGAAGGTGGGGTAAGTGCCTAGGGAAGGTGGCTGACAGCACTGGGAGGGCCGACTGATGGGGGCAGGTCAGCAGTGAAGTGAATAAGCAGGACTAAAAAAAATGTAACTTTTCCTACTGCTCTCTGTCTGGTGAAGTTCCACCATCCATTTACATAAAATCCAATTTTAGCAGCATAGAAAAAATTGTTAAGAACCTTCTTTTTGATTCCATGATATGTATATTATCTTCTAAAAAGATTCCCAATATGAGTATCTAGGTTGTGTGATAACCTTTTATAAAATGAACACGTAAGTAAATAGGATAGGTGTTGTATCCATTGGCTTTACACCCTCTAACGCAGTTCTCTTCTGAACATATTTTTAAACCTAGGTTTGACTTAAGTGTCGCTAGCAATACTTACATCCTCTTTATCACTTAAAGAAGGACTCCAGCTGTCAGCAATGAGGCAATGACAGTTACCATCAGCAAACTGCCTCTAAAACAATTCTGCAAACTATCATTTTCAAGCCATTTTATTCTTCGTTATCAAGGACACATACCTGAAAACTGGACTTTCTGGATTTTTTAGTTATTTATTTATTTCAGATTCAGATTAATACCTTTTAGCAGTACGGCTATTTGACAAAAGTTCCAAGTCAGTTATGATGCAGTACAAGACATATGGTACAGTGAGATTCACAAGACAGAATGGTACATTCACAGTAATACTTTGCATTGGTAATTTCTGTAGTACAAAGGGATTATAAAGAGCAACAGTGGGTGAAATACACAATTATTATACAATGGGAATATTTAATTTCTAAGTGCAAGGCAATATGGAACTAGCAGCCTGAGGTAGACTTTGTCAAGAGGAAGAGGTGGGGGGGGAGGTGAAAAAGGGGTGTGGGAAGGAAGCTGGTTTATTTAGCTTTTGTTAACCAGGTACTGTAAGTACACTAGACAAGACATTTGTCTGTTTTCAGGTACGACCCGGGAGAGTACAAGGAAATACAACATAGGACAACATGATACACTTTAGGCAGTTACACAGAGTCAGGGAAAACAGAAGCATCACATAGTCAGTAGGTACACACAAATGGTCTGAGCATATACATCAAGTCACCAAGGCTGCGAGCAGCGCATCATATACAAATTACATACAGTATAGGACCTCAAAAAAGTGAGGGCACAGTCAGGGCAATACCTAATACATAGGGTGTATACACTGTGTGCAGGACAAAAATTATGCAGGCAGGCTATACCTTAGGAAGGATGAGCCAGTCAGTTGTAAGTCATGGGACAGCATATCCTGTCTAGGTTGAGCAGTCACAGTGGTTTGCCTTAGACAAGAGGAGACGGAGCTCTCTTTTGAAGGGGCCAATCTTATCACATTCTGTGAGAAAGGCCGGGATTTGAGCAAGGCCTTTGACACTGTGGTAGATGGCAAGCTCTTGGGCAAAGCACACCATTGCAGAATGCATGAGGACTGCACTTGTTGGATTGCTGACTGACTTAGGAGCAGGAAGCAGAGGATCGTGGTGGACAGGCCCTACTCTGAGTGGAATGGGGTACTCTGTAATGTCCCTCAATGATTGCTGCTATTCAGCATTTTCATCAATAAGCTGAAAGCTGGGGTCTGAGCAGGCCTTTTAAGTTATTTGGTGACACTAAGCTGGCCCAGATGGTGGATTCCCATAAAGATGACGAATGTGGACAAACTTTGGGAGGACCTTAACATGCACGGTGCTACTTTGGGGGAGGAAAAAACAGAGATAAGACTTACATACAGTATGGGGCTCCTGTTGCCACAGTGGAGAAAGAAAAGGACTTGCTGGGAGTCATAGTAGCCAAAGAGATAAAGCATGACAAACAGTGGGCAGTCACTACCAATCAGGCTGGTAGACAGGTGGGGTGCATCCAAAGTGGGTGACCATAAGGGCAGGGGAAGTAATCCTACTACTTTACAAAGCAATGGTCAGGTCCACCTAGAGTATTGCATGCACTTCTGTACTCATCAGTACAAAGATGGCATCAAGGCTGTCAGTAGGGTGCAACAAAAGTTCATTAAAATGATCAGGAATATAAAGGACCCAAACTATGAGAAGAGCCTGGTGCCTCTTAAGTTGTTTACCTTGGACAAAAGGAGGCTGAGAGCAAACATGGTCTCAGTTTTCCAAATAGTCAACAGTATCGACAAGGTCAAACAGAGATGTTTGATCTGCTATTCCCCAACAAGACCCCCAGGAAACACACTGAAGGTCAGAGGTGGTAAATTCAGGGGTAACGTTTGGAGCCACATCTCTCAGGAGGTGGTGAAACTATGGAAAAGCCTACTAGTGGGGACAGTAGGCATGAAGACAATAAAACAATATAGGCCTTCATAGTAAGCCTGGACAAATATCTGCATATTATGTTGCTAGGGCTTCTCGATGGCCCAGCAGTAACCCAGGTTCGAAAGCAGACTGAGAGAGAACTCTTGGGTAGTCACTGGCTGGGACAGTGCTGCTACTGCAGTGTATCCCAGCCCAGTGAGTGCTTGTGCTGAGATCTGCATCACTCAGGTCACCTTAGTGTCATCAGCAAACTTAATCAGCCTGCCAGAGACCCCAGCTCCCAGGTCATTGATGAATACATTGAACAGTACTGGTCCCAGCACTATTCTCTGAGGGATGGCAATAAGTACCCCACTCCACTCAGAGCAGTCCTTATCCACCACAACCCTTTGTTTCCTGCACCTAAGCCAGTTATTACTCCAGCTCTCTCATATAACTCATGGCATGATCTGCCCTTTATAAACCCACGTTGAGAGGGGGACAGAACCTCTTTGCCTCAACCAAGTGCCTTGTTATTCTGTTTTTGACAATGGCTTCCAGGACCTTGCCTAGCACTGAGGTTAGGCAGACCAGTCTGTAGCTGCCCTGGTTGTAATGATAAATGGTTTATTTTGAATCAGGCCATTGT
Source organism: Neoceratodus forsteri (assembly GCA_016271365.2). Taxonomy (NCBI): domain Eukaryota; kingdom Metazoa; phylum Chordata; order Ceratodontiformes; family Ceratodontidae; genus Neoceratodus; species Neoceratodus forsteri. The sequence goes on from JADMNL010000030.1 coordinate 76,834,435, forward strand.
GTGTCCAGTTTATACAACGTATTTTAAAGAGCCACTGATGCCTCTGGAAAAACAGTGGAAAACCTAATATTTAGACACAATTCAGCTTGTATTGTATATATCTTTCATGGATTTCTCCTCCCTTTTTATTACTGAGGACATTTGCACAAAAACTGGATCTTCATCTCTTAGAGTTCATCTTACCTTACAGCTTATTCTCAAGTTGAAGTCATAATAATGTGTTGTGACATCACAGTATGTTGCCATTGGAGTAATTGTGATGTCACAAGAAAAGCATTATGCCACCAGGTAGGGAATCAGCAATAGGAGCTGATGAACTCTCAACATACAACATACAACATACAAAGATCCTGTTTTCATGCATATAACTTCGGTAACAAGTAGTAGGGGGGAGAAATACAGAGCTAATGTAAAATGCAAACTGAACTATGTCCAAATATTATGTTTGCTAAAGTTCTCCAGGAGCTCCTTAAACTGCAAATCTTTTAAATTGCAGTTTTTTTTTTTTTAAGATTTAACTGTTTCCGTTTGATTTCACTGCTCTGTTTCTAACTGCAGCAGAGGCCACTGTGATGTCATCAGACATTATTCAAGCTTCTCTTCAAGTGGTTTAGGGTTTTTTGCAGCCTATGTAACAAGAACATCCTGATTTAGAATGTTTCAATGGCTAAAATAAATTGTTTACCTGTAAGGTTTAACTCACACATACATTGTATGAATTTTTTTTTTTTGTGAAGTACAGTGCTTCGAGCTCTGGAAAATTACTATATAAATATGTATCTAACTAGTCACCATAGGTTTGATATAGGCACTTGGCCTGTAGTTAGACTACAGTGATCTACACCAACGGCACCACGTGGCTAAGAACCATCCTCTCTCCATGTTGCCCGATAATGAAAGGACCTGCACCGTAGCATCACCCATTATAATAAGGGGTTGAGTCTCTCCATTTTATTAGGATGATACAATCGCCACTTCTCAGTATGACAGGGTGTTCTTTTATTGTGGAATAATTTGTTTAAAGTGATTGTAGTCCATATCTATAGGATAATCATAATGTCTTCCTCTGCTCTAGCAGGTAACAGAGTAGAGGAAACCCCTTTGCCTGCAGTATTTTAACTGATAATAAAAATTGAAACAAGACCAGCTTTCACGGCAACATAAATCAGATATAAATGAGATGGAGAAGGTGGCACTGCATCTTCTTTGACAGTTTAATAAAGGTACAGAACTGTTTATATGCTCCTATTGTCAGAGAAACAAGATATATTTATATTGTTTTAAACGCAAGCTTTAACAAGTTTGTGCTTCTAAAAGTACCTGACCTGACTTCTGCTTATGATAAAAACGCTAACTCTGGTCTTGCAGCCCACCTTTCTTTCTTTACCTCTTAGCTAATTTTCTCTTACTACAGTTGGTTCAAGAAGAAGATCCAGACAACACAGCACCATGGATGGGCAGAACCAGCTCTAAAAAGATAGAACTCATTAGAATCTGACAGATTCTTAAAATTTAGAACTGAAAATAACCACTGCCAGCCCATATAAAACAATTTGAGGGAACTTTTTTAATATGCTTTATTTTCAATAAAGAAAAAACAAGGGTAAATACATCACACTACAAAAATAATGCATTCTAGGCTGGCCTGGCGGTGCTGAGGGTTGAGGCGCTGGACGTCACACCTCACGCCATGCCAGCGACCCAGGTTCAGGAACAAGCTCGGGCAGCTGGGGGTCAGCAGGGGAAGAAGATGACTGAGCATCTGGAGGCCTGCTCTCCTCTCCTGAAGTGGGATCCTAGAGTGCATCATTCTGTAGTGGCCTCTGGTGGAGACTGATGGCTACACAGGGAGCAATGCCATAGTTAGTGTGGATGCAGCGGACGTTAGCACTAGCTAAGTTGACATCATTGCATGTCTGCATCTTGGGGAGGGACACCTCTCGCATCTCTACTCATATATATATATATATATATATATATACCCTCATTCATGACAGGATGACACCTATGATGGGGTCTGCTCGCCACTGCCAAACAAAGCCTATCCTTCTGGGCAGGGTTTCAGGATGATGCGGCCTCCCTTCCCTTTTGCCCCCCGGGGGAGAGCCCCACCATGGGGCGGGCAAGCTATGATCCTCCCTGCTTCCCGGGGATCATGGTGTGGATCGTGGCAGAGGCTGGCAGCTGGATGGGTTAGAGATCCTGCACATTAGGGCTGATGGCGGGGTACAGCTCCACAGTCGTGAACAGGAGAAAAAAGAGAATTGGGGGGAAAAAATGATGCATTCTACAATAGTCCAAACCCCACAAATTTCTTAACAGACATTTACGTTTTTGTTAAATAGGTCTTTAAACTGGGTCATAAATAAGCTGCTCAATAAATTAGCTGTGGAATATGATCTTTGCTAGTATTACTATGATCTAAGGTTGTCAGAACTAATTCTAGAAAGATTAGAACTAGTGTTGCTCGGATAGTGCTTTGTGGATCTGACTATCCTCCATCGAATAGTGCTGGTATCTGACCTATGATCCGGCTAATGGATCCGAGGTTGGATAGCTGGAACCAGTGATCAGATCCCTGGACTGGATGGTCAGATCCATCAGGTCAAGCCTCAGATAGTTGGGTCCGATGGTCTGATCGATAGGATCCAGGTTGGATACACAGATACCTCGGTCACTTACAGTGGATTCTAGGAGGTCAGATCCTTGGACGGATGTCTATGACATCTGAGGCTATCCGATATCCAACCAAAACAATGGTATCTGATGGTATCCAATCTGGTAGGATACCATTTGAGCAACACTAATTAGAACCCTTTTAGAACCCAAGGGTTCCAGTTCCAATTCAGAACTAGAACACCCATGAGTTCTAATTATTAATGGTCCTAAATACTAAAGTGAATGTTTTTTTGTTAATACATGTCAGAAACAGGAGATACTGGCCTGGAAAACTAATCATTGGGAATTACATCCTAAAAGGTTTTAGAGAGATACTGAGGATGTGCTGCTCATATGCAGATACGCCACACCCATGGAACTGCGATGCTTGGCATTTGCATTTTGAAAGGCACATGTTTCTCTTTTTGACATGTGCAATATTGCTGTGCTGCGAGGGCAAATACATAAAACATAGAAACTGTCAGCAGATAAGGACTGCCAGACCCATCCAGTCTGCCCAAAAGCCCTACTTTTGTTTGTGGCCTCTGACTCTAACTGGTCAATAGCCTTTCACCCCACTTTCCCACCTCCAGAGTATCCTTATGCCTGTCCCATGCATGTTTAAAACCCTCCACTGTGCTCACTCCCACCACCTCCTGTGGCAGTCTATTCCATGTGTCCACCACCCTCTCCATATCCGAGTCAACAAAAAGATTGTCGCACTGATAGGGCTGAACTGTTCCACACTGGGATTGGGCTCATACCATGAACACTGACACCCGAGTGCAGTACTAAAGGGATGCTGTACTGTCAGGATGCCACACTTCAGATGTGATATCAAAGCTGAGGTCTTGTCTGCCTTTTCTGGTGATTGTGTAACTGGATGTTAAACATCCCTTGGCACTTCTCAAAAAGAGTAGGGAAATTTTCCAGGTGTCCTGACCAAATTTCCCCATTCACTAAAATACCACCAACAGCTTGGTCTAGTTCAGTTTCAGTTGTTTTTTTATCTGTATCTCCCTTCCCCCACCCTAAGGATGAGTCTGAAAATAGGCAGTAATGTCGGGCCCTCATTTTCTGGTCAACAAAAACTAACTAAATAAATAAAAGCAGTTGTTTTGGTTTGCAAGAACTGAAACAGCTGCAAAATTGGTCCCACATTTTGTAAGCTCAAATTCTGAGAAAACCTGTTTCTGAGAGAACTAAAGTCACTGGAACAACTGTTACTTTCAGTCCAGCCTGCATGTAGAGTTTACCAAAAGCCCATGTTGTGAACCTGGGTCCCAAAGGCAGCAGCTCAAGCCAAATTCAGCTAAAGGGAAACATACGTACAACCATATAATAACACTTCCTCTTTTTCAAGTGTGGAAGTATCCTATTCTTGGTGCCTGTCTTATCCAGTGGGCAGATGTCAGGAAAAGCCCTTGCTGGAAAGCAGACTCAAACTATGGACCCTGAATTCTGAAGGCAGCAGCGCTAACCAGTCAGCTAGAGGCAAATTCTCATTCACCCCTAGGTTAGACTTCACATTTAACGTTCCATTACTATAAGCCTCTCACAACTAGGGGATGCAGCTGTTACTTTTCACAACACTGTGAAACGCTTTTATTTCAGCATTTACATCTGGATGGCACTGCTATTCCCCTATACGTCAGAGGGGAGATGGTGGAAATCAGCGGGGAAGGGTGATGGATCAAACTGAAGGTAGAGAGCACAAAGGAAATGTATACGGTTCAGATCATGACCCTGAGTCATGACTCACTGAGTTTGCTGTTTAAACTTTGATTCAGTGCTTCTATTTTCTAAGCATTTACCTATTTTCTTTTGATTTTTCCTAATATCAAATGGGTTCTGTGAACATCCTCTCTTTTTAGTGCAGATTATTTTATATGAGCCAGCAGACCAGAGGTCTGTAGGTAACAGTGGTTAGTCTACACTGGCCTAGGTACTTTAATGCAACATTGCTATAAAGATGTGGCCAGCCTGCGACAAGCAAGTTTCGGTATCACTGAGGTAAAGCAAATTAAAGCAGAACAACAGCCAAAAGAGCCTACTTTTCCGTCCCAGTCAGTAGTGCAGCCCACAGAGGCAATCTGCTGCGCTCTGAATTGGACACCAGCCAAAGGGAGATATTATCTTATCTGAGTGTATTCATTTTTAATTGAAAGGGAGGTGTTTGGTTTTATCCAAGGTTCACTGGTCCAGGTGGCAGCTATGTAAGGAAGTAGGTAGTGCAGCTGGTTGCTTGGAGTGTTGCGTTTGTGCAACATATAGATGGCAAGCCTGAGAAACTTGCCATGTATGTGGTCTTTCATGCTGGTGAACTACCACCCTTTCAGGGTACTGGAGGCCCTGGAATCCTCCTGAGGAGGGTTCCACCACTAGAGGTGCTGAAGGATGCAGTCCTTTGGTTAAATATACCTTAGTAATGAAGCCCAGAAAGAGAGAGGCAAGCCACCAGAGGAATGGGGGAGGGAGAGATGGGGGCAAGCGAATGGGCATCTACAGATCGTTTGGGGCATATGGACTTAATAAGTGCTCGCAGGAAGTGTGGCGCCTGCTATATATCACAACTGTCCCAGATTATACGGGACATCCATCATTTTATCCCTCAAAATTGCTCTGTCCCTCATCCATCCCTCACTGGAAATGTTATGCCCACACAGGGAATTTACTGTAAATTCAGGCTTTAAAGCAGAAATTTTTAATATTCTAAGGTGCTAAATCTAAAATCCGCTTTGGGCAAGTAAATATGATGGTTTCCACAGTGTCCTGAGCTCATACCTCCATGTCTGAGGATGTGTCCCTCATTATGAGGTTCAGTGTCCCTAACTGTCCTCATTTTAGTGCGAAAGGTTGAGGGGTGTGGTGCCCACTACCCCACCAAACCTCAGGTATTGCCTGCCAATTAACTTATGAAATATTGCCTGCCTGAAGCTCTAGTGCTGGCTAAACAAATTGCAGGTCTCTCACCTAAACCAAACCATAGGCATTTTGAACATTAGTTTCTGGATGCTGTTCATGGAGTTATGGGAAACCAAATTAGCTGATTTGGCTCAGAATTGAATTAATGGTGTCGGGTGACACTTGCTCATTTTTGTCCACCCCTACCCCCACCCCCTATCCAAGTAGTTAAAAAACAGTGAATTAAAAAAAATTAGGGACTACTTCACCCCATGTTTGCCTTACCCTAACACTGGCTCATTTGTATTATTTATTTATAAGGAAAGGCACACTGAGTTGAAATAGAAAGGCACACAGCTCGTTTTCAGGTGCATGCTGAGGGACTGATTGCATGGAACTGCTTTATTAACGGGGTACGTTGGTCATGACACAAGCAAAACTATCCTACACATCTTCAATGTGTCATGGGATTTTATACTTCCACCTGGGCTGTCACCAGAGATTGGCAGAAGAAACCTCAGATTAACATTACATCTTATCCAAAGAACAGCACATCAAGAGAGCGCAGCAGCAGTAGCACAAACATCACCACCACCACCCCTCCCCCTTGTACTCATAGCACTTACGTAAAATCAAACACTATTTAAAAACAAGTCCTTCCCTGCTGCCTCACCTTATTAAAACGGTGCTGTTTGAACCATTTTGCTCACCTATTTAAATGTATCCCTGTGACTCCCTGAGTTTACTAATTGTGTGTTTAAGGCTGTCTAGGTAGTGAGGGGTTAATCCCAGGCTCCATTGTCATGTTTCAAGGGCACTGGTGACAGGTGGAAGAGGCTTGCTACATTAGCTTAAGCCAGACTACAGTCTTCCAGAGAGTTCAGTTCTGAGGAGAGCCCCAGAGATCCTACCCCTCTCCCTGTTCTATGATACCCTATTTCTCCACAGGTGTGTGACAACTGACCCCAAATGAAGTGGCAGAAGCTGTTTCTTTAGTGATGGTCCCCATCTGGGACAACAGGTGAAAAAAGAAGCCCAATGATCTGTGAGTAAACTAAGCATCCTTGTGTGTTTAGCTGTTGTTACAACAGGCTGTGCGCTGGGTGGCCCAAAGGCTGAGAGGTTTTTTTTCCTTTTGTAACTAGGTAAGGCCCACTAAGGGCAACCTGAGTGTACTGGGTGGTTAAATGACTTGCTCAGAGTCACACAGTAGGCAAGTGGAGGTTGTGGGAATCAAACCTAGGTCTGCTGGATGTAGCAAGCTCATTCATTGCTTATTACTCTAATCTGTAGGATATACTGCCAGCCAGGTTGAGTTCCTAACTATCATACAACCATCTGCTTGACAACTGCCTTGCTCCATGTTGATGTTTCCAAATGGGTTTAGCTTACACTCCCTTCAGAAGTAGTGCTCAGGACTGAGAGTCCTCATGGGTTACAGGGCCTTAGTTGGGGCCAGCTCTGTGGCTGTTAGGGGTGAGTGACCACTCTGGCATGCAGGTGACCCACGTACATACCCTGACCCTGGGGCACCAAGAGCAAAGGCTGGCAGGGAAGGTGAAAAAGCATCTGCAAGGATGCTCACCTCCTGGAGGAAGGGTGTGTGTGCACCACTGAGACAGCAGCATCTGGTGGCTGAATGGGGACTTTGCTGCCATGAGTGACAACATGCTGGCAGACCCTGCCCCCAGAGCACTGATGTGGTGTATACTTCAGGTGGGGTGTTGGGGACTAGCAGTGAGCACACGTGGAAATGCCAGCCCAGGAAGCCTTGGGTGACAGCCTCCCTGTGTGCTCCCCCACATTACCTGGCCCTCTTCAGCAGCCCTTCCATTATCCAGACCCTGTGCTCAGTAATGGCTTCATCAGTGTGCTTCTCCCTCACCTCCTTCCCCCCCCCACAAGAGTTGGGGCCCCCCTGGGAAGGGATAAAATCAACCTGGGCACTGAAGGGAACAAACTGGGAGCTGATGATGGACGGTGCCAATAAGACTGACTCCAGTAGGCAGAGGAATGGCACAATGTGGGGCCTGAAACAGTGAGGCTCCTGGTGGCATGGAGAGCTGCAAATAAAAAAGGGCCTTAGTGTTTAAATTGCTCAGTTGTGGCTGTGGTGGACATTACCCTGGTCTCCCCAGGTATTGGTACAGTTTGGGTTCCAGAACAAAGCTTTCCTCACCTAGTGGAAGGTATGGGTGGATAAAGGAAAATGCAAATAAATTTGGTGCCCCTGCAGTCTCCTCTCCATTGGCTCTCCTCTGCAATGAATTCCCAGATTGATGGAGTTTGAAGATCAGGTAAATTACCATTCTGCGTGACTCAGTGATTTATTTTTTTATTTTATTTATTGAAATCTTGGATTAAATACCTTTGAGCAGCGGCTCTTTACATAGGTTCCATGTCAGAAGATTACAGAGTCAGGAAACAGTTACAAGTAGTACAAACATTGCAAGTGTAACCAGGTAGTAAAACCTAAGGATATTACAGTCAGGTAAGTGGTACAATGCAAGGACAAATAACCTTGGGGAAAATGGTACAGTGATTGTGGGGACATTTTACATTTGTGAGTCAGTGCATGTGTGTTTTTGGGTTTTTTTTTGTTGGGTGCTCCCTCAGTTCTTATGCCCTATTGTGCTATTCTCCCCAGATCTGGAATAAATATAAATATCCATTGTGGTGCCCTCCTCTAGAGCCAGGTGATAACACGCCTAGTGGGAGAGGGGCTACTTAAAGATGCAAGATCCTACGCAAGAGTTGTAAGATCAGTAATTTATTAAATTTTTGCTGACCAAGGAAGGGGATAATTTTTTTTATTTATTTATTTTATTTCGTTTTTGTTTACCGGGTAAGTGCACTAAACAAGAAACGTTGCCTGTTTTCAGGTATGACCAGGGAGAGTTACACACAGAGATACAGTTATATACAGAGTTACATACAGAGGCAATAGCAAGTCAGGAGACCAATAACATCACATGATTTAGTGCAGGGAAACTAGACTATAACAGATATCTCAGGTATTGCTGCATCACAGTTGGCGAGGCAGTTGCAAACAGGAAACAATAACTGAGGAAGAAATCATGCAAAGCATGTTCCAGTGCAGGGGTTAGCAGTCTATGGGATCAATATGGCAACAGATCAGGTTGTGCAGGTCCCCCCGAGAAACAGGTGGTCACAACCAGAGAGAGATTAAGCCTTCCCACATAAGAATGTGGCATATTTATAAGGAAAGTGCTTTAGATTTGGGAGAGCTATACTAGGCGGGTGCTCCAGTGATTTGGGTGCATGTGCATCTATCAGTGCCCATGAGGTAGCCACGTAGCTCATTTCTGAACACCTAGTGCGATTTGGCGAGCCTAATAGATATGGGCAGGGTGTTTCAAAGCTTAGGGGCTGATGCTGAAAAGGCTTGTTCACCCATTTTCGTGGCACATTTAGGTATACTAAGGCAAGTCTTTTCTGCCGACCTGAGTGGAGAAGCTTGTTTTGCTTGATGTAACAGGCAGGCCAGCACTTCTGGTGTGCCAGAGCTAATGATGTACTCAATTGTACATCCTGTGGTGTAAGTGCGATAAGAGGTAGGGGAGAACCAACCTAGACTTGAGTACAGTATACACCTACTGGTTCTGCACCTTCCCTAGTTTAACAAGCATATCAGAGCACCATTTTTCTAATCTAAGTAGAGCTCAGTACTAAATATGGCATAGCATTATTGTAAATCTTTTAAGTTTCTTTTTTTTTTTTTTTAATATTTCTACTAGCTGCTGCAGCCTCCCCCAACCCCCATAATTTTGTTCAGTGGTGTGATTTGTTGCTTCTTAATTGGTGGTAGGGGTATTTAAACAGATCAGTGATTCAGAGTTCAGGCGATTTGGTTTGGAAGCTGGAATCCCCCGAACTGCACCATCAAACTTTAAACTGCCAAGAGCAGTAAACCAGCAAGAAGGAACCCACAACCTGTAAGGCATGCTGCAGTGCCAGTGCAGGTGCTTCCATGCCTCCTAACTGGTTCACAACCTGTCAGTTCTGGGTCCCCAGGACCAAAACTGAACAACCCGTTTCTGTGCAGAGAGGCAGCATAGTCTGGTGGTTACAGTGTGATGCTATGAACCTGGAGACCCAGGGATGAATTTCAACACCACATCTTACTCACTGTGCCTTTGAAGGAGTCACTTAGCCACCCTGTGCTTAACCTGCTCGTTCTCGACTTAACCTGTGCACTCTCTCTCTCTCTCTCTCTCCCTCCCCTTAACCTCCTTAAGCTTTTCTTGACCTCTGTCAATCTCATTTAAAGAAACACTACCTACTGGGTCATAATGTCGCATGCTTAATAGCGTACGACATTATAGCTAAATGGCTACAGCGTAGACTGTAACCGCTAATGGTGTAATACTGCGTATACTGCTGTATGCAGTATTGCACCAGTAGCACTTTCCCAGGCAGAGGATATGACCTCCGCTGGGAGTGGATTCCACCGAGCAGCTGCCATGGCTCACAGGCCTGAGCCACAGCAGCAGGAACCCAGGCCCTGCGTCTGGGACTGGGTTTGATTCCTGGTCCCAGAATCTTTTATTTTTTACTCTTTTGTGCGCTTCCCGAGTTGAACCCCCCCGGAGTTGAGAATCTTTAGTGGGGGAGGTTCAGGGAGCATAGCCCCCTGTAACGGGGAGTGTGGGGGCAGAGCCCCCCCCTCAGAAAAAAGACTTATGCCTCATGGCACAAATTGCACTGTATTGGCAGCGCGATTTAGCCATGAGGCATAATGTCTTGTGACATTATGAATCCATTCCGAAACACTACACCATCACAGCATGTAAATTTTATCCCCTTGCTTGTCACTAGTCAACTCCATTTATTTTGCTTTCATAATAGCTCTTTCTGCCTCCCCTGCTGTCCCCCAGGGATGTACCCTGTATGCAGGGATATACTCTGTCCAGGTATTTCTGCCCATTTGGACAACAGGATAGGGTCTACTTCCCCCTTTTTCATCCTTAAACCCTACCTCCTCCCTGTGGTGCGGGCAGAGCCTCCGTTGTGTCGGCCTTGGATGCACACAGCATCCCTGCGATGAGTGCAGACTCCCTGGCCCAATCGCAGGGGTTGCTGTGGTGCTGGAACCCACTGTCAATCCTCCCTGTCTGAGGTACACTGCTGCCCAACAGCTAGCTCAGCCTGGCCTGCCCCTGATGTGGTAAGTCAAGCTTGCTTCCAAACTGAAGTTGCCAGCATGGCAGTGCAATGCACTGCTGCTGGACCATTGGGATGGCCAGTCAACTCCACTTTTATAGGTGCTGAGGAGAAGAACTTTTGTTTAGGTTTACTTTCACTGGTTATGTAGTAGTCTCCTGTAACTCTCATTGGTGCCTCCTTTTTCTGACTGTTGACATCTGTCTCTGGGAATTGTATTAGCAGTGAGAATGTGATGTGTTGGTGCCCACTTACACCATTCATTTCTACGTGGCAAGTCTAAATAGCCTGAAAAAAACAGGAGATAGAAGCATAGAAACATAGAATTTGACAACAGATAAGGACCGCTTGGCCCACCTAGTCTGCCCATTTTCCACAAAGAGATGCACAAAGAGAAAGCAATTTACAAAAAGAAAAACTGTTCTTCGACTTCTAGGAAGAGCTTGGAGCTAATTGCAGGTGAATGGGGCTGGCAGTATAGCCTAGAGTTTAAAATAATGAGTTGTGAATGAGGTTGGTACCTCCAGCAAACCTGGGTTTGATTCCCACAACCTCCACTTGTAGACTGTGTGACCCTGACAAAGTCACTTAACTTCCCTGTGCTCCTGGGTCAGCCCTGAAAACATGTAGTTGGGCCTAGAGGGCCTTACCCAGTTACCAAAGAATTGAGTATTTATTTAATTAATTATATATTTATTTTTTGTTGCCCATTAAAGGAGAGTTAGGCACTTATCCCTATTTTCAGCCTTGTCTCGGGGAAGGGGGGGTTAATACAGATGCAAGCTCAGTGGACTAGCAATCTGAAGGCCTGCATGACAATTAAAAGAGCTCAATATTCACTGCAGGGACTTCTAAGCATATTTCATGCATTGTTAGACCCTCTTATAACTGCCATAGAAGCAGGCTCTTTTCCATATTAGGGGGAGGCCACAGCTCTTTCCGAGGACCCACAGCTCCACCCCCTTGAGGCCTTGGGGTTGCTTGTCTCCTGTTTCTCCCATACCCTTCTCTCTCTCCTTCCCCGGTAATTTGGGTGAACCCCGGTACCAGACCACTGAATAGCTGTTATACTACCATCCCATTGTCTTGTGATATCTGCTTTGACTTATGCATGCTGCCTGGCTTGTCTATTCTTATTTAGAATATTCCAGTGCATGATATGCTATGTGTACCTGCTCTATGCTGTACTGACTCCTTTCTGTGTCCCAATAAAATTATGTTGAAAAAATACTGATGCAAACTGACATATTGAATCCGGTTAATCTGTTGGTAGTATTTTTAGTTATTTCACAGCTTTACTGCTAGCTGTCCAGCCAGACTCTAAATCAACAGGCATACACAGTGTATGTAGACACTAAAGTGTGCCATGACTGACAGCCGGCCATCACTGCTTATGGTACAAGAACAAATGAGATTTTAACAATCAGAAAATAGAGACCCCCAGATTATTGCAGAGGACTACTATTAATAGAAATAAACTAAAAGACAAGAATATAACCCCAACAGCTACAGAAATGGAGTTGTCTAGTGACAAGGAAACAGACAGAATTTACATGGTGTGAGGATGTAGTAAGTAGTAGTAGTAGTAGTAGTAAAAAATTGTATTCATTGTGAATAATGAATTGGTTACTCGACTGAGTCAAAACTCATTTCCAGCGAGAGCCATTAAAATGACATACATAACAATAAAATTCTAACACATATTACTAAAGATGAACATGTTACAATACAGACATACAATGTTAAGTAAATAAAAACTAACACATTATAACAAATCCTTAACATATCAGCTAAACAACAATAAAATACATGTAGGGAGAAAAAAAGAAGACAATAATATATTATTGCACACACTCATACTTAACCACCCATCAACTATACTTTATATGACATGTAAATATGTAAGGATGTAGTGCTCCTTTAACCTCCTAAGTTGCATCTAAAGGCTGATGCTGACACTCTTCATGGCTTATAAAGTGCTTTGAGCTACAATGTTTAGGAAAGATGCTTTTTAATGTAGATTGCTGCACCAGGAAGGGTGGCTGGATCAAATGTCCCATTTTCAGCAATGCGGGGGGTGGGGTAAGATGGGGAAACATACAATCAGTAACAGTATGTTAATATTGTAATAAATTTGCACATATTTTAACTCTTAACAGTTACATACTGAAGTAGACAACAAATAATTTGAATGATGTGCTATAGAGCAGAAATCTATATCATTCCATGTTGTCACAGGGCTATTCAGAATTGCTTGAAAATGATGTCACCCTACTAGGGACATTGACACAGTCTCAGAGTTGTGTCATCATCACATAACCTAGCCTACATTAGTATCCCACTGGCAAGCTATGAGCCAGTTGTGCTGTGTCAGATGAAGGGACAAGAAGCACGTCGTTAGACTCTTTATCTTCATCTTTGCTTCGCAAAATGTATTGTTTTCTATCCTTCAGTAACTAGGAAATATAAATATTTTATCTGATGAGATATGCCAAAAAAGGTCACTGGAGTTAAAAAACAAATTCCTTTTGTTTTGTTTTGGCTCAGGTTTGGTATAGCCATTAACTGGTTGGAATGGGGGTGCCTATGATTTATAATGCCATATAACTGGCAATCATAGCATTAAATCAACCAGTAAATGCAATTTGACATATCCTAATAGGTTGACAAAGATTATTTTCCATCTGACATATTTTACAATGGACATAAGTAACCTTAACTCAATTGGAAAACCAAATCTGTCAACCTATTTGAATATGTCAGATTTTATTTTCCAACTGACAAAGTTCCCAAACCGCTGTTGACAATATTAAATTAAATAAACTCTTTAGTGTTATTCAAAATGTATGCCATCTTATGAAAATAATTTCATGGGGGGATTAGTCAGGAATAAGAGAAAAATTTTCAGACAAAAAATGAATTTGTCATTATCATTCTGAAACAAACTCATGAAGAAGGACTAAAGACAAAGGTTCATGAACATGCGTCCCTAATAGTGAGACACTGCACACAAAAACTGAAGGGCATAGGCTTTCCTATAGGTAGCATTGCTATGAAACTATATATATATATGTTACATGGATGGAATTTTTGCCCCATACAAAAAACATTAGGGCCCAGATATTCAAAAGGGTTGCTCCATGCGCAACAGGGTTGCGCATGCGCAAGTCCTACATTGCGCCATTCTGCGATATTCAGCAGGAGGCAATTGCTCCACTGGCAACAGGTTGCGCAAAAGAGCAATGCAAATGAATGCATGCTCAACAGGAGGGGGAGGAACCATGCATAACCTGCACAACCTGATATTCAGTCGGGTTGTGCAGAGTTGTGCATGCGCAACCCCCAACCTGCGCCTGCACAACCTTGAGCCAAAAAAAAAAGGATCAAGTTGAGGGCCACCCACAGGTGAGCTGCTGTATTGCAGGGCGCAACACAGCAGCTGCCACCCCTGGCTGGCCCCCAACTCGGTCCCTGCCCCCACCAGCCCGATCGCGGGCATCACAGTTATGAAACCCCCACATCTCACAGCCAGTCGCGGGCAGGAACCTGTAGAACCCCCAGTGCCCGATCGCGGGCAGAATGTAACCCTCCCCCAACTCGAATAACTCCCTGGTGGTCCAGTGGACCGTAAAGCCCGATCGCAGGCAGAATGTCACAGCACAACCCCCCCAAACATCTCCCTGGTGTCTAGTGTCCCCCACCCACCCACGAAGCCCCTCCACCCCGCTCCCCCCCGCAGCCGGCGGGCAACAGCATCCCACCCGCCTGCCGCCCCGCCGCCCGCCGACTGACTGTCCGGTAGGGCTGCACGCCCATTGGTGCAGAGCTAAGCCAATGGGCGCAGCCCATACCGCATATGACAACATTTCCACAAATCTGACTGTTTATGTACGGCGGGCTGCACGCTCATTGGCTGTAGTTTGCACCACTGGGCGGCAGCCCACCGACAGTCAGTCGGCGGGCGGCGGGCGGCAGGTGGGTGGATGCTGTCACCCGCCGCCGCGGGGAGTGGGGTGGAGGAGCCTGTGGTGGGGTGAGGGGACACTAGACACCAGGGAGATGTTTGGGGGTTGTGTTGTGACATTCTGCCCGCGATCGGGCTTTACGGTCCACTGGACCACCAGGGAGTTATTCGGTTGGGGGAGGGTTACATTCTGCCCGCGATTGGGCACTGGGGTCATAGGTTCTGCCCGCGATCGGGCACTGGGGGTCATACAGGTTCTGCCCGCGATCGGGCTGTGGGAGATGTGTGTGGGGCGACATGTTATGTTCTGCCCGCGATCGGGCTGTGGAGAGTGTGGGGGCGACATGTACGTGTTCTGCCCGCGATCGGGCTGTGGGAGATGTGGGTGGGGGGGTGTCATGTAACTGTGATGCCCGCGATCGGGCTGCATTGTGCGTCGGTCCCGATGGCTGCTGCCTGGCAGGGTGGCCAGGAGCAAGTCCTCGGATTGGCACCTACATAATGGCATGCAAGGGAATATAACAGATGCAAATGGCCCCCCGCGCCTGTATAAATTATGGCCCCATTTGCATGTCACCTTTTGAATATCGGAATTTGCGCATGGCGCAATGGTACTAGCCACACAGCAAGTTTAATGCTCAACTCTGCAAACTTGCGAAGGCAGTTCCATCGCTTACGCGCAGTGTTGTGGGAATGATATTCAAAGGAGTTGCTCAACAGCGCAACTCCTTTGAATATCACTCGGCCACACCCCTGCGCAACTATTTTGAGCAGCGGAGGGGCTTGCGCCTCAGACTGGCGCAGTTTGAAT
Organism: Neoceratodus forsteri; assembly: GCA_016271365.2. NCBI lineage: Eukaryota > Metazoa > Chordata > Ceratodontiformes > Ceratodontidae > Neoceratodus > Neoceratodus forsteri. Next base: position 76,849,956 of record JADMNL010000030.1, read on the forward strand.
ATCTGGGCCTAGATATTTCCCAAAATGTAATAGCAATTAACTAGTAAATACTCTACTAGTGAAATTATATTAATTTAAAACAATGTAATAAACAACTTACTCACAAACTATTGTAAGTATAGACACAACATATGCACCTTATTGCAATACTTACTGTTAACAGGTGTAACATCCACCTTACTATGACACTATTAACATATGTAATAACCACCTTACTATAATACCACTATGATAAAACTTCTACTCAATCTTTTGTGTCCATCCTTACGTAAAATATAAAACTCTGATAGCAAAGTGCCAGATATATATATATATATATATATAAAACAACACTGTTAACATGATTAATAACCACCTTACTACAACTATGATAAAACTTCTACACAATCTATTTTGTGTCCAGATCCTTATGTAATATATAAAACATCCAATAGCAGAGTCCAATATACTCATGAAATATTACTATTTCGGTGCCTAACAAGCTCATAAAGGCCACTCACAGCTCATTAGGTCCCTCAATGGTAGCATTTACATGTATATGATACTTTGCTATCAGATAGTCTCTCTCTCTCTCTCTCTCTCTCTCTTATATATATATATATGCATAAAGGATATGCCATGGCCTCTCTGGAAATATCAGTGTTATTTTCCCCTCCTGCACTTTACCTTATGACATTATGAGTGGCGAAGAATGGAAGAGAGCACTGTGAGTCTGCTTCTAGACATACCCAGAGGGGTGAACATTAGGGTTGACAACCCCAAGCAAGACCCCACCACTGATTCGCCAAGACTCAGGAGACCCAAAACTTTCATTTTTTTTCTTTTTGCCCAATGGCACTGAGGGTTGAGGCACTGGATGCCACACCTTGTGCCATGCCAGTGACCTGGGTTTGGGAATGAGCCTGGATCATGGAGGGGTCAACGGGGGGGAGGGCGAGGAGCTGGACTAGCCACCATGAGGTGGCTCTCCTCTTCCGGGGAGGGATGTGTGGTTACCTGGCTCTTGACTGCCTCCTGGTGGAGGACAGGTGGTAGCACCAAGCCATATGGGAGCCCAGCAATTGCTGGGGGGGTGGAAGGGATCGGTATCGGTGTCATGGAGTGCATGAGCACCTCCATGTGCATGCATCGCTATGTGCCATCAGGGAGAAAAAGTTCAAGAAAAACTGATAAAAAGAATCTAGAAAATAAATAAATAGGGGATATACAATGGCTTGACTCACAATATGCAATTTATCTTCACAAGTGAGGAGGCAGGACCATAACTCACCAGCAGCAAAGCCACGAGTGAGTTATGAAAGTCTTGCCCCCATCAAAAGTGATGACTCATGGCATATTGTGAGTCAGGCCATTGTGTATTCAGTTTATACCACAAGTTTTCAGATCTAAAGCTTTCTCATTAGTTATTTTGGAGAGCTTTGATTTATAATCTTGCCTTCAACGTTCTGATTTGAATGCCCAGTTAGAATCCTGCATAACGACCTTCTGCTGTCATCAAGCATTCTGAAACTGCTCGGCCATTGGTTGAGGCAGCTAATTAAAACTGGAATTTTCAAGGTAATGCAGGTGATGTTGCTAACCTCTAGAAAAGAAATTATCTTGACATTTTGTGACACACGTTGCATAAACAGAATTACATTAATAGATCATAGCTTCAGAATCATTCCGTGGTAAAAACCATTTATTGTATGCAGCTGTTGTCCATTTTTTATAAGTATGTTCACGACTCTCCTAATGTGCACTGTACTAGTCAGCTTTCAGGAATTTCCCTATTCATTTCAGTAGTTTGTCGGATCATTTCAGTAGTCTTCAGTTTCCATTGATCCAGTTTAAATCCATGAGACTACAAACGCCTGAAATGACCCAACGATCTACTTTTGTCGGTAAGTGTGATGCAGTATTTCTCTTGTATTTGGCCTAGCTATTTCATTTGTCAGCCTAATGCATATATATTCAGAGAGTTATTTGTTTCTCCACAAAAACATCTATTTCATTTCCAAAGACCTTTTTATGTGTTAATATGTCACCTGGAGCCACTTGTTGCAGTGAACACTGGACCAACAGAAATAATTGTCCATTTTTTAAATAAAAGGTAAATCTCTAAAGTATAAAACCCTTCAATCTGTAATATGTTGATATGCCACAATCACCACTCATTGCAGGAAAGGAGTAGTTTCATAAACGTTCCTCATATGTGACCACAGCAAAGTGAAGCTGAGCTGTTCTGACGTGCAACAAACATCAGTGAAACCACTCTGATTCTGTACTAAGTGGTGATGAGGAACATATCAACTTATTATAGATTAGGGGGCTTATTTATTTTTAGATTTACCTCTTCTTTCTAGAAATTAATAATTATTTCTGTCAATCCAACATCCACTGCTATGATGCTGCGTGTGAGGCACTATTATCATAATAAGAGTGTCTCACAAGCAGATGAAAGGAGCACCATGATTGGTCAAGGGTATCACATGATGCTCCATCAGTCTATAGGGGAGACAGACTTTATCCTTCCAGGAAAAGGACCACAGTCCTTTGTGGGAGGTTTAAATTCTACTTGGATTAGCATTTAAACTAGCCGGGGGGGGGGCTGCAGAACTAAGGGAGGCAACAATCGCTCCCCCCTCGGATGATGAGGCAGCAGGGAGGAAGGGCCCAAGGAGAGTAAACTCCCCTGGGGCAGGGGCACAAGACAACAGGTGTAGGAACAAAGCAGAGAACAAGGGGGTATAAATCAGGAAAAAAGGAAGGAGTAAAAGAGAAATGTAAAGAAGGTAAAAAGGGAAGAGGTGGGTCAGGGGAGTGTCAGAGAACAGCACAGGCAAATAGGGGAGCAGGGAAGCAGGCAGGAGGAGTAGGGTATGAAGAGTCATGCGTACCGATACAAGGAGTATGAGAAATAAAATTCTGAACCTAGAGGCCATCATGGCAGAGGCTAGCCTGGATTTGGTGGCCATAGCAGAGTTGTGGTGCACTGAGAATCACTACTGAGACATGGCCATACCGGGGTACTCTTTGTTCAGGAGAGATAGGGAAAGGAGGAGGAGGGGAGGAGGGGTTGTTTTATATGTAAGAGAGGAAATCAAGGACATGGAAGTGCAGGGACACCCAGAGGGAGGAAAGAAAGGTCTGGAGGTGCTGTGGGTCATCCTAGTGACAGGCTCTGGGGACTGTATCCATACAAGGATGGTATACAGACCTCCAGCACTGGGAGAGGAGTTGGATATGGCAATCGTGGAAGCCATCATCAGGATGGCAAGTAAGGGAGAGGTACGGCTAGTTGCTGACTTCAGTTTGCCAGATCTGGATAGGAGTCTTCCAACTGCAGCTTTGGTAAGTGACAGGGCCATACTTGGCTCCCTACAAGGGGCTTTTTTCAGGCAGCTAGGGATGGGGCAGTTCTGGACCTGGTACATACAAACAGGGACGGCGTTGCAGACATCACAGTGGGCAGTCCCCTAGGTGCCAGTGATCACATACAGTGTGGCTTAATATTTGTACAGGAAAAGAAGCCAATGACATGAGCATGAGGGTCCTGGGCTTTAGTGGGGCAAATTTAAAAGAAATGGGATATGACCTCTGAAACTGCCACATGGGTGGGGATTGCCAAGGAGGGATAGAGGTACAGTGGGGAAAAATAAGGGAAGGAACAATTAAGGCAACCAGCCTTTGTGTGAAGGAGGTGAGTAAAAGCAAAAGGAAAGAGACCATTATGGTTCTCTGCAGAAGTGGCCATTGTGATAAAGGAAAAAAGGGTGGAATTCAGGAAGTATAAGGAGATGCAGAGAGAGAAAAACAGGGAGGTGTACCAAGTAAAAGAGAGGGAAGTAGGAAAGGCAGTGAGTGGAGCAAAGGTGCAGATAGAGGAAAGGATAGCCAAGGGGTAGCTAAAGGGGGTAAGACTTTTTTTCAGATACATAAGTGAGAAGAGTAAGGCAAGGGAGGAATACCGAGGATAAGGAGGGTGGTGCAGGGACTGTCCAGAACAGGACTATGAGAAAGCAGACATCCTAAAGAGGTACTTCTGCTCAGTCTTCACAGTAGAGGGGAGGACCACCAGGAAGCAGCAAGAACAAAGGGGGGAGCTAAACCCATTTTCAGAGGAAAGGGTCCTGAAGGGACTTACAGTTCTGAAAATGAACACGGCTAAGGGAGCAGACAAAATACACCCAAGGGTACTAAAGGAACTCAGAGAGGTGCTAGCTGCCTCACTGATGGCCTTATTAAATAGCTATCTGGGTGACTGGTTCTGGGTGACTGCAAGAAAGCAGACATGTCCCTCTGCATAAGAGTGGTAGCAGGGAGGAGGCTAGCAACTATAGATTGGTCAGTCTAACTTCAGTGGTGGGGAAATTAATGGAAACCCTGTTAAAGGAAGGGTTGGTAGCATATCTTGAATACAATGGGTTACAAGACAACATGTAGCATGGATTCACATTGGGGTGGGGAGGTCATGACAGACTAATCTGATTGATTTCTTTGACTGGGTGACTAGGGAAATGGATCGGGGGAGTGGACATGGCCTATGTGTTCTTTAGCAAGGCCTTCAACACTGTGCCATACAAGTGACTGATAAAAAAAATTGAGCAGCCTAGGGGTGGGATCCAAAGTGGTGAACTGGGTTAGAAACTGGTTAATGGATAGGAGACAGAGGGTGGTGGTTAATGCCACTCACTCTAATGATGGGAGAGTGACCAGCGGGATGTCACAGGGCTCAGTACTGGGGCTGGTCCTCTCCAATGTCTTCATAAGTGACATTGCAGAAAAACTGAAAGGGAAGGCATGCCTTTTTGCAGATGACACCAAAATCAGTAATATGGTTGGCGCTCAGGAGGAGAGTCAGAGAAAATGTGCAGGGATCTTGGGAAACTCGAGGTGTGGTCAAGAGCATGGCAGTTCAGATTCAATGCCAAAAAGTGCAGAATCATGCACCTTTGGCATAGGAACCCAGAAGGTGAGTGTAGGATGGGGGGGAGGGTACTGACAGTCACTAAGCAGAAAAGGGACCTTGGGGCTATCGTATCTGATGACCTTAGAGTGGCATGGCAATGTGACAAAAAGCAGTGGGTAGAGACAGTGGGATGCAGGAATGCATAGGGAGAGGAATCTCCAGCAGGAAGAGGAAGGTGAAGCTGCCATTGCATCACTCGCTGGTGAGACCCCAGCTGGAGTATTGTGCCCAGTTCTGGAGGCCACACCTCAGAAAGGACATAAACAGGATGGAGGCAGTCCAGAGGCCAACAACTAAAATGGTGCATGGGTTGCACCACAAGCTTTACGAGGAGAGACTGAGAGATCTCAATTTGTACATCCTGGAAGAGAGGAGAACGAGACAGGTCACGATAGAGAACTACAAGTACCTCATAGGGGTAAACAGGGTGCTGAGGAGAGTCTCTTTAAAATGAGAAAGATCACCAGGACCAGAAGGCATGTGATGAAGCTGGGGGAAGGAGTTTAAGAGGGATTTGAGGAAGTACTACTTAACTGAAAGTGTTATATATGCCTGGAACAGACTGCCAGCAGAAGTGATGGAGGTGAAAACAGTAGGAGAATTCAAGCATGCTTGGGATAGACAGAGGGAAATATTAGTAAATAGGCAGGGAGAAGGGAGGGAGGGTCACCAGAGACCATTTAGGGTCTTCAGACACAAATTAGAAAGGGACTATCTGGGCAGACAGGGTGGGCCAAGTTGTCCTTTTCTGCTGATAAATTCTTTGTTCCTATAACAATAAAAAAATAAATCTGCAAGCCAGTAGGGCTATGAATTACAAGTTCACTTCTCAGACTCATTTCCAGTCTTTGTTGCTGCCAGTCCATGGATGCCAAACAAACTTGTCACAGGATGTAGGGAGGAAAATTGAACATTGCTTTATCGTTTCAAATTCTTAACTTTTTTTTAACAGAAACCCTTATATTTACTGTTTTGGGAAATATTCATAAATAATGAAAGGTTAATGAAGCCCACCTCCTTAAACTCTTGAATCTGGGATTGATCAAACATGGAGAAGACATTGGAGCTGCCTCCTTCCGTCTTCTTCTTTGCCTTTTTTGGAGACTGCAAAACATCAAGTACATAAATTGTATAAATTGGTTACTACTCAAAGCAACAGAGACTGCAAAACATCAAGTACATAAATTGTATAAATTGGTTACTTCTTAAAGCAACAGTAGTTGAGGATCTTCAGTACAAACAATCCTGAACATTATAGTGGAATTATACACATCCCTCAACATTTTTATCAGAGAAATATAGGACATTTATTTGGGATCATCATTAAGTCATGGAGGCAGAAACTCGAAGGACTGTGTAAATTAGCTGCCCCATGCCAATAAACCATTCTGGTAATACATTTTAAGAATTTTTTTTTTTTCTGATAAAATTCTCATTCCCATTGGTGATTGATTGTAGTTGTACCTTTCCATATGGGTGTGGGACAGAGAGACTTGGGGTGTTGAGAAAAGAGTGATATCACATACCGTGCTAGTTTGTTTTTGATACTAGGTAAGATACACCAGGTACACATATGCCTATTTTCTGGCACAACCTGGGATAATTACAGACTAACAGAGGGAAGAGTGATATACAACAAAAAATAACAAAATAATTAGAGCATCATCATAAACTTTCAAATTGTAGACATCATGAAATAGGCAGTGATACAACATAAACAGTCAACAAACAGTGATATCAAAATATACAGCTTGCAGCAACATTCAGTATAAAAGATAAAAATACACATCAGAGAAATTGTTAGATACATAGAAAATCCTTGTACTGAAAACAGAAGCATAGGATATTGATAGATGAAATCAAATTTAACTTGGATATTACAGTTCTCAAGAAGGTGGCCAGGTACCCAACTAAGGGGGACACACATGGAAATTTCCAGGTATCCTGGTGGGACAGTCCAACTCTGGATTCAAGTCCTGTGGAAAGGTCTGTGGCCATGGAATTGCAGAATTCCAAGGGGCCTTGGGTATGACAGGGCAGGAAAAATACCAGTACATTTTTTGCTGCTTGGCACTAATGAGAAGAAAAAACATCAGAGTTGGAAGTTTCTGGGGGTTCTACCAAGTCGCAGCAAATGAAATTTCGCTAACATCCCCTACAGTGACACATTGCTGCCGACATCCCCAACACCACCATGTCCCAACAATGACCGGGGAACAGACCAACACCTTCTGGTACTAATCTGAGGACCGCGCCTGCATCCCCCACCCCTTACTTAAGGATTCTCAATTCCGGGGTGTATTACAGGGAGAGCTGGCATAGCAGAATCACTGCATCCACACATCGCTGCAACAACCCATTTGACACCATGGATGTCGAACGGGTTGGTGGCGATTTGATGGATTCGCTGTAGGGGAGTTGAGGAAACAACGGTATACCATTTGTGGGAACCCCAGGCCCAGCAATCTGTTCTTCCCAAACATATTAATTTTGCTGTTAGATATACTCCTCAAGCCCCCCTTCCCCAGTCAATTAAATACTGTATCCAGTAATGTATTTTCACTTACAGTTTGTATGCCCCTTTCTGCGTCCAGCACCCATATCTGTCCAGACCCCCCAAGGCACACTTGACTCAATTGCATCTCAATGTCTCAGCTTCCCTTCCACAGAGCAGCTGTTTGCCTCCCAGGTGTGGTCAAGGTTGGGCAAGGGATGTATCCGCAACATCTAGGATCTCATCAAGTGGCAGTGGGACAGACATGCAGGTTCTGATATACCAGGAGACTGCACCTCGGGTGCTGGGGCCATTTTCCATCTGTTTTCTCCCCAGGTCATCAGTGTGTGAGGGGTGCAGGCAAAAACACACATGACAGTGCTTCTTGCATGCACTTAGCTAATGGCCTCCCTTCTCTGCCTGGCTATACTGTTGCGTTGCCACCCATGGTCACCTAGGCTAGGCAGTGACCCCCCCCTCGGAGGCAGCATTCACTAGGATGCTCAGTCCTCCTACCCTCGACTGACTCTCGAGGACTCAGGTTCATTCCCAAACTGAGGTCTCTGGCATCGCAAGTAATACACTACCGCTACACCAATGGGCTGGCCTTGTGTTCAGTAACTTTAACCACCATGAGAAGCAGATCTGTCAGTTTCAGATAGAAACATAGAAGCATAGAATTTGACGGCAGATAAGGACCGCTTAGCCAACCTAGTCTGCCCATTTACCTACCTAATGGATAGGTTGCAGATCCTAGTTAACCAACAGCCTACTTCCTCCAACCCCCCACTGAAATTGCCTTATGTCTGTCTCACGCATTCTTGAATTCCCCCACTGTTGTTTGACTCTACTACCTCCTCAGGAAGGCTGTTCCATGTATCCATAACCCTCTCTGTGAAAAAATACTTCCTCACATTACCTCTGAGTCATCCCCACTCTATCTTCAAATTGTGCCCCTTGTTCTTGCTCATCTCTTTTTCTGAAAGATGCTACTCTCTTGGACTTTGTTGATTCCCTTGAGGTATTTGAAAGTTTCTGTCATGTCCCCCCATCCCTCCTTTCCTCAAGGGTATACATATTAAGCTCCATTAGTCTCTCTTCATATGTCTTCTAGTGCAGACCCTGCACCATTTTAGTCATCCTCCTCTGGACTGCCTCCATGCTGTCTACGTCCTTGCGGAGATAGGGTCTTCAGAACTACAAACAGTACTCTAGATGGGGTCTCATCAACTGTCTGTACAGAGGGATAACAACTTCTTGTTTTCTTTGGTGATGCCTCTCCCTACACATCCCAGAATCCCGCCAGCCCTCCTTACTGTCTTCTCAGATTGCTTGCCCACCTTTAGGTCATCTGATATGACTACCCCCAGGTCCCTTTCCATTTTTGTTGTTGTTAGTATCTCACCACCCACTGTGTACTCTTCCCTTGGGGGGGTTTGCTTCCCAGGTGCATTACTTTGCACTTCTTTGCATTGAATCTAAGCTGACATATATTTGACCTTTCCTCCAACCTTGCCAAGTCCCTTGTTATCCTTTCCACCCCACCTTCTGTATAGACCCTGTTGCAAATCTTTGTGCCGTCTGCAAAGAGACATACTTTTCCTTCCAGTCCCTCTGCAATGTCACTTATAAAGACATTAAAGAGGACCAGTCCCAGTACTGAATCCTGCGGTACCCAGCTAGTAACCCCCCTTTCTTCTGTTTATTATTATTATTACCCTCTGCGTCCTGTTATCAGCCAATTCTTTACCCAGGCTACCACCTTGGGACCCACTCCAAGGCTGGCTAACTTGTATATTAATCTTTTGTGTGGGATTGTGTCAAATGTCTTGCTAAAGTCTAGGTAGGCCATGTCCACAGCCCCTCCCTGGTCTGCTACTTTGGTCACCCAGTCAAATAAATCTATTAGATTCATCTGACATGACCTTCCTGCTGTGAATCCATGCTGCCTTGGGTCCTGTGCCCCACTGGCCTCTGGGAACTCAACAGTTCTTTCCTTCAGAAGTGATTCCACCATTTTCCCTACCACTAAGGTCAAACTAACAGGTCTGTAGTTCCCTGCCTCTGTCTTGCTCCCACTTTTGTGAAGGGGAATCACATCCACCCTCTTCCAATCCTCAGGTACCACACCATTATGCAAAAATGCTGTGACACAAAAATTTTATGTTCATGTCAATCTCTCTAAAAAACAAGGATAGAAGTACAACCACCCCTTCCTCCAGTGTGCCGACCTACCTGACTGTGCCCTTAACAGGGGTGGGCATGTCCCTGGGTTCTCCTATGTCTAAGGTAATGTGATGGTATAGCTCATGAGGACCCCTTTGCAAACGATCATTGGTATACAGTTCACATTTCTCCTGTCCCTGGAGTTACTGGAACAGGGACACCTTTGGTTGTTGGAAATAACCACTCTAATACAGGGCCTTCAAGTCCTTTGACCCTCCTTTACTGAGGCAGATGGTAACTTTGGGCACACTGTTACCCCATACTGGTCACAGAGACCCAAATCATTTAGACTATACAACTAATTATAGTACTAACACAGATCTGTGTACAATCCAGATGCTATTCCTGCAGTGTGACTGGTGATTCTACCCTGGACTCTCCTGGTCCCTGTTCCAGTGAGCATCTATAAGCCCCAGGAAAGCTTTTCCCATCTTAGTTACCTTTGGCCTAGAAATCTTGGTTTCCCAATTTACATCTTTGAACCCTTGAGACATAACCTTTCCCTTTGCTCAGAATGAACAGGAACACCAGCAGGGCACCCAAATGTTCAGGATTAATTTGTTTTCTTGCTTTGAGCCCATCAACCCAGTATTTCTGTCAGTACCCAGACCATAGGAACTACCAATGCCCCCACACACTTGACAGGGCTTACATCAACCAGAGCTCTACCTGCTGCAGCACCCTCTAGCCTGCATCTTCCAGGACTACCTGGCGTAAAGGCCACAAGTGCCCAGCTTACCTTCTGGGGGACCCTTCTCACATTCTCAGAGAACACTCTTTCCTCGCAGGGATCCCACTAACTGTCCCACTACAAGGGCCACCTGATTTGACTCCCATCTCTGATCCTTGGTCTAGAATGTCTCAAGCACCCGTGGTCCTTTTTAGCACACTTCAGACCTGCAGATGCACAGTGCAACACTCTCACCGAGTAATGTAAGGTGTCTGGACCTTGAGGCACCCCCCCTTCAGCGAGGGTAGCAGGGTACTCACATACCCAGATGGGAGCCTAAAGCAGGAATTGTGCATCCCTAGCCTGTGTCCTGAAACAGCCATATGGCAAGCCACACATTCGGTCCACCTCTCTAGAGCACATCATCGCCCCCTGACACACAGCCATAAAGCTGGTATGCTTGCAAAGCTTCCTGCAACCAGTACTCTGGCAGAGGACACTGCACTGGTCCCCAGCTCATACCCCGAAGGCACCCTTGCAGAAAGGGCACCTGGGACATGTTGCCTACTTGCCACTTTCTCCCGGACTGGCTAGCCTTTTTCCCTCACTCTAGGCTGAATGCAGACTCTCAGTATCCCGCAACCCCACCACCTCCTGCTCTTTTATAGGTGCTATGCTCCTCCCATATCTGCTATGCCCCCAAAGAGCACTGCATAAGTGCCCCCTGCCACTACCAGGCACAGCTAGTAACCACCCTGCCCCCTACTGTAGGGAGGGGGTTGTTACAAAAGAAATACAAAAAAACTGAAATATGAATTGAATATACTCTAAATGTTATGTTTTTCACAGTTTTCCCTAAGTAGGTCATATCTCTCTAGAGCAGACTACTTAAGAGAAGCAGCAAAGTAAGAAAACTCTCCCAATGATGTATGTTGTACAGTATATATTGGGGCCTATGCAAGAACGTGTGCGTGTACCTGGCCTACGTAGCTATGCGCCCCTGGACAGGCAGTCCTGGGTTCAAGTAAGTTGCTTTTCTGCCCTATATTCTATGGTAGACTCACCAACTACCTAATAGGGAAACAGGAACACTTTAACAGTGAGAACATTTTAACAGTTCAAAAATTGAGCGGTATGAACTCTCACACCAAACCTTTGAATCCTCGTACCCTCTGAGATTTTAAAGGATGTTAACTATTATTATAATAAAAGAACAGTTAAACATGGCAGCAACAAACAAACTAGAGTCATAGAGTTCTGACACTAAACAGTGTTACACTGACCAAGACAGAAAGGGTTTCATTTAGCAGTGTCAGTAGCTCAGCAGGTAGCACACTCCTCTCTGAGGCCAGGTGATCAGAGGGCTGTGGGTTCAGTTCCCACATCTGGCACTTGGGTTAATATCCCAGTACTGACACTGTAGTGCAGTATGAGAGGGGTGCTGCACTTCTGAGGTGCCGTCTTTTGGATGAGATGTTAAACTGAGGTCCTGCCTGGATTGGTGGTAGTGCAGGCGGATGTTAAAGATCCCATGGCACTTATCGAAAAGACTTGGGGAATTTCCCTGTTGTCCTGGCCAAATTTCCCTCATTCACTAAAAATACCACCAACAGCTTAATCTGGTTCAAGGTCAGTTGGCATTCATCTGTATCCCCTTCCCCGGGTCGTGCTTGAAAATAGGCAGGATTTGTCTAGTGCACTTACCCGGTCAACAAAAAATAAATGAAATAAAAATAAATTAACCTCATGGCAAAAACTGATGAGACAAAGCAAGTACACCACAGTCAGTAAACTGAAGCATATTTCACCCATCTTTCTCCCTGTCATCATCAGCTGTAGCAGCTCTTGCAATCAGTTTTTTGTCAAAGGTAGATGCAGAGTCGAGATCCAAAAAGATGTAGGTCTGCAGCTGCAGGGAGAAAAGGAACTGCACAGTTACCCCATTCTCCAGTACTGACTTCTTAATGACTTGTATATCCTGTTTCAGCATCTACATCTGGGAGAGTATGTCAAGGAAAAAATGTCTGCTACCCTCCCAGGTTATGTCACCGTGGCTCAAAGCTGTCCATAGGAGAAGAATTTGAGCTTCTGCTGTACATCCAGTAACAATGGCAGTGAGTGGCCTGGATGCATCAGCTTCACATGGAGGGACTCACTGTGGAATGGTGAAGACTCTCACAATTCACACCCCTGGGTCTACAGGCAATATTTGTAGGTCTGTAAAGATAATTTTTTTCTAGGGTCGGTAATAAGTCTGTAGCTCCTTCAAACTGAACAGGGAATCCCATTGCTTGAACATTGGCCTGCCGCAGGGAGTTCTCCAAAGTTTCAACTTTGGCATGGAGAAGATTGCAGATCCTAGACAAAGGAGGCATTTTTGTTCGCTTGTCTGTTTTCTCTGTAAGCCCCTTGATAGCCACATAATTATCTGTTATCTTGGAGTTAGTTTCTGACATTTTCACCTCAATGGCAGCCAGGCATTTTTTTTGTCTTTTCACCAGTGATCTGGATCTTTTGAAGCATGACAAAGATTTGAGTCATAGGGAGCTCTGACCCCAGGGCACTGCCGGGCTGTGCTGGTCCTGATCTCCTCATGGTGGCAGCCAGAGCTAAGAAGGCTTCTAGTCCATGAAATGATTGCTACTGCTCATGCTCAGGACCCACCTTGCTTCCTGGTCACTGGTTCTGTCTTGTAGTTCAGAAAGTGCATGACTCTGGGCCACTTAGAATTGTAAAATAAAACTTAGATCAGTGGTGATCCAGAGCTGCTTTAAATTGTGACCACCATGTTGGCTGCTCCACAGTGCCCCCCCAAGGCACCAGTCATTAAAAGTATGGAAATGCTAACCCACGGCTCGGTGGCACTGAGGGCTGAGGCGCTGGATGCCTTACCTTGCGCTGCGCCGGTGACCCATGTTCGGGAACGAGCACAGGCTGCTGGGGTTTGGCAGGGTTGGAGAAGGATTGAGCATCTGTGGGATTGCTCTCCTTCTCCGGGGAGGGGGGATGTCAGTGGTCGGCATTCTACTGGCCCCCAGCAGAGACTGGGGGGCAGTGCACCAATGCTGCAGACAAGGAGCAGAGATGGGGCAAATGCTTGGAAGCAGTGCATATGGACACATGCACACTCCCTCCATTGGCGTCATTGCATGCCCCTCCCCACAGGGGAAACCAAGCAAGAAAAATGCCCTCGGCAGCATGAAGGCTGTCTGACAATGCTGCCTCAGATGCGCCCAAGTTAGCTCCCTCCTGGGCCCACCCTCCAGGTCTCCACAGTGGTGGGGTAAGTACCCGCTGAGATGTGGCCTGGGAGGGCTAAGGTGGGGAGGTCCATGCTCTGGCCAAGTCTGGGGCAGCAGCCATGAAGGCTGACTGGATATGGGGAGGGGGGGATCAAAGATACAACCCCCCCCCCAGATGAGGAAATAAATACTATAAGAAAAAAAAAGGATGGAAATGCCTCATATTCTTTTTTTATTTTTGTTATTCTTTTGATAATTGGGTAAGACCCACTAAGCAAAATGCCTATTTTTAGGGGTAACCCAGGAGCACTAGGGAGCTAGAGAGGATAAGTGACTTGCTCAGGGTCACACAGTATGGAAGTGGAGGTTGTGGGAATCAAACCCAGCTCTACTGGATATAACAAGCTCATTCATAGCTCATTACTGTAACCTCTAGGCTATACTGGCAGCTACAATATTAATAACTATTGTTGCCCAGTTTATAAAATTGCAATAAACATTACAAAAATTGTAAGTAATAAAAAAACCCTCTTGAAAAAGTGGAAAAGCCACTTTTTTAAATTTTACAGTGCCTTCTTGTGGTTTTAAGAGGTCCACATGTGCCACTAAGTCAGTGCTCATGTTGATTTATAATAATAAAGTAAGGTGTTCCTCTTCAGTGAAGTCACTGTTGCAATATGCAAGTGTTTATTTTTGCAATTTTATATGAAACGGGGACCTGAAATATTTCATTCTTAATTTAGAGACTCCATTCCTACTGGTTCCACATGTCTGCCGCTGTTCATGCTTAGGTGGGCATTTTTTTTTGCGTCCTTCAGGGACGATGTTGATGCTCAGCATCTTCTCACAGGGCTGATGCAACTGGTGAATCTGATTTTATTCTGTACTGCTTTCGCTCTTTTCGTAGCTTTATTTGTCATCCATGTTCCAGGCGATTAGTAGTGCTGGTCAATGGCTCGAACCACTGTGATGTTGCTTGAATTATAAGTATCACTGGGGTAAGATGCAGTACACATATGAGCACAAAATCCCAGAAGAAATTTGGAATGGCAGTGAACAAACCAGATAAAACAAACTCACAATGCCCTGAAATTTAATTTAAATTACTTTGCACACCAATTGAGCAATGTACTGTCATCATAAACTGCATTGCAGTTAAAAACTCTTTTCCATGAAATGAACCATTTCCGATCACATTTGTAAACTTTATTCAGAGTATTATTTTAGAGCAGATGTGTGTCCTGCTGATGAGTAGATCTAATTGTGAGTGCATCTATAGGATCTTATCTTAGTTGCTGTTAATTCCATTTAATGCTTTCTAAATTGGCATGCAGACCTAAGGGTTTGATTGGCTTATAAACATTCTGCCCCATGTGACTATTTCACCATAGCAATACAGGTCGGGATTTCTTATCCAGTTACAAAAAAACTATTTTAAACACAAAATGTACTGCTTTATAATGTATTTCTCGTCTTCTATTTTCAAAACCCGCTTTATAAGGGCAGTAAGACACTTCAGGTTTGTACAATTACGCTAGAAAAAAAAATATGTTGGTCAGATTTTGAAGGGGGGGCATTTCTCTGCTGTGGTAAGCAAGGTTTTCAAACTTTGTTTTCCATCCTCTGGTTTAAATATGTCAATTATCATGGAAACAGCTTATGTCTTTTGTCCAGGGGCGCTGCTGGGTCAAAAATTCTATATTGACCTCCTATGACAAGATTTTGTGTTAAAGCACCATAAAAACATAATCACAGTGACAGATGTTTTTTTTTTGTTTGTTTGTTTTTTTTTTAATAAAAAAGAGGTAATTCTCAAGGCTCAGCATATTTTGGCCTTGTTGCCAATAACTGCTTTCCTCAGGTATATTATTGCAACACACCTGAGATGTGCAATGACTGCCTCCTAATTATATGCCCTGCTATGTCTAGTTACTTAATTGTACTTGTACCACATACTATAGTTTCTACATACAGTTATAAAGTACATGTACTAATCTGTAAAATTATACTAATGCCCTGGCATAGAATACGTGCTCAGAGACTCTTAGAAACATGGTTCTGCATCCCCTGGAATTTTTGTATGGTAAAAAAAAAATGTTACATATAAAATATCATAAACAAACTTGTTCAAGAGATGGTTTGTTTTTACAGTACCAACGTTTAAAAAGGAGACCGCTGGATGCTGCAAATATCGATAGACATGCAAGAAAGATGAACAAAAGAAGCAGGACTGAAAAGAACAAAGAAGCAGGTGAGAAAGGAGAAGAACAATTATGTCCTACCATGTTGGAGCTGTTCTGTGTTGCCCTTCTGTAGGAAATGTACCAACCCAGCAGCACACAATGATGTTTGTCCCTTTATATAGTGTCATTGCAGTGTAAAAATATACCCTCTCCAAGTTTAGACAATAGATGTCAGGTTTGAAAAGTGCAGTAACTGGATCCCAATACAACATGTATGCCATGCACCAGTCTGACTCTGCTTTTCATAGAAATATTACAGTAAAGGGTAGGGGCAGGAGGTGATTGGTGGAGAAGAGAATGGAGCACTTTCTCCATGCGGGCCAGAGATTGATCTGCTTCTAAAGATATGAAGTCAAATGCATTGTTTGTGTCTCCCCTCCACTGGATCAAAGTAGAAAGAACAACTGTTATGAACACACAGCAGAGCTAAAATTAGCTGTCCCTCATTCAGCTGTCTCTGGAAACAAATGGATTCTTACAGTGAGAAAGAAACTCATTTTGAAACATATTCAAGTTTGCAGGAATGGTTCATAATGAAAGCATACCCCCTCCCTTTCAGATGGACCCATGGGAATGATGTAGCAGAATTCAAAGGTGCAGAAAGGTATACTCAATGTATACATTTTCGTGCAGTTTTTTATAGTACCTATCCTTTATTTTATGCCTTGGAGACTATACCAACGCTGTCTTCAAAGTGAACACTGACTAGTGGCTGTGACAGTTTAAATTAAAGTTATTTAGGCTATCACCTAAATATACAAATGTAATCTGTTGAGATTAGATTAAATATTGTTTTTTTTTTTTTACAGTCAATTCAGAAAAATGGGAAAATAATCTTCCTCTGGTAATATGATTTGTTTTAAAGCTTATGTAGTTTGTGTTTAAAAGTACATGAAACATGACTATAGAGAATGGGGGGAAAACATATGGAGAGAGTGTGTACAAAACTGACATTTCTTGGCTGGCCAGTCGGCACAGTTGTGCACTATCATTCATGATGTCAGCGACCCAGGTTTGGGAACAAGTTCAGACTGCCGGGAGCCAGCTGGGGGGGAGGCGGCTTGAGCATTCCAGAGGATGCTGTCCTCCTCCTGGGAAGCAAGGTCACAATCCCTGCTGCAGTACTGCCACTTGGGTGACCACAAGTGGCAATGTGGCTCAGGGGGCATTATGGGAGGGGAAGACATCATCTGACATCCAGAGTAGCAGTGCGTCTTGTGCGCACATGCTTCTTGGATCTCCAAGCATGCCAACATTCTCAAGGATGGGAGAAATAATAGAAAAAGACTCCGCAGCTGGCCCAACAAAGGCCTCCGGTACTGTGACAAAGGACTGAAAGCAGAAACCCATGGGCACCACTGGACAAATGTTCATGCGGGTCGGGGGGAGTAGAAAGAAGATGTTGTCTCATTCCCTACCCGGGGGCGGGGTAATCTGAGGCAGTGTGGAGACAGTGTACCAGGGTTGCTACAGTAGTACATCTAGCCACAGGTACATTGGAGGACCCTGAGGGCCTGCACAGCTGCAGTCTAGAAGGGGACATGATAAACAGAGAGTCAAATAAAACTGACATTTCTGGCTACACTCCTGGCATAATTGGTCAAAATGATGAGTCTTCCAGATGCATTCAAGTTATTTCAGATTAAGTACAGGATATGTCACGGACAGCATATTAAATTTATACATGCATCCACACTTCAACAAATGTAGCTTGTTAACAAACAGTAAGGTGATTAAATGCTTAGATTTCACTGGGAGAGACCCATGTGGTCAGCTGTCTGGTAATGTATGACAGTGGATAAGGTGTCTGCCTCCAGATCAGAAGACTGAGGGTTTGAGTCCCTTTGAGGTCAATGGCTGTGGTTATTAAACTTGTTGTTCAGCAATCTTTCTAAATAGAAATTAAGCTACTGGAAAACATGCATATTTGGAAACTACGAAACTTAAAAGAGCATCACCGTTTTGATGGAAGGGGCCAATGGGGTCATTGGGGTAGAACTAGTGGAGCTACTGTATTCGAAGGGAGCTCCATATAAGATCTGCTGGTGCTAGACTGCTGGGGACTTGGGTGAGAACCAGGTAGATTGAATGGACCATGAGCCTTTATTCGGTCCATAAATTTTGATATTTCTGTTTCTTATTTTTTGAACATTTTGCATTTGTCCATTTTTTAGGGCCCTAAGGTGCTGTGTTAACTGGTTAGTAGGGTTTTCTTGTGTCCCAGATGGTAGCACATTGCACTCCAATGCCAGTGACCCAGGTTTGGGAACGGACTCGGAAAGGTGGGTTGGGCGGTGTGGGGGCAAGGGTGGCACTGCTGCATGGCAGCACGCTCAGCTGGGGAGGGATGGCACTAGGCTCTGCCAATGCACCAACCACTGTGGTGGGCCTAGGAGCGAGTCTCCCCTGCCTTGGCATTGTTGTGTGCATGCAAGGCTTACAGGGCACCACCCAGCTTCTGTGGGATGTGGTGGGATTTGTAGATGAGGCAAAAAAAAACAGAGAAACTGTACGCCTCCTGGATGCCTGTGTGATGGCCAGCAGTACTCTTGGGCCCCACTCCATGTGGATCTCCACTGGTCAGCCAGTGGGAGGAGTGGCCAGCTGGGCTGGGAGATCACAGATAAGCTTGAAGGTCAGGTGGAGGCGATGATCTGAGGAGTAAACAGCTATATAAAAAATATATTAGTAGTAGGACTTCTAGTATGGTAGAGGAGTGAGTCAGAAAGTACAGACAGACTATGAAAAAAGATACAGGGTACAAATAGCATTTTTTATTCAACACAAAACAATAAAAAACTATCCTATTGGGGTATGTGCAATTTGTGTTTTCTTTAAAATTTGGCTGTATGGCCAATATCCTCCAGGATAACCCTTGCCCCAGTGCAATTGCTCTGGGGTTCCTTTGTTGTTCTCTTCTCTCTCTACTTTGGGCTGCCCACGACCCAAACCAATAAGATCCCCTGTAGGGTGGCTGGCTCCCTCTCCCTGGGCTGAGCTACAGATATGGCACACTGATGAGTCCAAATGAGGATGAAACACGTGTCTGTGTCTGCTGTTCTCAGCCTTTGCCAATTGTATTGTGAGGCCTTCGGGCACCATACAATTCTGCTTAAAATTGATCAGTCCAAATTAATTCATGGGCATTTGCATGTGCTTCTCATGATACTTTGTATTATTGGGGTATGTGCAATTTGTGATATATATGTGTGTGTGTGTGTATATGTATATATATATATATATATATATATATATATATATACAATATATATATATATATATGTTGGGCAGACTAGATGGATTCCCAAATCCCCATCTGCACTCACAATCTATATATTGTTGGACGATTTCAGAATGTTAATCAGATTTGGAAAATTGATTTGACAGTGCTTCACATCAGTTCTCAATACAAAGTTCAGCAAAGTCTTCTGCACTCCAGATCTGCTCTAAAAGTTATTGCTTATATCAAACTTACAGACCCCCTTTCCAAACAAAAAGAAGTAATATCTTGCAGCTTAAGGTTAACCTGTCTGACTGGGTTAAGTCTCTCTTGCTGTCAGCTTGTTAGGCAATCTGCCTCTTCTCAGAGAGTTCAGAATGTGCTTGGAGTCTCTCTTTTCTTTTTTTTTTACTCAGTTTTATTAATGGCTGCCTCAATTCCACCTACTGTGCTCCCCTTTCCGCTCTATCTCCCCACCCTACTTACCCCTCTTGCATACCCTACCCCTCTTGCTGTCACTCTCCCCTTTCCCCTTGTATCCCTCTCTATCTACCTCTCTCGCAACTTTGACAATGCCCCAACTGCTACCTTCTCCCCTTTTGACAATCTCCTTATTTACCTCAGCACTCTTATCTTTTAGTCAGATTTTCCTCCTCTTGTTTTTGCAACTGCATCTGACTGTTAAACGCTATGTATTATGATTTGTTGCTGTATGTTGTAACTCAAACTGTTTTCCCCTGTTGTCTGTTTTTGTTCCCCCCTCCCAACTGATGTGGAACCTTTGTAAATGAGCTGCCCTGTGCTCAAAGGTATTTTGTAATCTGAGATTATATAAATAAATAAAATAAATGATTCAGTACATGTTTATGTATGAGGATGCAGCCTCCAATGTTAAAGGACTTGTACATTCCCTTAACTGTTGCAGTAAAAAGCCTGTATCATTAGAACTAAGGTGACTTCTTCTTTAAAATTAAAAACTTCCCAATAAGATCAACTTTTAAAAACTAAGAAATTCAGCAACACAGACAACTATGGCTCAACATGTGTGCCCGACACCAGACCAGGACTTTTGGTTAATTAAGTTTATCAAATTAAGCCAGTGTGTCAGTATACAGAGTTGTTTTCAGGACAGGACCCTGCTTGAATAAATCCTGGGAGGTGGACCTGGTTCTCCCGTGTATATTGGCCAAAAGGTTTAAATCCATTTCATACTCACACATACCCCTGGTGTCTAGTCTTACTTTATTAAATTTAATCACCAGACCCCAGAGCATCCCACTTAGCCCACTTCTCTGTATGCTTTTCCAGGGTCAATCTGCGGATCACTGTGATCTGTTCCATTTTATTAATATCATTAACTCTCTTTATCCACTCCTCTACTATGGGAACTGAGTTCCATAGTCAACACACCGTAATTCCCTTCATGGCCACAAGACACAATATTTTCAACAGCTGTTGCTGTCTGCTATTCCCCACATCAGTAGTTTTAGTTCCTAAAATGAGACTGTGAAATCAGAATGGAGTATCTAGCCCCGAGAGTCTGGCCAGCTCCATACATATTAACTTCCAGTACTGCTGGATTCTCAGGCATGCCCAAAATATGTGAAAATGTATACCCCTCCCACACCCCCTCCAAGACAACTCTGAGCCTCTGGCACTAAAGTACTTTGTGATAGTGGGGAGGTGGAAGAATTGAAGATACACTTCCACCTATATTCCCGCCATCCTGGTGAAGCATTTGTCCTCCAACAACTCTCCCAAACCCACTTCTATTCTTCTGGTGTGATTTCTGTCTACACTTCAGCCTCCCACTGAACATATACAGCCTCTAGTTCTGAGTGGTCCATTCCTATAAGGGATTTTAGGTTCTGGAGACAGTTCTACTTCTCCCTGTGAGCATAGTTGGCCAGTAGAGAAAGTACTCATGGGGTCAGATCCCTGATGATTTGTGGGAGTAGATTCCGAGAGGTAAGATAATGTCTCACCTGAAGGGATCTATAAAAATCCCACTGAGAAAGGCCATATTTGTCTTTGAGAGCCTAGAAATAGATCAGTGTATTGTCCTAAATGAATGCTGTGTGGCGAGCAAGTGCGAGTCTATTCCATCTCCAAAACCCCTGATCTATCCCAGCTGGCAGGAACTGCAGATCCCCAGTAATGCTTGTAAGGGGATCTGTTTCATCCAGGGTATGATTTATTTTCCTTGCCTTCACCAAGATACGAACAGTATGTCTGGTCCACTGGTTCGAGATCTCTGCCAAGATCTTGGAAAAGATTCTAATGTGTGGAAGGGCAAAAAGGGGTGCCAGAAGAGGTTGGACTGCCTCCAATTCTCTGCACCCTGTATCCGCCCTCTGCTTTGTTCAAGATCTTATTGGTGCTAACTGGGCAACAATATAATGTAATTTACAGAGTCTCTCTTTTCTAAGTCTCCCTATGGCTATTGTTTTTCAGATCTGACGTCCCTATGACCTTTTCTTCTCAGCAACCCACACCGCACTCAATTATCTGTCCCTTCTGAAATAAATAAGCAGAAAAAAAATACTCTAAATTAGACTTGTAAACATTAACCCCTTCCTGCTGTCAGTTAATTTATTCTTTTAACAAACACTGTGTTCTTAGGGGGGAAAAATGGCTCCTTTTCACAGCCTGTGTAGCTGTTCACATTCATTTTAGCAGCTCCTAAGGGTGTGATTACAGACCCTGTAAGTCTAATTTCATGGGGATTTCACCACATCCTGCAACAGTGAGAAAGGAAGAAACAAAAAACAAAGACAGCATGAGAGGCAAGACAGGGAAGCACAGAAGAAGCAAGGGATGGGCAGGGATGTCGAACCGCCTGAGGAGCCAACTCCTACGTACCCCCCCATTTGTGGAGGGGATTACCATAGTGCCAATCCATCCCCAAACCTAGCATCCCTCTTTGCTTGCTCACTCCTGCCCCAGGACTGTCACTAGAAGGGGACCAGAGGAGCCACATCAGGAAGAGCCACACAGACACACCAGAGTGTGCACACATTTGAGCAGCAGCTCTGCTCAAATGTGCGAGCTGTCGGCTCCAGTGCAAATGTTTCTGTGGCACTGAGAGCACCCACCCACCACAGAACTGAAAAGCTGCAATCTGCGGCCACCACAGCACCTCTCCTAGTGTGCTCAGGCCCAGGGACACCAGTAGGCATCCAGGGGCAAGGGGGCACTAGGAAGGGAAGAGTAGAAAAAAAAAACGGACTGCACCTGGCACACTGCACCTTTAAAAATTAAAGCCAGATGAGGACACAGAGACTGTGCCTGCAAGGGGGGAGGGCAGCAAAAATGGAGCTCCCAACAGGGAGCATGGAGGCAAAACCCCCACAACACCAACACCGGATACCATTAAAGGACAATTGTTTTGCCTGAAACACAGCCACCATATTGTCAACCCTGATCTCACTGTCAGCTAATCAGAGGTCAGCGATCTTGTCAGGTGACACCCAAGGGTTTCTAGCAGAAGTCTTTAACGAAACGCAGAAACCTAAGAAGTGCTGTAGTCCTTTCAAGTTCTTGGACTTGGGCCATGTAGTCAGGGTCTCAACTTTGCTTGGGTCAATCTGGATTCCTCAAGCTGACACAATATATCCCATATACTTAACAGAGCTCTGAAAGGATTGACATTTATCAGTGGAGAGCTTGAGCCTGAACTCTCCTAATCAGTCTAGTACTTTCATCAGGCACATCTTGTGTTTTTCTAGGGTCTTTCTGAACACAATTGCATCATCTAGATAAATGAGACATTCCAAAAGGTTCATGTCGCCCACTGTGGCAGGGGCACCAGATATGCTGTGGGGCATTCTCAAGAATTCATAGTACCCAAGGACACATATAAAAGCAATCCTTTCTCTGTCTTTAGGCGCCATCAGGATCTGGTAATATCTGCGCTTCAGGTCCAGAACTGAGAACCATTTACTCCCATTAGGACAGTCCAGAGCATTTTGTATTCTTGATATTGTATACTGATCTGGAGTAATCCTCTTATTTAAAGTTCAATAATTAACGCACATGTGAACTGTGCCATTCTTCTTAAGCACAACCACAACAGGTGATGCATAGGGACTTCTCAATTCATGGGTAATGCCTGCTGCGAGTAATTCTTGAAGATGCCATTTCACATCATCAGTATCTGCTGGAGTCAGTGATGGGATCCATCTCTAAAGGGGCAGTCATCATGCAATCTGATGTGGTGCTCTGCTCCAGAGACATAACCAACATCCCACTCATGAAGAGAAAATACGTGAGCTCATTCTGCCAGCTCCTGGCTCACCCTGATCCTCCATTTCTCGGGTATGGGGGAGCCTCCAAAATCAAAGAGTTCAGGGTCTATCTTGCCATTTTCATTTTCCATGTTGGATTGAGACTATACTACCAAGTCAGCAGAATACACCTGGGCCAACATCTGTCCTTTATGGATAGTGATGTTTCTATCAGTCACATTTTTCACTTGCACAGTAACTAATTTCACATAAGCATGCACCCATACCAGTGACACACTCGGCTTAACCAGTAATCCCTCAGGCAGGCCATGCTCCTCAGAGGCCTCTGTCATCAGGATTTGTTTTTCACATCTTGTTTCAATCTGATTACTCCACTGATATTGTATTCAGCATGGTGTGGGGTGTTCTTCAGGCTCCCGGCACCAGACTATTCAAATCGGACTCTCTTGGTCTTCTACCTTCTTCTGCAGCTGCTTCTGGTATGCTTGCTTCACTAATCTGTGTACCTGTAACACTTTGCCATGCTGCTGCACCTCTCTCTCCTCGCAGAGTTGGCTAGATATCCAAACATGTGGGCATTAGTTCCACTAAGAATGGTACACTGTCAAACATTCCCGAATGTGGAAAAATCAATGCCAGTGTTTCCACAGCATCCCCAACTCCAGCTACTGCACAGGGGAATGCACTCCAAATTTCAAATACCAAAGATAAGGGTATGACTTGTCACTCAGGCTCCATACATTCAGGCCTTCCAAAGGTTTCAACTCACAGTCTTCAGTAAGATGTTTGTCGTACCAGTCCTTGAATACAATGGTGACCTGAGAACCGCTATGAAGAAAAGCTCGGGCTGAGACACCATTGATTTTGATTGCCATTTCAGATGTTGGACCAACCAATTTGTTGAGATTTTCAGGCAGCATCTCAGGTTGAGGCTTAACAGGCTCTTTGCTACTGACGTTTTCACAGGCTGAGTGAAGCATCTTGAAGCCTGGACTTCAGTGCGCTCCCCTACTGGGCCCCAGGTACATTTCCCTTATTCAAAAACGTTTCAAGTAGCTAGTCTTTGACTCCTTGTGGGTCCTCCTGTGACCAGCACTCCCTCTTCATATGTTCATCTTTTTCACAATTGTAACAGAAAATGCCCTCTCTGTACAGTTGTGAACCCAGAGGAGCATGTGAGGGGGGCCTCCAATCTTGATTACTCTGTTTAGCAGGACATGCGTTGGGAGTCCTGATGGAGGCACAAGTTGCCGCATACTTTTGCTCAGGGGTCCTTTCTCATGACCACAAAATAGCTTGAGGTTGACACCCCTTCAGGTCACTTATCAGTTTCAGCAATTTGTCTACCTTAACTCTAAGGTCACAGCCCAAAGAGGGTGTCTAAATTTGTACCCCTACGCCCATCACAGAGGGGTTTTGGCTGACAGCAGTTGCCTGCTGACTCTGGCAATCACATTGTCTATTACTGGGCATCATTTTTGTCTGGTTAACTGCTTCTTTGTACTCTTTTAGCAATGCGTTCAACTCTTGAACTTCATTTGGCTGTACACTGTCAGTAACTTGTGTAACAGCTGAAGAGGCATGATAGGGTCTCCAGCATTCCTCTTCTTCCTCTTCCTCTTCCTCTTCAACCTCCCAAACTTCTTTCATTAGTGCCTGCTGAGAGGATTAATAAAGTGGAGTGGTAGACAGCCTTAAGCACATGCTCTAGTCACATTTGGTTCAGGTCTTGGGAGGACACACCTCCTTTGCGGAATACTCTTTGCAAAGCCCTTTCCACATGGTTCAAGAAGGCAGACAGTGGTTCTCCCTTCTGCTGCCTAATAGTTTTGAGTTTCCTCAAGAGATTCTCACAGAACTCTGTGCTTCCAAAGATGGTCTCCATGGCCGTTAAGTACTCTTGGGGCTAGTGCATCAGGATCAGTAGCCCAAAACAACCAGATAGTCTCTAAAGCAGGACTGCAGAGACTCTCTCCTAGTCTTTCTCTTTTCAGCTTCTGAACATTACCAGTCCTGAGCCAGCAGAGCAGCATAGTCCATCCACATTTCAAGATCATCTCAATATAGTGTCCTGCATACTAATTAAAGGAACTGACAGCTGGCTGCAATAGTCGGAAACTGCCTTTGCCCTGAGAAGGTGCTGGAGGGCAGAGACAAGAGAGGGAGTCTGCAGTTAGCCCCCAAAGAGTGAGGAGGGCTAGTGCCAGGGTGGTACTCTAACAGTAAAGCCTGCCTAGGCTTATGCAGCCACCAGCTGAGCGAGACTTTGGAAGGGTTCTACAACCTCTGCATTTACTGAGCCTGAACAGTGAGCCTGTTCGCCTGAAGTTTTTAGATTACCACTGATCTGAGAGACTGCGACTTGCCTTCAGCCATGGAGGTATCCATGTGCCACAGCCGCCAGCCTGTGGGCACCAGAGAGACTTTGTGCCAGCCTGCTCTGACAAAGAACCAAAACCTGCAACATCCAGCAGACAGTCTGTAAGACAGCCAATTGGTACCATACTCAGGTATTAGCTATTGCCCACACTGGTGTTTGAAGCCTGGACATGAGTGTGGAGCATGTGGTCCCTGATCTCTGGATGGGTCTAAGTTCTTGAGAGAGCCAGCATCTACAGCCAAATCCAGCAATAATCCTGAGAGCCAGCATCTACAGCTAGCTCAAGCCTTTATCCTGAGAGAGCCAACATCTACAGCCAACTCAAGCCTTCATTCAGAGAACCAGCATCTACAGCCAACTCAAGACTTCATCCTGAGAGAACCAACATCTACATCAGAGGAGGAATAGGAGCCCAGGGAACAGGGAAATGGTACATCAGGACGGTGAGTACTCTCAGGCTTGCCCTATAACCTGGGAATACCTGTATAAAGTTAGCACCCACTACAGTTTTGACCATCAGGCTAGGAAGTACAAATACCTCACTAGGAGGTCTGGCAGTTTTAAGTAATTACGTGGACTGTGGGGGGTTTCTATTTAAATGCTTCATGTTGCTTGCTATTAAAGTGCACCACTGCCAGCCAACCAGCTGCAATGACACTGGGCCTGCAACGTTACAACAACTGGATATGCAGTGAGGTTTGGGGAGCTCCCTTAGACTGTAGGGGTAAACTGGTACCAGTGGGCAATATCCCCCATGTGGGTCAGATGAAGCTACCATTATCTCTAGCCTGTGTTGCCTGGTGGGAGGTGGGCACTGGTTGTGATTCATTACATTTTCAAGGTTAACCAGACAGCATTTAGCTGATGTCCAGTTTCTGTTCTACCACCATAGTAATTGCTCTACTGCAGACATTTTATTTGCATTGCTTTCCCCTATCCCCCAGTAAATGTTTATTGGTATTTTTAAAATTTGCCTCATGAGCATATTATTAGTGACAGTCAAAAACTGCATGTTTTGTTTGATTCAAGGTTGCACTGTGGTTTTACTGGTGTGGGGTCATACTGTGAGGAGGTGGGGAGGTACTAAATCCCAGGGGGTTGTACCACTCTGAGATCAGACCCACTTAAATCTACTCTGGATGGAGGCTAACTTTTAAAGATCTGGAAATGAACCCCCTAAATCAGAAAAATTAGAACCCAGGCCCCTCAACCTTATCTGCGCCCACAAGGCAGGGGTAGTAACCAAAACAGTAATGTTGACCTGGTTACTCCTAGGTCCCATGAAAATATTTTTCCACAACCAATTTTTGAGAAGATAGGGGGCCAGATATTCAAACTGTGCCAGGCTGTGGCACAAGCCTGGGTGCAGCACAACTTGGCTGCGCAGGGGCGTGGACTGGGCGATATTCAACAGAGCTGCACCATGGCTCAGCATCATTGAATATCACATTCTGGCCACCTGCAGTGCGCGTGGCTCAGTGGCACTGCACCAGTGCAAGTGGCCAGAGTGGAACAAGGGGTGGCTCTAGTGCAAGTTCCATTGCGCTAGGCGCAACAACCGCGATATTCAAAAGTGCACATGCAAATGGGGCCATAATGTATGCAAGGCACAAATGGGTCCATTTGCATGTCATTATGGCCCCATTTGCATGCAGGTGCACCGATTCCCGACGACTTGCACCTGGCGCCCTGCCAGGCAGCAGCTGTTGGGGACCGATGCCCCCTGCAGCACGGCAATGTGCCCCACAGCCCAATCATGGGTATTAGTAAAATAAATAAAGAATCCCATATCCCTGGTGGTCCAGTGGACTGCTGTCAGCCCAACCGCGGGCTTCAGTAAAATAAAAACCAATTCCTATATCCCTGGTGGTCCAGTGGACCGCTGTCAGCCCGATCGCGGGCTTCAATAAAAGAAAAAATGAATCCTATATCCCTGGTGGTCCAGTGGACCACTGTCTGCCGATCACGGGCTTAAGTAAAACAAAAATAAGAATCCCTATCTCTTGGTGGTCCAGTGGACGCTGTCTGCCCGATGCGATTAAGTGAAAAAGGAATCCTGTATTCCTGGTGGTCCAGTGGACCCCTCCACACCACCCACTGATCACCACTGCCCTGCTCCCCGGTCCAGCAGTGGCGGCAGCACCACCCGCCTGCCGCCACCGACTGACACCGTCGGTGGGCTGTCGCCATTGGTCCACAGCATGAGCCATCGGCATGCAGCGCCGACTGTATACATATTCCAGATATGTGAATGGATCCATTCACATATCTGGAATGTGTAGTACGGTACGGGCTGCACGCCCATTGGCTCATGCTGTGGACCAATGGGTGTACAGTCCCACCGACGGTGTCAGTCGATGGGCGGCGGGCGGCAGGCGGTAGGGTGCTGCCGCCCACCGCTGACTGGGGGAGGGGCGTGGGGATCAGTGGGCGGGTCCACTGACCACCAGGGATATAGGATTCTTCTTTTTACTTAATCCCGCGATCGGGCAGACAGCGATCCACTGGACCACCAGGGATATAGGATTCTTTTTTATTTTTACTTAAGCCCGTGATCGGGCAGACAGTGGTCCACTGGACCACCAGGGATATAGGATTCTTCTTTTTTGTACTTAATCCCGCGATCAGGCAGACAGTGGTCCACTGGACCACCAGGGATATAGGATTCTTCTTTTTTTTACTTAATCCCGCGATCGGGCAGACAGCGGTCCACTGGACCACCAGGGATATAGGAATCATTTTTTTCATAACAATGCCCGCGATCAGGCATGGGGGGCGCCACCATGTAGGTGCAGCCAGAGCTCGGGTGACCACCCACAGGAGGCAACACGGCAGTTCACCTGTGGGTGGCTGACCATTGCTCCTTTTTTTGATCAGCTTTGGCGGCGCAGGTAGGGGTTAGCGATGAGTTATCATCACATCCCGGCTGAATATCGGATGCAGCAGTAGGCGTACGGCACTTCACCTGTGCCTACACACATTATTGATGCGATCGATTTGTGCCAGACGCAATTTTCGTTTGAATATCGCACCAGGGCGCATCAGTGGATTGCGCATGGCGCAACACTGTTGTGCCATACGCAACCCTTTTGAATATCTGGGCCAGAAAGTACAGGACAGGTAAACGATAGAACAGAATAGGATTTTAATAATTGTATTTGTCCCCATAACAATGGGACAGGGTCTTGATCATGTCACATCTGGTAAATCAGCTATAGTGTGTAGATCTGTCACAGTTTTTCATTCGGAAAATCCGGTCACCCAAAAAAACAGTGCTGTGCTGAGGTGAAGAGGGGTCTTGGGAGTGGCAAGCAACTTAAAGAGGGTCTCCGGTCACCAATAAAAAAAAAATCACAGTTGGTATCAACAGATCCTGATTACCGAACATTCCAAAACAAAATTACATTTCAAGTCAATCTATTTTGATATTCACGTTAAAGCATAATAGTTGTCTTTTAAACTTTATTTTTTTCCAGACGCCATTTGGGAGTTGAGGTCATGATCCTCAGCCTGAGACATCACAATCAACTCCATAGCAACAGATTATGATGTTACAAGCAATGGATTAAGACCTCGGCTCCTGAATAGCACCAGGATAAACTGATCTGTAAAGGACAAGGGTTATGTTTTCATGCACATATCCATATTTAAAAAAAAAAGATTAAAGTATAAGATTCATTTTTATTTTGGAATATTGGGTTATTGCCTGGAGTTTGCTGACAGCAACAATATTTTTTACTGGTGACAAAGGTCCCTCTTTAAGATTAACCTTGCAAACCTGCTTGGATACTAGTTTAGGGTATTTCTTATGTGAAACACAAATTATAATCCTATATATGGAGGAAAAAAGTAAACCTGTACATTTATTTCCCTAAAATCCTTGTAACTTCACAGCTTTCTGTTACAGCCACAAAGATGTCTATACTTGTCAATCAAACATATCCAGGGTAGTCCAGCCTGGTGGCGCTGGGGTACTGCCTTGAACTACCATGTGGGAGACCCAGGAGGGCACAAATCTGACTCCCAGTACTGGACTGGTTGAGCCTCAGAACCACAGCTGAAACTGTTCTTTCAGACTCTGAAGGGTGGGTAATCCCCACCCCATTGGACTAGCATCTCCTTGGTCAGGCAATGGTAGCAGTCCAACATCTAAGGTGTCCCACAACACACGATGTAGGACCTCTACTGCCACAAGGGTGGCAAGACTTAAGGGGACAACTCAAAAAGGTGGATGGGGCAGAAAAGAATAAAAACACCGGGAAAACCACGACAGCACCAGTGCTCTCTAGCCCCACACCTCATGACCTCAGCAAACAGAGGGAGATGATGGGGCTTTGAGGATGTCAGGGGGGGCTGAAGCAGGAGGGCTAGTGGAAGGAGAATAAAAACATGTTTTTATACAAGCTTCCATGGTAGCAGTTCTGCCCTGAGACCTCCTTTTGTTATTGTTTGTTATAGGTATTGTATTTGGTTTTCTGAACTTGTCTCTGCCTCTGCCTCATTGATATGCAGATTTGAGAGCTTTTAAAGATCTCAAAGTCATCTTTCAGGATGCAGATCACGAAGTGCCATTTCAGCATCAGTGCCAAATAGCTTTTGTCCCCCAAAAATGGGGAGTTACAAACAGCTTGTTGGACATCAGAAGCAAGACCTGCCACTCTCAGGCAAGCATAGTGATGTAGGCAAATACCAGAGGCAGCAGCTCTTGCAGAGGTATCTGAGGCATCATAAGCAGACCTAGGCAAATGTCTGCCAGTTTCCAGCCCTGTTGGGATAGTGTGGACAGACCCATTTTAGCCAAACTGTCTGGCAATTTATCTATGACTGGCAGCATAGATTTCAGCAGGCTACTTTTTATTTGATCTTATAGGCCTGATAGTTAGCAATTCTGAGTCCCATGGAGGCAGAAACATATGTTCTTTTATTTTACTGTAACATCAGGTTTTCTGGACTCCTTGACAGGAGGCAAAGAGCTTATGTGTCGTGGAGCCCTGAATCCATTATGAGTAGCCATAATCACAATGGAGTCAGTTTCAGGTTGTGAAAAGCGAAAAAGTTTGAACTAGGGGCAGGATATTGTTTAGCTGCCTTCCTAGGTACAGTAGAATGTGTAGCTAGCAAGCTGGGTCTATGCCATGCAGCCTTGGTAGCATCCTCCAGAGCTGGAAAGACAGGAGGAATAACAATAGTGGGTACTCAAGGCACCTCCGGAAAATCATACAGGTTCCTTTTAGAGGAGTCCTCCTCCTCCTCCTCCTATGCTTCAAACCCCATAGTATCCTGCAACTGTCTAAGGAGAGCTTGAAATGAAGTATCCTCAGGAAGTGATCTGGGGTTGTAAACCACTATGTCTTCACTTCAGGAAGACAAAGTGGAACTAGAGCTCATGGCTATATGGAGATCCAAATCTCCTTCCTTCTCCCCAAAATCTTCCTCCATATCTAACAGGTTGGAATTGTACTCCTCCTCTTCCTCTATAAGAAGGGGTAAGGGTTCTCCATAGATACAGTCATTGTCAATGGCTGCTGAGGTGGAGGAATGATTACATGGTCTGTGAGGGTACCTGGTGTCATCAATGGCATAGATGGAGCCAGGACTGACAACAACGGTGCAGTAATCATCACCAGTTATGTGGGCAGCAAATGGCAGTCCAATACCACAGCCAGCACCACTTGTGAGTTGATGATGCCCAGTATAGGGGTCACAGCAACTGTTACTAACAGACCAGAGTCCATCGATGGAGGCTTCCCATCACTGGTAGCAGGAGTGCCAGAATCAGGCGCCAGTCTTGGTGTCACTGGGATGGTTGGAGGTCTACTTGAGTCGAGGATGCTGGTGTGGCTTTTGGCTGGGACTTACCTCTCCTTGACCCTGAATGATGTGGGGACCTGGATCGGCCCAGAGAGAGCAGTGCCATATCCTTGTATTTAGAAGTGTACCCACTCCAGCGATGAGGCTTTCACTGATTTCTCTTTTTCCTTGAAATGGAAAAAATACTTCAGGGAAACCAGTTAACCTCCATGATGACTGGTAGTTCACATCCGCATTCAGTCTGGCAGAAGAAGCTGGAGTAGAGCCCAGGACTTTCTGTGAAGCATCTATTTTCTGCCTTTCCAGATGATATGGTCAAATCCTTTGGCAGATGAAGCAGGCCTTCACATCATGAGCTAGGACCACAGAGCAAATACAAACAGGATAGTTGTCTTTATAAATCTTCAGTTCACAGCAAAAGAACTGGAATAACAGAGATTTAGATGGCAGCATACAGCAGTTATTTCTATGACAGTAGTAACTGTTGTGCAGATTCTTGTTTCTTGCACCTAATTGCAGATTGCCTGCAATAAAATTGCCTTCTCACTGCCTTCTCCTCTGTCCCCTGACTTGCAGCCGGCACTGCCCTCCAGCTCCAGCCGCAGAAGGGGCTCCGAGCCGCCAGCGGGCCGGCGGTGACCTCCAGCCGACCAAGAGATCCAGGAGGCCGGGAGAAGCAGTGTGAAAGGTACGGGCAAAGCCGCAAAATTTTTGCCCGCCTCCCCTCTTGGTTAATTGTATTTATACACTCTTTCCCGCCATTTCTCTCATCCACGCCCACATCTAATTCCTCTCTATTAACCCATACCTACCTCCCAACAATGCTAACTTGTTCTCTTTTGCTCCTTAGCCTCTCATCTCCCCATTCCATTATGATAATCATATTATACCCCTGTCATGACGAATAAGTTAATGAGTATGTTCTGCTCTCCACTGCCATCCACAATGTACAACCATCTATTCCTTATTCACTTTGAACCACTATTACACTGCAACCCTGGGTATCCTACATAAAGCCTCTCTAACAATCCAGCTCTCCTAGCCCTTTACATGTATCCTGGATCTATAAAACCCACTATGCCTGTCCATCAGACTCCTATGTTATGATAAAAGACACACCTATATAACAGGACCATCTCCCACTACACAGTGTGCATCTAGGACTAAGAGGAAATGCTCTCATCACTCTCTATCCCTATCCCTTGGTGCCCTACTCAAATTAATCTTCTACCTCCTTTTATGCATTGGCACCATTGAGATTAATCCTGGCCCCATTGTCAGTTTATCTTCCCCTGCTGAGCTGACTACCATAAAAGGACTAAGCTTCATACACTTCAATGCTTGCAGCCTCCTAAAAAAGTTCATCTTAATACAGGCTTGGGTGGCACATACTCTTCCAGACTTCCTGGTCATTCTCTGAATCTTGGCTCAGGCCTACAACAAAAGACAGTGTTGTAAACCTTCCCAATTACCAGCTCTTCAGAGCAGATCGCCTTCCAGGGGTGGTGGGGTATCATACATTAAGGACACCATCTCTGCAACCTGCCTCATCAACACATCTGAGCCAAATGAATTTGAATGTTTATCAATCAAAATTTCCTTCCTAATTCGTCTCCATTTAAACTGATTGGATGCTATAGGCCCCTCTGCAGGCCTTAAACTGCTTTCTCACCTAGGGTCAATTCTCAACCAAGGCCCTGAAGATACCGTCATCCTTGGTGATTTGAATTTAAACTGGTTGTCTAATGTATCTGCACCTTTGATAACCTTTTGTGACACCTATGGATTCACACAGCTGATTAAAGACCCAACTAGGATTAACTCAAGAAATTCCAGCAACAGCTCACCCTGGATATTATGTTGGTAAACAAGCTCATTTATACTCACATGCAGGAGTACTGCCAGGTGATGTAGTGACCATTACCCTATAGCTGGCATAAGATCCACACTCAAACCACCAAATCCTGCAGAATTTATCCTCAAAAGGTCAAAAAGAATTTCAATATCTCAGGTTACTCCATGACCTGAGTACTACAATATATTGGCAAGATTTCTATCTTACAACCTCTGTTGAAACAGCACTCCAGACTTTAAAGGATATTATCACCAATGTTCTCAATATTCATGCACCTATCACCAGTATCAGAACTAAGGTAAAATCCTGCCCTTGGTTCACCTCTGAGCTTAAAGCAGCCTTGAGAACCAGAGACAAGCTGTGGAAAAAGGCAAGAAAAACAAAGGACACCAGAGATTGGCTAAATTTCAGAAAAGCAAGGAATTCATGTACAAAAAAATAAGAACTGCCAAACTGCCTACTATACAGCTGAATTGGATGCCTCCTACAATAACCCATCCAGACTCTGGGGTACAATAAAAGGACTTCTGGGCCAGAATTCTACCCTGCCTTAACCACCAAATTGCTACTAAATGACACAGAAATTACAGGTAAACAAGAAATCTTAAATACCTTCAATGTTCACTTCACCACTGCTGGCCTAGCATTTGACTCATCACCTGCAAATATCCTGAGATCTTCCTTGAACCTGCAAACTACTGTGGGACAAATGGCCACTTCAACTTTTTCCTTCATCCCAATATCCGTGAAAGAAGTGGAAGATCTCCTCTAATTTAGACACAACTAAAAGTGCAGGTGCAGACTCCTGATCCCTATTTCCTGAAAATTGCTTCACATGTCTTATCTGCCCCTTACTCATCTCTTCAATCTTTCCTTAACTACTGGATCCATTCCATCTACTTGGAAAACAGCTCAAGTAGTTCCATTACTCAAATCTGGTGATACTAGGGATCTCAACAATTACAGACCTATCTCCATCCTACCAGTACTATCTAAGATGCTCGAAAACTAGTAAACTCTCAGTTAAGGGACTATCTGGATAACAATAACCTTCTAAATTCTGCACAATCTGGATTTAGATCAAAGCATAGCACCATTACTGCCTTAGCCAAGGTAACCAACGATTGGCAGACTAATTTGGACAAGAAAATTTTACCTGTGCTGTGTTTCTGGATTTGAGTAAAGCCTTGACACAGTGGATCATGACTTATTACTCACCTCCCTTAACTCATTAGGCCTGGATTCCCTATCACTCAACTGGTTTAAGGATTACCTTTCAGATAGGTCGCAACTGGTTAGAAATGGAAATTACCTATCCACCTCAAAATCTCTGCTAAGGGGCGACCACAAGGCTCTATTCTTGGCCCTATCCTCTTTGCTATTTATATAAACAATATTGATGCCAACCTCACTCAATCTAACATTCATCTGTTTGCTGATGATACTGTATTGTATGTCAGTAATCCTCACCTTCCAAAGCCTCAGAACTTCTACAATCCAATTTCCATTCTGCAGCACAATCTACTTGACAAAAACTACTTCTAAATGCAAAAACAAAAGCTATGTTCTTTACCACAAAGAGTTGTACTACCACTACCCCAGCATCCAACACCCTACATATATCCACCTTACTTGGAGAGAAACTTGAATTTGTTGATAACTTCAAATACCTTGGAGTCTGGATAGATAACAGGCTTGACTATTCTGTCCATATTGAAGAGCTACTTAAAAAGCTAAGACAGAGGCTCGGACTATTTTTTAGAATAAAACATTACCTAAACAGTGATTCCAAAAAGGTTAATTCAGGCCTCATTCCTATCCCTCATTGATTATGCTGATTTTCTACTGCCATTGTTCAAGTCATCTCTTACATAAGCTGGACACCCTGTATCACAGGTCCATAAGATTTATTACTGACCTTCCTCCAACACCCATCATTGCTCCCTTTATATGGCAGTCAACTGGACATCATTGCAACACAGAAGAAATAGGAATGCTGTTATCTGGATATTCAAAGCGTTAACAGGCAAACTACCACCTATATCACTGATTGCTTTACCCAAATTACAACCAGGCCATACACCTTAAGGATCAGTAAACTCATCACATTAAAGATCCCCAATGCCTGCACCCGGTATGGGAGGGCTGCTTTCAGCTATTCCTTAGCAGTTGCATGGAACTCTCTCCAAAAATCCATGAAGCTAGATAGCCTACTACCTCTGGCATCCTTCAAAAGATTGTTCTCCGCCCTTTTTCCAGAGCTCTGCAATTGCTTTTATAAAGCATAATCCCCTACCTATCTGACCCAACTAAACCTCCCTTTTTCTATCCATTATATTAACTCAATTTCTTTCTTCCAAATCACCGATTATATTCTCTTAAAAACTAGTTAGACCATATAACTTATATTTTAGGACTGCTATACCCTTTGTCCTCTTTTTTCCTACAGGCTAAATGGTTCTATTGTTACTTGTATATATGTAAATTGTTGTATATAATCATTTCATGCCATTGTATTGCTATTTATTCTATTCTTGTCTATGTAATAATACTTGTATCCTCATTTGTATGACCACTCAGGTCCATCTTGTAAATGAGCTTTGCTCAATGATGTTCGCCTGAATAAATAAAGATTTTGATTGATTGATTGATTGATTGAACTGTTCATGAGAAAAAGTTAAGTAAATGATATTACTGTTTCTTCAACAAGGCTTGACATTGGTGGGATAGAGAACAGGAGTGGAGGGGCCGCCCATGTTATATAGGTGACATCAACATATGTCAACTTGGGCATCCCCAGCTGGGTAAAAGTTACCAAGTGGTCCTGATGCTGATGGCTTACAGTTTCAAAGGTGTGGCTCAATAGAGAGGATATCCTCGAAGAAGATCTGGAACTACAATAAACTTAGCTGGAGCAGGGAAAAAGTGTTTTTAAAACTGCAATAAACTAGGTTTGCCCCCAGCACAGTCGTAGCACTACCGCTTACGATGCTGCCGACAACCTGGGTTTGGAAATGAGCCCAGGGAGTCAAAGAGCTGGCCTGGGGAAGGAGGATTGCATGTCTACTGGACTGCTGTCCTCCTCTGGGGGGGGTGGGGGAGCTGCTGGTGCTCGCTCGACCCCTGGTGCCATAACGTCATTGCACACCACGACTCCTTGGGGAACAAGAAAAACATGAAATGTCTGGTCATAGCAGGTGGACGTCCACCCTGCATCACAGGCCCCGCACCCGCTCACTCCAAAAAAATGACAGAGTCTCTGTCAGGGGATGGATACCCCAGTGTCCTCACTCTAGGGGCCAAGCCAGAGTGCTAGGGAG
Organism: Neoceratodus forsteri; assembly: GCA_016271365.2. Classification (NCBI taxonomy): domain Eukaryota; kingdom Metazoa; phylum Chordata; order Ceratodontiformes; family Ceratodontidae; genus Neoceratodus; species Neoceratodus forsteri. The sequence goes on from JADMNL010000030.1 coordinate 76,886,615, forward strand.
TCAAGGGAAGTCCCGAAAGGCATGACGGGGCTGGGCATACACACTGTGTATGGAAACCTGAAAATAGGCACTTGGCTGTCTAGTGTGACTTACCCGCTACACAAAAGCCAATAGGAGTCCAGACAGAAGGGCCAGTCAGATGGGGAAGGGAAAAGCTTACCAAAATAAATAAATAAAAAAAAAACTACAATAAACTCAGCTGGAGCTGAAGAAACTGCAACTGCAACTGAAGAAACTGGAACTACAGTAAACTCAGATAGAGCTAAAGAAACTGCAGCTCCAACTGCAACTGTAGAAACAGGAACAGCAACAAACTGAGCTGGAGCTAAACAAACAGGATCTTCAATCAACTCCAAAACCCTAGTGGGTTATGTTGTAATCAGTACTCAATCAGTTTATTCAAAACATCGAAAAGGGGAAAAAGTTAATTAAGCAGATGTTCACCGAAAATGACGTCCTAAAAAAAATTATTTGTGAGCTTGTGCAACTTACATAAACTGGAAGATAACCCATGATCTGCATATATTTTAATATTACTATCAAGAAGGATCATGAAAGTTATGTGAGACATTTTTTATGAGGACTCAAAAGTATACAGTATACAGTAGACAGATGTGCAATGTGGATGGGGAAGGAATTGTTGCTACACGAAGGTGTGGGATTTGTGTGTTTGATGTTAGTTGGGAGTAGAATAGCTCTGTGGTCACCACAATTGTTCTGTGGTGAATCACTTCTACTGTAAATTTAATTGTATTCATATAGTTTGGCGGTTTGTGTGTGCCTTTTGTGGGGTTCTCTTTGTGACCAGGATTTGCTGGCTTGTTGCTGCCGTGGCCTTATGTGGTACTGTAACTGATTTTCACTGTTTGGTGTGCTTTCTGGGCTGCTTATTTCTTGTTTTTAAAAAAAGGTTTTGTTTTTTTCAAATGCATTATAGTGTATGGGGGTCCTTTACTGTGTATGGAAATCATACACCTGAAAAAGTTGTTCTGCTGCAGTAGTGATATAACTATTAAAGCAGAACGACTTTTCATTCTGCTGTACTAACTACTGTATGTCACATTAAAAGCATCCCGATCAGCTGTCCCTCATTCACACTACTGTTGTTCGCACTAGAGTGAAGCATGCAGTCAGTAGTTTTTTAAAAAAACAAGTAAAAGTAAAATACACTATATAAAATAATACATGGGAAACCATGCATGCCAGGGTGTTTTCCCACCTCGTAGATACCATGGTGACAGGGACCTCTCAAGCTTCGCTCTTGTACGCCCTCTGTCATCATGGTAACCACTCACTGGAAAAACAGCCTTGTTTTGTGTGGTTTCCCATAAATTATTCAATATGTTTAGTCAGAATCCAGCTGTTGCTAAGAGATAGCTTTCCTGGCATAGTGTTCTGGTTCTAATAGAACATCTGAAGTAGCAGCACACTGAATTCTAGAACACTAAGATTTGTTCTTAACATTTGGATAACAGTAAGATTTGATACACGTGAATAGATATTTATGTATTTTTTTTGTATATTTGTGCACGGTTAAGGGAGTAAGGAAGGTGTAGGAAATATTGGTTCTAGTCTAAGGATACTAGGCAGATAGAGGAAAGTGAGTTATTAAAAACAGTCTAGGGTTTTATAACATCAGTATAGAGATGAAATACAATGGGAAAGTTTTCAGTTTTGGTGAATGTGGTGCACTCTTGTCCCGGGTTACGGTTTGGAGTAGGGGGCACTGCCCCATCTGCAGGACCTTTGCAGAGCTCCATGCTCAGCAGGTAGCAGCAAGAGATGAGATATCTCAGCCATGGTATCAGTTCAGATGGGGTCCACTCCCCACACCCCCACTCCCCCAGAGGCCACTGGGCCAGGGGGTTGGAGGGTGGCAGGGAAGGGGAGGGAGAAGGTTGGCAGGGACAGCCACAAGGGGTTTGACTAGTCTCACACCATCCGGACAGCAGATCTCTTTGCAACTCTGGAGGAGGCTCAGGTACCTAACTGCACTGGGTGGTATTCTGAGTCAGTTGGGGGAAATGAGTAGGATGACTTGGTGGCACCCATGGGGTGAGCAGGAGGAAGTCAGCAGGAGAGTCTTAGTGATTGGGGAATCAATGATTAGGGGAGTAGAGAGGGTGGTGGGTGGGATGGGGAGTGAAAAGGTCAGATGTCTTCCTGGTGCATCAGCCATCTAGGGTATATATAGGATAGGGAGGATGGCAGAGAAGTGGGGAGGGAGCTGGGGGTGTTGGTACACTTGTGTACCAACAACCTGGCAAACCAGCCTGTGGAGGAAGTGAAGCAAACTTTCAGAGGTGGGGGGACAGACTGAAGGTGCACTCAGCCTCCAAGGCTTTTTCTCAGGTCCTCCCTGTGTAGAAATGGGGAATGGGAACGAGAGAGTAAGAAAGGAAGAGATTAAGGAGTTTAATGGGTGGCTGAAGGGATGGTGTCAGGAAGAGAGATATCGCTATGAAGGGGACTGGGGGGCTTCTACGACAGGAGGCTCTTCAAGGGGATGGCCTTCACCTGAGAAGAGGTGGGGGCAGTGCTCTGGGGCAGAAGTTTGATGGCTACAGTTAAACTGACTTGGGGGGGCAAAGGCTAGGGGAACCACGAGAAGGGAGAGCAGGTTGGGAACCTAGCTAGGGCTCCCCCTGAACAGGGGACTAGTAGCAACAAGGTAGGTAAACTGTAAGGTTGAAGTTCAAATTAGGTTAAGGGAAGAAGCCAATGAGGGAGAGCTGACAAAGCCTACATTCAGCATGAAAAATTAAACAATTGTGAAGACTAAGGAAGAATAAGGGAGAAGGAATAGGAACAAAGTAGGAGGGGGATCAGAAGAGAAATGGAAAGGGGTCTGCCTTAATGCCAGGAGTCTGGGAAATAAAATTAGTGAACTCCAGGCAATGGTGGCAGACACTGCAATGGACCAAGTAACCACCACAGAAACCTGAGTCACAGAGAATAATGACTGGGACCTGACAGTCCCAGGCTACGCCATGTTTAGATGGGGTAGAGGAAAAGGTAAAGGAGGAGAAGTAGCCCTATATGTCAGAGAAGGCATAGAGACAGTGGAGGATGGAAACATCAGGGGAGGTAATGGGGAAACGGAATTGCTGTGGGTTCAGCTCATGGCATCCTCAGGCATGAAACTACAGATAGGGGTGATCTATAGACCCCAGCACAGGAGGAAGAGAGAGATAAGGAGCTTGGGGCAGAACTAGAAATGGTGGTGGCAAAAGGGGAGATGGTGGTGGGAGATCTAAATCTGCCAGATATTGCCTGGGTCACTCCAATAGCCAGGAGCTGCAGACGTCAGGCCCTACTGAATACACTGTAGAATTGCCTGCTGGTGCAACTGGTTAAGGAACCCACTAGGCAGGATGCCATTCCTGATGTGGTGCTCACCAACGCGGAAGTGCTAGGAGCAGTTAGGGTAGCGGATCCACTAGGGTCCAGCAACTGTCGTCGAGGCATAGGTCAGGAAGCACAGGCAAACCAGGAGAAGTTATAAAATTCACAAGTAGCATTTTATTATCAATAACAATAAAATAATATTGTGCATGATTGCTCTTCACAAATGCAGTACAAATAAAAATCCTTCCTCTGAGTCTCTCTCTAAAATCTCATTTTCTATCTATGTAGACAGACTATTGCTCTCTTTATATGAGATTCCTTTGCCTGGCAATTTAACTTCCCCATCCTATTCTTAAAAGTTGCATCTCCTGTTTTTCACAAAATGCAACAAGATTGTTTTTTCATTGACCTTCCTGTGAACAGCCTGAAGAGTACATTAGTCTTCTTAAAAAAAGTAAGACATCCTGTTCCACAGCTAGTTTCCCATTAATAATTCTTAAACAAGCTTGTGGAGGTCAACATACTGCTCAAGGTTAACCCCTTATATTATAGATTGCCATGTTTTAAACAAACCCAAATAACTGCATTCATTTTAACAGTATAAGTATACACATTTGCAAACTAAGAGATCCCAGTTTAACTTACAGATTCATATATATGTTTCTAACCACATAGAAACAAGGGAAGAAAGAAACAATGGAAACAGCAAGTGAAGGAAGGGAGAAATTGGGGGAATCGTGGGACCTTCCAGATGGCCAGTTACTAGGTGCCACAAGGAAGATTTGATTGTGCAATCAGACAGGCAAAAAATATTGCTTTTAACTCTTAGGCTGCCAATAGAATTAGAACGTATAGGAATTTTGGACTGATATATCAGTCCATGACTTAGCAAGAGTTAACTCTGTCTGCATAACAAATTGGACAGGGACTTACCAAACCATGTCACATACCCCCTCTTTAAGAGGGAACCTGTTTTTTTCTCTTTATAAAACAGGTTTCCAAAACCTTATTTTATTTCCCTTTTAACATTACCTTATAACATTTCCATTTTTTTTTGCATACATAGTATCCCTTCTTCATGACACCTATTACAGCAAACATTTCGGTTAAGCACACGCATTTGTGGTGGTGGAGGCTCTGGATTCCATTGCTCCAGTCTGTCTGTGTTTATCCACTCACTCTTCACTCTCAGTCCCCTTGGTTTGATGGGACCTTGAGGGAGTTGAGACAAGGGGGACTAAGGTTGGAATGAGGCTGGCAGAAATCCGGCCTTGATGCCAACAGGCTTAGATTGATGACCAATTATAAGGACTATCTCCCATAAGAAGGTAAAGTTCCTGTCCGGAGAGAGCACCGCTGCACAGAATCGACTGGCTCAGCTCCTCCAAACAGTTAACTGGCTGTGCAATCCAGCTCGTCTTCAGTCGTGGAGAGCATTGTCACAAGAGAAATGTGATGAGTTTGCTCAATTCTTTGCAGATAAGGTTGCTGACATCAGGTCTGAAATCCATGCGGTGTGTTCTGTTGGGAGAGGCAGTGGTCAGTGGGAGGTTGCTGCCCCTCGGTTTGTCTGGTCTGACTTCAACCATTTGGCAATCGAGGATGTCATGTGGATTGTCCAAGAGTTGTGGCCGACCTGCTATAGCTTGGACTCGTGCCTAACTCACCTCCTAGTGGAGTGTGTTGAGGTCATCGGCCCGGTCCTAGCCGAGATAGTTCGGTGCTCATTAGAGACAGGTATATTTCCAGACACCCTAAAGGAGGGTGTGGTAATGCTCCTCCTTAAGAAATCTTCTCTTGAACCAGACTGTCTGGCTAACTACAGGTCAGTCTCTAATCTTCCCTTTACGGGGAAGGTTATTGAGAAGGTGGTTGTGCTGCAGCTGGAGGTCCATCTTACTATCCACGACATCTACGATCCTCTCCAGTCAGGATTTTGGAAGAGGCACAGCACCGAGATGGCCTTTGTTCAGGTACTCAATATGGGCTGAGATTTCACTGCTGTGCAGATGATACTCAGCTCTACATGTCCTTTATGCCCGAGCAGGATGATCCTGTCTCAGTGTTTAATAGCTGCCTGGCCGAGATCCAGGACTGGATGAATGGCAACTGGTTGAGGCTGAACCCTGATAAGACCAAGGTTTTGGTTGTGAACCCGGGTCATCGGGTGGAGGGGGCACGAGTAGGGCAGCCCACTGGGCTTTGGCTTGGGGCAGCCAGCTAGTTACCTCTGATCAGGTGCAAAATCTGGGCGTTATTCTTAATGACAAACTGATGCTTAAGACCCAGGTGTCGTCCATCATCAAGTCCTCATTTTACCATCTGAGGAATATTGCCTGGATCAAGCACCTGGTCCCACCTGATGACCTCCCAACATTGGTCCACACCTTTGTGACTGCTTGCCTTGACTACTGTAACTCCCTATACCTAGGGCTACTGGGGGTTGATATTACTGCTTGCAGCTAGTGCAGAATGCAGCTGCCAGGCTGTTGACTGGCTTACCTCAATCTTGCCATGTCACGCCTGTGCTCCGTGGCCTGCACTGGCTGCCTATTCAGTGGCATATCACCTTCAAGGTCGGGTTACTGACCTATAAAGCCCTACATGGACAGGAACCAGGTTACCTGCAAGATCTTCTGTGCCCTTATCACCCCCGCTGCCCACTCCACTCCGCCGATGAGGGATTGCTAGAGATTCCCAGGGTGTGTTTAAAGACCTCAGGTGCTCAGTCATTTATGTTTGCAGCCCCGACCCTGTGGAATTCTCTGCCTCGCTATATAAGGGAGTGCCTGACTGTGGAGAGTTTTAAACCTGCATTAAAGCACATCTTTTTAGCCTTGCCTTTTCAGACTATGAATGAATTACTGGCTTGCTGTTGATTGATTAATTATTGTATTTTTATCATTCTCTTATTTATTGTCTTAATTATTGTACAAGTGCTCGGATACATGATGACTTGCACTTTTTAAAAATAAAATAAGTTGAAGTTGAAGTTCTTTTATTACATCTAGTGGCCCTCTAGTTTCTCTACCATACAGCATTTCAAAGGGTGAAAAACCTGTTGATGCTTGTGGCACTTCTCTGTAAGCAAAAAGCAGGTAAGGTAAGTATTGGTCTGAATCTTTCCTTTCACCTTTGACAAACCTTTTTAACATGCATTTTAGGGTTTGATTAAAATGTACAACAAGACTGTCTGTCAGAGGGTGACAAGGGGAGGTTCTTATGGCAGTGATACCTAGTAGTTGGCACAGCTTCTTCAGTAATGCAGCACCAAAATTACCACCCTGATCAGTAATAATCTCTTTAGGTATGCCCACCCTGCTCAAAAGTTTGGCAAACCCTGCTGCCACTTTTGGGGCTGTGACAGTACACACTGGAACTGCCTCTTGGTATTGAATAGCATAGTCACATATTACCAGAATTAATTGATTATCCTTTTCACTTTTGTCTACAGGGCCAACCACATCTATTGCAATTCACTCAAAAGGCACATCTCTCAAGGGTAGGGGTACCAGGGGCACCTTGTCTTTTTCAGTTATTGAGGCTACTTTCTGACATTCAGCACAAGAACTGCAGTAGGTAGCAACATCCTCATGAATCCTAGGCCAGTAAAGTCTGTACAGCAACCTGGCAAAGGTGCAGTACCTCCCCAAATGACCAGCCATGGGACTATCATGTGCTATCTGTAACAACTCAGTTCTATACTTCTTTAGAATGACCAGTTGTTCTATCTGTTCCTGCATCTGTGGATGAACCCAAACTCTGTACAGTAGCCCATTACATTTTTTAAACATTGGTTCACCCAGTTTTGTTTCACACCCAGCTGCTTAAAATAACCTTGGAGAGAAACATTGTTAGTATGCTCAGAAAACAAAATCACAATCAGTTGTCAATTTAGTTTCAGCATTTTCATATATCACCCTTTTTGTCCATCAGTCTTTTGCTGTCACTATTTTTTCAGGCACCTTCTTTTTTCCCAGGATTTACAGATCTGAGAGCTGGGCTCAAACAAGTTCAAATCAAAGTCATCAAAGGGAAAAAGAGTCCCCAACATCTGAGATTATCTTTCCCTGTGTTCTTGTCATTACAGCTGCTGAAACAACAGAATGTACTCTCTCTTTGACTAACTTCATGTAGCAAATCCTAGAAAGTTGTTTCAAGTAATCACAGGTACAGGTAACTTTGGTATTACCCCCACTTTCATTTGGTGTGACACTCTATTAATGTTCGGAGTCACTTAGGTGGTGGGAAAGTATTGCGTGCCCCCATGAATGTGGATGACCCAGTACTGGTCCGTCTGCATAGTCTTTCATCAGAACTTCAGCATGCACCAGGGTCTGTTAGCTTCCCAAAACTATAAGTCCCTTCACAGTCTTATCCCCCACCTTGACATCTGTTAAATACTTTCCCCAATTTGTTAAGGCCAAATTTGCTCCAGTGTTACCCTCCTTATTTTTATGGCAGTTTCTTGCAATATGACCTGACTTATGACAGTTATAGCAAATAGTCTTTAGGTGCAGATTTGTTATCCCATCAGAGTTCTTGTCTGACCCGGAGTTAAATTGGGAAAAAGAGATCTTACTGGTCCCTGGCTGTTACTTCATTGCTGCAGTGTCTGTCTGGCCATCTGATAGTCTTCAGCCAAATAAATTAACTTTTCCCCACTTTCCAATCAGTGTTCTTTACCCAAAGCTGTACATCTGTAGGAAGGCTGTTTATGAATTGCTCCATTGTAAATATGTCGATGATCTGTGGGACTGTTTTGCCCTCTGGTTGGAGCCATTTAATGAAGAGTTCTTTGAGTTGAGTGATGGCTTCTTGAGGATTGTCAACTGAGTTGTATTTCAGGGACCAGAATCTTTGCCTGTAGGTCTCCCTTGAGATGTCATATCTTTTAAAGATTTCTCTTTTTACAATGTCATCGTTTTCTGACTGTACAGTGTCCATATTGTTGTAGGCAAGTTGGGCTCTACCTGTCAGATAAGGTACCAGCTTGATTGCCCATTGCTGTTTTGGCCACTGGCAGGCTCCGGTGACCCTTTCATAAGTTGTCAGGTATGCTTCAATATCATCCAAGGGACACAGCTTTGTAAGTTTAATGTATTTTAAGCTGTTTGTATTTTGTTGATTTACTGGACCCATACCATATCTACCAGCTTTGATAGCCTGCACAGCATCCAGCTATCACTGCTCCTGTCGCTGCATCAGATGTTACATCTCTTCTCTTTGCCATCTCTTCTCTTCTCTTCCCTGTGCCTCTAGATGCTGCATCTCTCTTTCTCTCTGTTTCTCATTCTCTCTTTGTTGTGTAGTCCACCATTTGAAGAAGGCAGACATGCTTTCAGGTTCTGTCCCTGAATGTTCTTCTTCTTCTTCTTCTTCTTCTTCTTCTTCTTCTTCTTCTTCTTCTTCTTCTTCTTCTTCCATTACTGGTGCCAGCTGTACAATCTCAGTTTGGACTGTTGTTTCTGTTTCTAGTTTGGCTACTATTCTTCTGGTAATCACTTCTAGGCTTGCTACTGCAGGATCCAGACTTTTCTTCTATGCTTCCCTGGTACTAGGTCTAGTATCCATGCACAAAACTCTTGGCTTAGAGTATGCACAGCAAAAATTCCACTTGTGACACCAACTGTCAACGAAGCATATGTCAGGAACCATAGGCAAACCAGGAGAAATTATAAAATGTATAAGTAGCATTTGATTTTTATCAATAATAATAAAATAAAAAATAAAACTGCACAGAGTAGCTCTTCACAAAGGCAGCACAAACAAAAATCCTTCCTCTGAGTCTCTGTAAAATCTTAGTCTTTCTCTATCTATCTACAGATTCTATTTTCACATACATATTCATATATAACATCCAGAAGTTAGAACTAGACTCACAGATGCCCAGCAAGGCATTTAAGTGTCTCAGAAACTGCCTCATTGGGGTGGGGGGGGGTGCCATGGAGGATTAGTGACACAGTGTGGAAAAATAAGGGATGGCATAATTATGGCAACCAACCTCTGCATGAAGGAAGTGAGTAACAGTAGAAGGAACAAGACACTTCTTTGGTTCTCAATGGAAGTGGCCATGGTGGTGAGGGGAGAAAAGAGTGGGATCCAGAAGGCATAAGGAAATGCAGAGGGAGGAAGACAGGGAGGCATACCAAGCAAAGCAGAGGGAAGCAGGAAAGGCAGTGAGGGAAGCAAAGGTGCAGACAGAGGAAAGGATAGCCAAAGTGGTAGCTAAAGGAGATAAGACTTTCTTCAGGTACATAAGTGAGAAGGGGAAAGCAAGAGGAGGGATAGTGCAGATAAGGAGACTGGCAGGGGGAGACTGTGCAGAAGAGGATAAATAAATAGCAGACATCCTGAACAGATACTTCTGCTCAGTCTTCACAGTGGGAGGGGGGGAGACCACCAGGGAGCAGCAGGAACAAAGGGGGGGGGAGGTGGGCAAAAGTCCATTTTCAGAAGAAACAGTCCTGAAGAGACTTGCAGCTCTGGAAGTGGACAAGGCTATGGGACCGGATAGGATACACCCAAGGGTACTAAAGGAACTCAGGTTGGTGCTAGCTGCCCCACCGATGGCCTTATTCAACAGCTCAATGCAAACAGGTGTGGTTCCAGAGGACTGTAGGAGAGCAGACATGGTCCCACGCCATAAGAGCAGCAGCAGGTAGGAGGCTGGCAACTATAGGCTGGTCACACTCATATCAGTGGTGGGGAAATTAATGGAAACCCTGTTAAAAGAAAGGTTGGTAGAGTATCTTAAATTAAATGGGTTACAAGACCAAAGGCAGCATGGATTCATGGGGGGACGATCATGCCAGATGAATTTGATTGATTTCTTTGACTGGGTGTCCAACGAAATTGATCAGGAGAGGGCAGTGGACATGGCTTATCTGGAATTTAACAAGGCCTTCAACACTGTGCTGCACAGTAGACTGATAAAGAAACCGAACAGCTTAGCAGCCTAGGGATGGGATTCAAACAGCCCTCATCCCTCAGGTGTGAATGCAGAAGCATTACTACAGCCCTCATCCCTCAAATGTGATGGCAGCAGCGAAGTTCTATGGTCCCCATCCCTCAAGTGTGATGGCAGCAGCAACAGCACTATGGCCCCCATCCCTCAGGTGTGACTGAAGAAGCATTACTATGGCCCTCATCCATCAGGTGTGAGTGCAGCAGCCACAACACTATAGCACTCATCCCTCAGGTGTGAATGCAGAAGCATTGCTACGGCCTTCATCCACCAGATGTGATAGCAGCAACAGTACTACAGCTGCCACAATCAGCTCTGTCTGCATCACTTTAGTCCCCATCCCTTGATACCTATGCCCAACTTAGTCAGAGCTCAGATGTAAATTAAACCAAACCACCAGATGCCATGGTAGACTCCTTTGGTTCAGTTCTATCTAACATTTGACTGCCTGACTTTGCTTCTTTGAAAATAAAGTGCAACCCCACGAAAATTGTACTCATTTCTGCAGCTTGATTGACTGGAACACTGAGAGATTGTGACATCATGATTAGTTTGTCCTAGTGGGGTTTCATCCATTGAGTGATCTTAAGGTTTCCAAGTCAGTGTTCCAACCACAAGCCAACAATATCACCATTTAGGACAGTATTTATTGGCACTGCCACTCTCCAATACTGCCTACTGATCCTGTGTTAACACAGACTGCACCTACACCAGCAAAGTCAGCCCCTTCCCCAAAGACAAATACAGACAACTCCCCCAAGCACCAACACAGACAACCCTGCACTTACACTGGTATACCCCCACCACACCCAACAAACACACCTAGCTCTCCCACCACAACAACTCAGCTAGCCCCATCCCCAAAGCACCAACACACTCCCCCCAGATGTCAGACAGCCACTGCACCAATGCAGTCAATCCCCTCCCCAAAAATCAAACACAGTAAGCCCCTTCCAGAACCAACAGATAACCCTGCACATATTTAACCAATTAACCCTCCACACTTAAACAAATACAGGCGGCTTACACAATACCCAATACAGCCCACTCCCCATCCACCACGGCCCCAACACAGAAAGCCCATCCACCAACATGGCCTATCCTCACACCCCACAAAACTGCCAGTCCCAGTCCCTCCCACCCACCCAAGTGAGCACAGACAGTCCCAGCATCCTTCCAATACTGAAAGTTTCAACACCCCACTCAAGCAAATGTAGGTAGCTCCTGCAAACAGACCCAAAACAAACAGCCCCTTGCAACACAGACAGTCCCTGCAGAAACATTGCCAGTCCCCCCACCTCATCCAAACAAGCTCAACCAGTTCCTCTACTCTCACTCCAAACATAGGCAGCCACTGCAGAAACATGGACAGTCCCCAAGCCCACCCAAGTGAACACAGCAAGCTACCCGGCCCACACCCCAACACAAATAGCCCATGCGCTAACACAGACAGCTCTCCATGCACCGATGCAGTCAGCCTCACACCACTGTTGCCCTCAACAAGCCCAACCAGCTAACCCACCGCACCTATACAGCCCCCCATGAAAACTGGCAGCCCCTGCACATTCCCAGTGACATTTATATAATACATAACTGCAGGTACTGGTATAACAACTTAACCCACCCCCTACACAGACATTTTATTTCCACAGCTCATCTCTGATCTCCCATTAAAACCCTGAACAGCCTTCAGCTCAGCACTCCAGCCAATACCATATATCCAAACTCAGTTCCCCACCAACTACATGCATGTACCCCCTCCATCCCATCTACCAACACACATGCACACCCCTTCCAAAGGAGTTCACTTAAAAATACGGTAAACAAATCGATTCAGTGCTGGGAGACCCAGAGAGAGAGATCACCCAATCATTGCAGACTCACTGTGCCATCTCAAAATTGAGACCAGCCTGTCATGAATGTCAGCAGCAATGCAGCTCACCCACAAATGCAGCTTAAAATTTTACAGATCAAAGCAATGCTCCCCAAACTCAGTGGCAGGGAGGGGGGGGAGTTGAGAAACCAGCACAGGGAAAGTCGTGGCTGCCATGATGACCTGAGTGACACCCCTCCCACCTCAGCAAGATACCTATCCAACTTCCCAGATCTCACAACATGGGTGGCCAAAGTGGTAAACTGGGTAAGGAATTTGCTAATGGATAGGTGACAGAGGGTGGTGGTTAACAGCACTCACTCTAATGAGGGGAGAGCGACCAGCGGAGTGCCGCAGGGCTCAGTAGTCAGATCGATCCTCTTCAATGTCATCATAAGCAACATTGCAGAAGAACTGGAAGGGAAGGTATGCCTTTTTGCAGATGACATCAAAATCTGTAATAGGGTGAACACTCAGGAGGGGTTGGAGAGAATGCACAGAGACCTCAGGAAACTCGAGGAGTGATCAAGAGCATGACGGTTGGCTTGATGTCGATCTCAGTTTTTAACTTGCACTTGTGCTTGTACATCATATTTCACACTTTATCCTGTTCCACGTTTGTACCTATTATGTATTCCTGCTGCTATTGTCTGCACTGTATTTCCATCATATAAAGTACCTTACTGTTACATTGTTTAATCCTGTAACCCTTTCCCCAGGCTGCATTTGAAAATGAGCCTCAGCTCAGTGTGCCTTTCCCACTTACCAATTTTCAAATAAATAAATAAAATAAATAATTGCCAAAAATGTAAAAGCAGGCACCTAGGGTATATGGACCCAGGAGCAGAGTATAGGATGGGGGGAATGTAATGACAGTCATGTAGCAGGAAAGGGACCTTGGGGTTATCATATCTGATGACCTCTAAGTGGCAAGGCAGTGCGACAAAGTTGTAGGTAGGGTCAGTGGGATGCAAAGGGAGCAGTATCTCCAGCAGGAGGAGGGAGTTGGTGTTGCCACTGTATCGCTCGGTTATAAGACCCCACCTAGAGTATTGTGTCCAGCTCTGGAGGCCACACCTCAGAAAGGACAGACAGGGTGGAGGTGCATCAAAAGCCCTATGAAGAGAGACTAAGGGATTCCAACATGTAAACCCTAGAAAAGAGGAGAGCGAGAAAGGACGTGATAGAGACCTATGAGTACCTCACGAGAGTGAACAGGGTACTGGAGGGAAGTCTCTTTCAAATGAGAAAGAGCATCAGGATCAGAGGGCATGAGAACAAGCTGGAGGGGGGAAGTTTAAGAGGGATGTAAGGAAGTACTACTTCACTGAAAGAGTGGTGAATGACTGGAACAGACTGCCAGCAGAATTGGTGGAGGCTAAACCAGTAGGGAGCGTCAAGCATGCATGGGATAGACATAGGGGAATATTAGTAAATAGGCAGGGAGGATAGAGAGTCACCAGAGACGAGTTGGGATCTGCAGAGAAAGCTTAGGCAGGAACCATCTGGGCAGACTCAGTGGGTATAGCAGTCCTTTTCTGCTGAGAAATTCTCTGTTTCTTTGTTTGCATGTTAGCTTTTCACCATTGAAACATTTCGGTGTTGTGGACTTCATGATAGCAACCAGTTTCATTTTTTGTGTGCCAGACATGTTAGAGCACAATAACACTGAGATGTGTTGCCTTGCTCCTCCCAACCCCCATCATGTGGGCTCAGCCTTTAATGTCAAAGTGCCCTCCAGGGTGGCCCTGAAATAAAGTCCAGTTTCATCACAATTATAAATGTTGTGAGGGCTAAAATCATTAAGGATCTGCCGCAGCACACCTGTAACCCAGTGTAGAGTCTGCGTCAGCATCTTTTTTTCTCACTATGGCAATTTTTAATACACAATGCCATGCCGGTCTTTCCAGTGGCACAGCCACCCATTAGTGGCCACGAAGGGCGACCTCAAGCATATCTGCCAACTGCTGAGCCTTATATTTGGTTACGGGTTGTTGTTCGTGGAAATCCATATGACTCCAATTGCTACTGTATGACAGTAGTGACATAGCTACTCAAGCACAACTTCTCATTGTACTACTGTAGCTACATCACACACAATCATGCGTTCACGAACTCTCCTCCCAAAACAAAAACGTTCCCATCAGTACTGATTTTAAACAAACAAGCCCACCCAGCTGCTTAACACCCTATGTCTCATAGTAATAAATCAAAACTGTATCTTCTGTTTTTATTGTAAATGCATTTTCTTTCATAAAAATGTTCCACCTGAGTCAGACCAGTGGTGTGGTGGACTAATTCACTGACTGCCTCAAGGCTTGTCACACCAGCGACCCTTGTTTGGGAATAGATGCCGGTTGCTAACGGGCTAGCCATGGGAAGGAGGATTGAGCATCCCAGAGACAGCCCTCCTCCCTTGGCCCATGCTTGGCTGCCACATGGAGGAATCTGGGTAGTAGCACCATGGGACTGCAAGAAGGTTGCAAGAAAGTAGGAAAGACCCCACACCTGGATGCCGGGGGTGTTTCCACAGAGGCAAAGCATGCACATTTCATCACTGCATGTGCATGGACCCAAAGGAAGAAAACAAAGGGAAAAAAAAAACACCAACTACAGTGCAGTGACAGCTCAGTCCCTCGCAGGCCCTGCACCAATGACTGGGCTTCTATGGTAAGTCCTATGGCAGAGGACACTACAGAGACAGGTAAGCCCCAGAGAAGTCAGGCGACAAGGCCGGGAGGTCCAGTCCAGATCGGGGGGGGGGGGTCAGAGAGAACAAGGAGGATAAACTACTGATTTTAAAACAATGTCCCACATCAGCCAGGCGACAATCCTCTGTTTCAGTAAACGTAGGGTTGAGATGGCACCAGGGACCACTGCAGCTTTGCTCATGAGGTCTCTGTAATGTTGTCTCGGTCCCTTGATGGAAAAACAGCCTTGCTGTGTATCACTGCCCACACATTATTTTCAGCGTGTAGTCTCACTGCCTGAAAAGGATTTACTATGTAACATTCCATTCTTTGTCATTTGACTTACTAGTCTCAGGGATGCCTACTTATCTCTGGGTGTATTTCTTAACTAATTGCTAATCTGTCACATTCATGTGTAAAATGTTTTTTTTTTTCTCTGAGCTTTTTGAAAATGAGTTTTCTAAAAAATCTATTATTTTTTCTGATGAAGATCTCTGTGAGTTTGAGAGCTTAAGGTCTCTCTGTAATCTCTGTTGGTCCAATAAAAGGTATCAAATCATCTAATTTGTGCATCTTGCCTGAAAGGGAGCATGTTTCAAAAGGTGTTTTTATTTGGCTGGTAAAGCGATGAAATCACCTGATAAATTGATGCCATAATTAATTAATGTTTTGAAGTATAGCAAGAGAGAGAGTTCAGTATCAATCAATGAAGGGGTAAGTGGTTGAAAATTAAGATAAAAAGCTTTAGAAAATGAAAAATGAACACTTAATTTTAAGAAAGTGTCTGTGAATCTAGAAATACCATAAACAAGACAAATTAGCTCTTGCATCAACCAGTCTGCCACAGAACGAACCAGCGCACCTCATTGTTGCTGAGTAAACCTACCTGCTACATCTCACTTACCTTACACCTTGGCCCCAGGCCTTCAAACGCCCCAAACTGGTCACAAAATGAAATGGCAACATTTGTTTTTGCAATAGCATTTTATAAGCTTTGGGGACTATGGGACCCTATCGCTAAACAAAGCCCCCTTCCTATTATCAGTAAAGTAGAGTGTAACATAAGCCTCAGAGCCATGGGGGTCAAGTCCCTGTAAGCCCCCTTCTATAATTCCAATAATGTGTGCCATTTTTCTGGGGTAGTTTAAATTTGTAGCCTAGTTTGGCTTTTATTAACTTCTTTTCAGCATCAGTATTTCTGTGAGTGTCCACTCCTCTGTATCAGTGTCTACTGCACTGGCTCAGGAGAGGATTTAGATGTCAAGGGTGACCATACACCATCCCACCCCTCCCCTCCTGTTGTAGGTCAGGCTTTGGGTAGGCAGTTCAATGCAAAAGGTAGGTGGGTCAAAAATACCAATAGTTAGAGTGAGAGTGTATGATGCTAATAGCTCTGCCTTCCCTCTGTTCACCAACCCAGTCCCACACACCTGGATCCCTACACACACACACACACACACACACACACACACACACACACACACTCACACAATTCGGATGACTATTGAGGAGCCCTGCCTGGGGAGTGGGATGGGGAGGGAACTGCAGGGATAGCATAAAGAGGTCAACAAATCTGAATAGAGGTCTCAAGAAAAGAGTGGGCTGTGAGTCAAGTGGGAGATAGAGGACCAGGGGCTAGGTTGAAGATAAACTGGTCCGTAAGGCAATACAGCTCCACTGCTCGGAGTGTGCAGGACAGAAAGGTAAAGCAGCAAAAGATCAGTATCGGCACTACTCAAGCTGCACAATACAAAAAAACTTTATTAAATACATATAAAATAAACATACCACCACATAGTGTCCCATATATTGTTATCGCAGAACAATATTTCACTGCCTCACACCCAGTGCTTCATCAGGTTCCCCCAGATGACCCACTAGATGCAAAACTGGTCGAGGTCTTTGTTCTGCAACGGCCTGTATGTGGGATGCCATGTGGTGGTATATTTTGATATGTATTTAATAAAGCTTTTTGGATTGTGCAACTTGAGTAGTGCTGATATTGTTGTTTTGCTGAAGATAGACTGAACCTAAGGCCGAAGGGGGGGGGGGCAATAATTTTGTTTAAACAAAAAAAAAAGCTTAGCCCACAGACACATCCACAGCCAAACTTCTATTTTTTTTGTGTTATCTGTTTCTGTGTCCTTCCTGTCACCAATATCCGACTCTCTAAGGAGTTCTGTAGGTACTCACCAATCCTCCTGTGCCTCCAGTGAGTGATTGCCAACCTTCACAGAGCTGGGGCTTCCCCCTCAGGTGGTGCCAGGGAGGAGGATTTACACCCTGGGTAACGTAATCATCAGGAGGTGCCACTGTGGCGGTGTGGGATCTGGATGTACCAGGTCCATTGCCGCAGGTACTGGGGCTGTATTTTCTATTTTTGCCCAACCCTTGGAAAAGTCACAAGTGAGGGCATCGTGTGTGTGCAGGTGAAGCATGTCATCACATCGACACCTGTAATGTTCCCACCCACTAGCCAGCCCACCAGCCACACTGTCACCTGTGGACACCCAGGTGGCAGTGTCATGATGGAGAACAGTACTCTCTCTCCCCCCGGAGGAGAACAGCATCCTCTGGGATCCTCCTCTTCAATCAATCCTCAATTCTCCTCCCTCAGCTGGCACCGGCTCTCGATGACTCTGGCTGACATCAAGACCCAGGTCACTGGCGCCGTGAGCAATAGAACTTCCACTGCACCTTCGGGCTGGTTCCAAATTCTTTTTTTGTTTTAAAAAAGACAAAAGACAGCATCAGCACAGTGGCATGGTGGCAGTACATCAGGGTGCCATCTGGAAGATCGGGGTTTGCATGTAAGCCCCAGAATACCCCCTGCTGTGGGGGTATGAGGCTCACCTACCAGGGAGGGAGGTCACAGGCCACCCGTCACTGGCACAGCCACTACCAGCCAACCAAGAAGCATCATTGACTTCAGGTGTGAATGCCATTGCTTGCCTGCATGCCAGCTCAAGAAGGGTGCAGTCCTGTGCGTGGTGAGGAGAGGGGAGGAAGAATAAAGTGGGAAATCCAGAGATAAAACAAAAGATATTAAACAGAAAATCTGACATCTGAGTGAAGCTCTACTTTTATTACATGCTTAAAGTAGCTGTCCAAAGAAAAAGTTTTTTTTTCAAAAAAGCTAGTTTCAGATACAGTTCATAAAAATATTAGCATACCTGTCAAATCTAATTTATAGGGCCCTTCTATGCTGTGCACCAAGTTTTTGTTGTTCTTCTTGATCCTAACTCTTGCCAGTTCTACAATGCTATTTTTAAGCCAAATGCAGTGACCGCCTTTTTTTCTTGAGAAAAAAAAACTACATTAAAACATTTATAAAATATTATTATTTTGGTGACAGTAAAAAATGTTACCACCAAATAAAACTGAAGGATGTCTGGAATCTTTTATAGTGAAAAAAGGTAAGGTCAAATTTTTTGCTCAATTTCGTTGCATTGCTGCTTTAAAATATGAATTCATTATTGTACCTTTCAGCAGCTCCTCTCCACTTACCGCTCAGCTGTCCCTGATTTTCAGAAACATCCTTGATTTTGCTCCAAAATTCTCCTCTGTCCTTCCTAAAATTTGAGTTTCCATGACCACGCATTGGGTAATGTAAGCACAAAACCTTGTCATACATTAGAGTTACACACTTGAGCCCCGTATTCAAAGATGGCCATTAGTGCCAGGCAAACAAATATGGGTGCGCTCACAATAGCCTGCGGCCGTCCTAACTGGCAAATGCTGCATTTATGAATATGGATCTGTGTTAGCAACACGCAAAATGAATATGCGTAACAGTACCAAATAGCCAGTGATGGAATGACGGCCTTCTTTGGGAGTCACATCTTAAGTTAAAGGAACTGTTGTTTTATTAACAACAAACCCAGGTTACAGCATGTGCTGATATCCACCCATTTTGCCTGCAATTACCTTCATTACCAGGCACCGCACACTCCCAAGAGCATTCCCCTATTGACTCATTCTGGAAGTGTCAAATAGCCCTCTGCAGGCAACAGACTCCCAGGAGCAAAGGGAGACAGTGCGTCCCATAGGGGATAGTGCCCTTGCTGCTGGGAACCACATGAGAAATACCTCATTAGCCCAGCACTCCTTGGCCTACACGGCCCCTCTGTTACTCAGTGGACTCCCGACTACTCTCACACCTGTCCAGGACATTGGGCAATTCAAAAGGGAGCTCCATTCGCATCTGATCCTGATGGGTAAATGTGAGTGCACCAATTAGCCTGCTTTAACTCTGCCTACAACATAGCCCACCCCTGTGTGTCCTCCTCTGCCCCATAACACATATACCATTTACTCTCTCATCCCCGCGCAACCCCCTGAATATTCCCTCTTTTCCTATCTATGCTTGGTGCACCAGGACCAAACCTAACTGGTAATGCTGGTTTCGCCCTATACCCTATTACCTTTCTCTTCGCCTTTTGATAGGTCTATGTTTGATTGCCATTCCCTCCCTTTCCTACTGACAGAGTCAACTAGGCTGCCACTTGTATTGATTTTGCATATGCCTACATTGTACTGTCCCTCATACTGTGTAACTCTGGAACTGGTTGTGCATAAGTTAAAAACATTTGTATAGCTCATTTTTTGTACTGGACGTGGAACCTTTGTAAATGAGCTACTAGCTCAAAGGTTGTTGTAATCAGAGACATTAAATAAATAAAACAAATGAATAAATATTCAGCCAGCATGCTAATGGCCAAATATGGCATGCAAGGTGCTAAGGGGCCATTTGCATGTCATTATGTGGCCATTAGCAGTTTTGTACCATGCCTCCATGCACAAATATTCAGAGGCATTGTGCAGAGCCTTGGCTGTTCTCCTACCCTCACCCGATCCCTGAGAAACAATCAAAATCCTTGATAGTTTAGTGGTCCACTCCCCCATTCCTAAGAAACTGTCAAAACCCTTGGTAGTCTAGTTGGCCCCCGATCCCCAATAAACTGTCAAAATCCCTGGTTGTCCAGAGCCCCCCCCCCGCCCTATTCCCTACTTCACAAAAACGTTTGTGGTAGTCCAGTGGTACCCCCCTCCCACCCAATCTCCATTAATACCATTATAACGACTGTTCCCCCACCCACATAGCATCCACCACCCCTACCCTGTCTGCCCCCAACTCACCCATAAAGTGCCATGGTCATCCTACCAGTCTGCCATCAGATCTGCAGACTGAATGACGGGGAGAACAAATGCTCGTGTACTGCAGAAGCAGCTGTTTCAAACCCAAAAACACAGTTCATGTCAGATTTACAAGGTGACACTTATGTGGTCATGACGTGGTTGGCAACTTGAACATCTTGAAAATTTGGGCCCACAATAACTGAAAATGGGCACGTTATGAGCAAAAGGACCAAAAACCACTGACAAAACCCTAAGTCCCAATGCATGTGGGATTAGTGCATTTTGTTACTTAGTTTTTTGTAGGGATTTTGTTTCTGTGAATGACAGCAGCTGGCCAAGATGGAAGGAGAGTTGTGCCTGTCGTCCAGTGCTGGAGTCTCATTTTAAAAGTTGGGTGCTGGGGGGGGGTATAGGTGCTAAGTGCACTGGAGGGTACATTTTACTTCACTAGAAAGAAACTACTGTGTGCAAAACAATAAATCAAACTTACAGAAGTAAATGATGCAAAATAGGTTTATTGTGGCATAAAAAAGGAACTGACAGCACTTAACCCCTGTCCTTTGAACCTGTGCAGGTTCCTCCTCGGGGAGGCTCTACTGGTAAAAGTATGCAATAAAACACAATGGAATGTGTGATTATGGATAATAATCACATACCTCTCAAGGGTGTTTTTAGGCACAGGGCGCTTGCATCAAGTGCTTTTAAACACCCGAGAGAGAAGTGTGATTATTTTTAACGCAAGTGCAATTTACAATCACACACCCCTGAAGTGCTTTACTGCACCTATAATTAGTGTACAAAAATATAATGTATGGGAGAGGGTTGTTAAGGATGGAATTCAATGAATTCGTATCCTTGTTATGCTATCATTGTGACGGCAAGAGGTTGTTATACGCTCGAGTACATCACAACGATAGCATAACAACGTGAACGGCTTTGCACATGCGCGTCTCTGGAACTACTGGCTTACTATGAATGGTTGCAGTGGTGAGAGCTGGCCCTGAAGGAGAGCAGTGCTAAGCAAAAAAACAAAGTAAGGAAAAATGTCATTTAACTAGTGCCCATACACTATAAAAGACAATGGATGGGCACCAGTTAACAACAATGCAGAGTTCCCATCTTCGCTCTCGATGTTTACTAGGTTGTCATGACAACCTCTCAATGGGAACACAGCGTTGTTATTAACTGGTACCCATCCATTATCCTCCATGTTAAACATATGTTAATTAAAAAACATCAGTAAGGAGTTACATATGGGTGAAAGCAGCATAATTTATATCCTAAAACATTTTGCTCTGCTCTCTCTGGAATATGCTGTGTGACGCAACACCAGAGGGAGAATGCCACCTCGCACTTGTGCCTCACTGCTCTGTTCCATGAAGCAGCAGCGGCAAGTCACTGATATGAAATGAGCACTAGCTAGGAAATGAATCCTCAGGAGTCTGGGAGGAGCCAGGCTGTGTTGATTGAGGCTTCCAATATCACAGCATCGGCAATCTGTCTTTTTATTTCCATTTTTTCACAGCAAGACTTGTGTGAGTATTCGTGCATGACTCTACTCTGTTTCTGTAGTGAGGTTTACTGGAATGGAAGTAGTTTAGGTGTGTCATTACGGATCAATCATGCCTGAAAATAGGCAAATTCTTGTCAAGAGCACCTACCCGGTAAACAAAAGCTAAATAAAATGAAAATAATTATACAGTTCTGAGCTGCTTTCAGTCAATGAAAATACTGCAGCTTTTGTACACATTGTAAGTGCCTTGTACCACAATAAAGATTGTCTGTACCTGCAGGTCCACCAAGAGCTGTCACCAAAATGGTGCCCCTGGTCTTTGACTATGCTGATGTGTTCTGTACCTCTGCCCCTCCACCTCCTCCTTGGCCAGACTGGATATCTTCTGTAACTCATTTTGTCACTTTGCTACCAACTCCCCCTCCTGTACTCATCATTGCTCACTTTACTCATCTTACCTTATCCATTCTCCCTCACTTCACCAGATTCACTGTGCCTCCTCCATGTCTAAAGACTGGTTTGGGTCCCTTCCCTCCTGCCTCTCAGCGCTGCTCTCCCTCGTCCCCTCTGCCTCCTGCTCCCTACACTCCAGGGATCCTCGCACCTTTGCCATTGTGCCCACAGCTCTGCTGGATAGTCAGACTTCTCCTATCATCTTCCCTCACTTTGGAACCAGCTCCCCTCTTCCCTCCGCTTTGGTACCTCCCCTGGCTTCCTCAGGCATCAGCTGAGTCTCCTTCTCTCCCCACCTTGCTCCTGTTTTCCCTCCCCCTAGCTGTTCCCCACACAACTGCCTGAAATGCTCACTTTGTTGCTTTTACATTGTTTTCTCATTGTGCACTTACTCCAGTTTCTTTGTGTTCTCTGATTTGCACTTTATAGTACCTGTGAATTGTGTCTGTGTTATGTGTTTTACATCCTCTGTTCCCTTCCACCGGGTCGCACCTGGAAATGGCCTTTAGCTCAGTGTGTCTTTCCCCATCACCAATTCTCAAATAAATAAATATATAAATAAGTCTCATGTCTTGAAAACCATAGCTGCTGTGTATTTTCAACCTTTGAGAACTTTTTAACTGCTCAGTCAGCTATCACCACATTTCCAAGATCCAGAGATCCTGCCACCAACTATGTGCTTGCCAAATTTCAAGTTATTTGTCTAGGGATAGTCACATTATTAAGGTGCAAAAAATCAGGGAACAATAGAAGTGCCTATTTAACCAAATATGCTGGTGTTACAGTGCCATTATATAATACAACATATATTTAAGTGGTAACATTAAGTTAGTTGGAGTATATGAAGGAACAACCAGCTGGCGTGGGTGATTAAATGTTGAAGTCAAAGGCCAAGGCATTTTATCAACCCCTGAAGCCAGTTATTATGAGTATACTCTGACTAACTGGATGTTATTACTATTACAGGACTAGGAATTTTGAACCCAGGATTTTAAATGTCCTGTGGTAGTTACAGCAGCAGTGCAGCGAAATTGGGCAAAAAATTTGACTCTACTTTTTCTTCAAAATTAAAGATTCCATGAATCTTTCGGCTTTATTTGGTGGTAAACTTTCCAATTTTATCAAATCTGAGTATTTTATAAATGTTTTAATTTAGTTTATCTCTCAGAAAAATAGATGGTTGCCACATTTGCCTTATGAATAGCATTGTAGATCTGGCAAGGGTTAGTTTCATGAAAATAAAAACAAAATCTCATGATGTACTGTAAAGGAGGTACCTAAAAAAGTAGATCTGACAGGTATGCTAAAATTTCTATTAATTGCAGCTGAAATTAGCTTTTGGAAAAACTATTTCTCGTTGCACTGCTGCTTTAAAGTGGAACATGCCTTGTTTTCTACTTTTTTTCTGTGGATTAAATGGATAAACTACTGTGGGTGTGCCTGAAATGTGGATAACCTACTGCGGGCATGTCTAAAATGTGAATAATCTACTGTGCACATATCCAAAATGTGGTTGTAGTAGTTTGTGGAGTATGAGATGACAATTTTCTTGGGTTCTGATTGGCTTACAAGAGATGCCTGTCATATAATATAACACAGATGATATAAGTTTTGTATAGTGTTTTGTGTGGCCATATGCAATATGCTGCTGTTGTGCTTGCCCTTCTGGACCTTCCTGGGGTCTTGCAACTAAATGAGACCATCCTGGTGTGGAAAGTTGTCTTTTGTTTTGTTTTTTTACTTTAAATGAGAGCAAGCACCAGGACCAGGTGCTATGCAGTAAAGCTGGGGGAGGCAGGAATTCAAGAGTGATGTGAGGAAGTGTTTCTTCACTGAAAGAGTAGTAGATGCCCAGAATAGATTACGAGCAGATATGGTGGAGGCTAGAACAGTGGTGGGCTTCAAGCATGCATGTGATAGACATAGGGGTATATTAATTAGAATGCAGGCAGGTAGGAGGGTTGAAAGAAACCAGATAGGGTCTGCAGAGACAGAATAGTTAGGGAACATTTGAGCAGAGTAGGTGGGCTAATCAGTCCTTTCCTGATGTACAATTCTGTTTTTTTAAACTTTATGCTTATTATTTTCACAGGTTATTACACAAATTACAGTGCCATATCTGGGACAAACCAGTTAGTGAAATATCGTAGAGAGAAAGTGAACATTCTGCTTAATCCTAGGATAGATGTATCCCAAATATTATGATACCTCATCTGGTGGGGATAGCTAAAGTTAGTACTAATAAACAAGCCAAGTTAGTAGCTGTAACAATGAGCCCATGAGCAGTATGACTACTTTCGTTAATCTAAAGTCCATAACTTAAAAGTGTAACATTTCACACCCCATATTGGGGTTCGTGGTATCATACTATTTAACTTAAGATAGGTAATTTTCTTATAATAATTATTTAAGGCAGCAAAAAGTCTACTATATGAATATAACAGCAATCAACCCTTATAAGTAATACTAAACTGAGGGGCAATATACAGTTCTTATAGTTAAAACACGTTAAGTAAGTAAGCTGTAAATATTTGGCCCCCAGTAACCAGTAAACAAACTTCGGAGCAGGTCCAGAATAGTTTCTGTAAAGCAAAAGGGAGCTTCAAAATATCAAGTAGCTTGAAATCAGTAATGCTCTTTCCACTTCAACCACAAAAAATATAAAAGGATAAACCCATATTGTACAATTCTATGTTTCTATGTTTTTAAAATGTTTATTAAGGCTTTCATGCCATACACACACATGAGAAGAATAGTATCATACAATAAATTCAAAAAAACTCCATTGAGAGTGATATTCAAAAGTTAAAAATCAGCATGACTACCACTAAATGATAAATGTCGGTAAGGGAAATTAGTAAAGATATTTCCGATTGTTCAATGTATAATTTATATGCAACTATATGACTTATTATCTAAGATGGCTTCAGTTCATTAAAGGTATCCTCATTCTTGCAGAAATTTTAAGAAGGGGTTACAAATTGTACCAAAAAGGTGAAGACTGTCTATTATAATATGACCTATTAATTTGTTGGCAGCTGTTTTCCCCATAGAATATAACTAATCATCTAACATAGGAGTCAGTGGCGGAGCCAGGTTTGGGAGCATTTGGGAGCCAGGGGGGGCTATTCAGTCAATCACAGGCTCCACAATGGGCACTAAACAGTGAATAAAGATGGTGGTGGGGTGCCACTACTCACACTGGGGCAGCCAGAAGGGGCGACCGACCCCCCACCCCAGCTCCCCCTCTAGCTTCGCCACTGATAGGAGTAGAGGAATTTTTTCAATGAGCCAATATCGTCCTCTTCGAAATAACTTTTATTTGTAGAGTGGTCCAGTGGTTAGAACACAGGCTGGGGAAGCAAGACATCCCAGGTTCAGATCCCACCACATTTACTTATTCACTGTGTGTGACCTTGAGCAAGTCCCTTGGCCTCTCTGGATTCAGCCCTACCCAGCTGTGAAACTGGGTTAGGGGCAAGACTCCACTGTAAATGAGATGTTCCATCTTGGGCTACTACAAGTAAATAAACTGTAACAAAAAAAAGTGCAGTTCACAAACTGATTCACTTTGGGATAATTTAGCACCTGTAACACATGACTAGCACTTTTTTATATGCCCCAGCTGCATTTCCCAGCACCCCAAACTTCTCCTTTCTAGTTTTGCAAGTTTCAGAAGTACCAGCTTTAGTATGTCATATAACCTCTTCAATGATCCGAAGGGCAGCTCTCCGTGGTGCTCAAGCTAATTTAGAGAAGATGATATCAGCCAGTGTGAATGCATATAGTTTTACAGGCATCCTGTGTCCAGTCCTCAGCATGACCATGTTAGGAGCTAGAAGTGGGGGGGATTACAATGTGTGGCGGTGGTGGTGGCGGTGAAGGTCAAGGACTAGTCACCAGCCGCTTTAGTTCATTCTTTCAATAACAATCAGCACTGGGTGTGTGCCAAATGCCCCAGCATTTGTTTTCTCATCCTGTATGCTGCCCATAAAGAGTGATCAGATTTCATAGGCTTCATTTAAGCCCCATCTTCCGAGAATCTGTCTGTTCAGTTTGGCCATAGCTGCTCTCCCCTCTCAATGAAAATGCCTGTACAGTTTTGTTATAAAGCCCTGCAAAAGCATAAACAGACCCAAGTTCTGCTTCTGTTTACGCTTTTTTATGCTTCTGGGAGTGAGGGTGCAACCCCGCCAGGACAGCAGATCATGGGGTGAGGTAGAGCTACATAGTCGGGGATACTGGATGTGGATGGACCATTGGTCTTTTTCTGCCAACAATGTCTGTGTTTCTATGTTAAAAACAGTTTTTTGTATATGGTCACTAACAAGTTCAAAACAGATTGTCTGATAACTGAAGTGGTCAGCATGTACACCCCCCAACCTGGATGCCAGGAGATCCCAGGTTCAAATCCCACCACAGTCAGGAAGGAGAGCCCTGCTGAACATGGATCTAACTGGCTTGGGCAGGTAAAGGCAGATATTATCTGATGAGAGAACCAACCTTTTTTCCTTTTTACAGCCTGCCCCCCCTCCCCACCATAATGGAGTGATATCAACCTGCTCTTCAAACCACCAAATATCCCTCCATGTCACTCCCACACCCCTTTTCCTCAGGCTAGTGTCACCACATGCTGCTTCCTGCCAAAGGCTAGGAGGCAGCTACATATAGTAGTAGGATGAAAAGTTCCCAACCCCCTTCTCCTGGGAGGAGAGCATTTAATCATCTTCTTCTTTCTTGCAATCACCACGCCTGATGACTCACTTCATGCTGCCATTCCCATGACCAGGTTGAGGAACAGACTAGGGGAGCTGTTTCAGCACAGCCAGGGCTGGGACAGTACTGTGACTGGTACTGCACACTCCATCTTAGGAAGGGATGGTGCAGAGTTCTGTCACCAGAGTGACCCATGCGGTAGACCAGGCATCTTGCCCCTTTGCAGGGGTTTACTGTGCAAGTCCCTTGCCACCAGAGGCTCCACTCAATAACATACAAGAAGGAGGGTCAGAGGGGAGAGAAGAAAAAAGCAGAAGGAAACTGGTCATGATGATGATGATGATGATGATGGCACCAGTACAGTAGCATGACAATACAGTGAGTCAATTTGGGCTAATCAATTTACATGACTCAATTAGCGCAACTGCAAAATGTGCGAATGGTGAATTACACCTAACAGCCAATTTGAGCGATGAGGACTATTCAGTGAACCCCAGAGGCAAACAGCGCCTTGGAGTTAGAATCCAAGAGATGGGGAGGTATGGGGGCACAGACCCCCATGGGGGGTGCAGGGGGGCATAGCCCTCCCTGCAATGCAAAGGTATTGCACCTGTAAATTTTAATTGCCACAGCCTGACTGTAAGTAGGGTGATATAACTTCCCTAAAGATTTTACTGACTAACGAGGCTTCCTGTTATCCCTATTTTTTGAACAGATTAATTGGTTTCCTTTTTTGGGGAAGTGTTTCAACGACTTGGGACTTGGGAACTCCCCATTCCTGTACAAGTGCTAGTTAAATGGCGTGGAGAACACAGAGTTGTGAGGGAATACTGCACCCTTTGTTTTAAGACCTATTAATCAGAGGTAAGCCCTCACTCTGATTGGTGTTACTCACTTAATGTTTAAACTTAAAAATGTTGCTCTTTGATCGTTATGCCATGGAATCACTGTGTAGAGTTATGTGGACAGGTATACTTCAACTCAGGTTGTAATTTCTGAGCTGATATGTCATTCGCCAAAATTAGAGGTCGCTATAATTTACCGTGACCAATTAATTCACTGAAATCGCATTCACTATTATTAAATCGCTGTATTGACATGGAGCCCACCAGTATACATAGGCCTCCACTACTCAACTGGATCCCAATGGCACTGGGTGATGATAGGAAGGTGACTGGGCTCGGAAGTCAGCTAGGTCAGATGGAGGGATGAGCTGGCAGGAGTATAAATCTGGATTGCAAAAAAATTTGAAAAGTCTCCCTATGGTTTATTTAGGCTTGGTGTATCAAAACATCATTCAGCAGCATCTCCTGTTCCAAGAATTAAGAATAATTTGTATTTCTATAGCACTTTTCATAGACATTGCATCCCAAAGCACTTTTCAGGCAGCGAGACTGGTAGTGAAATGACTATTAACGTGTAGTGACAGCCACTTTGCATAACAACACCCACACACAGACTCGGAGAGTTGCATGAGTCAGTCTTTTGGGAAGGAAAGTGTTGGCCAGGACAACCTACTCTTAGGAAAAGTGTCTTGGGTTCTTTTACTTCTACCTGGGCACCTGCCAGGACAGCACAAGGGGGTTAGACAGCTGCAGTGCTGTAAAAGGAATAGGAGCAGCAGCAGCAGGAAAGGTTGGGGGGACATGCTGTTAAGCAACATTTCGGATGGACTTGTGCTTTGGAGGTGGTTCCACTGTGGTTCATGCTGGATAACATAACAGAATGGGTTGAGGGCACTGGCCTGTCAAGGGGACAGCCAAGAGGCGGTGGACATTCATATTCCACTGGCTCAGAGGGGGCCAAGTGGTAAAGGGGGAGCGGAGTGCGGAAAGATTTTAGGGCAGCACCGCCAGGGCATATGGAGTCACATCATAGCCTAGTACACTGGGACTACGTGCAAGTCACAGTCTAGTATGTTAGCAACAATAACATCCAGTAGTCTCTTCTGATGTGTTATTTAACCTGCAAGTAATGAGGGCTTTTGTGTATAGTGCCATAGGGCGATGGTGCAATGGGGAGACGGTTTGCCCTCTGTTTTGCACCTCCATACTTTGTAAGTGTGTATGGGACCCACTTTGTTTTTTTATGAGAATGTTTGCACAGTGCTATGTTAAAGCAGCAGTATTTAATTATTGTGTCATTTTGTAATAGTAATATATTTTGTCAAAAACATCAATATACCAGTTTTCCTTTTTTTCCATTCCTCAGCAGAGAAATGTGATATTTGAAATTTTTAAAAGTTCTTGCTCCTTTGCAATGCTCTGGTGCACTTACCCAGTCAACAAAAACTAAATAAATAAAAAATAAATAAAGTTTACCATCAGAAACATGTGCCAGCACCACCATCATAATGCATCCACAGTAATAGTCAAAAGGTTCCCTCAACGGAGGAGATTATTAAATATTACGAGTGGTGGCCATCCTTAATGACTTTAGTTAGTTTGTTAATTAATTAGTTAGTTAAAATGTTTCACCAGGTAGACATACAGAGATGTGAAAGCAATCTCATTTCCAGATGTGACCTGGGGGGAGGGCACAGGGAAAGACAGCAGTACAAAGCAAATCAATACATTCGTATAATATACAACATATCGAAGTATAAAAATATATCAACAATAACGCAGTTATCTGATTAGATAATAGCAGCAGGAAGAGCAGGTGATGATAAAAAGAGTATCCTAATCATAGGAATCGGGTACAATTGCAGTAGGACACAATAGGTTTTCTGAGCAACTGTTTGGCAGCAGTAATACTAGATGGAGAAGTATTGCCTAAGTTAAGGTTGTTCCAGACTTGGGGGAGATGGATTGAAAGCCAATTGTCTGATAGTCAATTTCCAATGTGGAACCATGAACCTATTGCCAGCATGGGTGCAGAGATGGTACCCAGGTAGGGGAGCAGGAGGAAGGAAGAAGTACAAATAGGTCAGGACCTTGTTAAACCAATACCTGAACCCAAACAAGGCAAGGTGTTGCACACATTTATCCTACAGCGAGGGCCAGCTCAAGCTGTCATACAGTGTGCAGTGCTGGGTACAAGCAGGGGCTTGCCTTGAAGGATAAATTGGCAGGGGGTATTGTAAAGGGTATCAAGTTTTGATAAGTGGCAGTTTGGAGCAGCATCATAGACCACATCACCGAAGTCAATGACTGGCAGGATTAGCCTTCCATCTAGGCATTTGCGTAATCCCAGAGACAGGCAATCACCAACTCTGAAGAGGGCACCAAGCTTTCTGTGTGATTTTGAAACCAGTGCTTGGATGTGCAGAGAAATGTCAAAAGACTTATCCAGAATGATTCCAAGGTACTTGTACAGGGATACAGAGGTTAGGGAGGTACCATCAGGGGTGCTTATAGTTAGATCTGGAGCAGTAGCAAGAGACATTTTAGTGCCGAACAGCATGGATATAGTTTTAGAGTGATTGAGGACTGGGCAGTTAGTACTGAACCAGTTGGAGATAGAGTGGAATTGGTGACAAAATAATTATGTTGTCGAGGCACAGGTCAGGAAGCATAGGAAAACCAGGAGCAGTTTCAAAATTCCCAAGTAGCATTTTATTTTTCTCAATAACAGCAAAATAAAAATTAAAAATTTGTTCAGTATAACTATTTACAAAGGCAGTACAAACAGAGGAAACAAAGTCCTTCTTCTGAGAGTATCTCTTAATTCCAAGTTTCAGTCTCTCAGTCTCTTACTCTCCTTGTCTCTCTAGCAAAAGCATTGCTGCTCTTCCTATAAATCTTTGGGAACTTGCTAAGAGAGCCTGCTTCTCGCAGAATGTTGTTGTAAGTTTACAGAATGTGCCGGCTCGGTGGTGCAGAGGGTTGAGGTGCTGGACGCCACACCTCACGCCATGCTGGCAACCCAGGTTTGGGAATGAGCCAGGGTCATCGGAGGCCAGCGGGGGGGAGGGAGAGGATGTGTGTAGGCTGATGGTTGGCAGCTCTCTGCCTTGGGAGGGAGATCTTCGCCTCCTCTGAGCTTGGCTGCCCCCTAGTGGAAGCCAGAGTGGTGGTGTCGCTCCGAGGAACACCGGAGCTAGGCCAAGGGAGGGCAGAAGAGACCTGGCACTGGAGCTACGGTGCGCATGTGCACCTCCATGCGCAAGCGTCACCGCTCCCGGGGGTTTCGGGTGTAGGACACACATATGGGGAGGAAACGGAGGAAAAAACAGGGGCCACCATGGATGAAGCCTCTGGGCCAGGCTCTGGGGATCTGCTGGGGCACGTAACGATGCCACAAGACCTCAAAAGACCCCAAGCTCCAGTAGAGTGGCACACAATAGTGGTGACCCACCATAGGAGAATGTAAAGAATTGAAGAAAAAAAAAAGTTTACAGAATGTTCTTGTCAGTTTCATTCCTTGCAGGTGCAGCAAAACAGTACATAGTGACCCAGAACTGACCTCTTGTTTACAACTCTGCAAAAGGCTTAAAAACTGCATCTCAGGTTAACCCCTTTAGTTCCCAATAGCTTTGCAATAATTTCAACAGTGTAACTATATACAGTTTTAAACAAAGACATCCCAGTATCAGTGACATTTCCACATAAAGATTCACATATATTTTTATACCCGCAGATATGCAAGGGGGAAGAAAAGACAGAACAGCAAGGGAAGGCAGAAAGATAGCGAGAGGCGGAGAATCGAAAAAACATCGGAGTGATCAATTCCTACTTCTCACAAGAAAATCTGGTTGCACAACCAGACAGAGAAGAAACAGAAAAGGAGAGGACAGAACAGACCCTT
The DNA here is from genome assembly GCA_016271365.2 of Neoceratodus forsteri. Lineage (NCBI taxonomy): Eukaryota > Metazoa > Chordata > Ceratodontiformes > Ceratodontidae > Neoceratodus > Neoceratodus forsteri. The sequence continues at coordinate 76,918,063 of JADMNL010000030.1, forward strand.
GCATTTAAACTCTTTCTACATAACAAATGGGGCAGGGCCTTATTCAACCCTGTCACAAGTTATAAAATCTGTTTTTGAAATATCAAGAAATTAAAAAGATACTGATTATGAATCTAAGGATTTCAGAAATACATTTTTGATAAAAAGCCTTGATGACAAATATTTTTGCTGACTAACAAATACTGCTGCTTTAACCAGCAAAACCCACAGGTCAAATAACGTGTTTGGTGGCAAGGGCATCCTTATTATGCTAGTGAATAATTTAGATATACAAGCTTTTAAGACATTTACTGTCACAATCAATTTCACCCCCAGATGCTGCCAGACTACCTCTACTTAACACAGTTTCCATTCTTGATGGTATATGCCACCCACCCAGATGTGGCAGGAGACCACTCTTGCTGCCACGCCTGACAAAAGATGGCACCTATCCAGATGTTTTTAGCATTTCTCCACAGTTCTGACATTGAAAGACATATGGCATGACACTATTACAGAGTGAAGAGACACTGAGGAGTACATCTTAATATATACGTGGTACCCCTCTCCTCCTCCTGTCAGCTATAATCAGCAGTAAAAGATTCAAGTGTTAAAGCCACTCCCAAAAAAAAACTGGACATGTGCATTCGGAAGCTGCGAGTTTGTTTTATGCTGGTTGGGTTGAGAATCAAATTGTAAGACTGTGGAACACTAGTTCCAGCTATGCGTGTTCCAGACAGGGAGGCTATTCTCCCTGGAGGGTGGGGGAATAGTGGAAAGAAGCACCTTTCTATTTTAGAAAAGCACAGGTGCTGTAGGATTACAGTGCTGTCTTTGTTGGCTGCTGTTTTATGGATGAGGGTCGGTTTGCATCAATCTTGCAGTCTACGTCTATCAGCAGACGTCACTGATGGTATGTGGAAATGCTTGGGAAATGGCCAGTACATACTTTGTAGTGGGTGGGGGGAGAAGTGAAGGATTAAAGAATGCCACATATGCAATATAAATGCAAGAGACAAAGAACCTCAGCGTGTAAGAACTGAGGCAATGGTTACCCCAAAGGGCACTGGCAGGGAAGCCAAGTTTCAAAGAAATACAAAATCACACATACCCCCATAATGCAAAGCACCATGGGCTGTATATGCAAATCACCACAGTATATTATGCTGGTTCAACTTTAAGCAGAAATGCATGGTACCAAAAGGTCTCTCACAAAGTCTGCAAAGGGTGCTAACAGGAGACACATACACGTACTGTACACATAAATGTAAGAGTGCAGGTATGTCAGGCCCATCAGAGTTGTGGCAGCATTGCAACATGTAATGTTGGTGACCCGGACTCATGAACATGCTTGGGGCGCTAGAGGGCTGGCAGGGGTTGGAGGATGCAGCATACCAGAGGATGCTCGCATCCTGGGTAGGAGGCAGTCAAGTAGTTCAGTATGCTAGTGCATGCTGTGGTTTCACAGCAGGGAAAGGGGAAATTGTTTAACCAGGAAAGGCACGCTAAGCCGAAGTTTGTTTCCAGGTGTGACCTAGGAGACAAAGGAAGTTAAGTGACTTGCTCAACACAACTCAAATGAGGTGGTAGGATATGCAGCTCACTCTGTGCTGCATGTGCCATAAAGTATGTTTATACCACCATCCTAGAGAGAAAGAGGGAGAGAGAGAGGGAGACAGAGACAGACAGACAGAAAATGTAGAAAAAGCAGGCAGCCAGCAGGATGGTGTGCACCCCATCCGGGCCCCACATACCACCAACTAGGCTTCCTCCAAGCATTTGGTCCCCCAAGGGGCCTGATCCACCTGAGGGCCCCACCATGGAGGGCCAGCTATGGGGATACAGGAGGAGGTAAATCCTGGAGAAGGTGCAGATGGGCTGAGTGAAGGGTGCAGAAGGGGAAATAGCTGCCTAGTAGGAGGAGGATAAAGATTACTCAAAAAAACAAAACAAAGAGCAGAGGTACGCTGATCAAGTGGCATGGCAAAGAGATCAGTGGCTGCATTTGAGCTTCAGAATCCCTCGCTGTGGCCAACTGGAGGCAGGGAGCATCATGGAGAGGAGACACTCAGCTCCTGGATAGGGACAGCGTGGGTCACCTGTCATTCCCACACCACTGAATGACCAAGGGGTGGCCTTGGCATAGGCTGGGAAGACAGCAGCTTTCCCACCCTCCTGACCACAGGAATGGTGTTGCTGTAATTTCCCCTGATTGGAGAAGGGGGACTAGGGAGACAGTACTTAAAATGATGCAGGTATAACCAATCCAACAGCAAAGCAGCAGCTTTACCGCTTTCGATGCCAGTGACCCATGTTCAGAGACAAGCACAGGTCACTAGGGGCTGGCCAGAGGAGGGAGGACTGAGCATCCCAAGGACAGATCACTTCCCTCAGGGTGGGTAGATGCTGTTTCTTGCCACTAGCCTGCCACCTAGCAGCGGCTGTTAGCCTTCGATACCATATATCATTGTCCACCATAAGTTATAAGGACCTCCTTGGAAATGAGTTGTGCTCAGTGGAGCTCTAACATCTATCCTTGTTCATAATTTTTTTTTTAAGAATAAAATGTATTACTACTTACTACTACTAGCAGGTCAAAGGCATTGGCAAGGTCCACAAACAGTTGACCTAGCTGGGATTTTAAGGCTGCTCAGAATAGCATTCCGCTGCACTAATAGCTACATCACACAGACAATTCAAAACCTGAGACTTCCAGAGTCACAATACGCGCTGCAGAGTTGGACCTAAGTTGGTCTGACAACATGACTCGATGTGGTGAACCCGGCTGGCGACGATCAGTGCCGGACAGACAGAGCCTTTACAGAGGGCTGCAGGTCTGAGGAAGTGAAACAATAGTTGTGGTCCAGAGCAACTACAGACATGGCAGGGCTATCAGGAGTGGGCTGGGGAGAAGACACATCGCTGTGAGGGAATGAGTGGCTGACTGTCACTGCACGATGGATGCAGCCATGAGAGACAGCGAGCTGCAGGTGGGAGACAGCGTGAGTCATGTTACAACTGGTTTAGACTGGGAATGTGTGGCTGACTGCCACTGCATGATGGTCGGAGCCATGAGAGACTTGTAATGTCGATCTTCCTGGTCTCGTGTGTTGTAACAACTGCTTGCCATGTTACAAGTGCATTAACCCACTCGAAAGCATGGGTCTACTTGAGAATTAGTCCACGCTGGGGTGGTTGGAGGCACTCGGCCTGCTGCCACATCTAACCCCCCCAGACGTGGATTCATTCTCGGTAGACCCATGCTCTCTCATGGGTTAATGCTTACTTAACTACAAGAGTGCAACATACATATATATGGAATACAAATAGACAGAAGTGAGAAAAAAAATAGGTTCTTTCTGAGTGGTTTATCCCAGCAAGGGCACCTATTTTTTTCTCACTTCTCTCTCTTTACATTACATATATCTATATATCTATCTCTCTCTCTCTCTCTCTCTAGATATATATATATATATATATTTATCCATCTATATACAATATAATGTGATATCATTTCATATATAATGTAATATATTATACAATGGCAAGAAAATTTCCTGGACTCTGATTGGTCAGTGAGTGCCTGAGACAGTGATGATATTACACAGTAACATCACTGTGTTGATTTTTTGGAGGATTATATTGATTTTTTTCAGAAACAAAGATATTCTGCCTCACTAAAAATCTACTAAAAACATTTTTATTTTTATTTTTGTTTTCTATAACATCGAGCCATTGTATAATTGCAATAAGGCACTCCAAGGTGTGTGTTATCGTGTAATAACATCACTCCTGGGGTGGTGGAAGCACTCGGCTTCGCCTCGTGCTTCAACCCACCCCAGGAGTGACGTTATTACATGATAACACACACCCTGTCGTGCCTTATTGCTTAACAGTTTAACAGAATAGGTCCTTCAAGCTGCTCAGGAATAATACGTTAGAATTTGATTGCTACGTCAGAACTATATTGAGAGTGCAGTTGCACTGTATATGCACTTAACGTACGGACAGCAGTCCTTGAGTATTGCATTTAGTTTAGGATTTCCATATGTATTACACAAATTTATTGTTCATGTGACACTCTGCTTGTCTGACAGTCTTTTGGAACACAAAATAATTTTGCTGCTAGGCAATGTGTAACAAGTCGATGAGAACTTCCTTGCTTTTGATATGATCTTCACTTGAAACTGATCTCATCTACTTGCTTAGCAATTTTATTTATTTACTTAGTTTTTGTTAACCGGGTTAGGTGCACTAGCCAAAGTTGACTATTTTCAGGCATGACCCAGGAGAATACATACATAAAATGAGATGAGATTATACAATACATAGTATATAGTACAGGTAGGTTAGAATACAGATCAAGTCAGACAGTACTCGAGATAATACATATAGCTATGCAGAGATGACAAAAGTGACATTAGTACATGCAAATAACAACTGAAACTGGGCTAAGTGGCAGCTATAAAGACATTTTATAGCAAAGCTTGTTTAGAAGTGCAGCAGTGTCTTGGGCGAAATAGGGTGGTTAGCTGAGAAGCATTAAGTGGGATCAAAGCATGTGCAGGGGTCCCGGGATAGGTGGTGATATAGTTCTTTTTTGAAGACTGGGTGGGAGTTAGCCTGCCTTAGGGCAGGAGGGAGGGAGTTCCAGGTGGTTGGGGCAGTACAGTGAAATGCTCCAGAGCCTTTTGAAGTAAGACACCTGGGTACAGTAAGTAGAAATTTGTTTGCCGAGCGTAGTCCATGGGCAGGTGTCTGTGGTACAAGTAGAGCTGCAAGGGAGAAGGGGATTTGGTTACAGATTACAGAGTCTGTGATGGTCCCTAGGGAATATAGTCGGTAGGCAGTTGGGGAGAGCCAGCCTAGGTCGCTATACAGTGTGCAGTGGTGCTTGAGGCAATGGGAAGAGGAGGCATACCGACATATGTTGTTATATGCGACATCTCATTTATGGAGAGCAGTCTTATGGGCATTAGCAAAAGTGGAGACACCATATGTCAGCACTGGAAGCAGAATACCCTTGGCAATTGCCAATTTGGTGGATGGTGTTAGCAGGTGACAAGTCTTATAGGCGATTCCAAGTTTGGCATTTGTTGCTTTACAGGTTGACTGGATGTGCAGACTGAAATCAAGGGATTTATCAAGGAGGACTCCCAGGTATTTGAAGGATGTGACACAGTCGATGAGAGACCCCCAGAGACATGGACTAGGAGGGGTTCCTTACAGGCCCTGAGTTTAGGGGCAGTGCCAAATAGCATGGCTTGAGTCTTTTTTGTGTTGAGGATGAGCTTATTAGCATTTAGCCATGTTTGCACATTCCTGAAATCCGAGGAGAGGTTTTCATTAATGATGTTAACTTTTTACCACCTGCATATCACTGTGACTGATTTATCCTGCATGTTAGTTCTATATTTTGAAACCTAACTGCAGTGCAGCTGCTCTTTAGAGGTACCACAGCAGATGGACTGTGGCTTTGAAAGAACAAATATTCAAACCTATCTGATGATATTTACGAGTGATGATTTTACAGCTGTTGTGATTATTTAATAATGGGATTACCAATGTGAGTTTGCTACCCATGCTGGAACTTTGATAAAATGTGGATGGCAAGAAAAAATTACTCACCTTAGTAATGTTGTTTCTTCTAATGGAGTCTTGCTGTATTCTGACTAATTGCAGTTAGCCCCAGCACTTGAACTGCCCCAGAGATGAAAGGGTTAAAGTCTATGACAGGCATAGAACGTTCATCTCGAGCTCGGTTTTCAAACCTCTGTCCCAGGTACTCTGAGGCGTAACCGTCAGATTCTTACAAGCACTAAACTAACTGGCTAACAGTCCAGAAATTGTTTTAAAAGGCTTACCAAAAGCCATACATATATAAAATTAGGGTATGAAGACTCAAGTCGAGACCCCCACAAAGAATTCAAGTAGGTAGACAACTAAATGATGAGAATAGTAATAGTAATAAAAAACAAGAAAACAATCAGTACACCCCTGGGGTGCAGCACTATACCTGCCCACCCACATCCCAAACAACTAGGTTCTAGGAGGGGAGGCAGGAAGGGAGGTCAGAATACAGCAAGACTCCATTAGAAGAAACAACATTACTAAGGTGAGTAATTTTTTTCTTCAAACAACATGAAGTCTTGCTGTATTCTGACTAATTGCAGACTACCAAGCAGTACCCCCTAGGAGGAGGGAACTACAGAGCCTATTTTGTGAACAGGCTCTGCAGTACTGATGTGCCAAACCTAGCATTACTTCTTGACTGAATGTCAAGGGAATAATGCTTGGTAAATGTATGCACAGTCTTCCAGGTAGCTGCTTTACAGATTTCCACTAAGGGTATATCCCTGGCAGCTGCCACCGAGGCAGCTGTACCTCTGGTGGAGTGAGCCATCAGGCCTGATGGAGGCTCGTTCCCCAATTTTGAGTAACAGAACTGTATACAAGTGACAATCCATCAAGCAATGGTTCTCTTAGTGGCAGGTTTACCCCTACTCACCTCTCCATAAGTAAGAAACAACTGGGAACAGTCCTTTCTGTGGGGTTTAGTGGATTCTATATAGTAACTCGGAACCCTTTTAACATCAAGACTGTGCAACCTCCTCTCTCCAGAGGAGGAATGGTCAGTAAAGAATACATGCAAATTTATAGATTGGTTCAGATGAAAATCTGATACCACTTTGGGAAGGAACTTCCTATTTGTGCGAAGGACCACCTTATCCCTGTGAAATGAAATGAAGTCAGGTTCCACTGATAAGGCCTGTAATTTGCTGATTCTCCTGGCAGACATGATAGCCACCAGGAATATAGCTTTCCAAGTCAGGTATTTTAGTTCAGCTGAAGCAAGGGGCTCAAAGGGAGGCTGCATCAGCTGTGCAATACAAATATTCAGATCCCACAGGGGAGTGGGATTCCTGAAAGGAGGGTTGATATGAATCAGCCCTTTGAAAAATCTTTTAAAGACTGGGTGAGAGGCTAGGGAAGAGACTTTCCCTGTGGAAATGAAAGCAGAAACAGCTGCCAAATGCACCTTGAGGATGGCAGGCCAAAGGCCCAAACTATTAAGATGCACCATATAATCCAGAAAAATAGCAGTATCAGCTGAATCCGGTTGAATGTGCCTCTGAGCACACCAACACCCAAACCTCTTCCATTTGGAGCTATAAGTCTTTCGGGTGGAAGGCTTTCAACTAGCCTTAAGGATATCCAGAGCTGGCTGGGAGAGATTTAGACCTGCATAGTCTAGCTCTTCAAGAGCCAGGCCTTGAGTCTGAGGGAGTGAAGGTTGGGATACAGAATCCTCCCCTGAGAAGAGGTGAGGAGATTGAACCATCTGGGAAGGCACAGAGGTATTGTCACTTACAGTGACAACAGAAGAGGATACCAAGATTGCTTGGCCCAATCCAGAGCTACCAGAATCACTGTGCAGGGTTGGGACCTGATCTTGACCAGCACTCCGAATAACAGAGGAAAGGGAGGAAAAGCATAAAGAAACTTGTTGGTCCAGTTTAACAGGAGAGCATCCAGAGGAACAGACCCCAGAAGAGGGGGTCTTCAGCAAAACAAGGGAAGCTGATGGTTGTCTGGGGCTGCAAAGAGATCTATCTCTGGAGTGCCCCATCTCTTGAAAATGACTCAAAGAATGAGGTGATCCAGGGACCACTCGTGGTGACCTGAGAAATCCTGCTGAGAGCATCTGCAAGTACATTGTTCTTTCCTGGAAGATGCACAGCAGTCAGGGAAGCTTGCAGGGAATAAGCTAGAGACCATAAGTTCATGGCCTCGGTGCATAGGGCCGAAGACCGAGTGCCCCCCTGCTTGTTGATGTACTGCATGGTTGTGGTGTTGTCTGTCCTGATCTGCACCACGTTCCCTGGATTAGTTTTGCAAAAGTCTGAACTGCTAGAAAGACAGCCCTGAGTTCAAGGAGGTTTATATACAGAAGGGACTCCTGAGGGGACCAAGAGCACTGAGCTGTGTGCTGATCCAGATGAGCTCCCCACCCCAGTGGAGAAGCATCTGTGGTGAGTATTACTGTGGGCACCTGACTGAGGAAGGGAACACCTTGCCTCAGATTGTCCTCCTCCAACCACCACTGGAGGACTTGAACCAGAGTCAGGGACACTGGAACCAACTTGGAGAGATAGTCTTTTTTCTGAGACCAAAAGGCTCTGAGGTGAAACTGAATATCTCTCATCTGAAATCTTGTACCCTGCACTACTGCAGTGCATGCTGCCATAGTTCCCAGCAGCTGCAAGAAGTATCTGGCTGGCCGAGACACAAGTGGATGAAAAGAGGAGGCCAGAGTGATGAGAGATTGGACCCTTGAGGAGGGAAGAAAGGTCTTGGGCTGAACAGTGTCCAGCTCCATGCCTATGAATGTGAGGAGCTGGGAAGGCTCCAGAACTGACTTTTCCAGTTCAGGATGAACCCTAAAGATTTCAGAAGATCTTGAGTGACCTTTAGGTGTGACCTGACTTGTTCTGGGGACTGGCCTACTATAAGCCAATCGTCCAGATAAGGGAACAGCCGGATGCCTTGCTTTCTGAGGAAGGCTACAATGACTGCCAGACACTTGGTGAATACCCTTGGAGCAGATGTCAAACCGAAAGGCATTGTCTCTGAACTGGTAATGGACTGAGGGCAGTTCAAATCTGAGGTACTTTTTGTGGGACTGCCTGATAAGGATGTGAAAATAGGCATCTTTGAGATCCAGAGATGCTAGCCAGTCTCCTGGTCTCAGAGAGGGAAGAATTAGTCCCAGAGTCACCATCTTGAACTTTGGCTTCAAGATGTGTTTGTCCAGGTATCGTAGATCTAGGATGGGTCACCACTCTCCCCTGACTTTATTAGTGTAAGGAAGTACCTGGGGTACAGTCCTTTTCCCCTGTGAATGAGAGGAACTTTTTCCACTGCCTGAAGAAGCAGCAGAGATGAGACCTCTGTCTCCAGAGCCTGAGCTTCCTGTGAAGAGGAAGGGGGGGAAGGTCTTTGCCCTCAGCCTTGGGAACCTGGTAAAGCTGAGAGCAACGCCCTGGCTCACCACTTCCAGAACCCATTTGTCTGAAGTGATAGACTTCCAGGCCTAGAAGAAGTGAGCCAGCCTGCCCCCTACAGGGATTGGGGAGGCGACCCTGACTGACCCATCAGCGTGTCTGCTTGGCAGAGGGCTTTGAGTGAGTGGAGGATGCAGCCCTTGTCATCCCCCGTCTGCCTCTTCCCCTAAAGAACCCCCTCTGCTGAAAAGAAGAGGAGGCTTGGGCCTGGTAAAAAGGCCTTTGAAAAGGCCTGCCCCTGCCAGACCTAGATTGCTGCCTTAGAGGAGTGGCCTGCTTCTCTTTGGCTGCAGCACTCCTGTATGTGGTCCTGTACTCATCCATCTTTTTTCATGTAATCCTCTGTTTGTTCCCCAAACAGAGAGTTACCAGAGACAGGAAAATCCATGGTCTTGGTCTGAGTATCCTGAGACAAACTGGTACATCTGAGCCAGGCAAATCTCCTCATGGAGACAGATGTAGCCATAACCCGAGAAAGGACATCATTCGAGTCTACAGCAGCATGGAACTGTACCTTGGAAGCTTCGATGCCATCTGCAGCCACCTGCTCCAGCTCACTGGCTAGCTGGGGAGGGGCATTCTTAGCCAAATCCAGAATCGTATCTCACCTAGACTTCGGGTATCTGGCTGTATATGCCATGTAACTGGATTGCCTGAGTCCCAAAGAGGATGACAGGTACTGCTTTTTTGCCATGGCAGCCACTTTCGTGGAATCCTTATCTGGGAGTGAGATGCCAGAGGAATGTTAGCCTTGTCACAGGCTGCAGCTTGCACTACCCCAACATGGCTGCAATGAGTGGCAAGGAATTCCGTCCCAGAGCCTGACAAAGCATACCTCCTGTCCATCTTTTTATCCACAGGGGGGTATGGATGTTGGCATTTGTAAGAAATTTTGGGTCTGTTTCCCCAAGGACTTATGCATAGGGATAGACACCCTTCTGGACTCTGGGACATCCATCATTTCAACATAGTCAGGCTCCTCCTGATGCTGTTCAGCCTCTTCCATAGGGAGCTGAAGAGTATTAGCCACCTTCCTGTAGAACAGGTAGAGGAAGAGGGACTCAGAAAGCCTGGGAGGAGAGACATTGGAAGGCCTGTCTGGGGAGATGTCCGGTTCAATAGGCACATCCAGGTCCTCATAATCTACATCTTCATTTTCTTCTTCTTCTTCTTCTCCCTCCCATTCACCCTCGTTAAAAGCTTCAGCTTCAGGGTCATAAACAAAAGGTTGGACATCCGACCAAACTGACTGTCCTCGAGACGGTGCCGGTTCAGTAGGAACTGGGCAAAGTGACTGCACTATGGCAATCACTTTGGCAATTTCGTCGTCGGTCAGAACGTGAGAGCTGGGATCAGAACCAGCCAACTTACATTTTTCCTTTGTAGGAACTGATTCCACAGAATTGGCTCTCCTTTTGCCCGAGGGGGTATCGCCCAGGTTAGTAGGCGCCCCCTCAGGTTCGGACGAAACCGAACCGGGCTGGCCATCCGGGTCAGCGGACTTCTCGGCCTCCCTTTCCTTAAACCTACTTAAATGTTTTTCAGCAGGAGACTTAGGGGAAATTCTTGCAAATTTGGCAGTCTTCCTTGAGATGGTCAAACCCCAGACAATAAACACAGACGAGGTGGGGATCAGCCTTAGCAAAGGCCTCCCCACACTTGGTGCAGTGCTGAAACCCAGTGGGTCCAGTTTTCTTTTTGGGTTTCTCAGACATGCTTTCAGACAAAACAGCCACCCTTACCAGTGTTCAAGCCAGGTGACTACAAGGACCTATCGGTTCCAACCATGTCACAGGTCAGTTGAAAACACCCTGAAATAAACGTTTTTTTCAGGAACCGATAAGTACACACACACTCTTTTTTTTTTTTTTTTTTTTCACTTCGGTTCCTGACCGGACCGATCGGTGGGGAACTGAAAAAATAAAACAATTTCTTTCAGCAATAAACAAAACTATCTACTTACAATACACTTACTGCACTGGGACAGAGATGTGAACACCAAAAATAAAGAAACGGTTGATAAAAACTGACTGATTTACTAATACCGAACCGAAGTGTAGGAGAGGATCTCCAGAGCGACTTCACAGTTAGGCGGAGTAAAGAATCTGACGGTTACGCTTCAGAGTACCTGGGACAGAGGTTTGAAAACCGAGCTCGAGATAAACGTTCTATGCCTGGCATAGAATTTAACCCTTTCATCTCCGGGGCAGTTCAAGTGCTGGGGCTAACTGCAATTAGTCAGAATACAGCAAGACTTCATGTTGTTTGAACATTTCTTCTCTGTGTCTGCCTATTTATTTGAATGCTACTGAATTCTGGGTGATGAGCCTTACAGTTGTGGCATTGAACAGCATAATTTAAGTTGAATGAACTGCTCATGATCCCCTGGGTACTAGCCCCGCTGCAGAAAGAATGATGTGGTGGATCCTGCTGGGTCCTTATACTGGTTCCCCCTTGGGAGCAAGTATAACTGGAGGTTGTGGCTGGGAGCTGCAGTTGTGTACTTTTTGTTGTGTACTTGGACGAGAGTGCTTGCCTCTAATGCCATCCTTTTTATTACGTTTGCGTGCACATGTGCCCACCAAACACTTTGTTACAAAGAATTGCATTTCAGATGTGTGTCACTGTCGTGTCCAGTGCAGCTCAGGCTGCAGGGAGCTCGGCAGTGATAGAGCAATGATCAGCAAGGCTGACTGTGATGTGTTTTTCTTTTGAGGGGGCAGAAACTTCTCATAGTTGAAAGGAGCCAGCCGCTACAGTCACAGAACCGCTGGCACCTTTCACCTGCATAAACTTTTGATAATCTCCTCCTGACTGAAACTACAAATAGAGTCCTTGCTCTCTTGCCACACTGCCAACAGTGGCATATGTCCAGCGGCTCCCAGCTCAGTTGTGTTAGCTCCACTTCTTGGAACTGCAACTAAAAATAAGGAATTAGAGCGAAAGTGTATCTCTGTCTCTCTGCTCTGTTTTAACAAACAACACACAGACCGACAGTGGGAGAGAGAGAGTGAGTGATAGGATCCTTTTCAGCTCTACTTCTTGGAGTGGAAAGTAAAAGTAATGAAACCAATTTTACGAATGAAACTGACATTTTGTCAATGACTATTTTCAGTCTCTCCTCACTCCACTGAAACCGAACGCAGTTGGGCTATAGCAGGTAAGAGTGACACACACTGTGCTGTTTCTCAGATCTGAAAAACAAAAGAAGTCTTTACTTTCTCCCTGCATCGGTGACCATGACATAGATTGGGCAGTGGGTAAGAGAGCCAGATGAATCCCCATACAGCTCTGCTCCTCTGGGCAAAAAAACTACAAAATGAGTCTTCACTCTCTTCCCGCACTGCCAACAGAGGCATGTCAGGTGGCAGGTGAGGGAGAACCAGAGTATTCCTGACTCAGTTGTGTCAACTCCGCTCCTAAGAGCTGCAACGAAAAATAAGCAATTCAAGTTTATCAAGGAATTAAAGTGAAAGTTTATCTCTCTCCCTGCTCCGGAGTCACAAACAACACACGGACCAACAGCGGGAGAGAGAATGAGTGATGGGATTCTGTTCAGCTCCGCTCCTGGGAGTGGAACCTAAACGTAATAAAGCCAATTTTGCAAGTGAAACTAACATTTTGTAAGTTTCAGCTGTCACCTGCACTGACTGTACCAGTCAACCCCGGTACACTGGACATACACAGTACACTGTAGATGCAGCAACACAAGTGAGCAGATGTCTTCCCCCAGGTCTCATCATTTGGATAAGCTGATAATTGCTGTTAAAACAGGAAGAAAGACAGCAGCTGGCATGCGGGTTGCACAGCCTCTTACATCACCATTACTGTATACAGCTGGATGGATGGTTAAACTGCCAGTGTTCTCGTTCTCTCATTCCTAGACAATCGCTGCATGTTGCCTAGAAGAAAAAGCACAATACACATACCTTGCAGGGCTAGAGGGGGCAGCGTAGTTTTTTAGGGAGCAGATGTCCTGTTTTCCCCATAATATATGCTGTACCTTGTGGAAACAGGGAGAAGCCATGGGAGGGTCCTGGCAGGTTTGTGGAAGGAGCGTTTGCTCATTAGGGAAAAGGGCATCTTCCTCTGATTACCAGACTTTATGAAATACTGTGCATAATGAGGTAGCACATGCAGAAGGAAACAGATTGGAGGACCCTTTTGCCTTGTATATATTGTATGATATATATTATACTATATTTTTGCTACTTTGTGTAGCCCCCCAAAAAAATTCGGGGAAGGGGACTTACCTTAAGTATCTCCCTGGGCTTCTCTGATGCTCACTGCCTGGCAGATGTCCAGTAGAGGATGATAAATCCATGTACAGTGATGTTCTAATATTGTCCTGCGTGACTGTATAGAGCTATGCCGCCATGCTATCCCTTTAAGAGCTCCAGTCTGTGTGTAGTGTAGATAGCCTGGGCTGGGTCCAAGTACAACTGAGCTCGCAACCAGCCAGGCAAAGCCTTACTCTACTCTATTCTACCATCGATTTCAGAACAGAGGGAGTCCTTCAACAATCTGTAACTATTTATTGCTAACTATATACTGTTGCTAAGTAAATAACTTATATACATTGCCTATCTATTCCTCTGGCATGGAAGCTGCCGTGTTTCAACTGGTTGTATATAATTTGCATTGTCTGTATACGTAACTGCTACATGTCCTCAGGACCTCCTTGTGAATGAGCTTGCTCAATGGAGTTATTCCTGCAATATATGTTTGGTCCAGGATTAGTTGGACCAGTCGGAACCAAGGGGTCCTCAAGGGGTCCTTATTACAGTGCCTTGTAGGTGAAACTATGGACTTTCCTTTGTTGGTGCCTAAACCCACCAATAGGAGTACTCAGACTTTGATGGACAGTACAGGCAGCCAACCAGAACACAGAGATCCTGGTCTTCAGTCAGGACTGTGTTGAAAACAGAGCAGCTGTGTTCAGCTTGAGCCACCAAGAAGAAGCTCCTGTGAGGGCTGAGGAAAAGTGCAGGGAAACGGCCTGTCCTTGCCTTCCCTACAGGGCCTGAAAGCATTTTAGACTACCTAGAAGCAGAAGGAGAATGAAGTACCTCTGCAGCAAAGAGACCAGTGTTCAGTTCAGCTGGAGACACCAAGGAGAAAGGAGCTTGTGTGTGAGTTGGGTGAAGTGTGCAGGGAAGGGCCTGACTTGCCTCCCTGTGGTAAACTGTGATTCCTCAAAGGTCAACTGAAACAAAGACTGCCTAAAAGCAGAAAGTGGATTCCTCAGTCATGAATACCGATCCTGAAGGTTGTTTTCCACCGGAGAGAAAATATTTGTTTTAAAACTATCCCAGAGTGGGACCGACTGCTGTAAGCAATTGCCCCAGGGACTCATGATGAAAGTGGAGACTGCTTCCATGGAGAATGTCTCTTGCCAAGTACCGAGAGAGAGAGAGAGACCACCGAGGGTTTTCTTCAGCAACAGTAAAGACTACAAATAACCAAAAGAGCAAATTAAGACTGTCCACCACTTTAAGTTTCCAGTGTTGGGCCTATGCCATTCTCAACCAAGAATGACTGTTCCTGCACCAGCCTAATCATCCTGGTGAGAGACCCACCTCAGGGAGTCGGCCTCTGTGGAGAATCAAGTCGCATGTTGCGGTAATCTACAGGGAAAGGCCGTGAAGTGGAGGGGAGCCATGTTGGCCTCGGCCCCCATCAGCCGTCTGGAAAGCCTGGGATTCCAGTGGTCTTCTTCCTGTCTGGGTGCAGTGAGTGCTACCAGGGTAGCCCCCCTGCAACAATCCAATAGATGTTTATCAACTGATCTGTTCCATAAATTTGGGTTTGAGTTTAACTGTGATTACAGACCATCCGACCAGGAATTACAACTGTATGCTCAAAACAAGGTTGTTTCCTCTGTTTAATAACACCTTTTCTTCCATCAAGGGCCCCAACCAGCTGCAACGCCAGTCTACTAGGGGCAACGCTTCAGGCCTGCTCCCACTTCCACCCTGGGTACCCAGCTGTGTGATAGACTGATTCATTCATAGACTAAAGTGATAAATAGTAATTGCAATTTATTTAACCTATCTGCACAGTAATTGTTCATCTAAATTCTCGCCCCTTCCTTTGTTCATGTCCCCTTAATAAAACTGATTTGTTGTTTAAGGTTAACCTGACCCATGAGCATATTATTACCTGGTTTGCTTTTACTGAACTACTTAAAGGTAACCGTGAAGGAATATGGTTATTGTTGAAACTGTTTCATTACAGGGGGCACAGGGTATATGCCAGGAGACTGGACTCTGTCAGTAAATGTGGTACACCTGAGCATATCATTAATGCTGTTGAACAATTGTGCATTTAAAGTCATTTACTGTGATTGTGAAATTTTGTATGAAGAGCCACTAGCAGGGGTTGTGAGTGAATATAGCTTCCCAGAGGGCTGTACTAAATTATGTTATAACCTACTAAGTCATTACTCTGGGTGGAGGCACCATTATCATAGTAAGACTGTTGGTAGGGAAGCCACAATACCTATTAATTCCAGGCCCAGGCCCCCAACCTGCAGTCAGGCAAGCAGGCAGAGGTAGTAGCCCTGTGTATAATGGTATCAAGGTTACATTTGTAAAAGGAGAAAATCATATAGTCCAAGGGAGGGAGGGAGGGAGGGTATAATTTCTCTTAGAATGCTAACATGGGGATGCGGGTCTTTGTCTAGCTCCTGTGAGGGAAGAACATTTTAGCTCCTGCACTCAGGAGGGCACCCAGATTTCCAGTATTTCCTGAACTAAGGAAACCTGCCTGTACAAACCTAAGGAACCATTCTAGGTTGTGCAATCTTTGGCTCTGGAATTTGAGCAAAGGTACTAAACAATGAGACTTTGTGATCTGCCTCATCTGAGAATAATCCTGTCTATAGTGTTTATTCTTGCACCTGTTTGTTTTGAAACTAAAACTACGCCAGTGCCCAGCTGTAAGCATATTGCACCATAGCCTTTTGTGTCAAACTGTCCTGTTTATTCCCATACCACATGAAAAGGACAACTGATGGACAACAGCAAGGTCAATATTTCCAGTAATGCTGAGAACACCTGGATTCTGTTGCCTTTAAAATATGAGTTTTGTAAACCAACCCCCCCCCCATCCCCTCCATTTCTGCAGAGTTGGATTGTCAGCCAGGAAGTGATCAGCTGAAGAAACAGCTAACACTGCAGTTGAGTGTAAAAACTGCAGTGCTCCAGGAAACCCACCTCTCAGTGAGCAAAACCCAAATGCCAGTGAGAGAGTGGGTATGACAATGTTTTGCTGCCTCTTATGACAGGAAGATGAGAAAGGAAGCTGTTTCAGTGCACTGGAAGATCCCTTTTGTAAAAGAGAGAGGCGTGCTGGGTCCTAGCAATAAGCATTACATTTTTGTGCAAGGCATCCTGTATGGGGAGTCAGAGATGTATGACCCTGTGTTTTGATCAAATGCTGACCTTGCTACACCAAGAACAGTTTCCAAACTGGGCTGTCTGGGTGGGGGGATATTTTAACTGTGTTGAATCCAACCTTGGATAGGTCAGGAGAGGGATGAGAAGACAAGACCCAGGGGTGCAGCGCTGGGGAAAAGACTTCACTGAACTAGACTTAGTTGATGTCTGGAGGGAGGCAAACCCCAGTGTCAGAGTTTTTTCATTTTTCCTGAACCCTCACAAAACTTGGTCAATAATCAATTATCTGCTGATCCTCAGATTGTGTAGTACCACAGGGTAGATAGCAAAACCATCAGCCCAAATATAGTCTCGGACCATGCCAGAGTTTCAGCCACATTCGCCAGAAGCACAGGCAGTATAGCGCAGTGGTTTAAGGCTCTGAGCTGCAAATCTGGAGACCTGGGTTTGAATCCCAAAACCCCCACTTGCATACTGTGTGACCCTGAGCAAGTCACTTAACTTCCCTGTGCTCCCAGGTTGCACCTGTAAACAAGCTTTCAGCTTAGTGAGTCTCACCTGGTTAAACAATTGGAAAAAAAAACAGAGCATGGAGATTTCTGGTATATATGCTAGCCCATGAGAAGTTTAAAGAATATATGGGAGAACAGTGGCAGCTTTACGTACAAATTAATGCCTCTTCTGCATCCTCTGAAGCATCTCTCTGGGAAGCAGGCAAAGCCTACATAAGAGGGTTAGTGATTTCATATATGGTGGCCTAACCAAAAGAAAAAAGGGCACTTATTAGAAATTTGGAAGCTAAGGAGTTAGCGCTCAAGGTGCATGCTGATGCCTCAAAGGAAACCCATGCTCTCCTTAGGGTTGCCAGAGAGGCGGGTCCCAAAGTTTACACAAGAGGAGGCCTCAGCTGCTCTGCTACATGCAAATCAGAAATGTATAATAAGTTGGGTAGTAAGCCCAGCCCCATCCTAGCAAGCTTCGCTTGGGAAAAAGTAAAAACAATCATATCGTGGTGGCGGAGGTGAGCAAGGGGGGGCCTTAGTAACCAGACAGAGGAAATTCAGAGATGTTTTGTAGATTTCTATAAAAAAGCTACACCAAGGGGAACATGAGCCACAGGAGAGGGAGAGGCAATATCTTTTCTAGAACACCTTAAGCTGCCGCAGCCAACCGAGGAACAGCAAACACTATTAAATAGGCCCATCTCTTAAGCCCTCTCTTACTTTTCCCAGCTATGCCTCTACCTCTCACCAGTTTTCACCCCCTGCAGCTGGGGCGAGGACCTCCTTCATTGGACCACAGACCTATGCCCACCAGGGTAACTACTCTGTCCAGGCGCCTATTCTGTCAACACTGCACCTGGGTGGACTTTTACCCCTCCCGCCTGCATCTGTTCCATTTTTACTTTGCCTTCCTGACAAACTCAGCCTCCTGGCCAGGTGAGTTGCATGGCAGCGGACACCCCAAGGGATTTGTTTATACTCCCCCTCCTCCAATAGGGTAGATAAGCTCCTCCCCTAAAGGCTTGAGACCTACAGTGGGGAGGGGGTGAACCTCTTCACGTCATGGGGTGGGGTAAATGGCCAGAATGACCCTATTCTGCATAGTTTTAGGTTGCTATTTCGTCTGCCCTGCCCATTTTTTCCCCTTCCCTCCTCCCTCACAGTGCAGAGACCTCACCAGGTCCACCCTAGAGACACTACCCCTAGCTGGTAACGTCTTCCACATGTCCCGTAGTGGCAGGCATCGAACAAGATGCAATGCGAATGGGTGTCCTGTGCTCAATGGAGTCTGAGCATTCTGTCTCCACAGCATGCCAGAGCTCTACCAGCCCAGAGGTAAGGATTTGACTTGGGTTGTAGACTTGGGTATCCTACGTGGTAGCACAACATAGTACCATCAATGCCACTGGACTGGGCTGGCCCAAGGGGGCATTATTCTATCATTTCTGGCCTTTTAGTAACTTCAGTGGGTATTTATGATTTTTACCTTGTTGGTAAAGACCATTTCAGAGCTGCAGGGATGTAGCATATGTTCTCATTAAGCTCCTACATTGTTATCATAATGCATCCACATCCTACCATAGAACTCTGTGTTTTGAAAGGGACATGAACTACATCATACAGTTCTGAAGGAGTTCTTATGACTGATGTGTAGGGCCTTCTACACAGAGAGAGTGGTGAATGCTTGGAATAGTCTGCCACAAGGGGTGGTAGGAGCAAGCACAGTGGAGAGGTTTAAACATGCCTGGGACAAGCCCAAGGGAATCTTGGGCGGGAAGAGAGTGATGAAAAGCCATTGACCACATAGGGTGAGTGGACGCATACATGTATAGGGCCTACGGGCAGACTGGATGGGCCTAGCGGTCCTTATCTGCCGACAATTTCTATGTTTCTATGTGTAAATGAGAAACACCCACTGAGTTTTGGAAAAAGCTATTAAAAACTGAACAATAACAGAATGGGAACCATTATTTGAAAAAAAAGCTTCTAGAGGAAAAAATATTTACAGGTGCAGTGCAGTTCTTCTTTAACAATGTAAGAAAGTATGAACATACAAACATATGAAGATGCCAAAGCCAGGTAAAGCTTAGCTTGTTTGAATCATCAGTTTGTTCTGAGTCAGGGACTGCAAAATTAGGAAGGCACTGTAAGCAAGGCATCCTAATGCAAAATGATATCCACACACATCTAGAAACAGCATGTTGTAAGCCAGCTGTAAAGGACCCACAAATGCCCCATTCATTCTAGCTGAGGGCAAAAATGTACTTTGGAGGGTGCCCTGTGGGAAACTGGAAAGGACTTGGATACACTGAGGTGGCGTGAGGATAAGAATCAAGAGGGGATACTACAGGGAGAAAAGTTGAGCTACATAATGAAAAAGGTGCATGGTTACATTCTGAGTACTGCATGTAATTAGTTTAGAGTAATTAACACACTTTTACTATAATAGACGAGAACCTCTGGTGTAATCTTGCTATGGTGCTTCAGTTATGAAATTATATCTATTAACTAAAAGCTATAACACGCAAATCACAGCTTGGCTCATTGACACCAGAAAGGTGTAATGCACTCCAATGTAGGCAACCCAGCGAATCTGCCCACCCGCCTCGGACTGGCCCCCTTCCTGTGTCCACTACCCTGGTTCCACCCCACTTCTCCCCCTTCCCACGGCAACAACTGTGGCCTGGCTCAAGGGCCAATTCAGAGAGGCTGGTCTGAACACTACTGTGAGGGAATAATCTCATGGGGTTCTGCTTGGGAGGTCAGGGTCTGGACTAGAAAGATTGGTGGAGCAGGCCAGTGGCAAGGACAGAACAAAGTGGGAGAAGTAGTGGCTGTATAGGAGAGAAAACAAGGGTGTCTGAAGTGAGTAGAACAGAGTATTGTAAATAAAAAATAAATGTATGCAAATCACACAAAAAAAAACCCTAAACATCTCAAGTTGGGCACCTGTAACTTGTGTTCTTGCTAGTTTACAGAGTAACAGGGAGTCTGCTCTGACAGATGACGGCATTGGTATTCATTTTTATGCAAGTGGTTTAATTTATAGTAGTCTGTCACATGTAACATTTTACGATTAAAGTGACAATTTCCATGGAACAATAGAGTGTTTAAAAATATCAGCTTGTTGCATTTTTAATGACAGTGACAGATTGTTGAAAGATTAATGGAGAATTACAAAGCTGCTATCATTTTGCAGATGGCGTCCCCTGGCCTCATAATTCACTCATCATGTGGAGCTAAAGCTTAAGGGGAATTCTGTAAACCAGGGATGGGATGGGAGACCCAGTTCTCACAGGTTCTGGACCTCCCAGAACCTTTGCCATTTTCTGTAAAAAAAAAAAAAAACATTTTCAGAACATTTTTTAAGTCTTAAAAAGGTTCTGATCATTTTTAAAATATTGATTTTGAAGTTTCCTGATGCGGAACCTTTGTCCTGGCACGGAGCCTTTGTAAAAGAGCACCTGTGCTCAAAGGTCTTTTCTGGTGTATCCCCTAGGTGGTGCTATACCAGAGCTGCTACCCCTGCCTACTATCTAGGATGTAGGTTGAGGGGCCTGGGTTCCCAAAATTAACTTTAAACTGATTTGTTCCCAAAATAGTACATTGCGCAGTGCCGCCACCCAGAGTTTACCTTTTAGTGCGCTGGAGCTTAGTCTGTTACAACCCTCTGGGAAACTGTAGCCACTTACCTTACCATATACCACACCAGACATGACCCAATATTCAAAACCCCACAATTCAGACATTTTTGTATTTAATGACTCAACACTAATAATATGCTCACAAGACAGGATTTTGCAAAAACAAACAACAACATAAGGAATAAAGTATGGGTGAGTATACACAAGCCTGTGTTTCCATTGAGGGGTTGAGATACCAGCAAAGCTCGAGAGGTCCATGCTGGTATCTTCAACCCCGTGATGGAAATAAAGCAAGTTGTATATACTCACCCATATTTTATTTATTATAGAACATGGTTTCTGAGTTTAAGAAAAAAAAGCCATGGTTTGGGATATTTTTTCGCCAAGGTTTCAGTTTCATACCTTGTGTTAGGCGCTCCCGCTTGTTGCCGGCACCGAGTCCATCCTGTGTTGCTGCGGTCCGTTTTTGTTTTTTTAATTGCAACTGTTGTCTGCCGCAAGCTTATTCTAGTGTGATTGCAAACCTTCCAAAGTTTCAGGCAGGACTTGATTTAAAGAACATTTTAAAACCGTTATGGTCTGGAAACAGAGACTAGCAGCCAGTCCGTGTCCAGATGCAAGTCGATGGCCTTTCCCTACATGTTTGTTTTTAAGCGCGTCAGTTTCTACCAATAAGGTGGTGAGGGCTGACCGCCCATGAATATTTATTAAAGAACGTGGCACGATAACTTTTAGAATGTGCATAACAACTTTTGGAATGTGCACAACGGCATTCAAGCAGCCACCGAATTCCATGCACAATAAGCCCTAACCATATACTATAAGTTTATAGTGTATAGCAGAATGCGGTTGTGTATGGAATCCATACACCACAAAAGTCATTGTCCTTCAGTAGTGACATCCTCACTAACGCAGAATGACTTTTCATTCTGCGTTAGTGAGGACATCACAATGCAACCACCCCCACCAGCGCCGTTCATAGGACAGGGGGCAGTTGGAGACTCCTGCACATGAGCTGGCCATCAGTCTGGACAGACCAGGAGTGTGGGTCTCCGGCGGCAGACACCAGCCAAAAAAAATGTAAGAGATCCTGTTTTGAGGCACCATACACTATATAGAACCATGTATGGCCTCCCAAACAACTTGGTAACTCTTCCCCCTCGCGTTTTCTATGACGGCAGTCAATGTCCACAGTGGTACCAGTTCCGGGATACATAAAGAACCCCGCAATTCCATATGCAATACTTGGATATTCAGTAACTAGAGTTCTTAAAGGTGCATGCCCGGTTGGTGCAGCTATACGTTGGCCAGCTAGTTGGGCCCCTTAAAGGAAACAACAATTAGGTTAAACATATGCACACTTTCATCTTGTCTAAAGCAAACTGTATCCATGGCCAGATTGGCTAGTCTATTCAAACCCTTTAAACTATATACAACCCCTTTCTTTTGCTTTGAGGCAGGGCATTGGCCCTGCACACCTGCAGATCAAAAGTCACATATGGATAGTCACAAACAGGTTGTAGCAGAAATAGTAGGTGACTACAGCAAACGGAAGCTCTGACTTGGGAAACAAAAAGATGGACAAAGGCTTGCAGCTAGGAACCTCCTAACTGGCTGAAGGATGGGGCAGCACTTGCAGATGTAGAACAACTCTTTATTTCTTTGACCATTGCCCCTTTTGTTTTAGGCTGGAGTCACTTCACTGGAGAGACCAGGCTGGGACCCGGGCTGGCACGTCTCAGACCCCACGTCTAGGCTATGCCCCTTGTGGGAAATGCATATGGCAGTGTCAAGGTGGCACGCTACCAGGCTGTGTCCCAATCCTAAGCCAATGGTTACATTGCATTTATCATCTTAGCACATTTATATCTTTTCAACACAATCCTTCAACCGGAGGCCAGCGTAGCCCTCTTGGTTCTTTGCTTACTCACAACAGACTTTAAACACGAGGGGTACTTGCTCCCTACAGTTAGGGTGACCCAGATGCTTACAGTCCTTGCAATCACTAGGAGCTTGCCTCCCTTGCTCAACACCATGCACTGGAATCTTGCGTTTTACCTCTTGAGACACTTGCTGTACTGAGCTTGAGGAACGGCTCATTACCATTTCAGAACAACTTTAAACACAGACTAAGCATAAAGCATGGCTTGCTACTCTGCAGACTTTACTTGTTGACAAAGCTGAACTGTAGACCTTTTCCAGACTTAGACACTTTACTTAGGCATGACTGATTCCTGTAGCTCTCTAGGATCACACTTTACTTGGCAGCAAGACAGTTCTTTTACAGCTCTCTCAGGCTCAAAGATACACAGGCATAGTTCCTTGTGGTTCTCACTGGTGTTTACAGCTCCCAACTGGACATACAGACGGTTACTGGCCCACCAGGCACTGTCCGGAGAAATTCCGCATGGTCGGGGAACTCCCCATCAAGCACTGCGGCACTACTCAGTTCAGGCACATTTATATAACTTTCACACTAGACCCTTCTCTGGTCACTAAGCAGGTGTCTACCCTTTTATTGCTTTGGTTAAACTAGGGTGCAGGCAGACAGTCACATCTTAGGCTTGCTGGGCTTCTCTGCCCCTTGCAGACTTTCTTAAACTTGTACTTGTTAGACACAGATTTACTCACTCAGGTAACATTGCAGAAATGGCTTTTTCTTCCCTGAGGTTTCAGGTTTGCTTCAGTACTTTCACTGCTGAGGTAGGACTTCCATGTAGCTCTCTCATAACTGAAGAATTAGGTTACCAAGGTTCTTCCAGAAGCGTGGAAAGGTGCTGGCCAGCTCTGGGGGACAATCTCTGGCAACCCCAGGCTAGCAACTTCTGTTGCCTGTAGCCACTTTGTCTTTCTGGCAGAAGAAAGCCCCTTACCCTGTGGAGGGGGCTGGCACTGGATCACTATGCCCATTTTTGGAGCAAAGAGCCTGAGTCCTCATCCCTGTGGGGGGGCTCCCGCTTGAACTACTCATACAGCCACAAAACATTGACTTTTATGGCGCTCCTCTGAGGCTCCCAATTGGCTGACGCTATCTGTTGCTCCCACTACAATTGGCTGATCCTGCCTGTCAGTCCAGAAAATGAATATTTATTAACTCCTTTCAATGCACGACAGGCTCCCTGTTTTGGCGCCTGAATTTAGGTCCCTGCAGATTCCCCATAAGCACTTTGTAATGTCCCATGAGCTTTGGCAAAAGTCCGATAAGTCCTGGCTTAAAATCCTGGCTTTCCGATTGACTGTTGCTGCACTATCATGGCTGCTAATACATACAGTCCCCTTGCAGAGTTATACAGTCCCAAATATAAAGTTCTGATACAGCCAGGAAGAATGCTTAATTTATTTAGTTGCCCCACAGTCCAATAGTCCCTTTTGTGCCCTGTTAAGCACTGCCCAGAGTTAACACTTTGTTTCAGTCTTAAGCCCATCGCTGCTGCCGTACTTAAGTGCCCCCCAGGCAGCAGACAGGCTTTATATCTGAGTCCCAGTGCTTTAATGCTGGTACAGCCAGTATATTTATTTATTAAAATTTATTTTCCCTTTTATTTTCTTGCCCCTTTTTGTTTACTGACCCTCTTTGTGTCAATGGCAGCTGCTGCGATTATTAGATTAATTTATCTACATTTTGTCCCTGCAGCAGCTGCCGAAAATAGGCAGTTCCCTAGGGGGCAAACCCTACACCCTCATCAATATGTATGAGGGATCAGGGCTCTGCTCATTAGTATTCATGAGCCCTGATCCTTAGTGCTTCATGGCACTCTTTATTTAAAACAGAAAAAGGGCTGTCTTAGCCCAGGCTGAGGTCACCGGTCCCCACTTTGCCTAACGCAGGGACTGGGACCACCGAACACTCTCCCAATGGACTGCAAACCGAGCGGTTGGGAGATCCAAGACACCTGATGTGCATGCACGACCCCCGCTAGCACCGTAGTGCCACTGCCAAAAGTGGGGGATCGCGACTCGACTCCTGGGCCCTAAAAGGGCTAACTGGGTCACCGGGGCTGCACGGGGGAACCAGGGCACCTTTTTTGACTTGGGCTGTGGCGGTGAGTCGGGGAATAAATACAGGGACCTGGCAGGCATACTGGGAGACGCTCCATGGAAGCAGGAGTAGAACGGGAGGAATGTGGCCATAAGGTAAGCCCCCATATTTGGGGGGAGGTGTTACTCTGGTAAATAAAAATTAAAAAATAAAATAAAGCTTAATATACTCCCTTAGCAAGCATTTATCCTAAAAGGAGGCTGACGGTGATGATAAGAGCCAGAAAGAAGGTTGGAGTGGGTGAAGAACCCAGTGAGCCAGGTCCATAGGAAGTGGTCATGATCACAGTGGTGTTGCAGAAGGGGCATACATCGTCTATATAACATGGACGATATTTAGTACAACTCTAAGATGTGTTTACAGTACTGTCATTTCCTTTCACTGACAATAGTTTTTGACTGGCAATTAAGTGACAGCTGAGCTCTCCTCCACTTGTGCAACTTTAACTTTAATGCATAATATAACTAATGCAATGAAAACATCAGCCTCCAAACCAGTGAAGAAGCCTCCTAAATAGCAATCATAACATAAGAGAGAAAGAGATGCAGCCTCGTCAGGTTTGGACAGGCCAGTTCCTAAAGTGCCATTGGGCTGCTTTGTAATCAGCAATACTGACCTGGGAAAGGCTGACATTGATGAGCGCTCCAGATTGGTGCACGGAGTCCTCCCATAGTCTCGTGGGACTTTGAAAGCAGGAGCCCAATGATCAAGTGTCTGTCTTTGTTGCTGCAAACAGTCCCAAATCCTCATGGAGCCTGACCGTACAAAATCCCATTGGCTGAAATTGCTGAGAAACTGACTACGATGGCACCGTCGGTTTCTCCAAAACTGCTATTCAGATTTCCTCAGTTCCAACCTACCTGGTATCTTCAACTTTCATTTACTTAAAAAACTTAAAACAGGTGTTATGCTCATCCTCTTTTACTGACTTATCCCAATGTCTGCTTCATTTTTTTTCTAATAAGTATTTTATTCTCCCCCCCCCGGTCTGCCCAATGGCACCCCCCATCCCCTCCCCATCCTTCTCGTGGGCTTACTGGTTGTCCATCACCTGCAAAAGACCATAGTTTGGTGGGTGGCCAGCTGTGTCAGACATGTGAGAGTCTGCAGGACTTGCCAGCATGTAGTAGGCCAGCCATTTCCACCTTTTCTGCCCAAGCTGGAGAGTAGTGACACATGCGCCAGCACATCATGCTCCAGCTCTCCCCCCCCCCCCGAGAACTGTCCACTGCACTGCTGCCTGGCCTCCACCAGGTGGCAGTATCTGCAATGGAACTGGAGTCCCCTTCCCTGAGGAATGAGAGCTGCCACTGGGCGTGCCATCCTTCCTCATCTTGCCGGTCCACCGAGCAACCCTTCCCATTCCTGAACCCAGATCGCTGGTGGGGGGGGGGGCAGAATGCCAGTTTCTGGTTAATTGATAAAAAAATTGACTTATTCTCAAATCAGGTGGACTTGAAAACAAAGTGAGCTCCTTAAAACTGGATTTGGCCTTCTTGAAAGACAATCAGATTTAGATTAAAAAAGATGTTAATCAACAAAAACTCATGACTGCTGAAGCTCAGTCTGCTAGCAGTGTAAATGTGGTTATTTCCTTACAGCTTAAAGTGGGGACTCTTGTGAACAATTTGCATTTTAAAAACTTGAGACTGGTTGGTATACCGAATTGCTATGATTTACAATATCCAGCTGATAACTTGTCATTCATCACTCATGTATTTTGGATTCCTATTTGTAAATCCAACAATACTATACCAACTCATAGAATTGATTCAGGAGTGATTTCAAATATCAAATCTATATCTAATAATCAGGATCTTGTCTTAAAGGGCAAGTGTACTTCCTGGAATTAACAGTAAGTTCATAAGTATTCAGCTATTACTTCTTAGATGTTAAGTAGTTTATTCTTTTCTGTTTTGCTAATTAGAAGATTTCTACCTGATAGTACTAGGTGTGATGTGTGAAACAGCACTATATGTTGAAGCTGACATAGTCGCTTCCATTACTCGCTATACATCATCAGCATTGTGATCTCACTGACTGTGATGTCACTAGAAACTAAGAAGAGTCAATCTCATGCTGCTTGATTGGAAACTTGGGATACATGTTGCCAATCAGACAGTAGAGTTTGTGATATAGATAGATACATATATACAGTGTATGTGCACGTGATGTGTATGCACCAATCAGCTGACATTCGGTGTGGCCTTCCTCAGAGCTGATTCAGAAGTGTGATGATAAAAGGTGTCCCCTTACTCTAAAATTGGAAAAACTGCTTGTGCCACTAAATGGTGTCTGTCTTCTACAGTTAAGCAATGCCTGGTACATTTTAAATGGCCTAAGCATGCTCGAACTTTAGAAAAGGTTTTTTTCAATGTAAGGTTTGAAAGTAAGAAAAGAATCAAAGTACTTAAATTCAGACTCCTTCCAGTTGAAAATTGTTTAAAGTGATAATGAAAGGACAATCTAAATTAGCCAAGTTATATTGTGAGCCAGATAACATTGTTTATTTTTTTCACCATATAAGTTTTAAAAATTTTCTGAGAACTAATTTACCAAATTATCAAAATCCTGTTGTAAGACCTTACACAAAGACAGGATTGATCTGTCAGCCTTAAAAAGAAGAGTAGTGTCCACATAAAGACATATTGAGCAGCTATGTATAACAAAAGCCAAAGGATTTACAAATTAACCAAGCAGAATGGGACCAAGAATAGAACCTAACAATACCCCAGCAGTAACAGGAAGAAAAGAAGAAACCTACCGGGTCAATATGTCAAATACAGAACCCCGCATGGAATACTGTACAGAACATATAGCGCACTGTACTAGCATGACAGGGTACAAAACCCCTCAAGGAACATATGTCGCACGTGGCTTTGTACCCTGTCACAGCATGGGTGAGGAGGAGGAGTGACACAGAGATCAAGACCTCTGTTGGGGAGGTGGTCTGTCAGGCTGCCACCGTGGCTCAGTGGGATGAGCCACGGTAGTGCAGGGGCACTATGTGTCTGTGGACTGGGGCTCAAATCCCAGTCCCAGACTTTTACAAAGGAGGTTCAGGGGCATAGCCCCCCTGTAACAGGGGGTGCAAAGGTGGAGCCACTAACTTCTTTAGCCAAAATGTGTTTTGGCAGTATGTCTGAGTGGCAGCAATGTATCTGCTGTAATTACAGTGCGGTACATTGCTGCACTGTTATGTCATACGACATTATGACCCCATGCCAAGATGAAACACCCATCCCAAAAAATAAATTTAGACCTACCCTGTAAATAGGAAGAAAACAAATTAATATCATTAGATGAAAAACCATAATAAGGGAGATAAGAAAGAAATAGCGGACGATTGATCAAATCAAAAATTTTCAGAAACAGCAATAAATAGTGAACACACAGAACAACCAAAGTCAAGAAACAAAATCGTGAAAATCCACAATCGCAATTTGTGCTGAAAATGTGGAGCAGAAGCCTGATTAGTAAACTGAAAGTATTCAATACTGTTTTAAATAGCCAGACGTCTGTGTAAGTACAAATTTTTTCCAAGAACTTATAAAGAATAGGTAAAAGGGAACTGGGGTGATAATTATCAGCCACTAATTTGGGCCCACCTTTCTGTAATGGAATACCTCTGGATTGTTTCCAGGCAACAGGAAAACATTGCGTGCACAAAGATAAAATACATAAATAAGTCAAAGGGAACACCACAACATTAGTACTAAATTTTAGCAAGAATGTGTCCAAATTATCCGGGCCCTTTGCTGAATCAACTTTTAAAGTGCTTGGTAGTTTGGCAACAGTGCCACATTCAATCTTCTTAAAATAAAAACTAAAATTGGGGCTGACAAAGGGACATACATCAGAGAACTTTGATAAAGAGGATGGAGACTCCAGACCAGCTTTGGATAACAAGGCCAAGGGGCCTCAGTAAAGAAGGAATTTAACAATTTGCTAATATCCTCTTTTGTATGAGAAGTAATACCCTCATTAGATAAACTAGAAACAGAAGATTTGGAAGCCACCTTCCAAATAGAGTTGACTAGACGTTAATATTTTGGGGGGTTGTTTCCTGAGGCAGCCAAATTTGTGTTAAAATAAGATTCCTTAGATTTATGAATAAGCAAGACACAAAAAAAGGCTACCACCCGAGAAAAGGTTGTCGAAAAGTAGGCTGTACAGGGAGTGAGGCTACCAACTGGGAAGAGGGGTGTCGAAAAGTGTGCTGTACTGGGGACTGATGCTACTGACCAGGGAGAAAGGTACATTGTCAAATCATGTTTTATTTAACTCACTGCTCCATTTTGGTCTTCTCTGCAGGAAACACAGGAATTGATCCAAGTTCAAAGTCATGTCTGCCACCCCTTCTAAGAAGTCCTTTATTTTTCTCCAAACAGCAAAATCCCTTTCCCAGAATACTTCAGTCCAATGGATCCATGACAATTTGCTCCTGGCCATTCACTCCCCAACATTTGACTCCCGACAATTCAATCCCGAGACAACTCACTCCTACTCAAATTCGTGCCTGTCAATTCATTCCCGGCACAAGCTGCAATGTATGACAGGTAGTTCTCAAAGCCAGATGAAAATCTTTTAGAATTTA
Organism: Neoceratodus forsteri; assembly: GCA_016271365.2. Lineage (NCBI taxonomy): Eukaryota > Metazoa > Chordata > Ceratodontiformes > Ceratodontidae > Neoceratodus > Neoceratodus forsteri. Next base: position 76,947,290 of record JADMNL010000030.1, read on the forward strand.
TTTCACAACAGTTCCCAACTTATTAAATATTTGCCTACAAGCTGCAGTTCAGTCAGGGTTTTTACTTTATTTAAAACCGGAATATAAGCCATACCTCGTTATTATTCAAGAAGTATATTGTTTATGTGGGGGTTGGAGGGCCCAGTACCCAGTATCAGGTGAGCTCACACGCATCAGCTTCATCACAGAAGTTGGGCACAGTGCCAAGCATGAGCCAGTCAGACGGAATAAAAGTCACACGTCTTTTAAATTAATTTTTAGTAAAAATACAGGACAAACTTGAGAGAGAGATTCGCAATGCCAAAGGTGACCAAATGTAAAAGGTACCACTACCACTGTGCCAGATGGCTGACAAGATTCCAAGACTTGCAGCTTGGTCCACGCCACCTCTGAGTTCTGTTATTGAGCCCATTTTTTGTTACTTTTTATATAGGGTCCATGACTGGGAATTACCGGGAGTGAATTGCCGGGCACCAATTTGAGGAGGAAGCGAATTGTCTCGGGGGTGAATTGTAGGAGCCAAATGTGAGGGAGTGAATTGCCGGGACCAAATTGTCATGCTCTCCAGTCCAATGTACATGCCTGTAGCTTCAATTTACAAAAGGTCGGGAAGGGGAGCCATTTCATAATGGGGAGTTTTTTTTTTTTTGATTATTCTTTTTATCCCCCTATGTGTGCCCGAGCTGCTTCTCCTTCAGGCATCCAAGGTCCACAGACATTCCCTACTGTCCCCTCCTTCCACCACCTTACTCACACCAGTCTAGCGGAGTAGCCCCGTGTAACCCTTCACCGGGTGGGTCCCCGCTCCTCCGAGAGGGGGAAGGCACTGGCAGGGAGGGGTACCAGCACACTATTTTTCTTTGCAGTCCTGGGAGCTGCTGAGGCAATCTGTGGCTTCACAGGAAGTCTTCAGGGATGCCTGGGGCTGGAAGCCGTCATCCGGCTAGCCTTCGGATGTGGATTTTCCCAATTTTTTTTTCTTGGTTCCCCCTAGTGCACTGCTTCTGTAGTGCCCCCGGTCTCCACTGGGGGCCTCTACATGAGCGAGGCAATCCCTAACCCTCCTCAGAATAGAAGAGCAGTCCATCGGATGCTCAATCCTATCCTTCCCCTGCCAACCCCCGATGACCCAAATCCGTTCCTGAACCCGGGTCACTAGCGTGGGAAGAGGTAAGGTGCCAGTGCCTCAACCCTCTACGCCACTGGGCCAGCTATGGGGAGTCTTTTTAGAAGAGTTTACTAATCAAATCCTCCATCATGCCAAAATGCAATAAAGTTAAGCAGCGTCAACTCAATTGCTCCCCTGAGACCTCTTATACAGAGACAATATTAGCAACAACTGCTAAATGTCAATCTCCTAGTAGGTTCACCATCAAGGTATATTTCAGCTGTCACTTATGTATGTACATACTTCCCCTGAAACAAAGAAAACTGTCCATCAATGCCTTTTGCTGTCCAACCCCCCACCCACCCTGACCACCCACTCAGCATTCAGCAAAGCACACCCCTCACCCACCTAAAATCGGTCCACCATCGTAGATCCAATCTTCAAGCCAAAAGGTCTCTCATGAATAAGGTAGGTGAAATTTTTCAAATTCGGCCTGAAAGGTGATTCAGCAGTCTCTCTGTGAAATCAGGTTTCAGGCAGGATTTGAACATTTTCAGTTACGGGGCTCATGAAGTAGGATCATAAGAAGATGGAGGAAAGCAAAAAATTCCAACATGGACAAAATGTGCATGTGAATAAAATTCACTTTCTACTTTTGCAATGGTTTTGTGTGTGGTTTTGCTGAAACTTTTTGTTTTCCTCTGCTTTGGGTTGCCATCCTCTGCACTACACACTTCAACCCTCAGAGTGCACTGTTTTCTTTCTGTTATTCATGAGAAGACTATGTATAAAATTTGGGGTAAAAACATTAAAAAACAGCAAAGTTATAAATGTATGTTGAAATTTTCAATGCTTGCTCATAACTTTGGTAATTTTCAATATTTTGACTTCAAATTTTCAACATAGTCATTTTTTTACACTACCTCACTAACATGACAGGTGTCGTTTTTCAAATCTGGGCCAAAAGACGTTTTTGCACTTGTGACAGAAATGACATTTTGGCTAGCATTTCATAAATGCCTCCTGTCATATTTTTAAGGCCAAGTCATAAAATAACTGTGTTGAAAATTTGGGGTCAAAATGTAAAAAACAAAATTATGAAGGAACTGTGTGCAGCGCTGGCCTTTGGCTCTGCAGGTAGTGTGTTGTGATCCCCTGCCAGTGAGCCGAGTTCAGGGTGAGCTCTATGAACCAGCTGGATGTTCCAAGGCTTGAGGGGGACAGCGCTGCAGAGCAGCACCACCCCCAGTCTGGGGAGGTACAGTGTAGTGTTAGTTGCATGGGCAACAAGTAAGCAAATAGTGAAGGGAAGTCTTCTCTTGGCATAGGGCCCAGAGGGACATGCACCTCTGCACCTGTAACTGCAGGGAAGCACAGGGACCAGAGGACCCTGTGATCCCCACAGTCCCCCAGATAGCCCCATGAATTCTTTGCATCCATAGCCACATGGAAGTGCAGGACCTGGAGGGTCCAGCACTTCCACAGGCAGATGAACTCTTCCCTTGGCACAAGGCCTGGAGGACTCTGCACAACTGCATCTGTTCACGTATGGCCCAAAGAGATTTACATGAATGAGGATTCAATTTCACTATCTCAGAAAGAGTGGAAATTCATTACAAAATGTACCAGTTAGGGTTCAACTTAGTCCACAAAGTAGGATACTCTGGCATTAGGGTTTCCAAACCTAACTCTCCACCCACCAAGCAGCAAAAGGACAAGAGCACACAAGCAACCACAGGCAGCCATCATCAGGTAAGGTAAACAACTTACAGCTGTTGTCTGGTGACACAAATGCAGTAGCACTGATGTGCTATCTTCATGGATTTGTATCTGAGGTATGCACACTGCACGACATATACACTCACTTCTGACTGCAGATATAAATCCACAATACTCAAATCACAACACTACTTCAGTCTGAAGATGCGCAGGCCCCTGCAGTCACACATACAAATCCATGATACCCAAATTACAATAATTCTGCTCTCTGCAGAAGCACATGCACCTGTGGGGCCTGTGTTTTTGTAGCCACAGGTACTCATGCACACTGTAAGACATGCACATTCTTCTGTCTGCAGACATGTGGGCCTCTGAGGAGCCTGCATTTCTGAAGCCACAGGTAAAAGACCTACGCACCGACTTCTGGCTGTGAAGCCTGTACTTTTACAGCTGCAAATAGTAATCCACGATACCCAAATTGCAACGTTATTTCTATCTGCAGATGTGCAGGCCTTTATGGGGCCAGCACTTCTGTAACTACATGTATGCATACTGTAAGGCATATACACACTTCTAGACACAGCTGCAGATGTAAGATATACACACCGACTTCCACAGATACAAATCCACGAAGGTAGCACATCTAAGATACTGCATTTGTGTCATCTAGAAACAGATTTTTTGTCTTACCTGATGATGGCTGCCTGTGGTTGCTTGTGTGGGCTCTTGTTGCTTGGTGGGGGTTAGGGAGTTAGCATTGGAAACCGTAATGTCACATTTCCCTGAACCCTAACCCGTGCATTAATGCAGTTTTTTGCAATATAGAGATAGATATAGATATGCCAGTATATCGTGGGGATTAATTTAAAAAGATAATCAGTGACATCTGTCAATAAACAGCACAATATCGCATTATCACCTATTAGTTACATCACAATTGACCAGTTTCAACAGGAAATAATACTACATACGAACATACGAACTTGCCAGCAGTTAAAAGCCTTTCCTTCTGTTGAGTCTTCTCAATTGTGCAACTAGCAACCCTTATACTGCAGCTGCCCCCATTCCCTCCCCCTCCAGTGACCCTCCCCCTTACCCTGTCCCATCCTGTTTTGAAGCAGCCCACTGTATTACATGATACCACTTCCTCAGGTAATGCGTTCCACCCTGTCACCACCCTCTCCGTAAAAAAGTGTCTCCTCATTTCCCTCTTGAACCTTCCCCCCTTCAATCTCAGATTGTGCCCTCAGGTGTCAAACAACAATGCTACCTTGACATCCATTACTGCACACATTCTTCAGAGGCATTTTATTCATAGGCATGAGCACAAAAAGTGTGTTGATTGACAGTACACAGTATGCCATTCATTGATAACTTGTAGGTGTCCCCAAAGGCCTGGAAGCAAGCTCCATCAGCACATCGGGAGGCAGGCCAGCTAGGGTAGCTGCCACGTGGCAGCATGCCTTAATCAGAGAGGGTTAAGGGCAGGTTCTGACACTGCAGCAATCCCTGTGGCTGGCCAAAAGAACTTGCTCTCACCAAAGGGGTGCTACATGCAGGTGAGGTCATCGAGGCACTGCTCACACCATGAGGTAGAGGGAGGGGGACCTAGGGGGGAAAAATGGGGGAAATAAATACTATCTGAATGACAATGAATCTGCCTGGACAGGGTATATCCCTGCTAGTAGAGTATATACCTGGGCTGACAGCAAGAGGAGAAGGTAAAAAAAAAAACTATATAATAAATAGAGAACTACTGTAGTTTACAGCTTTAATTCTGAAACATTAGATGAACTAATGTAAAATATGAGAAATAGTTTTTCATTCTACTAAACCTCTTAGGACCTCAGTTGAGGCTTTGCCACTCGTGAGGTCAGAGGTCAGATACAACTCAAGAAGATATTTGTGATATCTTATATTAGTTCATCATCTCATATGTCACACATAGGGAATATGCAATGGGCTGACTCTAAATATGCAATTTTCTTCAAGTGCGAGGGGGCAGAAGAAGGACCATAACTAATAAGTGGCAGAGCCACTAGTGAGTTATGAAAGTCCTGCCCACTCACAGGTGATGATAAATCGCCTTTTTTTGAATTAGGCTATTGTATATTCAATATAACAGTAGTTTACAATTTACAGCTTTTAAATCTACAGTTTATTTGAAGATTTTGCTGTTTTTCTTTTCTTTTAACAGCTGGCTTCAGTGCTGCACTAGGCATTATGATGCCCTCATCACTGTGAAAGCTGCCTTGTGATTGGTTCAGTAATCCACTGTGATGATAGATAATCTTAAAAATACCTATTATGACAACAGTAACAGCAACATAGTTTTGATATGTTGCTGTTTCTGATGCCATTAGCCAAGATATCTTTTTTTGTCTTGTTTATATGCCCCCGCCCCCTCCCCCCAGTCAGCCACTCCTTCAGGCTGCCTAGAAACATAGAAATATAGATTTGACGGCAGATAAGGACCGCTTGGCCCACCTAGTCTGCCCATTTCCCTACCTACAGGATAAGCTGCAGATCCTATTTAACCAACAGCCTATTTCTTCCTACCCCCACCAAAAATTGCCTTATGTCTGTCCCTTGTGTTCTTGAATTCTCCCACAGTTTTAGACCCCACAACCTCCTCAGGAAGGCTGTTCCATGCGTTCACCATCCTCTCTGTGACAAAATACTTTCTCACATTGCCCCTGAGTCATCTTCCCCCCCCCCATCTTCAAATTGTGTCCTTGTTCATGCACAACTCTTTTTCTGAAAGATGCTACCCTCTTGGACTTTGTTGATTCCACTACTTGGCACTACTTAAACGTTTCTATCATGTCCCCCCTCTCCCTCCTTTCCTCAAGGGTATACATATTAAGCTCCTTTAGTCTCTCCTCACATGGCTTCTCTTGCAGACCCTGCACCATTTTAGTTGCCCTTCTCTGGACTGCCTCCATCTTGTTTATGTCCTTGCAGAGATGGGGTCTCCAGAACTGGACGCAGTACTCTGGATGGGGTCTCACCAACTGTCTGTACAGAGGGATAACAACTTCCTGTTTTCTACTGGTGATGCCTCTCCCTTTACATCCCAGTATGCTCCCCAGCCCTCCCTACTGCCTTCTCACATTGCTTGCTTACCTTAAGGTCATCTGATATGATTACCCCCAGGTCCCTTTCCATTTTTGTTGTTGTTACTACCTCCCCCCCCCATTGTGTAATCGTCCCCTGGGTTTTTATTTCCCAGGTGCATTATTTTGCACTTCTTTGTGTTGAATCCAAGCTGCCATACTTCTGACCATTCCTCCAGCCTTGCCAAGTCCCTTCTCATCCTTTCCACGCCTCCTTGTGTAGTAACCCTATTGCAGATCTTTGTGTCATCTGCAGAGAGCCATACTTTTCCTTCCAGTCCCTCTGCAATGTCACTTATAAAGGCATTAAAAAGGACTGGGCCCAGTACTAAATCCTGCGGTACCCCACTAGTAACCCCTCTTTGTTGTCTAGCCAATGTTTTACTCAGGCTACCACCCTGGGACCTACTCCCAGGCTGGTTAATTTGACTGTTAATCTTTTGTGTGGACTGTGTCAATGCCTCCTAAAGTCCAGGTAGGCCATGTCCACAGCCCCTCCCTGGTCTACTACTTTGGTCACCCAGTCAAAGAAATCAATTAGATTTGTCTGACATGACTTTCCTGCTGTGAATCCATGCTGCCTTGGGTCCTGTGCCCCAGTGGCCTCTAGGTACTCAACAATTCTTTCCTTCAGAAGTGATTCCATCACTTTCCCTACCACAGAGGTCAAACTGACAGGTCTGTAGTTTACTGCCTCTGTCTTGCTCCCACTTTTGTGAAGGCGTATCACATCTGCCTTCCTCCAGTCCTCAGGTACCACACTATCCTCCCATGATTTGTTAAAAAGGGTAGTCAGTGGTGTCACTAGTTCTCTCCTTAATTCTTTTAGAATTCTGAGGTGAATTCCATCAAGCCCCATTGCTTTGTCCACCTTAAGTTTTAGGAGTTCTTTCAGAATCCTTTCTTCTGTGAAAGGACTGGGATCAACCCCCCCGATCCAGAGTGCTTCTGTTAATTGGATTAGGCACCTCCCCCTCCTCCTCTTTTGTGAATACTGAGCAGAAGTATTCGTCCAGTATCCTTACTTTTTCACTATCCCTCTCTGCCCAACCACCATCCATTATATTCAGCCTCTCTGTCCCTCCCTTTGTATTTCTATGCTCCCTGATGTACCTATAAAAGGTTTTATCCCTCTTCTTAACTGAGCTGGCTATCTTTTCCTTAGTTTGGGCCTTTGCTATTCTGATTACCGTCCCTGCTTCCTTCTGCCTTAACTGGTACAGTTCTCTGTCCTGCTCCTTCTGTGTTTCCTTATACTTCCTAAATGCTATCTTTTTCTCCCTAACCTTCACCGCCACCTCTTTTGAGAACCATAGTGGCTTTTTCTTTCATTTTGATTTGTTTATTTGCTTCACACAAAGGATTGTTGCCTCTGTGATGACAGTTTTGATGTTTCCCCATTGTTGCTCCACCCCTCCTTCTAGCCTATGTGCTAGTGCTTTTCTAAGGCACTCTCCTATCTTGCCAAAGTCAGCCCTCCTGAAGTCCAGGACCTAGGGCCTAGGACCACCCCATCCTGCCAGTCACTTCCGCCACCATCCTGCTGTCCCTTAATCGTGGCCCTAAGTTTGCTCAACATATCCCTTCACAGGGCTCCCCCGTACAGGACACCTGAGAAGGGATGCTTGCCCATAGGCACAGAGAATTTGCCTGGGGCACACTGGAGGACTGGCATGGGCACTCCCAGGCTGTGTGGCAGGTAGGGGGACTGGCTGCAATCATCTAACTGGCCGGGTGGGCATTTTCCTGCTTTTTTCAACCCCCCCCAAGATGTCCACACACTCATGGCGTCCTGGAGAAACACCCTGCAGCGCGTGGTCACCCATGCCGCAAGGTGTATCACCACAACCAGCCACCAGGAGCTGCACAAGTGCAATGCAAGCACCAACCCACCCCCAAGGAAGGAAAGTGTCTAACAGATGCTCAAATCCCTTCCTGCCAGCCTCCAGCCCTGTTGTCCCGGGCTCAGGCGTGAACCCGGGTCACCAGCATGCCGGAGAATCCCCTATCACCTGGTGCCACGGAGCCAGCTAAGATATCTTTTTTAATCTCATAATTTTTACCCCAACTCCTGTTGTTAGTGTATATGTGTGTGTGTGTGTGTGTGTGTGTGTGTGTGTGTGTATATATATATATATATATATATATATAACACACACACATATTTATAGAGAGAGAATAAGTGATGGCAAGGTGTGGCATACATAAGGAATAACACTGCTGAGGTGTCCAGGTGTGCTCTGATATGTTGACCCCTCAGGTGCATTGTGAGGCATGAGGCGTATGCCAAGAGCTAGCAAACACCTGAGAAGTCCATATATCAGCATGCTCGGACACCTTGAAGGCTGTTATTCCACTTATAAAAAAGGACCTAAATTGATATGTGAAGTGTGAGCAATCATTTAATTTAACAGTCGACTTACTTTTACTGTTTGTTTTTTGTCTTGTATATTTTCACTTGCATGTAACTGTTCCTGTTGAAGTACATTTATCTGTTGTCTGCTGATTTCTTCTCTGGGAGTCCCATGAAAATGAGATGTTGCATCTCATGGGGTTATCCCTGTCAAACAAAAAAACAGATAAATAAGTAAATTTAGTTCTGAACTGTCCAGGCGGGCTCTGATAACCAGACAGTCAGGTGATGCTCTCAGCCAATCAGATTGCTAGGATTTCTTCTCCTATTTTATAAAAGTAAATAATACCATCAAAGCGTCAAACAAGCCACAAAGTCACAAGGCTGAAGGGCGAGTAGTCTTTCAACTTGTTTGACTCTGAGATGGTACTGTTTCATGAGTATACCAGATTTTGCCTTCATCTACTTTATATAATACAATATGTCGGACACTGTTTCTGTGCCCTATGGTTTTTCTCTTCTGAGGAAGTGTTTTCCCATAGTGTAGGGATTTTCTGAAGTTTTGTGGTACGTCTGGTACTGTTTTTCCATAGTATGTGGATTTTCCATAGTGTAGTGAGATGTCTGCTAGTGTTTTTCCATACTGCAGGGACTTCGCTTGTGAATTATAGTAGCATTTGTGGGACTGTTATTATTTTGTCTCTGTAGTTTTTTGTTGTTCAGGGGCCTCCTATACAAAGAGGCGTGGCTCCTGCAGTCTTCCTCTTAGTGCTCAGGATGGGCAGCAGCATGGAGCGCAGTCGAGAGAGGTGTGGTGTGTGCTCGATGGTGGCTTTTCAGTTGCCTTCAGGAGTGGCAATTCAGGGCACAGTGCATGTCTAGCAGGGCTTAGCGTGGCAACAGGACAGCCACATTTTGTGGCCGGGAGCATCATGGTGGTTCATAGCGTGGAGAAAGGATCAGCAGCAGCATGAAAGGCCTGTGTGTGACAGCATCAAGGGACATTCAGAAATTGTTTTGGTAAGAGAGGTTGGAGTGAGGTGTTGGGTATGTGGTTTCAGTGCAGGCTAGGGTAGTTTTCTAATCCTTTTTCTGTATATAGGATTTTTTTGTGCTATAAGCATTAGTTGTGAGGTATGAGAGGTAGGATGGCTATTCCATGTGCTATTAAGGTGCTTGTTACATGTGTTATTGGGGGTGCACTAGGGTGGTATGTAGTGTGTTGGGTATTAATGTATTAATGTGTTACTTCCACTCGATTAATAATACATTAGCTCTGAGTGCTGAATATGCTTGAATGTATATAAATTCTGAATATATATTTAGTTCTGCTGCATTGTAAGGGTTTTAATATGTGGAAGTAGCTAACTGGTTTTATATATGCTAATTGGTGACCCTCATATGTGGGGAAATGTATGATGGCTTTTCTATAGGGATGAGGGCCAAACAATTCACAAGGGTACAGATGGGAGAGGAGTTTTGGTAGAGGAGATAAGTAGGGTGCCCTCTTCATATCAGGGGCTCCAGAGCAGAGAACAGGGCAAGACAGGGATGAAGGTGAAGTGAGGAGTGAGGAAAAATTGAGGAAGGTGCCAGGAGCCTTTAAGGTTCTGGGGGTTGCTGAGGTCCCAGACATCTCAATGATTTTGAATGTGTTGAAGATGGTTCCCCCGGACCTTGGTAGCCCAAGGAGGGACCTCTGGCACCAGGGACAGATCCTTGGGACCTGAGGGAGTAGATTCTCTGAGCATCACCCATAGAAGAGAATAATTTACTAGGGAGATTATGAGGGTGTGGAAACCTCTTGGGGGTTCCCCTCAAGGAAAACAACCTGATGACTGGCTGGCCAGTGGAGGGTTCCTCCAAAGACATCAAGGGAGATCCTGATAGGAGGTGATTCTAGAGACTGTCTCAGGCAAGGACAGCATACCTGAAGATGGCTGCGATGGAACCAAGAGCAGCCATACAAAGTAGGAGATTCATCTCCAGGTCATGTGGAAGGACTGTAGGTGTCAAGTCCCTCAGCAGGTGCACTGTTGGCCTGACTCACAAAAGAAGGGGTCTTCATGGGTGGGTCAGTGGCAATTAAGTAGTGTACACAGCTGTGTATTGCTCTAATTAAATGGTTCCTTGCTTGTATTAGAGCAGGCAAGGAGTCGATGAGTGACTGCGCAGAGAAAGGTGCCTGGCCCCCAATAATCTCCCATGGTAAAATGACTGCTAATAAAGGAATCTTTAAGCATATATAGCAGGAAAAAGCTGCAAAATACAAAAACGAGAGCCATGAAAGGAACTGTGCTAGCATCAGAAGCAGAGGGTTCAGGACAGGTAACAATCGATGTTGCCAGCTGCAGTTACTGTGAGGATAGATGGAACGGGGACTCCTGGGACAGCCATGCTCTTGCAGACATGGATAGGACTGTCTGTGTAGCATGAGAAGGCATGCAGAGTAAGAAAAGAGTGTGTCAAGCTAACAGTGAACATTGAGTTGAAATGTGAAACACTGAGGATGCAACACAGTTATCATGCGTCAGCCAGCAAGAGGCTGTGTGGAGGTCAGTCAAGATAGTATCAGACTGATGGGGGAGTCAAGACTTACACCAGGACCCCTGGAGAACAGTCTCACTGGCTCTTATCATGAATGAGGAAAAGTACATGAATCTGGAGAAAGGATTAAAGGTCTGAACCTATATCATGATGTATCATGATCCTTGGATCTGGGAAGTAGTTTGTGTCTGTGGATTTTTTTACTTCAAACATCAAATAGGGTCTTGGTGAGTCCAAGGGAAACCCAGGGCTAGGCATGTTCTTAGTGACTATGGCAGTGCAAAGTAAACCATCCTGTCCTTTTTCATTTGTGTTGCTGTTCTATAAACATAGACATAGACATAGATATAGACATACACACAGGCAGTCCTAGTGAGATATAAACTAGTAACCTATAGTTTTGCAAAGACGAGTGTTCTAACTTCTGAGCTACACAGCCATTTATCTGTGTGTTGTCACCATAATGTTCAACAAAACAATTGTATTGCTTTTTTTCCACCTTGTCTATTTCAACAGTAAGACATGGCCAGGGGTCATGTTAATGGTCTGTTAATCAATCTCTAGGGGCATAATGTGGCACGAGGCATAGCCTTGTGCCACATGCCTCTAGAGGGTGATTAACTGACCATAAAACATAACCTCTGAGAGTGCCTTATTGCTATTAAAATAAAACAATTTTTAAACACTATTCAATTTTGTTCAGCATATTACTAGCTTCTACATATATGTTCATCAAAGATTTCCATAAGGCAAATAAAAATGTTTACAGATAATCAGAATGCTTTATTTCTCGAGCAATTTTGTAATTTTTTTTTAATGGGGTTCTTATTGAGAAAATTATTTTGATTGATTGATTTCTATAATAAATGTTTGCAAGAGGTTGGAACAAAGGCTTACAATTCTAAATTCAGACACTAGGTGGCATTGCATTAACAGGGTATTGGTACAGCACTGATAACATCAAAGTGGTTTGCTTCTCTCCAGAAATAAAATGTTTAAAAAAAGAGTTCACATTTGTAAGTGCCACAGCAAATATAAGTTAGTTCTTTTTTTTTTTGTGCTGTTGCTAAAAGTAGCAATGCAGCTGTTTATTGGTTGGATGAGAGTAGCCCTGCGAATAATACAACATTTCCAATACTCTGAAGCCTAGAGGAACTGTAATGTTTAGTTTGCTGAATGGGAGACCACACTGTCAGAGATACACGGGAGAAAGTGGAAGGGGGCAATATAGGGGCTCAAGTCTTCTCTCCCACAATAATATTCATCCCATACCAACATACCACCCAAACTGATGAACTGCACACTGCAGTGAAAAGAGTTCACAAAGCCATTGAATACACATGAACCCGTCCGTAGGGAGGGGATGGTAAAAGAAGCAAAAAATAGTCCAGAGATTAGCCATGACAATCTATGCAGCCCCAACTCTCTCCTAGGAGGTGCTGAAGCAGCTCAGTTTCTACCACCTCCCCTCAGAAGCTGAGGGTGCTGTCTCCACTGCACACTGTCACTGCTCCACTAACCCAGGACATGTAGGCAGGTTCACATAGCAAACCTGGGGTGCCCACATGGAAGTATGACATGCTCCGTTGGTGCCACTGGGACAAGGAAAAAGGGGCTAATTCTGATATATATATATATATATATATGTGTGTGTGTGTGTGTGATTTTTTTCCATATATGGAAAGTATATATTGAATACCATATGTGGATTTGAGTATAATGAGGTATTTTTACACCCAAGTTTTTATTTTTTCAATATCTCTTTATGGCCCACGAACCATCATGCACACCTGCCTTTCATGTCTTGCTGCTGTGCTGCCAGTGATCCCTAAACTCCATGAGCTGGTCACCCCACCATCACAACCAGAAGAGAATCTGGGGATCTGCACAGAGCAGAGACCAAGGGTACCGATGGCCATCACACAGACAGCTTGGTGCACATTCTTTCAACCTCACTTTTTCTCCCTGAAGTTCCTTCCTCCATCCCATGGCATGAGCAGTGCCTGAGTCAGAGTCTGATGTCACAGCATCTTGCAGAGATAGCTAGCTCCTTGGTCCATCCGCAGGGGGTCACTGTGTCATCGGAATTCACCACCGTCCCTCCCCAACTGAGGCACACTGCCATGCAACTACCTTAGTCTGGCCCTCCTCCCGAGGCAGCTGTCTGAATCGACTCTTGAACCCAGGTTGCCTGTATGGCAACATAACGCCATCAGAGTGGCCCAAGGTTTACATTTTTAGTGACTTCACAAATAAATGTGAAACTGGAATAGTTTGCATGGTCAGCACAAACTAAAAGAGTGTACACAGCCCCTCCCCCTATTTTATTTTATCTAATAACTGCCTTTTCAATGTTTAACAAAAGTGTTACAAAATCAAATGTATGGACCACAATGGAGCTGGGGGTCACAGCTGAGTGGGGAGATTTGGTTGGGGCATATTTAGTGTTGAACTTGTGGGGGAAGGAGATGAGAATTATTCTCTGCATGGACCCCCAATGCACACACACACACACACATTCATATGCATGCCTGTGTCAGGAAATCAGAATTTGGTGGAGTGTTACAGTAAGTCATGCAGTGTGCCACTCAAAATACATGGCAGAATGTCACTGTCAGAATTGTCAATAATAAAAGCACGTCCCCACTGAAAATGAGATGTTGCATTTCAGCTAAGATATCCCGTGTAACTAAACTGTAAAAAACAAAATAAGATGATGGAATTCTGTTTGTATACAGGTGACTGTGACTGTCATTTTTTTTTTGTAACTCCTCAGCCCCCCTCCCCATAAACACACACACACCACCACCTCTTGGAAGTGACATATGTTTTGTTGAAGACTTTTAAGCATAAAGGCACAATCAGGGGTTTGATCTACTGTGCCATCAGTTAATCTGATCCTAAGGAATCATGAGGCAAAGTTGAATGCCTTCATTTATTTTTGTCATATATATTTAATTTCCTAGCTGGCTGTCCATGCTGCAGGGACATAACTTGGTCAGGCTGAGGAAACCCAGCTGTCATATTTTATTTATTTATTTAATTGTTAATGAAGTAGGGGCACTATACAAATAAATGCCTATTTTCAGGCATGACTCGGAAGGTTACTGCACATTGAAGTCAACAAGGAGCAAGTACAATACAAAAGACATATGTAAACAGATGAGAGTAAGCAGAATATATATACAGAGTACATGACATTATGGTTTGCAGTAAACATATAAACAGAATACATGACATCAATAGGGAGACAGTGTAGCGCAGTGGTTTAAGGCTCTGAGCTGCAAATCTGGAGACCTGGGTTTGAATCCCACAGTCCCTCTTACATATACTGTGTGCAAGTCACTTAACTTCCCTGTGCTCCCAGGTTGCACCTGTAAACAACCTTTCAGCTTAGTGTGTCTCACCTGGTTAAACAATTGGGGAAAAAAAACTCATCTAGCAAGGCAGGGACGTATAAACCCTGTGTAGTGCAGACAAGTGGGCATAAGTTGGGAGCAAACAGTAAATTAAACTTGAAATTACACAAAACGAGAATCAAACGTAATAAACGAGACACAGGATAGTCAGCAGCTGGGTTTTCCTCCCCCAGTTTCCTTTCACCCACTCCCCGGCTGTGGGCGATGCCTATGTGGGCCTCGCCATGTCTACTGCGGCATGAGCAAGCCCCCTGACCCAGCTGCAGGGGTTGCTCTGGTGGCGGAACACGCTGCCAGCTTTCCCCAGCTAAGATGCACTGCCGTACTACAGCTGACTCAGTCGAGCCTGATCCTCGATGCCACGCACTAAGTTCTTCCTGAACCCAGATCATCTGCACATCAAAATAACGCACTGGAGCTGGGCCTTCTGAGTGGCCTCACTTTTATTCTTCTAAAATTTTTGTCCAGGAGAGAATGTGCTTAGCTGCTAGCTGTTTATTTCCAGGTTTGTCCTGGGGGAAGAGCACATCATGTCTCAAAGAACCTCAGCACAAAAGCACTGAGGCAAGAGTTACACGGAAAGGGACATGTGTCATTTTACATAATGTTAATGATGTAACAGACAAACAAATGTAGAGCACAGAAGGAAAATAGAAGAAAATTGTGTGCACAGAAAATAAACATATACAAAATGCCATTACAAAGTAAGCTAAGTAAAGTTAATCAGATCAATTGAAAAAACAGGGTTGGTTGACGTATGCCCTTATGATAAGATTAATAAAGGTAACTGAACCAATGATCGTCTTAATGCGATTATAAATTACTGTTTGTTTGTTTTAAATAGTGTTTTTATATCTTAAATTCTAATACAGTATTTACAGTACATTGTACATGATGGTTTCCAGCCAATAAAATTTTTAGAATGCAATCAGCCAATCAACTTGCTCCATTTCCAACCATATAGAGCTGGTAAATCCATTTTTAATAAATCATAAATTAATAAACTGCAAAGATTTTCTAGCCCACTGTATAACTAGCTCTCCATAGCAGCCCCATGGCATGTCCTGTTCAAGACTCTATCATCTGGACCTGCAGACAGGAAGGCGTATCACTGGTCTTTGTCATCCTCCCCTCAGACACCGCCGCTGTTGACATTAAGATACATGTCCTGTCTCTGCCGCCAGCATTTGTCTATCATGTTTCCAGGGTTGATCGGTGCATTATTCATTTTTATTATATGGGGTCTGGCACAGATTCTGAACTAGGCCTTGGAGAACAAACTGCAATCTAAGGTCTCCAGACTGCGGTGGCCTGTGCATGGAAAAAAAATGTTTCCCTTGCTCTGCTGTGACTAAAAGCCAAACTATATGATAAACCTTTCTCCAGGGGATTGTTCCAAGGAATAGATAGGAAGATATATAAAAGATGAAACTGGCGCTTGTAGATGTTTCATTCAAGCCCAGATGCAGTTTATTTTCTTGGGATGCAAAGCAAGTTCAGCTTGAAACTGATTTATAACTCAGTCCTTTGAATAATTGAAAGCCCATACCCCAGAGCAGAATTTTCACGTAGGCCTTGAATTTCTCCATATGTACAATACCCCCCCCACATGCCCTTAGTAATATTAGTGCACCACAACCCCCCTCTCCTTCCCCCTACAGTGGTCAGCGCCAGCTGTGCCTCCAATGAACTAGGCCTCCCAAAGTCAAATGGATTTTGTGTGTAGCAAGTTTTAGTTAATTTTGTGTTTCTTTGTTTTTTCAAATGTTTCTCTCCAGGATAGTCTTATCAGATGAGAATGCCTTGTTTTCTGGAGGGTCTCCGGCTGGCAACAGATGGACACACTAGTAGTTCAATTGTTACTTATCACAAGACAAACTGTAATTGCAATATTAAGGATAATGAAAAGCAAAAACCAGTGCAGTATTTATAGTCAGGGTTATTACAGCAGTAGCTCAGCAGTTATCATGGGATAAAATGACTGTTATGTCTCTAGTAGTCTGCAGTGCAGTACCAGGGTTCTTTGAAGAGCACCAGTCTCAGTGTTTTTATCAAGGCCCTCACTGGTGCCTTATCTGTTCTGGATTTAAATAGTCCATATCATAAATGTTTCTGTCATCTACGTTTAAAAGGTGAAGGGATGGTAATTCATGGCTTGGAGGAGCCAGACACCAGATCCATTCCCTTCCTGGTACCGTAACATTTTGTGACATGGTAGTTTGTAGAGCGTGGGGGCCCACACCATGGACATCAATGGGGGCATGTTTAAAATTACATTTCTTTTTCTTTTAGAGGTGCACTCAGGTCAGATCAAAGCCATCGCCCAACTAACAACAGCCTTGTTAGTTGAGTAGCAGCTTTGATGTATTTATTTATTTATTGCATTTTGGTAACCAGGTAAGCCCACTGAGACCAGATGTCCCTTTTTTCAGGGGCGACCCGGGATTAATTACAGATACGTGTGACAAAGTACATAAAGAAATACAGGATACAGTGCATTATACAAGATGAAGAAGTACATATTAAATACAGCGTATTTACACAGTATTAAATAAGGCAGTGGGAGTAGATTACAGTAGACAGTAGAGGGTCGAGTTACTCCGTGATCAAGGACATGGCATATATAGTCATGCGCAATAATACATAGATCAATTGAGTCAGGACAATCACGAATAACAGGTACATAAACAGGTAGAACTTTCTTTAGCCCCTTTCCGAAGCAAGAAAGAGAGTTATGAGTTTTTAGAACCTCAGGTAGGGAGTTCCAGCAAAACGGGGCCAAGAAGGCAAAGGACCTCTTGCCCATAGCAGTGCAGATCCTAGGCACCTCAAGTAACTTACTATTAGAGGAATAGAGTGGTCTTCTCAGGGGGCTAGGGACTAGGAGGTCAGTCAGACTGGGAGGAGTATGGACTGAGGTTAATTTAAACACCAAACAAAGAGTGGGTACTGAAGCCTGCAGTCAAACATGGGCCAGTTCAGTGAGGTAAGAATCTCACAGTGATGCTTCCCGGGGGGGGGGGCCTGATGCAAAGCATCTGATTTTGTTGTATAATGTCTCAAGTCTACTGGACTCAGATCTTCTAAGGGACTGCAAAAGACGAGCACCATAAAATAAGTTGGGGAGCAGGACACTATTAGCTATAGCTAGCCTTGAGTCCATAGTAATAAAGCCGCTTAGTCTCTATAGCAGATCAAGTTTCTTGTGGATGGAATGGGTAACATGATCCACCTATGATCTGAAGGTAAGTTCTTGGTCGATATGTACCCCTAGGTACTTATCCTTGTCCACCACCTCAATCAGAGTTCCTGAGGAAGTTGTAAGAGAAAGCAAATGCTGCCTAGAAGGTCCTAGAATGTTTGGGTCCAAATAGGACCACCTTAGTCTTTTTCACATTCCAGACCAGCACCTCTAAAACATAACAAAAGTAATTGCAAATCCAACCCCACTATATCAATGGAGTGCACCCCTGCACTTGACAAACTACTATGTCACAAAACATTTAAGAGCACAGAGGTGGCATGGGGGCAGTGCTTTCAGTTTGCGGTACCAGAAAGGGAAGGGATCTGGTGGGCAGCTCCTCTGAGCCATGAATTACAGTCCCGTCCTCTTTCAAATGTAGATGACAGAAAAATGTATGATACGGACTATTTAAGTCCAAAACAGGTAAGGCAGCAGTGGGGAGGGGGGGCTTGTTTTTTTGTTGTGTTTTTTTTCCCTCGAATGTTGCTCATTAAAGCAACTGAAAGGAGAAAAATATTTTAAATCATATCAATTAACACATGTAAAACATCAATATGTCAATGTTGCATTCCATTTTGTTTCATTTCTGAAGTGAAATACTGTCCCTTTTTTCCATATAGATTTTTATCAGTCACCCCTTCCATCACCTAGGGATATACCCTGTTAGTCAGGGATATAACCCATTCAGGTGAATTTCTCCATCATTCAGATGGCTAGGATTACCTCCCTGAGATTTCACCCTTGTTGCCTCCCTCTTCCCTCTGTTAGGAGTCATGCCCTTCAGCCTCGGATGTACAGCATGCCCCTGCAGAAAGAGCAAGATGCCTGACCCAGCCGCAGGAGTCGCTGTAAGCCGGAAACCACCACCCGCCCTCCCCGGCTGAGGCACACTGCCCTCCAGCAGCTGCCAGCAGCTAGCCTGCCTCCCATCTCAGTGACACAAAGTCTGCTTCTGAACTCTAGTCTCCTGCATGGCAGCATGGCACGATGCTGCTGGGCCGTCGGGGTGGCATGAGATATGTTAATTTGAAGTTTTAAACACCTCCTGCTCAGCAGTGCCAGGTGAATCTGGTGGTTAGCACGGGGCTGCTAGAGAGACCTGAAGGTGTAGGCTGCTGTGGAAAAGAGTGAGGAGAATAAAAAGATTAAACATACCCCTCAAGAAAGTTCATGCTGTGTTGATGGCCCAGTGGCAGTGCATCACACGGCTGTATAGGCGACCCAGGTTCAGGAGCAGCTCGAGTGGTCAGCTCTGGCACACTGGTGACCTGGGTTCACAACTTGAGTCCAGGACATCAGCAGTGGAAGCCAGCATGGAGGGTTCACATCATCCATGCAGATGCTCTCCTCCCATTGGGTGAGCTCAGTGCTGCACCACTCTCAGCGTGACACTTGGTAGTGGCTCAGCGGAGAAGCCAATGGTAGCATGGGTGACCATACATATCATGGTGTCCCTCCCACCAGAGCATCACGAGCATGTACAATTAAGCAGGAGTAAGTGGGGACAAAACTGGAGAAAAATCCACCATTGGAGGCAGAATGGCAGAAGGGCCTATTTCCACCCATAAACACCAGGCACTCCAAAAGAGCACCTCTCCAAGCAACCACTGCTCGGTCATCCTGTATTTCACCCCAGAGTATGATGAATGAGGGGCAGCTGGAAAAGCAGACCCCACTTTGGGGGCTAAACCAGTAGGCAAGACATCATGGCTCATGGGAGGTGTCCACAGTGACTAGAAGGACACTCTGGATGGGAGCTGGGGCACAGCATCATCAAAAAAGCAAGCTCATTAGTAATAAAAAAGTTTCTGGTTCCTTTGCTATGCTCACTGTAATAAAACTAAGTACTGTATTTTGGTTTAAAGGCACGCTTGTACTACTGATCGGTTGTGGCAGCCGTGCAGCTCCCATGTGTGGAGCATCATATTAAAGCCATTCCCAGTGTGCCCAAACAGGGGAGCCGTGGAGTACAACTGGTGGCTTAACTCCAGCCCCTGCCATACCTCCAGTCCCTGAACTGAGCATGCTCCAGGTGCTGTCTTAAAAAAAAAAGAATAAAAAAAAGCACTTTCTCCTATTCTCTCCCTCTGTACACTCACCTACTTCCAATCCCAGACCCTTCTTCTTAAGCCAATGTGCTTTTTAAGGTAAAATAAAGCACTCCCTCCCACTCTCTTCCTCAGTGTTCTCCTTCGCTCCAGCCCCTGACACAAAACTCCACAGGCAGTGCATTGCTGCAGGGCGGAGGTGCGGAGCACTTATACTAGGATAGAAAATGTCTGCAGCCTTTGCACTCCTCACCATCTCATTGACCAAAACAATTACATTAGAGGACCTCTGCAGTTCTTCCAGACAACGTCAGAATGATTAGCAACTCTACACCACAGAGGCAAGTGCAAGCAAGTCTACAAGCCTAAAAGAGTTATCGTGGGGGGGGGGTATTTAAAAACTGCAGGAGGGGAACCATCATAGTTATTGACTTGAGTCACTTTACAAGACTAGTGATAACAACTGCCGTACAAATATCAGAGGCATTAAAATGTAATAACAAATCAAGAATTCTGTAAATTATTTAAAAAAAAATACATCATGAAAATGTTTGCCGACTAAAAATATTGCTGTTGGTAGCAATTTTTTGAAGACAGTGGATACTGACTTTAGGAGAACAGCAGTGTCAGCTCCAGCCTCTACTGGTTACCGGATGGGACGCAAGAGCTTGTAGCCAGGGCACCTATACAAAGTGCACGTATTGTTGCTATGGTGGCAGCTCTGAACCACATAGGGCATAGGTTACCAACCGGGACACAGTATTCTTTTTACCAAGGCACATGCCCTGGTGTAGAGCCACAGCTGGCAGACAAGTAGTTTGTTCCATGAGTTAGGTGAAAGAAATGCAAATGAATGTTTGCTATGTTCACTCATAACCCTTGGTACAGCAAAGCTAAGGGCATCTCTGAAGCACTGTCAGTAGCTCCGTTTGGGGGCAATGAAGGTGGCAGTCCAAACCAACCCTGCTGCTTTTTTCACCTCAATGTTTTTCACTCATACCCAACAAGCAACCACCATAACTTCTAATGGGAGTGAGCAGAAAAGGAAATAAGTGTTTCTAGGTTGAAGTGCAGCAGGGCAGGGTTTACTACACAATGCAATGTTTAATGTGTTATATTTTTAAGCAATTTCATGGCCTTTTATATGGCTAAGAAAGAGAAAGCTGCAACTGAAAATCTTTTTTTTTTTTTTTTTGCTTTATTTAATTATGCTCCAACCCCACGCTACTCAACCATCCACTCCTTCGGGCTGTCTAGTGGCCCCCTATCTGCCGTGTCATCCCCACTCGCCATCCGCTGTTACCCTGAATTCCATGCTCCCAGGCATGCCCGATATATCCCTTCACCAGGGGGCCCCCCTCCCCGAGCCCAAGAGAGGGGAGACTGGAGTTCAGCCTTGACCTGGGGCACAGGGCAATGGAAGCAGCATGCAGAAGGCAGTCCACCAGGGCTTTGTGGTGTGTGGGGACCTGGCAACCATCATCCGGTCGATCAAGCAGCCATTTTCCTTTTTCTCCCTCATCCCCAACCCCCCATCCACAGTGCAGCCACACACACCGCAGCATCCTAGCTGGATGCACTGCAGCTTGTGGTCACCCATGCTGCAAAATGCACCACCACAAAGGGCCACCAAGAGCCACTCAAGAGTGATGCAGGCCCATGCCCCCCCCCCCGGGAGATGGATGCTCCATACCCTCCCTGCCGGTCTCCGCTCCTGCTGTCCCAGGCTCAGACACGAACCTGGGTCACCAGCATGCCGAGCAGTCCCCTATCGCTCAGCACCATGGAGATGCCATTAGGGGGCCTGGTTTTAATGACATGGATAAGGAAGGATCCCCACTTTGCACAACTGGAATGGAGGCCAGCACGGGGGGCTCAAGAGCATCCTTTGGATGCTCTCCTCCCGGGAGGGTGGGTTGTGGAGGCATCGCCCTTTGGTGGCTCCTTGTAGCCAGATATGGCCTTACACTTTGCAGTATGGGTGACCACACTCCACATGCACAGGTTTCAAGGACACCACAGCATACCTCCTCCAGGGGGTGGGGAAACCTCGAAAAATGGAAAATGGCCACCCATACTACCGGATGATGGCGGCCCCATCTCCCCTGGCTGTGAAGCCCCTGATTCTGCCCATGCTGCCTGCCCAAGATGCAAGGGGGTGCCAAGGGGCACCTCAATCTCCCCTCCCATATGCCTCTCTATGGACAAGGAGCCCCCTCGGTGAAGGGATATGCCAGGACAGGCAGGCAGCTGGGTGGATGGACAGCAGATTGGGGGAATGGCAGAGGGTGTGGGCTTGGCCGCCCAAAGGAGTGGCAGATGGGTCAGATGGAAGGGGGCATAAACAGATAAAAAAAACAGTAAATATATGCCTCTTCCTATCTATAGCACTTGACTCCCTCAGGAACTCCCTGCATACACCTGATCCTGCAAACCTTTTATTTGCAATAGCTTGCCATTCAAGGGGCTATGGTTTATCCCCCAAGAGAGGTCACATCAAGGATGTACCCCCAAAAGTGGTTGTGTGTCAGGCAGAATTATGGTAGAGGTGCACGGCCCGGATATACCATGGTCTGTCATCATGGGTGCTCAGCCACTTTTTCATTTTTACAAGTCTCTCCTTGGAGACACTGGAAGCTGGGATACACAAACACAAACATGCATGCTGAGAATGCTACCACACAGCACCAGCCAGTGTTTCCCTTCCCCAAAGTGCGCTGACCTGCAGCGCCTCCCGTGGTCACCCAGATGGCATACTGTGGTGGCAGCATTCAGCCCCCCTCTCCAGAGAAGGAGAATGTCCTCAGGAATGCTCAGTTCTCCTTCCCCCAGTCAGCCCCCAACAACCCAGACTTATTTCTGTACCAGGTCACTGGTGCCACCTGTGGTAGCCCTTCCACTATGCTGATGGGCCAGCCTTTTAAAACTTGGATTTCCTGCCAATTCGCTGTTTTGTAACCACATGTAGGCTCTTGAAACATAGAAAATGTCGGCAGAAAAAGTCCATTGGTCCACCCAGTCTGCCCTACTTTACCCCATCCTACCCAGGGACCTAATGTCTAATCAGGGTTACTGCCCTCATCTGACCCCTTGCCCCCTGACTTAATGCTTTCTCCCTGTCTAACTGTTAAGCCTTTTACTCAGTCCCGGCCCTGTTTGAAACCGTTAATGGTTCTTGCATCCACCACCTTTGCTGGTAGGCTGTTCCATGACTCATCCACTCTCTCTGTAAAATAAAACTTTCTCACATCCCTTCTGACTTCCCCCTCCAGCTTCCACTCCTCTCCCTATGTTCTTGATTTGCCTGTTGAATATTTCCCCCCACACTTCCTTGCTCATTCCTTTCAGGAACTTAAAGGTCTTTATCATAGCTCCCCTTTTTCTTCTGGTCTCTAGCAAGTACATTTTATTTATTTATTTATTTTTATTTTATTCTTTGGGTAACTGGGTAAGGCCCACCAGGCACAACTGCGTGTTTTCAGGGGAAACCCGGGAGCACTCGGGTGGTTAAGTGACTTGCTCAGAGTCACACAGTATGCAAGTGGAGATTGTGGGAATCAAACCCAGGTCTGTTGGATGTACCAAGCTCATTCACAGTTCGCTACTCTAACCTATAGGCTATACTGCCAGCCCGGTACATGTTCAGGGCCGCTGATACTCACAGGAGCGGCCATGCTGATCCTAAACATTTCGGTTACCCTACACTGTACTGTTTCTAGGCTGTCTTTCCCTTTTCTTAGGTGGAATCTCCAAATCTGAGCATAATATTCCAGATGCAGCCTCATTAGTGATCTATAGAGAGGCAATATCACCTCTTTCCTCCTGCTGTCAACCCCCTCCCAATAACCCCCAACATCCTCGTAACCTTGCAATAGGTCTTAGAACACTGACTACATTGCTTTAGGGAATCACTTCCCAGGTCCCTTTCACAGTGGTAGTGTCCAACTTAACCCCTCCCATCCAATATTCCTTCCTGGGGTTCTTTTTCCCTATGAGCATCACCTTGCACTTTTTTGGCATTGAATTTGGGCTACCAAATTTTGGATCACCTCTCTAATCTTGGTGGTTCCATCTGCAGCTCCCTAACCCCTTTTTCTATGTCTGAATTTTAAACTGCTACTTTACCACTGCTCTTCAATTCATATCAGAACATCTTGGGGGCAGTTTGGTTTTTTGGTTTTTTGTTTTTGTTTTTTGCAATCCTCTTTTTTTATCCCTGATTTGGATGGCTCTCATCACCCACCTCTGATGACCACTCAGATATGCCTGCCACTAATCTCAGCATTACTGCCAACTCACACAGTTCTTAAATCCATGGCAGGGGTCTTCAGGAGGGCTGACCTCCCCTCCAGTGATATTCAGGATCTACAGGCAGGTGCTAGTTTTCGTGCGGTGAGGCCCGTGTGTATCAGATATGGCTGGCATTGAGACAAAGTCAGGCTGCCCCCCCCTTCCATGTAATGTCATCCTCCCACCATCCCATTGCACAGACAATAGCCTCTGTCAGCCCTGCTGACATGCAGTGTCCCCTGCAACTGGAAGGTGAACTTCCCACGGACCAATTGCAGGGATTACTGATATCACAGAAGTGATGTGCCACCTAATCAAGGACACGCTGATATCAACAACACTCCTCAATCTGACTATCCAGGTGCCAGCATCTTGATTATGTTCCCATACCCGGGTCACTGGCATAGGAGCACAATGGGCTGCCCACTGGAACGTTAGGTGGCCCCTGTTATCAGAGAATCTTTAAAACCAGCAGGAGATCCCATGCAAGATTTAGCTAGATAACAGCCACAGGACACTCTCAATGACCTTGAAGAATTTTTGAGCATTCACATTGAAATGGTAAGACTATATATCCTGGTCCAAGACTATATATCCAGGGAGATGTTTGCCATGCTGGCAAGCAGGGCTAGTGCTCCAAGCTTGGCCCATCACTGCACAGCCTGCAGGGACAGTGGCAGCATCCAAAAGGACTCTTACAGTCTCCAAGGGTAAACAACAGGCTGGCCTCAGTGCCTGACATTCCCTGGGAGCCCAGAGGTGTAGTGGCAGCCAGGGCATTTCCTGGTGGGTAATGGAGAAGGACTTTTGCAAACCCTGCGCTGTGATGTCATAGCATGCACACACCTGAGGCCACAAGTGCCAGCATCTCTGAGGGTGGGCAGGGACAAGAACACAGGAAGAAAAAAAATGGCCTCTGCCTTGGCAGGAAGCCCATGACTGCTGGTAGCTTTAGAGTGGGATTTTTTGTTTTTCTAAACCTTAGTGCCTCTGTGCACAAATGCAAAACAGATACAGAACATGTCTGAAGGGAATACTACATATTCACACTACGTCACAATAGTGTTTCAGTTTGCATTTCTTCAGTCCAGTAACAACACAGACAGGAGATGCAAACACCAAGCTAATGATTAATAAAATACAAAGCTGAACATCTATACCGCTGATGAGACAAAACAAACCCTGCAGTTATACTTTACGAAACGTGTTTGATTCGTATCAGACTTTAAAGGTGTCAGATGTCCTAAATCCGGTTCCACAAGGTATGTGGCTCCATCCTCTGATGAATGGGATGAGGCTTGGGCCTTTTAACTTTTGGTAGAGGGGCCTTGATCCAGGTGTTACAAGTTGGCCAAATGTTCATGATCTGGTACCTCCACCTGTGGAAGACCCTTGCAATATCGGTAGGTACGCAGAATGTTACCCACTCAGGAAGCAGTGTATTAAATAGCCTTACTCAATTCCGTCCCAGAATACAAGACACAGTAGTTAAACAATGAACAACAGAACAGAGAAATTAAATAAAAACAAGGGGCAATGTTTATTAGAGATGGCAGGTACAAAGATCTGGGGATGGAAAGGACAGAGTTAATCAAGTAATAAACAACAACTGTTGTACACTCTCCTCTATTCCAGCCACCTCTTTGTCAGTCCCACAATGTCTTTCAACTGAATGGTGCACCAGATTTAGTTTAGTTTTTTTTTTTTTCGACCGGGTAAGTGCACTAGACAAATCCTGCCTATTTTCAGGCACGACCCAGGGGAAGGGGGATACAGATGAATGCCAACTGACTTTGAACCAAGTTAAACTGTTGGTGGTATTTATGGTGAATGAGGGAAATTTGGCCAGGACACCGGGGAGATTTCCCTACTCGTCAGGGGGGAACCTTTGGCGGTCGGACGCAAGATGGCCACTTCTTCTCTGCCTTCGGAGGAGATGGAAGTGTCTGGGACAGGGGAGTGGGCCTCCTCCCCTGCTCCTGTTGAACCTGAGGCTGTGAGTTTGGTAGCTGATCTCCAAGAAGCTTCCTTGCCTATGGAGTTTTTTGACATAACCGAGAAAGTGCTTAATGAGGTGGTTGAGACTCCTGTGCTGTGTGCGGAGACAATGGAAATGAGTCAAGAACTTACCCAGAAGGAACGTTTGTTGAAAGAAGTGCTTACTACTGCTGAGCAATGCACACGTCGTATGGCACAGCTGTTAAACGAAATTGCTGCATTGCATACTGTTTCTCCAGTTTTGGCTGCTCCGGCTTCCTGTACTTCCTGGTCACGGCACTGTGACGTCGGATTAGGATCTAAGCTGTGTTCCTGCTCCTCGGATGCGGTCAAGCCCTGTCTCTCAAACACAGTCTGGACCCGTTCGTCTGTCTGCCCGAGATTCGGAGACTGGAAGTCTGAATGACGAAGCTACAGAACCACGAAGTTTGGTGCATTCAAGAGCAACATATCAACTAAACGGATGGGTATGACTGGCATTATCATGCAGGTGAGGTTGTGCTAAATGACAATATGGTTTCGATGAGATGGGAAGGGACATATGTAAGGGAGTGGGAAATGTAAACCAGGCATTGATACACCTAAGGACGTGTCTGTATCACATCTTTCCCCTGCAATTCAGCTCTCTCCCACAGTGCAGACTTTAAAATCCTCTATGGTTCATAATGATTCTACTGGTTGGTCGCCGGAAAAAGCGATAGCGGCAGCGGGGTGGTTGCAACACGCAAATGGTAACTGGGTGCCAGATCCAGATGATGCGGAAGTGAAGCGCTATCACTCCCCTGTTGTTGACTCAGTGGCTTCTTGTGCCTTAACATGTACTGAATCTACTTCTGTACTACCTAAACAGCCTATTTCAGCTGTACCTGTAATTGCAGTTTCTACACCGGTTGACCCATTATCTATTTCAAGTGTATCTTCTAAAACGACTGTTTCTGACCCTGTGCAGGCAGATAAGGGTCCCCCCCCCCAATTTAAGCTTTCTGACTTATTTTCTAATAAGGGTGAACCTGCTCCCCGTAGGAATGCTGTTCGTTTGATTTATAAAGGTGGCTTGGAAGAGCTGCCTGATAGACTATATCGCTAAAGTTTTGCTAAAAGGGTCTATGAAATTTTTGTCTGCAGATATATATGCGCTGATTCATATAGGTAACTCCAACTATGACATTAGTTTCAAAACCCTTTCGGTTTGGAACGCTTTTGGACAACTTTTCAGGTTGTTAAGAACTTCCACTCTGGATACCTTTTTGGCTGTGCCCTGACTAAACCGTCTGTTAAGTTGATTACAATTATGTTTCAGAATGAGGGTATATTGAGGATATTCTTTCTGGTCATGAGATTATGTGAAGTTCTGGATAAACCTGTCCCGATTCTTGATAGTGAGAAAATTTGGAATGGGGGTTGGAAATTAAGGGTAAACCTTTTTGCCTCAAATAATGGTCCTCAGCATTTACCCAATAGTTTTTTTTTTGGGAAGGATAGAGGTAGTTTATTTTATGTTGGACAGCTGAAGTCCTGTTTTAAATGTGGTTCTAGGACACATCTTAATACAGCCTGTGACACCCCTCGTTGTTCCCATTGTTTTGAAGTTGGGCATCTGGCCGCTACGTGTCTGAATTTATTCAAATGTAATTTATGTGAACAGACTGGACATGGATATGCTAAATGTCCTTGGGCATCCCATAATAGGGAAGATTGTCCTTCACATGAAGGCTTGATTGTAGTTGCTCAGCATACTGAGTCAGTCCCTATCCCTCCCCCTACTGGTGGAGACTCACTTCTTAAGTCACCATTACCTAGTGTATCCTCTTTAACAGTTATAGTTGATGGTTTGGGAGATTCTGTTCTGGTTGAATTGCCGGATACCATGACCCAGCTTTCCCCGGAAGTAGTTCCCTCTGTTGTCCCATTACCCTCTACGTCTGACTTATCTTTATGTGACAGGTCAGATGATCCGGAGATGCCTCCTCCTCCATCTCAAGTGTTGCCTTTTAAAAAGGTTGCTGCCAAAAAACGTAATAGATCGGGGAAGCCTGTTCCTGCTCGACATGTATCTATAGCCTCTACTAGCGGAGATACTTCTGAGTCGTGGAAACTGGGCAACAGTTTTGCTGTTTTGGGGTCTAAGGAAGACTCTGAAGGTGAAGACTCGGATCTTTCATCCAGAGCTTCTCTGGTCACTGACAATTTTTCGGAAGGTGATGATGGTGAAGTGACACAGGTTGAGAGTCTTCCTAGATGCTCTCAGCATAGACGGGTTTCCAAAGTTACATGATTTCTGGTTTTATTTTCTAATGGGTATAGGTTATCATCCTAATTTTCTTTGTCTCACTATTATTATGGCTCCTTTAACATTTACATCTATTAATGTTAATAGCATAAAAAGTCATAAGAAGATGGTCACTACTATGTCCTGTTTACAACAATTACGCAGTGATGTGATTTGTCTCTAGGATACGAGGTTAAAAACTATTTGTGAAGTGCAACATGCTCGAAACCTATGGTCTTCAGGAGTGTCTTTTTGGTCGAATGGGGAATCCCTTTGTGAGGGGATTGGGGTATTATTTACTAATTCGGCGTTAAAGGTTTCAAAGATGGTGGATATTTGTCCGGGAAGAGCGTTACTACTAGATCTTAATTTTGGGGAGAAAGATTTCGATTAATTAATATTTATGCTCTGCAGACCAAAGCGCTCCGGGTTGCACTACTACATGGCATTCAACCCTATTTGTATACTTCTAGTTTAATTGTTTGGGCTGGTGATTTTAATTGTGCACTTAGTGTTAGGGATAGAGGTATGAAGACGTCTAAATTGTTTTGTGACTCTCACAAGTTGAAACAGATATTAGATACTGCTCAGCTCCAGGATGCATATCGTAGTGTCCATTCTGAGGGTGGTAAGACGTTTTTTAAAAACACATTGTCCACCAGGATTGATTTCATTTTTCTTTCTGTTGTTCTACACGTCACCTCAGTTACTTTAAGGGTATGGGAATTCTCTGATCACAAGTCTCTTACGGTTTGCTTGACCTGGGAGGGTACTCCTCGAAGTAAAAAGAATTTGTGGAGGTTGAATTCCTCCCTATTAACTGAAGAACCTCTTAAACAGGCTTGAAAGTCAGAATTGAGTGCCCGGCTTTCTGTTTTTGATCTTTATGAAGATGCTGCTTCTTGGTGGGAGGATACTAAGAAGGACTGGAAAACTTTTTTTCAGACTTACTCTCGCTCTAAGATTAATTTACAGTATTTGGAATATTTACGTCTCAGATCACAATTGCAAAAGCTGATTTCTTTAACTGAGACTGAGGGAATTGATTACAGTACTCAAATTAGAAATGTCAAAGCTCGTATGTTGGAATATAGATATGATAGGGCTAGTCTTTAGACCATGAACACAGGTTTGGTCTGAAATTGCACAAGGTGCTGGATCCCTTTCAAGACTGTAAGGACAGGGTAGGTAAACGTTTCATTACAGAATTAGCTACTGAATCAGGTGACTTGGTTAAGACTCCTTCAGCTTTACTTGAGGTCGTTGGACGTTATTTGGGAAATTTATATCAGAAAGATGATGATGTTCAGACCGGATTGCTTGACTTTGATTTTTTACAGATACCTCAATTATCTGCAGTTGAAAGCCAGCAGATGTTGCGTGATATTTCTGAATCTGAATTAAGAGATGCTATTTTTTCATTAAATGTAGATTCCTCGCCCGGTACGGATGGATTTGGAGTGTTTTTTTACCGGACTTTTCATGAAGATTTGGTTCCAATTTTGACTACGGTTTTTAACCTAATGTTGTCGATTTCTAGTT
The DNA here is from genome assembly GCA_016271365.2 of Neoceratodus forsteri. Taxonomy (NCBI): domain Eukaryota; kingdom Metazoa; phylum Chordata; order Ceratodontiformes; family Ceratodontidae; genus Neoceratodus; species Neoceratodus forsteri. The sequence continues at coordinate 76,976,943 of JADMNL010000030.1, forward strand.
TAGCCCCCTCAATGAATCAAGCGTTGGTTGTTTTGCTTTATAAAAAAGGTTTGAAAACTGATTTGAGTAATTGGAGGACATTGAGTTTATTAAATATGGATTTAAAAATCTGAAGTAAAATTTTATTGCGTAGATTGACTATTGTAGTGGATAACTTGATAAGTCCTTACCAAACTTGTTCTATACCAGGTAGAACCCAATATGATAATTTATTGTTATTACGTGAACTTTTTTCTGCATCACAGTCTGGTTTCCTGAAAGGTTATCTACTTAGTCTCAATCAAGAAAAGGCTTTTGATCGAGTTTCCCATAGGTTTCTGTTTTCTGTGTTGCGTGCTTATGGTTTGCCACTGGGTTTTATTGATTGGATACAGATATTATATCGCTCAGCTTCTCTTCTACCAAATGTGAATGGCTGGCTTGGTACTCCGGTGGCTGTACAGAGAGGGGTTCGGCAGGGATGCCCTTTGAGTCTGGTTTTATATGTGTTTTTTATTGATGCGTTTCTTCATATGATTAGTGTTCATGCTGGTCTGGCAGGAGTACGTATTGCTGATAGGGTCTCTCCCATTAAGATTCTTGCTTACGCAGATGACTTGGTTGTTTATCTTTCAGAGGTTACGGAAGGTCCCATAGTAAGTGATGTGTTGAATTTGTTTTCTAGTGTTTCTGGTTCAAAGACTAATTATGAGAAGAGTAGAGGTTTTCCTTTTGGTACCTCTAGTATCCCGGATACCGGTACCCTTGCTGGTATTTTAATCTCTAAAGATCCAATAACTATCTTAGGAATTGAATTTAGTGATGGTGATATGATGTATGCAAATTGGTTTCATAAATTAGGTACAGCTCAGTTGATGGTAGCTAGATGGAAGGGTAAACAAATAGCTAAACGGAAACGTGTACTGCTTATTAAAACCCTGATGTTGCCTATTTTTTTGTATGTTAGTCATGTGTTTCCACCTCCGATGTCTCTTTTTACTTCCATATATAGTGTTTTTTTCCAAGCCTTTTGGGGTAGTAGATTTAATCCCATTAAAAGAAGCTTCACTTATAGGAGTATACGACAAGGTGGGGTTGGAATGATCCATCCAGTGACATTTTTTCTTAGTGTTTTTATTTCCTACAATTTAAGTCCTCTACTAAGGCCTGGTATGAAGGTTTGGTTTTCTTATGTTAGATTATGGTTTTTGGTAGGTTTACCCCTGTGGAAACGAGGCAAGTCGACTTCTTTTACTCGACTTCCCCAGTTTCCCAAATATGGCATAGAGGTCTTTCATCTTTTATTGAAATGGAAGATCACTGTTTCTCATTTGGAAACAATGAATAGGAAGCAATTGTATAGTTATATTGTTTTATCTGATTTTTCTGAGACTTTGCTTTTTCCAGATTGTCCTCCTCAGTCCCAAGACAGAGTTCTATTGATGCTGTCTCATAAACGTTAACCTGACTTTATTAGGGATAGTGTTTGGTTGAGTTCTTATGGCAGACTACCAGTGGGTCACACGCAAAAACACAAACAGCTTAGTGATAGATGGTGTACCCGAGTGACGTGTGTATCATTGTTAGAGACGCAGGAACACCTTTTTTTAGACTGTCCCTATATTAAACCTTTTTGGGCTATGTTGGCAACAAGATGGAAAGAGCCTTCATTTAAATCGATCTCTTATGGGACTCTAATGTACGGTACAAATAGGGGTGAATGGTCTACGTATCCTGCTGACACTTTACTATTAGTTTTTTTTGTTCTTCGTTTTTATATTTGGCAATCTAGATGTTTTTGGTCTACTCAGCAGCGTATAGTTTCATTTAAGGAACTCCTTTTTAATATTACTACTACTTTATGAAAAATGTATGAATCTGATATAAATATCTATGGCCAGGTGAAATGTTCTTATTTATGGGTAAATTGTGAAAAGTGGCTGTGCTGATAAATTTTTTCTGTACCTTCTGTTTATGTTAAGATGCTCTCTGTTCTATTTTTGTGTGTATTTGTTTTTTTGTACCAGTTTCAATGCTTGTCTGGAGTCCTCTTTTCAATAAAAGTCACCCTACTCTTTTCGATAAGTGCCATGGGATCTTTAACATCCACCTGAACTACCACCAATCCAGGCAGATGGGACCTTGGTTTAACGTCTCATCTGAAAGACGGCACCTCAGAAGTGCAGCACCCCTCTCATGCTGCACCTGCACTACAGTGTCAGTACTGGGATATTAACCCAAGTGCCAGATGTGGGAACTGAACCCACAGCCCTCTGATCTCCCAGCCTCAGAGGTGAGTGTGCTGCCTACTGAGCCACTGACACTGCTTCCCCAAAAATCCTTAAGGAGCCCCCTTAAATGAAGAAGGTGCTCGAAGCAGCTGCAGAGGGTCTACATTTCTGTCAGCACTACGGGAAATAAGACCAAACAGTGCCCCTGCTTAACAGGGACTTACGGGACTGGATTCTGAACAAAAAGGTCTATGACCACTGGAAAGAGACATGTTGCTTCTAGGTCAGAGAGAAGTACAGAGCAGCACTGAGGGACTGCAAGATTAAAATTAGGAAAGCCAAGAAAGGGCTGGAAGCTAGGATAGCAGTAGATGCTGCAGACAACACCAAAGCCTTCTGCCTGTGTATAAACGGACAGGTGAAAGTAAAGCTGTAAGATACACTAGTGGGCTTCACAGCCCATTACCTTGAGGTGGTGATAGTCCTTCTTGGGTAAAATTATAAGTTTTCATGCTGTCCTGTAAACAAGGGAAGGGATTGTAACTGTGGCCGAAATGCCAGCCAGCTGATCCCTTCCAACTTCCCGGTCCACTTAACATGCCCTCGCACTGGGACATTTTGTGATATCCTACCAGGAAGAGCATGGGGATGCACCCCACTGAATTCTATGGGGGCAATTTTCAAATCGTTACTGTACATCTTTAGGATGCCTGTGATGCAAATGAAAGCCACCACTCAACTAATAGGTGAGCAAGAGATAGTTTTGCGGAAGGTTCACTGCCACCACCCCCCCTTCTTACTAATGTGTATAGTACAAACTGCATGAACAACTCATCACCAGCATCCCTAGAGGCAAAAACTTAATGTGCCATGATAAGTCTAAGCAGTGACATAAGTGGTGACCAGTTAGTACAGGAACTGTTACAGGGCAAACTAGGGGAATTGTTTCACTCACTATTGACTACAGGAGGAAATGCACGTGAAGCAGGAGGGGAAGGTGGACGCCTGACAGCCTTACGTGGTGACACGTTAGCTACAGTACATGCGAGTGCACATTTTGGAGCCCTAGCATGCAGGCATTTGCAAGGGCGGGGCAAAACAAGGAAACATGCCGACCTGCAGTGTGACCCCCAGTATACATCTGGGGCCCTGCACTACCCAATATACCCTTAAGTGCTCCAATGAGGGGGGACCTGTCCTGATCTGGCCCAATCCCAGTGGTAATCTGGGGGGGTTGGATAGTGGAAGTGTGGTGGTGGGGTAGCAGGGGCAATCCGGGGGGGGTTGGATAGTGGGAATGTGGGGGTGCGGGTTGCAACTGAGCTGGAAACTGCCACCTTGGCAGCTGTAACCAGGGTACAGGATGGAAAAAGTACAAATTTAAAAAATAAATAAATAAATTAGAATGGCAGTGGTTGGCTTGCTTAGTGCTGCCTCCTGGAAAACAGGATCTTCATCGAGGATATCTCCATTAGGCCACACCTTTGGAACTATAAGCCATCAGCGTCAGGACCAAAAGGAAATTTTATTGCTAGCCGGAGGCTGTGCACAATGACATGTAGCATCAACATACATATAATGAGGGCAGCCCCATCATTCCTCAGTTCTTTCTCCCACCAGTGATCATCCTCATCAGACCTAAGGAAACAATGTCAACAAAGCTGTTGCCATTTTTTGTTATTTCCTACCACAGTTTACTAAACATTACAATGTGAACATTGTCTCTCATAGATATGCTGGTTTTGGATGTGTTGTGCTGCAAGTTTGTCTGTCCAGACCACATACTAGACTGTGTCATGCTCCCTGTTGCTTTGTACTGCTTGGGAGTCGGTTCCAAAGGTGTGGCCTAATGGAGGCTATGTCCTTGATGAAGACAGAACAGTTATGTAAGAACTTTTCATAACAGTAGATCTTCAAGAGAACAGGGAGGGTCTTAACCATTCTGGACCCCTGTGCAGCCCCTGCCGGGCCCCACCACTCCATTCCCTGTGCCCCCCCCACATCCAGCATTTACACCTAACTAACCCTCCTGTCATAGATACATAGATACATACATAGACAGTGTCGGCAGATAAGGGTCTATGGCCCACCTAGTCTGCCCATTTGAGCTTGTAAGTTCAGTTTATGTTTTCCTAGAAGTCTGTTGCCCCTTACCCCTGACCTCCAGAATCCTTTATGTTCTATCCATGCATTCTTAAATCCTGTGATTGTTTTAGCCCCACCACTTCCTCTGGCAGGGTGTTCCACTTGTCCACCACCCGCTTCTGTGAAGAAATTCTTCCTCGTGTTTCCTCTGAATGGTCCTCCTCCAACTTCATCCCATGCCTCTAGTCCTGGAACATCTTTTTCGTTTAAAATAGTGTATTCCTGCACCCTGTTCCTCCCTGTAAGATACTTGTATGTCTCTATCATATCCCCCCTCTCTCCCTCCTCTCCTCCAAGGAGTACATGTTCAGTTCCTTCAACCTGTCTTCATAGGACTTGTGATGCAATCGATGCACCATCTTTGTTGCCCTCCTCTGAACCTTCTCTACCCTGTCCATGTTCTTACGTAGGTATGGTCTCCAGAACTGTACACTGTACTCCAGGTGGGGCCTCACTAGTGTCTTGTATAGCAGAATTATGACCTCCCTTTTCCTGCTGGTGATGCCCCTGCCTATACATCCCAGCATCCTATTTGCTTTACCTGCTGCCTTGTCACACTGTTTCCCTACCTTGAGGTCATCAGAGATGATAACCCCAAGATCCCTTTCCTGCTTGGTGCATGCTATATCCTCACCCCCCAACTGATATATTGTGGCAGGGTTTTGTGTCCCATATGCATTATCTTGCACTTCCTTGCATTGAATTTCAACTGCCAAACCCCTGACCATTCTTCAAGTTTCTGCAGGTCCTTCTCATTCTGTCTACACCCTCTGGTGTGTCTACTCTGTTACAGATCTTTGTGTCACTAGCAAACAGTGAAATTCTGCCTTCTAGGTCCCAAGTAATGTCACTGATGAAGATGTTGAATAGGACCGTCCCAGCACTGATCCCTGTGGTACCCCACTGGTCACTCTTTCCTCTGTGGAGTGACAGCCATTTACCACTACCTCTGTGTCCTGCCACCCAGCCAGTTACCTACCCACCACACTACTGTCCTGCCCACACCCATATTCCCCAGTTTGTGTATTAGTCTTCTATGTGGCACAGTGTCAAAGGCCTTGCTGAAGTCCAGATAGGCCATGTCCACTGCCCTCCCTGATCCATCTCCCTAGTCACCCAGTCAAAAATTCAACGAGGTTGGTCTGACATGACCTCCGCTGGTGAAACCATGCTGCCTTGGGTCCTGTAGTCCATTGACAACCAGATGTTCCACCAATCTCTCCTTCAGTAGTGCTTCCATGATCTTCCCCACTACCGAGGTGAGGCTGACTGGTCTGTAGTTCCCTGCTTCCTCTTTGTTCCCACTTTTGTATAAGGGACTACATCTGCTGTCCTCCAGTCTTTGGGTACTTCCCTGTTTCCAGTGATCGGCTAAACAGGATAGCCAGAGGTTCAGCCACCACCCTCTTAGTTCTTTAAGGACCCTGGTGCACCCCATCTGGCCCCATTGCTTTATCAACTCTTATTACTTCCAGTTCCTTCAGGACCCTTTCTCATGTAAAGAGACTTGTGTCCATTTCTGCACCATTCTCACCCCTTGTACTCCCTTCAGACCCATTACCCTCCTCTTCCTCAGTAAAGACTGAGCAGAAATACCTGTTCAATATGTCAGCTTTACTGTTGTCATCCTCCACGCGCCCCATCCTCCCCTTCAGTCTCACTATCCTCCCTTTGTCTTTCTTTTTCACTTATGTACCTGTAAAGGTTTTGTTCCTCTACCCACTGATTTTGCAATGTGTTCTTCTGTCTGAGCTTTGGCTTCCCTTACTGACCTCCCTGCCTCCCTTTGCTTCTCCTGGTACTTCTCTCTATCCCTTCTGCCTGTGTCTTTGTATTGCCTGAATGCAATCTTTTGGCTTTCACTTTCTTTGCTACCTCTTTGGAAAACCATAATGGTCTCCTTCCTTTCCTCTTGCTAACCTGCTTAATGCATAATTCCTATTGTTCTTGTAATCCCCATTTTAAATACTGCCCACTGTTCCTCAACCCCTGATTCCTGTCCCATTCCCCTTAATGCCTCTTTCAAATATCTCCCCATTTTCTCAAAGTCTGCCCCCCTAAAATCCAGGATACGTGTTTTTGTGTGGTTTGGTTCTGCTCTTTCTGTGATTTCAAACCACAATGATTGGTGGTCACTGTTCCCCAGGTGCTCCCCCACTGTTACCCCCATCACACTGTCCCTGTTTGTGAGCACAAGGTCCAGTATTGCCTTCTGCTGAGTTGGTTCCATGACTAGTTGCTTGAGGAAGGCACCCTGAAGGGAGTCCAGAATAAATCTGCTCCTAGTTGATGCTGCTGCTGGGATGCTCCAGTCCACATCTGGAATATTGAAGTCTCCAACCAGTACTACCTCACCCTTTGTCTGCCATCCTTTGGATGACTAGCATCAGCTCCCTACCTGTTTCTTCCTCCTGGGCTGGTGGTCTATAGACCACACCTGTGCGGATGGCTGTCCCCATTTTCCTTTCCAGCTTAACCACAGTATCTCTCCCCCATTTTGTTCCTCCTGGATCTCTGTGGCCCTTATGTCATTTTTCACATACAGTGCCACAACTCCTCCTCCTCCCTTCCTGCCTGCTCTGTCTCTTCTGAATATCTTGTAGCCAGGTATGGCCATCTCCCAGTCGTGGTTATCATTACACCAGGTTTCAGTGATGCCCACAATGTCCAGGTCTGACTGCACCATGACAGCCTCCAGATCTTCCTTCTTGTTGTCCTGTATTAATAAACAGTACCAAGTCTGCTAGTTTAACCAGCATCTTTTAATTAGTGCCATTGACTGCACTGAATTATTTTGCTTCACCACTGGAAATGAATCTGACTGAGCCTGGAGCAAGAACTTAAGTACGGTACTACTACCATATACATTTCTGTAAGCACAGGGACATCGTCGCTGGACACTCACACTTCTGATACTCTGATTTGCAAGCAAGTTAACACAACTTAACTAAGGTTACCACCTACTCGGTTTTTGACTGAATGATTCGGTTTTCTAGGTCCAGATTCGGTCCTCCTGTTTTCACCATTGCAAATTCGGTTTTTATGGTGGGTCAAGCAGCACCTGTGAGATTTCTCACTAACTGTTTCATTTTCTTGTCATCTGACTGTAAGCAAGTGTCTGACATTTCAGCATGCTTGCCTGCTTGCAGTGCATGCTAATCATGAAGTGCATTCAAGAGCAGGGCATTAAAGGGCCAAATATGTCCCTGTCTGCTCAGTTGTCACCTCAACTTCACACCAGAACATTGGAAGATTATTCATGGGAAGGGTAAACAATACCACCTTAATTAACACCTTCATTTTCTGAAACCCTTAGACATTCAGACAGGCACCACATTAGGGTAGCTCTTGTCCAGTGAGGACTGTACAGTGTGTTTCAGAAACTTTACCTGCTAATCCTGTTTTATTCAGAGGTAGTACTTTATCAGTCATTTTGAATGCTCACACACTTGTAAAACAGATTCTGTTAAATCCTTTCACCATTTTACTTGCATGTTCATATTACAAACAAATTCTGATGTCATGTAAACCTTTGTTTGTATACCAGTAAATCTGAGAGGTTTAGTAGGGCTATTAAGACCATTAGCAGCAAATCAACCTAATCCTTTCTAGGCTGCATTGTGAGTATGGTCTTTGACTGCCGTGATAAGGAATACTTTTATACCTTTAAATGCTCACCATTTTTTCTTTTAGGTCTGTCCTATACTTTAATATTTGTTACCCCATTTGTTGTTAAATTAATAATCTAATATTTTATTTCATTTCTAGCAGTACTACACCTCTCTCCTCAGTAGTTATTGCTGTCAATTTTCATACTACCTGGATATTCCAGGAAGACCATTCCAGGCATCTCAGATGAACAGCACAGAATAGTGTGGCTAATGTCATGCTAAGCCACAGAAATGAGAAAAGGAAGAGAGAGAGCAGTAGCTGGTGAGGAGAAAGGAACACAATCTAGATTTGATGGCACTGCAAATTTTGGTAATTTATCAAACATTTTTTTTTTTACCAGAAGAGACACATTAAGCTGAAGCTTGTTTACAGGTGCAACCTGGGAGCACAAGGGAGTGAAATGATTTGTGGAGGGTCACACAGTATGCAAGTCTGGGCTGTGGGATTCAAACCCTGGTAATTGCAGCTCACAGCCTTAAACCACTGCATTATACTGCCTCCACACTACATATCACATATCATGCTATCTGGTATGTATGACTGATATGGAAATAAAATAGGCTATTTAAAAACACAGAATAATTCCTACCACTTTTAAAAACTTCTGTGACATTACAAATAGCTTTAGAGTAGGAGCAATGGGAAGGACAGTAGCACATCCCAAAATGGCAGATGAGATTTGTAATTACAGCTCATCCAACATTACTGGTGTAGTTTATTTATTGAAAGAGTTTTACCAGAAAAGGCAACCTGTTCCAAAATAGCCAGTTGTCAAGAGGTGTCCTTGTAGTCACTCGATGTGTCAGCTAAGCTGTGTACACAGGATGGAAAGTGCCCTGAACCCCACCTCTAACCCCACCAAATGTTAACACACGCTGAAATTTAAAATATTTAAATCTAAATCAAACAAACCAAAAATAATAATAATGGTGTACTTTAAAGAAGTTGTACACAATGCAATATCAGCAGCAATTCTGAATAAATCAAGCAAATCAGAGTCCAAGCGATGCCCTCATAAGTCATAAAAGGGGCGGAGTTAGGTGTGGAGTTTGGGGGTATGGTTTAGTATTCGGTTTTCATCTCATCCAAAGGTGGCAACCCTAAACTTTACTTTTCTGGAGCTGTGAGTGAGAGAGAATAGAGGGGATTATCATGGGACACCAGTAGGGTTGCCACCTATCAGTATTTTTTTTCACCTGGTGGTCAGATTTTCAGGGTCCCTATCAGGAAATCCAGTTTTGCTCTCTGCTGGTCAGGTTTTTGAGCCATTTTGAATGCTCACATACTTTTGAAACAGATTTTGTCATATCATACATTGTTTCAGCTACATGTCCAGGTTTCAAAGAAGTTCTCTTATCAATATAGCCCTTTGTTTGTGAAAGCAGTCAATCTGGAGGTGTAAAGTATGGCCATTAACACCATTAGCACTTGCTTAACCTAATCTTTTCCACTGCAGCAAAGCTGCCCCCACCTTTCGTAACAGTAACAGAGCCAGTTGTCTTCCACTTTCATTTGCTGGTAAACGTTTTCATCTCTAACAAAATTTAGGAATAAAGTATGGGGCCCCAAGGTGCAGGGGCACAGTTTGCACCTAGCTAAGACCGGCCCTTCAAGATAATCTCATTCATTATGCCATGCAGTACCCTCCCTCCTTCCCCCTTTTGGTATCCTGAGGGGAAGGTTAGATCAGATACCATGCCTAAAGCCCTACTCCATGCATCCTATTTTCAGTCCCATGCCTCTCCCTGTTTGCCTGGTACTGGTCCAATCTCCTGATTCCTCATGGTTAGAGACTCACCAAGGCTAATCTCTGGCAGGGAACTGAGGAATGATAGGGCCGCCCACATCATATGTGCGTCAATGCTGCACATCATTGTGGGTGGCCCCTAGCTAGTAAAAAGCTCTCCTGTTGTCCTGACACTGATGGCTTACAGTTCCAAATGGAGGAGTTTCTCTCAAAGATCTACTATTAAGGTAAGTTCTTACATAATTGTTCTTTCAAGTGTGAGCCTTGGAATTATGGGCTGAGGCCAGCTAGGGGCCCAGTACATTGTAGAAGTGAGGGGCTTGGCTACCGGAGACAGAGGGCTCAGGCCACCTAGCAGTTGCACAACCCTTGCTGGGTGATTACTGATGCGGCAATGGCATTCAACACCTGGGAGACCTCTGTTTACCTACTAATTCAGGGTTCCAGCCCTGGGACAAGCAGAGTGCTAGGCACATTGCATGGGTGAAGTGTTTGGTTCTCAGAGATGGAGCATGCAGGTCTACCAGCATTTGCACACCGCTTGCCAGCCAACCATTGGAGCATTCTTTTTTTTTTTTTTAGTTATTCTTTATGTGCCCCTTCCTACCACCAAGCATCTGCCCCAGTCACGGACCCCCATGGCCGCAGTTCTCCCACATTATCTGCCTTCCCGTGACCCCCTAAATTGCCCCCAGGGCGGGGTCATGGCACTCTGGCACAAGGTGCCATGAATGTCGGGATAGGGTGGGAGTCAGCCTGGGGGAGCCGATTGTGATCACAGGGGCAGGCTTCATAGAGGCAGCAGGTGGGCAAGTTTTTTCCCAATTTTTGCAGGGGGCGGGAACGTGCAATGATGCCGGCATCCATCCTGCCCCCTTAGTCCTTGCTGGCACCGATTGTTTGCAGAACCTCTGGTCTCCACCAGAGGTCCCCCTGTGCACCGGTGACACCCACACCCTTCCCCCCCCAGAGAAGGAAAGCAGTCCATGGGACGCTCAATTTATCTACCTCGCTGTCTCTGATGACCCAGGTCCGTTCCCGAACCTGGGTTGCTAGTGTCGCAAGCGGAAATCCAACTGCTGCGCTAATGGGCCAGCTTCATAGGAGCATTCTTGCCATCAGCTGTGAAGGAAGTCACCTACCTGCCCTCCTGGCAGGTAGTAAGGTATGAACTTGACCCCAATGATTGGTTTGGGGAGACAGAAGTTAAAATGATGACGGTGTCTCTAATAGCATTTAGCACTGAAGTGAGACGAAAAGTAGGGAGAGATGTTTTTGTTGTTTGATAATGAACTGAGTAGATGATGCCAGATGAAGTGAGCCAAAGAGATGAATGTCAGGCTCTTTAAATACACCCATCCAGGTGGTAAGTCAGTTCTTTTCCTATTTGGCTACATGATGTAATTCTTCACCAAAATGGAGAGGCAGGAGGTATGATTAGAAAAAGGAACTCGTTTATTAGCAACTGACCATAGGGTAGGGACAAAAAGAAGGGGATAACCATCACATACACAACTTTCTACTTTTATCTTGTGCCTGGAGGCTTATATTTCACTATATGTAAGATTATATTTCATTATGTGCAAGAGGAACAGTAAAATAATCATCTGTAACAGCTACACTATAACAGCGTCCTATCTATATTTCCCTATAAGAGGGGAACTCTATATCATAGGAGGTCAGACTGAATTAATCGGCTGTAAGAGTGTCTTCCCTATACTCAGACATCTGTTTCAACCCCGAGGTGCACCTCTCCCTATAACTTAGGTTTTAAAATACAGCCACTCTAAAGCCACAAGGAAAGTCTATGCAGTAGATGGTTGGCAGTTGGTGCACATAGGGTTTCTCTGTCATCGAAAAGAAATGTGGAACCACTCCAGTGCCTCCCCAGTGAAGTTATGGAACCTTTATTAGAAAACTAAGGATGCAGAGAGGATTTAACAGACCATGAGTTCTCAGCCACACCCCACCTCTCTAGGGTTGCCAGAAAGGAACACAAGATCCGGCTGCAGTCCGCTTCTGGACTGCCCGAAAAGAAGAAGCAATGCAAACCACCTGGCCACAATCCACTTCTGGATTGTCAGGTGAGGAGATGAAAAAGAAGAAGAAGAACCAACAGTCTGCTTCTGGACCGAAGATACACTCTGGACCAATGAACACACTGGATCAGGAGAATCGAAACCTCTGGACCACTCTTGGACTCCAGGCAAGCACTCCCTCTGGCCTGAAGACAAAAACTGGATGATGCTCCCATTGGATCAGGACCTCTGCACCACTCTTGGTCTCCAGGCAACCACTTTCTCTGGGTGTCGAATTGCATCGGTCTTCTGAGTTCCAAGGCTGGACGAGCCAAGGCACTCACCAAAACAATAAATCAGGTTTTGTTAAATGTTTGTTGAGGTACCTTAAATCTAGGATGGGTTGCCAATCCTCTGTCTTTTTTGGGGTAAGGAAGTATCTGTAATAAAGTCCTTTTCCCCTGTGAGAAAGAGGTACCTTCTCTACTGCTCGCATGAGCAGAAGAGAGGAGACTTCTGCCTCTAAAGCCTTTGACTCCAAGGGAGAGAGGGGGCTGAAAGATCTTGCTCTCACTTTTGGGAACCTTTTGAAACTGAGAACAAGTCCCTGGCTCACTACTTCCAGGACCCATTTGTCTGAGGGAATGGAAACCCAGGCTTGGGAATAGTGAGCCAGCCTGCCCCCTACAGGAATTGGGGAGGTGACCCTGACTGACACCACAGGGTGTCTGTTTGGTAGGGGGCTTGGACTGAGTGGATGCTGGGGTCCTGGTCATCCCTCGTCTGCCTCTTCCCCTGCAGAACCCCCTCTGTTGGAAAGAAAAGGAAGCCTGGGCTTGGTAAAAAGGCCTTTTAAAAGGCTTGCCCCTGCCAGCTCTAAACTGCTGCCTCTGAGGAGTGGATGCTTCTCTTTTGCTGTAGCACTCCTATAGGTGGTCCTGTACTCATCCATCTTCTTTATGTAAGCCTCTCTCTGTTCACCAAACAGAAAGTTACCAGCAACAGGAAAATCCATAGCCATAGTCTGGGTATCCTGTGACAAATTGGTACATCTGAGCCATGCTAATCTCCTCATGGAGACAGATGTAGCCATGACCCTGGAATGCACACCATTCGAGTCAACAGCAGCGTGAAATTGGACCTTGGATGCCTCAATACCATCTGCAGCCACCTTCTCCAGCTCCTTGGCTAACTGGGAAGGGGCATTCTTAACCAGTTCCAGAAACGTATTCGACCTCAATTTCTGGTACCTGGCTGTATATGCCATATAATTGGCTTGTCTAAGTCCCAAGGAGGATGCCAAGTATTGTTTCTTGGCCATGGCATCCACTTTCCTAGAATCCTTATCTGGGGGGGATGAGACGCCAGGGGACTACTAGCCTTGTCACAGGCTATAGTCTGCACTACCCCAACATGGCTGCAATGAGTTGTAAGAAATTCTATTCCAGGACCCGACAAGGTATATCTCCTGTCCATCTTTTTATCCACAGGAGGTATAGAAGTTGGAAACTGCAAAATTTTTTGTGTCTGTTTCCCCCAGGGATTTATGCAGAGGGATAGACACTCTGTTCAACTCTGGGACATCCATCATTTCTGTGAAGTCAGGTTCCTCCTGATCCTGTTCAGCTACTTCAACTGGGAGTTGAACAGTATCAGCCACTTTCTTGTAAAACAAGAAATGGGAGGGACACTCTGAAAGTCTGGGAGGAGACACATTGGAAGGCCTGTCTGGGGAGATCTCAGGCTCTACTGGCTCATCTAGGCCTTCATCTTCCTCTTCATCATAGTCTTCTTCTCCATCCCAATCACCCTCATAGAAAGCCGCTGGATCAATGACAGAAGCGACTATGTCCGACCGAACTGAACCTCTGAGAACCATTGCTAGTTTGGTCGAAACCGGGCAAAGCAACTGAACTATAGAAATCACTTTAGCAATCTCCTCAGCGGACGTACCTTGGGAAGTAGGATCCGAACTGCCTGATTTTCGTTTCCTTTTGCTAGGAACTGATTCTGCAGAATTGGTTGTCCTTTGGCCCGAGGAAGTATTGCCCAGGTCAGTGGGCACCCCCTAAGGTTCGGCAACCACCGAACCGGGCTGGCCATCTGGGTCAGCGGACTTCTCGGTCTCCCTCTCCCTTAGCCTACTCAAACATTTTTCCAGAGTGGCTTTGGGAAAGTTTTTACAAATTTGGCAGTCTTCTTTGAGGTGGTCAAACCCCAGACAGTAAACACAGATGAGGGGAGTGTTGGCCTTAGCAAAGGCCTCCTTACACTCGGTACAGTGCTGAAACCCAGTGGGACCGGTTTTCTTTTTGGGTTTGTCAGACATGCCGGAATACTGAAAAGTTACCCTTACCAGCTATTACGCCAGGCAACTAAAAACTGATCAGTTCCAACCATGTCATGGGTCGGTTAAAAAAATCCAGAAAGACGGATTTTTTTAGGAACCGATGAGTATCAGAAACCACAGTAATAATTAAAAACAATACACAAATAGAAAGGGGTTTGGTCCCAAATCGGACTGACCGGAGAAGAACCAAAGGTGAAAACAATTTCCACAGTAATACAACAACTACCTACTACTACCACTTACTGTTACCGAGACAGACGTAAGATGACCAAAATAAAGAAGCGGTTAGATAAAACCAACCAATTTAAACTTATACCGAACCGAAGTGCAGGAGGAATCTCCGGAGTGACTTCACAGTTAGGCGGAGTAAAAAATCTGACGGTTACACTTCAGAGTGCTAGAGACAGAGGTTTGAAAACCAAGCTCGAGCTAAACATTCTATGCTTCTGCATAGAGTTAACTCTTTACTCTCTGGGGCAGTTCAAGTGCTGGGGCTAACTGCATATAGTCAGAATACAGCAAGACTTCATGTTGTTTGAATAGGTGGGCCTGGAGGCACTTATCTGCCGGCAACTTCTATGTTTCTATGTTAGCTCAGCTCTTATTTCTGGGTTTGGAATCAGAGAGTTGCAAGTTCAACTCTGGAGTGCGGAACTGTGTGCAGTTCCGGTCACCTCTATACTAAAAGGACATTGATGCAGTCGAGAGGGTGCAACACAGGGCCACTAAAATGATTGGCAGTATAGTGGAATAAAAGCAGTGAGGAGAGGCTGTAGGCCCTTAACATGACATCAACAGAAAAGGAGTTTGAGAGGAGACAGAGAAACCTAGACAATGTTGGCAGAAAAAGGTAATCGGTTCCCTCTGTTCTTATAGTAATTTACCTCCTATGGGGCCTTTAGAAGGAAGGGGAAGAGCACTCAGGAGTGTAGCCAGAAATTTCCATTTTGTACAGTCTCCAACAGTTACACTCCCCCCCCAATTAAAAAATGTACACATCCTTTCCAAATGGCACCCCCTTCCAAACAAGTCAGATTATTGTCAGATGACTCCTCTACTCTCTAAAGAGGTTATACATGTATTGGACACTCCTCAGTGGCCTACGCTAACCCAAATACTGCAGATTAGAATGATAATATTAACAGAGTGGCTTATGGTTTGTGACAAGCACTCAACAAAACTGTGCACAAATGTGTACAGTGAGTATGCCTGTCTACACCCAAGAGCTCCAACTATGCCGGCAGACACTCCCTGACAAAGTATGCCCAGCACATTTAAATGGGCTGGATGATTTCATAGGACATTATGGGGTCCACCTTACTCTACCCCTGTTCCTTTGATTTTGATTTTCTGCTTGTACTGTAATGTTGTTTTAATGCTTATTGTACTGTGTCTGTGTTGTGTTGTAAAAGTGGAAAAAGTTCAATGAATTTTTTAATTGAAAAAAAGTCCATCAGTCCCGGCAACCTGGGTTCGGGAACGAGCACAGGCTGCCGGGGGTCGGCTGGGGAGGAGAAGGATTGAGCTTCCAACGGCTGCTCTCCTTCTCCAGGGGGGTTACCTGCATGCTTCCGCTGCAATACCACCACCTAGGGGAGCCCGGGTGGAAGGTGCAGTAGGAGGGAGTAGCAGCACAGGGATAGGACAGATGTCAGCAGAGGGGCGGCGCAGAAGGCACGTCTCAGTGTGCCTCCGTGCTCATTGCTCTCATTGCACGCCAGCATCGGGGAATAAACAGAGGAAAATCACCCTCATCTCTCCTAGGCGATGACTCCTCGCTGTGTCCTCAGGCAGACTCCGCTGTACCAGTCCAGGTCATAGTAAGCACGGTTCGGAGGAGGTAAGTGGGAAAGCGCCTCCTCACCCTACCCGGAGGTTATCCGGGCACCTAGGTTAGTGGACCGTGTACTCTAGGAGCAGACCCAGACGAGGGAGGTAACACAGGTTGAGGTAGTCTGAGAGAGTGGAGAGAAGAGGGCAGGAGGAGCATAAATACAGGGTTAAAAAAAAAAAAGTCCATCAGTCCATCCAGTCTGCCCTGATATCCCTATTCTACCCTGAGACCTTCTGTCTAGACAAGGCTTTTTGCCCCTCCTTCCCCCCTCCCTGCCCCCTACCTTATCACTACAGAACTCTGCTTAGAACCTATTAAGATCTTAACTCACCTAGTTGTGCTTGAAACCATTACTGGTTTGTGTACTCACCCCCTTTGCCGGCAGGCTGTTCCACAGCTACTCCACTCTCTCTGTAAAATTAAACTTTCTCATGTCTCTTCTGAACCTCCCCCCAAGCTTCCACTTTTGTCTCCGTTTTTGACTCACTATTCTTACTGAATATTTCCTCATGGTTTACCATATACATTCCTTTCAGAACTTGAAGGTCTCTATTGTCTTGCTCCTCTCCCTGCTGGCCTCCAATAAATACATGTTCAGAGCCTTAAACTGATCCTCTAAGGACCTGCCCTGTTAGCCTTGAATCATTTTGTTTACTCTACACTGCACTGTCTCCAGCCTGTCTTTGTTTTTCCTTAGCTGCGGATTCCAGAACTGGACACAGTACTCCAGATGGGACCTCACCAGTGATCTATAGACAGGTAGTATTTCCTCTTTCCATCTATCGAAATGCCTCCCAGTGCACCCCCAACATCCTGGTTGTCTTGACATAGGCCTTGCACTGGCTAGACTGTTCTAGGGAGTCACTTATGATGACATGATCACAACTTTGCATACTCAAGGGTATCAACAAGATAGACAGTCTGAGTTGTTTGATTTGGTATCGTCAAGGCCCCTGGAATTCTGCGATTCTGCGGTTGCAGAATTTTCTACAGAATTTGCATCATGCCGCAGAATATATATAATGCCGCAGAATTCATTATTTTTGGTGAATTTTCATTCAAATATACTGTTTTTCCATAGTGTCAGGCTTTCTTTCCCATCTTGTTTATCGTGAAACCCATCCTATGTACTCAGCATGTGATGTCATCGATGACAGCACATCATATTTAGCCAATGACAGGACTGCGTTCTGCCAGAGAAATAAATAAATCATGCCACAGAAATCATAAAATGCTGCCGCAGGAGCCAAGGAGCCCTGCCGCAGAAATCAGAACATTTTGCCGCAGAGCACTCTGGGCCCTGGGTATCGTGCAGCAGGACATGAAGACATGCCCTGAAACTCAGGGGTGGTTAAGTCAGAGGTAATGTTATGAGGCACTTTTCTCCCAGAGGTCAGTGAACGTAGAGACTAGCATACCAGTGGAGACAGTTGACATGAAGATAGTATAGACCCATAAGGGAAGCCTGGACAAATTTTGCTTACCAATCACAGGGTACCAAGTAGTTGAGTAGTGAAGAGGAACTCTCTATACATTGGTATGCATTTGCACAGCTTTCTTCTTTCATCCCTGCTTTTTTGAAGCAAGGATGTAGAAATGATGAACCTAGAGTCCCTTCCAACCTTAAACTACTATGAACTATGTGTCATAGTTCAGAAATATGAGGCTGTAGTACTAGGAAGTGCTCTGCAGGTGGCAGTGATGCTGGAGCCTTCAAACTGTGCAGGAGTCACAGAAAATTCCATTATAGGGTTGCCTGGATAGCCAGCTATACTCTACCATGCAGACAACCCAGGTTTGAACCCAAACAGGGACTCTCTGCAACCGGGAAGCCAGAAGTCAGACACACTGCTGAGCATTTCCCTGGTTGAGATGAGTTTTGCTCCTTGACAGGGGTGTAGCCAGGGATTTCAGATCTGCACACCAAGTGGACTCACTGCTACCCCCCGGGTGTAGCCAGACGATATACAAATGTACACCAGGGCCGTGTCTGTGGCCTCATTTGGCACAATAAATAGAACTTTTGTATTCCATGACAATGGTTATTGCCATGTATGGGTAAATACAAATGCCATGCATTGCTCCCTAAGACACCCACATACCAGCCCAGAGCCTGTAAAGTTGTATTGTCCTTGGGATGCAAAGACAGTAATAGTGACCAGTCCTTCTAGTTTCAACTTCTATGAATAAAATTACAGAAAGGTTCAGCATTTTCTTAGTTAGTTTTCATGGAAAACAGAAGCAGTTCAGAGCCTATTTGCTACCCCCCCTTAAATAAAATTGCACACCATGGAGTACTTGGAGTATGCCTGGCTACACCCATGCTCCTTGACTATAGAGGTTTCGATAATATTTGCTTATTCTCCAGTAGTTTTGCTTCTGATTATGCAAACAAAATTACTTAAAGGTGACAAGCAATAGAAATTGAAAAATGTGTACTTTTTGCACTACTGCATTATCTTTGTTGAGGCAGACGTGATCACTGACTAGAAATGAAGATTTATTTTTAATTTATAGTTTATTCATTTTGTAATAAAATGCAAGTACGTATATTCACAGTCAAGGAATATTATATTGTAGTATATGACACACCGAGGTTCTATGTGATAACGGTGATCACAGAACAGCAATCTCCATTTGAGCGAGTGTACGTCGCTGAAAATGAATTTCTGCGACACAGACTCGCGGCGAATGGCAAGAAGGTGCCAGAGATCTATGAGTTTCTTTTCAATGCGGGGGGCTGTGCCCCCCCACCTCCTCCTACTAACGGATTCTCAACTCCAGGGGAGTGCATGTTGGGGGGGGGTGAAATACTTAAAAACAAACAAGTTTCCTGCTGGCAAAAAAATAACTGCCGTGACGGACCCGAACCCTGCACCTCCCAACTGACCATGCTCCCCACCATGCTAGCGGACCAGCTCGGCAGCAGCCCACCACACCCCCTCCCACATACCTTCCCTTTCCTTCCTCTCCTCTCCCCATGTGCATGCGTACGATTCCGTCGCCCTACCTCGCCCACCCAGGTATCCAGTCACTACCCTGCCAGGTAGCCCTGAACACATGTGCCGTAACTGAGTCACCGTTTTTGTGAGTGCTCAATTGTGGTCGCCGTGCTCACTGGATACCACACACAGATAGTACATTTATCAGTGTTCACAGAGGAAAAGGAAAAGGAAGGGGATGGACCACAAAAAAGTGACAGGGGCTTTGAAAGGGGGGAGGTGGACACTAGTCCTTTTTCAGAGGAGAGAGTCCTGAAGGCACTTGCAAACCTGAAAGTGAGCAAAGCAATGGGGCCAGATGGGGTGCACCCAAGGGTGTTGAGGGATCTCAGGGAGGTACCGGTTGCACCTCTGACAGTCTGTTTAACAAATCGCTGGAAATCAGGGTGGTTCTTTTGTTAATTTTTTATTTATTCTAGGATTGCAAGTACCTTTGAGCCAAGGCTCATTTACAAAGATTCCACATCAAAGAAGGTACAATACAGAGTAGGCAAGACATTTAGTTACTGTACATAGGCAGGTAAACAGCATAACACCAAATACAGATATGTGGTCCTGTACATTCGGGCTAATGGCGATAGAGCACAGAGCAGCAGTAGTAAGAGAACAGAGTGGGGGGACTAACTGAGGTGCAGCCAGAGGCATTGTCATAATACAGATAGAAGTGCTGGAGTCAAAAAAGACGAGAGAGAAGTAAGAAAGAAAAAGAAGGGGGCAGGGAGTAGTGGAAATATAAGGAGGGGACTAAAGAGGCAGCTAAGAAAGGGGGGAGGTGGGCTAAGGAGGCAGTAGGGTGTGAGGGAGGTAGCCTATTAAGTGGGGCAGTCACAGGTGCTGGAGGCAGTCAGATATAGGCAGAGTTTGGATTTAAACGATCCAAGCATTGGCACAGATGAGATGTCACTGCTGAGCATATTCATCCAGCTGAGGGCCCTATAAGTGAATGATCTTTGATCTTAGGAAGTATGGCAGCGGGTAACCTGAAAGAGTTGGGTTGCAGAGACTCTTGTGGATCTAAGCTTGCTGCTAGGGCAAAGGAGAGCTTGGACTCCTGGTGGCACAAGACCCAAGGTGATTTTTTTAGCCATAGTGCAGATCTGGTATTTTATGCGGTTTGAGAGTTGAAGCCAGCCAGATTGTGCATATAATTCACACATATGTGTGAGTCGGTGGGACCCAGTGATGAGCTGACAGGCTTAGTTAGCATCGTGGATATGCGCCTAAGAGTCGTTTGTGAGGCAGAGCCGTAAATGATCAGTCCATAGTCTATAATTGAGACAACGGAGCTCTGAACTGCGACCCTTAAGGCATCTGGTGTAAGGTGCTGTCTATGCCTGTAGAGACCAAGGCGGGTATTTGCAGCTTTGGCAACACTGTCAATGTGGGTTCCATAAGAGAGGTGACTGTCTAAAGTGATCCCAAGATATTTAAATGAGCGAACCAGCTCTAGGGCGGCTCCATGGCAGTTTGTGATGGTTAAAGGTTGCAGCTTGTATTT
Organism: Neoceratodus forsteri; assembly: GCA_016271365.2. NCBI lineage: Eukaryota > Metazoa > Chordata > Ceratodontiformes > Ceratodontidae > Neoceratodus > Neoceratodus forsteri. Next base: position 76,997,419 of record JADMNL010000030.1, read on the forward strand.
GTTGTGTGTGCTGCAGAAAAGCATAGACTTGTTTTTTTTTTATAGTCTAGTAGCAGTTAATGCTTGCTAAACCAGCTTCCAACTGAGGTGAATCCTTTCTGGAGTTTGTGTTGGAGGGGTAGGAGGTCCTTATGGGTGGCATGGATGACTGCATCATCGGCATAAAGGATGAGTTCTTCTGGGCAGGATTGTGGAAGACTGTTCAGAAAGAAGCTGAACAGAAGCCCCAGAATGGATCCCTGTGGGACTTCTGATCAGACGGGTCTTGCATCAGAGCAGACATCAGCAATTCTTACTCTTTGGGAGCAGTTTTCAAGGTAGCTTTTGAACCAAGCTGAAGAGACAGAGGAGAGGCCAGCTAACTGGAGCTGCTCTAGTAGAAGACCATGATGGACGGTATTAAAGACCTTTGTTAAATCTATAAAAACAGACCCAGCAAGGAGGCCATTGTCCAATGAACTGTGGGTACACCGGTGAATTCGAGGAGGGCAGAGATAATGCTATGCCCTTTTCTGAAGCCATACTGTTGAGAGCATAGGATATTATGCTTATCCAGATATTCAGTAAGCTGGCCGGCTACTATGCTTTCAATGGCCTTGGACAGCAGGGGCAGGATGGAGATTGGACGATAATTCACATTGAGGGACTTATCGCCACTTTTGTGGGCAGAGGTCATAGTTGCAGATTTCCAGATGTCATGGGCAAAAAGGAAGGATTTTTGTGATGTGATTATGGTAGTTTTCAAATGGATTATAATTATGAAAATTAATGGAAACTTATATAATTGGTCTGAATGTGAAGCAAAACTCTGAAAAAGTGGTGCCATGTGACAGCCCAGTGTGTAGTGCAATCGACACCCACTGTGGCGAACTAGATTTGGATACTGACTCAGGAGCTGGTTCAGGAAGCCACGGAGGCTAGGGTAGCACTAGTCTATGACAGTGCTCCCAGCTGGAGAGGGATGGTGCCATGATTCCATTGCTCACTGAGCCCTGTGGTGGGCCATGGAGCTTGCCTTCTCCACAGGAAGCAACTGTGTGCTTGTGTGGCCTGCAGGAGTGCTGCTCAGTGCGGTGAGGGAGGTGGGTGGGACTACAGGAAGAAACCAGAAAGAGACATGTGTATCGGGCTATCTGAATAACAGTTGCCAGCACCTGCAGGCCCTGCTCCATGTCAATCCCCAACAGCACCAATGATGGGGGGGGGGGGCAACAGACAGAGCTGAGGAAGGGTCACCAACATGGAGCCAAGTTAGCCACAAGTGGCTCCTCATGGCCCAGAACACCAAAATGAAAAAGAAATCAGAAAAAGTTTCAGAAGTTAAAAAAATGCTTTCAAAAACATCAGGCAAATCTATGGGTATTGGACTCACCTGTAGCTAGCAGCAGTCCAGAGATATCAATGATTAAATCTGCCCCATATTAATCCAATATTGCCACCATTTTTCGAATCATGTCATGTCACACGTGATCAGGCTGTGCTTTACTATAACATGGGTCACACGATAATCCCATCTTTGGGAAAATTCTCCCAGGCTGACAGGTTACATCTAACAACTGCCCAAAACACTGGACGGCAGAGACTAGCAAGTAAGGTCAACAGATATATCACATATATCACATAAATATAGGAAAAGCCTCTCCTTTATCAATGAAGGTCCTCAAACTTGGAACTCCATACTGCTAGATCTGAGACCTAACTTTGTATCAATAGCATTTGGTGAAATACACTGGTGGTGTACTTCCCAAGCTGCAAAACCTCTCCCCTTACTGTCCAAACTATGATCCTGGATAAACGGTAAGAGTCTTTGGGCCCTATTTTGAAAGATTTTCTCACAGGCATAGAATGGAAGAAATCCTTTTGAAAACAATGCCCATTGTGTTCCTTTTTTTTTTTTTTATTCTTATTTTCTCCTCAGCCCCTCCCTTGGAAAAGACTCGTCTCTCCAGAGGGCTTTCCCTGCACCCACCCCAACCAGCCATCCCCCATGGGTTACCCCCCCTTCCCCCATGATAGGGCCGGTGACAAGGGGTGCCGGCCTCCCCCACAACCCCCCGGAAACTAACATCTAGACTGCCAGGGGGAGGTGCGGGCACAACCCACCATCATAGAGCCTGCCAGCTATGAGCCATTTTCCGTTTTCTCCCCTGGACCCTTGCACTTGCAACAGGTGGGGTGACTGTCTCCACCTCCATGGAGGCAGTCTTACACCCTGTGTGTGGGTCCACCCTTTTCTAGCGTCACGCCTGTGCTGACATCCAGCTTCTGCTGGGTGTCAGTCTATGGTGCAGCGCCGGCCCCCACCCCTGAGAAAGGACAGCTGTCAGCAGATGCTCAATCCTTCCTTGCCCCGCTGACCCCTGAACAACCTGAGTCATTCCGAACCCAGGTCACCGTGTAGCACAAGGTAAGGCATCCAGCACCTCAGTCTTCTGCACCACTGGGCTGGCCATTACCGACTTTTTTATGTATTGTCTGCTCCCCAAAGTGTGGATTCCATAGCTCAACACAGTTGTCACCTTAGACATTTGTATTATAATTTACAATTTTACTTGTACTAGACATGTGTATTATACTGTATAAATTCACTTGTATTTCTTTTTTATATTTATCTGTAACTATTCTGAATGCGCCTGTGGAACTCATTGAAAATGATCTTTGACTCAACTGGGATGTGCTTAATTATATTTAATGAATAAAACTATTTACTACTATTATTATGTTACCTAAAGCCCACAGCCGTTCAACATTATACCCACCATCTAGGACTGATGTCTCCCACAGAGGCCTAAATTAATGGGGTAACTCTCCACAGGCTTCCTTGCAACCAACAGATGCACCAAAAAAGAAAATGCAGACTGGAGTTTCATAGCTTGCAGGATATTTAATTCCAAAGTGCAGCACCCAACATTCTGACACTTTGAGCCTGTTGCATGGCTCTTTGTCTCCCCTAGACCAATAGCCATGTTACAGGCTCAAAGTGCCGTGGTATTGTGTGCTGCACTTATGAATTAATTATCCTGCAAGTTATGTCACTGTAGTCTGCATTTTCTGTTTTGTCATCCTCTGTGCATCCCCTGTGTTTCATGATTGCTGCCCTTGATTTTGGATTGCACTCATCTTTTCCTGAATGCATTTGACTTGTGTTTCTACTTCTGCAACCTACCCTGGGATACAGCTTACTGTAGAACAAACTTTCTTTAGCCTTCTAGAGTACACACATACCTTAATGGCCACACCCTGCACACATGTGACTTCAATGCTGGTGGCCCTGAAAATTTCTCCTTTTTTTTCTTATAGCTCCATTCAAATGGCCTAGGCTGCCATCCTCCACCAAAACGAAACCTAGAGTGCACCCTCATGAACCTGGGCATCCCCTTTGAGCGGAGCCTCAGCCCACAGCCTCTTCAGCTGGATCCATCTCTCTCTTTCCTCTGGTGAGACCTTGGGGCCTCGGTACTGCTGTCTCTATCCTCCCCCGCCCCCAGTCAGGCTCTGTTTATTTATTTATTGTAAACCATCAAATAGATCTTCTTTCTCTAGTTGTTTATCTTCCAGCACTACGGCCAACATGCCAAATTTCTCCTCCGGGGGAGGCAGCTGATTTCTCTACTGGTGTCTCTTTTCCTCAGGCCTGCATCTAAACTCTTCTGAGCTGTGCCACTCATGAACTCATGAATTCATTCAAACAAAGATCTATGGACAAAACTGTACTTTTTTATAGATGACATACATAAATACAACACATGGATGAAAACAGAATAAATTATACATCTTGTGTAAAACAGTTGCAGGCAGAATTAATTAACTACTCATCCCAGGAACTCCCAGCTCTAGTGCAAGCCACTCCCTTTCATTACAGGTGGGAGTGGCAGGCAGCATCCAACAGGAGTCCAGCTACTGAGCACATGTGGGGGCTTTCACAGTGACCCTGTGTACTAGCAATTGCTGGTGAAAGGGAGGCTGGAATCTTCCAGGACTTGGTGCCAACTCTAAAAATATTAACCCTTCAGCAACCAGGCTTAAATATTTCAATTTCAATTCAATTCAAATTTATTTTACCAGGAAGAGGCTCCATTGAGCAAGCTCATTTTCAAGGAGGTCCTGGATAGGACAGCATACAATAAAAAGAGGTACAGGTACAGTAGAATACAAATGTGGAGCGATACAATTGCAATGTCATCATTAATGAGCCACATATACATTGTCATTTGGACCAGTCTACACTATATACAATAAATGCAAGAATATAATGTTAGTACAGTAAAGATATACAGAATAGGCAAAAAGAAAATCAGTAGAGATCTATTGCGGATAGGAGAGAATTTAGTAATTGTAAACTATTTATTAACTATTATACAGGCACTTAACAGGTCATAACAAAAAGGATATTCAATATTCAATTATGCTTATGCCATACAAATACACAAGTGTATATGATGGACCCTACTGGATCAGGTTAACATACTTCAGTAATTATGTTTATTGTAATTACAGGAACATAACTCTTTGCATACATTGTCTATGAGAGATCTGAATAGGCAGTAGGTAAGAGCCTGGGTACATATGCAACCTGTTGGGGAGAATAGAGGAGGTGTATGCAGTGCTCCCAGATTGATTCGGCATTTTTCCTGTAACTGCCAGTCAATTTTCCTGTTGATTACATTATTCTCTATGGAAGCTGAATAGCTGTTTTTTTCCTTACAATCAATGCAAGTCTATGAGACCAGTCTCCCTGTACTGTATATGAATCGTTATAAATCTGGGAGCTTCAGTGTATGAGGTGAAATAAATCCTCGTTATGCTCTTATGTCTTAGTTCCTTTGGGTGGAAAAAATACAAGGCAAAAGAAGGCTTCCCCCTAGTGCTGGCACTAGTCCAGAGTGCTTTCTATGTGGCACATGAGTTAGGAAATTAAGACGGACTCACCATTTTGTATTTATATGCATCTGTAGTTTAATCCAAACATCAAGCAGGTATCCAGTCAATTTAACGCGGCAATAACTGTGCTGCAAAAACCACGCTGTGAAAATAGCGTCGGAGAAAAATACCAAACGGGATAAAATAGTGTTGGGATGTTATCGCACCATACCCCCCCACTCTCACCCTCCCAGGGCTGCTATTAGTAAATCACCCCCCCAACAACTTCCTCCCCAAGTCGGCACCCCCCTGGAGTTTGTAATAGTAAATCTCCCCTCCACCAAGTTTCCCCCCACATCCCAAGTCCCCCCCAAGACATGCAGTCATGGCGTCACACTGTGTTTCCCACATGCAGTTTTTCCTGTTGTGGTTTTGTCTGTGCAGTAATTGACCACGTGATTAGTGCCACGATAAATTGACCTAGATCCCATGAAGCACCTGCACTAGCTACTAGAGGTGTGTAGAACTGGGGAGGATTTGGTTTGGTTATGCCAAATCACCTCTGGTTTTGGTTCTAGTTTTGGTTTTGGATTCACGGTCAATATTCACTGAACATAAAACATGGCCTGTACCTTCATTTTAAAGTATAATATAAAGGAAAACAGGTTACATTGTGTAGAAAAACAGTTTAATTGCAGGGCAGCTAGCAAGGCCCAGCTGTTAATTAGTTCACAGGAAATTATGCATCTTGTAAGGTATTTTGAGCCAGTGTTAAAGTTGAATAAGCACATAGTTTCATTTGCTTGCAGTCTAAAGTCCTGGCAAAAAAAGACAGGCGACAAGACTCGCTGAATACAGGGACATAGGCTGAGGCAATGTAACAGCTGATTATAGCAGAATAGCCTGGCAGTATTGCCTAGAGGTTAAAGTAATGAGCTGTGACTGAGCTTGGTCCAGCAGACCTAGGTTTGATTTCCCACAACCTCCACTTGCATACTGTGTGACTCTGAGTAAGTCATTACTTATAACATGGAGTTGGGAAAAAAAGAAAGCCAATTGGTCAAACATCATCACTTGACCATGCATTAACTTCTAGTAAATGCACAGTTGTTGTGATGCTGCCTAACATGGTATCCTGGGGCAGTGCAGCACTCATTATCTGCTGCCAAAACTGAAACCACAATAGCAGCCATTGTACAACTGCGGGCAGAGAGTGGTACAGAGCAGTACCTGTGAAATGAAAGACAAACCGGGGATGTGACAGGTCGTGAACTGTTTTTTTTTTTTTATGGTGACTGTGTGTTCATTTCTCAGTGCGGCTTGTGTTTTTTTTTTATCTCAGAAATCCTCTGATCAAGTGCAATCTGTCCTCCATTACCAGCCCCCCAGGACGAGATTCCCTCCCCATGCTCCGCAGTGCTGTTTTAATATTTGTACACTGCTGACTGTCCTCCAGTCCTTCCACCGACAACAATATTGGCTCTCCATGCTCCATTCCACTCCCCCCCACCCCATGATCTCCTGAACAAGTGTGATATGGGCAGTGACAGTGTGGCAATGATCGGGAGAGTAGGGGAGATGTGGTAGCAGCAGTGACAGTTTTGGGGGAAGGTCACAATACCGCACCGTTGAGAGAGACGTGCGGACCGAGTAGCCGACAGTGGTCATGCATGAGAGAGAACCCTGCTGCCATGGAGACAGAGATACACAGAGCGTGTGTGTAGAGAGAGAGAGAGAGAGAGAGAGAGTAGTGATGAGGAGAGAGCAGCGCACTGCGCTACAGTGAGAGGCACAGCAACAGTGACAATCACTGATTCAGCACAGTACGAGACACACAGCGAGCAGCAGGAGAGTAGAGCAACTTCTCATCATTATACATCTGTCTGTAACATGTTGAAACAACCTAGCAATGGGAACTACTTTATATGGTGGCAGGATACATACCAATAATTCTACTTTTTAGCCCCCAAAACACCATTTCTCTCCATCCTTTACTTCAACTTGATACCTCATGTTATAAGCGCAATAACCCACTCCAGGGTATGGGGTTACTGGCAGTTAATCCACATCCCTGGTGCTGTGAGGGCACTCAGCCTGCAGCCCATGCATCTCAACACATCCAGGGTGTGGATTAACTGCCAATAGCCCCATACCCTGCCATGAGGTAGTGCTTACTTAACCACTCCAGTGCTCCCAAGTCACCCCTGAAAACAGGTACTTACGCCTAGTGGGCTTTACCTGGTTATCAAAGATTATACAATGGCAAGAAAGAATGCTGGACTCTAATTGGTCAGCCTGAGGCTGAACCTGTAATGTTATCCCAGCATAACATCACGGATCTAGTCCCAGCACATACAAGACCAAATGACATTAAAAATATCCCTTCACCCCTATGTGTACGCACGACTGGCAGCCGCTAAACTCCTGACACACTTTGGCCCTGACACACTTTTCCTCTTAACAAGCATACAAACCACCAAAGTCAAACCCCCATCACATATTTCCTGAAATCCTACTTATTTTATTTAAAACCTCCCCCATGAAAAAATGACAGAAGTGAAAGCTGTCCATGGAAGCTATCTCTCAATTGGCTTCACGGCACCCCCCCCCGCAGTACTAGCAGTGCCAGCTTGATGAAGACAGTAACTCTGGTCACTATGTTGTTTTTTTCATGTAACCAAAACAAATGTTGCAAATAAAAGTAAAAGCCAACCAACTGGCTTTACACCCACTTCCTCCCAGTGTTGAGACATCTCCCCCTCCAAAAAGTAAAAACGGTGAGTAGCATCAGCTTTATGACAGCCCCTCGCAGTCCCCACTGACAAGAAGCTGAAAACACTGAGCGTGTATCTAACACCGCACTTCATTAACTTACCCAGTCATTGTTTTCAGCTTCTCTGAGGTCTCCCGGTAAAACCTCTGCTGAGATAAGCAGCCACTAAATTAAGACGAGGGCGAGAGGGGAGAACGAATCTCCAACATTGAACATTATGACAACGGTGGCCATGGCAGAGATATGGGAGTGGGAGCTGCAGCACAGATGGGGGACAGATGAAGTCAAACTTACAGGTGATGCAAGCCAGAACAGCAAGGGATGGGAAACAGAGACAGACAAACAAAAAACAGAAATTAAAACCTACAAAGAAAAAAAGTGGCTTAAAAATACACCAAGTGAATACTAGAAAGAACAACAAATCACAGGTTACTGTGGGTACTCAGCAGTACAAAGCCACAATTACAATGCTGCAGCTCCACCTACTGCCCAAAACAATAAATCAGCACTATTTTTTTAGAAAGTAAACCTACACATTAAAAAAAGCATAAAATCTAGTTTTAAATGTACTTTTTCCATCTTTTTTATTTTTTTAAACTCATGAGCCATTGTATAATAGGAATAATGCACTCCAGGGTGTGTGTCGTGCTGGGATATCACTTCTTGGGTGTTGGATGCACTCGGGCTGCGGCCTTGTGCCCAACCACCCGAGGTGTGACATTATCCCAGCATGACATAATCTGCCATACATTATTCCTTTAATGGCACACACACACACACACACACACACACACACACACACACACACACACAAAAAGTAACCCCTGGTTACCTTGCTTAGTCTGTTAAGCAAGGTGTGCACTACTAACAGAAGTGACTTGGTGAATGAAGGAGGGTAGCAGGACAGGAGGACACAATAAATGACAGGTGATGGTTTGAAAGGAGATATTAAAAAAAATAAAAAGTAGCAGCATGCACACCCAGAATATACTGGATCCTCCCACCGAACCTTTGGAACTGATGTTTTTTTTTATTTATAAGCCGACTTTGTTGTGTTGCTAGCGATGGGCCCCCACAGTTTCTACAGTTTTTTTTACTCAATTAGGATGTGCATGCACGCTACAATTAAAAAAAAAATTTTTTGGTAGTACAATGCCATGAAAAGAAAAGTAACTGATAATTATGTAGACAGACTGAGGTAGCACTGTGAAGGACCATGTACACACAGTCAGTATAATGGGTGGACCCTCCCACTCACCTTTTTGAAGTGATTTTTTTTCTTTTTTTTTGATAAGCCAACTTTGTTGTTTATCTTGCCTGCACTGGGCCCCCACGGTTTCAACAATGTTTTTTTACTCAGTTAGGATGCACATGTACAGTACATTGTTTTGTAGTACAACACCATGAAAACTAAAGGTAATTATGTTGTCAGACTGAGGTAGTACTGTGATTTGTGAAAGAGAATACCCACTTTTATGTAATGTTTGTAATTTTGTTTCTTTCACAGATGACTATCGATTCAAGAGCAGCAGATCAGTGAGAACTCAGAATGGGGTTAGATGCTATCCAAGATGGAGACTTGGCGCATAGGGTACATAACTGAAAGACATCTACCAGAAATCAATACAGTCATTTACAAATTTAAGTTAATCTTACAATTAAAAGAGTGAAGGAAAAATGTGTGAGTGTGAAACTCTTTCATATGTTCCATAGAGTCAGAGAGTAGCCCCTAGCTTTTGTAGTGTTGCTAGACAGCAGTTCAGTGGAAGAAACAAAATGGTGACTGGCATGAGACAGGACATGAATGACATGAAAGACAGGCTGATGCAACAATCCCTTTCCCCAGTACTGGACCAGTGGTACTACTATTCTTCTTCAACATCACTGCCAATAGGCTCATTATCACTACTGTCCAAGCAGTGTTTTGGAAGTGTCCCCGGGTATCCTACAAATATACCATAGTGTAGTTTAATAAAACATAGAATTTCAACGTTTTCTGGAAGAAGTTTTCTCCTCCTAGTATTAGCAACATAGCCAGCAGTGCTAAATATTCTTTTTCAACAGACACTTGTTGCTGGGCAACTTAAATAGTAAAGGGCCACTTTTTGTAACGCTGGCCAGACTGCACCCTTTTCATGCCAATACTGAAGTGGGTCATCTCGGACATTTATCTTTCTGGGATCCTTTAAGAAGTCAACCACCATATTGCTTGCTGAGTAGCTTGTGATAGGAGAAGTTACAGCATTGTCTTTCTCTACATCATCCAGTCCTGCCCAAATGTTGTCAAGGGAGGCACCATACAAATTGACCCTGGGTTCTGACTCATAATGCAAGCCTCTTCTTATTCTTCTGCCTTTACTGGCAACTGTTTCTTGGAAGAGAGCATGGCTATTTTCATGATCAGCAGCTGCAGCGCTTCTAGTTGGAGCTTCTGTTGTCATTTTTAGAGCAACTTAATTAATGAGCAGTTCTTTATAATGGTTGAGGTCTACGCTACCAGACCGGAGAAGACCTGGCAAACTGTTTTTGAAATGTGGATCCAAACATTGTTGCTATCACATAATGTTCATTTTCCAAAATCATGGCAATCCTGTGGTCCATTTCCAAACATAAAGACGGCTTTTCAGCAAGAGTGACACTTGTGCTTTCACCTTGCTTTTAAACGTTTCTCAGAATCTTTCCAGTCGCTGCATGAGAAGATGTATTAATGGAATGACTTGACTTATGGTTGCGCTGTCAGCACTCGTTTTACGTGTGGCTTCCTCAAATGGACCAGCAACTGACATAACTGTGTTATAAGATTCCACTGCCTAGAGATGAATGTAACATCCCCCCTTTCCCTACTGCATTGTCCATGGTGTACTGGTACACTGCTTTGTGTTGTTCTTGAAGCCTCTGCAACATGTCAAAGGTGGCGTTCCATTCCACCCAGTGGCAACTTCTTGTTTTAGCTGGTAAATTGGTAAGTTATTCTGTTGTTGCAGTTCCCGCAAAATTTTACAAGCTTTTGCAGAGTGCCTAAAGTGACCAAATATCTTACATGTAGCACCCAGCATATTCTGCACACTCCTGTCTTCATTTAGGGAGTCCTGTACCACTAGATTGAGTGTATGTGCAAAACATAAAAAATGTACAAGCCTCACATCCTTTAATGCTTTCACAACGTTAACTCCATTGTCTGCAATCACACTTCCTGGGGGAAAGCCATTATGATAACTGTTTCTTTAGCTCCTGGAAGATGTTCACACCAGAGTGATTTTCTTTGTCAAAGCCTGCAGTACAGAGGACCACCTATTTGTGAAGATTTTGTTGGTCCCTGGTGGTGCCAGAGGATGTTACAGAGGAACATGATACCCAGTAGGTGGTGACAGTCATGTAGTCTACTGTTTGACCAACTCGTCCACATATCTGTTGTTATATGTACTTCTTCAACAGCTGATGACTGCAAGGCACTGTTTACCTTCCCTCCTGGCCATCAGGGCGCCCGTCAGAACGTGCCTGTCATTAGGGCACTGCAAGGGGAAATTTGCTGTCCACTCCCTGAGGTCTCCCCCCCCAGAGTTAGAATAATTAGAAAGGGGAAGTGTGGGGGCAAAGCCCCTCAGTGCCCCCCACAAAAAGATGGGATGACGAAATCAGGACTTGGCACCCTAATGACTGGGTGCGTCTCAATGAGCACGTTCTGTCGGTGGAAACATTTACCTTCTGGTGCAGTTCCCTATAAAGAGCTGGCACAGCCTTTCTTGAGAAATATGTCTGTGATGGTAGCTGATAGTGAGAAGCAGCAAGTTTCATCACCTCCCAATATCCAGCAGAGTCAGCAGTAAAAAATGGGTGCATGTCCAGTGCAATCATTGTAGTTACTACTTTTATTTAACTACTGAGTAGCTGGATGGTTTTGATCATATTTAGTACTCAGTTCAAAAGCCTGCTGCATCACTAACTGTTTCTGAGGTGTAACTGGCACACTAAAAAAGGCTGGAGGACACAGAGCCGAACTCATTCTGTTTTCAGTTGAAGCCTGGTTCTCAGAACACTGCCTAGTCTTGAACTACAAAAAGACCAAACCCAGCCAGCTCAGTGGCGTGGAAGGCTGAGGTATCTGTGCCTTACCTCCTGCCATGCCGGTGACCCATGTTCATGGTGCAAGCGGGTCACTGGGGGTCCGCTGGGGAGGGAGAGGATTGAGCATCTGGAGGACAGCTCTCCTCTCCCAGGGAGGGGTGGGGATGGCGTCCGCTGCTTGCCGGTCCCCTAGCAGTGGCTGAGTGATGGCACAACAGACCCAGACATGGGGGTGGATGCAAGGCAGATGCCCGGCATACAGAGTGCAGAAGCATGCAGAGCTCAGCCATTGGCGTCATTGCATGCCTCCATGCCACACTTGGGGGAAACCGAGAGAAAGCAAGGAAAAACATCCTGACCGGTGAGATGATGCTGGCCCCTTGCAGGCACCACACCTGGCTAGCTGGCACCTAACTAAGAAGATCCGGAGATGGGTCCAGTGGATGCTGGGGTGACGGGGCTGGGGGGGCCGGTGGAAGGGGGCCAGACGGGAGGAACAGAAATAGATAAGAAAAAAAAAAAGACAAAAGTAATGCTCTTCACCCACAGATAAAACAAACATAGACACTTTTCCCTCATCATCCTCAACTCCAAGGGCTCCCCACTTAATCTGGTACTCACCTTTAAATACCTAAGCATTACCCTTGATTCCTCTCTCACCTTACCTCCTGCTCTCCCTCTGGAGCAGAGTCTAGGCCCATTTAAATCCCGAATCCATTCGAAAATTCTCTCCCACTCCTGCTGCGACTGCGATTAGTCCCTATGTGCAATGCGGACACAAGGCATCCACCACTTTCCCTCACTTACCCTGTCCCTTATTGCTTAACCCTGCAGAAATTGTAACCAGACTATTGTTTATTGAACACCGTTCTTTTGATACTGTAACTATGGTTGATTACTGCTCGCTGTCTGACTCGGGCTGGACCTCTCCGCCCTTGAATTTGTAACTTGCCCTCCTTTTAACATTGTAATATTACTCTGTTCTTGTCTTTTCTTGTATCCTGTTATGTAATTTCATTTTTGACGTGGAGCCTTTGCAAAGGAGTCCTTGACTCAAACGTTGTAATTCCGATTCTTTCAATAAATAAATTGGGGAGTTTTCTGATTCTGATAAACACCTAGCAGATAAAGGGGGTGATGAAATCAAAGTCCTGCTCAGTGTCTGAGAGGTTTTATGTTGTATATAGAAAAATTGTGCAATACCACCAGTGTGAGTACCAGCGTTACCTGTGCAACATCCCCTGCCATGTCACCTTGTGACTTATTCTTGGCCCACTGAAGTGGATGTAAGCTGTAAGTGTCTTATTAAGGTTGATGTGCCAAGGTTCCTTGCCTGTCTTCCTCTGCTGAAAGAGGCCTTACATAAACAACATATTGTACGCATACTGTTCTTTGGGTCAAGGTGAAAAAAAAATCCAAATGGAAGAGGATGCCTTTTTCGTTTTTGTCCCTGGTATTGCAATTTCTGAATCATCATCCAGCATGTCTATGTTAATCTCTATATTTTGATTATTTTCTTCAGTGTCCTCACTGCATGATTGGGTGTGAGGCCTGCCCTCAGCAGAGGAGACATGCAAACCAGGCATAACCTCCTTTCCACTGGCCCCTAATGGCCTTTCCTCTGATGACCGTTTCCCAGAATTTTTGGTCTGGCAACTCAGTCTCCTTTGGCTCAGAGCCCTCATTATCAGAGTCCCCACCATGCACTGCCTCTCTGTCAGGAATGTACTCGCTGTCACTGCTATCCACACGGTCTGACTGAGAAATGAGAAATGGTAGAATCTTGAGAAAGTGGCACAAAGTATGCAAGTATACTTATTCTTTCCTTTCCACCATGTGTGGTGCCTGCTGTCACAAACATACTCAGCAGGTCAGGCCCTCTGCTCCCAGAGTGCCAACCTCAGAGTGCAATAGTGTGAATGGGTAGCAGACAGGGTAACCCTCCTGTCTGCTTTTGGGTCCAAATCACCTTTAGTCTCAAGTTCTGAGAGGATTCAAACTATGAACCTTATGCTAGCATTCTCAATGTACAGGCTCAGATACGTACCCTCTTCAGGGATTGCGGTACAATCTTTCACCAGGTGCACCAAGCCAGGCTTCCAAAATGTACCCTTAAAACTCTGTAAGAGACTTTAGGTATAGTCTTACCTTTTCCCAGTTTAGCAACACCATCAAGCCCTTCAGAACAGCCGTCAGACTTAAAAATACAGGCACTCCACATGCAAAACAATGACGGAGGAGACCCAGGCAGAATCTTAAAGAATATGTTTACTAAAAATGGATAAAAACAGTAAGATAAAATACAGAACACATATCAAGGAGCATCACAATCACATAAAAGAAAAACAAGGAAAACTACAGAACAAACTCCTACCAAAATACATTTAGATCTTTTCTATCTACTGTATTACCTCCGTAAGTGCAGTTAAATTAGAGAACTGTGTCTCTCTAGAGTCCCAAAATGATATGACACATCTCAGACAACAAGTATCAGTTTAAACTATGTGTCTCCACACCCCTTCTATGAGTCATCTAACTCCTCCTTTTGGAATATAAAAATCACAGACATGATGTCCTATCAGGAGGTATAGTAAATAATGTGACATCAGCAAAAACTAATTTCCCAAATTATGAGTCTTTGATCAGCCACTTCCTTTGAGGTTTACAACCCTGCAGTCCATCACCTAGGTGTGATATAGCCAACAGGAATCAGTTAAATGACGTCCTGTCTGATAATGAAATGTATATTTAGTTTCCAACTTAAAAGCATGAGGTCATAAAAAGACCATACAATGCAATTTCTCAAGGAAGTTAATTACATTACAGAGATGATCTGGTCAGTTTACATATCCTGTAGCTTCACTGAAACCTGGGGGGGGGCACCCATGGAAGCACAGGCTCACATACTATATTTTTATATTAAAAATATCATACAACAATCATAACCAGCTGGCCAAGCGTCACAATCCTCCCCACCTTGACTGAATTTGGGGGCTCTATCCCCTGCATGGGATGAGCTCCCCAAGTCAGTTCACTCCTCATATAGATGCGACAAGCCAGCTGCATTCCGATTGATCACTCCAGCCCAATGTAAGATAGTCATGTCATACCCTTGCAAGGCAAGACTCCATCTTAATAGTCTACCATTGGTTTTTCCCATTTGTGTCAGCCAAACCAGGGGGTTGTGGTCAGTTTGTACCTCAAAATACTGCCCATATAAGTATGGCTCTAACTTCTTTAGGGCCCACACTATGGCAAGACACTCTTTTTCCACAGTAGAGTAAGCCTGCTCCCTGGGAAATAATTTTTTACTCAAGTATACTACGGGGTGATCTTTCCCTTGGTTGGATGTCTGACTCAGTACTGCCCTAATACCCACGTCTGAGGCATCAGTCTGGACTATAAAGGGTCTGCTATAGTGAAAACTTGTCAACGCAGGTGCACTGCACAGTGCCTCCTTCAGTCTGGTAAAGGCTTTTTCACAGGCTGGTTCCCAGATAATTTTCTTAGGCATCTTTTTCTTTACCTGGTCAGATAGGGGAGCAGCCAGGGCACTGTAATTGGGTACAAATTTCCTATAGTACCCTGCTGTCCCTAGAAAACTCCTGACCTGTTTCTGCATTTCTGGTCTGTGCCATGCCTTGATCAGCTCTATTTTTACTTGGTTAGGACAGAACGTTCCCCGGCCTAGAACATATCCGAGGTATGCCACTTCGGCCATGGCCACCTGGCACTTCTCAGCTTTGACAGTGACCTCTGTATCCTGCCCAGCAATTCCCTAAGGTGGGACAAGTGTTCCTCCTAGCTGGCACTAAAGATGGCAATGTCATCCAGGTACACGCCTGGCATACTCCTCAGAACCATTTAACACCTAGTTCACCAACCTTTGGAAAGTGGCCAGTGTGTTCTTCATTCCAAAAGGCATTATTTTAAATTCAAATAAGCCTATCAGAGTGATGAAGGCCGACCTCTCCCTAGCTCTGTCAGTTAACTCTACCTGCCAATACCCCTTTGTCAGGTCAATAGTCATTAGGTATGTCGTCCCTCCCAACTTGTCCAGGAGTTCGTCCATCAGAGGCATCGGGTGGGCGTCTGACTTTGTGACTGCATTCAGTCCATGACAGTCCACACAGAAACAAGTAGAGCCATCTGACTTGGGCACAAGGACTATGGGTGAGACCCAGGGGTTGTGGGATCTCTGGATTACCCCTAAATCCAGCATTTCCTCCACCTCCCTCCTAATGTCCTTTTGGACAGCCTCTGACACCCAATATGCTGTCTTCCATATGGGCGTATGTGTCCCTGTCTCCACATCATGCATCGCTAAGGGGGTTAGTCCAGGCTTGGTGCTAAAAAGTGGGGCAAAGTCTGCTAAAACTTCCCTTACTTCCTGGATCTTGTCCGTGGCCAGCTGGGGTGACAATTTAACTGCCTCCACAGAGGGCTTCCACTTGCTTTCTTCCAGCAAGTCCAGAAGGAGGATCTCCTTCGTCCGTCCCCTCCCCAGGACTACATACTGCAAACACCATGTCAGCCCTATTAGCATATGACTTCATCATGTTGACATGGTACGTACTTTCTGCATGTCTTCTGTCAAGTAACTCTATGATATAGTTCATGTCATTTACCTTTCTGACTACTTTGTATGGTCCTGCCCACTCAGCCTGCAGCTTGTCTTTCTGGACTAGGATAAGGACCATGACTTCCTGACCCACCGTGTACGAGTGAGCTCTGGCTCTTCGGTCATACCACACTTTTTGTTTCTGTTGGGCAGCTGCCAGGTTGCTCTGGGCTGTCCCCATAAGCTCCTTCAGCCTTTCCCTAAACCTAAGGACATAATCCACTATGAGACTGCCCTGGGTGGCATGCTTGCCTTCCCAGTCCTCCTGGATCAAGTCTAGGGGCCCACGTACCCGGCATCCATATAAGAGCTTGAAAGAGGAAAATCCTGTCGACTCTTGGGGCACCTCCCTGTATGCAAACAACAGGTGGGGAAGTTATTTCTCCCAGTCCCTCCCATGCTGTTCAGCAAACGCTTGGAGCTTTGACTTCAGGGTACTGTTAAATCTTTTCACAAGCCTATTGGCTTGCAGGTGATAAGGTGTCGTGCACCTCTGCACCACCCCACACTTCTCCCACAAACATTTCATCAGGTCTGACATGAAGGAACCCCCTCAATCGGTGATAACATCCTGTGGAAACCCAACATGGGAGAAAATTCCAAGTAAGGCATCTGCCACTTTGTCTGTCCTCAGTAAGGATAAAGCAACTGCCTCTGGATACCGGGTGGCATAATCCACCACAGTCAGGATGAACCTCTTCCTGGAGGAGCTGGGGTTATTTAAAGGCCCGCAATATCCATTCCCACCCTCTGGAATGACTTCTCCACTATGGGCAATGGAATTAGGGCAGCTTGGGTTTTCTTACCTGCCTTCCCTATTTCTTGGCACTGGTGACAAGACCTGCAATACTCCTTCACCTGCTGCGTGAAGTTGGGCCAATAGAAATTCTGGGCTAACCGCTGCATAGTGCGTGCAATTCCCAAATGACCAGGCAAGGGAATATCGTGTGCAATCTTGAGCAACTGCTCACGGTACCCCTGGGGAACAACAAGCTGCCTGCCTATCACCCCTCCATCTTAGCATCCAGAGTATACATCAGTTCATTTTCCCAATAAACTTTATGTTTTCCATCACCTCCCTGTGCTCTCTCAGAGTCTGCCCAAGCCCTCAGCTTCTCTAGACTAGGGTTACTTTCTGAGCAGCTGCAAACTCCTTACATATTCCCAAGGCACGGGACAGGTCCCCTTTGGTCTCTAATCTAGGGTCCCTAGCACTAGCATTAAGGCACTCAAGATCACTTTCATCCTTAACCCTCTGACAATGGGTCACCCCTCTTTTTTCGGAGTAACCCTCAGTAGCTGTGTGGTTAACTGCTACTGGGGAAATTTCTACCTCCTTTTCATCAGTCTCCATATCAGAAGACACAGGCTGGGGAACCAGCCTCCCAGTGGTTTCCACAGTGGCTTCTATGGGGTTCAGGGAACTACAATTTACCCTTCCTGCTTGGCTACGAGTAACTGTACACACCATCCCCTGTTTGAGATTGTTGCCAAGGATGACGTCAACTGCAAGTTTTGGCTACAGCCACCTGTTGCACAGTTCCCCCTGTTTCACCCCAGTCTAGGAGAACACTAGTGAGTGGCAATGTGGTCTCCTCACCAGTGAACCCTTGTACAGTTACAAATTTATTGGGTATAAGCTGACCAAGCTCTACCAGATCCCCTTTTACCAGTGTCAGGGATACCCTTGTGTCCCTTAACCCTTGTGTCTGTACACCATTCACCGTGACTGGGTGCATGTGTTCCCTCATGTTCTCAGGCATGCTTCCAAAGACACAAACAACCCACTTCTTTCCTAGCCCCTTTTTGCATATTGCTCATCCTTTTGGGACACTGTGTGGCAATATGCCCAGTTTTTTCGCAAACCCAACGTTTGTTTCTTTTCTCAGAAAAATCTTTTCTTTGAAACCTGGGGCTAACTGGTTTCAGTGGAGGCAGTGAGGGTTTTAGCTGCCCTGAAGGTGCACTTTTCCCTTTCTGCACTGCTACGCCTGCCCCATTTGCTCTCAGAGCAGGTCTGTTCTTGGCATAGCGGTCCGAGAGTTCAGTAGCCTCTTGCACTGTTTTGGGATCTTGGTCCTCCAGCCAGGTTTTCAGCTCTGCTGGGCACTCCCAAAAAAACTGTTCTAATAAAATTTTCTATTTTATCTACAGAGTTTGCTTCAATTCCCTCCCACCAACATTTTAAACATTGACGTTGTTTCATGGCTAGCTATTCATAGCTCATTTCAGGGCTTCTCCTGAGCTTATGGAATTTAGCTCTGTATGCTACTGCAGTTAAATCAAACTTTTTTAAAAGTACAGCTTTAAGTTTGCTATAATCATTACTGTTCTCATTGTCCTTTTGACCCAATGCATCCCAAGCTTTCCCAGTAAGTAGCGGGGATAGCTGGAAGCTCCAGGACCCTCTAGAAATCTTTGCCTGAATACAAACTTTTTCAAAGAAATTTAAAAAGGCATCCATATCCTCCCTCTCTTTAAATTCAGCTATCAATTTGGAATTTAATTTGTAACCTAGTCCTGAAGTTTCAGTTAAACCAATGCCACTTACCTGCTCTAGTGCTGGTGGTTGGAGTCATAGCTTCTCCAGTTCATGTCGCCTCTGGCGCTCACACTCCTCTCGGTCTGCTTCTTGTTGTTCATGCCCCACTTCTCACCATTCTCACTCCGCCTCTCGCCGTTCTCGTTCAGCCTCCCTCTGGAACTCCAGCTCCATTCTGCACAACTCATTCTGCAGTCTGATTGCCTCTGGCTCCACAGTACTGGTGACCTTCCCATGCTGCTGTGACCCTTGGCTTCCACAGACACTGCTGTCCTCCTCACTGGATCTGACACTGCACTGGCCGCTGGCCTCTCCACACCCTAGGTTTGGTTCTTTACAGTCACAGTCTGTGACTCGATACTCTGGGCATCTGCTACCATCAGGGCACCCACAAGGTTCTGCTTGGTGGCTCTCACCTCGTGCAGGACTCCTCTCTCTTTGCACAACTGCTTCAGGTAGTCTGCAGTGTGCTCACTGTAGTTGGAAGCCATCTTCTTCCCTAACTACGGCTACTCTAACTTGCACTTTAAAAAGAAATAAAACAGGTAGGAACTTTGACTGTAAGCAAAATAATACTGTTCTGTTTACTCTTTTTTTTAATCTTCTTTCTATCTTCTCACCTCTGCAGTGCTCCCCGGTGGGGGCATCCAGCCACCGGACCCACCGACCTGGAGGACAGCAGCCTCACTCATACACAAGGGTCCCAGCACAGCCGACACCGGACCCTCTGACGCCATTCCACAACAGGCCTCCAGGTCGGTGTGTGCGTGGCCAACAAGCTGCTCGGTCATGCCCAGCCTGGTTTTCCACCTTAATTGGTCCCCCTGGAGCTGGAAGTGCAATGACACACTGCACTACGCAAGCCGCCTTGCCGATCTCCTCGCCCCTTGCTCACGATGCACCCAGCTCTCCGGTCTTCACCAGGGGTCGCCTGCTTGTCAGATCCCACTATCCCACCCTAGAGGAAGGAGAGCAGTCCTGGATGCTCTAATTTAACCTCTCCTGCCAGCCTCCCATGGCCGAGTCCATTCTCAACCTGGTCGCGCAAGGTGCAAGGTGTGTGTCCAGCGCCAACCTCAGCACCACCGGCTGGCTTCTGTTTTCTCTTTTAAAAATAAATCACTGCCTTATTTTGCAAGTGAGCTGTACAGTATTAAGCTGACACACTGAACAGTTAAAGCTTGTGTTACCAAATTGTATCATACCACTGCCCACCAAATTTGTCACAAACACACTCAGCAGGACAGGCCCTCTGCTCCCACAGTGCCAACCTCAGAGTGCAATAGTGTGAACAGGTAACAGACAGGGTAACCCTCCTGTCTGCTTTTGGGTCTGAATCACCTTTAGTCTCAAGTTCTGGGGGGATTCAAACTGTGAACCTTATGCTAGCGTAGCCAATATACAGGCTCAAGATATATACCCGGATACTCAGATATATACTGTGGAAAAAGGCAAGAAAAACTAAGGATTCCAGAGACTGGCTAAATTTCAGAAAAGCAAGAAATTCATGTACAACACAAATAAGATCTGCCAAAGCTGCCTATTATAGAGCTGAATTGGATGCCTCCTATAATAACCCAACCAGGCTCTGGGGAACTATAAAGGGTATCTTGGGCCAAAACTCTACTCCTGCCTTAACCTGCAAACTGCTACTAATAACACAGAAATTACGGACAAACAAGAAATCCTAAATACCTTCAATGACCACTTCACCACAGCTGGACTAGCATTTGACTCTTCACCTGCAAATCTCCTGAGATCTTCCTTGAACCTTCAATCCACGTGGGTCAAAGGCTACATCAACCTTCTCCTTCAACCCAATATCCTTGAAAGAAGTGGAAGATCTCCTCTCCAATTTAGATACTTCAAAAGTGCAGGTACAGACTCCTGGACCCTACTTCCTCAAGATTGCATCTCAAGTCTTATCTGCCCCTCACTCATCTCTTCAATCTTTCCCTCACCACTGGATCCATTCCTCCACTTGGAAAACAGCTCAAGTAGTTTCTTTTACTCAAATCTGGTGATCCCATGGACCTCAATAATTACAGGCCCATTTCCATCCTATCAGTTCTATCCAAGATGCTCGAAAGTTTGTAAACTCACAATTAAGGGACTACCTGGATAACAATAACCTCCTAAATACAGCACAATCAGGATTTAGATCAAGGCATAGCACCATTTCGCCCTAGCCAAAGTAACCAACGACTGGCAGATTGCTATGGATAAGAAGAACAGTACCTGTGCTGTGTTCCTGGATTTGAGCAAAGCATTTGACACAGTGGACCATGAATCATTAATCACCTCCCTTGGCTCACTAGGATTGGATTCCCCTTCACTCAATTGGTTCAAGTGCTATCTATCAGATAGGTCACAACTGGTAAAAAATGGAAACTACCTATCCACCTTAAAACCACTGTTAAGAGGTGTACCGCAAGGCTCTATTCTTGGCCCCATCCTCTTTGCCATCTATATTAATAATATTGATGCCAACCTCACTCAATCCAAGATCCATCTGTTTGCTGATGATACTGTATTATATGTTAGCAATCCTTCATTATCTAAAGCCTGTGAACTGCTACAATCTGAATTTTCCATCCTACAACACAACCTACTAGATAAAAACTACTTCTAAATGCCAAAAAACAAAAGCTATGTTCTTTACCTCAAAGAGTTGCTCTGCCACTACCCCACCATCCACCACCCTACAACACTACCTTAGAGAAGCTGGAATTAGTTGATAACTTCAAATACCTTGGAGTCTGGATTGATAACAAGCTTGACTATTCTGTCCATATTGAGGAGCTACTAAAGAAACTGAGACAAAGGCTTGGTTTATTTTTAGAATAAAGCACTACCTCAACAGAGACTCCAAAAAGATTAATCCAGGCTTCATTCCTATCCTCATTGACTATGCTGACTTTCTGTACGGACATTGTTCACTCCCCTTTAAATAAACTGACACCCTTTACCACAGGTCCATCAGATTCATTACTGACCTTCCTTCAGCACCATCATTGCTCCTTTATAAGGCAGTTAACTGGACATCATTACAACACAGAAGAAATAGGAATGCTGCAATTTGATATTCAAAGCCTTATCAGGCAAGCTACCTCATATCTCAGACTGTTTTACTCAAATTACTTCTAGGCCATACAACCTAAGGATCAGCAAAATTATCATTCTTAAGGCCCCAATGTCTGCACCTAGTTTGGGAGGGCTGCTATCAGCTACTCACTAGCAATTGTTTGGAATTCACTCCAAAAACCATGAAGCTAAATAACCTCCCTACCCTTAATATCCTTCAAAAGATTATTCACCACCTATTCCCAGAACTCTGCAACTGCTTCCACAAGGCCTCAAACCCGCCCTACCTACCTCCCTTCTTTTTCGTGTTTCTATATGCTGATAAAACTCCGCTTCAGTCCCAAGATTCACCCTCAAAATGCCTGCTAGGTCCTATAATCTACATATTACTCCTGATGTGTCCATTGCCTTCTGTCTCACAGATTAATAGTTTTAATGTGCCGTACATATGTATATTGTTATATATTAGCACTTATGTCATTGTATTACTGTTTATGTTACCACTGTCATTGTATTACTGTTTATGCTACCTTGTCAATGTATTAACACTTGCACTTCTTGACCACTCAGGTCCATCTTGTAAATGAGCTATGCTCAATGATGTTCGCCTGATTAAATAAAGATTTTGATTGCTTGATTGATTGATTGATATACCCTCTTTGGGGATTGCGGTACAATATTTCACCAGGGCACCAAGCCAGGCTTCCAAAATGAACCCTTAAAACTCTATAAGAGACCTTAGCTATATTCTTACCTTTTCCCAGTTTAGCAGCACCATCAAGCCCTTCAGAACAGCAGCCAGACTTAAAAATAAAGGCACTCCATATGCAAAAAAAAAAAATGATGAAGGAGACCCAGGCAGAATCTTAAAGAATATGTTTACTAAAAATGGATAAAAACAGTAAGATACAATACAGAACAAATATCAAAGAGCATCACAATCACATAAAAGAAAAACAAGGAAAACTACAGAACAAACTCCTACCAAAATAAGTTTTGATCTTTTCTATCTAATGTATTACCTACGTAAGTGCAGTTAAATTGGAGAAATGTGTCTCTCTAGAGTCCCAAAATGATATGGCACATCTCAGACACAAGTATCAGTTTAAACTCTGTCTCCACACCCCTTCTATGAGTCATACAGCTCCTCCTTTTAGAATATAAAAATCACAAATATGATATCCTATCAGGAGGTATATTAAAGAATGTGACATCAGCAAAAACTCATTTCCCAAATTATGAGTCTTTGATCAGCCACTTCCTTTGAGGTTTACAACCCTGCAGTCTGTCACCTAGGTGTGATATAGCCAACATGAATCAGCAAAATTACATCCTGTCCTGTAATAAAATGTATATTTAGTTTCCAACTTAAAAGCATGAGGTCATAGAAAGCCCATAAAATGCAATTTCTCAAGGAAGTTAATTACATTACAGAGATCTCCCAGTCAGTTTACATATCCCATAGCTTCACTGAAATGGGGGGGGCACCATGGAAGCACAGGCTCACATACTATATTTTTATATTACAAATATCATACAACAATCATAACCAGCTGGCCAAGCATCACATCTGCAACTGCCTTTATTTTCTTGATAACTGTACTTTTGGCATATCTACTTTTCTTTGTTGCTGGTTCAGCACCCAAGTTTTTCTTGTTGCCGTTTACTTGGCCTATATTTGTTAACTGGGTATCATCTGCAGCAGCAGCAGACAAACATGATGGGATCTCAGAAGACAAAGAGCCAGAGCATCAGGAAGCTTCAATTCGTAAAGAAGAGACTGCACCTACTGCAGTACAAGAAGTAAGGATTAACCCATGACAGAGTGTGGGTCTCGCAGGGATTACTGTATGGCTGGGGGGGGGTGTTGGACCACTAGGCCAAAGGCCGAGTGGTTCCAACCACCCAGCCATACATTAATCCCTGAGAGACCCACGCTCTGTCGTAGGTTAATCCTCTTGTAACATAGGGAAGCGAAAGGGCTCAGTGCTTTTTTTTATGTTTCTCATCCTCATGTTACATTTGCATAAAAATAATTTTAAAGTGCAAAATTACAAAGGTTCCAGGAGGATATCAAGGTTCCTACCATGGGGAAGAGAAATGGGGTTGCACCTGACTGGAGAAACTATATGCTTAACTTTTTCATATTGTAATTGCAACGGTGAACAATTACTGATTACATGTAGATGTGATCAACATTTCAGAATATGTGCTCATTTTGACTGACTTAGTTTTGTAAACTGTGGAATCATCTCCGTTTTTCTGCTATGTTTGATGTTTGGGATTTGGCAGCTGTGCATTAGGGAAAATGCATATATTTAAATACAGAGGAGATTTGAGGCTTACATCTTTTTTATCTGTGAATTTTACAGCCAGCATTGCACATTAATAACTTTGCCCCCTTTCAACTGATTTACATGAAATTTAGAAAGGACAGCCTCTGTGTTAGGAACTCTTGATCCTGTAAATTCCATCTAGATGTGTTCAAGGGAGGCAAAGTTACAGAGGTGCAAAAAATGCAAAGTTCTCAGTTTTTGAAAATGTTAAGCCTTTTTTTGCCACCCGATAACTAAAAAACTAGGAGACTTTGAAAAATTAAACTTTCTGGATTAATATACATTGGTCCAAGGTGTGTGCTTTTGTGGTTTTTAGGTTCCACTGCTAAAGCAGTTTTTTTAAATAGTTAATAAAAGACATGGAGGCAATCTGAAAAACCATATGTGGCATACATTACTGTGTAGTTGCTGAAAGGGTATGTGTTTCTGATGTACATGAAATTTAGAAAGCACAGCCTCTGTGTCAGGAACTCTTGGTCATGTAAATTCCATACAGATCGGTTCAGGGGAGGCAAAGTTACAGAGGTGCAAAAAAATGCAAAAGTCTCCATTTTTTTTTAATGTTAAGCCTTTTTTTGCCACCCAATAACTAATAGGAGACTTTGAAACCTGAAACTTTCCATTTTTTTTTTAACTTATTTTTCCCTCCGGTCGCTGCTCCTCCGAGACTCCCTCAGGCATTCTGTCTTGTTTCTGCCTGCCTGAGATCCCCCTTCCTGAGTCTCCTCCGCTGTACTCTGACCCTCTCACCTACCTGGCAGTGAGAACTCCTTGGCTTGTACCCCCCAAGGTGGGGCCACCACTCATTCTTGGTGCTCCTAGAATACAAGTTGACTGCAGGCAAGGCAAGGGGTGGAGAGAGAGAGAGAGAATCAGGAGACCAGGTGGGCGGGATCCGGCGGTGGGCATGGAGGCCAGGTGCCATTGTCTACTCAGCAGTGCAGGGTTTTTCCTTGTTCATGTGTGTAACCCCCTTCCCAAAGGCGCAGATGTGCAGTGACATCTAGCGTGAGATGGGCGCGCTCCCGCACCCATCTGCAGGACATCCGCCAACACCTCACCCCAACTTGATGTGGTCCCAAGCTGCAGTACACCCAACCTCCATTGGGCAATGCTAGTACCAGGGATTCACAACCCACCCTGCCTCCAGGAGAGGAGAGGAGAGCTTTCATTGGACTCTCAGTCCTCTCCTCCCTGGCCAACCCCCAGTAACCCAAACTCGTTCCTAAACCCAGGTCACTGGCATGGTGCAAGGTGTGGCATGTAGCACCTCAACCCTCAGTGCCACTGGGATGGCCTAGGTTTGAAAGAGACTGGTCCAAGGTGTGTGCTTTTGTAGTTTTTAGGTTCCACTGTTAAATAAGTTTTTTAAAATATTTAATAAAAGACATGGAGGCGATCTGGAAAAATCAAGCAATCTGAAAAATCATATGCGGCATACATTACTATATAGTTACTGAAAGGATATGTATTTCTGAGCCAATAGACCAAGTAAAAAAAAAAACACATTACATAGTCATATAGATGTTTTCAAGCTACTTATGACAGAACTAACAGAAATTTCACTTAAGCATATCTATTCTTGTTTGACAGCCATCTGTTGGTCGACCGTGAACTGCAGGCTAAGACTGTTTTTGGATGGGGAACTAACATGGGGAACAGAATGTGGGTTCACTTTACCATTGATTAATTCTCAGGCAACTGTAGATTACTTGAGAATTAATCAATGGTCAGATGATGCTGTTGGATCAATCCTGTGCAACCCTTTCTCTTCCCCATGCTACAAGTACTTTTTGTGACTTTTTTTCTTCTGAATTGCTGTTTTTGTCTTGGACGCTTGTTTCACAGGCCTACTCCCTTCCATCATTATTATAATAACAGTTGCTGATCACTAATGAAGTCAGCGCCCTTCCAATAAAAAACCCAGTACCTAACCATACTACCTTACTCGGTCACCTTGGGGAAATAGGTGGCAATGATGATACGACGTTAGTGCACATCTCAAGGCAAGGTATGAATATGAACTGGTTAACTAGCTAAACTACCAGTTGGGGCTACTATGCAACTGCTAAGAGCTGCCCCTCCCTCCAAAAAGGTTTCACATGTGCCACAAGCCTTTATGCTAACTGTAAACAAAGATTGTGAGTTACAAACCATAAAGTTTTATGGTTTGTAACTCACAAACTACAGAGTTCTATGAACCCCGGAAAAGCAACATATTAAAGTAATAATATTCAAAGAATTAATATGTATCCATATCTTTAAATGGCATCACAGAGTAGGAAAAAGCTACCTTTAGTGGGAAATACTGTCCAGTGCAAGGATGTGAGTCCCAAAACTTCTTTGAATCTATACACTAAAGCTGTGAATAGTAACATTCAATATTTCAGTGTCATGTAAAACTGTTGCATTGCAACTGCAATATAGTTGCATGCAACAAACATGTTATTACAGGGTAATTACACTGTCACATGTAATTAATGATTAGTTCCAGTAAAATCAATACTTAAAGTGTAATCATATAATACACCTTAAGAAATATTCAGTATACCACATATAAAATTCCTAAATACTAGTGACTATGTAATTTATACATTTTAGAAACATACATAGAAAATCTTATCAATGTTTATCTTATGACTCCATTACAAACTGAACAAATGCAATTTCTGCTTAAACATACAAAAGGGGAATGCCTGTTGTAATACCTTTAAATATTGGAGAACTAAAAAAATATTTTTTTATTTGATTTGGCATCAACTGTATTGACATGTAACTACTTTAAATTTAAACACCAATATTTTTTTCAAGTTAAAGGCACATCAGTGGGCTCCACAATGATGCCCTCATACGTTCAATTACACATAACTAACTTCGAGCAACAGTTTGTTTTATCTCCACCATACAATCCTGTAAGTCCTTTTCCTTCGAATGTCACTAGCTGAACCTCCCTTCACTACTGGGCTCCCCGCCTGCTTAATGCCCTTCCCCCTGACATAGACAATGAACATAAACTTGGCCCATTTGAGAGAAAACTACTTCAATACCTTACCTCTTTGAGCCACTGTGACTGCCAATCCTAGGTAACCCTGTTCCCTACCCTGCTCCACTCTCCCTCCCCACATGCCTGCCTACACTACCAACCATCCCACAGCCTGCCCCATCTCTCCTCCCCCTGCACACCTACCAGCTCCACCTACCTCTGTTCCCCCACCCTCCTTCTCTGTCATCCTGCTCTCCCCTACCTTCCCCCTTCTGACACTCCTGACAATGTTTAACATCAGACTGCCTTATTTATGCTTCTTAAATATGTATCTGCCTGTATGTAAATTTACACTGTAAATCTGAACTTATTTTTAAGATGCTTTTTAACATGCATTTGCCCGAATGCAAGTTATTCTCTGAAACATTGCACCTATTTTGTGTTCTATTGTTACTTGTCTATATTTCTGATCTTGACGTGGAACCTTTGTAAACCAGCTTCCAGCTCTAAGGTATTACTCTGAGAAATTAAATAAATAAATTAAAACAACCCTTTCTACAATAAGATTTTGTAGTGGGGGAGATTTATAGATGACGTCCTGCAGTTTTGCAGAGGCACACCAGAGCATTTGTTGATGTACTATAATTTTGTTAAATAAGTGCACAGACCATTTATATTTCATGATAGAACATAATCTGGATGGGATCAGTTTCTTGGATTTAGAAACTTTCAAAAGTGAATACACATTACACATAAAACAGTTTAGGAAGAAAACAGACAAAATATAAGCAGTAGCTAGTGCAAGTGCTTGATGTTTGGTTTAATAAACTGCAAATGCACATAAATACGTAGTGATGACGAGTGGGTCTGTATTTCCTAACCCGCATGCTTGCTAGATAGGCTTCTTGGGAACAGACTATTCCTACTCTTTTTTGCTTCACCTGCAGGGGCCTTTGTTGGACTTTCTTTTGCTTTTTAAGTGGCCATGTGAACTCAGCCAGATCCAACCAGATCCTGGTCTTGCCATCTAATGGTGGGCATCACTGTTGCTTGATAGGTGAAGGGCACTCAAGGCAATAGCTTGCTCTTGTTATAAAGGTTATGAAATCTGATTTTGCAAGATCAAATAAATTGATTCTCTCCCACTGGGGAAGTAAAGAAGCTTTGATTCTAATACTGGGTTCCAAGGTTCATTATCCCATTGAGAACCATCCAGTGGATATTGGCACTATCTGGTTCAAATAATTAGACAAGCTGGTGAACTCTTTCTTTTGGCATGGGAGCAGATAGATTTAGACTTGGGTACCATAAACTGCAGCAATGTCTTTCAGAAGGGAGGTCTCAATTTGCCAAATTTTAAGCTAAGTCACTGGTTTCTGCACCTTAAGTATCCCATCCCCCCAGTGAGGCTCAGTCGCAGAACAAGAACAGCCTGTATGTGCCACTCCTGCCACCACACTGGTGACTCAGGTTCTAGACTGAGCCTGGGTTATTGTGGGCTAGTCAAGGAGGAGGACTGAGCATCTCAGTGGACTCTCTGCTCCTCTGGGAGGGAGAACAGTCATGCTCTGGAATAATACTGCCATCTGGGTGACCTCAGGTGGCAGTGCATTCAAAGAAACTTACTAGGTGGTGGGATGGTAGTGTTGATGCATGCCACACTTGCATGCAAGTTAGCATACCACCCCAAAAACCAGTGTTTCAGGGGAGTAACCAAGAGGGAAAATCCCAGAGGGAGCAATGAAGACAGGTACTCTTGGATCCTCCCTGACGACCTTCGCTCCTGACATCTCAGGCTCAGAGTGTGAACTTGGTTCACCAGCATGCCAGAGGGATCCCCCATTGCTCAATACTAAGGAGCCAGCCTCGACTCAGCTTTTTAATAGCAATGGTGTCAGGTAGTCAGTCCTGCAGCTGGTATCCCTCTCCTACCCAATCCAGCTTTTCAATAACAACAATGAAGGGTGCTCAGTCCCACCACCAGTATCCCCCTCCCACTGGACCCAGCTTTTAAACAGCCCTGGTGGTGGGTGTATAGTCTTGCTGCCAATATCCTCCTACCACCCAACCCAGTTTTTCAATAACACCAGTGGCAGGTACTCAATCCCACCACCAGAATCCCACTCATGCCCAACTCAGGTTTTACATAGCCCCAGTGGTGGGTGCTCAGTCCTGCAACTGGTATCCCACTGCATGAACCAACTTTGTAATAGGACTGTCAGCAAGTGCTCAATCAAACTGCCTGTATCCCCACTTCCACTCGACCAGCTATTAACCTCCTAGACACACTCTGACTCTGGGGTGCTCACCCCCGGTGCCAGCTAAACCCCCAACAAGATGCAACACTGGGATGTCCAACCCCGGTGCCACCAAACAACACACCGAAACTAGAGTGCCCAACCCCCTGTGTCAGTCCCTAAAATATAAAAGAAAGCTCAATGTTGTCCTCTTTGTTTTTTTTTTTTTTGTTTTGTTTGTTTTTATAAAACCTGAAAAAAAGGAACCGGTATAGCAAGGTCTTCTCTCAATGTATTTCAAATACATTTGTACAGTTTAACATGTAGACATGGTCCATAACTTACAAGAGGACCATTTGAGCAAGTTGAAGCACAAACAGTTAATAGCTTTTTAATGTGTTTTGAACTTTTACTCATAACTTGGTCAAATTTCTTAAAATTTTTTGCCCCACATTTTCAACGTAGCCCCTTTTAACCCCACCTCATGAACAAATCAAGTGTAATTTTTGAAATCCCTCCAAAACATGTTTTAGCAATTGCTCCACAAAATCTCTTTTCTGATGGGATTTGAAAAATGTCCACCAGTCTTTATTATAAAGTGGGGTCATAAAAAGACTACGTTGAAAATATGGTGATAAAATCTCAGCAAAGAAATTGAAATTCTGCAACATTTATTCATAATGTTGCAATTGATTTTACTTTTTGAACCCACATTTTCAACATAGTCATGTTTTTTACCCCATTGAATAAACATGGCAGGTGTCATTTTCAAATCCCCTCCACAATCTGTTTTCATGTTCGTTCGGCAAAATCACACATCGGGTCGCATTTGATAAATGACACCTGTCATGTTCATATGCTGGGGTAATAAAATATACTATCTTGAAACTTCAATCTCTCAATCTAAAAAATAACAACGTTATATGTGAACTTCTTCATTTCAATGCTGTAGGTAGGGAAAAATGTGCAAACTGTGTGGGCCAAGCGGTCCTTATCTGCCATCAGATTCTACGTTTCTATTTCCCAATCATTACAGTTTCACTGTTATAAATAACTCCTGTTATTAATTTATTAATTTTAACTGCCGTACTATCCATGTCCAACAACTACCCAGCAAATACACGCACATAAACATCGGGCATTGACCAACGCTTGTTCTTCCTTGGGCTGGGCTTCCCCTTCTTCTAAACATTCCTATATGGGCTGCTTCCTTGACAAACTGGTCAGGTTCAGTGCCTCCATTTGCTTACCTGCTATGTTACTGATCTCATCAACACTTTATAGCGTACAGTCTCGTAACGTGTTTTTTCTTCAAGAGCCTGTGCTGCACTAGAATGGGACAAATGGACTTCTCTTGCTCAGCCCCCAGATTCTGGAATTGACTTCCTTATTAGACCAGG
This sequence comes from Neoceratodus forsteri, assembly GCA_016271365.2. Classification (NCBI taxonomy): domain Eukaryota; kingdom Metazoa; phylum Chordata; order Ceratodontiformes; family Ceratodontidae; genus Neoceratodus; species Neoceratodus forsteri. The sequence goes on from JADMNL010000030.1 coordinate 77,028,320, forward strand.
CACTTTGATTCCTACCAGCAATTTAAATTATTGTTACTTCATCTCCGTTTAAGCCAATCTTCCAGGACCTTCTCTTAGTTTCTGCCTGCTTCCCTGAACCAGGCTTATCTGGTTGCCTTTTAGACCTCCCTACACATGGGACTCACACATGTATTAAAAGTGAAAGTACTCTGTACCTTCTGGTTGTATCAAATATGTTATCAGATGCTTCTTATGTGGAGTGTACTCCAAGTTTCCTGGATTGAATCTAACTGTTATTATGCTACTGTCATGTTCTACTTGTATTGTGTATTCTGATTTATCTGGGTCATTCCTGAAAATAAGCATTATGCCTTTTTTATATAACACATATCTACTGTAAGCCACCCACAGGAAAAGTGTCATTTAATACCACACCAACTACTGCAACGTCTTCCTTAGTCGATTATCTACATGTTAGATATGCTCACAATAGTTCATCCATATTTCAGACCTGACCATGATAGTTTATCTATATTTAAGATATGCCCATGACAGTTTATCCATATCTAGTCCATAGAAAGGGTGGGGGGCACCTTCGACAAAGACAAAAAAGCTAGCTCAAAAGATTGAGTGGAATTCTGACGCACACCACAATCCACAACAACAACATACAATCAGGCTTCCCAAACACAAGTCTTGCAAACAGCATTTTTTTTTTATATATAACTGTTTGGCCCAGACCACCATCTGCTCCTTTCTTTAGGTCCCCTGCTGGTCCCCAGCCCCAACTGCAACTCCCCCCACCACTGTGGCCTGCAAGGATCCATACGGTGTGACGCTCAAGGACCACAGGGAACATCACACTCAGCAGCTGCGGCACATGGGTTTTTCCAGTTCTATCCCTTTTTTGGTCCCTCCCTCCACCCAGATGGCCAGCACAGCCTCTGTCAGCCTCGAACACAGCTGCATGCTCTGGGCATACACCACTCCTCACAAAAGAGTAAGCCCCAACCCCCCCCCGGCTCACCATGAGGGTTCACTGCTGTGCTGGAGCCAGACCATCTCCCTCACTCGGCTGGCTCGCACTCCCTTCAGGAACATTCCCCAGCCTGGACACTGGACCCGAGCAGACCCAGCCTCGCTTCTGAAGTTCAGTCGCAGATATGGAAGCACAAAGTGCCTCCATTGAGCCATCGGGTGGCCCTTGCAGACAGTATCAAAGCGTTAAATGCGCTTCTTTTATTTGTAACAAAATGCAATAAAAAGCAGACTGCAGCACAAATGCTTAACATTTCACAACTCACTGTTGCTTTCCTTGAAAAAAACGAGTTGTGAAAGTTGAGCATTTGTGATGCAGCCTGTTTTCTACAGCATTTTGTTAAAAATAAAAGAAGCACTTCTAGCACTTTAATACTGTCTGCAAGACTGGATTTATACTGGTGTGTGGGAAGCCTGATTTTTATGTTTATGTGCACATCAATGTTTTGTTACGAGGAACAGCATTTCAGGTCTGTCACTGGCGAGACCACTGCAGCTCAAGCTACAATGGGCTCGCCAGTGACAGATCAACAATCAGGCACACTGGTCATGACACTATTCACTGCTTGCTTTGTGTACTTCAAAGGAGCCATCGGCTCCTATCAGACAGCAGCTGGCCCATTTCATCTACATACCGCCACCCAGCAACCAGCTGAGCAGTGGGGGAGGAGCATTCTCCCTCTCCCACCACGTTCCATTATGTTGGCTAACATCATCAAACCACATGTCACTGCCATGGCCCTTTTCTGTCACCAGGGTGCCCAATCCCTGGTGCTGGCAATACCCCCCACCCAGCCCATGTCCACTGTCAGACACCAGGAAGCCCACCCTCAGTGCCGCCAACCATGACACCAACACTGAGTGCCCAGTCCCCAGTGTCAGTACCTCAAATAAAGAAAACTGTCCCTTGAAGTCTTCTTTATTTTTTTTAAGTCTCTTTTCTGATACTTAGCCCCCCCCACCCCACCTGGCTCATTTCCACAGTGCGACACCGGAGAGACCACCCCCGGTGCTGCCAAACATGCCACTGACACTGGGGTGCCTAATCCCTAGTGTTGGCACCTCAAAGAAAGAAAATCATCCCTCGCTGTCATTTTTTGAATCCTTGCCAAAATGTGATTTCACACTTGTGGCGAGAAATGACGTTTCATCTAATATTTTATAAATTGACACCTATCATGTTTCAGAATGGGGGGTCATAAAAAGATTATTTTGAAATTTTGGGCTCAAAACTGTTACAAAAAAATTATAAAGTAACGTTGTTTCCAGGGATGGCCACTGGCCTAGTGGACAGCAGGTTGCCTTCCTGTGCCAGTGACCTGAGTTGGGTTGTGAGCTCAGTCAGCAGAATGGGCCGAGGCTTGGGGAAATGTGCTGCAGTGTGTGCCACTGGTCCCCACCTGGGAAAGACAGAGCAGTGTTCCGGTGCACACATGGCACCTTGTGGCAGGCCAAGGAGCCTTACCTCACAAGGGGTTAATGTGCATGTCGAGTCCTGATGGGCCCATGCACTGCATCTGGACAAGTAGGTTAACCTGACAGTTTTAAATTACAGCACAGGCACAGACCTTCACTTAATAGGAAGTCAGGATCTGCACAAATTACTCATCTCACTATGCATGCCTGCCACACACCACACACATGATCATTTGGCATTTACAAATGCTTGTTTTCTTGTTATGGAGCACCTTCCACCTCAACTACCATACAGTATTTAAAAGACAAGTAAACCAGCAATTTGGGAGATCAATTAAATCACAAACACTCCTGTGTAATGTTAGAATAAGGGATGCTGAGTTCAGGTATGGCAGTGTTTACCTTTAGTGGGGTGATTTATACCCATTTCATCATAGTGGAAAAGTTAGCTGAATGTAAACAAGAGGTCCAAAGAATCCTGCAGCCGAGCTAGTGCTCAGCTCACAAAAAGGTGTCAATGTGCTACGATGACATCAGTGGAGCAAGTCTGCTCCATTTCTTGCACTGAAACCTATGGGCACTTTTTTAAAATGTCAACATTTGTATCACTACTTAGCTTGTGCATTTGAATGTGATGCACAAGTTAAGTAGCAATATAAATGCTGATATTTACATATACCCCTAATATTCAACATTTTAAAAGTGCACATAGATTTTAATACAAGAAGCGGAGCAGACTTGCTCTGATGATGTCATCAATGAAAGTAAATTGGCACCATTTTGTGGTTTCGAGCGCAGCTCGGTGTGGGGCCCTCTTTTGAGTTTTTATTTACATTTTGGTTCACTTTTCAGCTCTGACAAAATGGATATAAATCACCAAACTAAAAATAAACACCAACATACAGTACCTTAACTCAGCATCCCTTATTCTAATATTATACAGGAGCATTTGCGATTTAATTGAACCCCCCAAATTGCAGGTTTACTTGTCCTTTAAAATCCAGGACTCACTGGACCGGTGGCAGTGACGGTTGAGGCACTGGATGCCACACCTCGCGCTATGCTGGTGACCCGGGTTCGGGAATGGACTCAGATCACCAGGGATCAGTGGGGCAAGGGAGGATTGAGCATCCCAACAGATGCTCGCCTCCCTCTGGGGAGGGATACCAGGGGTGCTTCAAGCATTTGACATCCCTAGAGAACTGATGGAAGCATGGGCTCTTGAGGGCTCTGGCAGCTCTGTTCAGTGGAGTCGGGGGGGGTGCTGTTAGGCACTTGGTAGATGGCATGCGTCAGCATGTTTCCAGTCTGGACATACATCCTTTGCGCCAGTGTCCCAGGGGGAAGGGGAGAAAATATGGGGAAAAAATGATAAATACCCTGGCCCCACAAGCAGAAATTAAACTGGGGCAGAGTTGCCTCGGGGATTGCCCTGGCAGACGGAGTAGGAGGAGGTATGAGGCTTCCTCTGAAAGCCATGGGAGCTGGGCAAGTTAAAAAAATATAAAAAACCCAGGACTCAAAACTCCTAGTCACATAATAGTAATAACATTCAGTTAACCCGAGTATACTCACAGTAACCAGCTTCTGCGATTGATTAAGCGTCTTGATCTTCAGCCTTGAGCATTTAATCATGCACATCAGTTATTCTTTTGTATACCCCAGCTAACTGAATGTTACCCGGTTGCCAGACACCAAATAAATAAAGGCCAAAGAGACAGAAAAAAAATGAAAAAAAGAAACATACACAGAAACAAGACAGGGGTTATCAAATATAAATCAGGACTGCTGCAATGCCTTTCATTTCCTTTAAAGATCATCAGTAAGAGTTATCTTTAATTATGATATGGATAGGAGAAATCCTGCAACCTGACTGATCAGCTAGTCTTTACACAGGGGTAAATCCTGCAATAACCCATGACTGAGGCCACCCGATGGTCCAGCAGAAGCACTAGGTCCTCCTGCACCAATGCCCCAGGTTTGGGATTGGCTGTGCGCCCAGTCAGAGAAGGGTGGCATTATGGTCCACTGTCATACCAAGCCCTGTGGTGAGACAGTAGAGCCTGTGTCCCCACCAGGGCATTGCTACATGTGTGTGAGGGTATAGATGTGCAGACGCACACCCTATGCCAGATGCCAAGGGAAGGGGAAGGGAGAAAACACAGGAAAACCCCATGTTTCTCCATTAACAAGCCTGATGGTCTCCAATGCTCTCGTGTCCCGCACCATGCAGATCCCCACCAGCTGAACAGTGCAAGAAGCGGAAGACGTGACTGGGGGCAGCTGAACAAGGGGCCTGAAGCAAGGCGGAGGTGGTGGCGGGAGAGCAAAAAGCTCCATGGCAAAAAAAAAGAATAACCTAGTATTAGATAGCAGAAATGTACCCATTGGTATGACTTTTGTACTGGAAATGTTATTCTGGAGGGGTTACAGAGCGGGATGAGCTGAGTACTGTTTGTCTTGTACATGTTTGTACTGTTTACTTAATAAATCAACAAACAGTTAAAAAAACCCTGGCTGAGAAAGAGCATTTATAAAACAATTAAAAAAAACTTAACTGCATTTTCAATTTATCTTACATACAGGTCTATCATATAACTGTAATAAGGCACTCCAGGTCATATACAATTGGGGGGGGAGGATCGCCCACTTCTAGTGTGGTTATGCTACTTGGCTGCACCTTGTGACACACCACAGGAGGCCTGGGAAAATCTCCCAATAGCCCATGCTCTGTCATGCCTTACTGCTTAATTAATCTATTGAAAAAAGGTGCCACTTTATCTAAAGTCAGTTGGTTGAAATGGCTAGCCCAGTCCCTTGGTAAAATACATACAGTAAACTACATATTCTCATGCCCCATCATGGATAATCTGGCCATCTGCCTATCTATGTGCAAACATTTTGTATTGCATTCAGTGCTTCTGGTTTGCATAGTCAAATCAGCAGTGGACAAGTTCTGCTTTTGGTTAAACGTCAGTTACTGTTTGACTCTGATACTAAACTTAGCCTTTTCAAAGAATTTTCTCTGACGTTTTCATAGAAATATTTGAATATCAGACTTCAACATAGTTTTTTGTGCTATTGCGCTAACTACAAGAGCCCTCTGGAAGAATAGAAGGGACGTAAAGTTGTTTATGGTGAATTTCACACACACTCGCACAAACACACACTACAGAATGTATCCCAGCAGCACTTTACAAAGCATCGCAAGTACTGCAGCTAAGAGCTGCAGACACAGGGAGGGAGATCAAGGAAAACTCAGAGAGGCTAAGAAGAGAGCGAGAGACAGACAGACAGAGACAGAGTAGTTTAAAACTGGAAGGTTAAGCATCTTGCTCAAGATCACACTGTCAATAAGTGGTAGTAAAAGGATTCAGAACAGAGTCTCCACGGTCATAGCCCTAACACTAATCACTGGGCTATATATTGTTTCCTGAGGCCACTACAATTTGAATTTCAGCATGGATACTGGAGGTTCAGAGGGATTAGAATCAGCAACAATGTACTGAGGATTTGGAAAATGCAAACTGGAGGGGGATGACGGATGGGTTGGAAACAGACTTCTCTGTGAAAGAAAGGATAGTTTTCCTGGGAAGGTGCCAAAGGGATTAAGTTACCCAAATGCTATTCAGAATAGATCCACACTACAATTCAAAGAGTGGCCATTGATGGGAAGTAAATTTAGAGGAAGTGTATGTTTGCTCAAGTCCCAGCTAGTGGTTTAGCTGGGTAGAAACCCATAGGAACTTAGTTCCCCTCCTCTTCTAAGTTTGCCCAGGTTCTTGCTTTTTTTTTTTTTTTTTTTTTTACACCTTTTCCTACTGCAAACATTCAGATGGCTCCCCCCTCCCGTAGGTCAGAGTTCCACTTATTTAGAGAAGTAATTTCCCAGTCTTACACATTTCCAGTTAAACTAGCCTCTTCCAGTAAGTGCGAGTGTATCAGAGCAGCATCAGAGGAGTCTGAAAGTGACAGAAATTGAAGCAAAATGTTGTCTTTGGAAGCCAATCGCTAGACTTAAAAGAATTGTCTAAGATTATGGTGTCAATTGCTTTGCTTTTCCCAGATAAATACAAAGCTTCCTTATCTCTGTAGGAGTTCACTGGGCATAATTTCCTAATTTTTAGATGACTGTCCTTTGGGAAGGAAGTGATAGTAATTTGCCCCAATGAGGCCGCCAGTCGATCCACTTCCTGGTGTGCCAACCTTACCCCCATGCTCAGATGCATTGTGACATCTAACCTGGGAGAATGTGGGGACAAACTCAATTAAAACAAATGAGGCAATTTTTATTATCATTTTCTTGCAATCAGAGCATCTTATGATATACAGTAAATCAAAACCACAACTCAACTAACAAAAGCCTTGTCAGTTAAGTATCGCCTTTGAATTACATAGGACTACACAGTTCGATCAATTCAGGCTGGTAATATAGCCTACAGGTTAGAATAATGAGCTGTGAATGAGCTTGGTACATCCAGCAGTCCTGGGTTTAATTCCCACAACCTCCACTTGCATACTGTGTGACTCGGATCATATCATTTAACTACCCCCGTGCTCCCAGTGCTCCCAAAACAGGCACTTGTGTCTAGTGAGCCTTACCTGGTTAACAAAAGAATTAAAAGAAATATGCTACAGGACACTGTGGTTGGCCCACTGGCACAGTAGCAACACTATTGCTCATGATGTTGGCAACCCAGGGTCATCGGGGCAGGCAGGGGGAGAAGTATTGAGCATCCCAGAGGATTCTCTCCTCTTCCAGAGAGGGTGGGTTGCCATCCTCACTGCAGTACTGCCACCTGGGTGACCACAAGTGGCAGTGCAGTCACAGTCATAGTGGGAGGGAAAGACAGAGACTGAGGATCAATGCAGCAGCACACTATGCATACATACACACCAAGGATCTCCCTAGTGCACCTGCAATTTTAACTGTAGGAAAGTAAATAAGGCAAGTAAGAGCAGAACATTAGATATAATAGCAGGGAAATTACATGAGAAGAAACTGAATTGTGGGAGTGCAGATAAGACATGGAATATGGTAAAAACAATAATTAAAGAATCCTTGGACCAGACTTTGTCTTATGCCTACAAGAGAAGTAACAAGAAAAGGAGAAGATAAGCCATGGATCACCGACAAAGTTAAAAAAATTAATTACCGTGAGGCAGGCGGCACTTAAGCAAAATGTCATGGTTGTATATAATAAAATACATAATCAAGTGAACAGGAAGGGAAAGTGTCTAAGAAGACATTATTGTGAAAGAAAAGTGGAAGGGTGAAGGAAATCAGAGCTGTGAAAGTGGTGGAAGAAAACTAAAGATTTTCGTAGTATAGGCAAATAAACAAACCAAACTGATAAATGGAAACAATCATGGGTATGATGATTTAGATGGAGGTGTCCCCCTTTTTAACAGCATTAAATAGAGTGTTGTGTGAAGTGAGTGAGGAGTTATCTCCATTAGAAGAGAAGGATGTATTAGAGGTGCCTGTTCTAGATAGATTTTTGGTAACAATTGATGAAATGTCAAAATAATTGAAAAAAATTAATGTGAACAAGGCTATAGGACCTATTTCAAACTGGATATAGAAAGAAGGAGCACATTTACTTGCACCATGGGTGTGTCATATTTTTAATAAGTCAATTATAACTGGAAAAATCCCCTTACAGTGGAAACAAGCAAAGATTGTTCCCCTCCCAAAGGTTTTGATGCCAAAAATTATATTGATAGATTTCAGACCAATAGCTTTGACTTATACCATATAAAAAGTGTGTGAGACTTTTATTTGAAATGGATTATGGAGTTTGTTGGTAGTTTGTTAGATAAAAATCAGTTTGGGGCCCTACGGGGAAATTCAACAAGTGATGCCACCTTAAATTCTTAGAATTAATTATGAGAGCATGGGATAAAGAAATGAATGTTAGAGCTGTATTAGTCAACTATAAAAAAGCTTTTGATCTTATTGATCATAAGACAGTAATCAAAAACGGGGATGGTTTTTAAGATTCCTGAATGTATTATTAATTGGGTATGTGATTTTCTGAAAGGGGGGTCTCAAGGGATTAAGACTGAAGGTATGACATCTGAAGTGGTGTCAGTCTGGGGAGGAGTCCCCCAGGGTACCAAATTTGGGCCACTACTGTTTTTAATTATAATAAATGATTTGGTTTTGACGAGTCACTGTACAAAACATGTGGATGATACCACAGTTTTAAATATCTGGGAAAATGTAGAAGAATGTGTCAAGCAAAGTGATTTGGATTATATAGGAAGATGGTAAAAAAATGTATGCAAATAAATCTGGGAAAAACTAAGGAGATGCATTTTGGGAAGCAGAGTGGATGGGAGGGGGTAAATCAGTTAAATTTTGGTGGAGTGGAAGTTGAAGTGGTTAGTAAAGTAAAACTATTGAGTATTATTTTCCAAAATAAATTTAGTTGGGTAGAGCAAGTCTCAACCATGGTCACAAAATCAAGTAGTAGGCTATATTTTTTAACTATTTTGAAAAGGGCTATCTGATTTAATATATTATTATTCTAGAGTAGTTAGACCTGTGGTGGAATATGGCGTAGCTGTGTGGCATGAAAGGCTTACAAAAACAAAACAGAGGAACTAGAAAGGATACAGAAAAGGGCACTCAGAACAGTGTTGGAGTGTGAAATAAGATATAAGGAGGCATTACTCAAGTGTGGGTTAGAGAGACTGGAGGAAAGACCAGAAAAGATGGCAAGAGAAATGTTTAGAAAGGTATATGATCTAACACAAAAACTTCATTGTTTGCGTTTACCAAAAAATATTACTGGATATCAGTTATGTACACAGCCATGGTGGGAAAAACCATTAGTAAGAATTCAAACTTAAAGCAAGTCTTTGTGCATTACCTGGATATGACTTAAGCATTGCTTTAGGCGAAGTAAGAGCAAACATGTATGTTATGTTTTGTATAATGTTAACTGTTATCATTTTTTTCATATTTTGACTTTTGATATTATTACATCAAATGAAAATATGCATATCTTGTGATTTTATGAATAATAAGTGTTTTACTGGAGAGTGTATGAAAACTTCAACCTGCACTTTTGTGTTTGGTTGCAATATTATCAATCAATCAATCAACCAATCAATCAATCTGAGGGGATAGAGAGTAAGGGAGAAAAATATAGCCCCATTGCCTGAAGGATGATGGACCCCCATGGACTGAAGATGACTGGTCCTGGCCTGCACAGCTTGTCTCCTGATGAAGACAACACAGTCGAAGGGGGTATAACCCCCTCCACCCCGGCCAGGGGACACAACCAAGGCAGCATGGAAGGAAGCAGCTGATGTGGGTGGGTCCAGTAGAGTCAAGGCACCCTTGGGGATTCCAGAGGAGTTCAGGCAGTGAAGTATGGTGGCATAAGCACAGAAAAAAATACTGCAGAACACTGAAGAGTCAGTTTGTGTACTGGCTGTAATTAGACCCTGACGAGAATGATGTAGGCAACACTCTTCTCCCACTGAGACCCAACAGGGAAAGCTGTACACTGAGAAGTGAAATTAGGCACAATGTAGACAGAATAAAAACTCTTAAAAAGGTAATAAAAACAAGACTTATTTAATGCAAAAATGACACAACATGCTGTACCAGGTTCAACTAGATTACCAGGTTCAACTAGATTACCACAGAAAAAAACAAGAAACATTAGTAGCACATGGGATACTACTTCCTAGGCTCTTGTATGCTCTCCCAACTCTCTCTCATGCCAATGCAGGAATCCTTCACAAGTGGGATATCTCCAACAATAACGTCTGTAGGTTCGCCCTCTTGGTCTCTCAACTGACACACCACTGCCACCTTTACTCCACTTTGCATTGGCTGTCCCTGCTATCCCAGCACTCCTTCTCACTGGGTTGTTTCATTGACTCCATGAACAGGACCCCCCCGCCAAGACTGCATAGGTGCCATGCTCACCCCTGTGACTCATCCCCGCACACTAAGGTCATCTAATCAAACTCTGTTCTCCATCCCTCTCAGTTCCACCAAGATGGGGGAGCAAGCCTTCTCCTATTCTACCCCTAAATTCTGGAACTCCTTACCTGCCAACTTAAAGAGCTCCTTATCTCATTCTGCCTTCAGAGCTGCACTTTTTTCCCACCTTCATGCATTTGACTACTGCCACTGTACCTAAGCATCCCAGATCTCCTCCACCTAGATGTCACTGCACTGAACTGTACCGAATTGCCTGACTGAGTCATTGGTCCTACCCATCCCTGTGAGGATGGCTACTGCTTGTTGTTATGCCTTGATTTTCTCTGTGGTGGACATCTGTTATGTAACTACTACTTGTGCTTGCTTGTTATAAGTTATTTAAATTTATGTCTATTTCTGTCTGAAGCCTGTTATTGACAACAATCTGTAACTGTTTTGTGTTAAGTCTCTGGTTTATGTACTGTACTCTCCCGGGTCATACTGAAAATAGGCAGACCTCTTGCCTAATGTACTTGCCTGGTTAACAAAAGCAAATAAATAAATGAAAATGCTGCAGTTGATCCGTAACCTTTTTCTCTGTCTTTGGAGTAACAAAACGAATCAGTGATTTTCCCCCTTCTGACCCACAGTGCCAGAATAAACCCATTTTACCCTGAGTGATCCAAAAAGGGTCCACTATCAAGAATTATGGCTGTCACGGAAAGCTTGTTTTTTTATGTTGCCTTGCGCGTGCTCAAGAAACATCTTGTGGTAGAATGATATTTTGGAGGTTTGTCAGGGACGAGTCCAATGCATAGCACTATACAGTGAGCTTGTCCCTGACAGACCAATGAGCATGCAATCAGACTGTGACACTAGTCACAGTTTCGCAGCTGGAAGCCGTTCTCTAGTTGAAAGAAATGAAGCACTCCAATGAGAGCGCTTCATTCTTTTCATTTGCATAATGCTAGCTGGTAAGCAGACAGCTCTGTCCCCTGTTCTTGACCGCCATTTGCATTAAGCCACCTCCATTTCCCTATCACCAGCAGCATTCTCTCCCACTCCCTCCCTCTGCATGCTGTCCTCCCCACACTCTTTGTTCCCCATCTTGGTATCAGCTGCATTCCCTCCCACTCCTTCCCTCTGCATGCTGTTCTCCCCACACCCTTTGCTCTCCATCCCAGTATCAGCTGCATTCCCTCCCACTCCCTCCCTCTGCATGCTGTCCTCCCCGCACCCTTTGTTCATCATCCCAGTATCAGCTGCATTCCCTCCCGCTCCATCCCTCTGCATGCTGTCCTCCCCACACCCCTTGTTCCCTGTCCTGGCATGTGAATAAAGCCCTCCTGCTCCCTCCCCGTGCTGTCCACCCCGCACCCTCCGTTCCACAACCCCATGCTGACATCAGGGGTGCCCAATCCTGGCATTATCTACTCCCCAGACACGGGAGCCCTCTCCAGTGTCCTGAAATAAACATTTTTATACCCTGTTAAAAAGAAAACTGTCCCCAATGTCTTTTTTTAAAGTCTGTAAAAAGAAAATGGTCCTCATCGCTCCCAGCCCCTCCCAACCCTCCTCTTCGCACTCCACCTCCCGCACTCTCTTACCCCATACTTACCTTTGGAGGTTGGCGGCTGCGATCTTCTGTGGACTGGGACACATCTGCACTCTTCAAAGCTAAACCACGAACTGAGGAATCAAAGTAAGCACTGTATTATGGCTCTCAATGGGGTTTTCAACTTATGTGGATATCTTAACCGTTTTTTAGGAATTTTGACCCAATTTTTCAACATGGGGTCTTGGGACCCCACCTCTGAACACTGGTACTGTCATTTTGTTACTCGGTCCCAAAAGGTGATTTTGCAGTTGCTGCGCAGAATCACCTTTCAGGACTGATTAACAAAAAGACAGTGCTAGTGTTCATGAGGATAGGTCCCAAAAGTTTGGTGCAAAAAAAATCCCAAAACTGACTGCATTACGAGCATGCATTGTGCGATTTCTACGTACTCATAACTTCGCCAATTTTTAATATTTTCACTCTAGAGTTTCAACATTGCCATTTTTCACACCTCCTCATGAACAGTACAGCTGTGATTTTTCACATCTTGCCCAAAATGTGTTTTCGCACATGTGGCACAGAATGGCGCAGTCACTGTGCAAAGTCACCTTTCGGGGACAAATGAACAAAATGACAGTGGTACTCTTCATGAGGCGGAGCCCAAAAAGGCCATGTTGAAAATATAGTGAAAAAAATCCAAAAAATGACCGAGTTACACATGGCCATTTAAAATTTTCTATGCACGCGTGTAACTTTGGTCATTTTCAATATTTTCACTCCAAATTTTCAATTCAGCCATTTTATCACACCACCTTATGAACAGTACAGCTGCCATTTTTCACACCCTGCCCAAAACATGTTTTCACACCTGTGGCGTGGAATGCCATTTTCCAACGGATTTGAAAATTACCACCTATGGGGTTCATGATGTGGGGTGATAAGAAGACTATGTTTAACATTTGGGGTCAACTTTGGAAAAAATGACAATGTTATGCCCATTCATTGCAATTTTGGTATGCATGCTTGTAACTGTGGAAATCTTAAATATTTGCACCCACAATTTCAACATAGCCTTCTTATCACCTGAGCTTCTGCATTCAAATGCTGTCCAAAACATGACAGCTTGTCAAAACATGGTTCAGGCAGGCTTTTCCTCCTACCAGAAGTTAGTTCAACTAACATAATACACCCCTGCCACACAAACCATGCAAGGAAACATTCGGCATTGACAAATACTTGTTATCATACCTGTCTGGTCCCAGTCATAGACCCCCCATGAGGAAGCAGAAACCAATGATTTTCACTACTGATACAGTTGACCTGGAAAATAGGCAAGTAATTTAGATATGTCTATATCCTTTTCACACTTTCTTGCATTCTACAATTTGGTTTAGTGCATTTGTCATTGAATAAATCATTTAAACAAAGGCACACAATTGGAACAGATTTTTGTGCAAAAAATTATACGTATTTGTGTCACAGGGTCTCTGGAGTCCATGTCATTCAAAGTATCCCCCTTTCCTTTTTCAATGGCAGTGCTGTGAGATCTTTAAGTGTTCACTTCTGATTTATGGGGGCCAGCCGTGGCACAATGCCTTGTAATTCAAATGCTGTTTGTACATTACTGTGTGTGTAGCTGTATTTACTTATGGTGTGCTGGTTGATGTTCTGGTGTATTACACTCTTTGGTTTAAGGGATGTGTCATCACTACTGTAGCCTCCCCCCCAGGGTGCCATTGTTTCAGAGCCTGGGATACACACATGCAAATGCCTGTCTCATGTTGTGGGTTGGTGTCTGCATGTGCAAATCATGTATCTTTCCGGACATGCACTTTTTTGGGGGGAGACAGGGCCAGGTTTCTAAGGGGGGGGGTAATAGCAAAATCACATTGTAAAAATGCTATTTTTACTGCACTAACCCTTGTTTGCTGCTTTTCCCTTTCTCAGCAACTGAAAAAGGAAAACATGGCATTTTGGTAGTTTTGGGACCAGAGGGACCACTTGATCATCAGTAAGCAGGAAGAGGCTTGACCTGCTTAAAAGAAAACCTTTCCAGCATGTCCCATCACATTCGTGTCCCAGAGCATGAGTGGAACAGAGCAAGAGTGGAACAGGTAATCGTAAGGCATCTAAGGATTGACAAATGCCTGCAGGTCGGCCACAGTCAGCAAAAGGTTCTGCAGGGGAGACAAGAGACAAGGAAAGATAAATCTAAGCTATGCTATGTGTAGACTTACTCTAAAAGAGACATGGTAGATAGCTACAGGTGGAGGGTTAAGTACAAAGAGTAAACACTGTAGGACTTAGGTACAGGTAGCTACTAACAGAAGGAAAACAGGAGGCACCCTGTCTAGGGCAAGTTGATTTAGCCAGTTCAGGTAAGGAAGAGAAGGGAAAGAAGGTTAATGGCAGAGTAAGGTGGCATTGGGGTACTGGGAAGAGTTCAGCTGACAGAAATACTGACAGAAGGGAAAGTAGATAATGCCCTGTCTACGGTAGGGTAATAAATCAAATACAAATAGAGAAAGGGAGGGAAGGAAGGAAAAGGGTATGGAAAAAAAACAGAAGGGGAAAAGCTGTTAAAGAGCAACTCTGTATTATAATAAAAAGCTTAAAAACTCAAGATTTACACCAGTTACGTTTTAACTTTATTATTTTGTAGTTGTTTATTTTCTTGACTTTACCCTGCTGTTGGTCTATAAAATATTGTAAATAATGCAGCAATTATTTCACCAAGTCTTTTAAAGTATATCTGACTCTCCCCTGCTAACCACACAATTGCTGTTTGTGACATCACAGTCTGTTGTCATGGTGAGCACTATGATGTCATAAATCAAGGCACTGTGAGGTTAACAGGGGAAAGGCAAATGTTTTCTAATATTTTTTTTATCATACTATGCTTTTTTCCTGCTGGCACCCCTAGCCGCATGAGCTAACATTCCCAACAGAATGTCAGTGGCCTGGAGCTCAACCCCAGATGTCTCTGAAATACTCCAGGCCATCCTCTTCTTTCACCATCACTGACATCTTAGGTGACACTTCAGCAGCTGGAGCCTACTGATCATTGGGACTCCAGTGTGTGTGTGTGTGTGTGTGTGTGTGTGTGTGTGTGTGTGTGTAAGTCATGGAACCCCATTATGAGGATGACAGGAGCATCACAGGAGGCTGTAGCAGTACCTCAGTGATGTAGGAGTATGGAGGGGTGGGGCGAGGTGACCAGCTAGCAGCCTGATGATGAAAAGCAGAGGAGGTATGTCTTTGTGGCAGTTGCTCAGTAAAAAAAAGAAACTGTAAGAAAAAAAATCATCAGCAAAATAAAATGTGTTTTGTGTTTCCCTTAAAAGAAATGTTGACACTTTTGAGAAAACGGTGAAAAACATAACATTAGGTACAAGTTATATTTTATATAGCCTACATTTCTTTTCCCTTTGTTCTTCATTACTAGGTTGATTATATGGAAACAGAGTCCTTGTCTACTAGAATTTTTCTGCTGATTATAACTCTTTACTGAAGTTAGGATCTTTTGTTTGTGACATCACAGTTTGTTTATTGGAAGTGATGTCACAAAAAGAGGATTATGACTTTTGCAGGAGGAATCAAACAGCAGGAGCACATCAGCAGTGGGCAACAAGGATCATATTTCCATGCAAATGAACCTAGTAATATAGAACAGAAGTAGGAATAGAGAAAATCTATAAATCATAACTTATAATTTATAAGTCAAATTATTTCTATTATGGGCCAGATTCTCCACTTGCAAGGGACTGGTGGTAAGTTGTTGTAAGACAGTTTACTGCTAGTGGCTTGCCATGACCCCCTGGACTATACTCAAAGGGGTGGGAGCCCTTCCACACCAGCACACATTAAAGCATGTTGGTGCACGGAACAGGGCGGGTTAGCATTTAAGTGGCACACTGGGCCATACACATTAACAACTACAGTCAGCACAGCAGCCGTAGCTATTATGTGATTTCCCCACCTATGCACTATAATTCTGGCAGGAGGGGGTGATAGGCAGCTGTGACTGCTGTGCAGAGATGCTGGGGGATGGAGATCGATGGGAGACCAAAAACAAAACAGGACATGCAAGGGGGACGGAGCCATGGGTAGGGGTAGTCTCTTTCCCCTGGTGCAAATGTATTGTGTTGTAATGAGTGCCTTTTTGTGCACCATTGTGTGGCCCATAAAATTGCAACTCAGGCCCTTAGATTTTTACTTTTCTCAAAAGTGACAAATTCATTTTAATATGCAATATAACTGTGAAACAAAGTGCTCTTTATCAACTGAAAATCATGCTGAAAAGTTGTTATTGAAATGGAAACATTGCTAATTTGCCAGCAGAAGGCCTTACAGTCCACCCAGTCTGCCTTGTGAGGTTGTAAGTGCACCCTAGGGGTCCATAATCATTTTCCAGAATCTGAGTCACCTAGTGACACTCACCGATGATGAGTCAACAGATACTAGGAATACATCACTGGTAAAAGTCAGTTGACAGTTTTTGCTGACTTACAAATACTGCTGCTGCTGCTGCTGCTGCTGCTGCTACTTTAAAAAGAGCTGGCTTCACATGCAGATAGTTTTAACTTCTCTTTACTCCCCTGGTTCAGAGTGGGACAAATCAGTTTATGAGCTGGTGGTCAGTTAGTTTGGCCACAAGCTTTTAAAATCTGGCAGCTAAATCAACACTTTAGTGTCTATCATTTTTAAGGGCTCAAAAATCACTTCACGGGTAGGTAACCGATTGAGTAGTAACTTTAAAAACCTGATAGCAAAACCAATTTGTTTAATACCCATTGGCCACCTGGCTACCTGATTTGTCCCACCCTGCCCAGGTTAGATCCACAGTAGCTCTACCTCTGAAAATAAATCAGGGAATGTGTGAAGTGGTAGAGCTGGAGGGGTGTGTGCCTAGAGATTTTCCCTGCTGATGGCTGCCTCAGTCCCAGCAACTCAGGCCACAGTGTGGGACTTTGGGGATCTCATGGGAAACTTGATCCCCCAGGTACCATGCCACCGGATCAGGCATTTTACTGCACTTTAAAGGATATTGTAAATCATGGCATCATTTTTTTTTCAAATGTTATTTATGCACTGTATAACATAAAGCATACATCATACTCCATAAATCACATTATGCATAGCCACTTACAATATGAATGTTCGGGAAAGTTGTTGAAATAATATATTACACGTACATATGTTCAATCAAGTACATAAAACAACAAGAGATATGTAAGGCTTATGGTGCAGTAAGCTAACAACATGGATATCTGTCGCTCTCATCCACTTCATGGCTGAAAGATACGTATGCTGTTTTTTTCCCACCACTCGGGGAGAGCAAATGTCCAGTGGGAGGACTGCTAGCCCAGAGAAAAGGCCCCAAAATTCAAAGACTGCCTGGGCTCAAATAAGTTATTTTCTACCTGATCTTATTTTGAGTTTTGGTAATTGGGTAAGTCCACTGAGACAATTACAGTCCCTTTTTCAGGATCGACCCGGGAGTACAAATGATAAAAACACATAGGCATAACAGGTAAAGACAGTTCAACAAGTGGATGTAAACAATAAATGATAGTAGTCTTTGATAACACACTAAAGTTGTATAATAAAATCCAGAAAAGCAAAGGATAATATTTACACAACTGTATATACAAAATACATAAACAGCAGAGCATTTCAGTTCGGAACTAGAGTAATTACAAGACTGTCAACAAATATAGTAGAGTAATCATACAATTGCCAACAGATAAGAGAGGGAGCAAGTGTGTAACAAGTGCAGTCATCGGTGCCCTTTATAACTGGAGCATATAGCAGAAGCAGTAAGAAAGGAGAGCTAGTGGGTCTTGAACTCAGAGTGTGACAGGACAGGACAGAGGGGGGAAGGGAGTTCCAGTCAGTGACAGCAGCAAAGGGGAAGGATCTACGCACAAGAGCAAACCGAGCAGTAGGCCTTTGTAGAAGGGGGAGTGTGGCAGATCTTAGTGTATGTGGGGCAATTCTGTGGCAGGTGATATCTCTAAGACAAGGGGGAGTATAAGTGTGAACTTGCTTAAACATAAAACACGGGGTGGAGAATCTTAGTCTTGATTCGTAGGGCAACCACCCCAGAGAGGGAAGGACATTGCACTGATGGTGACGGGCAGTGACCCCCAAGGGCGAACCTCCCCACTCTATGGTATGCTTGTGTGAGAAGAGACATGGCAGCAGCACTGGTAGAGAGCAGTAGAGGAGCACCGTAGGTTAGGATTGGAAGGAGGGTCGAGGAGGCAATCCGATAGCAAGCTGCAGCAGTGAGAAAGGGACCAATGCATTAGAGGAGGCCTATCTTTTGGTTCAGGGATTTAATTAGCAAGGAGACATGGGAGAGTAGAGAAAGTGAGGGGTCCAGAGTGATGCCCAGGTATTTAAAAGTAGGGACAGATTCCAGAGTATCTCCACTGAGAGAGGTTATATTGAGAGGGGCAAGGGTACTTAGGGAGGAGGGTCTGTGGGTAAATAGCATGCATTTAGTTTTTTTAGTATTAAGGACAAGTTGTTCATGTCTAAACCACACTTCCAGGGCAGTGAAATCAGAGGCAAGTTCTCGATTAATATTGGTAATGTTGGATGATGAACGATATAGGATAGCATCATCACTTACCTCACTTATCATACCTCACTTGTCCAGCAGTGAGATTGTCTAGCAGGGAAACAACATATTTACAGGCCTATTAAAAAAGTTCACAAACTGAGCGGTACTGAACATTGTGCCAGCTTATACTGTATGGATGCCAAACTCTCTAGTACAGTACATATACAGAGCATTAGTCATGAACAATCATAGGACATGCAACAATATGGCAAAATTACATACACTGTCCTCCAACCCTCAGTCCCATTTGTAGAAACAAGTTCAGTTCAATATGTGCAGCTGGAGCCTATCTGTCCCAAAATATAATTGCAATACTTAAGAACACATAAGACATGAACTATACCACATAGATCCTATATACCACGTACACTGAGGGAGTTCAAATGTCCTCACTAAGCTCCGGTTCCTCCGTAGTGCCCCAAGGTACCAGCTTATATGTAAAAGCAGTGGTCACTGCAGGATCGGTGAAAATGTACATTTTGTTGTTAATACAGACCTGCAAGCTGGCTGGGAACAGCTGCTGCACCCCAATACCTTGCAGTTTCCATCACAGTCTGCAGCTCTTTTTTGCAGGCTTGAGTTTGTGATGAGATGTCTGGGAAGATTGCAATGTTGCTGCCTTCCCAGATGATGTCTCCCCAATGTCTGGCTGCTTGCAATAAAGTAATGTGCATCTCCCGGCCATTAAGGATATTTGTAACTCCCTGCCACGCAGTCTTAACCACACGAGACTCACAAATGCCTTCAGGATTGTAATTTCAGAATTGGCTGGTATCAATTTCAGGTCTGTAAATATGAGTCTCTCTCAGTACCACTTAACAGTTTAGTTTTGCTGGAAACTCATGGGTGGGGGGGAATCCAACTAGTCGAACATTGGCCTACCTCTGAAAGTTCTCTGGATTTTCCACCTTTGCATTAAGATATTGTAAGTCTTTAACCTCCAAGGAATTCATTTATTTCTACTTGTCTGCTTCTCATGCACATTCTTTAATTGTTGTGGAGTTTTCAGTAATCCATTTGTCAAAAATCAGTAAACTCTGCCTCCACAGCAGTGAGATATTTGTTAGTCTCGTCCTTGTTGCTTGGCTCTTTAATAGCATTGCCACAAGTCGTGTGGACAGGAGATCTGCCACTGTCACTCCATGGGGCCATATAGGCCCTGATCCCTTTGTGTGTGCCGTCACTGAGAGGTAGGCATTGAGATTCTGTATCAATTGTTTTGAGTGTTTTTTCAGCCCCAAGCTGAATCCCACCCACAGTCTGTATCCAGTTCCATTGAAAAAATTGTATTCCCAGCAGTGCAAGATAATTTTCTAAGCTTTATAAGGTTGAGGAGATCAGAGTTCTAGAGAAAAGCTGTCACCATATTGGATGCTCCACAGCCCCCCCAATCATGGCATCATTATTTGCCAAGAAGTATCGCATTTTTTCAAAACAGTCAAGATGCTCTTAAAACCATTATAAATCCTGACATCCTTTCCAGCTGATCAGGATTGCTTGTTTTTAAACATTCCAGGTACGCTGATAACCACAAGAGGGTGTCTCATACACATAGTTCTAAAATTCTGAAGTTCTGTGTTCAGCTGGCATAGTCCATTTCCCACAAAGGGGATTCTCTAATATTCTGCAAAGTAAAATATTGACATTTTTAACTGACATTCTATTTTTAAACAAATATCTTTAACATGATGTATAATGTATGTACAGTTCCTACGTCTCTTATGGTTATAAGAGTTTCTTCTCAGGTCCTTCATGTGCTAGAACTTTTCGGCTTCATTTTGCAGTTCTCTCACCCAAAGAACTTGAGAATGCACTACAACCATAAAAGACACAGTAACTGTACATATACAGGATATGACAGGGGTGAGAGTGAGACAGTAGAACTGCCTTGATGTACTATACTTGACCTCCTGACCTCAGGATTGGCAAAACCAAAAGTGAAGTAAAAAGAGGTCAAGTATAGCAAATGAAGATACTTCTACTGTCTCACTGTCACCCAGGTCATATTGGATTTGTACAACAGGTGTTTAGGTGGTTTTGTGATACAAGTGATAAAAAATTGCAAAGGAAAAAAGTGCAAAATGTAAACTGTGCCCCTCTGATCAATGGTTCAGCATAAGAGAAGCAAATCAGTACAGTAAAATTCAATATAATAAAAATCAAAACAATCAATACAGTTCAAATCAATACAGATGTGAACCAGAAATCAACTAAGTCTACAAAGCATTTCACATCTTCTGGCTTCAATGCTGCACATGGCTATTGTGATGTCACGTTATCAGTATTGTAATACATGGTCTTAACATTTTTGCCACAGAAATGCACTGGATCAAGAAAGTCGTAATACCATTACTAGTATTTAATTAATAATAAGCCTCTCCCATACATTATGTAGAGGATAATGAATGGTCTTTGGGTAATAGCCATGCTGCAATCACTTCTCGAGGTTGCCATGACAACAGTAATCCTCAAGAGCTCTGCTCTTAGGTTTACAATGTCATGACAACCTCTCAAAGTGATTATAGCATGGTTATTACCCAAAGACCATCCATTATCCTCTATGTTCTGACATCAGAAATTTGTAATACTAGTATTCTGTATTACAATTTCAAATTCCTCAAAAGCTATGCTCTACTAACAGTTGAAAACCTGCATCAAAATGAAATACGAGAAAGAGCAAATCAGCATAACCGGCATCAATTCAGCAGGACCCCAGTGAACACAAAGTGTGGTTCCCTTTTTTTTCTTTTAATGTCCCTTGTTGTCATTGGCATCTGCTGTCAAGCAGAGCAAAAATGTGACCCGACCACGGTGGTGAGAGGAGGATCCAGCTGGTTTTTGTGTGTGAGGTTCTTTCAGACAGTCGCGGGGGGGTGGGGCTCGCTGAAACAGTTGGCATCAGCTATCAAGTAGAGTGAGTGGAGATGTGACCCAACTGCGGCAGTGAGAGGAGGGTCCAGTCCAGTGTTTGTGAGTCTGATTTATTCAGAATAAATTCATACATTACATAAAACAACATATAGCAGTCAATGTTACTGTTGTAACGTTCTTTCAGGATTCTGGTGACATGAAAAAACCCTCAAGCTTCTCTCTCAGGGTTCCTGACATCACTGAATCCCTCGATGAAGTTACAACACTGTAACAGATGGATTGCTATATGTTCTTCTATTTGCTAAAGCTGCTCTCCGATTGATTCAGTACTCCATTTTGACATATCCTACTTTGCAACATAATAGTACTATCTGGCTCACATACGAGATGTTACTGTGCTATCTTGCAAGCTAATCATAAGATAGTTGTTTTATCTTGGCTAATCTGGACCACACCTGTTGTATAAATAAACATATATAAGATGGTGTCTCGTGGTAATAGTTTCAAAATTCTTAAGTTCTAAGTTCAGTTGGCATAGTTCACTTCCCACACTGGTGATTCTGGAATATTCTGCAAAGTGTGATTTGTAAATTCAAGTTTCATAATTTAATTATTTATTATTACTTTTCTGTTTATCCTCTCCTCATCCAGCGGCAGTCTTTCTCGGAGCTCCGGCAGCCTCAACCCCCTCACCCCCACCATCTCCCAAGACTTACCTTCCTCCAGGAGTGTAGTCCCATGTTATTCCCCTTTCCCCATGGTGGAGGTCCTCGAGTTGAGTCAATTCCCTCAGAAAGGCTTCATGTGGTGCTCTGAGAGTGAGTCTAGGTCAGTGGGGTGCTGGGTCTGTGGACCGCCTGGAGCTGTTAGAGAGCATTGCTGCATTTTCTGTTTTTCCTCCTTCCCCCCAGGGATGCTAGCTGACAGGTATGCTTACACAGAGTGTGTATGTCATTTCAGTCAATCAGCTATCCTCAACCCCAAGGTTACACTCATGCCTGCACCGTGACCTGTGGCAGTCACAAGGTGGCAGTGATCCCCTTCCCTGCAAGAGGAAAGTGTTCTGTTGGATGCTCAATCATCCTCCCCTCGGTGGCTGTCTGATGACCTGGGCTCGTTCCCGAATGCAGGTTATCGGCATCACGAGCAGTAAGGTTTCATTTTTTTAAACAGAAATGTTTAATATGATTTATAATATGTTTATACCGTATGTACAGTTACTGTGCTTCTTATAAGAGTTTCTTATAGATACACAGAATTTATTGGCAGAAAAGGGCCTTCCCACTTCCCTGCCTCCTATCTAATATACCCCTATGTCTATTCCATGTATGTTTGAACCCCCCCCACACTGTTCCAACCTCCACCACTTCTTCTGGCAGTCCATTTCCAGGTGTCTACCACCCTTTTAGTGAAGAAATATTTCCTCACATTACTCTTGAACTCCCCCACAAGCTTCATCACATGCCCACTGGTCCTGGTACTCATTCACATTTGAAAGAGACTCCCCATCTACACCTTGTTCACCCCTTTGAGGTACTTGTAGGTTTCTATCATGTCACCTCTCTTTCTTTGCTCTCTCTTCTGGGCTATACATGTTGAGATCCCTCAGTCTCTCCTCAAAGGGCTTCTAGTGCAAACAATGCACCATTTTAGTGTCTTCTGGACAACCTCCACTTTGCCAATGTCCTTTCTGAGGTGTGGTCTCCAAAAATGTACACAGTATTCCATTTGAGGTTGCACCAGTGAGTGATACAGTAGCATTATCACTTACTTCCTCCTACTGGAGATACTCCTCTCTATGCACCCCACTAGCCCTACCGATACTGCCTTGCCACCTTGAGGTCCTCAGATATGATAACCCCCAAGGTCCATTTCTTTAATTTATTTATTTTAATTTTTTTAACTGGGTAGGGACACTGGAACAAGTCTTTTTTTCAGGTCTGACCCGACACACACACACAAAAAAAAAAACCATAAACAGTTACAAAAATACAACTGAAATACAAGAATACAAAACAACAATAAACAATTACATAAAACATTTACAAACATCTGATTCCTGTAGAAAATGTTTAAGCTTGGTCTTAAAACTTTGCAGGGAGGTGGCACATCTCAAATCTTCGGGTAAGGAATTCCAAAGGGTGGGGGCAACAGCAAAAATAGAACCAAAACCCAGCCTTTGTTTTATAAGGCTGGGCTCGAAGAAGAGTTCCCTTAAAAGACCTGAAATTCAGGGAAGTATGACGGACTGAAACCAGATCACTCAAGGGAAATAAATTCTTAGAAAATAATGATTAAAAAAATTAAACAACAATAAAAATAAGTAAATCTAGAGCTGGGGAATAGCCAACCAAGAGAGGAATACAATAAACAATGAGGAGTACACAAGGGACAATTCAAAACAAATCTACAAATATTATTATACATGCTTGTTAAAACACTAATCTCTTTTACTGAAAACAAACTATAAACTCCAACATAGTCTAAATGCGGCAACAAAATCCCAGTAGCAATAGATCATCTAGTAGCTAATGAAAACATTTTTTGAGTTTATATAATAAACCCAGTTTCTGATTAACTGTTCTACAAACAGTTTTAAAGGAATTTTCGGATGTAAGGCAGCTACTCACATGCTGTAGTAGCTGCCCTCATCGACAGTCATTTCAGCCTGGTTCGGAAAATGAATATCTTTCCATACCTTAGTTATGTCCCTCATAAATTTTGTTTTATAGCAGCCAGCTTGATCCATTTTGATAGCCCCGTTGATAATGACACGCCCCCGAGCTCAGGCACGTAATGACGTGTGACCAGGGAGGCATATGGGGCACACCCCATTGAAATGAACGGAGTTTAGTTTTTTTTTACATTAAGAGTTCACCACTTGACTAACAAGGGCCTTATTAGTCAAGCGGTGACCTTCATTAATCTCTAGATGGCCATTCCTAAGCTTAAATATGTAAAAGAAAACAAGCCCCATTCATTTCAATGGGGCGCACCCCTGCACTCTCCCTGGTCACACGTCATTACGTGCTTGAATGCAGGGGGGGTGTCACTATCACTGGGGCTATCAGAATTGATCAGGCTGGCTGCTATAAAACAAAAATTATGAGGGACATAACTAAGGTATGGGAAGATATTAATTTTTTGAACCAGGCTGGAATGACTGTCGATGAGGGCAGCTATCACAATATATGAGTGGTAGCTGCACTCAGTTAAGTAGGAAAATCACTTTAACTTGATCCGAAAGATTAAGCAGGGATCAAGTAAAATGCCTCAATATTTGAACTCAGAAACTTGTTCCATAATCATCCCTTTTTCATCATGAATAATTAAGCTTGGATTATCCCAAGCTCAGCCCGCCGGCACAGCAGCAAGGCATCTGCTTGCAGTGCCAACATCCCGTGTTCGGTGACGGACTCAGGAGTTGGAGGGCCGGCCGGAGGGAGAAGGATTGAGTTTCCTGGGGACTGCTCTCCTTCTCCAGGGGGAGGGGGAAGAGTGCCCAGCACTTTACAGACCCCTGGTGGAGGCTGGGGTACTGCTGTGGCCAGCACCGTTACTCAAGGGGGTAGAGCAGATGCTGGACATTATTATACATCCCCACCCCCAGAGATTCAGCATTCACAAAAAAAAGCCAGCCCCTGGGTATGATGCTTTGCTCCGCCACCATCTCCACTGTCACCAATGTCCATCAGGGGGGTCACGCTCTCGTGGCCCTGACCCAGGGAGTAAGCTGGGGCCTTCCTACAGTGTCCATTGGGGGAGCCCACCCAGCAGCCCAACCCAGGGGGACAAACCTAGGCATAGAAGGACAGAGAATGGAGCAGGGCTGACCTCCAAATGGAGAATCAGGGGGTAAGCACAAAAAAAAAATAAATAAATAGGCTTGGATTATCCCTTAAAATGGATGATGATCCAAATAACATGGACTTGGTTTTCTCAACATTTACAATAAGGGAATTGGCCTTGAACCAGTTAAAGATATCCACAAATTCTTGTTCCAATGTCAAGTTTTTTTTTTAAACTTCAAGTTTATTTATGTCAAGCACAGATACAACTCATTACACAACACAGTGTCTTACATATGGGTGAAACAGGGGGTGTACATTATTTCATCAAGGCAACTTATAAAGTTCATTGCCCAGTGTACTTCTCATTCATCTCTCATGCATATCTTCTACTGTTGCTCTCTTCATTTTTGGTTTTTTTTTATTTTCCCCTTCCTTACAGTTCATCTAAAAAGAGGAAGTTGCTTCAACACATGATGGTACTGCATCGGGATTAGCAAACTCTGCAATTTAATCTGAGCCAGTTCCCGCAAGACACCCTTCTGGAATGAATCTGTGCTATTCCACATTTTACTACCCATAAAAACTTTAAGAGAAAAGATAAACAAAAACTGTAATAAACATTTTAGCAACAAACTCATCGTATGACTGACTTATTTGATTACCAGTCTATTCTGTAAGATTACTAAAATGAGGCAATCTACATGTAGGATATCTCCATCATTTCACCCAAGACCCTTTTTCAATGTGCAAATGCCTGCTGGAACAAAATTGAGATTCACTTTCATTCCTCCGAATGACAAGGTTAATTGAGTAATATTTTTAGCTTGGGAAAAAAGAATTAAGTCATCTGCATAAAGTAAACAATCACAAAATTTAAAAATAGAGGGTAATTGGTTAATAAAAAGGGAAAATAATAAGAGGCCCAAAATAGAGCTCTGCTGCACACCAGATTCAATTGGACAAGTAGAAGACATTGCAGTACCTATATTAACAAAATACATCCTATTAAACAAATAATCAATAAATCATGAAACAACATTTTCAGAAAAAAACAATTCTCCCAGTTTTGTACATAACAAGGAGTGATCAATGAGATCATATGCTTTGGTCAGGTCCGCGAAGACCACCCCCTACATAAGACCATCATCATCAAAGCCTTTAAGAGCGGCATTCATGAACGTGACCAAGGCAGTCTCCGTCTCATGGTTTTTGCAAAAACCATGCTGCTGGGAACATAAAACATCAGAAGACTCAAGGTATAAAGTAATATGGTTTGAAACAATTTTTTCCAAAAGTTTATTTAAGGGGTTCAAGATGGAAATCATTTGAAAATCTTCCAAATACTCGGCTCTAGGTTTCTTCAGGATTGGAACTACCCTGGCACACTTCCAAAAAAGAGGAAATGAGCAGGAGACCAAACACATACCCTTGCTGTGCCACGGACTGATATATCAGTCCAGAATTCCTATACGTTCTATTTCTGTCAGCAGCCTAAGGGTTAAAGATGGAACACAAAGGACCAGCAATAGAAGGAGCAACTAATCTTATAAAGCGTCCATCTAATCCCTCACCACAATCACTATGTCTATTAGGAACAGTTAAGAGTAATTTCAAAACCTCTTTTCGGTTAATTTTACAAAAGTAAAAAGTGGGTTTTCCAAGAAAAGATGGGGCAGATTAGACATATCAATTGACTGCTGACTACCAGATCTATAACAAGCTAAGTCAGAAAATTTCAAACCAAATAAATTTGCTATTTTGACTGGATCAGTTACAACTCCATTTGAAGTTGTTAATTTCTGAATGATACACTTTCTTTTGGTGACAATAACTGATTAACAGAATTCCAAAAGGATTTAGGATTAGACAAGTTCTCATCAAATTGTTTTTGATAGAACTTTTTTTTTTGCATTCTTCACCAAAGCAGACACTTTGTTTCATAAAAATCTATCTCTATCCGAAAGAAAAGTAGAAGGGGACAATTTGTAATTCTTCCATGACATACTGGGATTTATACTGGGAAATAGAACGGGAGAAGACATTACTGTCCATTCTACCGTTTGCTGTAAAACGGGCTCATGGTTATTGATTTTTGTTCTTAAATAATAATTTATCTATTTCTCTTTTAAATGTCTCTAAGTTTCCACTTAATACTATATTCTCTGGCAGGATATTCCATAATCTTGCTGTTTTATGAACGAAGGAGTAGTATCTTACATTGAATTTAACCATTTGTAACTTTATTTGATATTTATGCGCCCCTAATTCTTCTGGTTTCTCTAACAACTGTATACCTATTTCACTCATTAGTTCTGGATCATTCATAATTTTAAACAACTGTAAGAGATCCCCTCTCTTTCTTCTATCCTCCAAACTGAACACATCCAACTTCTTCAGCCTATCACTGTAACCATCATCTTTTCTGTGCCATATCATTTTAGTAAAAGTTCTTTGTGTCTTTTCCATTCTATTTATTTCTCCTTTGGAAAGTGGACTCCATAATGATGATCCATAGTCCATATATGGTCTCACAAATGTCCTATACAGCGGGAGTAAACAATCTCCTGAACTACTAGTAACATTTCTCTTTACATTCCTAATCATATAATTTGATTTCCTAATTACTTCCGATCTTTGTGATCTAAAAGTCATACAATTATCTAAAATTATACCACAACCCCTTTCCCTTTCAGCTACTGCTATTTTCTGACCGTTTAAATAGTAGCTATGCTTGGGATTATTTTTCCCCATATGTAATATTTTACATTTCTCTATACTAAATGACATTTGATTCTCCATGGCCCACTTCTCAACCTGTTTTAGATCTTCTTCAAGCTCTTGAAAACTCTCCAATGTATTTACTTTCCCTCCTAATTTTATATCATCTGCAAATTTAACCAAATTATTCTTTATATTATGTCATATATCCCCTATATATAGTGTGAATAACGTAGGACCCAACACAGACCCCTGTGGCACTCCGCTCTTCACATCCTTCAAACATGAGCATATTCCCCTGATTCTAACTTGTTGTTTCCTTTTCTCCAACCAACTCTGTACCCATTTTATCAACCTACTATCTATCCCTAGTGATACCATTTTTTCAATTAGTTGTTTATGCGGAACCTTATCAAATGCTTTCTGGAATGCCATGTTCCTTGCCTTAATCCAATCTTTGATATCAGTAGAGAACCATCTATTAAACGTCCCTTTAACTTGAATCTTATGCAGTGGGAAAAAATAATTTTGTACGGGTAATAACTGTTTGTAAAAATAATCTAAAGCTCAATCAGGGTGTGAAATGTTGTCAATAAATGACCAATCAATTTGTGACAATTTTAACTGAAGTGCGGTAAGGTCAAATTTCTTAACATTTTGAAAATG
Source organism: Neoceratodus forsteri (assembly GCA_016271365.2). Lineage (NCBI taxonomy): Eukaryota > Metazoa > Chordata > Ceratodontiformes > Ceratodontidae > Neoceratodus > Neoceratodus forsteri. The sequence continues at coordinate 77,056,915 of JADMNL010000030.1, forward strand.
AAGAAAATGTGGAATAACTTTAGGACACTTGAAATTCAAAACACAATAAGTAGCTTGTTGATCACTAGTAGAATCGAGTAAGATTCCAGTTAAAGATACCATCTGAAGGGCCGGCCCAGTTGCACAGAGGGCTGAGGTGCTGAATGCCTTACCTCGTGCTACACCAGTGACTCAGGTTTGGGAACAGGCTTGGGTCATAGAGGCGGCATGGGTGGGTGGGTGGGAGCAGGACTGAGCAGCCGACAGGCAGCTCTCCTCTCCCGGGTTGGCTGCTGCCTCACTGTAGTCCTGCTGCCACCGGGTGGAGGTCTGGTTTTATCCCTGTCACTTCCTTGGAGAACCATAACAACCTCAAGCTGAATTTTCATCCCAGCTGAGAACTAAGTTCCATGCCACAGCCACCGTTGCAGGACAAAATTTCTGCAGATGTGGAGCTTTCCATTTTCAGCCAGTGCAGCTGTGGGGGATGTTATGCCTGGACCCATTGACTGTAACATTTTCCTGCAGCTGCACCGGAAAAACAGCTGCAAGCTGCTGTAAATTGGGCAGCCAGTTGTAAACCGGCTCCACCTTTGAAAATACTGCAGCTGCAGGAAAAACTGCAACTTGTAAGTGGCAACCCATTTGCACCAGTTGTTCCCTGCAGCTGTGGGACTGACAGGAGCTCAGAAAATCCAGTTCTTTTTTTCCTCCTGCTTTTGCTCTCTTCCTTCCAGTCCTTTGTGTGTCAGAGCTGCTCAGCTTCATTTCACAATTCTCCATTCATAAAAACTCAAGAAGGCAGTCTTAACTACATAACACATTGGCATGGATCTTTTTTTCCCCTATCTTGTTTTTCTGTGCACCTGGCCCCGGTCCTGGGGCACCCCCCAATTCCATCACTGACCACTTCATGGAATTTACTGGTTATCCACAACTTGCCCAGGGCCACATATCGTGGTGGGTAGCCTGCCATGTTGATTCTGTGTGGGCCTGTGGTGGGTGCTGGATCAGGCAGGGGCTGTTTTTCCACCATTTTGTCTCCCCAGGACACCACTGTGCAATGGCGCACATGCATACCATGGCACACATGCATGCAAGTCATCCGACAATGGCCCTTTCCTGCAGAAGGCTTGCTTGTGCTACCAACTGCCTCCACCAGGTGGCAGTCAAGCAGCGAGATGCTGCATCCCCCTACCCAAGGAAGGAGAGCTGTAACTGGGATGCTTGATCCTCCCTCCCTCCCCCAACTGGCCCAAAGTGACTCACCCAAGCTCATTCCTGAACCTTAGTTGCTGGTGTCACTAATGGTAGCCCTACCACTGCACCAATGGGACAGCCTTGATATGTACTTTTAAAGGGAAGATACAAGTGAGGCTTCAGTTAACTCCATTTTTTTAAGTCTCTGATTTGAAAAAATACAGTAAAAATTTCCAAAATTATTAATTTAGTTTAATGTTTTGCCCAAGAAGGCACACTGAACGGACACTCATTTACAGGTGTGACCAGGGGTGGGTGTTACAGAAAGAAAGGGAGGGAAGGCAAGGCAATACAGTAAACCAAACAAGTAACAAGCACATTTACAATATATGATATATATGTTACATACCACATTAGTGACACATAAATAAGTCATGTTCATTTTTTCAAACAGGATAAACATTTATTTTTACTTGTTACAGTATATGGAGCACGAGCTTCCAGTACCACATAGGTTCCTTTATCTGATAATAATCTGGTAAAACCAAAAAAAATTCTGACAATATTTATTTTAGTAGGTGTATGTCTCTTTATCTTGACCAAGAACTGATTATCCAAATCATTATTCTATAAGGTGCAAGAATCTTGACTTTGGGAAAGGGATAGTGCATATACAGATATATATTCTATAAGTTACTGCTGGCTCTTGCTATTCTGACTGTTAAGATTTATTAACAAATCCATTGAAAAACTATTTTCCAGTGAAATAAATCTGTGGCCGTTGACTTACTACTATTCTTTACTTATCCTGTTATTGATTTTTGTCTTGGAGATTTAAACCTCTCAATTTGTTTTATGAAAGAGACAGGCAGAAAGGATGACAAGAAAAGGAAGTGAGTTTTTAATACTGGCAGTGATGGGTCCATCACTATAAGGGGTGCAATTATGTTTAATGCATACCACAAAAACATCTGGGGGTTCTTGCTAATGGGGCACCGGACAAATATATTTTTGCCTGCCTTGAGAGACATCACATTAAAGATGTAAACAGTGGCTCTGCAGTGAACCAAAGGAGCTGTACATTCTAGGTAACACTGCCTCGTTGCAACTGGTTGATAACACATATTCCAATAATTATTATTTTTTGTTTGTTTGTTTAATGCAGAAATGAATTATCTCTCTAATGAACTGAGTTTGTTTAGCATTCAGAAAGAAACAAGAAAAATATATATATATGAAATACAAAATCACACATACCCTCCATGATACAAAACATCATGGGATATATATCATGGGCTATATATGCAAATCACCAGGAACATTTAGTCTGCTTCTGCTTTAAGTAGGAATGCATGGTGCCAAAGGGCCTATCATGCAGTCTGCAAGAGCTGAGAACAGAAGACCCAGATATGTGTTTCACCCTACTCACGTCTCATCTATATCTCACCCAAGGGGAAAAAACAAAGTAGCCCCTATGTGGTCTTACAGGTTCGGGTCATGGTGGGCCCAAAATAAGAGAGCAAGCTAAAAAGATAAGAACCTCAGCACATATATATATATATATATATATATATATATATATGTGTGTGTGTGTGTGTGTGTGTGTGTGTGTGTGGTGAAGTTGTTGGAGTACAGGTTTGGAAACCAGAACCCAGGTTCAAATCCCACCTGAATAACTTACTTACTCTGTGACCTTAAGTAAATAATTTAAAGCGATTTGCCAATTTTTTTCTCTCTGAGAGGTACAGAGGTCCCTCAGGAGAAAATTTAGGTTCCCCATTACTGAGATAATTTTTTTGGGCAGGTGAAAGGTTGTTTTTTTTGTTGCCCCAGACCTGAAAGGCTTCCTCCTCCCAAATCTGTGCATCATCACAGGGAGATATGTGGCTCACTGCAGCGGGGGCTGTAACAGCCTGCAATAGTCCTGATTGGGGAACTCTAACCACAATACTGCTAGAATCAATAGACCCTCCTGTGAAGTGCCATGAGAAGAGGAGGCCCATGGAGAAACTCCAAGCTATGAGCAACTGTAACACTACTGTCGTGCATTCTCCATGCCGCTTCTTCGCCATCACCAATGATATCCTAAAGCTGTAGTTACAGAGTCAACAACCAGGATGTCACTGGCCTGAAAGAAATATTTTAAATGTTTCCAGCTTTCGCTGATTGATAAGAATTCATTCATCTGTAAGGTTTGACTTTCACTTAAATTATTATTAGACCTTGACAAAAAATTAAATTGGTCCTTGTGATTCTTTAAAAAAAAAACATTGTTTTTACTTGAACTCTGTTGAACATTTATTGGATCGTGCAACACAAGAAAATCAAAGCACCTACAGCAAGGAATAGGCGAACGCAGCAAACAGTGCCTTCCTGTTTTATTTTGTATGTGTGCAGACAAAAAGACAGACATATTCTGTCACATGTATGAAATAAAATGGTAAGCTTCGCATTGCCCTCTTTCTATAGCACCACGGCAGCTTCCTGGTGCTTGCCTGCTGTTTTGTTGTTGCTTTGGTTTACTGGATCATAATATCAACGTGGTCTACATGTAAGTTTTGACTCTGATATTCATAGATTTCATAGTTTTTTTGTCGAGCATTATCAGGCAATTTGCCCTTTTGTTGCTTGCCTTTTCTCAAAGGTAGTATCCTCCTATATTAGATATCCCACATTCCCCCTGAATAGAATATATAGGGAATATCCTATGAAATATCTCAAAATATGATTATTTGGTGTGGAATGTTGGTGTTATTGTTCCCTTGCTCACGTGGCTGAGCATCACTTAGCCACATGTGCAAGGGAACAAAAGCACCAACATTTTATACCAAATAATCACATTTTGAGCAACATCATGGGATATCCTATGTATACAATGGGATTTCAAGGTTTTTTGGTTCTTTTTTGTACTAGAAATGGTAAAAGGTTACAAAAGAAGAAAGAACAAAATGTAAACTGTGCCCCTCTGCTCAATGGCTTAGCATGAGGGATGCTAATCCATAATGATCAAAAGCTATATGGCATCTCATATGTGAGAATAAATTCCTGAGCATGCTCAGTATGGCTAAAATGAGTGAGAATTTCTGAGCACACTCAGTGACCATCTTCATTTGTTTTTCTCATGTTAGGTCAAGATAACACTTTTTTTTTTTTCCGATATGTAGTTTATGGTATTGTTCCATTTTCTCCCCGTAACCCAGACCCCTACCTCGGACACATGCACGCATGTGGAGGCATGTGCATGCCATGTCTCGAGGTACCCACCTGCTACATGTCGCCCCCAATGCCTACGCTGACCACCGGGCCTCCTTCCGGTGGCAGTGTGACTACAAGGGGTGTGGCAACCACCCCCTGGAGAGGAGAGCTGCCTTCTGGCTGCTCAATCCTGCTCCAACCCTCACCCCGTGTCAGCTCCCTGATGACCTGAGTCCATTACCAAACACGGGTCGCGGGCATCGCATGAGGTAAGGCATTCAGCATCTCAGCCCTCAGCACCACCAGGCCGGCTAAGATAACACAATTTTTTTTTTTGCAAAATGTATTCACCTCCCCCATGGTATACATACAGAATATTCCATTAGGTAGGTTCAATTATGCATGTTATTTAATGTGGAATATTGGCGTTATTGCTCACTTGCACGAGTGGTGTAGTCACAAGTGTACAGTGGCAGTAACACCAACACTTCATACCAAAATAACATGCATATCTGAAGCTATCCCACTGGATATCCAATGTATACAATGGGAGTTTCCTCCTTTTTTTTGGGGGGGGAGTCTGCTGCAGGTATAAAATGTGCTGTGGAGTCTGAAATGAAAACTGGCATCCTTGCTAGATCATGTTTATTATTTAAACTACTTTCTCTGTGAAGGGAGCTCAACATTGGTAATCCGTATAGAGGCACTACAATAGTTCTACAGTTTTATCTGTTTTTATTTACTAGAAAGTATAAAGTGTCACTGTACCGTCACTGTACCCTTTGAGATTTTGACTGTTCTGCTATTGTTTGCAGTGCTGTTATCCATGTTTAAACCAGTGTGCCACCTTCCAACCCACTGATTAATTGTATTAGGAGCTGCAATCTATTGGATGGCTTCTATACTTACTAACATGTGACTGGTGGGCAACGCTGTCATACAGAAGACGGACGGGTGTACCAACTTAGATAGTGATGTCCAAGATGCTTGCCACGGTGTGAGAAAGACTGTGTGAATATTTCAGTTTCTTTGGAAAACTGGAAATGATTTGAACCACATTATCTAACTAGGGTTTCTTTATCGGATTTTCTTTCATTCCTAATTTCTTAGTGGCATTAAGATGAGCATTTCATAGTGATAGTTAAAGTGACAGCACTACAGTATGATGTGCTGTTCACAGTGAGCCAGTTCATGTGAAAAAGAAGAGTAGTGGCTACTATGCAAATAACATGATTTCAACTGTTATTTCCATAGTCACTATGTGTTCAGTGAAAATAACAGATTTTATCTTCCAAATGTATTTGCACTTCCATAGCATATGTAAGTATATAAGTGGTTAAACAAAGGGTTTTAAATTGAACCTTTATAAACTTTGGTGTGTAGCTTGACTGTGATATTTGTCTGCCTTATACCGTGGCAAAGGGTAAAGTGCATATTAATTCAGTTTCAGTTTTTAGTATATTCTGCATATTATAAGGTATAAAAGTCTCACAAACAGGATCCACTTTAGCCATCTAATTCTAAATGCCTCCTGTCTCTGATTCAAATGATGTATTTCCATTTTGTAAATTTCCTCCATAACAGTCAACCATTATTGTATTGTCAGACTGCTTTTCTGTAGTCACGTCTTTATTATAGCCTTACAGGCTGACACAGTTAAAATATTCCAAATAGTATTTGGATTGCTTATCCTCCCTGCAGATCCTCAGGTGGAAATCATTATTCTCAATGATGAATGCATCACCAGCATTTATTTTCATTTTGGATAGGTCACAAAGGAACCCTGAATCAATAGGAATGCAGGTTGCACAATGTATTTTGACCTCCTAATTACCTCTGCTGTGGTGAAATCGAACAGAAACAGTTACATCTTCATATAAATAATTTAAAAGTCTTACAATGTAAAATGTATTGTATAAATCAGGCACACAAAGGCCTGACTCAGAATATGCCACTCATCAATACTTGTGAGAGGGCAGGACACACATAACTTACTCAGCATCCTGCCACTCATGAGCTACTGCCCAGCTCTATCAGTCATGAAGATAACTGGCCTATTCTAAGTTAAGCCATTGCATATCACATGTATATATAAAATAAATGATGGGCAAGTGTGGTATACAAGGAAATATACCCACTGAGTGGGCTAATGAGATAATTAGGCACAAACCCAGTTAAGTGGCCTTATTATCTCATTATCCCCCCAAACTGGTATATTTCCAAGTATATGGAACTTATCCATCATTTATTTTTATAATACATTAGGAAGGTTTTATCTAGTACCTGCTTCTGGAGTCAGGTTGGTGTTCTGGTTGTGTGCGTGGTTGGGCTATTTTCGTGTTTTTTTCTTTTTTGGCCGATGTGTGTCCATAGTGTGGTGGTGTTTTAGCACTGGGCTCTTTTTTGGCCCTTTTGTGATTCCATAGTATAGGGTTCCCCTACAAAAGGGATGTGTCTGAATGGGCAGGTACCAAACATATAATGTGGTCCTGCTCAGTTCTGCAAAAATACTGGCACGAGGTAATCACGGAAATGATAGACATATTTGAGACCCCTGAATTGTTCACACCAATTTTTGTTCTCACTGCAATCCCTCCAGCAGGACTCACGATAAATAAAGCTTTGTACAGATTAGTAACACTTCTAAAACTAAGAACTAAGAATATGATAACCAGACTTTGGCTTTTGAAAACCCATCCTTCCAAGGAGGCCTGGAGGAAACTGACATATGAGGTATATAATTTGGAGAGGATCTCGGCTAAATTAAAAACACGCATACCTGCCTTTGACACCAGATGGCGTAAGTGGGTTTTATACCAACTGGACCACTATACTGATTTTGTACCCTAAGAAGGGGCAGTGCTGGATCGCCGGGTACTTTTTTCAGCTTATGTATTAAAATTTGGAACACGGTACACCCTGACTACCTGAAAGAGCTTCTGGTTCCTTACCACCCTGAGCGACCACTCCGTTCGGCCGATGAGGGGTCACTGGAGATTCCGAGGGTGTCTTTAAAATCTTCCTGGGCCTGGGCATTTATGTTTGTGGCCCCAACCCTTTGGAATTCTCTAACCCATCGGATTAGGGAGTGCATGACCATGGGGGGATTTAAACAGGCATTAAAGACGCATTTATGGAACAGGGCATATGGTGATGTGGATGACAGATTCTAACTGTACTGTATATTTTTTATTGTGCTTGCAGCATTGGTTTTAAACTGTTTTAATTGTACTGCGCTTGACACCTGAAAGGCGCATTAAAAAGAAAGTTTATTATTATTATTATTCCCTCCTCTCACCTACCACATACCTGTGCCTTAACCTCTTATCTCTAACTTCCTCTCTCTTTCCTTATCTACTCCTCACCTTACCCTTCAATCTATCCCTCCCTCTATCTATCTCTTACCCATTCTCCTTACCTTTCAACTTGGATGAGCATATGGTCCCCCCTTCAGAGCAGTGTTAAAAAGTATGAACAACTCTCAGCTCAATTTCTGTACAACACCTCTCAGCTATAGTCTAACTATACTTCTGGAAAGCTGGTTATGAAAATTAGAACTTATTACATGACATAAGCAATCATAATCAGAAAACGCAATGAGACAATGTATTCATATGATTTGATTTTTACTGATGCAAATGTATTGTTTGAATGTAATGCCTTATACATTATTTAATAAAAACATTTTCAATTTAAAAAAAGTGTGTGTCTGTAGCTGGTCATCCCAAACTTCATTGGCGGAGTAAAAGTGTGTGGCAGTGTGACAGTATGGAGCAGCTTTTTCAGTCAGGAGCATGGTGTGTGGTCAGGAGCAGAGTGTGACATCATTGGTTCTAGATTCTGTGGTCAGAAGAAGTGTCAGTCATTGAGGACAGTGGAGAGGCTGGATTTGGGGCCTCGAGCAGCATAGAGATGGCAGTGACAGCACGGGGGCATGGCATTCAAGGAGTGGGCTGAAGCATCAAGAGAAATGGCTGTTGGTAAATAGAAAGGGAAGGGGTCTCTTGCGTGTTCCCTCCAACTCTATGTTTTGCAGGTCTGTGGTACTATATTTCTCTTTGCAGTTGTCCAGGTCCTTCAGATCTCAATTGGGAAGGGGATTCTTTCCCAAGTATGTTTACTCTGCAGTTCTCCAGGTCTCCTGGAGGGGAGAAAGTGGCTGTTTTTTCTCATGATTTACAAGTTGTGTACCTCTGAAGTTATTCAGTTGTCATATACAGCTTTAATTGGGAGATATACAGTTTTAATTGGTGAGGTATACTGGGGAATACATGATAATGGATCTTAATGGGCTATATTGCTATTCATGTGTATTATATATATATTTATAAAATGGGTGAGAAAAATCAGTAAAAATGCTGTCTCCTGACTGGACTAAACACACTATTTTATAAGACGGAAAATCCACTATGGGGCGTGCATGGTCATGCTCTAATATATGCATGCCTTGAGTGGTTGAATGTACCCAGCCTGCAGCCTCGTGCCTCACAACACACACACCAAAGCACATGTATATCAGAGCACAACCACATGTCCTGCAGAGGATTATCTATTACATACACATATTATAGGCAGGGCCCCTAGTGCTCTGCGGCACTTTGTCCTGATTTCTGCAGTAGGGCTCCTAGGTTTCTGCGGCAACATTTTTGGATTTCTGCGGCATGATTTATTAATTTCTGTGGCAGAATGCTGTTCTGCCACTGGCTAAAATATGATGTGATGTGATGTGATCGATGATGTCACATGCTGAGCATAGAGGAAGGACTTCAGGATAACTGAGATTGGGAAGGGAGCCAGTCACTATGGAAAAATTGTATATTTGAATGAAAATTCACCAAGAGCAATGAATTATGTGGCACTGTGTATAGTGGGGCCTTCATTATAGCTGTGGTAGCTCAGGAAATAGATGCTATATTTCAGGGTGCAAGTTTGGATCTGAACTCAACTAGTATATCATACCGAGGGGAGGTGTTAATCATTTTTCTACATGACTGGTTGCATGTGTAAACAAAGGAAACATTCAGTCAGCTGATTTCTTGCCATTTCAAATCTGGCAGTTGCCAATGATACAAAGGTGGGTGCATAACAAAGTGGCTTCAGTGATACCCATTTAACCCAGCTAAAGGTTCATCCTAACAAGACACTATGGCTGTCAAAATCTTGATGAAAATGCTCCTAATTATGGGCATCATAGGATGAAGAAAAGTAACCAAATTGTAAGTAAAAAAAAGGGGGTGGGAATCTGTTTAAACTGTATGTCCAGAACCATTGACTCATATTCTCTGAGGTAAAGAAAGACTTGGACAGATGGCAGATATTACTCCAGTCTTTGGAAGCCAGTGTGGAGTCTATTAGGATGAACGCCCTAGAGTGATTTCTTTATATATTTTGCATGTTACTCATAGAGGTCCCAGACAGTGTCTGGAAACAAGATGACCAGAATATCACTAAGTTACTTGTATCTGGGATGGCAAACACCCAAGTGTGAAAAAAGGTTTACCACATACTATAAAGATAGAGGAGGCTGAGCATCGCTGAATATGAGCGATTGCTACAGTAGTCCTGTGTGCCAGCTAAAGGACTACAACCCCTTGTCTAGGTCCAGAAAAACATCTTGGGGTGAATTATTTGTTAAAAGTAGGATTTTTAGCCTCATCCCTGTCCTGTGTGCAAACGGAGGGGCTTAATTCAGTTCTTAGCTGCAAATTGCTAAGGGTTTTTTTCCTGCCTCCCAACACTCCCAGTTGGCCTCTCCTTTGAGCCATCTATGGTCTCTCCCCCCATTTACTCATGCCCCCACCCACTGCCACCATTCACCACCTCAGATGGCAGCCACCCCCAGGGTAACCCGGTGTAACCCTTCACCGGATGGGTCCTTCACCTCTGCGGAGAAAGGAGCTGGTGGGGGTTGGCCAGCGTAACTACTTGGCCCCTCAGGTGCTGCTGAGGTGGTCTCTGGGACCTAACCAGGGCATTTCGTGGCAGTGGGGGAACCAGACGGCTATCATCTGGTCGAGCAGAGGAGAGTTGTTTCTCCTTTTTCTCCCGAGGGCATGGCATGCCATGACGTCAAGGTATACATCAACGTCTGCCACGCCCCCCCAGTCAGTCGGTTGGTGCTCTTGCTGTACCCCCGATCTCCACCGGGAGTCAGCAGGTGCTGGACTGCATCCCCACCCTTCCTCCCAGAGAAGGTGAGCGGTCATCAGATGCTCAAGCCTTCTCCCCCCCCAGCCAGCCTTCCAGCGACCCAAGTCCATTCCCAAACCCGGGTTGCTGGTATCGCAAGCAGAAATCCAACTGCTGCACGGACAGGCCAGCTGCTAAGGTTTTTAACAGTTTGCACTTCAGACCAGGCAGGTCACGTGACCAGGCACATTTCCTGGTTGCTGCTAATAAAACTAGCTGCCCTGAGTAAGCAGGGCAAGCTTGGGCAGGGTGAGTGCATGGCTCCATGGGAACAGCGAGAACAAGGGCCCACCTTTGTAAGTAACCTACCTTATAAGTAGTTGTAGTATGCAGTGTACTTGGTTTTAATACTTAGTGTCCATATCTAGTGAGTGACATTATTTGCTCTAGTTTTAGCTTTGTAAACCCTATATAGTCATATAGTAGTACAACTGATGAGCATTACTTTAGTTGCATCTTTAAATAATAATAGCTGAACATGGCAGACACCATAATTACCTTAGAAGGTGATGTAGGATTTAAGTGCATTTCATGCAATATGTACCACCTAATGAAGAAAAATGAAAACATTAAAGGGGAATTTGTATGTGAAAAATGTGACATGAATAAAAAACTGTGTATGGAAATGAACAATCTATGTTCCAGGCTAGAAATATTAGAAAAATCACAAAGGGAAATGGAACAAAAACTCAACCCCATCAATGCTATGCCAATACAGTCCAGACCAGTTAAAGGAAAAAATGTGGATGAACCACAACCTCTGGAAGATGACTGGTCCACGGTTACTCCTCATCCGAGGAAAAGACGTGCTAAACCTCTACCAATCAATAATAATGACTCTGATATATTATTAACTAATAGATAATACTGCAGCAACATTACGAATCATCTGAAGACCTTCCCAGTAAAATTTATTCTACTAGCACTGATTCTGAACCTTCAGCTCCACTGCCTGTCAGCAAAATCTCTTCAATGTATAATAAAGGTGCCGTCACTAACGAAACACCAACTGACAGCAATCTTTCTTCACTAACTTCTGCACCACCAACTGGAATTAGACATGATTTAATCTCTAACGAACAACCCAGGGATTTATTTAACCCTAAAAATTGATTAGCGTTTTGCTCATAAAAGAGCTAAATCTTTGTGAAAATACATAGCTCTTGCCTCACTGTGTTTAACAAACACAGCACTTCTAGAAAATCTATATAAATACTTTCTGTACAGTTAGTACAGTCCCAAGGAAAAAATGCTAATCAGTTATTTAAAACCCTGCAACCTACCACTAGAAACAATGTTCTGCCAAGTCCAAAGTTAATTTCAATTACCCGACTCATCAAATACACCATCAAATTCAAATAATATAAATTCATCTAATATAGACAACCAGTGTCCACTTATTGCCACATCACCATCAATTATATCTACCAACACATTCCACATAAATGTAGAATCTCATGAAATGGAAAATCTACATGTTAATAACACAGGAAAGAACAGACAAATATTTGCCTTAGGTGACTCCATCATTAAATACTGTGATTCAATTATATGCAAGGACGATACATCCAACAGAACCTGCAGTAGTTATAAAGGCTCAAAAATCTCAGATATTACAAACAAGTTGATATGGTCCTAAGGAACACAGGGTCTAAACAAATAGTCATAATCCATGCAGGCACCAACAATATCAATAAATGTAGTCGACATCAAATCAAGAGAGAATCTGAGCTTTTAAATTCTACTGTAAGTTAATAAAATATGGAGCTGAATTGTGTTATTCAGAGAGTCTACCTCTTCTGAGATTCAATGAAAACAAAAATAAGAAAATAAAAGAAATAAGCAACTGGTTACACAAATGGACACTAGTGAACAAATTAAGTTGTCTAACACATTGGGAAAATTTAGAACACAACTATAGATTTTTCTGTTAGGATGGTCTCCATTTAAATAGAAAAGGTAGTAGCTACTTAGGCAAAAAAATCGATCAATACATTACAAAGATTTAAAACTAACTTCTAGGGGGCAAGGGGATTTACAATCCAATCTTAAAATTAAAGACTTAAATTATTAAACCAAAAACCCTAGTAACCAATGCACGCAGTCTTAATATGCTCAAAAAAGTTGAACATGAAATTCTTATTTCACAGGAGGGTATTGACATTATCTCAGTGGTCAAAACTTGGTGGGATGAATCCTCTTTATGGCCTAGAGAAATTGACAATTTTACTATAAGAACAGGTCTAATAAAAAGGGAGGTGGTGTATGTTTATATATAAACAATAAGTATCAAAGCTTCGAAACAACTCAAACATCAAATGATAATGAACAAACAGAGTCAATCTGGGTTAATATCAGAATATTTCATACCCTCTCTGTTGTAGATGGCTCTTGTTCTAGACCCCCTTCAAACTCAACAGACTACAATAATAATCTTATACAATAAATAACTGATGCTGCAGAGTCAGCCAAGGTCATTGTTTTAGGTGACTTTAATTATCCAGGCATTAATTGGTCTATTCACTCAGCCTCAAATTCACATGAACAAACCTTCTTTTTTTTTACTTTCTATTTTTATCGCCTTCCTCACCCTGGAGCTACGCTTCTGCGGGAGACACCAAGGTACCACCCCACAACTTGCCTTACCTGAATCCCCAGAAGTTCCCCCATAGAGCCATGGATATACCCCCCAGGCGGGTACAGGACAGGACCCCAACGTCCCAATAACTTCAAGTCTCATCGGGTCCCCCGGTGTTCAGGCAGGCAGTCGCCATTAGGGATGGTACCAGTGCTCCATCTACCCATGCTCCAGTGATGTACTTTTCCTCCTTTCTGAGGAAATGGCCAGCACCCTGACATCAAGGCGTACCTGCCGACGTCTGCCACTCCCAACCCCTTCTTGCATGCTCCAGTGCTTGCTATGCCTCTGGCTTCCACCAGAGGCCAGCCAAGCACCGAGCAGGTCCCCCCCTCCCTGGAGAAGAGAGCTGTCCATTGGATGCTCAATCCTCTCCCTTCTCTGCTGACCCCCAGCATTCCGGGCTCATTCCCGAACCGAGGTCGCCAGCATGCCACGAAGTGTGGCATCCAGTGCCTCAACCCTCAGCACCACCAGGCCGGCCTTGAACCAACCTTTTTTGACTCCATGCTATCAGTGGGACTTGAACAACTAGTTAAAATCCCTACAAGAGCTGATAATATACTTGATTTAGTGTTAACCAACATACCTAGTAGCTTCTTGGATATTTCTATCAACAGTCCATTAGGAAACAGTGACCATAATACTATACTTTGTACTCTTTATGAAACTAGAACAATTAATCAGGCTTATATCAAAACAAATAATTATATTAAAGCAAATTATCAGACTATTTAACAAGTCTTGGATTCAGTTAACTGGGATGATATATTCTCCAGCCTCTCAACAGAAGAATGTTGGCAATCTATCAAGAACATCATACTTAAAACCAAAGAATGGTTCGTACAAGCAAAACCAATTAACAGTAAAAAGGAAAAAGACAAAATCTCACCCAGGATGACTAAAAGACTTGAAATGCAAAAAAAAAAAGAAAGGGTTTATAGGAAATATAAAAGCAACAAGCGTCAACAAACTTACTCTAACTACAAACGGGAATTAAAAGCTACCAAACACTTAATAAAGAAAGAAAAAATAAATTTAGAATTTATAATCTCTATGAGTAAAGGTAACAATAAAGCCTTTTTTTTCCTAAGTAAATCAACTAAGCAAAGGAAAAATCACCATTAACTCAATATCTGTTGATGGCAATATTACAAATGATCCAATCAAAATAGCTACGTCATTGAACAATTATTTCTCAATTGTTTTCAACAAAAAAGAGTCAACAAACAAACCTAACATCATTACAAAAGGTATACAAAAACTTTACTAATGAAGAAGTAGAGCAAGTTCTGCTTAACCTCAAATCCCATGCATCCCCTGGTCCAGATAGTACAGATCCCAAATACCTAAAAAACTTGTCATCTAGCCTAACTATTCTATTTAACAAATCAATAACCTAGGGACGAATACCTTCTGAATGGAAAAAAGCTGACATAAATACAATTTTCAGAAAGGGTAATAAACTTTTTCCAGAAAAATATCATCCGATAAGCATAACATCAGTTCCGTGTAAGGTTTTAGAAACCCTGATAAAAAACAGATTTGAAGAAGAAGCTGAAAGATTAGGGTTCATCAACATAACTCAACATGGATTCAAAAAGCGGAGATCATGTGTTACTAACCTTATCGTTTTCTACGAATCAAAATCTAAAAGTTTGGATATAGGTAAAACATGCAACATTATTCTAATTGATTTTAAAAAGGCCTTCAATAAGGTATCCCATTATATACTCATTGACAAACTAACCAATATGTCATTCAGTCTCTACCTCGTTAGTTGGGTCAACAGTTGGCTAAATAATAGAACTCAACAGGTTAGACTACATGGTATAACATCTCCCTTGGTGAAAATGGCTAGTGGGGTTCCACAGGGGTCAGTTCTGGGGCCATTTTTATTCAACTGTTTCATCTCTGATCTTCACTATGGTGTTACAGCTAGTATCATAAAATTCGCTGATGACACCACATTTAGCCAGCTATGTAGACTCTTTCTCCAATCACATATCACTGTCCACCAGTCTTAACAACATTCTAAAATAGTGCAAGGTTAATAAAATGGAGTTAAACACAGACACATGTGCAGTGTTACATCTAGGGAAAAACAACCCCTGTCACCCTTATATTATAGAGTCTATAAAATTACACAAAGTAGATTCTGAAAAGGACCTAGGTGTGCCAACAGATAATAATTTTAGTCATAAACTTCATATTAGATTAATGATCCAAAAGGCAAATAAATTAATTAATATTTATAAAAAAATGTTTTGAAACCCGAGATAAACAGACCATTTTAAATCTCTATAGAAATTATGTTAGCCCACATGTAGATTATGCCTCTCCCTTCTGGTTCTCCCACCATAAGCAAGACATCAACCTAATAGAAAGGGTGCAACATCGAGCCACTAAACTAATTCCCAGTCTGCGTACTCAACCCTATTGAATTAAGCTTCAACATCTTTGTCTAATGCCATTGGAAGTTAGAAGACTTAGGGGTGACTGTCTCCTGCTTCACAACATTCAGAAAGATAATACACTAATGAATCAATGTGGCATCTTACCTAACACTAGGAATCTAAATTTAAGATTGCATAACAAACAGTTAAAACTACCAATGACCAACACAAAAAAAGGGACAATTACTTCATCTTAAGATCAGTATCATTCTGGAACAAACTTCCAAGGGAATTAGTTAACACAACAGACTCAGTGAAATTCAAAAAATAATTGGATAAATACTTGGAATTCTAGTATTGCCCCACTAAGAGTGGGGGGGGGGAGGACTAGTCGGGCCTAGGCCTAATTCCGTCCTAGTCTATAAAGTACAAAAGTACCTAGTGTCACAAGTTCCACTTTGCCTTTACCTGATCTTGCTGAAAAGAAAAGTGAGACACTGGATAGCTGGAGAGACAGCAAACTCCGGTGCCACAATATAATCTGGGCGAGGTGCCTCTCCTACCTCTCCCTTGCCTTAGAGAGGCTAAAACAGGGAAACAATCTATGACACACACCTCACATATGCAGATAATATACAGGAATAAAACAGGAAACACAGTAGTATTGGGCACACCGACACCCACTAGGGGGAATCTGGGATTTGTCTCAAGCCACACAAACCCCAGTTTGAAACAATGAGGAGATAGGGAATTACGTTGTTACACAGATTTCCTTGAACAGGGACAGATGCCCACATTTGCCCAACTACAGAATAAGTATACAGTAATCTAGAAAATGCTTAATTTTATACATTTCTGCAGCTCAGAAGCCAGATACAAACTCACAAAGTGACTGCAGAGTGTACCAGAGAGCCCTGTTCCAAGGAAAAAAATCTTTGCAGAATGAAATATCCTGGGTTGTAGACTCCCACCAAATTTCTAACCTATATGATTTTTTTTATACTTGCTTTATTGAAATATACCAGCAACCGAATACATTGTACAGTACAAATATAAACTTGCAAAACTTGCAGTATTCAGGACAATTATTTTTTTTATTTATCTATTTGTTAACCAGCTAGGAACACCAGACAGGTCCTTTTTCAGGTCTGACCAGGAACATACAACAATTAACATCAATAAACATCACAATACAGTCACATTAACAATCATACTTAAATTGCTGTAACAAAAATGACTAATGTATGCTTAAAACTAAAGAAAAATGATACTTGACGAAGAGTAAGAGGCAAAGCATTCCAAAGGGATGGGGCTGTGATAGAAAAGGACCGCAAACCATTACGAGTCTTATAAGCATGTGAGTTCAGTAAGATACCATTTGCAGATCTCAAATTTGGGAGAGAGGAATGAATTATGACAACAGCAGCTTATAGAGCATGCAGCCAGAGAAATAAGAAATTCTTGCTCTAGGTGACAACCAACCCAGTCCAGTTGTAAGTACAATGTACAATGATGAGTTTTGAATGGGACTGACAAAATAAAGCTACAAGTATTATTATAAGCTACAATCAAGACATTAAATGCTCTAACATTTACGTTCTGAAACAAATAAACAATAATCAAAGTGCGGAAGCAATGAGCCAACAGCAATAGATTTCCTAGTTTCTAAAGAAAAATAAGTCAGAAATTTATACAGAATGCCCAATTTTTTGTTTATTGTCTGACTAACATGTTTAATATGTAGTGAATAAGTTAAGCCACAATCCAGCCACACCCCCAAGTACTGCGTAATCTGTTCTATCGCAGCACCATCCCAACCATGAAGCAGTAAATAAGGATTGTCTTTCAACACTAGTGGTGTCCCAAAACTCATTGATTTTGTCTTTTTAGAATTTAAAACCATAGAGTTATTTACAAACCATGCACGCACATTCCTAAAGCTGGCTTCAAGAGCACTAGTCAAATCTTCCAATGATTTTGCCTGGCAAAAAAGTATTATATCATCTGCATACATTATTGAGTTAGAGGATCCACATTGAGTAGGTAATTGATTAACAAATAATGAAAATAACAAAGGGCCCAAAATGGACCCCTGCGGCACTCCACACTCAATTGAGGCTATTTGTGAATCTTGTAACCCAACACGTACAAACTGTTTACGATTAGCTAAGTAATCATTCACCCACAATACTGCACTTTCAATTTATAAGATAATAAACCATGATCAATTAAATCGAATGCCTTGGTTAGGTCCACAAACACCACCCCAATCATTAGGCCATCTTCAAAGCCTCTGAGGACGGTGTCCGTGAACCTGACCAAGGCAGTACCTGTCCCATATCCCTGTTGGAACCCATGCTGCTGTGAACTTAAAATGCTATATAAATCCAACTAAGCCTTCAATTGATTAGATACTTTCTCCAACAATTTACTCAATGTGTTTAGAATAGAGATAGGCCTAAAATCATCCAGAACAGCAGCATATGTTTTTTTAAGGATATGGACAACCCTCGCACACTTCCGGTCTTGTGGAAATTGGCCCGAAGTCAAAGATAAATTAAAAATATAACAAAACAAGTCAACAATAAGGGGAATAGCTAACTTCAGAAACCCAACATCCAAACCTCTCCCACAGTCACAACTCTTATCTTGCAGAGTGCAAAGTAAATCAAACATTTCATTCAGCTCAATTACCCTAAAGTGGAATTATGGACTCTCCACCTGTCCAATCTCCTCACCCACAGATGCATTAAGTAAACCTGACCTATAACTTGAGTAGTCAGAGAACTTAATATTGAATAAATCAGCAATTACTGCTTGATCAGTGATTATTTCATCATTCACCTGCAATTTATCCACCTCACTATTAGTTCTAGGAGAGAAATGATGAATTTACATTCTGCCGAAATGTTTTGGAATCCGACAGGTTAGTTGAAAACTGTTCCCTATAAAATTCTCTTTTGGCACACCTCACCAATTCAGAGACCTTATTTCTCAAATTCCGATAGCAAGCCAGTGAGGCAGATGAAGGGTTACAGTTATAATTTACCCAGGCATGATTCCTCTGCTTAATGTATGATTTAATTTAATCAGTAAACCAATTATTTAACTTGCCTCAAAGTCTAACTGTACGCAAAGGAAAAAAGGTATTTTGGACAGGTAACCAATGATTAAGAAAATAATTCAAGGGGTATAGTTTCTGTTTGAAAAGCTGTACAATACTCCATAATGTGCAATCAATTTTTCTGCTTTTTGAACAGATAAATGAACATAACTACCTAACTGAGCCTTTGGAGTAAGAAATGTGAGCCCTTTAAGAGCCTGGAAATGGTCACAATGTTATCCAGCCTCCCTGCCTAAATGCAATAGTAGTCTTCTAGGGTAGTCCATCATGAAGACTAGTTTTAGTAAAATGTCATCCTATCCATCATGTACTGGTTGACTCTGGGAATGGAGCTAGGACGCATGCTGTAAGGGTAACTCCTCCCAACCCCCCCACCGAGTACATCACAGTTCTAGTCCGAAACCCAGTACATAATGACAGCCTCAGGTCTCTTCAGGCTCCCCCTCAGTGACCTCTTCATTTTGTGCCAGTTCCCATATCATCCATCTAGCGAGATATACCTGGGTCCTATCCTGGACTGCAAAGATCAGGCATTCCATTTCTGAAATTTGGGTAACCACCTCTTCTCATTCACCTACCATGGGGAGAGATGTCTGCAGCCACTTTCTGGTAATATCTTTTGCAGCCACCACTATGTAAATATTCCATAGGTACCAAGGGTCTACCCCTCTAACTCCTTTTGGAGTGAGTCCCAATATCAAATGTTGAAACATGAGGGTCTCCCCTACTGTGATAATGATATGTAATTTGTCCTTCATTTAAAGACATTATAATTGAAGTGCCTGGCAAAACCAAAATATATGGATGTGAGTCACCCTCAGGTCCCTGCATCCCCTCCAGCTTACAGCAGATATCCCAGCATCCCATTTCACCTTTATAACTGGGGTAATAAAGTAATGAGTGTGTACTTTTGATGGAAACTCATGCCATTTAGGAAAACAGGCCATTTTTAAAGTTTCTTGCCAAATTCTCCCCCACTCCTTGGAGGCCACTTGTATCCAGACCAAAGCCTGCCATTTATTTATAATATAATGTATTTGTGTTTCTGTCTCCTTTGTTATGAATTGATACAATAAAGCAACTGCCCCTTTCTGCTGTAAGGTGGACAATAAAAGAGAGAGCTTCAGTTTGTTCTTTATCAACCCCCCCCCCCGTCCACCCCCATTCCAATCCTAAATGTTTAGTGATATAATCTCTAAGTTGAAAATATCTGAGGCAGTCCCCCTGTGGCCCAACCGAATTCAGCTTTACAGGCCTCAAAGGTTTTGATTATATTATCTGCCAGTAACCAAGTGGAATATTGCAAACTACATGAGGCTTGCTTCTTGAACCAAGGATCTATTGTGCCCAGGAGAAACTCGTTATCCCAGGCTAGCCACCTATAATGCGAAAGGTACCCGGCTACTCTATATTTTGTCATATATGTATTCCAGGGCACTAGAATGACCTACATGGCCTCAAATATTTCGAGGGGTCTATCTTGCCTAACATGCTTATCAAACAACATGGCTCAAAGTGGGATAGTCTCCACAGTCTCTGTCTCCATAGATTTCCCATGTAGCTACATATGTAAGATCTCTCCACAGGAGCACTAATTTGACTTGGACTGCAATCCAACAGTCTTCCAATGAGAGAAGGGCCCCCTCCCACATCTTTTCCTTACACCCAAGAACCTGCTACGGACCCTAGGTTTTATCTGCCCCCCCCCAACAAATTTCATAATTTGTTTCTGAGCAGCACCAAATCATGCTGGAAATAGCTGCAATAGGGCACAATGGAACAGTAAAGGTACCTCACTAATAGGTTCATATTCACCACTTGTATTCTTGAATACATAGGAAGAGGTAATAGGGACCACCTCTTGATATCAGCTGCCATTATTTGCAATACAGGGGTAAGATTATCTTGATAATGAAAGGCATTAGTGAATCTGAAATATATACCTAGAAATTTTAATTTTGCCATGCCCCATTTCATAGGGTATTGTTTCTATAATGCAATGGGAGGTCCATAATGAAAGGTAAGGACTTCTGTTTTAGTAGTATTTTGCATATATCTGGAGTGGTGGGAGAATTCCCATGCTACTTCCATAATTCTGTCCAAAGAGGACTGTGGGTGTGTGAGTTACAGAAGCACATCATCTTCACAATGGGCAATTCTGTGCCAACCTGTGTGATTTACTGCAGATATCTACTAAACCAATGGAATCAGTAATAATCTGGCAAAACTGAGAAGAATCAGGCTGCTTAGTTCACCCCAAGATTCAAATACTAATCTGGCAGGAGGTACACAAAACAATGTACTCCTCCCAGTGGGGAGAGTACAAGCGGAAGACTATTTCTTGGGTCTTTAGATTACCCATGATCACTGCACATTACACTCCGACCAGATCAGGTAGATGCTGGAGGGGTTGCGAAGGGAAGGAAAACCAGTTTTATATCTTCTGGGCTTGTCCAGTATTATGTCCTTCCTGGGCGGTAGAAGCAAAGTCTTGCTCAGATATCCTAGATCATAACATTCTGGCCCATTTTGAAAAAGTAATTTTGGGTCTTTTGCTACAGGGGGCACACTCCCTTCAGAACAAATATTTTACCAAATATTGCTGGTGGCAGCACTAAAAATCAGTCACAAAGCACTGGCTGTCACCTTGTGTCCCCACAAGAGGAGAATGGCTCCTCTCATTAAGGAAGTTAGAGTATTGGAAGGTATGTCTGGCGGCATTCGTTTTATTTTTTTTAATTTATATTTTATGCTCCCCAGCAGCTGCTTCACCCCCAGCTCACCCGCCCAACACTGGAACACTCCCCGCTGTGGTACGTCAACCCCACAAGATTAACCCCTCGTGCTGGGGCTGTACTGAGGATGGTAGAACCATGGCACCCTGCAACGGCCATGCCCAGGGCCAGCGACTGAACCAGGTCCTGAGTCACAGGATTTTTTCCTTATATGCAAGTTCCCCACTGAGGGATGTAGCATGCAATGATGCCATGATGCCACCTTGGGCACCCTAGGGAAATGTCAGTGTCTGCCCACCCCTCCACCCCGATCATGACTAGCTCTGGTGATCCCATCCCTAACTCACTGCTAGGAGCCAGGCATGCACCGAGTGCTGTAACCCTCCCCCCTCCCCAGGAGAACAGTCCCTTGGACGCTCATCCTCCTCCTCCCAAGGTCAGCCCTCCAGCGGCCTGAGTTTGCTTCCAAACCCAGATCACTGGTGTCACAAACAGGTGCACAACCGCTGCACTGACAGGCCAGTGGCAGCATTCATTTTAGCTATGATGCCAACAACTTGAATGTTTTGACCAGGTGGCAAAAATGGGATGCATATCCCTCCTAATATATTTCCACCATTCATACAAAAGCCACCCCTGTATCCTAGTTACAGGGTTGTATCTGTCTAATGAGCTTAGTCCCCCCTGTGAACTTCTGTTCTCTTTTGTATGTGATGTATGACTCAGTCTGTACTTTGAATGTATTAGAATTGATTCTCATTTAATGCATTCCTATGTGGCAGTTACAGTTGTGTGTATCAAATAAGGAATACAATGACCATTTGTTTTACTGCAAAAAAACTCAATAAACTAAGAGTTTAAAAAAAGAGGGTGCTGGGGACCTAATGATCCTATGGCATCATCACTGCCACTTGCCATGTGGGAGATCCGATGAGGTTGCTTTGAACTAGAAAAGTTGAAAAGTGGCCCCAGATGCTCTTTTCATCTGGACTGGCTGGATAAACAGTACCAGTGCTTGACTTGTGCCTGATGGGGTGGTACTGACAAAGGTGTTCACCATCAGAATGCGATGAAGCACCTGGTAGCACCACACAGAGCGGTCTGTTACAGGCTCCTGCACACAGCCATGAGGCCATTGGCTCCTGGCTGGACAAAGCTTCAACACAGAAAAATGTGGAAAGCCCATGGACAGAGGAAGGCATTGGGCCATCCTGAATCTCTTACCTTGGTATGTACTTAGTTGGTGCATTGAGAGAGTGCTCCTGCAGCAGGGGATGATGGCAAAGTTCAGGTGAGTTTGGGGGTGGTGGTGAGCAGAGGTTCCTAGGCTTAGAAACTGAAAAGGCAGTTGAGAGAAGTACAGGAAAGGAAGTATAAATGGCAAAAAAACAATCTGAATTGACTTTTGCTAATAAGAACAGTCAGAGCTGGAATGCTGTACTTTATAATGTGGATACAGCCACCATGCAGTGCTTGAAGAAAGGGTTAAACTCTATCATGTCTGAATAGGCATTTCCTGATAAATTTTGTCTCTCTGGTCCCCTGTTCCCCCATCCACCATGCCCAGGCCAGCTGGGGGGGGGGATGAATGCTGGACAGCCCTCTCTAACACTCACAGGGAGCTAAGCACCTCACCTCTGCAATTCGTCTGCTGGCTCCTGCAAGCACCAGCGTGGGATTGGGGGTTCAAATGAACTCTAGAGTCCCAGGTGACAGAGCAACACACTACTGCCAAGTTACTGGGCCAGCCTACTTTTCTTCATTAATCTTCCACATAATATTTCCATTTATTTATTTATCTATTTAAACATTGCTCCAACCTGGCTAACCCCATGAAGGCAGCAGCTTTACTATCACAGCACTCTGGAATGCAATGCACATGAAAGAAGAAGTTTCCTCTTACTTACTGTAAATTCCTTTTCTGTTAGCTCCAATATTGTCAATGGGTATATATAACTACTGGGGTAATGTGCAACCCTACTAGGGGAAATGGCACAGCCCAAAGCTTTGGAATGCTGGGCATGTGAGGATTCTGAGCAGCAGCAACTCTCCAGTCACTAATGTTCTCGCCGTGCCTCAAAACAAGAAATAACTGCCATACTGATCTATCTGAATATGAAAAGCACACAATTAGCTATCTATATGTAACCTTCTTCATACAAATGTATAGGAAGGACTGTCTTACCTTGCTGGAAGATGTCTGGTGATCAGTGGACTTCATTACCTACAGAGAATTGTGGTCCGAGCAACTCTCTTTTCTGGTGATGACAAATGGCTAGTGGAGCCTTGTCTTCCTGAGAGAGACTACAACTTGAAGATCATTCTACAAATTTCTTAACTTGAAACAAGAAAACATAATCATTAACCTGCCAAAAAACTGTATGCAGTGAAAACAATACCGGTAACAAGGAGACACCCTTGGCTAGCTTCAAATTTGAGCCTGTTAAACGTGCATTAAAGCTAGGGTTACCACCTTTTAGAAAGCCAAAAGTGGGACATTTCTTATTGAAACATGATTTTTCGCAGGACAGTACGTAACCTCAACCAATGCAACAGACTTGTTTTCTCTAAATAATCAGAATTGAAGCTAAGCATTGTAGTTTCTTAGTTGCTTCTATTGTTTCTTATCATTTTAAGGTACTTTAGTTACAGTATTATAGTTTTCTGCAACATTTGGTGGGAAATTAGAAAATATTTTTTCTACTATAAAGTCAGGACATGTAGTATTTTTTATGTTTTTGCAGGACACAGCTGCCCAAATCAGGACTGTCCTGTGAAAATCAGGATAGGTGGTTACCCTAGTTAAAGCAGCCACATTGAAAAAACATTTTTTTTCTAAATAATCTCCCTCTTTACCTCCTCTTCTCATCCTCCTGCCAGGCCATGTCCCCCTGCAGGGTTCTCAGCATTCTTGGGGTGTATAGTTCTTGGCCTCTCCCCCCTCTCTCTCCCCCCTCCCCCTGGCATGCCCTGCCCCACTTCTCTCCAACCCCTACCCCCACTCTAACCCCTACCCCTCCTTTCTTCCTCTACATCCGCCTAGCACTTATCCTCATTGCTCTATTTAGCATCTTTTAATCCCCTGTGCTCAGCCTGCCACTTTTTGGTACCCATCTGGCATAATTCCCATGGGTTACCCCCACCTGGGATGCCACTATACAAACTTTCTCTGCATATTGTTCTGTCTGCACTGCTTGCATCATCTTCTATCTCTGGTTATTACATTGCTTTCAAACACTCTCCATACTTAATCTGTCTGTTGCCTCGGATTGAGCTCAATTGTATTAGTACCTCTCTACATGTAATTGTACTACACTGTATGTATTTTATGTTATTATGCTTTTGCTTGTTCTCCCCCACTATGTAAACCCTCCCCCCGGTATGCTTCTGGAATCAAGCTGTTTACAGCTCATGTTGTCTTTCCTGGTGAAACCTTTCAAATAAATAAATAAACAATACAGTGCAGCAAGTAAACAATAGAGGTATGCCTTGGTAAATTTATAATTAGGGTCTATAATCAAACAATGGACATCCCCCGCTGGCATACCGAATAATATTCTCCCACAGGAGCAAGGCTCCTGGGCAGGCCCCACTGACAATATTGGAGCTAACAGAAAAAGAAATTATGGTAAGTATGAAGAAATTTCTTCGTTCTGTAGTGCTCCACATTGTCAATGGGTATACGGTACTACTGGGTCCTAATACACAGTACCCAGAAAAACCGGAAGGGGAGAATATTATCCCATATGTTAATTACGTACAGGAAGTTTACCTGCACATTGCTGCTTGCAACACTCTGCGACCAAAGGCTGCGTCAGCAGAGCTTTCAACATCCAATTTGTAGTGTTTGATGAAAGTGTGGATGGAGGATCACGTAGCTGCCTCACATAACTCTAAAACACATGCTTCAACTCTTTCCACCCAGGAGGTAGCCATAGCCCTGGTGGAGTGAGTCTTGATGAGAGCCAGAGGCCTCTTTTTTACTGCATACTGCAACATAAGCCTTGACAACACAGGCCCTCACCCACCTAGCTAGGGTGGCATTGGAGGCTTTCTGACCCCACTTGGCCACTCCAAAAAGGACAAACAAGGAATCTGATTTCCAAAACTCAGCCACCCATTTAAGGAATGCCCTAATGGCCCGTTGCAAATCCAACTTGTGCAAATCTTTCTTCTTTGGGAGAGACAGTTGCAGACAGAAGGACAGAAAATGTATTTTCTGGTTCTCATGGAAGGCCATGGGAAACTTTGGGATGAATGACGGAACTGTTCTGAGCACTTCCTTGTCCTTATACATGACAATGTATGCTTTTTGTGAGACAAGGCCTGAAGCTCACCAATCCTCCCGGCTGAACACATAGTAACCAAAAAACATACCTTGTAAGACATTACACGTCCAGTGGAATAGATGACAGCGGCTCGAAAGGCTCCTTACAGAGAGCATTCCAAACCAGATTTAGTTTCCATGGGGGAACACGGGATCTGAACAGAGATCATCTCCTGCTCACAGCCCACAGAAAATGAATAACCTCTCCATTAGTCCCCAAAGACATACCCATGGATGCTCCAAGGGCGGACACCTGACTTGTCAGGGTGCTCATGGACAAACCCTTCTCCACTGCTTCCTGCAGCAAATCAAAAATCTGCAGGACTGAGACCTTGGAAAGATGAATATTTTTTCCCTGGCCCAACCAGGAAAGGTAGTCCATACTCAAGCATAAGCTGTGGAAGTGGAAGTCTTCCTGGCAGCCATCAGGGTTTCTACTTCTTTCTTAGAGAAACCTAATTTTAGGAGTCTCCTCCTTTCAGGAGCCAGGCTGCAAGCTGCATCACTCCTGGATTTGGGTGCAGAATGGGGCCCTGAGAGAGAGAGAGAGAGAGGGCCCCTGCACTGGAAGGCAAAAGGGGGCTCGCTAAGCTAGGTTCACTAAGTCTGAGAACCATAGTCTTCTGGGCCACTCCAGAACTATTATAAGAAAGCTTCCTCTTGAGTGTCTTATTTTGCATATGACTTTGGGGAGTAGTGGAAGCACAGGAAAGACATACGCCCTGTCGAAGCTCCACTCCTGAGTCAGGGTGTCCACTGCTTCCACCTGTGGAAACTGGTAATGGCTAAAAACCTTGACGTCTGAGCACTGTGGCTGGAGGTGAACAGACTGATCTGAGGCTGACCAAAACTTTGACACAGAAGGTCGAACACTTCCGGGTTCAACATCCACTCCCCTGAATGAACATTTTAGCGGCTTAGCCAATCAGCCTGAATGTTCAACTCCCCTGCCAAGTGGACTGCTGACAGAGAGAGAGAGAGAGAGAAGGTTCTTCTCTGCCCACAGGAGGAGATCAATGGCTTCTTTTAGCACCTCTTTGCTCTTTGTGCCACTTTGATTGTTTATGTGCACCACTGTGATGGCGTTGTCTGACCTTATTTTCACTGCTTTTGACTGTAGTAGACTTTGAAACCAAAAAAAGTGAGGCAAACTGCCCTCATCTCTAGAACATTTATGTGGAAATGCTGTTTCTGCACTGACCAAGTTCCCCAAGTGGGCAGTTGGTTTAGGACTTCCCCCCAACAGGACAGGCTGGCATCTATTGTCAGAATCAACTCTGGAGGGAGCTCCAAAGGAACTCCTTTGCTCAGATTCTACAAACTCACCACCAACTCAGAGCGCCACAGTTGAGGAGAGAGGGAAATCCTGGCCTGATAATCCTCCAAGGTCAGATCTCAGGCTGACAGCAACCCCATCTATAAAGGCCGCACGTGAAGGCGAGTCCACAGAACTAGGTCTATCATTGCCATCATGAGGCTCAGAATTAATAGCAGGCAGAGGGCTGAAGCCGATGACTGAGCCAGTGAACGTCTTTCAATATGGTCTCCTTTCTGGATGACAAAAGGAAAATCTTCCCCTGGTTCATCTTGAATATTGTTCCCATGTGTTCCAGGGTCTGAGATGGTTCAAGTGAGCTTTTCTCTTGATTCACCACCCAGTCATGGGACTCGAGCATCTCCAGAGTCCTAAGCACTGATCGCCTTGCCAAGGTCACCGACGGTGCTCAAATAAGCAGGTTGTCCAGATGAGGATAGACATGATGTCCCTCTTGTCGGAGTTGAGCCACCAGGACTATGAACACTTTGGAGAAGGCTCTGGGGGCTGTTTCAGATCCAAAAGGAAGTGCCCTGTACTGGAAATGTTGGCCCAGTACTGAGAACCTGAGAAACCACTGATAAGACTGACAGATGGGAATGCAAAGATACACATCTGTCAGATCTATGGAAGCTAGGAAATCCCTCAGCTGAACAGCTTGAGTGACTGAACGCAGGAACTCCATCTTGAAGGTCGTGTTGAATGCAGGAACTCCATCTTGAAGGTCGTGTTGTGCACAAACTTGTTCAGATGTTTCAGATCCCAAATGGGCCTGAACCCCCCCCCAACTTCTTGGGAACTATGAAACAGATTAAATAGAATCCCTGGCTTTGCTTGCTCAGAGGAACCATCACACTTGCTCCGATTTGAATGAGATGGATCAGGGTCTTTGATGCCGCTTGCCTCTTTACAGGGTCCTTGGGAACCAGGGATGGCAGACAATGCCCCCTTGAGGGGTATTGTTGAAAATTTGATTGCAAAGCCTACGGTTAGAATTTCTAAAACCCATGCATCTGAAGTTATCTGAGCCCATCTTGGTTAAAAATCGTGCAGCCTTCCACCAAGGGCAGAGATGGGCTTGTGTACCCTCGTTATAAAGCACCAGGTTTTTGCCCCGGGCCTCCAGAATGGCATCTGGTAAAGACCCTTTGGTTACTGTAGCCCTTATTACCAGAATAGCCTCCTCTATTTCTCTGGTTACCGAAGTTCCAAAAGGGATGAAAACCTCCTTGAAACTGCCTGAGCCAGCCGATTCCTTGACTTTGTGGGCGGATGTTTTATTTATTTATTTGTACATTTCAGATTTACAACCTTTGAGTCAGAGACTCGTTTACAAAGGTACCTCATCACAGAGAGGACAAACAGTGTTACATAGTTAAAGATACAAATAGTGTTACATAGATTAGATGCAATCATATTTACAATGGTTACACATGAGCAACAAGGGGAACACTCCCCTGTCATACATTACAATATAAGCAGAGAATAAATGACATGTGATGTAGGAGCAACTAAAGACTGCCCTTGAGCCAGGCTACAACATAATGATGACTGGTGACTGCTGGTGCAGGATGTAAAACAGATGTCCTGTGGGGTAGTGGACTACGGAGCTGGTGAAGAAAGGGAAGTGGAGGGGTATCTGGGTATGCTGTCCAGTGGACATTGTCAAAATTTGGAATGTTCTGGTAGGCTAGGCCCCACAGGAGGTCCAAGGAGGGGATGGGAGAGAGTTACAGTTTGTTACTTTTACAACAGCGCGCGTCGAAAAGGTGGTTACAAAGGGTGGTCTTAAAGGGACCAATTTTGGGAAAGTTGGATGTGGCCTTACGCTGTTGCTTTGACACTGGAAGGTGGCCCTTCTTATCCTGGATAGCCTTTAAAATATCACCCAGGCCAGAACCGAACAACAAACCTCCCTCAAAGGGAGATTAAACAGCTTAGTCTTTGAAGCTTGATCAGCAACCCAATGCCTAAGCCATATACCTCACATGGCAGAGACAATGTGATAGGTGGAGCGAGCAATCATACACAAATTCTCCTAGAAAAGTGGAGGCCATAGCAACCAATTGTAAAATGCTTGCTCCCACCAAATCAGGGGGAAGGAAGCTGGCTAGGATGATAGCCCACAAATTCAAAGCTCTGGCCACAATAAATGAAGCAAAAGAGATATGAAGATTTGCTCGATTGGAAACTAAAACCCTTCTACATGTGGCATCCACTCGTCATGTCAGTCTGTTAATGCCACTGACACTTCAATAGGGGTAGTGGTGTGTTTGACAGAATTATGCATTGCCTTGTCCGCTGGGGAGTGTCCTGCCTGTGAATTTTTTCCTCCTAAAAAGGGCAATACCAAGCTTTTGATTTTGGCACAGACTTTCTTTTGTCCACCCCTGCCCATTCTTGTTCAACAATTTGGCCACAGTGAATAAAGAAAGCTCAAGAAACATCCTGGAGTGGAGAAGGACGCAGACAGAATAGGATAGATGTCTACTGTCTCTATAGATTGCTCCTCCTTGAGCTCTAAGGACCTACATACCTCAGCTATCAGGAAGGACAAGGACTTCGTATCAAACAGAGGAAGGATAGGAATCTTAATGTTTGACTCAGTTCACTCCTCTTCTTCCTCCTCCGCAGACAGGTAGTCCTCCTCATCATAAAGTAGCTTCACAAAGTCAAGATTTTCCCCCAAGATCCCCAATATCTTCTTCCTGACCCTCTAAATAGTCAGGGTCGGGGTCTGCCTTCATATCTGTATCCACACCTCTGTCTGACTGGGACACACCTGGACATGCCTGTGTGGGCTCCCCCCAATCTGAAGGACCTGGTTTGGGGTCAGGTGTATCTGGTGGGATGTCCTGCAGAACATCAGGGCTCAGAAGCTTTCCTAAGAGCAACAATAAGGATTTACACAATTCTGCTTTGCCACTGCCAACTGAAGAACCAGGTTCCCCTGTCCCCCAGCTTGAAGGGCCAGCTAGGGGGAGCTGTAAGAGACATATCTGCTTGAGTAACAGTGAGGGCAAGAGGAACCCATGGGTGAGGGTCTCATCATCCTTTACAGATCTTACATCTTGAAAGTTAGTTAATGGTCGCCAATAAACCATGGTGCCAAAATTAGGCCGGATTATGGCTGGGACGTAAAAGTAATAGGTCCTTTGCTGAGTGTTTACACACACACACACACACACACACACACACACACATATATATATATATATATTTATATAATCTTATAGGGGCACAGTTGTGCCCCTATAGATAGGGTTGAGTAGCCTGTTTAATGTTAAACCTCAAATTTTACACTTTAATAACTCTGCAACTGATGAATGGATTTGCACAAAATTTGGTATGTGCTGTCCTGTGGGGCAGATCTCTTGACATGGCAAGTTTCATTTGGGTTGGATGTGCGGATTCTGAGATCCAGATGGTGCAAAAACCTTAAAAGGTGCCACTTTTTGCAGTTTTGTCCTCGTCACCTTGTGCCCAGATGGTGTGGAATTTTGATGTGAATTTTTTATGGTAGAAACAACTTGGGTAACAGAACTGCAACACTTTGTTTGGTGAAAAAATATTAATCTGTTGCAAAGTTATTTAGTTTTTAAGTTCCCACTATTTCCTATAGGAAGATCACTTGTCAGTGTTAGTGGCTCAGTAGGTAGCACACTCACCTCTGAGGCTGGGAGATCAGAGGGCTGTGGGTTCAGTTCCCACAGCTGGCACTTGGGTTAATATCCCAATACTGACACTGTAGTGCAGCATGAGGGGGGTGCTGCACCTCTGAGGTGCCGTCTTTCGGAAGAGATGTTAAACCGAGGTCCCGTCTGCCTGGATTGGTGGTAGTTCAGGTGGATGTTAAAGCTCCCACGGCACTTATCGAAAAGAGTAGGGTATTTTCCCCGGTGTCCTGGCCAAATGTACCACATTCACTAAAAAAATACCACCAACAGCTTAATCTGGTTCAGTTTCAGTTGCTTACTATCTGTATCCCACGGTTGCCCCTGAAAAAGGGACTTCTAGTTCCAGTGGGCCTACCGGGTCAACAAAATTCAATAACTAGAATAAATAAATCACTCTCCAGTATAGAGGTTAAAAGTTTGACAAAGGATTGATCTCGCAAAAAAGGATTCTTTCTCGTGAGATCCATTCCTTTTTCATGAGGAAAAATTCCTTTTGTGAACTGCCTTCCCCCATGTTCTCTGTATGAGGACAGCAGATTTTCTTAACTTCTGCAGCTGCAACTGAACTCCTGCTACCGGCTGCAATGGGAGTTGTGAGCCACCCCTCCATTTCCCTGGTGTTTGGTGGTGCGACCCCCCCACCCAGATACACACACACACTGTCCCCATAAATAATAGCTTCCTTGGTGTCTAATGGCACCCCACCCTCTGATCGTCATCCCCGTTTGAAGTTAAACAATTTTTATTGGTTTACACAAACACACTACATAATTTAAAAAACAACAGCTAAACGAGACAGCACATACAGTAGACAAGCATATTCTGGGTCACAGTCACTACTATCAATATTATCATTTTAACCCTTTAGTAGTACATCTCTTACACATTGTGCTTTAAAATGGAGCCTGCTTCCCCCCCTTCATTGTTATGCATGTATTAATTTATATATTACATGATGTTTAGTGGAATCCCTCCCACCCACCGATCACTGTCCCCCTTATACATTTATACTGTATATTCCCTTGTGTCTAGTGGCACCCCCTCACCCTCCAATCACCTTCCCCATTTGTGGAAGGGACATTGAGGAGCCCACCCCCAGTGTCCCAGAGATAGTTTAATAATGTTATTTGTACCTGCAATAGGAAAATCATCCTCCAATGTCTTTTTTTAACCTGAAACAAAGAAAAAGGTCCCTCGTCGTTGCCGCTGACCCCTCCACATCCCCACCCTCCCACTGAGCAACCACCTCCCCACACCCCCTTACCCTATACTTACCAGTCGATGTAGAATTCTGTCATCTGTGCATGTCTGCACGCTTCAAAGCCGAACCACAAACTGAGGAATAAAGGTAATTGCCATATAATGTATTTCAATGGCGTTTTGAACTTATGTTCATAACTCTGCTATTTTAAGGAATTTTTTCACCAAATTTTCAACATGGGGTTCTTGGAACCCCACCTCATGAACACTGGCACTGTCCTTTCATAAACTGGGCCTGGAAGGTGATTCTGTGGTCGCTGCGCAAAATCACCTTTTAGGACTGAATAATGAAATTTCACTACCAGTGTTCATGAGGTGGGGTCTCAAAAAGGACATGTTGAAAATTTGTTGAAATGATTCCTAAAAAAGGTCGAGTTATAAGCGTTCATTGACATTTTTCTATTCACGCACATAACTTTGGTCATTTTTAATATTGACTCCAAATTTTCAACGTAGCCATTTTTCACACCACCTCATGAACACTACAGCTGTCATTTTTCACATCCTGTCTGAAATGTGTTTTCTCACCTGTGGTGGGGAATGGCATTTTGGCATAGATTTGAAAATGTTCCCCTATAGGGTTTATGAGGTAGGGTCATAAGAAGATAATGTTGAAAATTTGGGGTCCAAATATGAAAAAATCCCAAAGTTATGACCATTCATTGTAATTTCGCTATGCAGGCTCATAACTTTTGAAATTTTAAATATTTTGACCCCAAGTTTTCCACATTGCTTCTTATTACCCCACCTCATGTATATCATAGCTGTCATTCTTCAAATCCTGTCCAAAATGTGTTTTCGCACCTGTGGCATTAAACGGCATTGCGGTTGTGCAGAATTATGTTTTGGTGGGGATTCCAAATTTTCTGTACCAGGTACATGAGGTGGGGTAATAAGGCGGCTATGCTGACAATTTGTTCATTGCTGTCCTATAAATGGAAGTGCAGGGCCCAGATGGCCCTGTGCTTCCACCGTAACATATTATATATGTATATATACACACATCTACAGAGGGATGGGAGCGCTGGGTCCAAAGGACCCTGTGCTCCCACAGTAAAATAAGGATACTATTACACTACCTCAAAAAGTAAAGAAATAAGTTGCAAAAACACTTTTTTAATGCTCCAGTTACGGTTAAAGCAACAAAAGTTGGAAAATAAGGCCTTGGGCTTCTTAAGCCTAACCCTCACCCCATTATCATAAAGTCTACTCATCTGACCTTATTTACAGATGAAATGGGGTGAGTATTAGGCTTGAGAAGCCCAAGGCACACTCCACACTTGCTCTCCTGCCTGGTTTGGGAGGGTGGGGTGTTAGGTTTTTTTTTTTTTGTTTAACCAGGAATAGCACACTAAGCTGAAAGCTTTTTTACAGGTGTGACCTGGGAGCACAGGGAACTTAAATGACTTGCTTAGGGTCATACAGTATGCAAGTGGAAACTGTGGGATTCAAACCCAGGTCTGGTCGATGTCACCAGATTTGCAGCTCAGAGCCTTAAACCACTGCACTATACTGCCTCCTTAGAAATCCTAATGCCTAATTTCCTAGCTTTTCTTGCTTTGACCTTAACTGGAGCATTAGTGAAGTTTTTTGCAACTTTATATACAGAGTCTCACCTCCACAGAGCTCAAAAGAACAATCAGACGCTCCACAGATGCACCGGTGTGAGCATTCTTGAGAAAATGAGTATCAGGCAGCAGAAAGGCAGAGCTGCGCATCTGTTTTGCTGTAGAAACTCTCACAGGCACGTGTGTGACATCACGGCATTGTGCGTGACGTTGTCACGTTGATGGAAGGCAAATGTTTACACTGCAGGTGCACAGAGGCACACTGAGGACATTTTTAAACTGACAGGCGTGCACCCAACCTAAAAAAAATGATAGACTGGACGGCGGAAAAAACTAACAGCTCGGGAGAGCTGAAAAACCTGCCAATAGAGGTTAAGCCTTACTCGAAACACGTGACAAAATGACTGCACAGAAAAATACCTTGTTAAAATAAAGAGCTGTACTGCTGATAGCAGCAACTGGATTCCAGGGCTATGCCACTGGCAGAATTAAAATGGAAATGCCTCTAAAAAGGGCAATTCCTCAGGAGAAAACCACACAACAAATAACAGAAATCAATACAAAATAATCTAAATACTGAGGGAGGGAGTGGTTTGGGGGGACCAATGCCCAAACAGATGATAGGGACCCTCCCCGCCAGAGCCCAAGCCTAAATATTCGCAAACAAGAAAAGAAGAACACTTGCCTGTGGTACCCTTTTTTTTAATAAAATGGAGACCATAAAAATACAACACCCTAAATAAAAGGCAGCCGTGGCCCCCAATCCAGTCACTAGAAAGGGAAACGGCAAGTTATTCAATTTGAAAGCTGCAGCTTAAGAAGCATGATTTCAACTTAGGGGTGATCCCTCTCACCAGGCAGTCCCAGAATTGCAGCCCCAAACTAAAACAGCTTAAAGTTTCTTCAGAGAAAGGCTTGATGGATGTTTCCCTGTGTGTGGCACAGCATAAATTGGAGAGTTGCTGCTGCTCAGAATCCTCATATGCCCAGCATTCTAAAGCTTTGAGCTATGCCATTTCCCCTAGAAGGGGTGTACATTATCCTAGCAGTTATGTATACCCACTGACAATGTGGAGCAATACAGAAAAGCACTGTATAAATGTAAATTCTTCTTCTTCATCATCTTGTTTTAATGGGGATCCCAGGGAGGACTATGGTCACAAACAGTGCAACAGTACCTCCAGGTGTGGTACAATTACATCAGTAACCATATATACAAAATATTTACAAAGATATACAATGTAGAAAGAATTAGCATAGGAATACACAATTTACAGTACAACCCAGTCATGCACTAATAAGCAAGTTCAAAAGTATGAGGCTACTGTTTTAAGGTTATATACCTATTCATTTACTTTTATTATCATTCTTTTGACAATTAATGAAACTAAATAAACAGGTAAATAACTTTAAAACCCTAGCCCCATGCTTCTAATGTTATTTAGTTTCACTAATTGTCAGTCTCTTAGAGGAACTGGAATGCTCAGTGGATTGGTAGGTGGGTTAAGGAGCCTTTCACTTCTAGGTCACTGGTTCAAATCCAGCCCAGATCAGTAGTGGTTGAAACTCATCACCTGAGGGCTGTTCAGTGGCCTATGTAAAATAAGTTGTGGTGGTCTCAGCCCAGTTCCCAGTGGGCAGAGGTCCAAAATACAAAATCACCAACACAGTTTGGCACCCTTAAGGCAGTTTCACATGACAGGCCAAGGACTGAATGTGCATGGAGTCTGAACTAACCTCGCAGGCAGTCCCTCCA
The DNA here is from genome assembly GCA_016271365.2 of Neoceratodus forsteri. Lineage (NCBI taxonomy): Eukaryota > Metazoa > Chordata > Ceratodontiformes > Ceratodontidae > Neoceratodus > Neoceratodus forsteri. The sequence continues at coordinate 77,092,274 of JADMNL010000030.1, forward strand.
TGACAGGGTTAAGGCACATTGGAGGTGCCGTGTGGGGAAGCTTGCACAGGGATTGCCCGTGCTGTATCTTCTACATATACAAACAGAGGGCGTCCATTTTCAGTGTTGTCAATCCAGCACCTTTCATGAGCACTAAATCCATACAAAGAAAATAAATAATACAACAAATAACTAAATCAGTAAACAAACACTGTAATTGTCATTCGCTAGCTGACTGCCTATCCTCCCTTCCTGCGCTTATCCTTACCCCACCCATCTATCCCTCTGGTTATGCAAATCCCCACACTTTTCTTACTCCCAGATGATGTCAGCTGCTGGTTGAGCTGTGTTCTTTAAGTAACTCACTCCTGGAAAGATGCCAGGGAGCACCAAAGCAGCACTGAAAATGCATGACACCACAATGTTGGCATCCTGATGAAGGGTGGGCGTTGAACAGGAAGAAAATCCCCAGCATGAAGTAAGATGACACCAGAGTACTTGTGAACCCAGCTTTGCTGACTGACCACCCCACAGATGGATCTCCTGAGAAGGGGTGCTGACCCAAAAGTCCAACCACCGGGGGGGGGGCATATAGCCATGGGTTCTCGAGTAAGTGGCAGAGATAGTGATATTGGATATGGGAGGTAACTCAGAGGGTAACAGGAGCAGCGCTGGTTTAACAGAAGAACTGTGACTTATTAAAAAAGTGATACAGTTGCTATATTATGTAGCTCAACGGTGATAGAATCTCAAACATTTAGGGTCCTATACATAAATAATTGTTCTCCTGCTTTTTTTCTTGACTAATGATAATTTAAGAAGATCAGTACCCTGTAGACAAGGATATTGAGTCATTTTAGCATGCATATTAATAGTCTCTAGTGCTGTTTATCCTGAGTTACTTTTTAAAATAATCTTTCCTTAACTATCATGGCATGTTGGTTCATGGCACAAAGCTTTCTGTCCATTTCTGCTCATTTCCCTGGGAAGTTAAACCTCCTATAGCCTATTTTGAAAACTGGAGGTGATAATCCTGGTGTCCTGTCCAATTTTCCATCTCTCAACCAATGGAACAAGTTACTAATGCAATTGTCTATATCAATGTATGGGATGCTGCTGCTGTTGCTGCTGCTGACTCAAATACTGTACCTGCTGTATTCTCTAGCATACGTTTTCACTTCACTTTAGGAATTCAGTTCATTGCCTTGTTGAGTATGGCGACACACATCTGAAGAACACTACATCAGTCTAAACAATATCATATATCATTGTGCTGCATGAGATAAATGGCCAGACTGCCATTCCATTCCCTTGCAATCCATGACAGATTTTCTCACCAGTGATCTCCACTAATGCTTCTGAACTTCATGCACTCCGGAAAGCTACTTCTGTCTCTCCCTATAAGTAAGTCTTTCAGTGCTTCAACTCTGTTTACATGACAGGATAACGGTAATGGCAATCTGACTCATCTTACATGGTATCATTCTGACCCACCACTGGAGGGAGCCGTTCTGTAGGCATCTTTGCTGTGAAAGAATTGAGTTTTGCCTTATTTTCATGTATTGTTTCACCCAATTTCATCTATAAACCTAAATGAGGCTTCAGACAAATATTTAAAAATTACACAGGAATCTGGGCTATAGACAACTTGACATCATGGACTCAAACAGCTGTTCACGTTTAATGATTTCAGTTTAACTATGTGTGGTGTCCCACCCACAACCGGGAAGCAAAGTGACTCTGAAATATCACATAAGTAGCATACTAATAAAATTGATTTAATTTCCAGTTTAATAAATAAAGGCTATGCATGACTTGACCAAAGATATGCAAACATTTTTTTTACAGTTTTTATACCCAAGATAGCCTCGGTTGAGATGCAACTGGGATCTTGTCCATTTTTGGTACTCGTGGAGCCAGGTCAACTTGGTTCATCAGCTTTGAGCTGCAATACCATTTTTGGACGGTGTTGCTCTCGAGGCTGTAGATAAGGTGAGGAGTCTAGGGGTCACTGTGGACTCCAAGTTAACATTAGAACATATGGGGCTACATATTCAGGAAGGTGCTAAACTGCAGCACAAACCAGTGTGCTGTGCTTGCGCCCAACCCACAGGGTGATATATTCAGTAGGACAGTGCACCGGCATTATCCGTCTGAATATAGGGCCATGTCAGTGCAGCGCTAAGACAAGCTGCACTGCCCTCACATGAACCTGGGTTGTATGCAGACCACAGGGCTTTGCACCCTTCCCCCAACCAGACAGCACCAGGCGTCGAAGTGCGATATTCAGCTGTAAAATGCAAATGAGCCCACAGGGTATGCAAGGCACTAAGGGGCCATATGGGTGGCCATTATGGGCTCATTTGCATGGAAAGCAGTGTCGGGTTTGCGCCCCTCCCATGGTTGCCTATCATGTCAGTCATGGTGGTGGTTGGTCCCCCCACACACCCCAAATGCCCATCCCCTCTATGCTAATGTACTCCCTGGTGTCTAGCAGCACCCCCTCGGTCACCTGCCCCAGTAATGTAAACATCCGCCCTGGTATCTAGTGACACCCGGCCCTCCAATCACCTATCCCAGTAGTTATCACATCCTCCCTAGTATCTAGTGGCACCCCCACCCTCTGATCACCCATCCTGGTATTGATGGAGGTCTTCCTGGTGTCTAGTGGTACCCCCCACCCTGTGATCACCCACCCCAGTAGTTAACATGTCCTCCTTGGTGTCTAGTGGCACCCCCCACCCTCCAATCCCCCACCCCGGTCTGATCTCATGTTGCCCTGGTGTCTAGGGCCCTCCCTCTCTGATCCTCCAGCTCCATAATGCATATGTAGTCCTTGGTCTCCAGTGATACCACCCACCCTCCATATACCCATTCCCAAATGCTGAGGTTGTCCCTGGCATCCAGTGGTCCCCCCCCAGACTGTGAACGATGATGGGTCAGTGATCCTTCCTACACTGCCTGCACCCAGAACACTACCCAGCCAACCCCCCCATACCTGTGAAGGCAGTGCCATGTGGGGAGCCTGATATGATGACTGACACAGCCCTCCTCTGACCTCCTCAGCCTGCTGCCTTAGGAGATGACAGGACGCACATGTACAGTATACATTATGTGCACATGGCACTGTGTTGAAAGGTATGGAGGGGTTGACTGGGTGATGTGCTGGGTGAGGGCAGTGTGGGAGGGGGTTGCTGAAACACCATTGTTTACCAATCCAGTTGGTGAACTGCAGTCAGGAGGTCCACTGGATGCCAGGGACTACTTCAGCATTGCAGGGATGGGTGTACAGGGGTGGGAGGTACCACTAGACACCAGGTACTACATATGCATTACAGGGCTAGAGGGTCAGAGGGTGGGGAGGGTCCCTAGACACCAGGGCACCATGACACTGGACCAGGGTGGGTGATCAGAGGGTGTACGGATGCCACAGGACACTAGAGAAAAAGCAAGCAATACAGGAGCAGCTGATCAAAGGGCGGAGGGGTATCACTAGACACCAGGGAGGATGTGTTCACTACCGAGGGGGGTGCCGCTAGACATCAGGGAGGTCATGTTAACTACTGGGGTGGGTTATCTGAGGATGGAAGGGACCATTAGATGCTAGGGCACCGTTTCAACAGGATGGAGTTCAGGGGGTGGCGGTTGCAATGATGCAGTCCTCCACCAGGGCCTTGCACCCTGTTAAGACTAGGTTTGCAAAGGTGGTAACTAGCACCTGTTTGGTTGGCATTTACCACCAGTTCAAACCTCTGAATTTGCTGCTGTACCTGTATGTGGGGGGGGCCCTTATTCGCATGGGCACAGTGGTATGTTGGAGCTCGGGCACTAACAGGTTTTGCCCACACTGTGGGGGTCTCTGAATACAGACCCCACTCATGAATTGGGAACAAACCCCAGTTACCACGGCCAAACACCCTGTAGTACCCATGCTAACTTTTGAATATCTGGCCCCTGTCAGGGGTCTAAGCCCATCTGCATATTGTACACAGTGTATCACCCTTTCTGACTAAGCCCATCTACACCATGCAATAAAGGTGGTAAAACATAATTCTTCATGCCAGTCTGGAATTTAACTGTTTGGCTTTTAATGGCAGCAATGTCTGCCTGGTTCCAGATGGACATGTCAGATCTGAAGAGTCCAGATATGGTGCCAGCTGCACCAGTGACATCAGCAGTGGCACGCCTCCTGCGTGATAAGGAAGTTTTGTTATTGGAGTTAGGTCTAGACCTAAATAATCCTAAGTGTTCAGTAGTGTGTGGACCAGCCACAGGGTCTTGTGTGCATGTTTGATATATAGCAAGACTATCTAATAACATGGTGCTGAAAAACCTAGAAGTGTTAGTTTTAGAACACATACCAAATTCAGCCATATTGGAAGGAAGGTGACAGTGAGACCACTAGGTGGTCCAGGTTTCTGTGTGGGACAGTCAGTAAGTTCTGCTTTAGTAGGGGATACTACAGACTGAAACATAGCTGCTGTAACTATGTAATTGCGAACTCAAATGTCTCTTGCAGAGTCTTCTAGGTATTTATCACAGAAGTTGGGATCAAGCAAAGCAGTAAGATTGTATAGACCAGAATGTTTGTAATTGGCTTGGCAGATAGACAGGGTGCCATTTGGGGTGATTCTGGTATTATGCCAGCCTTGGAAGGTGCCTTTGTAAAGGTGGGCACCAGGAAGTCTCTGTCCATGATTGTCAGTTTGCCATTCAATTTGGAGGGATGATTTGTCAGGTGCCACAACCATGGAGGTCAGATAGGCATCTATGCCTTCCGGAACAGTGATTAATTTGTTGGGAACATATATGCTGACTCCTACAGGGATGATTGTGGTGGGTTTGCTTTGTGGGGTGTGATATCTTCCTTCTGAATGGTCAAGAAGTGCAAGGAGTTGCCTTAGATGTTGGTTGTAGTCGGATATAGTTTTCATATTCTTGCCATGGACAAAGAGTAGCGCTTCTAGAAGGAGGATCAAATGCAAGATAGCCATCTTGCATGGTACCTGTAAGGAAAAAAGAAAAGGTCAGTAGGTACTATTCTGCCCAATGGGGTTAGGATAAGTAATTATTCTCCTTTGTACAATTTGAGCTGATTAGCATGCAGCCATTTATCAGTAGGTTTCTTCTGACTGGTAAGTCTGATTTTGTAGACTGCGGGACTGAGTTTGTTAATGATGGGGTAAGGTCCTTCCCACTTACTGGAGAAAGGATGAGTAGGGTGTGCAAATCTGAGTACCATTACCTGGTCTCCAACTTGCCAATCCACTTCTTGTGCATGTTTGTCAAAGTGAATCTTAGATTGCTGTTGGGCTTTGCCCATATAATGTGCAGCGTACAAGTGGGTTTTGATGATGTCATCTCTCAGTTTTATGACATATGTGACCACGGACACTCTGTCTGCAGTGGGTGTATTCAGATCAATCAACAGGTGCTCAGGTAATCTCATGGTTCTACCAGTCATCACCTCAAAGGGTGTGAACTGGGTGGTGGCTGAAGGAGTACCCCTAATTTCCATGAGGAGTAAAGGCAAAAAGGAATCCCAGTCCTTGGGATTGTCCTCAATGAATTTGGATAGCATTTGCTGTAGCCGTCTGTTGACTCTTTCTACCTGACCTGGAGATTGAGGGTGGTAGGGAATGTGAAACTTCTGGTGTACACCAAGAAATTTGAGCGTTTCTTACATCAACTCACCTGTAAAGCTGATTCCTTGATCAGAGACTATCTTAATAGGTAGGCCCTGCCTGGAAAACAATTGTTCTACCAGGACTCTTGCAGTTCCCTTCACTGTGCATTGTCGAGTGGGAAAAGCCTCAACCCATATGGAGAACAGGTTAGTGACCACAAGGGCGTACTTGTTGTTCCTGCCAGTGGTGATCAGAGGGCCAATGAAATCAATTTGAATTGCATGCCAGGAACCAGATTGTCTCTGGAGAAGTAATTTAGCATTTCTTTTGGTTGGGGCAGGATTGTTCTGCGCACAAACTAAACAGTTGTGGATGTAATGTTTAACATCCCTAGTGATGCCAGACCACCAACCTACAGATTTCAGTCTCGGGACTGTATTTTCCACCCCCTGGTGTCCACCAGTCAGAGTGTTATGGACCTGACGAATGAACTAAGATCACAGTGTTTCAGGAACTGTCCACAACCTCAGGCTGATACCATATCAGCATGTTTTCATGTGATGGATGCAGTTTGTCTGCATATCTTTTGTATGGGTTGTTGGTCGGCAGTTCTTGTTCAGTTGCTTTGTCTAGGAATCTGAACACCTCTTTCAGCTGAGGATCAGATTTTTGTGCTGTGGACAAGCCCAGTGGCACAAAAGATTCAGTTTTCTTTTTTCTCATAGCAGGTATGTGTATAGCTGCCAGAGCTACAGGGTGAGCCATATCCCTCATGTGCCCCCCTCCCCTTGAGCACCCTCTTTTGCAAGAATGTCTGCTCGATCATTGAAGACGTATTGTGGAACAGATTTTGAGTGGGCCTTCACCTTGTGAACAAACAGCTTGTGCTTAAACTGTTGTGTCAGACTGTGAATATATACATAGAGTGCTTTGTATTTCACAGGGATGCCATCAGAAGATGTGAAGGAGTTCTTCTCCCAGAACGGCAAGAATTCAGTCCGAGAGCAACAGACCAGTTAGAGTCTGTAAAGATGATGGCATCTGTGGTACCATGGTGTATCAGTTCAAACGCACAAGCCACAGCTGCCAATTCTGCATAATGAGAAGACACAACACTGCAGCGTTTGGACATGTGGACAATGTTACCATTAGGGTACATGATGAGCACTCCAAATCCAGCTATCTGTTTTCCTTGGTAGCATGAGGCAAAACCATCAGTAAAAACATGACACAGGGAAGTGTCAGCAAAGAGTTTTGGAGTAGTGGGAAGAAATGGTCCTGGATCAGGTAAATCAGGAGGCTGGAGTGAACAATCATGCAGGGCTCCTTGGTACAGAAGACCATGGGCTAAAATTGAGGGCATTTTGGCAGTGTGGACCTATATATCATGGTCCCAGAGAAGAAGAAAACAGTGAGGCAGTCTGGTGTTAGACACAGAACCATCCTTCACTCCGTCTGACAGCAGGAAGTTTGTGGGGTGTGATTGGTATGCAAAATGATGGATGAATATCCAGTGATGTACAGGAAGTGCTTAACAGCCCAGTAGGTGGACAGAAGGTGTCTTTCACAAAGACTGTACTTCTGTTCCACTGCAGACAGCATCTGGGAAGCACAGGCAATAGGTTTCAGAATGCCATCAACTTTTTGAGCAAGTACTGCAGACATGGGAAAGGTAATGCTGGATTGCGGTTAACCAATGCTGAAGCAGACGCCAGGGCCTGTTTCAGAAGGGTCACAGCACTGGTACGAATGGGACCCCATGTCCAGGGGACATCCTTTTTAAAAGCTCATACAGAGGAGTGGCCTTTTGCACAAAGTCACAAATGAAATTCCTGGAATAGATGACCATTCCCAGGAAATGTCTGAGTGTTGCCACACTGGTAGGAAGTGGCAAATCTTGTAGGCCTTGGATCTTCTTCCAGGCTGGGCTTCTGCCGCTTTCTGGGATACACAGACCAAGGAAGATAGAATCTTTCTGGCACAACTGTGCTTTTGCAAGATTGCACTTGAGGTCTGCTCTCTGTAAGAGTCAGTAACTCATAAAGCAGGTTAAAATGTTGCTTCTTAGTGGCAGTTGCCAGGAGTAAGTCATCCACATACTGCAGAAGACACTGTGGGGCAGAGAAACCCTGCAAGGTGTCCGTCGTGTGTAGATGGAAGAGGGAGGGGCTACTGTGAAAGCCCTGCAGTAGGCAGGTCCAGGTGTACTGACAACCCTCAAAAGTGAAAGCCAACTTATATTGGCTTTCCTGAGCAAGTGGCAGTGATCAAAACCCAATGGAGATATCAAGGGCGCTAAACCACTTATGATCTGGTATTAGCAATTTGAGCACATCTGGTGCTGAGGCTACTGTAGGAAAGCAGCTAGGAGTGACTTGATTAAGCTTCCCGTAATTAATAGTGAGTCTCCAAGATCCATTGGGCTTTTTCACTGGCCAGATGGGTGAGTTGAGGGTTGAGACACAAGGCTGATCACACCTTGCTGAATAAGTGACTGAATGGTTTCTCTGAGTGATGGTATGGCCTCTGCAGGGAAAGGGTATTGCCTTTGCCTGTCATGTTCAGGGCCTGGAACTTCAGTGACGGTTTGCATTCTGCCACAATCATGTTTGTGTGTTGCAAAAACATCAAGGTGCTTCTGCAGAATGGGTAATAGTTCCTTGAAGAATTCATGTGTCTGGAATAGAGCTATAATGTCATATTCCTTGTCATTGACCACCATGGCGGCAACCACGTGGTAATCAGGAATCATGACCGTATGGTATTGTCCTTTGATCTGGATTAAAAGCCGATTAGCCAACTCTACTACAGAGCCGTGTAGTGCTAGGAAATCAATCCCCAGGATGCTGGGGTGATGACGTAATATCATGAGGTCAAAAGTGCGATTTACCCATTACCACAGAGAGTACAATAGAGCAGTAGGTAAGCAGTCTAGTGCATCCATACCTTGGGTACTGGTCCTCTATCCAGTGGACCAAGAGAAATTAGCTGGATCTGGATCCTCATCATGTAGTACAGACACAGCCGCGCCTGTATCTAGCTGTTCAACAATTTGCCGGCCCCCGACTGTGGCCTTGGTACAAGGTTGCCCATTTGTGTCAATAGTAATATTGTTCATAATATGGACTGCGGCCTGCAATTGTAAATCTGAACTATTACTGGTGTCTTCAGGTGGTTCCTAAAAACGTATGCCAGCAGGATCTTGCCTGGCATCTTCCAGGTCCTGCACAGGATACAGAGAATCCTGGGCACTGGTAGTAGCTGTGATAAACAAGGCATCAGGATTTGGGCCTGCTGTAGCCTGGCCAGAAGAGGTTCCATTATCTTCTTGGCCTAGTAGAGACTGGGTTGTCGGAGCTAATGCTGCAATGGTCTGCCTTGGGATGGACTCGGCTACTGACTGGACTTTCCCAAGGAGTGTGCAGAGGTTATTATTCCTCTGCTACTACATCACGGTAGGAAGGGCCTTGTCGATAATTTTGATTGCCCTGGTTGTCATTCTTTTCGGAATTAGGGTTATTCCAATTTCTTTGTCTGTTCCTATTCCTGTTGCGGTCCCCCCCCCCCGTCTTATAGGTCTGTTTGTCATCAAAGGGCACTGCCTTATTGTCTTGGGCCTTGCCTTCCACCATGTAGTGGGTTGTGGGCTCACTGGCAGGTTGTACAGTGACCATCTTGACTATGGAGCCAGAATTTAGATCTCAGAGGTAGAGCTGGTAGACACGCTCTGTTCTCACGAGAATGTCTGAGAACTTGTCGGTTCTGGGGAAAGCCGCAAGCTCGACCTTGTCATGCACGTCCGGAATCATGTTCCCAATAAACAAGGTCTTGTATTCAATTTGTTCTCTGTCCACTATCTCTTGTGAGAGCACCTTGCCAGTACGATAGGCCAACCAAAACCTCTGATGGTATGACATTCGACAAATAAAATGTATCATAAATTGTGATGCAGACTTATATAATATTAATCACTTTGTATATAAAAAGAGCTAGCAGCCTCAATTTAATTCGGTCCAGGCTTAATTTAATCTTTTGCAGTTCAAGACAGGCGGCTGAACCCTCTCCCCCACCGTCCCCTCATGGAACAAATTCTAAGTCTTCAGAGGACATATATAGTACCCATCTGCACCACTTTAGTTCAAACTAAGGCAGTTTGTCATGTAGCTTGGCAGTTAAATGTTCTAATCTGTAGATCTCGACCATAATCATCCTCCAGTCCCTCAAAGAAGGAACAAGAGGTGTCATTCATCTACGGGTTATCGCTTTTCTGGCTACAAGTGTACAAATCGGGAGGCGCTTCCGATCCCATTTTGGTCTGTGGGAGGGATAGGCTGAGAGAATTACTATTTCTGGAGTCAATTCAACATTGTCTCCCAAGCAGGCACTCCACTCAAGTTGTAATGAACACCAGAATGGAGTCAGCCTGGGACAATACCAAAAGATATGTCCCAGACCAGCCAAAGAGCATCCTGCCAACATTTCTGCCAACAACTACCATAAGTCTCCGAGAGATATTTCGTCAGTGCAGCTGGAGATCAAAAGTAGCGTGATCAAGCTTTCAAAGCAAACTCCCTCCAAATATTAGAAGAAGTTATCTATATGGCTTTTAAAGTAGCCTGTTGCCATTCTTCAGAAGGGAGCCAAGTCACCAGATCTCTGTTCCAAGCTTCCAAGATCGAAAATGAGGAATCTCCCCATGAGGCCCTAAGAATTTTATAAAAATGTCAAATTAATCTTCCCCATACAGCGCTCTCCAGGGCATCCCTCAGCATCATCCAAAGGTTTGGTGTAAATGATGAAGGAAGAGAGGGACTCGGCGAGACCTCCCTCTATCTTAAAATATAGTTTCTCACCTGTGTATATCTAAATAGGTCCCTATCCAGTAAAGAAAAGGTCTTTTGAAGGTCAAAGAATGGACAAATGCCTTTGGTATCCAAAAATTGGTAAAAGTAATTAAGGCCCCTTCTTCACCATGACTGAAAAGTAGTATCCAGGCTGGCAGGAAGGAAGTTTTCATCAGCCGATATTAAGGTATAAAAAAAAAGAGATTTGTTTTAATGTTTTGTGGTGTCTGACCATATACCACGTTTTCAAGACCTGTGCCATGAATTTTGTATAATCTCTCAGATGGGGGAATATCCTCTTGAGATCGATCTCTGTTTTGTCCTCCTTTTTCAGGATGGCAATCAGAGGGGCTAGGCCTCGACCTCCCCCCATCATGGGGATCACCATCTTGGCATCGCATATGAGAGTTGCCATATTTCTCATAATGTAGGGTTGTGCTGTTACAGCATAGGGAGCCGCCATCTTGTGAGTGGCAGTTGTGGGAAGTGTCATATTGAGGGTGTGGCTGGGCACCATCTTGGCTGCTATCACCAGAATTGTCATCTCCGGATGATGTACTGTTGATGGGTGTGTAATGGAACCCACCCATCGCTCTGATGCGACCAGCCAGTACCTCTCGTTGATGATGCAGTTTTGCCATCTTAGCTCTGCATGGAATGTAACTAACTTTCGCATTGTTCTGCCCCACACTTTTTGCAACCTCTTTCTGTAACACTCTATATGCAGTGCTCAATTTGCAGTTGTCCCTAAGCTCTCTATCCAACTCACTTACCCATTTCAGGTAATCTCTCAACTCCTCATTCTCCTCACGCAAAGACTCATTCATCTCACTCAACAAATCATTCATTTGCAAAACCTACCTCTTATCCTGCTTCAACCTATCATAATCCTCTCTCAACGGCCCCTATTCACAAAAAAAGTGCATGAGGCGCGGATTGGGAGCGCAGCTCCGCATCCTAGGGATTTCCATGCGGGGGCCACATTCACAAACACCGGCCCCCGCCCAGCTCCCTTACATGGCCCCACCCCCCCAAGCATGCAGGTCCACAGGGGCAGGTGGGTGTGGAGCAGCGTATCCTGGTGGGCAGCCAATTGGCTGCCCAGGCAGGAACCCACAATGGATCCCTTGCACACAACGGGTGCCATGTTGCCGGCTGGCATAAAGTGCGCTGATTATGCCAATGTGAGGGTGTACCCTGTCTACCCACCCCCTGTCCTCCTGCAGTGCCCTGACAGCAGGGGCAACATTGTCTGGGAGGACCGATGCTCCCCGCTGTGTCCAGAGGCAGCTTCCCTGGGGAACGTGTAACCAGCCCTGGTGGATTATGGCTGCCTTCCGGATGCAGGGCCGGCAGCCCCCACGCACAGCACTCCGTGAGTTCATGAATGCACGGAGTGCTGGCACCCCGCACCACCACCAGGCCCACCCCCACATGGAGCTTCACGATCAGCCGGGGAATTGGTACATTGGGGGGTGTATCCCCATCCTGAATAGGGCAGAGGGGGCACAGTGGGTGCAAGCAGCTGTGCGGTGGCTACACGCCAGAGTTACATGATGCATAGCCACCCGATCCTTTAGTGAATAGAGACCAGTCTGCATAATTCTTGATCAGTATGCTGTACAGTACAATGCAAGAGTCTCGTTCTTACTAAGCAAAGACTGAAGTTCCTCTTCCAGCCTCTGTTCTTTCTGAAGACATTCAGATGCCTGCAAGACTATCTCTTTCTTAAGAGCTGAGTGTTGCAGTTTAAGGGAATGAAACCTCGCCTCAGAGTCTTCCATAGCAGCATAGAGAGCTGTGACCAACAGCCCTTTAGAATCATGCTTTTTGACTGTTTGTCTTGCCTCCGCGTAATGGGTTGAGATCTCCAGTACGGTGTTATCGGAGTTTTTCACGTCCAGCATGAAATCACTCCAACCTCCATGGGAAGCGAGAAAGTTAGAGATATCAAGTCTCAGATCTGCACAAATATTGGCCATAGTAGAACAGGTTGGGAAACTCAAATGGACCCGTCAGTGGTTACCCTGCTGTGTATTGATCCACAGTGGTTGAACCAAACACACAGTCGGGCGTCTGCACTCACGCAGTCCTGCAACTCAAAACTGCCACTGAACAAGGTGAGATGGCATCAACCTTGCCCAGTAAGCAGCCAGAGTTTACACGATGCTACGGAGTGAAAAACTCGGGCGAGGTGGTATGGGTATGTACACCTACTTACTACCTGCAAGAGAAAAACCAGCAAACAGTGAATCTCCACTAGTTTAGACCACCTGCACACAGTCACCAATAATGTCAGGGGTCTAAGCCCTTCTGAGGTTCTTGGTGGTAATAAACCAGCAGAAGAAACAACAGACAAGCGTCATATGTGGTAATAAACTTGTTTATTACACAAAAGCAGACTTATGCCCTAAAACAGGTTTTACCAAATAGACACTAGGAGCCAGAGTTTCCAATACCCCAGGGTATGAAGACGGTCTCCGAGAGAATACGTTATACAACGAGTTAAATACTATGATAATCACCATAGTAACTATTACTTTCGTGCAAGAGTTAGATACATAAAACAAGCCATATTGGCCAAATGTTAGGTGGCTCTACAGTATATCTAGAGATACAAATAGTGTAAATTCAGCTAAAATGAGAACAAAGAACTCATACAAAATATAGAAAATAAGTGTGGTGTTACATAAATCCACATGATGGCAGTGTAGGCTATACAATGACTTTTCAGAAGACTATACAAAGAACATAGAAATGTATTCTTGGTACATTACTTATGCATTTCCATAATAAGCATAGTAATAATATTGTTAATAATCATAATTTTGTCCCTGGTAACTTACTCTTATACAGTAAGTGTCAACGCCCTAAATGTTAGTACTGATCATTCATATACAATAATAGATATTATCAGCGGTGCATAGTGGGTTGCCAATAAGGGTGTTAAGGACCAAGTGTAACACCCCAGGTGTCTCCTGTTGTCCACAGTGGCTTTTATCATCTTCAGAACATCTCCCAGATCATACCCTGTCTTGAGCCATCTGACTTAGCAAAACTGGTGCATGCACTTGCCTCATCAAGACTAGATTACTGTAATGCTCTACACCTGGGGTTAGCTGCAAGGTTGTTGTGTCACTAGCAGCTGGTTCAGAATGCAGCAGCTTGACTGGTTGCTGGAACCTTCCAGTTCAGTCATTTTTTTTATTATTGCTGTTCTCCTAACCCCTGCAGGGGTCTTCTCAGCCCCTTCCCCACTGTCTCCCCATGCCCAGGCTTGCCCCTTCCTCCAGGTCAACGATAAATTACCCTGGCTTACCCCCCAGGGTGGGGACATGGGAGTGGGGCCCTACCCGGCGGACATGGTAGGCAGTGGAGGTGGCGGGGTAGAGCTTCATGCTTGGGGCTGGCATTTTTTATAGGCTTTATCAGGGGTGGGGACATGCAATGATGACCAGCATCTGCCCAACCCCCCCAATGATACAGCACCGGCACTGCTGCTCCCCCAGCCTTCACTAGGGGTCTGTTCCCAAACCTGGGAATCAGCGTTGCAGCTGGACGCACTGCCACTGCACCGGCGAGCCTGCCACTTCCAGTTCAGTCATATCATGTCAGTTCTCCATGCTGTGCAGTGGCTGCTGGTGCAGTGGCACATCAACTTTAAGGTGTGCTTGTTAACTTACAAGGCCCTTTGGGTCCAGGCTACCTGAAAGACCTCTTGATCCCATATGCTCCTGGCCATTCCCTTTGGTCAATGGATGTAAGACTTCTTTACGTTCCAAGATCTCTCAAAGTCCTTGGGGATAGGGCGTTTGGAGAGGTGGCCTCATTTCTCTGTCCTTCCCCTAGAGGTAGATAGCTCCCCTTTGTTATTTTTAAATCCAAGCTCAAAACTTGTTTATCATGTATTTTGGGGCATGATGCTGTTATCTAATATTCTGTTGTGTTTATTTACTACCCGATTATTTGTTTTAATTGCATTACTTTTTATTAATTTGTTTGCTTCTGAGAAGCATGCCAGAGCCCCTGGGATTGAGTGCCATATAAATAAAACTGCCTTGCCTAGCCTCCATTCCTCCACATTTCACCCCATGTGGCAGGACAGTTGGGTTTCCCAAGCCCCTGCAGACATCATATTTGGTTGGAAGCAGGTGCGGGACATGCTGGGGTGTTGCCATGTCATCCTGCTCAACTGGGTGGCATTTCCACTTTTTCTGTCCCCCCAAAACCCCTCAATGCCTCATGGGCTTTGGCTGGCAGTGATGCACATACACAGTGTGTGTGTGTGTGTGTGTCTGTGCGTGCATGCCACTGTCAGGAGACATCTGCCCATCCACTGCAGCTCTGGCATGCACTGACAATTGTAGTCTCCCAGGTGGCAGTAGTTTAGCAGTTTGCTAGCCTTCCTACCCAGAGGGAAAGACCTTCCAGTGGGATGCTCAATCCTACTCCCCCAGCTAGCCCCTAACGACCCAGGCTTGTTTTCAAACCCAGGTCAAAGGCATCATGAGAGGTAGCACTACCGCTGCACTGACAGGCCGGCTAGGTGTAAGGATTTAATTATGCAATGTGGTTGGGTTACCCAAAGAAGTGCCAAACTGTGGGTTGCTGTGGCATAAATATAAACTATTGGGCACCAACAGTAAATCATATTATAGCATTTTACCAACTAATGTTATAATGTTTTTCATCTTGATTACTGTAATGCTCTATACCTAGGGTTACCAGGGGTGTATCTCCATCGCCTGCAGCTGGTTCAGAATGCTGCAGCCAGGTTGTTGACAGGGCTGTCAAGAACTAGCCATATCACTCCTGTGCTGCACGAACTGCAGTGGCTGCCAATGCGATGGAGTATCACCTTCAAGGTTGCATTGCTGACCTATAAGACCCTACACGGACAGGGACCGGGTTACTTGCAAGACCCTCTTTGGCCTTACGCTCCCTCCCGCCCACTTCACTCTGCCAACAAGGGATTGCAAGAGGTTCCCAGGGTCCATCTTCAAACATCAGGTGCTAGGGCTTTTCTGTTGTAGTCCCGACCCTGTGGAACTCTCTACCTCATCAGATTAGAGAGTGCCTGTCCACTGAGACCTTTAAGTCCTCATAAAAAGGCTTATTTATTTGACCTAGCTTTTGAGGACTAGACTTAGTTTTATTGCTGCCGCCATTTTTATCTTTATATTTTTAGATTGCATATTTGATTTTATATTACATTGTGTATGTTTGATTTGGTATCGTACTATAGATGCGCTTTGGCTTCAGAAAAGTGCACTACAGATAAACTTTGATTTGATTTCACCCCCCCCCCCCGAGTGATTGAAGGGTGTGTGTGTTAACAAATGTCACTTAACCCAGATGCTATCCTGTCATCCCTTCATATTCGGTGTCAGAGACAAAATGGTTTAGGAGGAGCTGGTCTCAAAAGCCTCAGACAGCATTGGCTGAAGAATTACCAAGCAAAAATTGATTTACAAACCCAAATAATAATTTCCTACCTCAACAGCCCCCATTATTCACACTCCTCATAATTCATTTATAAAGAAGCAAGACAAATGCATGTTTTAGGATCTTTTTCATGCTTCAGATTTTTCTCTTAAAAATGCTCATCTTCCCAGACACCTATAATACAATGGACATCTCACACCTGCTTCTTGTTTGCTTTTAAGATTTATTTGCAAGTGGAAAAAATGATTGGAGAAGGCTATTAATTTAAGTGAATCAGAATCATTTACAGAGTGAGGTGCTAAGACAAGATTAGTAGGAATTTGAAAATTAAGGAAAAAATGACTCAGCTCCTACTTATACCTAACCAGCAACAGACTTGTCCATTGCTACTTTTTTCCAATAAAATTTTCAGACATGAATAATCTAGCTCACCACTGCTTTGCCTTCCTCAACTGGCTCAGGGTAGGGTTGACTGGCTTTTATAGGTCCACACTACATCACTAAAAGTTGTAACAGTTTGAAACAGTTACAGCCCTGTAATGTTACAGTGCGTCCACACTATAAAATGAACAGTGTCGAAACCATTATGATAACGTTACAGCCTGTCCACACTATAAATAATTCTGGGAGTGGTGTAACCCCTTGGAAGCAGTGCCTATCCCAAGATGCAATAGGTGCTGATTACCGAAATCCCAGAATGCCAAGGGTGGCCATGCACACAGAACACAGTAGGGTGTGTGAAACATGGCAGCATTTTCCAAAGCAGTGTGTTCGTTGGCCTGTAAAATGCATTGTTATGCAGTGAACCTGCAGACTGACAGGTGTAGGAGAAAGAGGAGGACTGCACAACATTGTGCCTTATGCAGGCTTGACAGCATTTGCCATGGTGTGCTTGACACAGTGTTCATATTACAGGACATACTGATGTGTGTCCTTGAAAGTGGCACAGTACCCAGAGCTGCGTGGGCTCACAGAAAAAGCAGTGTGTGGTGGGACGACATTGTAAAACGATCCTGGACAAATGAGCAGTGGCTATCCAATTTTCAGATGTGCAGGCAGACCTTCAACTGTCTCTGTGGCGAGTTGGCTCCGTACATCTCCTGGAGGGATACACACCTACGTCCAGCAATACCAGTGGACAAAAGAGTTGTGATAGCACTGTGGCGGCTGTCAACAAATGTAGAGTACAGAACAGTGTCCCATTTGTTTGATGTTGGTCAGTCCACCGTGGGGGAAATAGTTATAGAAGTGTGCCGAGCCACAGTACAAGTACTGCTGCCAAAGGTTGTACGGGTGTAGAATGTAAATGACATAATGCTTGGATTTGAGAAGGACTGGGGATTCCCAAGCTGTGGCGGTGCAGTGGATGGCACCCATTTCCCAATCATATGCCCCCCCAGAAATGCCACAGAGTACTTAAATAGGAAATCATACTACTCTATCATCATGCAGGCTCTTGTAGACCACAGGTATTGTTTCATGGACATTAATGTGGGATGGCCAGGCAAGGTCCATGATGCAAGGGTGTTCCAAAACAGCAAGCTGTTCACCCTTGGGCAGAATGGTACACTGTTCATGGAACCACCAAGACACATAGCTGGAATTACTGTACCTGTTGTTGTTTTGGGGAACCCTGCCTATCACCTACTGCCCTGGCTCATGAAGCTGTATAATGACTATGGTGACCCCACAAAGCACAACTTCAATTACAGACTCAGTAGGGCACGCATGGTGGTCGAATGCGCCTTAGAGCACCTCAAAGGCAGGTGGCGGTGCCTGTTGAAGAGATGCGAATTCAGCATCAAAAATGTTCTCTACATCATAGGGGCATTCTGTGCGCTGCACAATCTGTGCAAGACAAGGGCAGAGGCATTCATGGACAGTTGGGCTCTTGACAGTGCAACAGACATATACCCACAATATACTGAGCACAACAGTGTACCCACTGAGGAAATGACTGTCACAGCCCAGAGTCGATATGCAGCAGTGATCAGGGATACCCTAGCTGACTACCTCATGGACACATAGGTTTGGTAAGTTGTGTGTCTGAATATATGAGCACATTGCACCAAGTGTTAACAAATGGTGTCAGCAGGCAGCAGTGCAAAACCAGCACAAACCTGTGACACACAGGTATGTGCTTGTTACTTGCATTGCTGACTGTATAACAACCATGCTTAAGCCATCCACTGTTCCACACACCCACAGATACCTCTCCAAATACCACAAATCATCTCACAGCATCCCATCCCACCAGTGACCCATGTACTCACCATTCCAACATGCATAAGGAATGATACGTAAGTCAGTCTCAGTTCAGTAGTGCTGTGTTTATTAATGTATGTATGGCAACGACGTCGTTAGATGTCTGGTGGTACAACAAACCATATCCATCATTGCATCATGAGCCAGACATAAATGTAGCTGTATTGGTACACATCAGTGACACGACATGTAATCTGTCGAGGTGCCTTGTCATACTCAGTGTACTCCATGTATAAAGTGCTACACTGCACACATACCTATGATGCAGATGTCCAAAACCTTTGGCACAGTAATGAGCAAACATTAGGCACAACAGACCAACAATATATGTGTCAGTGCAACATATGGAAAAGTGCCTGAGTACTACGCCTGTTACATGCACAGACAAAAGTAAACATAAACAAATAAACATCAGTATAGTCAGTGACATAGTCACTCATTTGTAGTGACATGTATTTCACAGTTAACAGAACTGTGACCCCTAGGGACTCAAACAGTGTTGCATATTAGGTCATACATCCCTGATATACGTTTCTTTCCACCACCAGGTATACAGAAGATAGTACTGGATGGTACCGTCACAAGGTCACATGGCAGACACCAAATGTCAGCAACAGTAGATAATGTGCAACAACAACAAGTCAGAATTACACAGCTGTGCAACAGACAATGATGCAACTCCATAATGTCGCCAGTAGAGTGTGTCATTTGTTAATAGTAGCATATGATTCCATCACTTTACATTCAGTGCTGTCCATGGTTGCAACTGTACAATAAAGACATCTCTGAGCTTATACGCTGCTGTGCTTTTTGACAAACATTTTGAACAGTTGTAAAGCAACTACCAGTAGTGTGCTTTGAGATCCATTGATTCACAATGAACCAGTTATCATACAGTGTAGCTTACCATCTGTACTGGGTTCCATGAGTAACAGTATGGGGGAGCATAACACTTGATAACAACAGGTACCATTCAAACTAAAGCCATGACAGAACAAGTGGCATTCAACAATATGGGGAGAACAGCCCTTATGCTCACAGTGTTGTCCACTGGAACTCTTCACTGTACAGATCCTGTGTGAAGCTTGGAACAGCCAATGTGGGGTCAGGATCCAACGGGGTAACATTTCTGGCACCACGTGTGTGAGTATTGGTAGCAGAAGGCAAAGTGGATGAGGCACTTGAGGGGATGCTGCCTTGCTGTGGGTTTGAATTCAAATGTGCCTGACACGAGACAGTAGGTGGAAGTCCTGTACCACCACCTGTCACCCTCATTCCTATCCTAGGGTTGCCAAGCATGGGTGTCTGCTACATGGTATGGGAGGACAGAGAGCCACATGGGACATCATTGGCATCCTGGATGTTGCCATGAGTGACCGTGAAATAAGCACTGTGGGACATGATAGGGGTATAAGAGGTGGCCATAGTGCCTTGAGTACTGCCGACCTGGGTGGGACTTGTTGCAGTACGGGTGATGCCTGCATACATACTTGCTACATTACCAGTGTCTGCAGGTGGCACACTACCCTGTGGCTGGTCCATGACATCTGTGGCTGCCTGTTGGAACTGCATAGTTAAGAGTTTCAACATGTTACTAAAGAATTGTGCATTTTGTTCTGCCTCCTGCTTCCTTAATCTCTCCTCCATCTCCCTCTCCTCCCTAGCCCTCTCCCGTTCCAATTCAAGCAGCTCTCGGTGCTGCTGCTACAGCATCTGCTGTGTGGGCTCAAGCACTGCTCCAATCAGGTTGGCCAGTCTTGATTCTTTCTTCTTCCTTCTCAGGTTGAAGAGTGGTTGACGTTCAAATGAACACTTGGAAGCTCTTCCCCTGCTACCACCTGATGTGTCGCTTGACGTTCTGGGGCATTCATCATTCACAGCAGATGATGCAGCAGATGACACAGATGATGCCTCCAGCAGGTCATTATCCAAGGACGTCTGATCATCGTTCTCATCATCTGCAGAACAACAAACGTTGTGTATGAGCATGCCACACATGGTTATTCACAGGCTGCAACAGGCAAGTGGCATAGTACCTATTGGTAACATCTGCTGACTGACAGCACTGCAACTACCCACCTCCATCAAAACAGCTTGATCATACACAGTGTACAACAGAACTGCAAAAGAGACAGGTCTTGGCAGCATGCTCCAGCCAACCCCACCAAGCACCCTCCCAACCCCACCAAGCACCCCAACCACACCCATCCATAATTTGTTGTTATAACCAGTTCCCATGCAGTCAGCATTATACAACTGCACTGCAGAACGATGGACATGGTCGTATACCCCCATCCCCCCAACTACATTAATGTAGTCATTGGCATGCGGTGCTATACTGCACTTGAGATGCTTCTCAGCTGCATCATGCCACCCAGTATGTCCTACCCACCTCTCACCCCCCAGCATCCCACAGAGTGACTGACATTGTGCATACCTGACTCTTCACCTGTCTCTACATCAGCATAAACTATGCTGGGCTGGCATGACTCCTCCATCCCCGCACCATCACCGTCATCATCGGATTCCACAGCAGAGCTCTCCAGGACAAAGTGGGGTTCGGTTGTTGGCCTTGTTCCCAGTATTTTGTCCAATTCGTTGTAGAAGGGACACACCACATGCCCACCACCCGAGCACCTGTTGCTGTCACTAGTCTTGTGATAGCGCACTTTGAGTTGTTTTATTTTATCTCTGCATTGTTTGGCACTCCTTTCAATGCCATGTTCAAAAAGGTATTCTGACAATTTCTGATACACCTTGGTGTTGCGACATGCACTAGCCAATTCAGACTGTACCCATTCCTGTGTCCAGCAGCCAACCAGTAATTTCATGGCCTCATCAGACCATGTGGCACTATGGTCAGACATGCTTACACCTCCACAAACTACAATGCTGCCTACTGCCTGTGCAGATTTTGGGTCACAGGTGACTTTACTGGCCACGCTCAGACCAACCACTCAGCTGATCCTCAGTTCAACATGTAAGCCTATAGCCTGTTGCACAAACTGCAAAAACACAAGCTTCACTGCTTAGTACTGCTGATTTTTTTGCTGCTACACCAGCTGGTGGCATTACATTGGCATCCCCACGCCTGCCAGCACAGGTTCACTACACTTGTGATCAATGCTGTGTAGCTTCCTGGTTCTTCCCCTTGTTTACCTCTCAGACTGCACCAGTGCACTGCCGCACTGCATTGAGGTATAGTAGGCGACTGGAGGGTACACAGTCACACGTCCACACTGCAGGTTGTAACGTTACAGACCTGGAACCATTACCAAAACAGTTGTAGAAACCACATACAAACAGGTTTCTATAATGGTTCTGGAAACGCCTTCTGTAACGTTACAGGTGTAAACTCAAACCGTTACAGTAACGGTTTGACCACTCTGTAACGTTACAGAGGTATAGTGTGGACAGGGCCTATGAGTCCTCTAGTTCCTCCTTTTAGAATATAAAAATCACAAATATGATGTCCTATCAGGTGGTATATTAAATAATGCGACATCAGCAAAAACTAATTTCCCAAATTAGGAGTCTTTGATCAGCCACTTCCTTTGAGGTTTACAACCCTGCAGTCTGTCACCTAGGTGTGATATAGCCAACAGGAAACAGCAAAATGACATCCAGTTCTGTAATAAAATATATATTTAGTTTCCAACTTAAAAGCATGAGGTCATAGAAAGGGCATAAAATGCAATTTCTCAAGGAAGTTAATTACATTACAGAGATCTCCTGGTCAGTTTACATATCCTATAGCTTCACTGAAATGGGAGGGGGGCACCCATGGAAGCACAGGCTCACATATGATACTTTTATATTACAAATATCATACAACAATCATAAATAGCTGGCCAAGCATCACACCTGCAACTGCCTTTATTTTCTTGATAACTGTACATCGTAAATCTACTTTTCTTTGTTGCTGGTTCAGCACCGAAGCTTTTCTTGTTGCCATTTACTTGGCCTGTATTTATTAACTGGGTATCATCTGCAGCAGCAGCAGACAAACATGATGGGATCTCGGAAGACAAAGAGCCAGAGCATCAGGAAGCTTCAATTGGTAAAGAAGAGACTGCACCTACTGCAGTACAAGAAGTAAGGATTAACCCACGACAGAGTGTGGGTCTCTCAGGGATTACTGTATGGCTGGGGGGGGTTGAACCACTAGGCCAAAGGCCGAGTGGTTCCAACCACCCAGCCATACATTAATCCCTGAGAGACCCACACTCTGTCATAGGTTAATCCTCTTGTAACATGGGGAAGAGAAAGGGTTCAGCACTTTTTTTTTTTTTATGTTTCTCATCCTCATGTTACATTTCAGTAAAAGTAATTTTAAAGTGCAAAATTACAAAGGTTCCAGGAGGATATCAAGGTCCCTACCATGGGGAAGAGAAAGGGGGTTGCACCTGACTGGAGAAACTACATGCTTAACTTTTTTATATTGTGACTGCAACGGTGAACAATGACTGATTACATGTAGATGTGATCAACATTTCAGAATATGTGCTCATTTTGACTGACAGTTTTGTAAACTGTGGAATCATCTCCGTTTTTCTGCTATGTTTGATGTTTGGGATTTGACGGCTGTGCATTACAGAAAATGCATACATTTAAATGCAGAGGAGATTTGAGGCTTACATCTTTTTATCTGTGAATTTTACAGCCAGCATTGCACATTAATAACTTTGCCCCCTTTCAACTGATTTACATGAAATTTAGAAAGGACAGCCTCTGTGTTAGGAACTCTTCTTGATCCTGTAAATTCCATCCAGATGTGTTCAGGGGAGGCAAAGTTACAGAGGTGCAAAAAAATGCAAAGGTCTCAGTTTTTGAAAATGTTAAGCCTTTTTTTGCCACCCGATAACTAAAAAACTAGGTGACTTTGAAAAATGAAACTTTCTGGATTGGTATACATTGGTCCAAGGTGTGTGCTTTTGTGGTTTTTAGGTTCCACTGTTAAAGCAGTTTTTTTAAATAGTTAATAAAAGACATGGAGGCAATCCGAAAAATCATATGTGGCATACATTACTGTGTAGTTGCTGAAAGGGTATGTTTTTCTGATGTACATGAAATTTACAAAGCACAGCCTCTGTGTCAGGAACTCTTGGTCATGTAAATTCCATGTAGATCGGTTCAGGGAAGGCAAAGTTAAAGAGGTGCAAAAAAAATGCAAGTCTACATTTTTTAAAATGTTAAGCCTTTTTTTGCCACCCAATAACTAATAGGAGACCTTGAAACCTGAAACTTTCATTTTTTTTTTTTTAAACTTATTTTTCCCTCCGGTCGCTGCTCCTCCGACACTCCCTCAGGCATCCTGTCTTGTTCCTGCCTGCCTGAGACCCCCCCTTCCTGAGTCTCCTCCATGGTACTCTGACCTTCTCACCTTCCTAGCAGTGAGAACTCCTTGGCTTGTACCCCCCAAGGTGGGGCCACCACTCATTCTTGGTGCTCCTAGAATACAAGTTGACTGCAGCCAAGGCAAGGGGTGGAGAGAGACAGAGAGAGAATCAGGAGACCAGGTGGGTGGGAGCCGGCAGTGGGCATGGAGGCCACATGTCGTCATCTACTCGGCAGTGCAGGGCTTTTCCTTGTTCATGTGTGCAACCCCCCTCCCAGAGGCGCAGACGTGCAGTGACATCTAGCGTGAGATGGGCGCGCTCCCACACCCATCTGCAGGACATCCGTCGACACCTCACCCCAACTTGATGTGGTCCCAGGCTGCAGTACACCTAGCCTCCGCTGGGCAACGCTAGTACAAGGGATTCACAACCCACCTTGCCTCAAGGAGAGGAGGGCTTTCATCAGACTCTCAGTCCTCTCCTCTCTTCTCCTCCCTGGCCAACCCCCAGTAACCCAAGCTTGTTCCCAAACCCAGGTCACCGGCATAGTGCAAGGTGTGGCATATAGCGCCTCAACCCTCAGTGCCACTGGAATGGCCTAGGTTTGATAGAGATTGGTCCAAGGTATGTGCTTTTGTAGTTTTTAGGTTCCACTGTTAACGAAGTTTTTTAAAATATTTAATAAAAGACATGGAGGCGATCTGGAAAAATCAGGCAATCTGGAAAATCATATGTGGCAAACATTACTATATAGTTACTGAAAGGATATGCATTTCTGAGCCAATAGACCAAGTGAAAAAAAAGACACATTACATAGTCATATAGATGTTTTCAAGCTACTTATGACAGAACTAACAGAAATTTCACTTAAGCATATCTATTCTTGTTTGACAGCCATCTGTTGGTCAGCCATGAACTGCAGGCTAAGACTGTTTTTGGACAGGAAACTAACATGGGGAACAGAATTTGGGTGCACTTTACCATTGATTAATTCTCAGGCAACTGTGGATTACTTGAGAATTAATCAATGGTCACCTGATGCTGTTGGACCAATCCTGCACAACCCTTTCTCTTCCCCATATTACAAGTACTTTTTGCGACTTTTTTCCTTCTGAATTGCTGTTTTTGTCTTGGAAGCTTGTTTCAGAGGCCTACTCCCTTCCATCATTATTATGATAACAGTTGCTGATCACTAATGAAGTCAGTGCCCTTCCAAGAAAAAACCCAGTACCTAACCATACTACCTTCCTCGGTCACCTTGGGGAAATAGGTGGCAATGATGATATGTCGTTAGTGCACATCTCAAGGCAAGGTATGAATATGAACTGGTTAACTAGCTAAACTACCAGATGGGGCTAATACGCAACTGCTAAGAGCTGCCCCCTCCCTCCAAAAAGATATCACATGTGACACAAGCCTTTATTTAACAGGACTACACAAAAAAAAGATAATGGTCCTGTCTCTGTCCCAACTCCTACTTGTGTGAAAAATGGCTGGTGACACTGCAGACAGAGGTTACTCAGCTCAACTGCCAGGCTGCCCCTCCCTCCAAAACATTTCACATTGATACAAATCTTTTTTTTTTTTTACAGGACTACACAAAAAAATACGGTCCTGTCTGATTCCTGCTTGTGTGGAAAATGGCTGGTGACACTACTCTGACAAACCTTTGGGATGGTTAGATAAGCGACTTCCTCAGCGTCTCACAGTATGCCAAATTTGTATCCCATCCCAGGTCTGCTGAATAAGCTTATTCACTGCTCTACTCTCAGCTTGATATTTTTTTATACTTTGGTAACCGGGTAAGGCCCACTAGGCACAGGTGCCTGTTTTCAGGGGCAACCTGGGAGCACTGAAGACGTTTATTTTATTTATTTATTTGATATATCGGTTCACAACCTTTGAGCCAGAGGCTCATTTGCAAAGGTACCTCGTCACATGTAAGACAGATGGAAACATAGAGTAGGTATAACAACAATTACATTAAACATGAGATACATGGTATAACAGTGGTTACATTAAGCATGTGTTACAGACATTTGTCACAGACAGTATTTACAAGATTTGGAAGTAAGTATTTTCTGACATTATTTATAACCTTTGGATGATGATATTTACAACATAACAGCAGTGAGGCATTATAAGCTTGAGAAGGCATCTAAACATAGTAGTCAGACCTAATCATGGGTTTGGTGTTAAAGATGGAGGTTGCAATCCATAATGGACTTTGTCAGAGAATATTGAATCAGAGTGGGTAAGACAGTGAAAGAATTAGAAGCAGTTGCAGGAGCGGATATTGAAGAGGTGGTTGCGAAGAGTGGTTTTGAAATGGGCGATCTTGGGTGCACTAGTGATGGTGCTTGGGAGTGCATTAAACCATGTGGGTGCCCTATGGTGGAAAGATCTCTGGGCAAGGGAGGTTTTTACCCTGGGCACAACCAGAGGAGCTTTCTCTGAATTGCGGGTGAAGATAGTGGGGGTTGCAGGCTGAAGAGAGGCGGTGACCCCAGGGGGGGAGAGTCAGAGCAGTATTTTCTTGGAGAGTAAGCAGGTCTGGTAGTGGAGCCTTTCATCAAGGTTGAGAATACTGGCAGAGGTATAGAGCGAGCAGGTGTGAGTAAGCCTGGGTGTGCCTGTAAGGAGCCTGCAGGCCTTGTTTAGTGTGGCCTGGATTATCTGGAGTGTGGTGTTATTTGCTGCACCATATACAGGGAGCCCATAGTCCACTAGGGACAGTATCGATGAGGTGATGGCAAGCCTAAGGGGAAGGCAGTCCCTGTGTCGGTAAAGGAGTCCAATCCGGGTGTTTGTTGCAGCAGCAAGGGTGTTTATGTGGTCATGGAAGGTAAGGGCCGAGTCAAGGGTAAGTCCAAGATATTTGTAGATGGATACCTGCTCAAGGGGGTGCTGGGTGCTGTGGAGGATGCTGAGCGGTGCGTTCTTAGCTCTGTTTTGGCGGTGAGAGAAGATCATTGCCTTCGTCTTTTTTAAGTTGAGGACCAGTCTATGGTCCTTAAACCAGGTTTTGGCCTGGGAGAAGGCAAGTTGGAGGGAGTCCTGCAGGGGTGTGGGTTTATGATGCGAGGTGAAGAGCACTGCATCATCTGCATATAGTAAGATTTTTGTGGAACAGGCCTTTGGTAAGGAGTTTAGGTAGAGGGAGAAAAGAAGTAGTCCCAGGATAGAGCCCCGGGGCACCCCGGAGCGGACGGGTAGTGTGTCGGATAGAGTTCTGTTAATTTTGACACATTGGGACCAGGCAGAAAGGTAACTGGAGCACCAGGCCAGGGGGGCCTGTGGAGAAACCAAGTTGGTGGTGTGAGTCGAGAAGGAGAGGGTGGCAGACTGTGTCGAAGGCCTTGGATAGGTCTATGAACACAGCTCCTGCAATGTTACCGGCATCTAGGGAGGAGTGCAGGAAGTTGGTGAATTCTAGGAGGGCTGTGGTGGTGCTATGGCCTGAACAGAAGCCATGTTGCTCTGGGCATAGGGATGTTATACTTGGCTAGGTATTCAGTAAGTTGGGCGCCACCACTTTTCTAGCGCTTTAGAGAGGGGGAAGAATGGAGATGGGTCGATAGTTATTAGGGGAGGCTTTGTCACCACTTTTATGGATGGGGGTAATGACAGCTGTTTTCCAGGCACTAGGGAATTGCCCAAGGCATAGGGATTTGTTGAGCAGGTCTGTAAGGGGGACTAGGACCACGTCGATGACTAGTCGAAGGAGCCTGGCATCTAGGGGATCATTTATAGGGTTATTGCTGTTTAGTGCTTTTTGTAGGTAAGGATGAGCTTCGTGGGGGGATATTGTGCACAGAAGAGAAACAGGGATGCTGCAGGGTTGGAGGCGGGGATTGGGGCACAGGGTCAAAGAAACCGCTAGGGAGAACAGTGCTGAGATCTGAGAAGGTGGTGGTTAGACGGTTTGCTATGGTGAGTGTGTCTGTGGAGGCAGTGCCACTTATAGGGAGCTGGGAGGGAGGTGGGGAGCGAGATTTCCCATTGAGTTCTTTGATGTTATTCCAGAAGATCTTTGCAGACCCCCACGTGGTTGTGAGAGTGGATTGATAGTGGTCTGCTTTAGCCTTACGGATGGCTCGAGTGCATTTATTGCGAGTGGTGTTATAGGAATGTCTGTCAGCCAACCTGCCCGATTCTATGGCTTTGTGCCAGAGATTATCCCTGTCTCTCAACATTTGGAGTAGGGAGGGGGTTATCCATGGGGCATGTTGCCTTTTGGTGTGGAGTTTGGTGAGTGGAGCATAGAGGTCACAGGCCTTGATGAAGGCCTGTGTAAACAGGGTGAGTGCAATGTTGACGCTGGGGGCTGTATTAATGGGGGACCAATCTATCTGGGTGAGCAGCTGTTTAAGTTTTTTTAACCCTCCTGGGCAGAGATGCCTTCTGAAGGTTGTTTGGGCTATGGGTTTGGGTGTGGAGGAGGTCCACTGAATAGGATGGGTGAGTGGTCACTTAAGGAGTCAGGAAGTACTTGTATATCCTGGATTTTGTGGGGGCGGTTAGAGATAAGAATGTCCAGGAGGGTGCAGGTACCAGTAGATGTGAGGAGTCTAGTGGTTTGGGTAACTAATTGGACCATGTCAATGGCCGAGAATGAGTCCTTAGTTGGTGCTGCAGAGGGGCCAAGCCAGTTGATGTTAAGGTCCCCTACTAGTGTCCATTCTGCATTGTGTGGTAGGGTAGAGAGGTATTCGGTGAGGGATGTGATGGCAGTCTTTTGGTTCTTAGGGGGTATGTAGGTGACTGTGAGGTATAGAGGGGCCCTGGAGGGGTCAGAGGTGATTTTTAGGGTGAGGGCTTGTGCTCTGTTTGTGAGTTTGGGGGGTGGGAGCACGTGACCAATAATGTTGTTGGTGATGTAGAATGCACAACCACCCCCACGCTTTCCTACCCTGTCTTCCCGATGTAGGGTGTATCCGGGGAGTGAGACAAAGTTATCAGGAATAGATTTGGAGAGCCAGGTCTCCACTAGGGCAATGATGTCTGGTTGGTGAAGGGTTGCCCAACATTGAAGCACTGCAGATTTCTTTGACAGGCTGCGTATATTCAGCGAGGCAATGCGGAGTCCAGAGGATCTGGCAGGTGGAGTGGTGGGGGCAGGGCCTGGATTAGGGTGGATATTACCAGAGAGGAGTAGAAGGATGACTAAGGCTCTAATCATACGGCGGCAGGTTGTTAAGAGTTTTGGGGGAACATTTAGAGGGAGGGGAGGATGTAGTGGGGCAGGGATTTGGAGGGATTGGTGGATGCAGAAGGGGTGGCACCGGGGGGTCCTGGGTGGGTGCTGGGGTAGGGGCTGCCAGTGGGAGGTGGATGCAGGGGTCCAGTGTGTGATGACAAGGTGGGGGGGTGGCCAGATTTGGAGAGCTGCAAAGGTGCAGTCCACAAGGTGCATAGGGTGAGGTGTGGCAGGTGGGAGGTGAAACCCAGGGTGGTAATGAGGATGAGGCACATAAGGTGGAATTGAGCAGACATGGTGCCTAGATAGCTTTGGGGGAAGAACAAAGAGGTTGTGGGGGGAGCCAGAGAAAGCTGTAGGGGCTTTGAGATATGCCACGATACAGTAGTTTAAAAAGATAGCCAGATATGATGGTTGAGTGGCAGTGCTGTTGACTTTGGCAGCAAGGGTGCAGGGTTTAAAGCCTGCAGTAGCACCCAGAAAATTATTTTAGCAGACTATGGGGGGTTAGAGGCTTTTAGAGTCTTAAAACCTATGTCAAACAATAGTCTGATGTGATAGCTGAATGGTGGAGCCACTGAGTGAAATAGCAAGGGTGCAGGGTTCAATGGCTGCAGTGGCACCAAGAGTAGAAATTTTGGCAGATTGTGGGGGTTAGAAACTTTGAGAGGCATAGAGTATAATTAACACTAGTCTGGTAGGATGGCTGAGAGGTAGAGCTGCTGACTGTGGCTACAAAGGTGCAGGAGTTGAGGCATGTAGTGGTACCAAGAGAAAAATGGTGAAATATTTTGGCAGAGTAGGGGGGTCAGAGACTATGAGAGCCTTAGAAAGTAAGGATAAGATAGCCAGATACAATGGTTAAGTGGTAGAGCTGCAGACTCTGACAGCAAGGGTACTGGCTTTGAAAGCGACAGAGGATAGGTATTCTTGTTCTGGAGAAGGAAGGGTTAAAAGCATGAAATTGGAGGTAGATATTGGCCTGGTTAAGTGACTTGCTTAGAGTCACACAGTATGCAAGTGGAGACTGTGGGAATCAAACCCAGGTCTGTCTGCTGTATGTACCAAGCTCTGTCACAACTCATTACTCCAGCCTCTAGGCTATACTGACAAGCAGCCAGCTTAAAGTATCAAGTGCCAGTGGAACTTAACACGAAACTTCTTTCACTTGTAGTTTTCTGTTCTGGTGCAGCACTGTGCCACTGCTGTGCTTTGGGGATAAAAGAAAGCACTGCAGTCTCCCACTGCCCCCCAATACACACAGTCTCCCTCCAGTTAGCACCGCCTTGCCCTTAAGTAAGTTAAGTTTTGTTTTTTTTTGCAGCCAGCTGCCTAATAACTTTGTCGTTGGGTGTGAAGCACCCCCACCCCCACACACACAGTCAGTCCCTGGCCCACGACACTCCTGAGTCCTGACCCTCTCAGTTTTTTTATTTATTTTTTTTTTCTTTTCATTTTGTTAGTGGTAGTGGTGGGTGGAAGAAATTAACTGGTACACGGAGACCCATTCTCCCTTTCCCTTCCTGCCCAGCCGCTCACTTGTCAGTAATGGAGCTCCTCTCTCCTCAATGGCTGAACTGAAATGGTACAGAGAGCAGAGCTGCATTCCTCTATACTCTGGTTTATGTTTAAGCGCAAACCAGAGTATCTTGAGCATCAACTTCCCAGCTCTCTTCTCACCTGTCACATGACAGACAGAAGCTTAAAAAAAAAAATACTCCAAGATCTGAGCTGAGCCAGCAAGGTTCAGCTCAGGTCTCATGGAAACCGAGCCATATGTGTTCGGGACGACTCGGTTTCACCCCCACAGGTTCAGCACACCTCTACTAGCTACTGCTTATGTTCATCGCCAACATTTTGAGGACAAAGCTTCTTCTTCAGGACATAAGCAGTGTAACTGTAAAATGTATATTTATTATTTAATAATAAAGTTTGTTACGGATAAAGAATTTACTGTTTTCTCTTAAGTTCACAAAATTAATATATAGATGTTAACTGCAAACAGAGATTGTGAGTTACAAACCATAGTTTTATAGTTTGTAACTCACAAACTACAGAGTTCTATGAACCCCCGAAAAACAACATAATAAAGTAATAATATTCAAAGAATTAATATGTATCCATATCTTTAAATGGCATCATAGAGTAGGAAAAAGCTACCTTTAGTGGGAAATACTGTTCAGTGCAAGGATGTGAATTCCAAAACTTCTCTGAATCTATACACTAAAGCTGTGAATAGTAACATTCAATATTTCAGTGTCATGTAAAACTGTTGCATTGCAACTGCAATATAGTTGCATGCAACAAACATGTTGTTACACTGTTGCTTGTAATTAATGATTAGTTCCATTGAAATCAACACTTAAAGTGTAATCATATAATACACCTTAAGAAATATTCAGTATACCACATATAAAATTCCTAAATACTAGTGACTACATAAATTTATACATTTTAGAAACATACATAGAAAATCTTATCAATGTTTATCTTATGACTCCATTACAAACTGAACAACTAATGCAATTTCTGCTTAAACATACAGAAGGGGGAATGCCTGTTGTAATACCTTTAAATATTGGAGAACTAAAAAAATAATTTTTTCTTTCATTTGGCATCAACTGTATTGACATGTAACTACTTTAAATTGAAACACCAATATTTTTTTCAAGTTAAAGGCACATTGGTGGGCTCCACAATGACGCCTTCATACATTCATTTACACATAACTAACTTCGAGCAACAGTTTGTTTTATCTCCACCATACAACCCTGTAAGTCCTTTTCCTTCGAATGTCACTAGCTGAACCTTCCTTCACTACTGGGCTTCCCACCGGCTTAATGCCCTTCCCCCTGACATAGACAATGAACATAAACTTGGCCCATTTGAGAGAAAACTACTTCAATACCTTACCTCTTTGAGCCACTGTGACTGCCAATCCTAGGTAACCCTGTTCCCTACCCTGCTCCGCTCTCCCTCCCCACATGCCTGCCTACACTACCAACCATCCCACAGCCTGCCCCATCTCTCCTCCCCCTGCACACCTACCAGCTCCACCTACCTTCTGTTTCCCCCACCCTCCCTTCCGTCCATCCTGCTCTCCCCTACCTACCCCTTCTGATACTCCTGACAATGTTTAACGTCGGACTGCCTTATTTATGCTTATTAAATATGTATCTGCCTGTATGTAAATTTACACTGTAAATCTGA
This sequence comes from Neoceratodus forsteri, assembly GCA_016271365.2. NCBI lineage: Eukaryota > Metazoa > Chordata > Ceratodontiformes > Ceratodontidae > Neoceratodus > Neoceratodus forsteri. Next base: position 77,124,183 of record JADMNL010000030.1, read on the forward strand.
ACTTATTTTTAAGATGCTTTTTAACATGTATTTGCCCGAATGCAAGTTATTCTCTGTAACATTGCACCTATTTTTGTGTTCTACTGTTACTTGTCTATATTTCTGATCTTGACGTGGAACCTTTGTAAACCAGCTTCCAGCTCAAAGGTATTACTCTGAGAAATTAAATAAATAAATTAAAACAACCTTTTCTACAATAAGATTTTGTAGTGGGGGAGATTTATAGATGACGTGCTGCAGTTTTGGAGAGGCACACAGCATTTGTTGATGTTCTATAATTTTTTTAAATAATTGCAAAGACCATTTATATTTCACAATTGAACATAGTCTGGATGGGATCAGTTTCTTGGATTTAGAAACTTTCAAAAGTGAAAACACATTACACATAAAAGAGCTCAGGAAGAAAACAGACAAAATATAAGCAGTAGCTAGTGCAAGTGCTTGATGTTTGGTTTAATAAATTGCAAATGCACATAAATACGTAGTGATGACGAGTGGATCTGTATTTCCTAACCCGCGTGTTTGCTAGATAGGCTTGTTGGGAACAGACGCCTCCTACTCTTTTTTGCTTCACCTGCAGGGGCCTTTGTTGGACTTTCCTTTGCTTTTTAAGTGGCCATGTGAACTCAGCCAGACCCAACCAGATCCTGGTCTTGCCATCTAATGGTGGGCATCACTGTTGCTTGATAGGTGTGGGGCACTCAAGGCAATAGCTTGCTCCTGTTATAAAGGTTATGGTATCTGATTTTGCATGATCAGATAAGTTGATTCTCTCTCACTGGGGAAGGAAAGAAGCTTTGATTCTAATGCTTGGCTCCAATGTTCATTATCCCATTGAGAACCATCCAGTGGATATTGGCACTATCTGGTTCAAATAATTAGACAAGCTGGTGAACTCTTTCTTTTGACCTGGGAGCAGACAGATTTAGACTTGGGTACCATAAACTGCAGCAATGTCTTTCAGAAGGGAGGTCTCAATTTGCCAAATTTTAAGCTAAGGGCACTGGTTTCTGGGCCTTAAGTATCCCATCCCCAGTGGGGTTCAGTAGCAGAACAAGAACAGCCCTATATGTGCCACTCCTGCCACCACACTGGTGACTCAGGTTCTAGACTGAGCCTGGGTTATTGTGGGCTGGCCAGGGAGGAGGACTGAGCATCCCAGTGGACTCTCTCCTCCTCCTGTGGGGAGGGAGAACAGTCATTCTCCGGCATAATACTGCCATCTGGGTGACCACAGGTGGCAGTGCACTCAAAGAAACTTACTAGATGGTGGGATGGTAGTGTTGATGCACATCACACTTGCATGCAAGTCTGCATACCACCCCAAAAACCAGTGTTTCAGGGGAGAAACCAAGAGGGAAAATCCCAAACGCAGCAATGAAGACAGGTACTCTTGGATCCTCCCTGACGGCCTTCGCTCCTGACATCCCCGGCTCAGAGTGTGAACTCGATTCACCAGCATGCCAGAGGGATCCCCCATTGCTCAATACTAAGGAGCCAGCCACGACTCAGCTTTTTAATAGCAATAGTGTCAGGTGGTCAGTCCTGCAGCTGGTATCCCTCTCCAGCCCAATCCAACTTTTCAATAACAATGAAGGGTGCTCAATCCCACCACCAGTATCCCCCTCCCACTGGACCCAGCTTTTACACAGCCCTGGTGGTGGGTGTTTAGTCTTGCTGCCAATATCCTCCTAACACCCAACCCAGTTTTTCAATAATACCAGTGGCAGGTACTCAATCCCACCACCAGAATCCCCCTCATGCCCAACTCAGGTTTTACATAGCCCCAGTGGTGGGTGCTCAGTCCCGCCACTGGTATCCCCCTGCATGAACCAACTTTGTAATAGGACTGGCGGCAAGTGCTCAATCAAACTGCCTGTATCACCACTTCCGCTCGACCAGCTACTAACCTCCTAGACACACTCTGACTCTGGGGTGCTCACCCCTTCCCCCGGTGCCAGCTAAACTCCCAACAAGATGCAACACTGGGATGACCATCACAGGTGCCACCAAACATACCGAAACTAGAGTGCCCAACGCCCTGTGTCAGTCCCTAAAATATAAAGGAAAGCTCAATGTTGTCCTCTTTGTTTTTTTTTTTGTTTTTTGTTTTTTGTGTTTTTTATAAAACCTGAAAAAAAGGAACCGGTATATCAAGGTCTTCTCTCAATGTATTTCAAATACATTTGTACAGTTTAACATGTAGACATGGTCCATAACTTACAGAGGACCATTTGAGCAAGTTGAGCACAAACGGTTAATAGCTTTTTAATGTGTTTTGAACTTTTACTCATAACTTGGTCAAATTTCTTAAAATTTTTTGCCCCACATTTTCAACGTAGCCCCTTTTAACCCCACCTCATGAACAAATCAAGTGTAATTTTTGAAATCCCCTCCAAAATATGTTTTAGCAATTGCTCCGCAAAATCTCTTTTCTGATGGGATTTGAAAAATTTCCACCAGTCTTTATTATAAGGTGGGGTCATAAAAAGACTACGTTGAAAATATGGCGATAAAATCTCAGCAAAGAACAAAGTTATGAAGAAACATTGAAATTCTGCAACATTTATTCATAATGTTGCAATTGTTTTACTTTTTGAACCCACATTTTCAACATAGTCATGTTTTTAACCCCATTGAATAAACATGGCAGGTGTCATTTTCAAATCCCCTCCACAACCTGTTTTCATGTTCGTTCGGCAAAATCACATATCAGGTCGCATTTGATAAATGACACCTGTCATGTTCATATGCCGGGGTAATAAAATATACTATCTTGAAAATTCAATCTCACAATCTAAAAAATAACAACATTATACGTGAACCTCTTCATTTCAGTACTGCAGGTAGGGAAAAATGGGCAAACTGTGTTGGCCAAGCGGTCCTTATCTGCCATCAGATTCTATGTTTCTATTTCCCAATCATTACAGTTTCACTGTTATAAATAACTCCTGTTATTAATTTATTAATTTTAACTGCCGTACTATCCATGTCCAACAACTACCCAGCAAATACACGCACATAAACATCGGGCATTGACCAACGCTTGTTCTTCCTCGGGCTGGGCTTCCCCTTCTTCTAAACATTCCCATATGGGCTGCTTCCTTGACAAACTGGTCAGGTTCAGGGCCTCCACCTGCTTGCCTGCTATGTTACTGATCTCATCAACACTTTATAGCTTACAGTCTCATAACGTGTTTTTTCTTCAAGAGCCTGTCTGCTGCACCAGAATGGGACAAATGGACTTCTCTTGCTCAGCCCCCAGATTCTGGAATCGACTTCCTTATTAGACCAGGCACTTTGATTCCCACCAGCAATTTAAATCATTGTTACTTCACCACTGTTTAAGCCAATCGGCCAGGACCTTCTCTTACTTTCTGCCTGCTTCCCTGAACCAGGCTTATCTGGTTGCCTTTTAGGCCTCCCTACACATGGGACTCTGACTTGTATTAAAAGTGAACGTACTCTGTACCTTCTGGTTGTATCAAATACTGTATGTTATCAGATGCTTCTTATGTGGAGTTTACTCCGAGTTTCCTGGGTTCTATCTAACTGTTATTATGCTACTGGCATGTTCTACTTGTATTGTGTATTCTGAATTATCTGGGTCATTCCTAAAAAAAGCATTATGCCTTTTTTATATAACACATATCTATTGTAAGCCAACCACAGGAAAAGTGTCATTTAATACCACACCAACTACTGCAACATCTTCCTTAGTCAATTATCTACATGTTAGATATGCTCACAATAGTTTATCCATATTTCAGACATGACCATGATAGTTTATCTATATTTAAGATATGCCCATGACAGTTTATCCATATCTAGTCCATAGAAAGGGTGGGGGGCACCTTCGACAAAGACAAAAAAGCTAGCTCAAAAGATTGAGTGGAACTCTGATGCAAACCAGAATCCACAACAACAACAAACAATCAGCCTTCCCACATACAGGTCTTGCAGACAGCATTATTTTTTATATATAACTGTTTGGCCCAGACCACCATCTGCTCCTTTCTTCAGGTCCCCTGCTGGTCCCCAGCCCCAACTGCAACTCCCCCCACCATTGTGGTTGCAGGGATCCATACAGTGTGAAGCTCGAGGACCACATGGAACATCACACTCAGCGGCTGTGGCACATGGGTTTTTCCAATTCTATCCCTTTTTTGGTCCCTCCCTCCACCCCAGATGGGCAGCACAGCCTCTGTCAGCCTCGAACACAGCTGCATGCTCTGGGCATGCACCACCACTCACAAAAGAGCAAGCCCCCCCCCCCGGCTCACCATGAGGGTTCACTGCTGTGCTGGAGCCAGGCCATCTCCCTCCCTCGGCTGGCTTGCACTCCCTTCAGGAACATTCCCCAGCCTGGACACTGGACCCAAGCAGACCCAGCCTCACTTCTGAAGTTCAGTCGCTGATATGGAAGCACAAAGTGCCTCCATTGAGCCATCGGGTGGCCCTTGCAGACACTATCAAAGTGCTAAATGCACTTCTTTTATTTGCAACAAAATGAATTAAAAAGCAGACTGCAGCACAAATGCTTAACATTTCACAACTCACTGTTGCTTTCCTTGAAAAAAACGAGTTGTGAAAGTTGAGCATTTGTGATGCAGCCTGTTTTTTACAGCATTTTGTTAAAATAAAGAAGCACTTCTAACACTTTAATACTGTCTGCAAGACTGGAATTATACTGGTGTGTGGAAGCCTGATTTTTATGTTTATGTGCACATCAATGTTTTGTTACGAGAACAAGATTAGGTTTGTCACTGATGGTGCTCACTGCAGCTCAAGTTACAATGGGCTCGCCAGTGACAGATCAACAATCAGGCACACTGGTCATGACACTATTCACTGCTTGCTTTGTGTACTTCAAAGGAGCCATCGGCTCCTATCAGACAGCAGCTGGCCCATTTCATCTACATACCGCCACCCAGCAACCAGCTGAGCAGTGGGGGAGGGGCATTCTCCCTCTCTCCCACTACGCTCCATTATGTTGGCTAACATCATCAAACCGCATGTCACTGCCATTGCCCTTTTCTGTCACCAGGGTGCCCAATCCCTGGTGCTGGCTAGTACCCCCCACCCAGCCCATGTCCACTGTCAGACACCAGGAAGCCCACCCTCAGTGCCGCCAACCATGACACCAACACTGAGTGCCCAGTCCCCAGTGTCAGTACCTCAAATAAAGAAAACCGTCCCTTGAAGTCTTCTTTATTTTTTTAAGTCTCTTTTCTGATACTTAGCCCCCCCACCCCACCTGGCTCATTTCCACAGTGCGACACCGGAGAGACCACCCCCGGTGCTGCCAAACATGCCACTGACACTGGGGTGCCCAGTCCCCAGTGTTGGCACCTCAAATAAAGAAAATCATCCCTCGCTGTCATTTTTCGAATCCTTACCAAAATGTGATTTCACACTTCTGTCAAGAAATGACGTTTCATCTAATATTTTATAAATGACACTTGTCATGTTCAGAATGGGGGGTCATAAAAAGATTATTTTGAAATTTTGGGCTCAAAACTGTTACAAAAAACTTATAAAGTAACGTTGTTTCCAGGGACGGCCACTGGCCTAGTGGACAGCAGGTTGCCTTCCTGTGCCAGTGACCTGAGTTGGGTTGTGAGCTCAGTCAGCAGAATGGGCCGAGGCTTGGGGAAATGTGCTGCAGTGTGTGCCACTGGTCCCCACCTGGGAAAGACAGAGCAGTGTTCCGGTGCACACATGGCACCTTGTGGCAGGCCAAGGAGCCTTACCTCACAAGGGGTTAATGTGCATGTCGAGTCCTGATGGGCCCATGCACTGCATCTGGACAAGTAGGTTAACCTGACAGTTTTAAATTACAGCACAGGCACAGACCTTCAGTTAATAGGAAGACAGGATCTGCCACAAATTACTCATCTCACTATGCATGCCTGCCACACACCACACACGTGATCATTTGGCATTTACAAATGCTTGTTTTCTTGTTATGGAGCACCTTCCACCTCAACTACCATACAGTATTTAAAAGACAAGTAAACCAGCAATTTGGGAGTTCAATTAAATCACAAACGCTGCTGTGTAATGTTAGACGAAGGGATGCTGAGTTCAGGTATGGTAGTGTTAACCTTTAATGTGGTGATTTATACCCATTTCATCATAGTGGAAAAGTTAGCTGAATGTAAACAAGAGGTCCAAAGAATCCTGCAGCCGAGCTAGTGCTCAGCTCACAAAATGGTGCCAATGTGCTATGATGACATCAGTGGAGCAAGTCTGCTCCATTTCTTGCACTGAAACCTATGGGCACTTTTTTAAAATGTCAACATTTGTATCACTACTTAGCTTGTGCATTTGAATGTGATGCACAAGTTAAGTAGCGATATAAATGCTGATATTTACATACAGCCCTAACATTCAATATTTTAAAAAGTGCACATAGATTTTAATACAAGAAGCGGAGCAGACTTGCTCTGATGATGTCATCACGTAGCAAATTGGCACCATTTTGTGATTTCGAGCGCAGCTCGGTGTGGGGCCCTCTTTTGAGCTTTTATTTACATTTTGGTTCACTTTTCAGCTCTGACAAAATGGATATAAATCACCAAACTAAAAATAAACACCAACATACAGTACCTTAACTCAGCATCCCTTATTCTAATAATACACAGGAGCATTTGCGATTTAATTGAACCCCCCAAATTGCAGGTTTACTTGTCCTTTAAAATCCAGGACTCGCTGGACCGGTGGCACTGAGGGTTGAGGCACTGGATGCCACACCTTGCGCTATGCTGGTGACCCGGGTTCGGGAATGGACTCAGATCGTCAAGGGTCAGTGGGGCGAGGGAGGATTGAGCATCCCAGTGGATGCTCTCCTCCCTCTGGGAAGGGATACCAGGGGTGCTTCAAGCACCCGACATCCCTAGAGAATCAGTAGAAGCACGGGCTCTTGAGGGCTCTGGCAGCTCTGTTCAGCGGAGTAGGGGGGCGCTATTAGGTGCTTGGCAGATGGCATGCGTCATCACGTTGCCAGTCTGGACACACATCCTACGCACTGGCGTCCCAGGGGGAAGGGGAGAAAATATGTGGAAAAAATGATAAATACCCTGGCCCCACAAGCAGAAATGAAACTGGGGCAGGGTTGCCTCGGGGATTGTCCTGGCAGATGGAGTAGGAGGAGGTACGAGGCTTCCTCTGAAAGCCGTGGGAGCTGAGCAAGTTAAAAAAAAAAAAAAAATCCAGGAGTCAAAACTCCTAGTCATATAATAGTAATAATATTCAGTTAACCCAAGAATACTCACAGTAACCAGCTTCTGTGATTAAGCATCTTGATCTTCAGCCTTGAGCATTTAATCACGCACATCAGTTATTCTTTGTATACCCCAGCTAACTGAATGTTACCTGGTTGACAAACACCAAATAAATCAAGACCACGGAGACAGAAAAAAAAGCAAAAAAAAAAAAGAAACATATGCAGAAACAAGACAGGGGTTATCAAATATAAATCAGGAGTTCTGCAATGCCTTTCATCTCCTTTAAAGATCATCAGTAAGAGTTATCTTTAATTAGGATATGGATAGGAGATATCCTGCAACCTGACTTGTCAGCTAAAGTCTTTACCCAGGGATAAATCCTGAAATAACCCATGGCTGAGGCCACCCGATGGTCCAGCGGAAGCACTAGGTCCTCTTGCACCAATGACCCGGTTTCGGATTGGTAGTGCTCCAAGTCAGAGGAGGGTGGCATTATGGTTCTACTGTCGTACCAAGCCCTGTGGTGAGCCAGTACAGCCTGTGTCCCCACTAGGGCATTGCTACATGTGTGTGAAGGTATACGTGTGCAGATGCACATCCTATGCCAGACGCCAAGGGAAGGGGGAGGGAGAAAACACAGGAAAAACCCATGTTTCTCCATTAACAAGCCTGACAGTCCTAGATGCTCTTGGGTCCCGCACCATGCTGATCCGCACCAGCTGAACAGTGCAAGAAGCGGCAGATGTGACTGGGGACAACTGAACAAGGGGCCTGAAGCAAGGCAGAGGTGGTGGTGGGGGAGCAAAAAGCTCCATTCCCCAAAAAAAAAAAAAAGAATAACCTAGTATTAGATAACAGAAATGTACCCATTGGTATGACTTTTGTACTGGCATTGTTATTCTGGAGGGGTTACAGAGCGGGATGAGCCGAGTACTCTTTGTCTTGTACATGTTTGTACTGTTTACTTAATAAATCATCAAACAGATAAAAAAATAACCCCTGGCTGAGAAAGAGCATTTATAAAACAATTAAAAAAACTTAACTGCATTTTCAATTTATCTTACATACAGGTCTATCATATAACTGCAATAAGGCACTCCAGGTCGTGTACAATTTGGGGGGGGGGTCGCACACTTCTCATGTGGTTATGCTACTTGGCTACACCTTGTGACACACCACAGGAGGCCTGGGAAAATCTCACAGTAGCCCATGCCTTGTCATGCCTTACTGCTTAATCTACTGAAAAAAAGTGCCACTTTATCTAAAGTCAGTTGGTTGAAATGGCTAGCCCAGTGCTTTGGTAAAACACATACAGTAAACTACATAGTCTCATGCCCCATCATGGATAATCTGGCCATCTGCCTATCTATGTGCAAACATTTGTATTGTATTCAGTGCTTCTGGTTTGCATAGTTAACTCAGCAGTGGACAAGTTCTGCTTTTGGTTAAACGTCAGTTACCGTTTGACTCTGATACTAAACTTAGCCTTTTCAAAGAATATTCTCTGATGTTTTCATAGAAATATTTGAATATCAGACGTCATAGTTTTTTGTGCTACTACGCTAACTACAAGAGCCCTCTGGATGGATAGAAGGGACGTAAAGTTGTTTATGGTGAATTTCACACACGTGCCGCGCACACACACACACACACACACACACACACACACACACACACACACACACACTACAGAATGTATCCCAGCAGCACTTTACAAGGCATGGCAAGTACTGCAGCTAAGAGCTGCAGACATAGGGAGGGAAATCAAGGAAAACTCGGGGAGGCTAAGAAGAGAGAGAGAGAGAGAGACACAGACAGACAGATACAGACACAGTAGTTTAAAACTGGAAGGTTAAGCATCTTGCTCAAGATCACACTGTTAATAAGTGGTGGTAAAAGGATTCAGAACAGGGTCTCCACGGTCATAGCCCGAACACTAATCACTGGGCAATATATTGTTTTCTAAGGCCACTACAATTTGAATTTCAGCATGGATACTGGAGGTTCAGAGGGATTAGAAACAGCGACGATGTACTGGGGATTTGGAAAATGCAAACTGGAGGGGGATGACGGATGGGTTGGAAACAGACTTCTCTGTGAAAGAGAAGATAGTTTTCCTGGGAAGGTGCCAAAGGGATTAAGTTACCCAAATGCTATTCAGAATAGATCCACACTACAATTCAAAGAGTGGCCATTGATGGGAAGTAAATTTAGAGGAAGTGTATGTTTGCTCAAGTCCCAGCTAGTGGTTTAGCTGGGTAGAAACCCATAGGAACTTAGTTCCCCTCCTCTTCTAAGTTTGCCCAGGTTCTTATTTTTTTTTACACCTTTTCCTACTGCAAACATTCAGATGGCTCCCCCCTCCCGTAGGTCAGAGTTCCACTTATTTAGAGAAGTAATTTCCCACTCTTACACATTTCCAGTTAAACTAGCCTCTTCCAGTAAGTGTGAGTGTGTCAGAGCAGCATCAGAGGAGCCTGAAAGTGACAGAAATTGAAGCAAAATGTTGTCTTTGGAAGCCAATCGCTAGACTTAAAAGAATTATCTAAGATTATGGTGTCAATTGCTTTGCTTTTCCCAGATAAATACAAAGGTTCCTTATCTCTGTAGGAGTTCACTGGACATCATTTCCTAGTTTTTAGATGACTGTCCTTTGAGAAGGAAGTGGTAGTAATTTGCCTGAGGTGGCCAGTCAATCCACTTCCTGGTGTGCCAACCCTACCCTCATGCTCAGATGCATTGTGACATCTAACCTGGGAGAATGTGGGGACAAACTCAATTAAAGTAAATGGGCAATTTTTATTATCATTTTCTTGCAATCAGGGCATCTTATGATATAAATTAAAACCAGAACTCAACTAACAAAAGCCTCGTCAGTTAAGTATTGGCTTTGAATTACATAGGAGTACACAGTTCGATCAATTCAGGCTGGCAATATAGCCTACAGGTTAGAATAATGAGCTGTGAATGAGCTTGGTACATCCAGCAGTCCTGGGTTTAATTCCCACAACCTCCACTTGCAAACTGTGTGACTCAGAGCATGTCATTTAACTACCCCAGTGCTCCCAAAAACAGGCACTTGTGTCTAGTGAGCCTTACCTGGTTAACAAAAGAATTAAAAGAAATATGCTACAGGACACTGTGGTTGGCCCACTGGCACAGTAGCAACACTATTGCTCATGATGTTGGCAACCCAGGGTCATCGGGGCAGGCAGGGGGAGAAGTATTGAGCATCCCAGAGGATTCTCTCCTCTTCCAGAGAGGGTGGGTTGCCATCCTCACTGCAGTACTGCCACCTGGGTGACCACAAGTGGCAGTGCAGTCACAGTCATAGTGGGAGGGAAAGACAGAGACTGAGGATCAATGCAGCAGCACACTATGCATGCATACATACACACCAAGGATCTCCCTAGTGCACCTGCAATTTTAACCATAGGAAAGTAAATGAGGCAAGTAAGAGCAGAACTTTAGATATAATAGCAGGGAAATTACACGAGAAGAAACTGAATTGTGGGAGTGCAGATAAGACATGGAATGTGGTAAAAACAATAATTAAAGAATCCTTAGACCAGGCTATGCCTTATGCCTACAAGAGAAGTAACAAGTAAAGGAGGAGATAAGCCATGGATCACCGACAAAGTTAAAAAATTAATTACCGTGAGGCAGGCGGCACTTAAGCAAAATGTCATGGTTGTATATAATAGAATACGTACTCAAGTAAATAGGTAGGGAAAGTGTCTAAGAAGGCATTATTATGAAAGAAAAGTGGAAGGGTGAAGGAAATCAGAGCTGTGAAAGTGGTGGAAGAAAACTAAAGATTTTCTGTGTATAGGCAAATAAACAAACCAAACTGATAAATGGAAACAATCATGGGTATGATGATTTAGATGGAGGTGTCCCCTTTTTAACAGCATTAAATAAAGTGCTGTGTGAAGTGAGTGAGGAGTTATCTCCCTTAGAAGAGAAGGATGTATTAGGGGTGCCTGTTCTAGATAGATTTTTGGTAACAATTGATGAAATGTCAAAATAATTGAAAAAAATTAATGTGAACAAGGCTATAGGACCTATTTCAAATTGGATATAGAAAGAAGGAGCACATTTACTTGCACCATGGGTGTGTCATATTTTAAATAAGTCAATTATAACTGGAAAAATCCCCTTACAGTGGAAACAAGCAAAGATTGTTCCCCTCCCAAAGGTTTTGATGCCAAAAATTATGTTGATAGATTTCAGACCAATTGCTTTAACGTGTACCATACAAAAAGTGTGTGAGACTTTTATTTGTAAATGGATTAGGGAGTTTGTTGATAGTTTGTTACATAAAAATCAGTTTGGGTCCCTGCGGAGAAATTCAACAACTGATGCTGCCTTAAGTTCTTAGAATTAAGTATGAGAGCATGGGATAAAGAAATGAATGTTAGAGCTGTATTAGTCAATTATAAAAAAGTTTTTGATCTTATTGATCATAAGACAGTAATGAAAAAACTGGATGGTTTTTAAGATTCCTGAATGTATTATTAATTGGGTATGTGATTTTCTGAAAGGGAGATCTCAAGGGATTAAGACTGAAGGTATGACATCTGAAGTGACATCAGTCTGGGGAGGAGTCCCCCAGGGTACCAAAGTGGGGCCACTACTGTTTTTAATTATAATAAATGATTTGCTTATGACGAGTCACTGTATAAAACATGTGGATGATACCACAGTTTTAAATGTCTGGAAAAAATGTAGAAGAAATTGACATGCAAAGTGATTTGGATTATATAGGAAGATGGTAAAAAAAATGTATGCAAATAAATCTGGGAAAAACTAAGGAGATACATTTTGGGAAGCAGAGTGGATGGGAGGGGGTAAATCAATTACATTTTGGTGGAGTCGAAGTTGAAGTGGTTAGTAAAGTAAAACTACTGAGTATTATTTTCCAAAATAATTTTAGTTTGGTAGAGCAAGTCTCAACCATGGTCACAAAATCAAGTAGTAAGCTATATTGTTTAACTATTTTGAAAAGGGCTGGACTAACTCTATCTGATTTAATATATTATTATTCTATGGTAGTTAGACCTGTGGTGGAATATCGGGCAGTTGTGTGACATGAAAGGCTTAACAAAAACAAACAGAGGAACTAGAAAGGTTACAGAAAAGGGCACTCAGAATAGTGTTGGAGTGTGAAATAAGATATAAGGAGGCATTACTCAAGTGTGGGTTAGAGAGACCGGAGGCAAGACCAGAAAAGATGGCAAGAGAAATGTTGAGAAAGGTATATGATCTAACCCAAAAACTTAATTGTTTGCGTTTACCAAAAAATATTACTGGATATCAGTTATGTGCACAGCCAAGGTGGGAAAAACCATTAGTAAGAATTCAAACTTAAAGCAAGTCTTTGTGCGTTACCTGAATATGACTTAAGCATTGCTTTAGGTGAAATAAGAGCAAACATGTATGTTGTGTTTTGTATAATGTTCACTGTTATAATTTTTTGTATATTTTGACTTTTTATGTTATTACATCAAATGAAAATATGTATCTCTTGTGATTTTATGAATAATGAGCATTTTGCTGGAGACTGTATGCAAACGTCAACCTGCACTTTTGTGTTTGGTTGCAATATTATCAACCAACCAACCAACCAACCAACCAATCAATCAATCTGAGAGGATGGAGAGTAATGGAGAAAAAGATAGGCCCACTGCCTGAAGGATGATGGAACCCCATGGACTGAAGATGACTGGTCCTGGCCTACACAGCGTGTCTCCTGATGAAGACAACACAGTCGAAGGGGGTATACCCCCTTCCACCCGGCCCAGGGAGCACAACCAAGGCAGCATGGAAGGAAGCAGCTGATGTGGGTGGGTCCAGTAGAGTCAAGGCACCTTGGGGATTCCAGAGGGAGTTCAGGCAGTGAAGTACGGTGGCATAAGCACAGAAAAAAATACTGCAGAACACTGAAGAGTCAGTTTGTGTACTGGCTGTAATTAGACCCTGACGAGAATGATGTAGGCAACACTCTTCTCCCACTGAGACCCAACAGGGAAAGCTGTACACTAAGAAGTGAAATTAGGCACAATGTAGACTGAATAAAAACTCATAAAAAGGTAATAAAAACAAGACTTATTTAAAGCAAAATGACACAACATATTATACCAGGTTCAACTAGATTACCACAGAAAAAAACAAGAAACATTAGTAGCATGTGGGGTACTACTTCCTAGGCTCCTGTATGCTCTCCTCACTCTCTCTCACGCTAATGCAGGAATCCTTCTCAAGTAATAATAATAATAATAATAATAATAATTTTATTTATAAGACGCCTTTCAATTGCTAAGGCGCCGTACATAAATAACAAATCAAAACAACTAAAAATCATTAAAAAAAATACAAGTAGATCAAAACAGTCATGACAATCAGTGTTCTAAAAATGCAGTGGGATATCTCCTACAATAACATCTGTAGGTTCGCCCTCTCGGTCCCTCGAATGACACACCACTGCCACCTTTACTTCACTTTGCATTGGCTGTCCCCCCTATCCCAGCACTCCTTCTCACTGGGTTGTTTTATTGACTCCATGAACAGGACCCCCCCCCGTCCAGACTGCATAGGTGCCATGCTCACACCTGTGATTCACCCCCGCACACTAAGGTCATCTAATCAAACTCTATTCTCCATCCCTCTCAACTCTACCAAGATGGGGGAGCAAGCCTTCTCCTATTTTGCCCCTAAATTCTGGAACTCCTTACCTACCAACTTAAAGAGCTCCTTATCTCACTCTGCCTTCAAATCTGCACTTTTTTCCCACCTTCATGCACTTGACTCCTGCCACTGTACCTAAGCATCCCATATCTCCTCCTACTTATTCTGCTCTACCTAGATGTCACTGTACTGAACTGTACCGAATTGCCTGACTGAGTCATTGGTCCTACCCATCCCTGTGAGGATGGCTACTGCTTGTTGTTATACCTTGCTTTTCTCTGTAATGGACATCTGTTATGTAACTGCTACTTGTGCTTGCTTGTTATAAGTTATTTAAATTTATGTCTATTTCTGTCTGAAGCCTGTTATTGACAACAATCTGTAACTGTTTTGTGTTAAGTCTCTGGTTTATGTACTGTACTCTCCTGGGTCGTACCTGAAAATAGGCAGGCCTCTTGCCTAATGTACTTGCCTGGTTAACAAAATCAAATAAATAAATAAAAATGCTGCAGTTGATCTGTAACCTTTTTCTCTGTCTTAGGAGTAACATAACAAATCAGTGATTTTCCCCCTTCTGAGCCACAGTGCCAGAATAAACCCATTTTACCCTCAGTGATCCAAAAAGGGTCCCCTATCAAGAATTATGGCTGTCACTGAAAGCTGTTTTTTTTATGTTTCCTTGCACGTGCACAAGAGACATCTTGCGGTAGAATGACATTTCGGAGGTTTGTCAGGGACGAGTCCAATGCATAGCACTATACAGTGAGCTCGTCCCTAACAGACCAATGAGCATGCAATCAGACTGTGACACTAGTCACAGTTTTGCAGCTGGAGGCCGTTCTCTAGTTGAAAGAAACAAAGCACTCCAATGAGAGCGCTTCATTCCTTTCATTTGCATAATGCTAGCTGGTAAGCAGACAGCTCTGTCCTCTGTTTAGTGTCTGTGTGACTGTATCTGGCAGAAAGGTTTGGTGGACCAACACACAAGCTTAGTGCACTACTGGCTATCTGGTGCCAAAACTGTAATGGTCAAGGAGTCACTAACGAAAACAAAAACAAAACAAAAAAAAGGAAACCATTATCCATACATGACTCTTGCCCAGATAATGTAGAACTCCAACATCTGATCTGATTAATTTTCTGTAGCTATGAATGGTCCAGGTCTGGACTTTGAGATTTTTTTGTACTGTGCTATTAATCAATCCCTCCTGTATATTTTCAGATACTGTATTAAGTGCAACATATGCCACATGTGCTAACTCATACTAGTGGCTATACAGGTGGCAGCATTCTCTCTCTGGTCTACTGCCCAAGTCCTGGTGCTGCTGGCATCCTCCTCCCAATTATTATTATTTTCACATTAAAAGAATTAAGAAAATACATAGGATGGCACTTAGGGGGCCCACCAGACAATTAGGATAGCTTCCCTTCCCCCCAAGTATCTAGCTCTCCTGTACTACTCATTTTACCTGTCGTATACTGAAGAATAAATGTTCCAAACAAAACAGAGTTGTTTCAGGAGGAGTCTGGACTGCTTGTGTCTTCATCTGAAGCTCAAATGTATGACAACTTTAACAATGCAGGTAGGACTATCCTGTTCAGTGCCAGACAGGCCCACCTTGATACCTGAAAATCTCCAGGTGGGTCCCCCAATCTTGCAAACACTGGCCCTCTTTTCCAGTAACATTTATTTTCTCAGTTAAATTAGATTTTTTGAAACTTTTATTACAGTAATAGATTTTGCTTAAAAATAAGACAAATACAGACTCAGAGCAGCACAATACATTGTGGCAAGTATATTTGAAAAACCTTGGTTTGCCACCAAAAACCTTTTAATCCAGACGCAAATTAGTTCCCGGAGCAAACTACCAGTATATTGGAACATGCCTGAAAGCACACAGTCAGTGCTAATGGCATGTTCCAATATAGTGACCAGCTGAGCCAAGCACTATCTTGACTTCTCCCGCAAACTACAACCCTCTATTGGCCACGAATTATGTGGCCAGTAGGGTGCTAGAGGGTTTGCTGAAACTAATGACCCTTTAGAGCTGGCAAATGATAATTGCTCCTGTGGAGCAATCTACCATATTTGTATATCCCTATACAAATGACCCCATAGCACTATCAAGGCACTATGGGGACATTTTCATCCCATTAGGGCCTCATTACAGGCCTGGAGCAAATGAGTTTGCCCCTTCCCCCCCTCCAGTGCCCATCAGGGCTACCTGTAGACTATCCCTGGCAGTCTAGTGTCCCATGGCCACCCCCAATTGCCCGCCTGAGATATATGTTTAACTCCTGGGTGGTCTAATGACTTAGAAGGGCAGGGATGGAAACTAAGAAGTGGGATGGCGGCCAGCCCATCAGTGCAGCGGAAAGATTTACCACTGTGACACAGGTGCCCCAGGTTCAGGAACATATTCGGAATACTCAAAGGCCGGGCAGGGGTGGATTGAGTGGCCGTAGCATGCTCTCCAACCCCCAGGGGTGAGAGGGGTAGAGTGACTCCGGTTTCAGTAGTCCCAGGTGACCACAGGATGCACTGGAGCACGGACTAGTATCACGGGGGGGGGTGGAGCGGACGCATGACATTGCGCGTCACGGCATCCGCTTGACCAGTCCTCCATCAACAAGGAAAAATCCTCCGGATAAGGCCCACTAGGCACAAGTGCCTGTTTTCAGGGGCGACCTTGGAGCACTGGGCGGTTAAGTGACTTGCTCAGAGTCACACAGTATGCAAGTGGAGGTTGTGAGAATCAAACTCAGGTCTGGTCTGCTGGATGTATCAAGCTCATTCACACCTTGTTCCTCTAACCTCTAGGCTATACTGCCAGCCAGTGATGGCCCTGGGTTCCACCGCATCCGTTGCTTGGCACCCTGGAGTAAGTGCCGGGGGGCTCCATCCTGGGGGGTAATCCAGTGGGCACTGGGGTGGAGGACACTGGGGCTCACTTGCAGAGTGGGAGGCTGAAGGGAGCAATGCACCAGATATAAAAAACAAAGTAAGTAAAAAAAAAAAAAAAAAAAAAAAAGAAGAAGAAGAAGTGGGATGGCCACCAGGGCCAGAGAGTAGGCAGGCAGGGTGGGCAGACAAGATGGGCTGGTAAGCCTTTATTTGTTGCCAATGTCTATGTATCTGTAGCCCCATCAGCTGAAAATCTCAGCTCCATAATGTGCTTGATCACCAGGGTGGGATTCTACGGCTCCCACATGAACTTCTGTCTCCCAGGTGGCAGATCAACACACTGCCAACATACCACTGGGACAGCACTCATTTTTTTTATTTTAATCTGCACATGTGATTGCAGAATTGTAGCATCAGCACATATTAGGAAAAGGGCACCTTTCATACACACTATATCACAAAGTGATTTACAAAGCAATGTGTTATACACTGGTAGTTTAGGGAACTGTGTGCAGTGCTCATGGAGAAGTCTTAGGCACACACAGACCTAATGAATTAGAAAGAAGTGTTATTGAGAGATGGCATTTTGGCCAGGAAACTGGAGGCAAGTCAGAGCCATGCTCTTTTGAAATGTCCCATGGGGTCTTTAACATCTGTCTGGACAGTCAAGAGACATGGGCAGAAGGGACTATAGGATGAGATCACCAACATATAGCATCCTCCTAGTGCAACACTGTAGTAGTAGTATCAGTCAAAACAGAAGGTCCAGCACTCAAATTACTATACAGAGAATATGCAGTAATAAAGCAAGATGAGGGATCCCTGCACCTTCTCCTTCCCCAACCCTCGTTCATCTGCTGGGCAGTCAGCCTTCTCCTATTGTCTCCCCTCCCTCTCGAACCTCCTCCCATCTTTCATTCTGTCGCTCACCCTCCCCAACTTCTCTCAAGCTCTCCCCCTCCTGTCAGCCTGCCCTGTGCTCCTCTCCCCTTCCCAGTACATGCCCCTTCTCAGTTGTCAGTTTTACTTCTAACTTCATTGCACTGGTATGTTCAACCAGTTGTTAGAGTTGGGTAGGGTGGGCAGAATATATGGGCCAAAGGGCCATTTTCTGTCACTCTTGTCTATGTACCTATGTTTATGTATCTATGACAAAGCCACAAGAAAACTTCAGAAAAAGCAAACAGCTGCAGTGAAAACATGGTGCCACCACAGAGCCCAGCATTTTGCACCTTTAGCTCATGATGTTTAGATAAAGCCTGGGAGTTGATGGCATGACACACTGGGCTATGTAGTGTCACTATGGTTTTACTGCAGCAGTTTGCCTTTTCCCCAATAATTACTGTAGCAGTTTGCTTTTTCCGAATAAATGTTTTTCCGCAAATAAAAGTTTCGTCATGGCAATATCACATTGCTTTATTACATTCTTTTCCTAGGAATTTGAGTGCTGGGCCTTCTCTTTTGATTGTTGTGTTCTGGTTGGTAGCAACTGTCCTCCACAAGTGGCTACTATGTTCTGACTGTAGTGTCCAGCTTGAGCAGTAAGTGCTTAATGCAGGATTTGAATACACGACCATCCAGTCTACCGGACCCAGAGGTAAGCCTTCTACCATCTAAGCCATTTATACTATAGAACTGTTATACAGTGTTAATCTGCTAAATTTGATTAAAAAACATAGGGCCCAGTATTCAGAAAATGACCCGCCATGCCTGGTACCTCAGTGGAATCAACAAAGTCCAAGAGGGTAGCATCTTTCAGAAAGAGAGATGTGCAAGAACAAGGGGACACAATTTGAAGATAGAGGGGGTCGGCTCAGGGGTAATGTGAGGAAGTTTTTTCCACAGAGAGGGTGGTGGACGGGTGGACACATGGAACAGCCTTCCTGAGGAGGCTGTGGGGTCTAAAACTGTGGGAGAATTCAAGAATGCATGGGACAGACATAAGGCAATTTTGTGGGGGGTAGGAAGAAATAGGCTGTTGGTTAAATAGGATCTGCAGCTTATCATCTAGGTAGGGAAATGGGCATACTAGGTGGGCCAAGTGGTCCTTATCTGCTGTCAAAATCTATGTTTCTATGCACACCCATGTTTTGTGTGAATAAGAGAAAAAGACTGGGCCATTGTTGTTTTAGGCCTTGGATAGAGTGGAGTCTCCCTTCCAATGAGCATTTATTTCAATGAAAAAATTCAGCAGTAATCTTCTAGAAACTGCCATTTTTTTGCAAGCACAGCTTCTAGACTGAAAATTAATTTTGTCAGCCAATTAATTACAATAGGATAGTTTCTGAATTTTTTATTTTCTGTTTATTTGGATAAAAAAAATACCTTTGAGGGCCCTGATCTACTTCTTGATATAAATGAAGGCTGGAAAAAAAATGACGTTTTGTGAATAAAAAGTACAAAGTAAGAAAAAGTGATCACATTTTGGCAGTTAAGCTTGGATGTGTGTCACCACTCAAATTAGGGTACTGTTATGGTCATGTGGCAAGATGGGCAGATAATACCAATTAAAAGACTTTTTCTCCATAGCAGTATAATAATTTAAGGTCAGAAGGTGTTCTAGGTCAGTCATGTCCACCACCCTGCTTTATAAGCAGGAACGAATAAGTATGCTGCTCAAGGTGCTTGCTGGATTGGTGGCTCCTGAGAGTGGCAGTGGTGCAGCACGGTAAAATGACACAGCTATGGAAAACAAAAAACTGTGCACACACTTGCCCTGCTGATTTAAAGTACAGATACCAGTCACATGTCCTTCTCTTTATTTGATAATATACACCAAAGATGACAGAACAACAGACCTCTACATGGATGCCAACAGTTTCATACCTCTCGCACTTTTTCAAGACAAGACTGCTGTGTAAGGCTGGCTCACTGGTGCAGCAGTAGTGCTGCCACTCGTGATGTCAGCAACTGGGGTTTGGAAGTGAGCCATGACTATCAGCGGCCAGCTGGGAAAGGAACATTGAGCATCCCAGGGGATGCTCTCCTGCTCTGGAGAGGAAGGGTTCCATCCTCGGCTGCAATACTGCCACCCGGGTGATCACAGGTGGTAGGGCAGCCTGAGGACTGACTGAAGGAAGGGGGTTCACTGTTGATGTCAGTGTGCCGACATGTAAAGCATATGGATGTGACTTGATGGCCTCGCATATGATGTCCCCTAGGCTCAGGACAAACAGAAGAATTGTCCGCTCCACAACGATGGACCCAGTACATCCAAGCCACACCTCCCCAGCATGGCACCTCCTGATAAAACAAGAAATTTGGGAGTATATCCCCCACTTCATACCTGCCAAATCTACACGGAGGTACGTGGCCACATTTGAGTAAGGCAGGGGGTCGGGTGTGCCTTGGGTGCTCCTAAGGGAGACAGCATGCTGGAAAGGAAGGGGTCATAAAAAGAAAAAAAGATGCTGTGTAAAAATTTACTAACTTAAAGGGGTTCCCTGGCCACTTTACTACCCAGAGTAGTCAGTATTTCCAATGGATCCAAATGTTCCTATAGTGTCTACACTTCCTTGAAAGCCTGTACTGTCCTAATGTTTACTGTCTCCACTGGTAAGCTGCTCCATGGGTTCACAGCCCTGTGGACCACAAAAGCACAAAACCTGGCACACTCACAGAGTAATTTGGAGGAACTCAGTTTTATTCATCTGTCTTTCGGATGAGACGTTAAAACCGAGGTCCCATCTGCCTGGACTGGTGGTAGTTCAGGTGGATGTTAAAGATCCCATGGCACTTATCGAAAAAGAGTAGTGGAATTTCCCTAGTGTCCTGGCCAAATTTCCCTCATTCACTAAAAAAATACCACCAACAGCTTAATCTGGTTCAAGGTCAGTTGGCATTCATCTGTATCCCCCTCCCCGGGGCAGGATTTGTATAGTGCACTTACCCGGTCAACAAAAAATAAATAAAATTTAAAGTGCCAAATGCCTGTAGCAAAGATCATGTATCTAGCTACTGTGTTTTGTTTTGAAGGCAAGATAAGAGATTTTTACTACTTTTTTTTGCGCCTTCCCACATCCTCAGCCAGCCACTCCTTCAGGCCACCAATCGACCCCTGTCTGCCACATCGTTCCCCCGCAGCACCATCCACCCCCCCATGTCGCACCCCGGTTGACCTGCTGTATCCCTTACCTGGGGGGCTCTCCCTGGGCCCATGGGAAGGGAGAAAGGGTCCAAATCCATACCGGGTGTGCAACAAGGGAGCAGCACTTGGAAGCTGCTCCAGGGCTTTGTGGCGTGAGGGGATCCAGGTGACCATCATCCAGTCTGTCAAGTGGCAATTTTCCATTTTCTCCCCAACCCACCCACCTCACACACGTACTGGTCCAGTCATAGCAGCATCCTGGGGGCAGGGGCATTCAAAGTCATGTCGAGGCTCACGTCACCAAGAACATCCTTAATGCCAGCCACCGTCAGGAGCTGCCTAGCAAGCGGTCCAGTGCCATCCCACCCCCGCTGAAGGGAAACATCCAAAGGACTCTCGTAACTCCCTCCCTGCTGGTCTCCACTCCTGATGTCTGGGTTTGGGGTGTGAACTCGAGCTGCCAGCAGTTCAAGCGAACTCCTATCGCTCAGCACCACGGAGTCGGCCTTTACTTTTTTTTTTTTTAAAGATCCTGTTTCTTTGCCAGGCTCACCTTGATAAAGCCAAGTTGGTTGAGGGTAGTACTCACAGAGACAATATAAATGAAAAACTAGAGGGGTCATCACATGACCCCTCCAGTCATCTGCATAACAGCTCTAAAGAGAGTGATAGTCCACTTGCATATGGCAGCATGAACAACCCCATTTAGTCATGTGATGATCCCTATAGTCTTTAACCTATACAACCTCTATGGTAATACTATGCTGCTAATCATCACCAATGTGCTTGCTAGGGCAGAGCCTAGCAGCCCAGCAAGCTAGCTGCCTTTTGCAGAGCTTCTCAGCCACAGGCACTTAAACTTATTTAAAACATATTTTATGACTACTGCTTTGGTAAACTTGACATTTTCTGATAGCTACTGACACACGGGGTCACTGTAGAAATTTTGGTGATTATGGGACAATCAAAAACTGTTAAAAATGATGGAGTAACACCAGAACCCTCCAAGAAGGGAGATTTATTATTTATTTATTTAGTTTTTGTTGACCGGGTAAGTGCACTAGACAATTTCTGCCTATTTTCAGGCACAACCCAGGGAAGGGGGATACAGATGAATGCCAACTGACCTTGAACCAGATTAAGCTGTTGGTGGTATTTTTAGTGAATGAAGGAAATTTGGCCAGGACACCGGGGAAATTCCCCTACTCTTTTCAATAAGTGCCATGGGATCTTTAACATCCACCTGAACTACCACCAGTCCAAGCAGATAGAACCTCGGTTTAACGTCTCATCTGAAAGACGGCCCCTCAGAAGTACAGCACCCCTCTCATGCTGCACTACAGTGTCAGTACTGGGATATTAACCCAAGTGCCAGATGTGGGAACTGAACCCACAGCCCTCTGATTTCCCGGCCTCAGAGGCGAGTGTGCTACCTACTGAGCCACTGACACTGTAGATCAGCAGTTGCAGCTCTTCCTGCAAGATAGAGGTCGGCCTCCTATGCTTGACTCACTCCAGAATGCCACCACTGGTCTAACATCCTCAAATAACAGGACAGAGGTAAAATTGAACTCTTACAGGCAGCGGCTGGTGACTGCTGAAAATAAAACTGAGGGCTTCGCTGGTAGTGTAACTGAATCGACAACTATGGACGGGAAGGCACTGGCTGCAGCAGCTTCATCAGTAAAGGAGCAGGGCCTCATCAAAACTCATTTGGAGCAACTTGAGGATGCCATCTGAGCCCTGAGCATTAGGATCCTTGGGATCCCAGAAGGGACAGAAGGCGAGGATGTAGCTATGCTTCTTGAGAGATGGCTCCTGGAGGCTTTAGGTTTGGGTCATGCTCCATCAATCAATCAATCAATCAAAATCTTTATTTATCCAGGTGATCACCATTGTGCAAGCTCATTTACAAGATGGACCTGCTGTTGGCAGGGACAAATGTACAGATACTGATAAATGTACATAAGACAAAAGGAACAAGATGTTTACAATAACAATAAGAGCAGTATATATACATTCCAATGACACATGTACAAGTAAGATATACATAAAACAACAGTATCATGATATATACAATACCCACAGGAGCAGGATGTGTATGGTTGTCATATACAAATAAAAGAAAAAAAGAAAATCATTTATATTCCTGTCCATCGGGAACTTGTTAATGGCCTGTATAGAAGTCCCTGAGCTACGGAGGTGCGCATGACGGTGTCTGGGGCTTAGGATTATGTGACAGGAGGGGATGGTGTGTAAGGGAGGTGCAGAGGGTGCTAGGTATGGGTGGGATGAGGGAGGGGGGTAATAGTGGCAGAGGAGGACTTAGATGAGCAGCAGAGACTAGTATGGGTGTGGAGAAAAACGATAGGCTGCTAGGAGCGATGGAAGCAGTTACAGAGCTCTGCAAATATTTTGCCATAGAGGGTCTTAAACAAAGCAAGACTGACAGGGGAGCTAAGCCTCAACGATTTTTGTATCCTGTCATGAGCCTAACCCCATGGGCATGGTAGGACCTCCTGTTGGCAGGCCTCCCCCTTTTTTTTTTTTTTTAAACAGACCTCGTGAGCAGCTGTAGGGTTAAGAATGATTCACCAACATTCCTTTTCCCAGTGGGAGGGTGGAAACTGTAGTTCTGAGTCCCCTTGACTCTGTACTATGTTTGGGATTTGAATCCCACCCCTGCCACTGGCAACCTCTTGCATAAGTAATTTTGTAGGATAGCCGAGTGGTCACTATCTTCATTATCAAGGCACACAGTCTTTGCAAAACCCTTCTGTTAAAATATTAGATCACACAATCAGACCCCAGGCAGAGTTGATAAGAAAATCATAAAAGTTTACTTAAATAAAAACAACACAGTAAATTCTACAATTTGGAAGATTTTTGAAATGCAGACAATATCAAAAATAACACTGGAAGGTTTACAGAAAACACTATATACTGTTGTTCTAAACTATACCTTATTCTGATATTGAGTCCAGAAAGATTAAATGTCTTTTTTTTTTTGTGATTTCTATTTTTGCACTGTCTCTCGAGGAACTCTCTCATGCAGCCACTACTACCCCATGCTCTACCTCCTACCTGCGACATCTCTGTCTTCCTGGCACCAGCCCAGCGGACCACCTGGCTCTGACCCCCACCAAGGTAGGGCTGCCCTATCTGCCCAGGGCACTCTATTTATAATCTAATGCACCAGGCTGGGTTCAGCCCAGGAGTGGAAAGAATGTCCGGTAATTGGAGTGTGGTTATGGGGGTAGTGGTGCCATCGCATACCCCCGAGGATGGGAATTTTCTGCTGTGGTTGCCCCCTCAGAGTGTGACATGCAATGATGTCTGCACAATCCTGGTCGCTGACGTCTGCTGTCACTCCGCCCTATTTTTTGCTCCTTGGCTCTTGAGTGACCTCCGGTCTCCACCAGAGGTCTCTACTGCACTGAGTGGGCCCCGGATCCCACCCCAGGGAAGAAGAGCAGTCCATTGGATGCTCGATCCTCACCCTCCCCTGCTGACCCCAAGGCATGTTCCCAAACCTGGGTCACTAGTGTGATGCGAGGTGTGACATCGAGTACCTCAACCCTCAGCTCCACCGGGCCGGCTAAGATTAAATGTCCTTGTGGAGATGAAAGTTCTCTCCTTGTAGGTGGAAGTTCATTAAGCAACAGAGTTTGTAGCAAGTTTGTGATCAAAGTCAGTTCTCTGAAGGTCCTTTTTAAAAGACTCCAGGTGCTTCCTAGGTGAAAAGTCTTGGTTTCCAAACTTCTGACTTAAAAATCAGAATTTTCTACTTAGTATGTAGAAGGTCTAACTTCCACACACTCCGGTCTGGTTTCAGAGGTTTTTCCAGGCCTAAACATATACTTTTTGTAACAGCATCTACCAGCTTGGTAAGTTTTTCTTAGCTCCGAGATTCTCCAAGTGCTCAGACTCTTGACTCCAAGCTAAACTGCCCCGATGTTCAAAATGTGTGTCTAATAAATACAGTCTGACTAGTGGCCTGACCCTTCCCCTGGGCAAGGGTGCAACAGTTTCACTTCATCCTGCAGGTGTCACTGCGGTTCCACGTCAAACCTCTGTAACATCTGGTCTATGCATTTGGCTTGAGCCCCTGACCCCTAGGCCATCCTGTGACTTCTTTCCTGTTATTGGAAACTACATGCCCAATTTTATGTAATAGTTTATGACTCTTTGGGTCATAAACCTGTTGGTCCCTTATCTGGAGAAGTACCAGACCCAACCTAGCTTTTACAGAAATACTGGCTATTTTGTTTAACTCTTAAAAGCCTTTTAAAGAGACAGTGTCTTAACTCTAAAGTACATTACAGCACATACAATAGGAACATTAATAAAGGATATAAGCCTATCTGGCCACACCCCACACATCATGAAACCCTATAGGATTAACCCACAGTGGGCCAGGGTGCAGTCGGAGGGCACATGTACTGTTTTAATTTTGACCGGCTCCTTGGGGGAACAAGATCAATTACTGCATGCAGCCAGAGACCACGCTCCTCTTTTGGATGACCACAAACTCCCCCTCCAACAATGCATATGCCACACGAATGCGCCACAAGGCCTTTGAGGGAGTGACCCTGAAACTTTGAGAGGAAGGTGTTCGGTAGTGGCTCAGCTTCCCCACATGTCTACAATTCACAATTCAAGATAAGATGTACTGTTTTATGGACCCTAAGGTGGTGGAGGCTTTTGCTAAGAAACTTAACATTAGCTCAGAACCACCAGAAGCGAAGTAGCCAAAGGAAGAAGAAATATGAGGTTTGCACAGTAATTCCCTGAACTCAGTTTTCAGACTTGTTACAGTCAACTGGGATTTTGCTGTTGTTCTCAGTACCTGACCTGCTATACCTGTATTCATGCTCAGAGACAGTTTACCGAATAGCGGGGCTTTCCCTTATTACTTTGTTGCTCACCTTGTTGTTTCCTGTTGGTGTATAGTGGGGAAATCAGCCTATAATGGATTTCTGTATATAAAAAATGATGCCGTACGTCTCCAGCTAGGGTTTACGGATGGAGGGGTTGGTAGCAGATTTGAATGACTTCAATGACACAGTTTCCTGGTAGGGAAAGTGTTTAAACAAGTTCTTACCCTGCTTATATTTATCTATTATCAGGTTTGTTGAGTGATGCTAAGCACAGGAGCAATGAGAAAAGCCATATAGTGTGCTGATTTTTTTTTAATTACAGCATATACTGCTTTTGGTGGGTTTCGGTATTACTGAAGGATATCTTGCTTTTTCATATTTACACAGGCACTGGCAGCATTTTGGCTCCATAAGTAGCATAATTTGCATTTAATTGTTAAAGGGGTAGCTCCCTGTTTGAAGTACCAACTAGGAGTGTGTGACAAATATCCTTACTAAATTTCTGTGTTTTCTCACTGATGTATTTACCTTTCCTTGCACTATGCATTACTGTATGTTCATTTATGATTAATGAAATAAAAATAAAGTTACAAAAAAATCAAATTTGCTTGCTCCACCTAATCATATCTGCAATCTGAATACATCTTACACAGCTGAACAGAGATCTCAAGTAAGAAGATTTTGTTAAGGGCTGCCATTTTTTCATTTTGGATCCAGGCTAATTATATATAGAATAATGCATGGGGAAAAATGTTTAATGATAATTTTATGCACACCCTCCGTGTGGGATGCTACATAAATCCCGCGGCAAAGGCAGAAGGGTTTATCAAAGCATCCCACACCATGTGTGTGCTTAAAATTTGAGTTAGACAATCTGCCCCATGTGTTACTTTATGTAATTGCTGTGGACTGTGTTTTTGCCAACCAGTGCAGGTTAACTGTAACAAGAAAATGGGGTTAAAAGACGGCATGAAAGTTCAGACATCTGTACCCTTTAAACCCATGCATACGTTTGTTAACTTTATTATCAGGCAAACATTAAAGTATGTTTTAAAGTCCAAAAACTGTGAAAATTTGTAAGTAGGCTGAGCTCCAAAACTGGTGTCCATGGTGACATTGCAATGAGATGGGTTCAGAGGTTGCGCTCAGTTGCTATGGGAGAGAAAGAAAGCAGGGAGAGAGAGAGAGAGAGAGAGAGAGAAAGGGAGAAAGATAGAGAGGCAGATTGATTCATTATGGTTCTGATTTTGTTCTGCTATTCCGGTACTGAGTTTGTGGAAGTACTGCAGCACTTGTGGTGTTCTGAGGTGAGTTTTTATGAGAATAAAGGAATTTGAGGAAAAAGTTGTCTGCGGACAGCCATGTGGCAGAGTTAGCGTGAGCTGTCACTTGCACTTTCCATAAGGAAATTATAACAGCAAATTATAACCAGCTTTTCTTATGGAAAGAAAAAAAAACCCAGCCCCAGTCATTACAAAACTAATGATTTTGCAATTTTAAGAATATTTGCACGAACAACACATACTGCAGTACAGAATCTAAGGATATCAGGAATACATAGCTGTTAAAAAAAATAGTATGTGGTCAGCACAGTGGCATGGTGAGTTAAGGCACTATTGTCACCCCACCTTCCATACTGGCAACCCAGGTTCAGAAACAGACCAGGGCCACTTGGGGGCTGGCTGGAGGAAGGAGGACTGATCATCCATAGACAGCTCCCCTCCTTCAGACGGGGGACAGCGCATGTTACTGCATGCACAGGATAGGTGGCAGAGTATGTGGCCACAGGGCCAGGTGCAGGCATTCATGTGCATGCAGCATCTTTATGATGCATGCCCATACCACTGCATGTGAGCCAACCTCTGGGAAGAGGAGAAAAACTAGGTGGAAATGCCCCCAGTAGATGAAATGACTCTGGCCACCTGCAGGCCCTACACTCAACGATCTAGAATCTACCACCAACAACCAGATCTGTGTCTTGGCAGAGGTGAGGACTCCTGCCAACCCCACCGGGGTTGGGGGGAGCCCTGAGGAACAAATCTGTGGTTAGGCAGGTGCAGAAGAAGTCAGAGTGATGGGGCTGGGACAGCCAGCATGTGGGTCAGGAGGTCGGGTTGGATGGGATGGAAGGAGGATTAACTAATAATGGGGAAAAAAATTATTTAGTGCAAAATGCCCCTAGTTAACAGGCACTGCTGCTTTAAGAAGATTAAAATATACAGTGTTATTATGAATGTCCCACTGAAATCAATGGGCTGTTCCTACATCCCACCGCCCTGACAATTGGCACTACCATGACTGCACCCTTCCCCCAACCAGAAGGGTGGGTGAGCAGCTGCCTTCAGGGCCAACATCAACAGCAATATGTGGATGGCTGGTAGGTGTTGTGCAAAGATCACACCCTTCTTCCCTGTGAGCTGAGTGCTTTGGGAGCTCTATGTACTGAGTTCTCAGCTGGGCCCTGGGGCTCACACATTGGCTACGGTCCCCTAGATGCCTGTGCAATGTACTGGCACTGTAACACTGGGCTGGACTTTTTCGCCTCTTTTTTTCCCCCCTTAATCTGTTAAGCCAGGATACCCCACTCCACTAAGATGCAATATCTCATTTTTAGTGGGGTCCTGCTTCTATCCATTTTGCAGCTGGGTGAACTATAGAACTGGGATGTTAAGAAATTTCCACAAGGTCACATGGTGAGTAAGTGGCTCTCATGGGATCTGAACCCAAGCTTGCTGGTTTGTAGCTCTGCACTCTGACCACTAAATGTTATTGCCTGCACAGTACACTACACTGCCTGCATCTAAGTGCTGTTGGATAGGACCAGTTGTGTACTCTTTCTGGCTGACCTTGAAAAGTGCAGATGCCTGTGAAAGAGAGCAAGTTGGGTAAAGAGACAGAAATCCGCTACAGAAAGATATGCAAGGGCACAGATTAACAATACTTTGTTATGTACTGACTTCTAGTTGTTTTTTATATAAAGAAAATAGTTTTAGAAAGATTCTAGAGTGATAGTGGCTTTATTTTTAAACCTGAAATATTGTACATGATCCTGCTGACCTTATTGCTTTCTACCTATTGTTTCTGACTTCCAGTCATTTTCTATCATACTAAGGTACATACCAAGATCATAAGGGCAGAAGGAGGCTGATGACGCCCATTGTGATTGCCCTCCCACTTCTCAGAGGTAATAAATATCCTTTAATGTTACCTTCCCTCAAGTATCGACCCAGTTTAGCTTTAAACAAAGATTTTGTTGCACTATTAATTAAATCTGTAGGTAAATTATTACAAATCCCAACTATTCTATGTGTATAAAAGAATACTATGTTCTGTTCTGAAAATTGTTCTCAGTAGCTACCCATCATGTTCTCTAGTACTCAGATTACTACTTTTATATGCAAGAAATTGCTAGATATCCTCCTCATCTCTAAGTTGAATAACCCTAAGTATTTCAGGAGGTCAGGATTTGATAAATCTTTTCATCCATATATTAGTTTTGTTACCTTTCTCTGGATACCTTCCACCTTTAACATTTCTTCTATAATACGGTGCCCAAAACTGAGATCTGAAATCAAGGTGCAGCTTCACATATGTTCTATATAACACTCCGAAACACCTTGCAGTTACAGCTTTTAAAATGTCTGCAAATGCAAAAAAAGGACCATGTCCACTTTTTTTTTTTTTTTAATTACTGAATCACAATGTTTACAGTTTTTCAAATTACTAGACACTATTACTACTAGGTCCCTCATCTCATTCATAGCATTATGTATTTATTTAAGACGTGTTTTACCAGGTAAGCACACAGATCCCAGGACTTGTTTCCAGTTGCAACCTGGGGGGAGGGAAGGAACAGGACAGGAAAGAGTCTTACAGTATTCATACATTACACATTCCAAAAACAAATGAAGCAAGTACATGATAAGCAGAATATCCTGGTGCAGTAAATTATAGCAACACGTATTACTACATCTATCTTTTATATATTGTTTATTTATTATGTTTGGAAGACCTTTGAGCCCAATAGCTTTTTTTCAAAGTTACCCAAGTCAGGTAAGTTACATACAGCAACTCAATACAAGTCAATAATGCAGTGAGACTAGTTGATTAGCAGCAATTGACACATCACCTATTTGCAACAACAGGGGAAGTCAGCAAGAGACTGGGTCACTGGTAGAGGGAGCTGGATACAGGCAGGAATAAAGGCTATGTAAACAAATAGTGGAGTTTCTGGAAAAGGTGGGTGGTGACTTGGGCTTTGAAGGGTGACAGGTTGGGAACAGCAGTAATAGCAGGGGTCAGGGAGTACCAGGCTGGCCGCTCTAGAAACAAAGGAGCACTGGCTAAGCAAAGTTTTCCTGAAGGGCAGGATCAGTTTATGGTCCCCCATGGATTGTGTTCCCTGGAAGTTCCTGACCACACAGAAGTGGCTACTAATACCAGGGGCCAATCTGCCTAGGACAGCTGTCTTGCAGAGCAGTACTTCACTAAGGTTAACTTGAAGGTGGGAAGGAAGCCAGTTGGTGGTAGTACAGGGGTCACAACTGTGTGAGTCTGGTTTCCTATTGAGTGTAAACTTGCACACCCAGTTGAAAGCCACTCAGATTCTATCAAGAAATGTGCTACTAGCAGCACAACAGATTACTACGTCACAGTCAGTTATTGAGACTATGAGGCTAGTACTCACAACCAGAAGTCGGCACATGCACTCCATTTGGTCAAGACAATCCTCGTTGTAATGAATCAGCTGGATTCCAAGAATATAATCCACAAAAGCTGTATTTGATAAAAGCAAGCAAAACAAACAAGCCAGTAGTCTTGCGATGGTGTCCCCCCTCCCCAAACAAGGAAGTCTCACGTCGTGAGACATCCTTGTTTGGGGGAAAGGCTCGTGTGGACTACTGGCTCATTGTTGCTGGCTGTCCATCTGTTTGTGAATACTCAGAATCCAGTGATATGCAATGAACATCATCTTGACTGAATGGGTGCATATGTAACTCGGTTGTGATACTGTTCAGTGTGTTGGCACTGACTTTGAACCATGGGTTAGCCACCTGTCTTTCTTTTTTGGAGCTGATGAGGCTGAGGCAAGGAGTTTTTTCACATTGAGAGTGAAGTTATAGCAAGTTCTGTATAGCAAACCGAGTTGATGGATGTTCTTGACCAGAAAGTCAACATGGGACATGAAGGACAGGGACTCATCCAGATGTATGCCCAGATATTTGAAGAACTGGATCTGTTCAATGGGGTCCCCTGAAGGAGTTGTGATATGGAGGACAGGGCCACCCTTAAGGGCATGTGTGCTCCTGAACAGGAGGGATTTGGTTTTCTTGGCACTGATGACTAGCCTGTTTGTGGAGAACCAGTTGCAGACCTGGCCAAAGTCACTTTACAGGTTGTAGGCCAAGGACTTCAGATCATGATGGGAGATGAGGATGACAGTGTCATCGACATGCAGCAACACAAAAATATGATATTTTGCTATGGGTTTTTGGTGCTGAGGTGCAGGATCATGCATTTATCTGTGTTAAATAACATATCCCCCATGACAGCTTATTTCCTATTTTATCCAGGTTGGCCTGAATACTGTAGATGCCATCCTGTATATTGATTGGCCTGCTGAGTTCTGTATCATCGGCTTATTTTTCAAACCAACTGGTGATACCCATGTTAAAGTCACTTATATAAATCTGGAACAATACAGGACCTAATAAAGATCCATGCAGTACACCACAAGCCAAGTTGCTTTAAACTTCCAACAGTTAACAATGTTCATGGTATCATAACCGGTTTTAGGCACCAGCAAACCCTGTGGTTGGCAGGGCCACCAGCCAGAGTACCACTTTAATTTACTTTTTTTTTGTTTTATATCATAGTTATATTTAAAGTACAAACACGATAAAGGGGATCACTGGGCTCTGTGGAGCCTTCTGATGTGGCATCATGAAATGACATGCAAAATCAGAGGCCACTGAATAAGATTAAATTGGATGAGTAGCGGGGCCCCCCCAAGGACTAACACTGCTTCCTCCCCTCTAAAAAAACAAATACGTAACTGGTTACTAGTCCATCAGCACAGTGGTAGGGCTACTGCTTGCGATGTCAGCGACCTGGGTTCAGGAACAAGCTCGAATCTTTGGAGAGCTGTCTGGGAAAGGAGAGGAGAATTGAGCATCCCAGAGAATGCTCTCTTCCACAGATGAGGGAGAGCAGCTGGCCCCACTGCAGTCCTGCAAAATGGGTGACCATGCAGTCTGGCGTAGATAGTGGGAGAGTTGGTGCTGCACAGGCTTATGTGCTTGTGGTTCTGCCAGTGTCCTGAGGGAAGGGACCAGACATAGAAAAACACCCAAGTAGGCAGGATAACTCTAGTCTTCCATAGGTCCCACACCAGTGACCCAGGCACTTCCTCCCATTAGATCCGAACAATGGTGGAAGGAGAGTGGCTGGTAAACCATGGAGAATCAGGAGCTGAAAGGTAAGTCTGGGAGAAACAGGGTGGCGGGACTGGAAAGGTTGGCAGAAGGGGGCATGGCCAGAGATAAGTGGGCAGAGAGAGAGCGAGAGAGAGAGAGAGAGAGAGAGAGACTAGCGACAAAAATTAAAAAAAAAAGAAAAGAAAATGTAACTAGTTGTACTGAAAATAAAATCCTATGCCTATAGAACAAAGTAAAAGATGTGGTGAAGTTGGGCTGAGTAAAGGTCTCATGACCTATTTGGCTGTGGTCCC
Organism: Neoceratodus forsteri; assembly: GCA_016271365.2. Lineage (NCBI taxonomy): Eukaryota > Metazoa > Chordata > Ceratodontiformes > Ceratodontidae > Neoceratodus > Neoceratodus forsteri. Next base: position 77,156,701 of record JADMNL010000030.1, read on the forward strand.
CAGAACTCTAAATCTGGCCCCACAAGGAATTTATATTTTAACAACACAATACAATTTATTTTTGTATAGTGTCTTTCATACAAATATAGCACAAAATGCTTGGACCAATATTACAGGATTTTTTCCCATTTTGCCAATTCAAGAACCTACTGTTTCCTTCTGTGGCTCAGTATATCTAATGCCTTCTTAGAAAGAAGTTCCTAGCGTTAGCATCCTGAAGTTTGCCAAGACCGCTCTCTCTTGCTTAACTCTGTACTTTGCTGCAGACTTTTATTTCTTCCCTGTGTGTAAAGTTTTTTTTGTTGCTAACAATAACAGGCTGGCCAGATGGGACAGTGGCAGGGAAACAGCTTGCTTTGCCAATCTTTCTGGTTCATGCCATGAACTTGGAATTAAGCAGCAAGCTAATAAGGGTAGGGCTGTCCCTCAGCTTATCCTCCTCCTCTGGATGGGGGTGGGTCGGAGCTTGCACTTCCTCCTGGTGGACAAGGGAGCAAGGTGTTGGCAAAATCAAGGGCACTGAGAAACTGCTGGTGGGCAGGAATTTTTGCTTTGCCTGACTGAGGCAGGTAGGGTAGTGTGAAAAAAATTGGTCCATTGGGTTTCCCTGGCATCTCTAGGAAGGGAACTCTCCTCTCACACTGGATCCTGGATTTGATGGGAAGCCCGGGACTGGACAATTCCAAAAATGGGGGGGGGGGGGTAGGAAAGCCGGCAGAGGCTAAGAGGATGCTCTTCAGGATGACACAGTGGTTACCCTGACCTGTGCATTACTTCACTAGAGCCTGGACACGCCTAGGAAGAAGAATGTTTTTGGTTTTTTTTTGTAAAGTGTTTCTTTCAAATCCATGTTCCTAATCGTTACAGTATACACTCCACATTTTCAGTCTTTCCTTCCCCACCCTGCCACCGAACTCCAACTTTAGCTTCAGTTTAATTAGGTTGCCATAGATTGTCACATGGATCACTTAAAAAAATTAAGCCTTGCTTACATCATAACCATAGCTAATGATAACTTACTCCAACTGAAAAGTGCACTGTGGCACTAATCTCAGCAATTAAAGAGTTAATGGATACTTGTAGAAAATGTAAAACATGTTGAAAAGTCCTTCCCTTTGGAAGTGGTATCAAGCTGAACAAAACAGTAGCAATGCAAATTAATTGGTTATTGCCACACTGAATTATGTCTGTGGTGTTCAAAACAATTTTTCAATATGGAGGGTCAAACTACAGGCAGCTCCTGTGACAATTACATCATCAAATTGCTGCTGTATGATCATTCAGCAGGCTTCCTCTCCCAACTGCTCTGCAATGCTGCCAAATTACTTCTGACATTTTCCTCCACTTCGCCACAAAAATAAAAATAACCCAAACTGAAGTTCTACTCCATGTTTTCTACCTGTCTCTCTCTGTGCCCGGTTACCTTTGAAGTTAAAGCCCTTTACTGTCCGCTCCGTCTCAATTACATTATATTTGATACGCCAGAGTGTCACCACGAAGTTCCATAACCTTCCGACAACTACTCGAAATTAGGGAGGGACAGCCCTAAATGTTACTCCTTCGGAAACCACTCTGTGTTCCACATGGAGCGGCTGCTGTCCCACGTCGTACGCTGAAACATTAAAGTAGAAATTTTCATTATTTTTGGTTCTTCAAGCAACAGCAAACCTAATGAACACAAAATGATTTATTTCCGCATTGTTCAGAACTGCTGTCTCCATCATACGATAAAGTACCCCCAACATTCCCTTCCCAATCCTTTCCCCTTTCCTCCACAGTAGTCGCGCATTTGGGTGACTGACGAGGGCTTGAAGTATTACAGTATAAACCTGAGGAAGTCGCGCAGCCGAACTTCGACTAGCAGGCGCGCGGGCGGTGGAAAGCCAAGCAAAGCTCCGCGTGCCAGATTTTCCCGCGCTCCGTTCCGTGTTTTCTCAGCCACCCGCGTACTAGCTGTTCCTGAACTCCAGCCCCTCTCTATCAGCCTCTCACTCTGTCTCAATATGTCTCAAGATGGCGGCCAATGTGGGATCGATGTTTCAATATTGGAAGCGCTTTGATTTACAACAGCTGCAGGTCAGCTCCTTTTTCTTGCTATCTCTCCTCTCAGAATGCTCTCCTCTTCCGTTCCCGTTCCGCCCGAAGGCCCAGTTGGGACGGCTTCCGGGGCCGCTTTGGCTGGGTAAACCTGCCTTTTCTGCCCCGGTCTCATTGATAACGTTTTATCAGAAATTGATCCTCTTTGTTCAATTCATCGATCAGCAAAGATGGCGCCCGTCTCCTGGGCTGAGCTCTCGGCTTGCAGCCGCCGGCTCTCCAGCACTCAAAAGCGGGCACAGAGGCAGGAAATTGCCGGGGTTGCTTGCTCCGCTCACCTTCGGGGATGAGAAAGTTTGATTTTTATTCGCGAGTGTTTGGGTTTCGTTTGTTAATTTGTTAATTATTTCTTCGGATACTGGTGGCGCTGTAGTGCCAGTCTGGCTTTTTTTTTTGAACTGCTGGCTGCAGCTTCGCAAGCAGACACAGACTACATATGCCGGAGTTGGATTTCTTTTATTCTGTTTATTTTTTTTTAAATTATATTAGGCCGTCAGAGAGTGAAAGAGAAATTGGCCAACTGCAGCTTATTATTATTCTATTTTTTGTTTGCAAAGCAGATCAAGTTCTTGCTTTTTTTTTTTTGAAGTTTACAATTTGAAGGGAAGGGATTGGCAGGCAGAAGGGATGTTTTGACACTTGCTTATGTTTTGTTTACATACAAAGTCGACTGCGTTTTTTTTATTTTACATTTTTTGAAAGTATTAAAGTTTTAATATTCTGAATTAAACAGGCTGTGATATGGAAAAAGAAATGCCTTTATCAGCCAGGGAGTCCTCTAGTTTGGCAGGCATGATTAAGTTGTTTATACGTCGTCTGGTGTACTTTCTATACTTCATTTAATTGTTAAATAATGCATAATGATACGTAATGCTGATTATTTCCTGAGTTTCTTCCTTCATTCAATTTTTTTTGGGGGGGGGGGTTATGTCGAGTCAGTATCTCCCATACCAGGATCATTTGGTTTTGCTTGATTCAGTCCTTTGGTGGGACGTGAACATTTTAATTTTAGTAATAAAGCCTTCCAAGACGGAGTATGTGTGGTGTTCTGTGACATTCTTCTGTATTTACTCTCGGTGTATGGATCTTTTTTTTTTTTTTTTTTTTGCAGCTGCAGTTTGGACGAGTTTCCGATCCTGTAAATTTCTTTTTTGACTTTTCCCCTTCAGTTTCATGCAAAAAGGGAAATCGTTATAGACAACCAGACCAGTGCTCTGTGCACTAAAATAGTTTGATGCTATGGAATCGGGCCATACATTATTACCACTGAGTTTTAAACTTACCCAATTAATTAAAACTTGTTTCAGGGTTGTTGTTTTTTTTTTTTTTTTTTTCCTGGGGTTTCCGGCAGCCTCCAAGTATGTTATGCCGGTGTGAATTTTGCAACTGCTAAAAGAAACGTTTTCACAATAATTCGCAGTGACATGTGGCAGTATTGAATATATAAAGCGCTCTCATTTTCCGGCATTTATAACGAGTTATCTTCACATTTGGAAGTACGTTATGAATATTGAATATCAAGTATGAATGTACTTGGGTAACAAAGAAGAAAGTTACCTGCATATTTATTTGTAGCTTAGTGTATGAAACAGTTGCTTTGATACAGTGTTGCTGAAAATAAAGTTACCTATTGTATTCATTGCAGGACTGGATATTTATTTATTTATTTATTTTTTAATGAAACATTTTAAAGCGGGGTGACCGTTGACTTTTGGGCAGTATGCCTTCTCTGTGTCAGCTGCAAACCATTTTAAAACATGATATTCATAAATTATTTGGTATAAGATGGTGTTTCATGTAATGAAACGCTGCAGTCACTCTTTTCTGTCCTTCAGATTTTACATGTCCTGTTTTTATATTAATACAGGTGACATGGGTTGGATTGGAAACAGTATTGTGGGCTTAAATGATAATTTGTGAATGATTCTCAACACTAGTTCTTCAAGATCAAAGTGAATGGGGAAAGGTTGCATCTCCTAACTTTATTATTTAAAGGATTTGGGATCCAGCTAGACGTTGGCTGAACTTTTGTTGCCTGAAACATTTCTTATTAGTGACCTGGAATACCTACAGGAATACTGCAAATGAGATCCAGATGTAGCATTCCATAAGATGATGTTATGTGTTGTATTAAATTGTAGTATAACATGATTTGACCTCTTTTTTTTTTTTTTTTTTTAACGTGAAGGCTTGTTGTCCTTCTGGTTGTGATAGGTTCTCTAGGTCCCATTGTTTCAAAGTAATTGCCACCCATGTGGTAAGCAAGCAAAATATCAACATGTTCAGGTTTATGTTTTTTGAAAGTGGAGACATTTATCTGTCATTTAACAATTTCCTTTATTGGACACCCATCTTTATTAATTTACTTACTGTAAAATCTTGGCTTAAACTGTTTTCATGATCTGCTCCTAATCTTTTAAAACTAAGAAACTGATGCTTTTTTTGGGGGGGGCTCTTCTGAGTTTGAATTTCATTGAAGGAAGTAGAAGAACTGGACTGCTGGTAGGTATGGACATTAGTTGCAGGCGTTGCGAGAGGTGGAAGATCTTCAAGTGCTCTTATGTTTTGTTTTGCTAATATGGAGCATCGTCTCACAAGCTTGTAGTGGGGAGGATGACTTGGTGAGTCCCGTGTGAGAGTCTGATACCTGGAACTACACTTTTGTGTAATTTGTATGTAATTACAGTGTGTAATTATGCATGCCCATGTTGTAACAGCCATGTCTGTGCCTCTCTCGCGCCATAGTTTGTGTCATACCATTTACCTCTTGTGAAGTGTGGGTTAACTGATGTCTTTTGACCGATAACTAACAGAGGTACCTTTGTCCTTCAGTGCTGAGTCTAGGAGAGCATTTTAGCCTCTTGTATGTATCCACTTAGTCTGCTTATGGTATTAGGGAAGAAAAAAAGTTTTGTAATGTGACATCTTCAGTCTTTGTAAATTACTGGGAGTCTCAACATGGCATTTCAGCTTGTTGGATGAATTGGAAACTGAAGGGTTCTCAAAGAAAAATGATGAAAGGGTAGGTGGTGTTGGGGACTGTCAAAGGTACAACATGCAAAACATCCTTGCTGTTCTGTATTTGCTGCCTCCCTTTGTCCGAACACTTTCCCTTTTCGTTCTCTTGTCCATGGCTCAAGTGCCACAACTGTACAGCACTGGGGTCTAGGCTCTGCTAGGTGGTCTTGTGCAAGCATAAGGGCACCATCATGCTTAAATGCTTTAGGTGAATAATACATGTAATGGATTACAATAAAAGTATGCTTATAAAATTATACACTCAGTGTAACACTAGAGTGCTTGGAATCTACTAGAAATGGGGTGTGAAATTTCAAACTTGCATGATAGCAAACACAATCACGAAGCAACTTTATTTAAAAAAAAAAAAAAAAAAAAAAATGCAATCCAAGCAATGTGAAGACTGTAAAGTAAAAGCCAAAGGTAGCCACTGGCCGGGGCCACATTGGAATGATGGCTCATGTTGTGCACCCCTTGTTAAAGTTTTATTGTTTTAAAAGTTTTTTTTGGGGGGGGGTAATGCACTGCTGTTACTGTTACAGTAGGCTCTTTTTCAAATGATACATTACTGTGTTCCCTTAAATTTATGTTGCTGCATTCTCGGATAAGAACAGGGGTGTCAGAATTACTGTATTCTATTAAAGTGAGGCCCAGTTCAGAAATACGTTTTTACTGCTAATTGCAGTGGCTAGAGGCCAGTAAAATGTCTTGTTATGAGATATCTTGAGTTGTTTGTTATCTAATGAGCAAATATCTGTTAAAATGTGTTAAACCATGATATAACAATTGCATATAATGGTAATGTTTTCTCAGTTTCTGCCTTTGTCCCTTCCTCTGTCTTCAATATTTATCATTAGCAAGCACTAATTTGACTGTTTTAATAACACGTGACTGTCCCTAATTCAACTCACATTTATTTATTTATTTAGCTTTTGTTGACTGGGTAAGTGCAGTAGACAAATCCTGCCTATTTTCAGGCACGACCCGGGGGAGGGGGATACAGATGAATGCCAACTGACCTTGAACCAGATTAAGCTGTTGGTGGTATTTTTAGTGAATGAGGGAAATTTGGCCAGGACACTGGGGAAATTCCCTACTCTTTTCGATAAGTGCCATGGGATCTTTAACATCCACCTGAACTAACACCAATCCAGGCAGATGGGACCTCGGTTTAACGTCTCATCCGAAAGACGGCACCTCAGAAATGCAGCACCCCTCTCATGCTGCATTACAGTGTCAGTACTGGGATATTAACCCAAGTGGCAGATGTGGGAACTGAACCCACAGCCCTCTGATCTCCCGGCCTCAGAGGTGAGTGTGCTACCTACTGAGCCACTGACACTGCTGTGGTTGCTGTGTTTGACATCAGACTGTCACAATGATGTCATAATAAATGCACCATTAAGTCCTCCTTTTTTTTTTTAATCTTTATGGAAAAGTAGGCGAAATGTACTGCAGAATTTGGGAAAGATCAGTGAAGTTTATATTAACTAGTAAATTGTAGTAACTTAGTATATATATGGTATTGTATACTAAAATAAACACCTGCAATTCAACAGACATGGAGAATAAAAAATGTTTGGTGTCATGTGAAACGTTTTCTGTTCCGAAAACCAGCATTCAAGAAGGACATACTTAGTCTTGTGTACTTCTGTGTAGCAAAAGTTCAATCCCAATTGGCATCCAAAGAACATGGCTCCCAGTAAGCCTTGATCCATCGAAGTTAGCTGGATCTATACTGAACAAAAGTGAAATATAACTTAGTTCACTGTTTCAGTTCAGAACTACTACTGGTTTTGTTTTAATTCTATTTTGAACTGTATTAAACAGGGTTGCTTTCTTGAAACAATCTGGAAATGCTAGTTGCAGAGTTTATTTCCAGTTTATAGTCAAGTTCAATATTATTTCCTCTCTGTGCAGCTAGGTGGCATATTGTAGAAATTGATAGGCACCGTTTTCTGGAAGGAAGCTCTCAGGTAAATTGTGACTTCTCTGTGATTTGGAATTGCTAGTTTTTCCACTGGGGTGTGGGAGGATGCAGCCATAAGCCAGATCAAGAGGCCTGTTTTATGGGACAAGAAGGAGCTTTGCAAATGGTTGGCTAAACTCCCTGAGGAAGTAGTGGGGACCAAATCAGTGAGGGGATTTAAGGTTGCTTGGGATAGATACAGGGGAATTCTGGAGGGGGGGGGGGATTACCTGGATCACCTAGGGTCCTTGGGTAACATGGAGTTAGAACACCTGGGCAGACTTGGTAGGGCTGGGGGTCCTTATCTGCTGACAATTACTATGTAACTGATTAAGTGAAAAAGTCTTTAAAAATCTGCAGGCAGTTTAATCAGATTACTTTTGCTTGGTATTTACAATAATTGTAGTTCAGAGTGCTGTCAGATTGTGCTTCTAAGGTTATCAAAAACTTATGTTACTTTGGCTAATGTGTGATTAAAACATATACATGTATTAAACTGTTTACTATTGACCTAAGTAGAAATTACATTGAGATTGTAAAGCTTAATCAATTGCTGTTGCCTTCTGGCTTTAAATCAGCTTACATTTGTGAACAGTTCTTCTCTAAATATAATTCAACTAAAGTTCTATAACGCATTACAGTAAATAGCTTTTAAAATAAACATCACTTTTTCTGTGACTAAAGTGGAACTAGCATTGCAGAACAGACTGCTCCAGACCCCACCGTGTGGGATAATGGTTGTTCAAAAACAGATGACAATATTGATAAAAATCTAGGAATAGCCATATTAAAAGGAGCACTTAGTCGCTGTTCTATACGACTTCCACCAGGTGGAGGCCTGGGGTGGTGCAGCTCAAGTGACTTGAATGGTAGGGCTGCTGTTTGCAGTACATGCGTGAGTCTATGCGACATACGTGTCTGGCCAACTGCAGCAGCAAGAGGAGGAAAAGTAGGACAGAAAATGGAAAGTGGGGCTTCTGCCTGCCCAAGTCTACCCCCCACCATCACTTGTGGCCCCTGATCATTTCTGGATGGGGGAGGGTACAGTGGCCCTGCCATGGGGGCAGTCTTTGGGGGAACATGAAGCTGGTAGTCCCTGGGGTGCAGATTGTTAGTCAGGGGAGGCAGGGACAGAGCTGAGCACCAGCTTGCTCAGTGGGAGAAAAAGGTAATCTCAGTGGTTATATTAATATATAATTTAATGATCAAAGTTAGTCAATAATAATTAACAGTTTTATCAAAACTTGTCAGACCGTGCCTGTGTTCAAGGGCCTATGTGTGAGAAACTCTTTACAGAGTCAGTGTGGTCTCACACATGGGTTGGACGTGCAGGGGTTGGGAGTGTTCAATTGGCTGAGTGCTCCCACAGTCTTAAATATCTGTTAAGAGTACTTCTAACCCTGTGTGCCACATGGCCACCAATGTGGTGGCTGAACTCCTGTTCAATTTCTATATGACTAGTTTAAAAAAAAAAAAAAAAAAAAAAATTGTAAATATAATTATTGAAATTTCAATGTCCGTATATCCATCCATGTACAAATTAAAAGCAGTGTTTTACACGGAACACGTGGTTATGATTGTGCATTATTCTTCACAGTTCCAGTATACACATCCAGTTATCTAAAGTTCAAGTTCAAGTTTATTGCAGGAAAACTCCATTGAGCAAGCTCATTCACAAGGAGGTCCTGTGACATAAACACTTAAAGTACAAACACAGATGGGTAATAACAGTATATAAATGAAATACACGTTACATGATGCAGGCTGGATATACATACAAGGGTACCACATAGGGTGACCGCAGGTGGTAAACCTTGATATGAGACAGGGAAGCGACTTATAGGTCGCATACTGATAAATGAAACATGATGACTGGTGTGATTTGATTTAATCAAATCAAATCAAATATACAGTATTTTGGCAGCTAGGACAAACAACAGTCTACAACTGATATGGGAGGGAGGAGAGATTTGATAGAGTAGCAGTGGAGCGTAAGCAAAGATAAAGCCAGGAGTAGAAGGGGAAGGGAAAGCAGTTAATATGACAAATCAATTATACCTTACCAGTGGATAAATATGGCACACATGGGGAAGGAAGAGACTTAATGACAGTTACAGGTGTCTTTTATTTTGGCTGAACTTAGCGATTTGTAGAAGTTTATTGAAACTGTGCTAGTTAGTTTCAGTAAGGTTGTAATTGGTTCCAAATGGAGGGAAGGGCATATGCAATAGCACGCTTACCAAAGGAAGTCCAGGCCCTTGGTATGTCAAGCATAATAAAGTCAGATTTTCTTAATCTAGTATGCACTATGAGATACTAATAAGGGAAGAGAGATAGCTTGGCAGTTTCTGCAGGAGCAGTTTAAGAGTCCATAGCCCAGCATGAAGCAGGCGTCTAGTAGTAGGGATGTCCAACCAACAGCTGCATATAAGTCACAGTGGTGCGAATGGTAAGGGAGTTGGTAATGAACCGTAGCATACGGTGATAAAGGATGTCCAGTTTACTTAGATTTGCAAGAGTGGTGGAGGAATAGATTACATCGCCATAGTCGAGTAGGGGAGAAAAGTGGCCTGTACAAGCTTGTTTCGAGCTCTTCAAGGGAAAAGGGCCTATTTCTGTAGAAGAAACCTAACCTGCTTTTTAACCTTCTAGAGACATCTTCGATGTGACCACTGAAAGATAATTTATTGTCGATCCAGATACCTAGATATTTAAATTTGGTTACAACTTCCAGAGGCTCGTTTAGCGTGGTGACAATGAAGTCTTGGGCAAGAGTATTGGGGGCCTGAGACAGCACTGCGGGAGAATATCATCGCTTTAGTCTTCTTGGCATTGAGCAGAAGCTTTGCCTTTATTAAATTATGCTCAGTTGTGCGAAGTCCGCTCTGAAGCACTCCTGACTTCAGATAACGATGAACCAGAAGTATACAACACAGTATCATCTGCAAAAGTGCAGATTGGACATAGATATGTTAGCATCTAAGTCATTGATGTACAGAGAAAACAAGATAGGGCCTAAGATGATCCTTGGGGGACTCCTCTTGCAACTGGCAAGGCAGCAGAAAAAGCCTTCCGCCTTTACTTTTGGAATCTTCCAGTTAGGTAGCTAGAGAACCACTGGGTGGTATGGTATGTAGCACCCAACTTTGCAAGGCAATTGACTAATAGTTTGTGATCAACAGTATCAAAGCTTTGCTAAGGTCCAAAAGACTGCACCAGTTACCTTCTTAGCATCTATAGCAGAGATCCAATCATTGGTTACTTTGCTAGTGCAGTGATTGTGCTATGATTAGCCGGAAGCCAGATTGAGCTGGGTTAATGAGGAGAGAAGGTTTCCAAGTGAGATTTTAACTGAATATGGATCTTTTTCGAGAACTTTAGAAAGGATAGGCAATATGGAGATAGGCCTATAGTTGTTTACATCGCATGGGTCACCAGATTTAAATAGAGGGGGATATGTGCTAATTTCCAGCAGGACGGCACAGCAGCAGATGTAATGGAAAGATTGAAGATGTGGAGAATTGGGGCAGTGAGATGGGCATAGCCTGACCTTAGGAAAAGGGTTCCAAGCCATCGTCCCCTGCACTTTTTTTGGTGTCTAAGTTAAGAAGAGAATCTTCTACTGCTTTATAAGTTATCTCGTGCAGTTGGAAGGGACTGGGTCCAGGACTAGATGTGGCGGGAGGGGTATGCTGGCTCACCGCAGCACCAGCATAAGGTGATGAGTCAAAAGCTAATCCAGCTATGGCAAAGTGGGAGTTAAGTTCCTCCAGGATTAGGGACTTGTTTTCCACAATCTTGCCACTTGCGACTATCTTTGTTGGGACAGAGGGGGCCATGGGCCATCCTTCTATAGCTTTGATAGTCTTCCATATTTTATGAGGGTTACCTTTAGCTTGTTCGAGTAGAAATATAATAGTTAGCTTTAGCAGAGCCAAGTTTTTCACACAGTTATTCCTGGCTGTTCTAAAGGCCTGCCAATCCGAAGATTCTTTGGAATGTCTAGCTTTAGCTCAGAGCTTATCTCGAGCTATAAGGGCTGCCTTGAGATCCGAGGTGAACCAGGGATTGGAATTGTTCCGTACCCTTACTTTGATGAAAGGGGCATGCTTATTTGTTATTGTAGTGAGTTTGTCATTAAGGATGCAAGCTGCCTTGTTGACATCTTTGGCTAGGTAAAGATCTTGCCATCTGATCATGCTCAGGTCAGATAGGAAGTTTACTGCACTGAATTTGCGAAAGGATCTTTTGTTATAAAGATGGGTTGCGGCCGGCCTTAATTTGAGATCTTATGCAAGCAACAATCCATGATCACTCATGTCGTTGTGAAACACTGCCAAATGAGATATTTTGTGTGGATGGGTGGTTAGTACCACATCTAGAATGGAACTGTTGGCAGTATTTAGAGTGTTGTTCCTAGTAGGTTCTCTGACTAATTGCCCAAGACCTAGCTCGTCACAAAGGGATTTGAGGCCATGTGATTTAGGTGACAGCCAGTCCATATTTAGATCTCCTAGAAATATTGTTTTAGTTTTTGCATCTGCGAAAATGGATTTCAAAAGATTAAGGACTTCATCACCACCAGGCGGGGGTCTGTAGCCACCTAGGATAGTGATACATTCCGAGGAGGGGAGATGAAGGCTCAGCGAAACTAACTCAAATTCCTTGGCTAGAGATTTGCAACTAATATTGGTGACCAAGTACTTAGATTTGGCATAGATAACCACACCCCCGCCTCTAGAAGTACTACCTACTCCCCCAACATTGGGGGAGCGGGGCTATTGGAATATCATAATCTGAAACAGACACTATACCAGAACTGTGGGTAGTTCTTTAAAGAGACAGCGTGAGTCCTAGTTATGGCAGAGAGGGCCCAGGGACCTGGTTCTGGGGGACCAGAAGAGACAAGGGCAGGGAATTTGTTCACCAGCAGGTGACTACCTAGATGTGTTTATGATTTTGCTGGCACCAAAGAGGGCATGCTAGGTACCAATTATGGATGGGGGATGGAGAAACCGTGGCTCTTGCACAGGGCCCTATGGAACAAAATCCTTGTCTTTACTCATTACATGCAGGAGCCAGCTTGTCCACTGAGAGGAGGAAAGCTCAGATTTATCATTCAAGGAATGTGTATTTTTTTCCATTCTGTAAATCTGGTTAACTGTTGACCTCCAGGTTTGTATTCCAGGTGGTCAGGGTGTCAACCACATTCTCATGATAGCTTTCTTGGCTGCTGTTAGCATGATGTCTAAAATATATTGTGAATTAGGGTCCTGAACTTACCATGGGAATTGGAGCAGCAGATACAGATCTATTCTTAGAACCACCGGCTTTCCAAATAACTAAGGCAACTCCTCTTGTGGTACCAAGAAGAAGGGATGCAACACTGGGCAGGACCAAGTAATATGAATATGATGAGTACGAGACTCTCCGCAGAGACGCCAACATGAAGCCGACCCAGAGGGCACACAGAAGGCAGGCAGTGTGAAGTGATGACGGGGGTGAGGAGATAGCTCAGCAAATGTTTCCATGAATGTTCCTGCCACTGGTGGGAACTCATCACCCTAGAGGCTGCTTGACTCACCTTGTCCCAGGCTAATAACGCCACGGGGGAGTCCAGCTTCTCCTTCCACTTTGCGAGTAGGTCTTGTGAAGTCACCCCTTTTGAATTCACTGCGTCCTTACATAGGTGTGAAATCGGATGGGCTGAGGATGGTCATTAAAAAGCGAATTATCGTCTGATGCGAGTTCGGATTGTGTGCCTCAAGTGGGAGGGAGGAGTAATAATGCATGCAGTTGTAGAGATCTGTAAAAGTCTGCCTGGCTGAGGCCTAAGTCCGTCTGTACGTCCGAGAAAGATTTAAACACAGCCCCTGTCAAAAGTTGTTGACGGTATTGTAGGGAGTAGCGTTCCCAGTGCGAAGACGCAGATCTGTACTTGCAGGGCTAGGATTGGACATAAGTGGAAGAAAAGGGACCAGATGGTAATGATTTCCGGATAGATGTCCATATCACTAGCGGCTGTCTGAGCCAAGTGTTTCAGTCTGTTGTTACACCAGGGTTGCAGGTCCATGTGATATAGAAAGTCACGCTATTGTTTATATGTAAGTGTGTGTGTGTGTGTGTGTGTGTGTGTGTGTATAAATGTATAAAATATATATATCTAGATTTTATATGTATACAGATATATAGATGTATGTATAGATATATAGCTTTTGGACAGCTAGATGTTTGATTGAAACCTGCTACTTGGGTGGGGGGTACCTTAAGGGACACTGGCAACCCTCGTAGGCCTCAAAATGTCTTCAATTTAAAAAACACATTAAATGATTGATCACATTCTGTAGAGAGTGCTGCTGTAGCTGGTAGTTTGATTCCGATTTCCTTTTCTCTTGGTGAGAAACAGACTGCCCGCCATACTGGTGTTACCACACAAAAACATGTTTGTTCACATTTTTTGATCAACACCCACTGCATCTTTCCTGGCCTTGGGAACACCCCAGCAGAGTTTAACCACTTACAGTGCAGTGGGGGGAGAGGAGACCATTGCATCAGGAGTTGCCGCATTATTTGGGGGTGTTCCTAATGTCCAGGAAAAATGCGTGCGTAGCAAATCATAGATTTGAAACAAAACAAGTTGGATATGTTACACCTTTAGCATGTGTTTTCAGCTTTGCTTGGAAAGGGAAGCAGATAAAACAACAAACATCGTCAATTAATTTCGGAGAAGGTAATCATAAAATGTGGGGTTTGAACTAGAAATAATATTATGCGAAAATGGTTTACTGTGTCTCTTTAACGTAGATCTCTGTCTTAGCCAGTCAGAGACAGTAATGCTAATGCATATTTGTTCTGACTTGGTATTGTTTACTACCTTCCAGAGTAGGTCTGTCAACAGCGTAGCACAGTTGTTCTCAAAACCCAAATCCCGGTGGCCTTAAAGGACCCCTGGTGTAACAAATTTCATTTTACGCTGTATATAATCAGTTCCTTGATGTAACTATCTCCCATGTTTTGTTGAAGGCAAGACATTGTCCATGCCATTCTTTTGTTATTGGAGCTCTGTGTCCACATAAAATTGTGCTGGTGACTACCTTGATCGAGAAACTCTGGCATAGAGCATCTGTGAAGGTAGTCGCTTGAGTGTTGCCTACGTCTGCATCATAAGCACAGCTTAGTTCCTGATGCTGTTGTGGGTGACACCAGGATTTTTTTGTATTATATTTAAATTTTATTAACACAAAAGAGCATTGTAATACATACACTATTCAACAGATCCTCAATAAAATTGGAGAAAACAAGAGGGTTGTGAGTCACCACACCTGACAAATTGTAAATGTGGAACATAAATACATGAAAATGTAAGTAAAACTAAAAAGTTCTTAAACCAGCAACTTTTAATCAATAGTACATAATCAGATGGGGAGCGGGTCGTTCCTGGCACAGGGCAAACAAATCAATACCACGGGCGAGACAGGCTTGCATAGATGAAGTCCCATTATAGTGTAACGTCAGCCTTGGGACAGAACATCTAAATGAGTTGGTGACACCAGGATTTGATTAGGCAGTAAGATGAGAGAAATATCCAGATCTTGTTTCTTTTCCAAGGGTTTGCTTGTTTTGTTGAGAGCCTTTATATCATGATTTTTTTTTTTTTTGCCATTTGTTTCCTTTAGTGCAGGTTCACTATTTCAGACTCCTCATGTCCTCCCATATCACCTTAATGTTGACATTTGGGGCTAGACTGTGTGCTTATGTAAATACAGATGACAGTTCGTCCCTACAGTTGAGTATCGTTTTGCATGCTTTGGTCTGGGTTCTCCTGATCTTGAAGAGAATTAGGACTCTGCATCGGTGTTCATTGTGTAATTGTGATTTAGAGTTTGAAACTCCAGATAGATGCAGCTCCTTTGTATTCTCTGAGAAGGAGAAGAAAATAAACCAGTAACTGTGGGGGAGCAGGCTTATAAGGGATAAAATAAGCAGAGAGGTAGGAAACAAACTGCTCAACTCACTACTTTAAATAGCTTCAGATTATTTTAGTCATAATATTAAATGTGCAGCACTACCACAAATGTTTTGCTTTGAGGAGTGAGGCACACCCAGGGTGGGACAAATCCGGTAGCCAGGTGGCCAAAAAGCCACAAAACAAATTAGTTTGGCCGCCAGATTCTAAACTGTCCACAAAGTGATTTTTCCCAAAGTGGGAGTAATGCTGAATAGAATCAATAGAATCGTAACAATGATGGCCACCAAGACAGTTGTTTTGACTGCCAGAGTTCTAAAGGTGGTGGACAACTAGTCACCAGCTCACAAATTAATTTGTCCTACCCTGGGCACACCTGTGATAGAAAGTTCTTCAGAACAAAAATGGTGCTGGTGGTGGTACATAAATGTAATTATAAAAAAAATATTAACCCAAAAAATACATTAACAAGTATCAAAAAAATTTTACTTTCTGTTTAGCCTTTTTTCTCCCATGTCAGCCTGCTGGCCCTGAGCAATCACCCAGGCCCTGCTACTTCTTGGTCCCTGGTGGTGGGGATTTGGGCTGGTGTGGCTTCCCCCTGACAAGACAGGATCCAGTCACATGACTGACTCAAATGATGTGGGGCTCAAATGTACCAGTACCAATAATTTTGATAGTGTTTGCATGTTTTCTCTCTCCCCCCCCCGCCCCCCTGGCTCTCCCACAGCTCTTAATCCACATGAAGGTGCTACACAGCCTATTAATCTCACGCGTGCACAGCTTGCTCCTGGTGAGCAAGCTTCCTGGGCTGTTACAGAGGTCCTTGTGGTGGCAGACACGATGCAACTTCCTTAATTGCTTTGGGTGATAACTCTTCCTTGGGTGCTTACCATTCAGAAGTTTTGGGAAGAGGGAGGGGTTCTTACAGGTTTGCTTTGTGCATGGTGATTTTTGACTGTTTGCATGTTACAGTCCTAGATCCAATGATTTTCTGTTTTCAAACATGATCCATTCGTTTGGCAAAATCTAAAATCTGTTATTTCCGTGTTCTCCCCAAATTGAGGGTAAATCGGTATGTTCTGTAGTTTGGCTTCAAATGGAGGAGTTTGCCAGAACACTGGTGCAGAGTAGGGGTTTTGTGAAAAAATTGACCCCTGTGCTGATTTACAGTAGCATTCTATGTTTTAGAGATTGAAAGTCCTTCCACCTTCTCTAAGTGTGTAAATTCTTTTTTTATTTGGTTAATCGTTTTTATAAAATAAACACTGGCTTGTCAGAGCTCAAACTACTCCATTTGAACATTTTAGGGTTGGAGTAGGTTGCACTTCACCTTTGGAGTTTCACTTGCACAGTCTTCACACCTTTTATGTCTGCTGATAGGACAAGTGGAACCAAACTAGAAAGACATCCTAAAACTTTGAGTAACTGCATTTATAACTAGAAAATGACACAGAAGTTCTACCATAGAAGTTACAATTCACAGTTGTGGTAATTACAACTGATGATATCTTTGTCTCTTGCATCAGATTTCTGGTGCTGAATGACTGTTGCGTTGACTTTTATTTTGTTACATTAAATGCTTTCTATTTTTACCAGGCACACTACGGGACTTTATAAAATGGCAAGGAAAAAATCTAAGAACTTCATTGGCTGACACAAGTCACCTGACTGTGCAGTAAATTCCTAGCCCTGCATGGTCAGGTACCGGATGTTATTTCCAACTATTTGTGAGCCATTTTGTAAGCACAGTAAGCCACTTCAGGGTGTGCATTACTGGATTTGGATGCACTTCCCAGTGGTGTGCATTAAAATCCTTTATAAAATAAATACCTAAAATAAAGAATTGTGATTGGCTGACACTGATCACATGACCGTGCCGTGATTTAGCTCACCACATGGTCATGCTGGCAGTTAGCCTTTTCACAAATCACTATGCCAGTAGATTTTTAAAAGTTGTTTGGTAGCTATTTTCCCCCTTGCTAAGTAGTCAGAGTAGTTTATTAGCCAGTACCCACATTACATCAACATATTATCCACATTGTCCTCCTACCAACAAGGCAACCATCCAAAGCAAAACGTAACATAACCTGAAATAATTGAACTTCATTTCCTTGTATCTGCAGCACGTTTAATCTCTACTTTTTGAAAGCCGTGTTTCAGTTTAGTTTTAAAAGCTGCATTTCGACTGCCTTTTTGCCTTGCGCTGATGCTATCCTACTTGCACGTCTCCTGCCAGTATTTTACATATAAAAAAAAAAACTGTAACCTTTGTAAATTCTGTCCTTCCCGATGGTGGTGGTGTTTCGGTGGTGGGTCATCCCGGCCGCAGTTTAGCTACTGCTCTACACAGCCACTTCCACAAAGCTCCTACTCACTCTCTCCCCAGATCTTTAATTACTCACTCTCTGTCTTGTGTTTCCGTTTCTGTGAAGTGATCATTCCAACAACAACCATGCAGGTATTATTTAAAAATCAATACACTGTAATTGCAATACATTAGGTGTAGGGGGAGGGGGAATAGAAGCACTGTGAAAGAGAAAAATACAGCTACGGACACTGCACTGGGTCAAAATACCCAAGTCAAAGCTGTAAATCGGAACAAGTCCCAGTAGGTGGAAGGACTATTTTTGCTAAAAATCCCACGTTAATTCTAACTTTCTAGAATCCCTGGCATTGCTTACTTGGAGGAACTGGCACAATCCCCTCGATTTGAATGAGGTGTATCAGGGTCTCTGACACTGCTCGTCTCTTTACGGGGTCCTTTGGAACTGGGGATGGCAGAAAACTCCCCTTTGAGGTGATTTTTGAAAATTCCGTCGCATAAGTTACGGCCAGAATTTCCAAAACCCAAGCATCAGAAGTTGTCTGGGCTTATTTTGAGTAAAAATTGTGCAGTCTTCCACCAAGGGAAGGGGGGCAGAGATGGGCCCTCGTACCCTCATTATGAGGCACCCATTTTTCGTCCTGGACCTACAGTACGTCATTTGGCAAAGGCCCCTCTGTTACTGTAGTCCATGTAACCAGAATAGGCTCCTTTACTTCTCTGGTTACCAAAGTTCTGAAGGGGATGAAAACCTACTGGAAACTGCCTGTGGTGGCCACTTCTCTGACCTTTTGGGGTTGATGTGGCCTTATGCTGTTGCTTTGGCACTAGAAGGTGGCCCTTCTTATTCTGGATATCCTTAAAATAGCATCCAGGCCAGAACTGAACAACAAACTCTCAAAAGGGAGATTGACCAGCTTGGTCTTGGAAGCCTACACCTCACATGACTGATGCAATGTGATAGGCAGAGCGAGCCGATATGCACAAATTCTTCACCGTGGTATCCAATAAAAAAGTGGAGGCCATAGAAACCAATTGCAAAATGCTTGCTCCCTCAGAATCCGGGGGAATGAAGGTGCTCAGGGTAGTAACCCACAAGTTTAAAGCTCTGGCAACAATAAAAGAGGCATAGGAGGTAAGCAGGTTTGTGCCATTGGAGGCATGGCCTTTCTACATGTGGCATCCATCGTTTGTCATACTGACATACTAAAATGCCAGCAGAATAGGCCTAAAGGTCTTTTGTGTTCAAGTTCAAGTTTATTGCAGGAAAACTCCATTGAGCAAGCTCATTCACAAGGAGGTCTTGTGACATAAACACTTAAAGTACAAACACAGATAGGTAATAACAGTATATACATGAAATACACGTTACATGATGCAGGCTGGATATACATACAAGGGTACCACATAGGGTGACCGCAGGTGGTAAACATTGATATGAGACAGGGAAGTTGTACTTATAGGTTGCATACTGATAAATGAAAGATGACTGGTGTGATTTGATTTAATCAAATCAAATATATATATTTGGCAGCTAGGACAAACAACAGTCTACAACTGATATGGAGGGAGGAGAGATTTGATAGAGTAGCAGTGGAGCGTAAGCAAAGATAAAGCCAGGAGTAGAAGGGAAGGAAAGCAGTTAATATGACAAATCAATTATACCTTACCAGTGGATAAATATGGCACACATGGGGAAGGAAGAGACTTAATGACAGTTACAGGTGTCTTTTATTTTGGCTGAACTTAGCGATTTGTAGAAGTTTATTGAAACTGTGCTAGTTAGTTTCAGTCACGGTTTGTAATTGGTTCCAAATGGAGGGAAGGCATATGCAATAGCACGCTTACCAAAGGAAGTCCGTGTCCTTGGTATGTCAAGCATAATAAAGTCAGATTTTCTTAACGATATGCACTATGTGAGATACTAATAAGGGAAGAGAGATAGTTTGGCAATTTCTGCAGGAGCAGTTTAAGAGTCCATAGCCCAGCATGGAGCAGGCGCCTAGTAGTAAGTGATGTCCAACCAACAGCTGCATATAAGTCACAGTGGTGCTAATGGTAAGGAGTTGGTAATGAACCGTAACGACGGTGATAAAGGATGTCCAGTTTACTTAGATTTGCAAGAGTGGTGGAGGAATAGATTACATCGCCATAGTCGAGTAGGGGAGAAAAGTGGCCTGTACAAGCTTGCTGAAGTTTCAAGGGGAAAAGGCCTATTTCTGTAGAAGAAACCTAACCTTGCTTTTAACCTTCTAGAGACATCTTCATGTGGTCACTGAAAGATAATTTATTGTCGATCCAGATACCTAGATATTTAAATTTGGTTACAACTTCCAGAGGCTCGTTTAGCGTGGTGACAATGAAGTCTTGGGCAAGAGTATTGGGGGGCCTGAGACAGCACTAGGAGAATATCATCGCTTTAGTCTTCTTGGCATTGAGCAGAAGCTTTGCCTTTATTAAATTATGCTCAAGTTGTGCTAAGTCCGCTGAAGCACTCCTTGACTTCAGATAACGATGAGCCAGAAGTATACAACACAGTATCATCTGCAAAAAGTGCAGATTGGACGGATATGTTAGCATCTAAGTCATCGATGTACAGAGAAAACAAGATAGGGCCTAAGATGGATCCTTGGGGACTCCTCTTGCAACTGGCAAGGCAGCAGAAAAAGCCTTCCGCCTTTACTTTTGGAATCTTCCAGTTAGGTAGCTAGAGAACCACTGGGGGTGGTATGTGGCACCCAACTTGCAAGGCAATTGACTAATAGTTTGTGATCAACAGTATCAAAAGCTTTGCTGAGGTCCAAAAGACTGCACCAGTTACCTTCTTAGCATCTATAGCAGAGATCCAATCATTGGTTACTTTTGCTAGTGCAGTGATTGTGCTATGATTAGCCGGAAGCCAGATTGAGCTGGGTTAATGAGAGAAGGTTTCAAGTGAGATTTTAACTGAATATGGATCAGTTTTTGAGAACTTTAGAAAGGATAGGCAATATGGAGATAGGCCTATAGTTGTTTACATCGCATGGGTCACCAGATTTAAATAGAGGGAGGATATGTGCTGATTTCCAGCAGAATGACACAGCAGCAGATGTAATGGAAAGATTGAAGATGTGGAGAATTGGGGCAGTGAGATGGGCATAGCCTGACCTTAGGAAAAAGGGTTCCAAGCCATCGTCCCCTGCACTTTTTTTGGTGTCTAAGTTAAGAAGAGAATCTTCTACTTCTTTATAAGTTATCTCGCGCAGTTCGAAGGGACTGGGTCCAGGACTAGATGTGGCGGGAGGGGTATGCTGGCTCACCACAGCACCAGCATAAGGTGACGAGTCAAAAGCTAATCCAGCTATGGCAAAGTGGGAGTTAAGTTCCTCCAGGATTAGGGACTTGTTTTCCACAATCTTGCCACTTGCGACTATCTTTGTTGGGACAGAGGGGGCCACGGGCCATCCTTCTATAGCTTTGATAGTCTTCCATATTTTATGAGGGTTACCTTTAGCTTGTTCGAGAGTAGAAATATAATAGTTGGCTTTAGCAGAGCGAAGTTTTTTCACACAGTTATTCCTGGCTGTCTGCTCGTTTGGTCAGCCCCCACCCTGGGAGCTGACCTTGCTGTCCCCCTCACCCTCTCCAGCTTCTCTCTTCCCAGTCCCGGATATTCTCGCTACACTGGACTTTGCTTCCAGATCCCTTCCCCAGTACCTGTCCCACCCCTTCTTGAACCCCTCCACCAGCCCCCTGGGCAGCGCATTCCATGGCTCCACCACCCTCTCAGTGAAGTAGCACCTCCTCCTCCTTTCTTCTCTGAATCTCCCCCCTCCAGCTTCCACCCATGCCTTCTAGTTGCCCTCCCCTCCTTCCTTTGGAGCACTCTGACTGCTCCTCCTTTATTTAGCCCCTTCGTGTACCTGAAGACCTCTATCATGTCCCCCCCGATCCCTTCTCTCTTCCAGTGTATACATATTTAGCTCTTCGAGCCTCTCCCCTTAGGTCCTGTCCCCCAAGCCCCAGATCATTTTGGTTGCCCTCTCTGGACCCTCTCCAGGAGTTCAATGTCCCTCTTTAAGTGTGGCCTCCAAAACTGCACACAGTACTCTAGGTGCGGCCTCACCAAGCAGTTACACAGAGGGAGTATCACTTCCCTCCTTCTTGAGGTGATCCCCCTAGCGACGCATCCCAGCATCCTGTTGGCATTGGCCGCTGCCCTCCTACAAGTCTCCGAGTTGTTCATCTTGACATCCACCACCCCAGGTTCCTCTCAGCCATCGAGACTTGTAGCATCCCCCCCCCCGGGTGTACATTTGGCCCGGTTTCTGGCTCCCAGGTGCAGTACCTTGCATTTCCCTGCATTGAACCTCAGCTTCCACTTTCTAGACCACCTTTCTAGAGCCTCCAGGTCCCCCTGTGGGGCCACCTTCCCCTCCTCCCCATCCACCACCTCCCCCAGTTTTGAGTCATCCGCAAAGACTCATCTCACTCCTGATACCCTTCCTTATGTCAGAGACGGAGGCGTTGAACAGGAGGGGCCCAAGGACTGATCCCTGAAGGACCCCACCAATGACCCTCCTTGGGGATGAGACTAACCCGCCAGCCACGACCCTCTGGGTCTGGTTCTGGTGCCAGTTGCCTCTCCATCTGATCATCTGGTTCCCCACCCCCATTTCTTCCAGCTTATCTAACAGGCCCCTGTGAGGAACAGAGCCAAACGCCTTGCTGAAGTCAAGAAAGAGGATGTCCACCAGTCTACCCAGGTCCAAGGCATTCGTCACCCAGTCATAGAACTCCACAAGGTTTGTCTGACTTGATTTCCCCGGGATGAATCCATGCTGTCTATTGTCCAGGCACCCGACTTTTCCAGGTCTCTCCCCAGCCTCTACTTGACAATGTCTTCCATCACCTTGCCCACCACCGATGTCAGGCTGACGGGCATGTAGTTCCCTGCCACCTCCCTTGATTCTCCCCTTGTGGATAGGCACTATATGTGCCAACTTCCAGTCCTGGGGCACTCACCCTGTCCTCGGAGAGATGCTGAAAAGCTCTGCCAGGGGTTTCGCCAGGACATCCGCCAGTTCCTTCAGCACTCTGGGATGTAATTTATCCGGCCCCAGTGCTTTCTCTGTCTTAAGGGGCCTGAGGGCTTCCCTCACTCTCTCTGCCATGATTTCCACCTCCTCTACCTCATCCCCTTGCTTTGCCTCCCCCCAGCGATGGCCCCCTTCTCCCAGACCCGTCGATCGGTAAGGGTCCCTCCCTCCTCAGTTTCACCGTCTCCTCCCATGTATGATGCAGCCTCCGCCATTTTCCTTGGTGAAAACTGAGGCAAAGTACTCATTTAGTACCTCAGCCTGCTCCCTTGGGTCTTGTGCACATCCCTCCCCTGTTTTAATCCTGCTAATCTGCCCCGTCACCATTCGTTTTTCCCCAGTGTATCTAAAGAACCCCTTGTTCCCTCTCCTAATTTCCCTGGCCAGGTTCTGCTCCTTCCTTGCCTTAGCCGCTCTCACCACCCTAGTGGCCCTTCTGGCCATCAGCTCATACTCCCCTTGAGCCCTTTCACTTCTTGAGCACTTGAAATGCCTATAGGCCGCCTTCTTTCCCCTCACCACCTCCTGAACCTCCTTGGTCCACCAGCAGGGTTTCCGGGCCCTACCGCATTTTCATCTTACTCTTGCACAGGTACTGGTAGCATCCTGCACCCCCTTCCTGATGATTTCCCACCTACTGTCTGTGTCCATGTCTGGCCCAATCCCATCCAAATTCTCCTTAAGGATACTTCCCATTTCTTGAAATCCGCCCCCCTGAAGTCACTTATGTCCGTCTTTGTGCAGTCTTCTATCCCTCCTAGATCCAGGCAGAACCAGACTGTGGCATGGTCGCCCCTCGCCAAAGGGTCCCTTACCTCCAGGCCCCCAATCTGGTCACTGTCTGCCAGGACCACATCCAGTATCTGCGCCTCCCTGGTCGGTTTCCCCACCTGCTGAGTTAGGAACGCATCCTGAAAGACATCCAGCAACCTCTGTTCTCTGGCCACTGAGAATGTCATAGTCTCCCAGTCCGTTCCTGGCATGTTTAAGTCCTCCAACACCACCACCCTTTTCCTGCCCAATCTGCAGTGTCTTCCAACATCTGCCACCAGACTCCCCTCCAGCTCCTCCATCAGCGCAGGGGGTCTATACACCACTCCTAATTTTACTTTCTTGCCTCCCCCCCCTTGTTATCAAGGTGACTCAAATCGCCTCCACAGTTCCCTCTGCCTCCTCCACTCCTCCTATGGCAATGCAGTTTTTGACTATTTTTGCTACTCCTCCTCCCCTTCCCTCCCCCCATCCTTCCTGAACATGGTGTAACCCTCCAGGTTCAGGTCTCATTCGTACCCTGTGGTGGCCCAGGTCTCAGTGACCACTGCCACATCCATCTCTCCCTCAGTTAACATCGCCTGGAGCTCAGGCATTTTATTGCCCAAGCTCTTGGCATTTAGCAGGACTACCTTACACCCTTTCCCTATACTTTCATTTCCCCTGCTCGTGTTCCCATGGGGATTCCGTCTTCCCCTGGTCCGTCGTGTGAATCTGTTAAGGCCAATAACTCCTCAACAGGAATAGTGGTGTGTGTGACAGAATTATGCATCGCCTTGTCTGCCAGAGGAGGGGTTTTCCCACCTGCAAAATTTTTCCTCCAAATAAGGGCAGTACTGGGCCTTAGGTTTTGGCAGATAATTTCTTTGGTCCACAACTGCCCATTCTTGCTCAGTAATTTAGTCACAGTGAATAAAGCTTGGAAAACACTTTCAAGCGCAAAAGGAAGCAAACAGTATAGGATTGACCTTCACTGTTTCCATGGATTGCTCCTCCTTGAGCTGTAAGCACCTACATGCCTCAGATATCGGGTAGGACAAGGACTTGGTATCAAGTGGGGGAGGAATTTCTCGGCTCCATCCACTCCCCTTCCTCCTCAGAGGGGGCATCCCTACTCATCAGAAGGTAAGTTTTTTATAAGGTCAGGATTTACTTCAAGATTCCCGAGATCCTCATCCTGACCCTCTAAATATTCAGGGTTGGGGTCTGCCTACATATATATCCACAGCCCTGTCCTGATGTGACGCACCTGGGTGTGCCTGTTTAGGCCCCCACCAATGAGGGGTCCTGTTTGGGGTCGGGTATCTCTGCTGAAATGTTCTGCGGAACATCGGGGCCCAAAAGCTCTCCTAAGAGCAGTAAAAATGATTTTCGCAATTCTGCTTTGCCACTGCCAACTGAAAAACCTAGTGCTTCCCTCACCAGCTCAGAAGACTGAGTGAGGGGACTGCAAGAGACCTATTAGCCTGAGAAACACAGTGGGGACAGTAGAAACCCATGGGAGAAGGTCTTATCAGCCTTTTGCAGGTGTTAAATGTTGGTGGTCTCTGATAAGTCATGGTGCCAAGAATGATAGCCCTGTATGTGACTGGGCTTAATAAAACAGAATATTGTTTCCTTTAAGAAAAATAAATCTCAACTCCAAGGTAGAATTATGTAGAGTGAAGGCCTGCAGTTGGCCCAACTGCAAAACCATGTCAACCTAATGGAAAAGTATTTGTATTTGAGGCTATACTCCACATTTATCTTGCTTGTAAAATAGTCTTATCACCTGGCTATTGTATGTTCTCGTGATATGATGTAAATTGTACTATAGTATATGGTTAGGGCTTATTGTTGATGAAAACCGGTGGCTTTCTAAATCTTGTTGTAGGGCAGTTCAAAGGTCAAAAAAGTTGTACTATCGACGTGATGTCAGAACGATAGTACAACAGCTTTTAGCTTTGAACTGCCTTCTGATTGGCTCATACTAACAAGCTCAACATAAAGAAATACTGGAAACACGGCGGCGGCAGTTTAGCAAGCGTCTAGTAGAGGACTCTGCCTGTTTTGACACGAGGACCTACCATCGCTCCGTGTCACAAAAGTGATTTTTTTTTATTTTAAAAAGTACTAATGGCGACACCAGAGGGAGCAGAAGTGGCAACAA
This sequence comes from Neoceratodus forsteri, assembly GCA_016271365.2. Lineage (NCBI taxonomy): Eukaryota > Metazoa > Chordata > Ceratodontiformes > Ceratodontidae > Neoceratodus > Neoceratodus forsteri. The sequence continues at coordinate 77,182,075 of JADMNL010000030.1, forward strand.
GCGAAAAAAGTACCAGCGGGAGCAGGGAGAAGCAGGAACGAGTGGCAGCAAGAGTGGGACAAATTTGGAAAGCGGTGGGAGCAGGAGATGCTAATTAGGAAACATGTGATGCAAAATGAAGCCAGCAACAGAGCAAAAAAATGTTCATCAACAATAAGCCCTAAGCCATATACTACTATAAAACAGTGGATGGTCGCATCAAATTGTTCAGGCTAGCCGAGAGTTGATGACATCAGAGAGACCTCAGCTTTTGCTCTCGAGGTCTCGATGATGTCATCAACTCCTCGAGGGAGAAATAGTTTTAGTGCGATGGGTGTGACCATCCACTATTCTATATGTTTTGTCTGTTCTTCTACTGATTGGAGCCTTTGTAAAAGAGCCAGTTTGGCTCAAAGGTTGTAATTCCGAAACTAAATTTAAAAGGTGGCTAGAATGATAGCTGCATGTTTTAAAAAAAAAAAAAACTGTGGAGGAGCAGTGATGTGCATGTGCTGTCTGAAAAGTGTGTGCTTGATGTCATATGTCATGTGTCATGTTATGAGGAGGGCGCACGGATAGCGCACTGTACAGCGTGCAAGTTCAAAACAAAAAAACAGGGCACACGCCCAATGGCAAGCGATCAGCCAACAGCAGGAAAACCTGGTGGCTCAGCGCCGAGAGAAACGCCGCTGGTCAATGGAAGCCAAACCAGTAACAAAAAAAACCACAACTCTGCACAGAAAAAAGGAAAAATCACTCCTCAGTAACTCGACTATTAAATTTAACCTGTATACTGGGGCTAAGGAAATACTTAAAGGGGACGTGTCTCTTTTAAAAGGGCAAGATCTCATAAAAGGTAAATATCTGTAATAAAAAAGCAAAAAATAACTACAAACTGGATGGATCGAGGGATCAACAGAGAAATAGTGGAGGAGACCTCCGGGAAGCCCTAGATTACACCCCAAAATAGAGAAAAATAGACTCATCAGTATTTTTCTTTGCTTCCCAAAAAGGCAAACGGAGACCAGTACCCTGAACTAAAAGGCAGACATGGCACGAATCCAAGCACACGAGTGGAAATGTGGAGAGAGGTTAGTCAATTAGAAATCCAGAACTTAACCGCACTATTTTAATTTAGGGGTGCTCCCTGTCACCAACTGGCCCCAACACGCTATGCAAAATTGAAACATCAAACGCTGCACTCGAACAGACAGGAGGACAGGCTTGTATTCTGTAGTCAGAAATCCAAATTTATTGTGGCAAACCATAGGGGGTAATAATATTCTCCTTTGTTAAATTTGTTATCTGTTCGCAAATGAAATGCATAGATGTGAAAATAGATGTATGTAGGATCTATACAACCCATAGCAGGAAACTTTTGGTTTCAGCACAAAGGGTTTTCTGTAGTTTTCTAAAGCATACATATATTTGTGGTTCAGTGTTTTGGCATGTGAACGGTTGGTTCAGAGTTTACACTGTATTTCATGTTATGGAGCGCCTCGTTTCGTTTTTTGTTTTTATCTCATATAATTATTAGCCCTTTTCTCTCCTCCTATTTTTACAAAATAATAAAAATGTTTTTTTCTCCTGCTTTCCCAACCCCCCCCCTTCTTTTCCTGATTGCTCCTGGAATAAAGTCGGGTTTCTTTTGTTAACTTTAAAATGTTTGTGTTGTACCTGATTTGGCTATAGCAGATCAGTAAACAGTTCTGCGAAATATGATGTACTGATATATATGTTGAATTAGTTAAAATGAATTACTTATGAATAATTCTAATTGATATGCTAGCCATTTCATGAAACTAGTAGCCAAGAATTTTTTTATCACTAATTATGTACATAAGAGAACATTTTGTACATAACTTTGACGTTTCACTATTTGGTGTCTGCTTCTTTAAGTGTGGTACTGAAATATGGGCATTCTGTTGTGACCTCAGAACCCCCCCCCGAGGAAGGCCTAGTGTTTGGCCGAAGCGCTGGGGAAGAAGGGTATGTTCCTGTGCACCTTGCCACAATAAATTTGGATTTCTGACTACAGAATACAGTCCTCTTCTTGCGTTTGTTTGAGTGCAGCATTTGGTGCTTCTGTTATGTTCAAGGGCTGGCTGCCTGGTTCTCTGCACTGAGGATTCTTCAGGGGTCAAAATTAGCACCGGCCCGCTAGCCAAATGCTGGTAGATTTTGTGTCGGGCTAGTAAGAGTTTCCTTTAACTAGCCCTATGGGCTTGTGCTGGAGAAGGTAACATTTCAGTAAGTACACCAGCTGGGCCAGTGGAAAAGTCTGTGGGGCTACTTGATTTTCCCAGTCACTAGCCCTGCTGGCCAGTAGCTGCAAAACTTAATTTCAACCCCTGTTCTCCTGAGCGCACCTGAAGCAAATCTTTTCTGCTATGCAGAATTGCAGCCCCAAAACTAAAAAGCTTAAAGTTTCTCCAGAGAAGCTTGAAAGATCTTTCCCCTTCAATGGCACAGCTTAAAGCAGCAGTATTTGTTAGTGAAAAAATTCATTATATAGCCTTTTTTTTTTTTTTTATAGCAAAAATGTATTTCTGACAACCTAAGATTCATGCTTAGTATATATTTTTGTTCGCTCTCCTAAGCTGGTCTCTGGGCTTCCTTACTCCTGGGCTGTACCTCTTGACGCTGATCCAAAGGCAGGAATCAGACCTCTGCAGCAGGGGACATCCAGCCCTCCACTTCCTGTTATCCTCAGTTTACTTCCTGCCTGACAGGGAGCAGGTGCTGTGCAGCAGAGCTATGTCACTATGGTGACAGGGCCGAAGACTTCAGAACTGTAAGTTTGGGCATTCGTTTGTACCCTGTATTTGGATATTTTTACTGGATTTGCTCAGAGAGCAGGGATGGCTGGATCCAACTACAAAACTCTCTCTCTACTCTTAGAGGGCCCCAGTCTCAGCCCTGCATGCTGGACAGACTGGCCCCTCTCAGTTGCAGGAGGCAGCTATCTCTGCTCCTACAATTTCTGGATGTAACTTTTGATGCTCCCATGGGGTCCTGTCTCAGCTGTGCATGCTGGTCAGACTGGCTCCCCTGCCCTTCTGTTCAGTCCCAGCCTCAGCCACACGTGCTGCCCAAGTTGGACTCTCACTTTTCTTACGCTAAGGGTGCTTGCGGTGCCCCTCCCCCGACTTCAGTCGGACCAGAAGGGAAGATATAAGTAATCCGCATCGGATTAGCGGATCGGAGGGGGAAACAATTATGGATATTTCCGCCGGGGATGACGCTCGGAGCTTCACGCGCCACCACGAGGACGGTAAACAGCTACAGCGGTGTGCTGGTAGGTTTGCACTGGGACCCAGAAAAACACTTTTCCATTGATGAGCTCTTCAGTGGCCAAGCTCATCGATGGAGTCTGCGCTCAACACAGAGGAGTCGCGGCAACGTGCTTAGGCAGTCCCGAACTCTCAGGCTCCTACTTCAGACTAGGCACAGCAACGGCTACTGTATTACGCTGGCGGCCCGACTAACAGGCTGCTCAGAGGCACAGCTCGTCGACGAGCACCCAGGATCTCAAGGCTGGTTGACGGAGTCCATTTTTACATCTAATCTAAGCAGTAGCTGTATGGCCCAACTACTCTGGTGGCATTTACATTGTCTAGTAGCACTTCCAGGTTTTTTTTTTTTTTTTTGGCAGAACAAGCACATCAGCAGGGGTGGCTCGTCGCCGAAGGAGGCCTGTGGGGTGAGTTTTTTTTTTTCCCCGTCCATGGCTGGCACTTGAATATCTGTAGCCGCTCGGCGACGATGGCATGCCCGGCTAGTACAGCCTCTCTTGTTCCCGAGTGCAGCAGTACAGGAGGAGCGCTACTCCTGAGCAAGCCAAAGAGCAGGCGTCTCTCCCAGGGGCAGAACTCACGTACAGGACAATAGTAACAGCACCAGAGTGCTTATTCATATGCCCCCTGGACAATCTCGGGAACCAGTGCTACAGGTCATTGACAATCTCGGGAACTAGCGCTGCAGGCTATTAAGACCACTGCCATGGATCAATGGCTCAACGTGGAACAGGCGCCCCTGCTCCCCAGCTGTTTTCATCATACAGAAAGGCAGCTCACTATCTTTCCCTTAAAGGGCCAGCAGCGATTCCTAGAGAGCATGGTCTCGGGCAGTCCTTCCAGGGCCACTCAGGGGGATTTGTCCCCACTTCTAAGGGTTTTCGCTGGGTTGCTGGGCCCAATTGAAGAGGGCAGTGTATGTGAAGATCACTTAGTCCCAAGAAGGCAACCCCACACTCTACTTATTCCGATAGCCATCAGACGGACAGGTCTCAGTGAGCAGCACTCACCAGATACAGGAGAGCAGAGGCCATAGAGACCCAGCCGTCTGCAGTTTGATCTCTGGCCCAAGTTCTATAGATAACTGGGCACTGGCTTTGGACCCTGCATGCTTCACATACACCTCAGGGGGTGCAAGATGGAAGACCCCACAAGAGGGCATAAGGAAGAGGACCCCATCCAGACTTCCATCGGAAGAGTTGCAGTTGTTCTTACATCATTAGGGTCTCAAAGTAGATCTAGGGACGCTAATAAGGGGAGTGCCATAGAAACCATTTCCCGGACTCCTTAGAATCTCTGACCTGGAGGGCCTAAGCTTTCTCATAACCCGGATCATAGTTGGGATTTACCTGGGATCCCACCCAGCCAAGACAGGTCTTCACCTGGCAGCTGCCACCAAATCTGGCCACAGCCTCCCTCTCCCTTCAGACATTGAGGGCTTGGATGGGAGAAATGGAACAAGCCTATTTTTCTTAACTGCAGTTCTGGGGTTTGGCTTAGGCAATAGAGGTATGAGAGGAGGCGGTCAGGTGTGCAGGTCGCACCATGTTTCGTCTAACCCCGGCCCGCTGCAGCCTCTGGCTCCGGGCCTGGCAAGCAGTTGCCTCTGTAAAAGCTAGTTGGTCATCGTACCCAGTGAAAGTAATCGTCTGTTTGGCTCAGCCATGAAGGAGACAGTGAGGGATACCGGGGAGATGGCCACGGGCACATATGGCCACGGTGCACATGCCACATTAAGAGGCGGGGGACAGTTCTCGGGCCCTAGATGCCCTTCTTCATTATCAAGGTTACCTTAAGGGTTAAAACTCTGCCTTCTTGGAGGGGAAACAAGAACATTTTATCCAGGCACATTCTCCAGTAGTGGTCAGGTTTTTAAGAAACTCTCCATGAATGGGCCCAAACCTAGTCGGGTTGAGGGGTCGTAGACATTACCAGCATGGGTCACCTAATGCAAGCCCCACCCTCCTCCACCATTTTCACTGGCAACCCATCTGAACGACAGGCCTGCTTGGCCAGTCCTAGATCTCAAAATTCCGAATAGTTTTGTTCGCAGCAGACCCTTCAAGGTGGAAACCTTGTCACGAGTAATCAGGAAGTAGCAAAAGGGATTTTCTGGCACCCATAAATCTGCAAGATGCCTGTTTGCATATTTCCATGCAGTAATGGCACACACACTATCCCAGATTCAGAGTGGGAGAGCAGTACTTCCAATTCAAACTCTACCATTGTGGTCTTCTTACAGCTCAACCAGACATTACTGGCAGGGGCAGAGGTAGTCAGGTGCTCTACAGCACATGGTTTTCCCATCAGCTGGAGAAAGAGCTCCCTAATTCCAAGCAAGGCCTTGATCCTCTTTGGGGACTTGCATCATGACACAAGGTTTCTCTCCCGAAACCTAGATTTTGGGATCTGTAATTGCTCATCAAGGAGTTTTGCAAACTCCTCCACTACCTGCTTAGTTTTTCATACAGCTCATTAAGACAGATTAAGCCCTTCCTCCAGGGATGGTCCCAGAGGTCAGCGGTCATGAAGGGCCACAAGTTAGGCCATCCGCACTAAGTCGGAATCGCGACCAATGCAAGCCTCAGGAGCTGGGAAGGACTCTCATGCATCAGCTGTTGGCACCGGGCAGGGGATCGCTGTTGGACACAAGGTACCGTATAAGCGTTTCTGAGGGGAGAACAGTAGGCTATGCCCAGAGACATGGGGAACAGCAATTCCTCAATCCAGCTAACCTGATTCAAACTGACAACCTGGCAACACTGACATACACCGACCATCAGGGCGAAATGAGAAGCTCAAAGATGGTAAAGGAATCCTTTTTCTTTCAGTGGGTTGAGCACCACTGAGCGATGTTCATATCGGCACAGGAAAATGTCATAGCAGAATAACTCAGTTGCAAAGTGGGTCGACCAAGGGATCGCAACTGAAGGACAGTGCCTCCCACATTCAGACAGAATAGTGGGGCAATACTCAGATTTTTACGCCTGCAGTCAGAACTCCAAGGTAAAGCAGTTCTGTTTCCTGGCCAAGGACGAACCAGTGGTGGCTCAGGACACCTTTTCTCCATAAACTGGGATCTGTTCGGTCTCCTGTATGACTTCCTCCAATACTGCCTCTATCAAGAGTCCCCCACAAAGTGGCATTGGACAGGACAGTCATGATTCTAGTCTGTGCCTTATGTTTTTTTCCGCACCTAGTTTTTTCCCCTTCATTGGTCAGGGCGACCACCTCGAACATTCAGGTTCAGCCATGGGAATTCTCCAGCAAGGTCCAGTTCTACACCCCATTTTAACAACTGGTCTCTCTCTAGACTGGGAAAGTGAGGGGAAAAACTTTCAAGGTGCTGTGCGGTACAGCTCCTGTTATTGACATGATGGGGAACTCGTGTGTCTCTTCTTCCTCCAAAGTGCATTGTAGAATCCGGAGCAAATTTTGGTTCTGGCTTCATTCCAGACACATACAGAATGACACAATATAATCGCCGGTCCTAATACAGTTCCTTTAAGGCAGATGGACAAAGGACTGCAACACAACAGTCACCTTACAAATTAGAGTTTTTTGCACTGGGAACACTCTTGACAGACCCTGGGGAATTGTTGGGTTCATCTCCCCCTGTCTGGTAGTTCTTCAGGTGGCAGCATCAAAACATCTTCAATCCACCAAAGCTGTCACCTTGGAATCTTAATATGGTTCTCAAGGCCGTGACCAAGACCCCTTTAGAGCCTCTAAAGCCATCCATCTCAAAATAAAGGTTGCCCTTTTTTCTCAAAGCTATTACTTCCGCTAGGAGTTTCAGCAAACTAAAAGCATTGCTTGCCCAAGAGCTGTATACTCGTTCATCAGGCTAGAACAGTTCCAATTTTTGTTTGCCAAAGTTATGTCTCCCCTTTATTGCAATCAAGGATTCATTCTTCCTTCCTTCTGCCCACTCTCTAAAAGCAACAAGGATGGAAAATGTCATACACTAGACCTGGGAAGAGGGAGAAAAATGGACATTAAGAGAGGAAGCTATTCACACAACTTCAACTGTGTTCATGCTAGCTAAAGTGAAAAAACTTGGGGCAGCGAGGATTCAATAGGCTGTATAGCCAAACGGATTCAATCTGTCACCTCTATGGCGTATGATCAGGCCAGAGTAACTTGCCTGGCCCAGTGAGAGTCCATGGCCCCTTTTGGGGGTGTAATTCAGAGAAGCATTGACAGCTCACTCACACTGAGTGGCCTTTTGATCATCCATTCACAATCTCTTAAAAGTTCTCACTGGAGGTGATGTCCTTGGCAGAGGCATCCTTGGCCTCAGAGGGTTTCAAGCGGTGGTGAACCCTTAAGGGCTCATGACATTCTTCTCACCCGGGACATCTGGGGACGTACTGCTTTTGTATATGACAGGAGAAAGGAAGCCCGGAGACCAGCTTAGGAGAGAGAAATCGAAATTTAAATACCTGTAAATTTTCTTTCTCAGACGGCTGGTCTCTCCGGGCTTCAGATTCCCTCCCAGAATGTATATACTTGGTTGGCCTCATGGCCATCTATGCCTTAAAATTCTTGTTTTTTTTGCTCCCAAGTTCTTGTAGTATTGCCACATTGGACTGCTTTAGGAAGAACTGAGGAGAACAGGAAGTGGAGGACTGGATGTCCCCTGCTGTAGAGGTCTGATTCCTGCCTGTTGAGGTACAGCCCAGGAGTAAGGAAGCCTGGAGACCAGCTGTCTGAGAGAGAAAATTTACAGATATTTAAATTTCAATTTTTCTGAGGTGTTAAGACTTTTTCTATAGCTGATTTTGTAATTGATGACTCGCATCATTAAATATGGCCACCATTCACCATTTAAAAAGAATCTCTTTCTGATGTTATTTGTTGAATGTACATGTTAGATTCATGCAGTAGTTGTATTAGGATGGTTCTTCCACATGTTTCTGATAGTAAACAGCTTAAAATATTACATTTTTTTTCATGGTTGGTGTGGCTTGGGTGTGGAAACTTTTAAAACTTCAAGACTCCATATCTTGGTTCAGGAATGAAAGAAAATGAAAAGAAAAATGTGTATATTAATATTTATGTGAGTCAAACCTTATCACTGAAAAAATGTGTATGGTTATTAATAAATAACTGCTGCTGGAGAGTTGCTGCTGTCCGGAATCCTCATATGCCCAGCATTCTAAAGCTTTGGGCTGTGCCATTTCCCCTAGCAGGGGTGCACATTACCCAGTTGTTATGAATACCCATTAACAATATGGAGCACTACAAAAAAAAAAAAGTAAGCTCCTCAGACCAGATGGGATCCACTCACACAAGGCTGCTGAAGGAGACTAGCCAGGCTTTGGCAGCACCCGTAGCAAATCTGTTCAACAGTTCCTTAGAAACTGGGCTCGATTCAGAAATGTTGACACAGGGCTTGCATCAAGCCCTATGTAAAACCCAGTGTTTGGCACATCTGCTTGATTCAAGAGGGTTGTGTGCATTTGCAACGCTTTTCTCAGTTTACTTCGGCTTGAGACAAATAATTGGTGCAAACCCATAAAAAGGTCCCAAGACTGCTGCAAAGTTAGACCAGCAAACAGCTAGTCTAACTCGCGGCATATAGCGCATGGGGTAATGAATCCTGATTGCTGGCCAGAATGAATGCTAAACCTCGACCTGTGTTAATGAAATTTTCAAGCTTCCGGCCAAAAGAGGACATCTTTTGCCTAGGATGGCAAAAAGGCAAAATTAAGCATAGTGGGTCGTGGTTCTATTTGGAACAGGATTACCCACCTGATATTCTTTGTAAGCGGCTGCAGTATGTGGACATAATCAAAGCCTTTTGTGCTAAACAAACTATTAAGTTCCAGACTCCCTACCTTGCGCATGTGCGCATCTTTTATGAGGATGGTGTGAAACTACCACGCATGCCACAAGAAGCCACAGCTGTCCTGCAAAATCACGATGTCCTCCCTGGAGCCTTGAAGACCACAGCAACCTGTGGGGAAAAACAGAGTGTTAGTGGAGAATGGAGTGTGGTGAGATGCCCAGAACATTAAGGCCTCTGGCCACTGAGTGCTACAGCATACCATGGGGAAATCCACAGCGTGTACAACAGTTTCAGATTGCACAGCCACAACAAGCTCTCCATGACAGGGATACTTGAACACTGTTTCACGGACTGATTTGCTATTTTAGGAGGTGAGTCGGACTTTAACAGAGTTATGGTTGTTGATGCTGTCACCCCTTCCCCACAGCAACCAGTAGAGTTGTGAGTATTATCCATGGTTACATGGTGATAACATTTACTGGCTATTCTCCCTATCCATGGTTACATTTCACCCATGTAGACTTGTTTTTCTCTTACCAGTTGATGAATAGTTGGACCTGTACCCCATTTCTTTCTTTATTCCTCGCTTCCCACAGTAGAAGGAACTCCATATAACTGGTCTCTGTGTAGGCCACTGCATGAAGAACAGGTTTACGAGGTGGGATGGCTGAGTCAGCACCCCCATGTTACACAGGTAAAAACACCTGCAGAGACAGGACTGCTGTATCATGGATGAGGGAAGCTCTAGTCACTCCACATTTTAAAAACTGATCTGTAAGTCCTTTGAACTGTTATATTCAAGCCTGTTCATTTTTTTTTGGGGGGGGGGGGTTGAGCAGCAGTGAGGGATATGCTGAGACATGAATGTGTGGTGCTGGATGAAAGGTACGAACAGTAATCATGCAGTGCTCTTCCATTCATTGTTTTAATGCGGTAGGTCACCACTCTATATTTTTCTTCCCCCCCCAACTCGGTATGCTTTATTGGAGTTTCATAACAGAATATACAGAGTACAGTGAAGTTATAGTTGGATCACAAACCAGATGATGTAATTAGCACAGTAAAAACAGTACAAAATGCTGGCCTGGTGGTACTGAGGGTTGAGGCACTGGACGCCACACCTTGCGCCATGCTGGTGACCCGGGTTCAGACGCGTGCCCAGACTGCTAGGGGTTGGCAGGGGAGGGATAGGATCGAGCATCTGTAGGACTGCTCTCCAATCCCGGGGAGGGATCCAGGGAACCACCGCTCTGTGGCGCCCCGATGATGACCAGTGGATACCACCAGAGCGATGGCAGCAAGGGGGCGGAGTGCAGCATCGTCATACGTGGTGCCCAGGCGTCATTATAGCATACACTCATAAAGGGTGGAAAAAAAAAAAAAACAGGCCGAAAATGGCAGTGTGTGTCGATCTGGGGGCTGATGGTCACAAGGTGCTTCTCGTTCCTGGGAGAATCCTGCCACCGAGTAGCGTGTGAGTGATAATGGCTAGCTCTGTGGGGTGCCAGACCGGCCCTGGGGGTGTGGGTGTTGGTGGCGGAGATCCGCTCTGGGAGGAGGATAAATACAGTTGTTAAAAACAAAACAAAAAAAAAGTACAACAAAGTAGTAAACACATCAAACAAGAAAAACAGGTGAATAGGCAATCCTGGACAAAAAAAGAAGGGAAAATACCACCGCTCTATATTGTTTATCACCACCCTATATTTTTTGCAATCACCTTAATTTTTGTTTAATAAAATCCTGAAATGTGTGTGTGTGTTTTTTTTTTTTGTTTACCACCATTCTTTATTGTACTTCTACCCTGTTTTGATACCAGTACTCTATACATTACTAAAAACCACTTATGTACATGCATGGTGCATATCGGAGTACACGGAATAATGCACCCTTGGCCCAATCACCACCATCTCTATTCCTCGAGAGTGGGGAACCCTGTCATGGTTCCTAGACACTTTTTCATGATTGTATGAGCCTTACCTTTTTACAGGAACCCTGTACCTTTGTGAATAGGTGGGGGAGAACCGCTTTGATACACCTAATATTGATGGGCTGATTACACCAAACTGCCTGGATGTGGTAAGCCAGGGGTTGGTGGAATTCAGCCGGGGGGGCTCCAGTATCTTTTGGGATTGGTGTTTCTGGACGCTCCCCACCTGCTTAGCCTTGGCTGATGCTCCCCGACCTGACCATGGCGGGACTGAACCCTGCAGCACTATTGTGTCCACCAGGTGGTACTTCGTCATGATCACTGGCAATGCGGCTGGCCCTTTCAGTGCTGTGGCACTGGGAACTGCATTGCATTGGGTGGTCAGTGTTGGATCTATTACTATATGATGGACCTCCCAAATTGGTTGGGGGGGGGTTGTTCCGCCTCTGCAGGTCATTTAACTGGCTCGGTGGAGAGGATGCCTCAGTACCCCACCCAGTATGAACTGTTGCTGACAGAGAGTTCTGCTCTTTACAGGTGCTCCCTTTTAGGCACCCACTAATATTATCGAGTTATTTTTCAGATTTAAAGAACAGTTGGAGCAGGACTTCCACGTTATTACCTTACAACTTCTCTGGTTGAACAATTTGCATTAGAAGACCAGGACTTTATTTAAATTTTTCTTGTTCATGGAGGAAGGGTGTGAAAGTTTGTTATATTCTGGCTGTGGCACTGTTTATTTTGTCTGACTACACTCCTCTACCTTTTGAGCTCCTCCTTAATGGAGGCAACTTGCATAGTGGCCACTGACTTTAACCTCGGGGGGGGGGGGTACAGGGAATGTCACGTTACATTTCACTACCTTGGAAGCAGAAAAAGTTGTGGATTATGGTTAAAATCAGCCCATTTAGTTTTGTAGTTGTTTGGTTGATCAGAGGCAAAGTAACCTCTAACGTGTCCGGTACTTGGTGATGGTCAGATAGAAGGGAATTTATCCCCCATGACCACTGGACACTTTTATACTTCCTGATAAGCAACTTGTGACGTCCCCACAGATTTAAGATCTTAACTTACAATGTTAATGGCCTTACCCACCTTATAACAAGAAAAAAGATAATTACATACTGTATGTGTGTCGGACCAAAGCTCATTCCATTTTGCTCCTGGAAGCGCATCTTGCTGATAGTGACCATCAGAAGCTGACAGATTTGGCTATGGGCAGGCCACTTCTTATATGAATCTGGGTTGGGGGGGTCCTCTTTGAGATTACAAAGTACACAAAGACATGGAAGGCACATATTTCATGGTAAAAGCTTTTTTTTTTTAATTTCTCTTTAAAACTCTTTTTTGTATGTAACAGACAAACAATGACAAACACCAACAGAGTGTGCCTTAGTTACTTATTATAACATCCAAAATAATCTTGCTTGCTGTCTAATACAGAAGAGACACTCTAGTACTAATAGATCAAGAAATAAAGCCCAATCTGTTCCAGTTTATATAATACCCAGTGTTGCCATGAGGCTTCAAATTGCTTGATAGTATTAATCAATTTTGCTGTTAATTTTTCCATGTTGTAGACTTAGGGCATAGCACCTTGCCAGTGTGTCACAGTGGGGACTGCAGGAGTCAACCAAAGTCCGGTAATTACTTTTTTTGCTACTAATAAGACAAATTAGCACCAGTTTCTTTGTTGGAGGGCTTCTGAAGGGGATCCAGAAATATCATGTTAGTTGCAGATAATGTAAAATCTGTACCAAAAATGGTTTGTAATATTGTTAAAAGTTGTGCCCAGTATATCTGGGTAACTGTACATGACCAAAAGATGTGGCCGTGAGTTGAGGGTCTGGCTCCACAACCTCTCCAACACTGTGCATCTTGGGTGGAGATGTATTTAGCCAAAATGTGGGGTGTGCAGAAAAATCAAATAAAGTTCTTTAAAGAGAACATCTTCCAACTATGGGAGGAAGTCTGTTTGTGAATATGAGACAGATATTTAGCCCACTCCGGTTGAGTTGTTTGAATCTGCAAATCCTTTTCCTACTTCAGGCTGACCCAATCCACATTATGCACCTGGAGTTCAAGAAGCGTCTGGTATGCTTGAGATATAAGGGAGGAAGTAGGATCTCCCTTCAGTATGACTGCTGTTAATTGATGCAGCGGAGGGATCTCAAAATTCAAGGGCCATTTTTGAAGTTCTGTTTGTAAGTAATGACAAACCTGTAAGTAGCAGAAGTGTTCCAGTGGGCACAAGGAAAGAGTTCTAATTGACTCCTGGAAAAGAAGAAGCTCTCTGCCCCAGAAATACTGCGCAGGGATAGATAGTCCCTCACGCTCCCAGTGAACATATGTGTGATCAACTTTCCTGGAAAAAAAGGAATCATTCTGGGAAAAGGGAGTGACCAGAAATCGTGTGACCTGAAGCCACCTGTGGGCATTAATTCTCTGCCAATGTTTCAGCATAGTGGAGTTAAAGGGATTAATAGTGATATCCCTAGGCAATGTCAGTGGCTTAGTAGGTAGCATACTCGCCTCTGAGGCCGGGAGATTAGAGGGCTGTGGCCTCAGTTCCCACATCTGGCACTTGGGTTAATATCCCAGTACTGACACTGTAATGCAGCATGAGAGGGGTGCTGCACTTCTGAGGTGCTGTCTTTCGGATGAGACGTTAAACCGAAGTCCCATCTGCCTGGATTGGTGGTAGTTCAAATGGATGTTAAAAATCCCATGGCACTTATCGAAAAGAGTAGGAGAAATTCCCCGGTGTCCTGGCCAATTTCCCTCATTCACTAAAAATACCATCAACAGCTTAATCTGGTTCAAGGTCAGTTGGCATTCATCTGTATCCCCCTCCCCCGGGTCGTGCCTGAAAATAGGCAGGATTTGTCTAGTGCACTTACCTGGTCAACAAAAACTAAATAAAATAAATAGGCTGCATAGGAAGGTTAGATAATACAATTTACTGAGTAGATAGAGGTCTTCTTTAGCTGATTCTGGAGTTTTCCAATGACTTTGGTAAAAGGACTCTTAAATGGGCAACTTATTCACCTTGGTGTCTATCTGTGCTACTTCAGTGGTGGATTTCCTCTTTTTTTAAGAAATTCTTTACTCTTACAGTGGAAAAAGCCAAAGGAGTCTTGGTCCATGGGGGAGAGCTGAATTTAACATTTATCTTGCAAATAGCACTTTGCAAATTCCATGGGGAGGTCATGCAGTGGCAAAAAAGCTGAAGAACCTGTTAGGACAATTGGACATCATAGATGACTGGATACATATCCATGGGTCTGCACCTGGCTTTACTTTGTACTCACAAGTACACCAGATGTACTCTGGATTGGACTTTTTCTTCTGTCCAAAGAATCATTACCCAGATTACATAGATGCATAGTTGGCCCCCTTGGTCTTTTGGACCATGCCCCGCTTGCTACTGAACTAGACTTACAGATTGCAGAATGGTCTGCCTTTTGGAGGCTGAATGTACCTTTGCTTCAGGACAAGGATGTCCAGGAACAAATCCCACATAACACCTGAAATACTGTGGTGGGATACCATTAAAGCAGTATTTAGAGGGATGCTAACAGCCATAGCAGCAGATAAAAAAACAAAAAACAAAAAAAAAAAACAGGAATGTCAGAGGCAGGTTGAGACTAAAATCCTAGAGTTAGAAGGTCTGCAACAAACCTATTTGGACAGAAAATGGGGCAAAGAATGGCAGGACCTTTACTTTAAGTGATTTGCCAGGTTTTTAAAATAAAGTTGGCTTACATTTTTTTGTAGCTTATGTCTGCAAAAGTCCTTCTCTGTAAATGTTATAATACTCTGTGTATTTATTCTGGAAATGAAAGGGATCATATTTTGGCCCCGATGAGGCAGCCAGCCTCTTAAAACTGCCCCCATAGGCTGGAGTGTGTCCTCACACTCTCCTTGGGTGAATGTCATTACGCGGCTGAGTGCAGGAGTGGATTGACCAATGGGGAAGTGGAAGGGATCGTCTGGCAACCTCGGCGGGGCCAAAATACGATCCCTTCCATCTCCAGAGTAACTGCACGGAATATTATAACATTTACTGAGGAGGACTTTTGTGGATTTAAAGAACATGTGCAAAACTTCTACATATATTTATACTTGCTGCAGTTTTGAGTTCACTTAGGGTACTGATGAATCAATCAGTGGTGTTTTCTGGTCTTACTTGCTCATCACTAATTTAAGGTTATTTGTGTCACACAAACTGCAGCTTACGTTTTGGCTAGGTTTAGTATTTCCTGCTGCACATTCTAGAGGACGTCTATCGTGTTGACATCATTTGGTGTTAGCTAAACTGTGGCAGGGGACTGGCAGTGCTACAGTGCAGTGTGCCATTTATGTTATGTCGTTTAGAAAGGAACTAAATCCATATATGAAAACTATCCCTGAAATCTAGTACCAACCTACTGACTCATGCCATCCCACTTCATAAACTATCACTGTTAGTAACTTACAAACATTGGGCAATTTAGAATCCCCTAGATGCTTCTCTGCTGAATGCCTCAGCGTGCTCCTGCAGTAAAAAGGATATGCCTCCACACAACATGGACCCCAGTCTGCTAGAAAAGTCATACATACCTGAATTATGCAGTATTTTCCCAATGTAAGATAAATATGTGCCTGTATGGAAGGATTCATCCAGAATCTGACAATGTGAGTCATTATTGAAAATGAGTATTACAACCCTCTTAATGCGCTGGTGCGCATGCCCCGAGTGACGGCCTCAGTTTTTCTAATACTTATTAAGAGGGTTGTAATACTTGTTTTCAAGAATGACTGATTTTGTTTGATTCCGGATGAATCCTTCTATACAGGCATATGTTTATCTTACATTGGAAAAATACTGCATAAATCATGCATGTGCGACTTTTCCGGCAAATCAGGGGCCATGTCATATGGACAGTGGCGGAGCTGGGGGTGTGGTCACCCTTACTGGCTGTCCCAGTGTGAGTAGTGGCGCCCTACTGCCATCTTTGTTCACTGTTTAGTGCCCACTGTGGAGCCCATGATTGACTGACTGGCCCCCCCCCGGCTCCCAAATCTGGCTTCTCCACTGCATGTCCTCTTTACAGCAGGAGTGTGCCGAGGCATTCAACGGAGTTGCTTTGGCCTTAGGAAATGTTGTTTGAAGTAATGATAAAATACATGGTGAAAGTAAGTATTTCTAATTCAATTAGATACTGTCAAAACAGTAAATATTTTATGTTGTAAAGGATAGGGAGACATGCAAAGACTGCAGCAGATTGCAAGTCACTATTACACATGGATGCTATTGCTGACAACCCCCCCACCCAACATACATATATCAAGATATTTTGAAGGCACACATGTATTATATAATAAATACTAGCAGGAAGAGTACAGTCATGTCTACAGTTACAAAGGCTGCAGCCTACAGATGGTCTTCATAAGAGACGGAAAACTAATGATGGAAATGCTTGCATGAGCACTTTCTGACTCCTAAAGCTGGTCTCCGGGCTCATCACTTCTGGGAGGTCCTTCCTGGAACCATGTGACAGGCAGGAAGTATACAAACTGCTGCAGGACGGCTATACCCTCCCGCTCGTTTCCTCCAGACATCAGTTTACTTCCTGCCTGTCTAGTGGTAGGAGCTCTGCAGGACCTCTGTCACAGGAGTGTCAGAACCGAAGACTTCTTCAGTGAGTCTACATCTTTTTCTATTTTTGGACATTTAATAACGCTATTGAGCGCTAGCGCAGGAACCCCTGTCTCAGCCTCGCAAACTGCACAGATGGGCTCCCTGCTTCCTCTCTCACCCCGTGCTCCAAAGCAACCCTTCTTCCTGCACTAAAAGCCCCCGAACAAGAGGAGGCAGTCAAGACGTTGACTGGGGCGAGTGGATCAGTGCTATTACGGCCCGGGCTGTGTAGCTTGCAGAACTCCCAGGTGTTTTCAGACGCAGCAGCCGCCTCGTTGACAAGCACACGGGGGATTTCGGCTCATTGATGGGCACCCGGAGCTTCTTTCCCGTTGACGCGCATGCCAGTCGGAGAACCGCATGGATGCATCGGGCTCTCTGACGCTGGGCAACTAACACGGGAACATTCGCGCTCTTCGGGCAAGCAGAGAGGCAGACCATTAGGAGGGTAAAAGGGGGCAGAACATTACTGTACTCATCGACAGATCTTTTTTGGGGGCACGTAAGCCTTGAAGGGACTGGACTAAACGACAAGCTCTGGATTCATTACAATAAAAATATTTAAAAAAATAGTGACATGGCCTCAGCAAAATCGGACAGACCCCCCCCCCCGAGGTAGAAAGTGCCACAAGTGCAGAATACCCATGCTGGCTGCATTTGCAGGGTCTTTGTGTGTCAAATATGACAGTACAACGTCACCAGCCCAGGACGAGGCAGACGAGGCATCCACCTCTGAATCTCAGGATCTACGAGACCAGGTCTGGGGCAGTCTCCCACCTTAGAGGGGCGTCGCCACTCAGCTGGGGATCTAGCCCCGGATCTAATAGAGAAGCTGAATAGGGCCTTTGCCCTCAACTCCTCATATTTCTACGTCCTTCAGCAGTCTCCGGAGCCCAGGACCCATAGGAAAGCCACCCGCAAGCGCTCCCCCTCCTCATCCTTGGATGAGGACACCCCGCACTCCTCACAATGCAACAGAAGGAGGAGGAGGCCCAGATCAAGGAGTAGATCCAGAGCCAGGGACCCAACAGATGGGAAGTACGGACAGGACAGGTCACCCACAGGGTCCGGCTATTCATCCCTAGAAGAGGGGGAACTCCCAAACTCTGATTCTGACTTGGACTCCTCCCCAGCCAGAAACTTTGATTTGGAAGACCTAGATTTTTTCATTAAAAAGGTGTTAGATGAGATCCACCTGAGTTCATCTTCTCCAGAGGCCAAGCGAGCAAAGCCAGCATTCTAGCTTGTGTCAGCCTCAAAGCCAACGACTGCTTTTCCCATTCCACCGGCCATAGAGGGCCTCTTAAAGGAAGAATGGCAGGGACCAGAGTGGTCTTTCCCTGTCTCTCGCCACCTAACCAAACTACTGAAATGCGACAAGAAACCTACAGAGAGATGGCTCGACTGTCCCAGGATAGACCCTCTTATCTCAAACCTCATGAAAAAGATGGTTATCCCAGCAGAGGGTGGAGCCTCCCTGTGGGACCCAGTGGATCGGAAAGTGGACACTTCTCTAAAGAAAGCTTTTCAATCCACCGCGTCCTCACTCAAGGCAGCTATGGCTAACTTTTACACAGCTAGGGCTGCTCTCTCCTGGGCCACTGATCTGGCATTCCAGCTCGCTGATAAGCCAGAGAAGAATCAATCCATTTTACAGCAACTGCAGCTAATGGGGTTACCTTCGGCCTATTCGGCTGACATGTCTGAGGAGGCAGTCAGGTGTGCAGCAAGAGCTATATTTTACCAGACCTCGGCTCAACACAACTTATGCCTACGGGCTTGGCAGGTGGATGCCTCCTTGAAGATGCATTTGGTAAATGCCCCTTACGAAGGAGGCATTCTTTTCGGTTCAACTCTAAAGGAGGCGGTTAAGGAATCTGGAGAAATGGCCAAAGTGTGAATGCCACAATCCTGGGGAAGGAGCAAGCCCTGGGCTTCAGGATCCAGACAGAATTTTCATGCCCGAAATTATTCCAGGGGTCAGAACAAGTCGACTCCAGGCAGACGATCCTGGTTCACCTTGCGCAACCAACGTAGCTTCCAGGGTGGCAACGAAGGTGCCCGAGATGCTGAGGGCAACTCCAAAAAATTGCATTGAGGACTCACGGACCCATCCTCGTATCGGGGGCAGACTTTCCAGCTTTTTCAAGGAATGGGTCCACACTGCCACGGACAAGTGGGTGTTAGACAAAATTTGTGAGGGTTACTTCATCGAGTTTGACTCCCAGCCCCCTCTGCCCCACACATTGCCCTCGCCAGTCTCAAGCAACCAAGTAAAAAGAGCAGCGACCCTGCAAGCAATTACAGATCTCATACAGGCAGCAGCGATCGAATAAGTCCCTATTCCAGAAGGGAACAGAGGAGTGTACCCCCTATTCTTCATAGTGCCAAAGCGCTCAGGAGGAATCCGGCCAGTGTTAGATCTCATGTTTCTAAATGGCTTTGTTCGTCACAGAACATTCAAGATGGAGACCGTGTCCTCTGCCACCTTGGAGGCTCAACCTAGTACTCAAAGTACTCACCAAGCCCCCTTTTGAGCCCTTAAAGGATGCATCCTTGCTTCATCTCACTATGAAGGCCGTCTTTCTTATTGCACACCTCAGCACGCCGCATCAGTGAGATAGGAGCCCTGTCATCCAAAGAACCTTACACTATTTTTCATCAAGACTCCAGTAGTTATATGGACAGACCCCATCTTTTTACCAAAGGTTATGTCTCCTTTTCACTGCAACCAAGTCTTGAACATTACCTCATTCTGTCCTCACCCCAAGAACAAGAAGGAGAGAGAATTTCACATGCTTGATTCAAGGAGAGCTCTCTAAATTTACATCAAGAGATATGACTAGGTCCATAAGACTTCGTCTATTCATCCTTACATCAGGCCCAAATATGGGTAAGAAAGCGTCAGAGGACTCTATTGCTAGGTGGATTCGTTCCACCATCGTCATGGCTTACCAGAAGGCTGGGATCGACCTGCCGGGACCAGTGTGGGCGCACTCAACCCGAGCGGTGGCTACGTCCTGGGTGGACTTAAGAGAGGCTTCTCCGGCAGACCTATGTAGAGCGGCCACTTGGTCATCCATTCATACCTTCACAGAGTTCTACAAGTTGGATGTCTCCACCTCTGCTGAGGCATCCTTTGGCCGCAGGGACCTCCAGGCAATGGTGGACCCATGAGGGACTATGAACATTCTTCCCACCCAGGAAGTAGAGGGATGTACTGCTTTAGTATATCCCAGAAATGATGAGCCTGGCAACCAACTTTAGGAGAGAGAAATAGAAATTTAAATACCTGTAAATTTTCTTTCTCCGACTGCTGGTCTCTGGGCTCAGTCCCTCCCAGAATGCTGAAAGTCGGCCTCCGGCCGCAAGTTACACTAACCTTTCTTTTGTTTGTTTGTTTCCAAGTTATGCGTTTCCTCAGGACAAATGCTATAGAAGTACTGATGTGTAGAGGAAATGAGCTGGAGGGTATAGTCATCCTGCAGAAGTCTGTATGCTTCCTGCCTGTCACGTGGTTCCAGGAAGGACTTCCCAGAAATGATGAGCCTGGAGACCAGCAGTTGGAGAAAGAAAATTTACTGGTATTTAAATTTCTCTTTCTCAGTTTCACAGACCCCCCAATAATGTCATAATGCTGCTGACATCTGTAGTACTGCATGGCCTAGCGCGAGTACAGATCAGGGGCAGCACAGCACAGTGGAGAAACAAAATGGAGTAAAATGTAAAGCCATGTATTTATCTGTTTCTACAGAAAAATGACAAGACACATCTTGGAAAAGTATTTTTTTGATTACTGACATTTGAATGAAAAGGCAGTGTGTTGATCATGCTTCTTAAAGAGTCTTACCAGTCTCAGCTGTTGCACCAGCTGGATCAGTGCCTTACCTCCTTGAGCTGCTATTGATGCAGTGCATAACAAGGGTCTTGTTAGTTGACCGGTGCCCACGTTTCATCACGAACTGCCCACTACAATATAAAAAAATTATCGGAAAGGTCACCCCATAGACTATATTGGCTTTTCGTCCCGTGCTCTCCTAGGATCACGCCACAATTTTAGTGGGAGAGTAGGGCGGAGCATGGGTGGCCCCAGAAACCGGGAAGTCCAAGGAACCCGGTGGGGCTAATTTTACGAGGGCTGGCTTAAGGACTGCATTATTTTAGATATGTATTGCATCAATAGCAGCTCAAGAGGATAAGGCACTGATCCAACTGGTGCAAAACCCATTTACTTCTACTTGGTGGATCTCTAAAATGTAAGCCATATCTGAATCTTGGAAAAATCACTTTAAGAAAGAACTAACTCGCATGCTAGACTGTAAGGTAGAACGAAGCCTAACATATTTGAGCAGAGGTGTTACGAGGGCGGTCTTAGAGCTTTCAGACTTTTAGCCTGCTGCCTTAAGATACATGAAACTAGGGCCCATATTGTTGAGATCACCCACCCAGTGATGGGGTAAAATGTAACGAAGTGGGAAGAAGTCATGGCTGCATTTCTGTCATGTAGCAAACTATGCCAAGCAAAAGATAGCCCCCCCCCCACGAGAGAGAAACTTACCTTAAGTCACTGAATTTCCCCCAGATAACTCGAGACAAGAATTAAACTCTTTGTGCTGCTATTAAGGAGGAAGAAGTATCCCTCGCAGTACAAAACAGTAAAACTGGTAATGTCCAGGATCCGACGGTTCTCCTAGGAATTTTATAAAAAGTTTCGTGAGGAGACCACTCCGTTGTTGAAGGCAGCATATAATTTGGCCCTTGATGAGAATGGGAAATTGGCTCCCTCCTGGAATTATGCTGTGATCTCCATTATACCTAAACCCAGCAAGTTCCCAACCCAGTGCCCCTCTTATCGCCCAGTTTCAGTACTGGGGTGTCTAGGAGATCCCATATTACCCCAGTACTGCGCAGTCTGCACTGGCTACTGCACAATCTGCCAGCTCAGTGGCGGATCACCTTTAAGGTAGGTCTTTTAACCTACAAAGCCCTACACGGACTTGGTCCTGACTACTTGAAAGAGCTTCTGACTCCATACACCCCTGTGCGACAGCTCCGCTCGCTGACGAGAGGTTGCTGGAGATTCCGAGGGTTAGTTTGAATTCATCTGGGGCACGCGCCTTTATGTTTGCTGCCCCTACCCTCTGGAATTCTCTGCCCCATCAGCTTCGTGAGTGCAGGACTGTGGGGAGCTTTAAGTAGGCACTGAAAACATTCCTGTGGAGTGAGGCATTCCCTGATTCTCTGTGATTTTAGTTACATTTTATGGAGTTATTTATGAACTTGTGAAGCGCCTTGATATTATGAAAGGCGCTCTAGTAAATAAAGCTATTATTATTATTTTATTATTAAATGTTGATTGTAAATATCTTGCATCCATTTTAACCCAGTGTCTGGAAGGGCTTGTCCCAAACACTGCATCTTGATCAAATGGGGTTTGTAGCAGAGAGGTAAGCTGTAGATAATGTCTGAACGTTCACATCATAGACCATCTAAATAACACCAAGACTCCAGCACTGGTAATGAGTATGGATGCAGAAAAAGCATTCAGTCAGGTTAACTGATTATATCTGTATAGGGTCCTTGCTAGGTCTGGCTTTTCCCCAGCCTTTATTAGAGTGATTAAAACATTATTTCAGGAACTGCAGGTGTTTCTAAGAGCTACCAGTTATTTTATTTGGGCAGAGGTGCTCTCTTTTGGTAGTTCTCTTTGCCTCCTACACACAGATTGTTCTCTGTCAGTACTGCTTGGTACTCGTTCCATAAGTGTGGCCTGGTGGAAGAGAGATCCTCAGAGATGATAGAACAGTTATGTACTTACCGTAACAGTAGATCTTCAAAAGAATCTCTTTCATCAGTCCATGCTGTCCCACCCTCCGTCCCCCTCAGATGTGCAGCTCTATAACGCCTGTCTGTTCTTCAGGATGGTCTACCTGCTGTTTCAAGCCTTGCCTGGTAGTTGTAACCATAAGCTCTCTTCTGGTTCCCTAGAGGGAGGTCCTCTGAACATGATCTCCATCAGGGAACTCAGGAAGGAAGGGGCCATCCATTATTGTATGGAAAGTGCTGACGTAGGAAGTCATCGTGAGTGGCCCCTAGTGGACTGCTTGCAAAAAGTTTCCATGTGGTCCTAGTGCCTGGCGGCTGTAGTTCCATGGTGTGGTCTGATGAAAGAGATTCTTTCGAAGATCTACTGTTACGGTAAGCATGTAACTGTTCTTTCCTGCAGCAGTCTCGGGAATCTTCAGCAGCATACCAAGTTGGGAAACTGAAGCTGGCATTCACCTTACTGACTAGAAGTGGGGAAAGATTTGGGAAAGTTGTACTTCCTCTCCAACTAAATGGCACGAATATGCTCGGATGATTAAAACTTGGTATTTTCTAACTCCCTGAATCAAAGCAGAATGAGTCATAGGTTCCACAACAGCCTGCTGGAGGAACTGCGAGGAAGTCCATGCAATACACAACACAGATTTTTAGTACTTGCCCGATACTAGTGACATACTGGACAGAGGTAAAAGGAGTCCACACGCTTTAGTTTTAATTCAGTCTTTCTTTTCTTTCAAAATCTTGTAGTGGCCTCCCCCTTAATGGGATGAAAGGAAAAGACTCCCTTTACCTCTGGTGTATCTGTATTGTGGCAGCTGGGAAAGCTATCCCGAGAAAGTGTCTGCAGGTAGACCCCCCTCCCCTGGGTATAACAAAAATGGAGGGCAATAATAGCAGAAATGGAGTGCCTGACATATCCAGTCTAGGAAGGAATGAACATATATATATTGCATGTTGCACTAGGTGGAGGGCTACACTAGAGGAAGACACTCCACAGGGTGAGAAGGGAAAGGACACTACTTAAACAGTAGGACGGGGCCCGTTCTGCTGCAGAGATAGAATATGAGCCTTCTTTCCCTTTTCCTTTACTACTAGGAGGGACTAGTGGTGGGGTACAGGATTAGACAGGTGATCAGAGGTGATGTCATCATAGCAGTTCTAAGAGGTCATCTGACTGTTCAACACAGGACCACAATTTATGATGTAGCTAGGATTAAATGTTAATAGTGAATTAACTGCCTGATTGTTGATGTTTAATTTTGCTGGTTACTGTTTTTTTTATTTATTTTTAAGATGTATAAAGAAAGTGATACTTGTATGTACCACTTGTTACTTCAGTAAAAATGATAAATATAAATATATGTAACTGTGACAATGTAAGAAGATTTAAGCAAAATAAAGTATAATTACAATAAATAAATAAATACATGGGATGCCCAATACAGTGCCAGAGTATTAAATAAGCTGAAAAAACTGATTAGCAGTTTTGCATGCTAAAGTGCTAATCAGCTGTGAAAATGAATAGCACTTGGCACAGACTGATTAGCAAAATTTAAAATATATAGTTTTATTAATTTTGTCTACTGTGCCATGGACTTCCTGAAAAACTGAATAGCAGTCTGCTGCTGCTCATTTTTGGAAATAGTTAGCAAAACTCCATTTTGCTTAGCATTTTATTATGCTATACCAGCTGTTTAATACACTGAAAATATGTTCTCTGATCCCATAATTAACAGTAGTGATGTAATACAGGTTCCAGCTGTCCCTGGGGAAAACTGATTGGGACAGGCAAACAGGCAGTTATTTTGACTCATGTTACACTACTACAAAAAATGTATGCTTTGAGTCATCCAGACATATCTGATAATCAGAGTTCCAGAGTTTAAAGCTTTTTTTTTTTTTAAATTTGATGCACCCGATACATTGAATGGGAAGAACACCCCTCCCACCTCAGCTAGTGATCAAACAGGAGTTCAGCATGTTCATAGTTCATTTGCATCACCAGTTAAGGAAAAAGGGCCGGCTCCCCATATGACGCACAGGAGAAACGCAGGACCTCGCCCAACAACTAGCACACCGAAATCTGACCAATGGAAAAATCATGTACACAAATGCCCACAGTCTGGGAAACAAGATCCCAGACCTGCAGGCAACAATGACAGAGGATAACTGGACATAGTAACCATTAGCAAGACATGGTTCACCAGTAGCCACACTTGGGAGACGTCATTACCCGGCTGTGTACTGTTCAGAAGAGACCGAGGAGCAAAAAGGGGGGTGGAGTGGCACTTTGTCAATGAAGACATCAAAGCTACAGAATTTCAGAGTACACATAAGGAGCCAGAAGAACTGTGGGTCACCCTGGAAACAGGAAATGGGACAGCCATGTGAACTGGATTGTCTGCAGGCCTCCAGACCAGGGGTAGGACACAGACACATTAATGTTAGAAGATATACAAAACATGACAGCTAAAGGGGAGGTTCTGATAATGGGAGACTTCAACATGCCAGATACAGATTGGTCAATACCAGCAGGAACATCTGCCAGAACTAGACACATGGTGGATTCCCTGCAGGGGGAGGACCTCAAACAACTGGTACAACAACCCACAAGAGGCGGGGCTATCCTAGCTCTAGTACTGACTGATGGGAAAGGATGACAGATCTCTAGGTAGAAGGTCACCTGGCAGCCAGTGACCATCACATGGTATGGTTCAATTTGGCCACTAGAACTAAATCATCCCATTCCAAGGCAAAAATATGGGACTTTGGAGGAGCTGACCATGATAAGATGGCCAACAGAGTTAAGCTAGACCTGGCAAGAAGAAATACAGGTGAGGGGGTACAGGCAGAGTGGGCAAGCATTAAGGATACAATACTTGAAGCAACATCCCATTGTGTTAGAGAGAAAAGCAAGAGCAAAAGAAGGAGGAAATGACATTGGTTCTCAAAAACAGTAGCAGAAAAGGTTAGAGCCAAAAGGCTGGCCTTCAGAAATATAAGGGAACGCAGCAGGATGAAGATAGGGAGGCATACCAAACTTCCCAAAGGGAAGCAGGAAAGGCAGTAAGACAAGCAAAGGCCCAAACAGAAGAAGCACTAGCACGGACAGTAGAAGAGGGGGGCAAGACTTTCTATAGATACATTAGTGAAAGGAGAAAGTCCAGAGGGAGTATTGCTAAGATCAAAGGGGATAAGGGGGAGTGTGTGGAGGAGGACCAAGGAAAAGCTTCTATCCTAAATAGATATTTCTGCTCAGTATTTACTGAGGAGAAGGTAGAGCAGGGCCCACAGCTCAGCACCATGGACACAGGGGGGGAGGGAGGTGTGCACTAGTCCCTTCACAAAAGAAAGGGTCCTACAAGAGCTCTCTAAGTTCAGGGTAGACAAGGCAATGGGACCTGATGGCATACATCTCGGTACTAAAGGAGCTAAGGGTGGAACTAGCAGAGTCATTAGCAGAACTGTTTATTGAGTCTCTGAGCACAGGAGAAGTCCCAGAAGACAGGAGAAGGGCTCATGTGATCCCGCTCCACAAGAGTAGCAGGGAGAAGGCAGGGAACTACAGACCAGTCAGTCTTACCTTAGTAGTGGACAAGATTATGGAGGCACTCCTTAAGGAGAGGATAGTGCAACACCTGGAATCCCTAGGAGCACAGGATCCAAGACAACATGGGTTTACAACAGGGGAAGGTCTTGTCAGATTAATCTTGTAGATTTCTTTGACTGGGTAACCAGAGTGGTGGACCAAGGGGGTGCAGCTGATGTCTCCTTCCTTGACTTCAGCAAAGCTTTCGATAGTGTTCCACATAGAAGACTGATTAATAAGCTAGGTAGGCTTGGGGTGGGTCAGAAGTTGTTCAGCTGGGTGGCAAACTGGTTGGTGGGCAAAAACCAAAAAGTGGTGGTAAATGGTATACGGTCAGAAGAGATGCAGGTCACAAGTGGAGTACCTCAGGGATCAGTCCTGGGACCAGTCCTCTTCAGTGTCTTCATGAGTGACATTGCAGATGGACTGGAGGGTAAGGTTTGTCTGTTTGCAGATGACACCAAGATCTGCAACAGAGTGGATGATCCAGATGGGGTGGGCAGAATGAGAAGAGATCTGGATAAACTGGCAAAATGATTGGAAGAGTGGCTACTGGGGTTTAACGCAAAGAAGTGCAAGATCATGCACATTAGGGAAGAGAAACCGTGAAGCCACCTATAGGTTGGGAGGGGAGTTGCTGGCAATCGCAAGGGAAGAAAGAGACTTGGGCATCATCATTACAGATGACCTGAAATCATCCAAGCAGATCACTAAAGCAGTAGGTAAGGCTAGAGGGATGTTGGGGTGTATTAGTAGGGGTATCGCAAGTCGAGAGGGAGGTAATAATCCCTCTTTACAAGGCACTGGTTAGGCCCCATCTGGAGTACTGCGTGCAGTACTGGAGGCCGAACCTGTACAAGGATGTTAACAAAATGGAGGCAGTCCAGAGAAGGGCAACCAAAATGGTGCAGGGACTGCATCAGAAAACATATGAGGACAGATTAACGGAGCTCAGTATGTATACCTTGGACAGAGCAAAGGAGGGCGAGAGGTGATATGATTGAAAGTTTCAATCATCTTAAGGGCATTAACAAGGTGAAAGAGTCTAACATGTTTCAGTATAAGAAAAAATAGCAGGACACGAGGACACAGCATGAGATTAGAGGGAGGCCGATTAAGGGGTAATGTGAGGAAGTTCTTTTTCACAGAAAGGGTGGTGGATGCATGGAACAGCCTACCTCAGGAAGTGGTGGATATGGATACAATGCAGGGCTTCAAACAGGCATGGGATAGGCATAAGGGAGCAATACAGAGGAGTATGAATAAATAGGCCATTGACAGAGTACAGGCCTATGACACATTCATAAGGTAGAAAAAATAGGCAGACTGGATGGGCCTTGTGGTCCTTACCTGCTGTCAACTTCTATGTTTCTTGATCATGACTATTGCTTTTAGTCTTAATATTAGTGGTTAGTGTTTGGATTGAGTAGTAAAATGGAGATGGCAGTCATGTTATAGATTAATAACAGTTGATTTAGTGTGTGGAATGTGGTATCAGATGTAGCGCATCTGGATATGTATCAGCCTTAGCACATCTGGTTATATAAGAGAATTAGGACATCTGGGTATAGTTACTGTTTTTCTGAAGTCAGATGACAATAAATGAATATTGGGTTAAGAAGTAATGCATTTTAGTTAATGTGAAAAGAATTAAGAATTTTGTTAAAACCTGCACTGCTGGGGATTTGGACACGTTGTTATAAAGTAGCTGTTTCTAAAGAGTAGGTATCAAGCTGGATTCAACCTTTGGAACTGTCAAAACTAGCCAGTCTGTGCCGATTTCCCAGCTTGATTTCTGCTTGCAGGAAATAAAAAAAAAAAAAAAAAAAAAAACATTCTAGAAAGTTTAGTATACACAGAATTTGACGGCAGATCAGGACCACTTGGCCCACCCCGTCTACCTATTTTCCCCTACCTACATTATTACTGTAGACCGTATTTGATTTACAGCTCTTTCTGCCTCCTCCTTTCCACTGTGATTGCTTTGTGCCTTTCCCATACATTTTTGAACCCCACCACTGGTTTCACCCCCACCACCTTCGCTGGAAGGCTGTTCCAGTAGTCCACCACTCTTTCTGTGAAGAAGTACTTCCTCACATCATAGGTGCTTGGGGGGGGGGGGGACTTTAATAAGTGGTAGAGCCTTGTCAGTTTATTGCAGTCGTTTTTATTACCAGGGAGGACAGTGCCTTTAAAATGCAGCATGTGCAGTAAACCGTGTTACTTATCCGTGCTGTTTATGGCTTGCAGGGTGTCAACATCTCATCCAGGCGCTTAATTAAATAAATGTTGTTATTATTATTATTATTATCATTAACAATATTTTGGCAAGTGAAGTGTTTGGGGTGGGCTGGTTTCATGGGTTGCCGTCTGAGTTAAGACACAGTGGTCAGACTTTAAAAAAGAAAAGGAAGGGCTAGGCCTTCAGGGGGCATCAACGAAGTAGGTGCGGGAAGCTGCTGTCAGTCGGGTGTGGGGAGTTATTCCACAAGTTACAAATATTAGCGAAAACTAAACGGAGGCTCTGGGTGAACCCACTCAACAGGTGTGGAGGGTGCAATTTACCCTTTGCAACCTAGGCCCTACTTCTTTAAAGACCGTTCCACCACCAGTGCCTCACATTCCTCCTGAAACTATCCCCTCCATCTTCATCGCATGTCTCCTTGTTCATTAGCACCCATTTTTCTGAAAAATACTTCCCTCTTGTATCTTATTTACCCCCGTGAGGCATGTAAAGGTCTCTGTCATATCCCCCTCTCTTTCCTTTCTTCCGGGGTGTACATATTGAGGTCTTTTAGTCTGTCCTTATAGGGCTTTTGATGCAGACCTTGCACCATTTTAGTTGTCCTCCTCTGAACTGCCTCCATGCTCTCTGTCCTTCCAGAAATGTGGTCTCCAGAAGTGCACACAGTACTCTAGGTGGGGGTTTTACCAGCAATCTATACAGAGACAACACCACCTTCCACTTTCTGCTAATGATGCCCTTCTCTGTGCACCCCAGCATCCCACTAGCCTTCCTATTTGCCTTGTCACACTGCCTGGCCACCTTTAGGGCATCAGATATAGCTACCCAAAGGTGTCTTTCCTGCTTGGTAGTTGTCGGCACCAGTTCACCCATTTTGTACTCCACCCCTGGGTTTCTGTGTCCTAAGTGCATTATTTTGTACTTTTTCACATTGAAACCCATCTGCCATATCATTGGCCACCCCTTTTCTCAGGTCTCTGCTCATCTTCCCCCACCCCGAAGTCTCTCAACCCCATTGCGGATTTCGGTGTCATCCGCAAAGAGACGGGCCTTCCCTTCCAGCTCCTCTGCAATGTTACTTATCAGGGTTTTATTTAACTCTAAAAATTGATTAGCGTTTTGCTCATAAAAGTTCTAAAACATTGTGAAAATGCATAGCACTTGCCTCACTGTGTTTAACGAACATAACACTTCTAGAAAACCTGTATAAATGCTTTCTGTACAGTTAGTTTTAGCGTCTTGCTCATAAAAGTTCTAAAACTTCCATCCTGACCAATTCATTGGGTACTTAAATGGCATTGACTGGAGCCCAATAAGACACCTACCTAACCTGGAGGATGCCGTTAAATTTTTCCAGACATCCCTCGCCAGAATTACTGACCTTTTAGCTCCAATGAAAACCCACAGAGTAAAAGGGTGCTGCTATAAGTGGATCTTACCTTCTCTAAAAGCTCTGATGTCCACCCGTGACAAGGCCTGGAAAAAGTACAGGAAATCAATGATACTGGTGGACTTAGCCAGCTACAGGGCTCTTAGAAACCAATGCAAACAGGCCACAAAGTCAGCTAAAAAAGCCTACATCACCAACCTACAAAAAACTAACCTAGGCAATCCCAGGCTTTTTTGGTCGCATATTAATGAACTTATCAAAGGGAACAAAAAAACCACACCCAGTCCAATTATGGTCAATGGGCAATTAATAGATGAGGGATCACTCATTGCGAGGACCCTTAACAGGCACTTCACAACCTGGATGCATACAAGGACGGACTCTTTGACAACAGGAGTGAGTCGAACACCAACTGCCCCCTCAGACCTTGACCGCCTGTTTCCACCTGAGGCTGGTCAGGTAAAGGAGGTCTTGATCATCCTCAAACTTTACACTCGAGGATCTGGGGCCCAGACGGGATCCAAACCAGAATCCTCAAGGGGGGCTCCAGCTTTAGCTAACCCCCTAACCTGGCTGATAAACAGGTCTTTCATGGAGGGGTCTGTACCTGAGCTATGGAAACAGGCTCTAGTGATTCCCATACACAAGGGAGGGTCAACAGAGCCTGTAGAGAACTACAGGCCTATCTCCTTGCTATGTGCCATGGCAAAAGTACAGGAGAAGCTAGTTTACTCCCAATTCCGAGAATACCTGGAAATCCACCGGGCAATCTCACCGTCACAGCACGGCTTCAGAGCCAAGCATGGGACTGATACTGCGCTAACAAAATTCTCGGCAGAAGTACTGAGCAATAATGACCCAGGTCGGCACAGGAGCGGTCTTTATTGACCTATCCAAAGCATTCGACTTGGTAAACCACAATCTCCTGCTACAAAAAATGTGCTCACTTGGACTTGACACCCATACACTGGGATGGTTCATGAGTTATCTCTCCGGACGCACCCAGAGGGTCAAGTGGAAGGACAAAGTCTCCAACCTAGCACCACTCAAAGAAGGGGTATCTCAAGGGTCAATTCTCGGCCCCTTCTCTTACGCTGTTCATAAATGATCTGCCACACACCGCGCGGCAGCAGCGTTATCCAGTATGCTGATGACGCGTCATTTACAGAGCTTCCCAACTTACTAGAGCTGGAGACAGCCCTCCAAGAAGACATCCTTCAGATGGAGGACTGGCTCACTCTGAACAAAATGGTCTTAAACACCAACAAAACGAAGGTGATGCTGTTTGGTCGTGGATCCCTGGGACCTGAGAGGTCACCGCCCTACAACTTCAGTCCGGGGTCAAACTTGAGGTGGTCACCTCCACCAAATACCTTGGCCTCACCCTGGACCAAGGCTTCACATACTAAAACCATGTAGACCAAATTACAAAAGCCATCCATGGGAAACTTGGAATCCTATAAACTAAAGGACCAGATTATCCCTGAAGCTAGGGTGGCTATTGCCGCTAGCGTACTCCTCCCAAAGCTCACCCTCGCAGCCCCGGTTCTCCAGGGTGTGGCCGCTATGGAGTTAGGAGGCTGCAGACCTTGTACAACAAGATAGTCCGCTTACACTTGTCGCACTCCAGGACGCACCATCATGCAGGCCCAATCTAGGCTCAGGTGGCCGCCTCTGGAAGCTCGCCTCATCTACCCAACCCTCTGCCTTACATTCAAGTTACTGGGTCCCACACCTTCCCCTAGCCTGAATGGTCTCGTTAGGGTGAAACCTAACCCACGGACCCTACTCTCTTCAGGCCAAACTCTCCTCGTGGTTCCCAAGACTAGGACCAAAGCCGGGTCCAGGTCCTTTGTGACACCGCCCCTTCCATCTGGAACAACCTCCCCCTGGAGGTTCGGGAGGCAGTGTCCGTCACCAGCTTCCGGACAAAGCTCAAGGGACACCTGCTCGACAGGAGCACATGCCTTTGTTACAGGACCTGACCACGCATAGCCTGCCTGGCTGCCCTACTGGACTGGACCACATATAGCTATCCGGTAGTACAACGGACCTCCCCAAAGGATGGGGTGCACTTATGTCCCAATATATCCCCCTTCCACTAAGTCCACAGAGGTAACCTGGGTCCCTTAGCTTCTGCTTGCCATTACCAAAGCACTCTCTACTAATTTTGCTCGTTACATAAAATGTTCTCTTCATGTGCAACTTCCATGTCCTACTTGCCTGTATGTTTTCCACTACCTGCCGCCTGTAATCCTATGAAGTCTTCTATTGTAAAAACATTGCTATCACCTGACTGTACTGAACTGCTACCTGTATGTATGCTACACCAGGTCGCCTGCGAGAAAGGGACCTCCGGGGCCCAGTGGGCCTACCCGGTCATCAAAATTCAATAAATAAATAATAGTATTGTCCCAAGAAAAAAACTGCTAATCAATTATTTAAAACCCTGCTTATGCAGACATTAAAGATGGCCAGTCCCAACACTGATCCCTGAGGCACACTGCTGGTCTACCTTCCTTTCTTGGAGTGCACTCCGTTTACCATCATCCTCTGTCACCTATCGCCTGACCAGTTTCTTAACCAGCTTACCACCTCTGGACCCACTCCTAAGCTACCCAGCTTGCTTACTAGCCTCCTGTGTGGAACAGTGTCGAAAGCCTTATTGAAATCTAGGTAGGCCACGTCCACCACGCCTCCCTGATCTAATTCCTTGGTCACCCAGTTAAAGAAAGTTTATCAGATTTGTTTGGTATAACCTCCCCTTGTGAACGCATGCTGCCTCAGGTCTTCTAACCCACTGGATTCAAGCTATTCCACAATCCTTTCCTTCAGCAGTGATTCCATTAACTTTCCCACCACTGATGTCAGGCTGACTGGCCTATAATTGCCAGCCTCCTCCCTGCTACCACTTTCGTGTTGTAGGACTACATCTGCACACCTCCAGTTCTCCAGAACCACTCCTGCTTCCATTGAGATGTTAAATAGTACTGTCAGCGGTAGAGCTAGTACCTCCTTGAGCTCCCTCAGTATCCTTGGATGCACTCCTTCTGGCCGGATTGCTTTGTCCACCTTCAGATTAGCGAGTCCCTTCAGAACTTTGTCCTCTGAAAAAAGGACTAGTGTCCAGTTTTCTCCCTCCAAAGCTTCTGTTACCCCTCCCCTTCTCCTTCCTTTGTGAACACTGAGCAAAAATATTTGTTAGTTGTCTGCCTTTACCTGGTCCCCCTCTGCACAGTCCCCTTCCTTATTCTTTTTAGCCTTACAATCCCATCACTGGTCCTCCTCCTCTTTTCATTTACACACCTTAAAAAAAAAAAAATCCCTTTTCGTTACCTCCTGATCTGTTCTTCCTTCAGTTTGCGCCTTTGCGCCTATTGCTTTCCTGTGTCTGCCCTCTCTTCCTCTGATACACCCCATCCTCCACCTCTACATCTCCTTATACCTTCTGAATGCTACCCTTTAGCCTTTACTTTTCAGACACCCTTTTGAGAACCATAGCTGTTCTTTCTTTTCCTCTTGCTCACTTGTTTGATGCAGAGGTTTGTTGCCGCTACTAGGCTCCATTTTGCGTCGCCATTGTTTCTCCACCCCACCCAGGTCACCCCCAGATCATCCTTGAGGCATTCACTTGTCTTTGTAAAATCTGCCCTTTTGAAGTCCAGGACCCTCATCCTTGTGTGGTTCGATTCTGCAGCCGTCCTTATATTGAACTACATAGTACAGTGATCACTGGTCCCTGTGTGGCCTCCCACCTTGACGCCTGCAACTATGTCCCTGTTAGTGAGTACCAGGTCCAGTATTGTCTCATCACGAGTGGGTTCACTGACTAGTTGCTTGAGGAACTCCCCTTGCAGAGAGTCCAGGATGTCCCTGCTTCTAGTGGAAGCTGCTGCTGGGAGGCTCCAGTCTACATCTGGCAGGGTGAAGTTCCCCATCAGCAGCACCTTCCCTTTTTCTGACATCTTGCCAGTGGCTTCCACCAGTACCTTATCCCTCCCCTGTGCTGGAGGTCTGTAGATCATGCCAGTGCAGATCATGGCTCCATTCCCTGTCTCCAGGTGACCCACGGTACCTCTGTATTCCCAGTATCTTTGTCGCTTTTATGCTTTCCTTCAGGTAAAGCACCACGACCCCTCCTTT
Organism: Neoceratodus forsteri; assembly: GCA_016271365.2. Lineage (NCBI taxonomy): Eukaryota > Metazoa > Chordata > Ceratodontiformes > Ceratodontidae > Neoceratodus > Neoceratodus forsteri. The sequence continues at coordinate 77,215,950 of JADMNL010000030.1, forward strand.
CCTTCCCGAACAGAGCAAGCCCGGAATGGCCATGTCCAAATCTTGATTTTCAGTGCACCATGATTCAGTAATGGCCACAGTATCCAGGTTGGCCTCTGCCATGATGGCCGTTAGATCTAGAATCTTTTTTCCTAGATTTCTAGCATTTGCACATGTAGCTTTCAAGATTTTGTTTCCACTCTGCTTGTTGCCCCCTTTTTTCCTCCCCCCTCTCTTTTTAATGCTCCCTTTTCCTTCCCCCTTTGTCTCCACCACCCTACTTCCTTTATTAATTTGCACTCTGGGGTATTCCTCTCCCCTCCGGTACTCCTTGCTCTCTACTTCAACTTGTTGCGGAAGGGGGGCAGTTTCTGCCTCCCCGATAAAAGTGGTGCCTAGTAGACTGACAATTAACCAGTGATTTAGAGCTGGGGATAACTCAAACACAAGGTGGATCCCAATTACATATCTGCCAACATATGTTGTAAATTAAATACAGTAAGTCCTAAGAAATTATGCTGACCTGAGTATGTTCGTACATCTTTGTGGTAAAGATTTATTGAGTTTCAAGCATTTTTCCAGTATTCAGGAGAATTTTATAAAATCTAATATTTAGACACAATTCAACTTACATTTAATTCATGTATTTATGTTCCCTCATGCTTTATTTCTGAGGTCATTTGCATGAAGACATCAGTGTCATCTAAATTTCATCTAATCCTCTTGCTTCTCTTTTGGCTGAAGTCATAGTCCTCTATTTGTGACATTATAGTCTGTTGCTGTGCAGATGACTATGATGTCACATACATAGGAGTATGACTTCAGTGGGGTGAAAAGCAGGTGACTGAGAGGATTTCTTAGACACAGGTATTATATTTATACAGCTGTCTTGAAAGAACTAGAGACGTGATGTAGAAAAATAAGCATAGTTGCATCTGAATCCTGTACTGTATTTTAAAAAACATTCCTGGATACTGGAAGAAACTATAAGGCTTACAGTTTCTAGGTAAAACATGCTCCAGTCCTGCATGCTGCAGTATTGTAAGTGCAGTTTACTGAGACCTTACATATTTGTAGTGAGAACTTTTGGCGCTTCACAATCTTGCTTAAAACTTAGCTAGCAATAATTTTACCTTCATGGTGATTGGTATATAATACCTATCTATGAGTAAAAAAAAAAAAAAATAATAATACAGAACCACACATACCCTTATAATATAAAGCATTGTGGGAAATAGATGTTAATCATCATGAAAGAATTTAGACAGGCAGGAGTGTATGGTGCCAAATTGCCTCTCGCACAGTCTGGAGAGGTTGAGAAAGGGGGACAGGGCATTTAGCCCTTCTTAGGACTCTGTACCTCATCTGTTTCTCAGCCCTGTGGAAGGGGGGGAGCCAGTCCTGTCTTGGTCTTAGAATGTTTGGTCATGGTGAGTGGCGCATAGGAAAGAATCTGAAAGACAAAGAACCTCAACACAAAAGCACCAAGGCAGTGGTTAACTGGGAAGGGCATTTGCAATAAAGCCAGGTTTCAAAGAAATACAAAATCACATGTACCCCAGTAATAAAAAGCATCATGGGAAGTATATGGAAAACATACATCATAGTATCATAGTAAAAGCCAGCAGAATAGGCCCCCTGGTCTATTGTGTCTGCTCGGAAGCTAGCCCCCTACTGGGAGCTCGCTCCTCCACCCCCCCAGACCCAGAAGTGGCCCTCCCTGGCCTCAGCTTCCCCCTGTACCTGTCCCAACCCTTCTTGAATCCTTCCACTGTGGTCTCTTCCACCAGACTCCTGAGCAGTGCGTTCCATGGTTCCACCACCCTCTCTGTGAAGAAGTGTCTCCTGCGCTCCCCCCTGCACTTCTCCCCTTCCAGCTTTCACTCGTGCTCCCTGGTAGTTCCTCCTTCTTAAGCCTGAACACTTCCCTGGCTTCGCTCTTATTTATCCCCTTTACATACTTGAAAGTCTCATGTCCCCTCTGTCCCTCCTCTCCTCCAATGTGTACAGATTAAGTTCATCCAGTCTCTCCTCATAGGTCCTACCCTCCATACCCTGAATCATCCTGGTCGCCCTCCTCTGGACCCTCTCCAGCAGTGCTATGTCCCTCTTAAGATGGGGTCTCCAATACTGCACACAGTACTCAAGATGCGACCTAACCAGGGCATTATACAGAGGGAGGATCACCTCCCTCCTGGAGGTAATCCCCCTGGTTATGCAGCCCAGTATCCTGTTTGCTTTTGCTGCAGCTCTTCAACAATTCTCTGTGTTATTCATTTTGCTGTCCACCACTATCCCTAAGTCCATCTCGCCCAATGTGACTTGCAGTGTGGTCCTCCCCAGGGTATATGCATGTCCAAGGTTTCTGACCCCCAGATGCAGCACCATACATTTCCCTGCATTGAACTTCAACCCCCACTTCTTCCCCCCCCCAGGGTATCCAGATCCCCTGCAGGGCCCCTCTCTCCTCCTGCCAGTCTGCCAGTGCTTCCAATTTTGAGTCATCTGCAAAGAGACTTGCTACTCCTTACACCCCACCCTATGTCCGAGACATAGGAATTGAACAGGAGTGGCCCCAGGACCGAATCCTGGGGGACCCCCACTGATGACCCTCCTGGGGAGGAGATTATCCCTCCAACCACCACTCGCTGTATTCGCCCCGTAAGCCAGTTTTCCAGCCACCTGAGCAACTGCCCCCCACCCCATCCCCCCACCTTTGTTAGTAGGCCATTGTGGGGTATCAAATCGAACTCCTTACTGAAATCCAGATAGTCAACGTCCACCGGCCTATGTCGGTCCAGGGCACCCGTCACAAAACTCCACCAGGTTAGTCTGGCATGATCTCCCCAGAACAAAACCATATTGCCTGTCATCCAGGTGCCTCAACCTTTCCAGCTACCCCCCCCAGCTTCTCCTTGATAATGCCCTCCATAACTTTGCCTACCACAGACGTTAGGCTAACGGGCATATAATTCCCCATCTCCTCTCTGGAACCCCCCCTTGTGGATAGGCACCACATGAGCCACCTTCCAGTCTTGAGGCACTTACCACCCTGTCATCAGGGAGATGTTGAAGAGTGAGGCCAGTGGAGCTGCCAGCATATCCACCAGTTCCTTCAGCACCCTTGGATACAGCCCATCTGGCCCTGGTGCCTTCTCAGTCTTTAGTGACCAGAGGGTCTCTCTCACCCTATCCGCTGTGATTTTGCCCTCCCATCCCCCCTCCTCATGCATCCTCTCCTCCCCTTCTAGATACGACCCATCCCCTGACCTAGTCTCATCCAGTCCTTCAGTCTCCAGCTGACCTCCTGGTTCAGTGGGCTCCTCTACCGTCCCATCGGGTTGGAAAGATCCCCCACCTCCTCCGGTAGAGACAGAGGCAAAGTACTCATTTAGCACCTCTGCTTGTTCCCCAGCTTCCTGCGCCCATCCCCCCCCCCCAGTTCTAATCCTGCTGATGTGTGCCCTCCCTTTCCTTTTCTCCCCTATGTATCTATAGAACCTCTTTTTTCCCCCTGCGGACATCCCTGGCCAGGTTAAGCTCCTTCGCCTTGGCCCCCCCTTACCACCCTGGTGACCCTCTTAGCTAGGAAATCATACTCTCCACTCTCCCTAGCCCCCATGGAGCGCTTTAAGTGTTCATAGGCAGCCTTTTTCTCCCTCACCGCCTCCTGCACCTTCTGGGTCCACCAACACGGCTTACTGGCCCTACATTGCTTGCACCTTACCTTTGCGCAGGCCCTTGAAGCCTCCTGCACCCCCTTCTTAATGGTCTTCTGTAAGCTACCAACATCCATGTTTGGCCTTATCTTATCCAAGCACCCTTTAAGAATCCTTCCCATGCCCTCAAAGTCCGCCCCCCTGAAATCTATTACTTCTGTTTTAGTGCAAATTTCCTTTCCCCCTAGGAACATAAGAAACCAGACCGTGGCATGGTCACTGCCTGCCAATGGGCTGCTCACCTCCAGGACCCTTATCTGGTCACTATCTGTTAGGACAATGTCCAGGATCCGATCCTGCCTAGTAGGCTCCCCCATATGCTGGACTAGGAAGGCATCCTGGAAGACATCCATCAGCCTCTGCTCCCTGGCCACCAAGGATGTCATAGTGGCCCAGTCTGCCCCCAGCATGTTCAGGTCGCCCACGATCACCACCCTGCCCTTTCTGAGGCCACAGTGACCCCTGATGTTCTCAGCAAGATCATCCTTCAGTTCCGCTTCCATTGTGGGAGGGGGGTCTGTACACCACCCCTATTTTTAATCATTTACCCCCCCTCGTTTGTAGGGTTACCCAAATTGCCTCCACATCTCCTTCAGCCGCCTCAATTCCACCAACTACTATGTCATTTTTGACTATCAATGCCACACATATTTACCTACGATGACTTGCATTGCGGGAGTATGTGTAAGTTTGTGTAACTGTAAACTGTGTTGAATCTTCATTTTTGAAATTTAGAGGTCTGGTAAAATGAGGCTTGCAAAATAATTACATATTTATAGAAATCCAGTGTTTATTTTAACCTTTTTTACCCTTCCATTGGAGTGTTGAAATCCTTTTGCACCCTGTCTGGGGCAAGTAATTTCCTTGAAGGACAAGTACAAAAAGAGAATTGGTTTCATTGTAAAAAATGAGGAGCAAGTGCAGATTCAACTGCAGTTGTGATTGGACAAGTCCTAAAAGTTTTGATTTGAACACCTTTGCCTTCAATCATGGTTGCTGTCACCTTTGGGGGAATAATTGCATCAGTGTGTAGAACAGAGACACAGCATAAGCTAAGACTGACAGGTAGGTGGGACTATTTTGCTGTAAAGTCAGCTGTTTCCATCTAAAAGACAAGTTGTTGCCTCTACAAGGAAGAGCAGGCACAGCAGGAGTGTCCCCTACTTCAAAGAGCATTGGATAGATTCTTTTCTAAGGTTTTCTAGATAGTTTATAGTGTTGAGTGTTGCATTTTTCAAATAGAGGCTGTCTCTGCCCTTGATGTTAATCTTTTTATGAAGTCACAGCAGTCGGTCAGAGGAGGCAGTGTGACTGCTATCAGCAAGGCCTAGTGCCTGCATAGGTCAGCATTGTGGCTCTACAGGTCACAGTGGTGTCCCCTACTCATTGGCTGCTTGTGAAGTCACTTTTCAGGTTTGGGAGGATATCAGCTTGTTTCTGGAGGTATCCAGGATACAAAGGGAAATGCAGACACATTCCAGTGATGTCAGATTAATGATACAGTACATACAATATGTAGGCAAGGAGAAACAGAAACCTACACTGTTGACTACGTAAACTTAGTCAATAAGCATTACTGGTGAAGCAAGTTAGTTAACTACCAGTGATGTTCTGAGAGTCTGATCACCTGGACTCCTGTGAAGCTTAATAAGGTGTCCTTTTTAGGCCCTGGCCATGCTACACCTGAAAAATCCCTCTGTAACATTCCAAACCATTACCATAATGGTTTGCATTCACACTAGTAACGTTACAGAAGGCATTTTCGAAACCGTTACAGAAACCACTTGTGAGGTGGCTTGAACAACGATTTTGGTAACACTTTCATTTCTGTAACGTTACCATCTTCGGTGTGGACGCGTGAGCGTTTATCCTCCAGTCTCCCAGTATGCCTTCATGCATTGCGGCAGTGCTATAATGCATGCTGGGAGGCAAACCAGGAAGTAAGCAAGGTGCAGCATGGATCGCGAGTGGCGTTTTTCTCTGTGCTGAAGTGGCAGCATAAAGAACCAGTGCCTGCATTGAAATAGTGGCGAGAAAATAGAAATTTGGGTACCTGTAAATTTTCTTTCTCCGACGGCTGGTCTCCGGGCTTCATTACTCCTGGGCTGTTCCTCCTGATGTCAGTGTTAGGCAGGTCCAATGCTGTGCAGCGAGAATAACAAGCCTCCACATCCAGAGTTCTTCAGTCATTTCCAATGCAGTCCCCTGAGGCAATACTACGAGAACTAGGAAACAAAAAACATGAACAGTTACGGCATAAGGGCCCGGAGGCCCGCCAACTATATACATTCTGGGAGGCCATCCGAAGCCTGGAGACCAGCCATCAGAGAAAGAAAATTTACAGGTACCCAAATTTCTATTTCTCTCTCCTGGGCTGGTCTCCGGGCTTCATTACTCCTGGGATATCCAAAAGCAGTGCATCCCTAGATGTCCCGGTTGGGAAGAATGTTAAGTGCTCTTAGGGTTCCACCACTGTCTTAAGCACTTGGCGGCCAAAAGATGCTTCCGCCGAGGACATGACATCCAGTTTGTAGAATTTAGTAAAAATATGAATGAATGACCACGTGGCTGCTCTGCATAAGTCTGCTGGAGATGCCTCTCTGAAGTTTGCCCATGACGTGGCCATTGCTCTGGTGGAATGGGCTCTCACTGGACCAGGCAGAGATACTCCCACCTGGTCATACGCCATGGTGATTACTGATCTACTCCATCTGGCTATAGAGTCCTGTGACGCCTTTTTACCCATATTTTGGCCTGCCGTCAAAATAAACAAGCTTGATGTTTTCCGAAAAGCGTCTGTTGTCTTAATACAGATTCTGATTGCTCTCCTTGGATCTAGAGTGTGAAACTCTTTCCTTTTCTTTTTCTCGGGTGAGAGCAGAAAGAAGGAAGTATGAGCTCTTGGTTACAGTGGAAGGGAGACATAACCTTTGGTAACAAGCCTGGATCCGTCCTGAGTACCACCGAATCCGGATGAAAAATTGTGTAGGGCTCTTTGGTTGACAGCGCCCCTAGTTCGCTGATTCTCTGGGCTGATGTAATGGCCACAGAAAAACCACCTTCATTGTAAGATGCATGACTGATGCTTCCTTCAAAGGCTCGAACGGCGCTTTTGTTAGGGCCTTGAGGACAAGATTAAGTTTCCAAGGTGGTACAGTCGCCTTAATTGGGGGCTGTTTTAATATTGCTGCCCTTAAAAACCTCCTGACATGAGGGTGAGACCCCAGCGTATCCCCTGAGGTGGCGAACAAAAATGCCCCCAGTGCAGAAACTTGAATTTGTGAGGTGGCTGGCTGCAACCCCTTGTCAAATCCCTCGTGGAGGAATTGTAAAAGCACCAGGAGGGATATTGGATGATCCTGTATAGCTCTGGAGCAGAGCCAGAATAAGAATCTTCTCCATATCCTATAATACACTCTAGAGGATGAGGCGCGTCGAGAGCTGAGCATCATTTCAGTAACTGGAGCAGTGTAACCTAACTCTTTGAAAGTTTCCCGCTCAGTCTCCAAGCCGAGAGGGATAGATTGCTCAGATTGTAGTGCAAGACCAGACCCTGATGAAGAAGGTGTGAGGTAAGCTGGAAAATGAAAGGTTGTGCCTTTGACAGCTGAATGAGTAGAGGGAACCAAGGGCGGCGTGGCCACCTGGAACAGACTAGGATCATCTCCGCCTTGTCTCGGGCCACCTTGTGCAGGACCCTGGAAAGCAGTGGGATTGGAGGAAAAGCGTACAGGAGGCCGAGGTGACCCCAGTTTAGGGAGAAGGCATCCTGAGCTAATGCTAGATTGTCTCTGGCCAGGGAGCAGAACTGCTGAGTTTTGGAGTTTTGTCAGCATGCAAACAGATCCACTTGTGGATTGCCCCACCTCTCTACGAGGAACTGGAAGGCAGCGTCCTTCAGCTCCCATTCACCGGGGAGAATGTCCTTGCGACTTAGCCAGACTGCTGTGATATTTTCCTGACCTGGTATGTACACTGCTGTTATGCTTGCCAGGTGCTTCTCTGCCCAGTGAAAGAGGAGAAGAGATTCCCGAAGCATTTTTGAGCTTCTTGTGCCGCCCTGATGGTTGATGTAGGCCATTGCTGTTCGATTGTCTGTTAGAATCAACACATCCCTGTTGCACACCTGCTGATGGAAGTGCATCAGGGCTAGGTGAACTGCCCTTATCTCTAGGACATTTTATGCTGTACCTCAATTCCATCAGGGACCATTTGCCTTGGGTTGACATCTGTTGTAGGTGAACCCCCCCCCCCCCCGAGGCTTGCATCTGTCGTGATTCTTGTTTGATGTGGATGGCCTAGGTCTCGACCTCTCATCACATTTTTTCTCCGAGACTGCCATGCAAGAGCACTTTTCACCTGCTGTGACACAGGGATGAGCTGGAGCCGACTGTGCCTGGACTGGGACCACAGCTTGAGCAGATGCTTCTGAATGGGCCGCGCGTGCACCAGAGCCCATGGGACTGAGTCTGCCAATGACACTAGTGTCCCGATTAGTTGCAAAAAGGTCTGAGCTGGCAGTTGATTGTTCCTTTGGAATTTGCTGATGAGTTTTAACAGGTCCCTGAACTTTGAGTCGGGGGGGGGGGGATACCTTGTTGTCCTACATCCTGAATTCCGCTCCCAGGTGGTTCAGGCTCTGACTCGGAATTAGGGAACTCTTCTTCCGGTTGATTAGAAAACCGTCAGCCATGAGGCACTGGACTACATCCGCCACTGCCTGTACCGCTTGGTCGAGCTGCGGAGCCTTGATGAGGATATCGTCCAGATAAGGGAATAGCTGGATTCCCCGGTCTGTAGGTGGGCTATTACTGCTACCAGGACCTTCGGGAAGGTTCTTGGGGCTGATGACAGTCTGAACGGGAGAGTCTTGAATTGGAAGTGATGGTTCCCCAGCTTGAACCTCAGATATTGCCTGTGCCTGCTGTGAATTGTAATATGTAGATAGGCATCTTGCAGGTCGATGGATGCTAGAAAGTCTCCTTGCAGCTCTTCCTTGGCAGTTGAGGCCAATGTTTCCATTTTGAATGGTCTGCTGCGCACAAAGCGGTTTAGGAATTTCAGGTCTGTTCTGTGACCTCCTATGCGCTTGGGCACAATGAAAAATAGGGAGGTGACCCCCGGTTGAGCTCTGTGGGGGGAACCTGTTCGATAGCCCCGGCTTGCAGAAGATCCATGATGGCCTGCAATGTGGCTTGCCTTTTGGACGAGTTGTTTGAAATAGGAGAGGGCACAATGTGAGGTAATGGGGGCTTGGACTCGAATTCTATTAAGTATCCCTAGCGGATAATGTTTAACACCCATCTGTCCGACGTTGTTTGGGCCCATTCCTCGAGAAAATCTGAAAGTCTGCCCCCTACTCGAGGATGAGCCCACATTTTCTCATTGTGCTTTCTTGTTGCTGTTTCCTGTGTCTCTGGGATTTCTCCCTCTGCCTGATCTGCCTCCCCTAAAAGTCCGCTGGTGTCGGGAGAACCATGGCCTTTTTCCTGAAGAATTGGGATTCTGTCCCCTGTTGTAACATCTGTCACGAAAATTATGCCTTGCGCCTGAAGTCCAGGCTTTGCCCCGTCTCCTAGACTGGGGCATATGCACCTTCGCTGTTTCACCTGATTCCTTCACCGCCTCCTTCAGCGCAGACCCGAACAGGAGGTTGCCTTCGTGTGGTGCATTCACCAAATGGCTCTTTAAGGAAGCATCCGCGTGCCATGCCCGGAGCCATAGGTTGTGTTGAGCAGAGGTTTGCTAGAACATGGTCTGTGCGGCACATCGGAGAGCCTCTTCTGATGCATCCGCTGCATAGGCGGAGGCCAACCCCATTAACTGAAGCTAGTGGATAATGGGGGTTCTTTTCTGGATCCTCTGCGAATTGAAAGGCTAAATCCGATGCTCAAGATAAGGTGGCTCTGGCGGAGAATAGGTTTGCCGTGGCGGCCTTAAGGGAGGTTGCCGAGGCTTGAAAGGCTTTTTTGAGCGATGAGTCCACCTTTCTGTCCACTGGGTCTCTTAACGGAGCCCCTCCCTCGGCTGTGATAACAGTTTTCTTGGTCAGGTTAGAAATCAAGGGGTCGATTCTAGGGCAGTCTAACCACTTTTCAGATTGTTTTTGTCAAACCTGAGAAGTTTGGAGATCCGTTTGGGAACCGGATACGCACGCTCCGGACTCTGCCATTCTTCTTTTAGCAAGTCCTCAATGGCGGGAGGTATGGGGAAAGCTGTAGTCGGTCTAGAGGCGGATTCCAGACGAAAAACCTGTTTCGGTTGTGTGGCGACCGGTGGGGGGGCGGGCGAGGTGAATCTCTGATATGACCTTTTTGATAAAGAAGTCTAGGTCCTCTAGGTTGAAATTTCTGGTCGGGGAGTCATCAGGATCTGATGAGGAATCTACTATCTCTCCCTCTTCGGTGGAAGAGCTGGTGACTGAGGAGCCCGGGGAATATCCCCTGTGACGTCTGCCCTTGTATCCGCCTGTTGGTCCGCTCAGTGAATGAGACCTTTTTCTTTGCCTGTGGCTAGCATGATGGTGACCGTCCTCTAGAGATCTGCCCTCGTCTCTAAATTTTTTCTTGGGGCAGGAGCAATGAGGGGATAGCCCCCCTTCGTCAGAAGAGGACGAGGAGGGGGTCCTTTTTCTTCTAGCTTTCTTGTGTGGTCTCCCATCTGGTGATCCCAGAGGGTGCCATTCAAAGGAAGAGGGGTCCAGAGCAAAGACTCTGTTCAATCTGTCTTTGAGCCCGGGGTCAAGGGCGGGTCCATGGATGTTGCTCCACGCTCAGACCTCGAGGCAGCTAGCCGCTCGGACCTTTCCGGAATATTTGACTGTGCCCGCTCGGACCTCTCCTGACCATTTGCTTGAGACGAGATGGCATCCGCTGTGCTGTCCCCGCTAGCTGCTGCTGTCTTCTCACATGTGAGGCAGAGTGAGCCAGTAAAGGTAATCAGGAGAGGGGACTTGCAGCGCAGGCATTTTTTTTACCTCTGCTTGATTTTTCTGAGGTCATCTTCTGTAATCCCCACTTGTTGTGGGGTCAGAGCGAAAAGATGAAAAAACAGTCCTTTTGGCACTGCTAACTGAAGAAAAACAGGCCTATGAGCCCTGATGTGATGGCCCCTTTAAGTACTGCTGTGAAGGCCCCTTAGTGATGGCCCCTTTAAGTACTGCTGTGAAGGCTCCTTTAGGCACTGTAAGCCTTCTCTTGCTTGTTTGATCCTGTATGCTTTCACTTGTTTGATTGGCTGGGGGGGTGGCGCTGTGCCTTAGTAACCCTCTGAATGATGACCCCTTCCAGTACAGCCTGCCCGAATGCCCGACAGTGTGGCAGCGCTTCCTCCGTGATGCCCCTCCAGTTAATCAGCCTAGGCGGCGTGGGCGCTATCCCCTGGAACTTTCTGGCGCCAGAAAAAAAACCCTGGGCGCGAGGTAGGACGAGCGGTCTTCCAAATCTGCTCTGACTGCTCGACCAGCAGGGGAATCGCACCGTAGTGTGAAAAATGCCTCTTTGACTCTCGCAATGTGATCTTCAGCTCGCTGTTGAAGCCTTGCTCGATCATCGGGGCTAACGCGCGGGAAAAACAGCTGAGCAAGGCCGTTGCGAGGTGAGACCAGCCTGTGTAGCTTGCAGGGCTAAGGCTGGATCTCACCGAGGCTACCACGACTTTAGGAAAGATGAATTTACTTACAGTTTCCTTCCGATCCCCCAAAAGAAGCCCTTCTTTTTTTCTCACAAAATCTTCAGCCCTGCCACGTGTGACAAGGCTCTGCTGCAGAGTACCTGCTTCACTGAAGGCAGGAGGTAGACTGAAGAACTCTGAATGTGGAGGACTTGTTATCCCCCCTCTGCTGCACAGCGTTGGACCTGCCTAACACTGACATCAGGGGCAACAGCCCAGGAGTAATGAAGCCCGGAGACCAGCCCAGGAGAGAGAATGTGTTTATGCAGCTGAGTGCTGCACATACACAGCACTTACGCAGAGAAGACATTTTTTTAAGTGAACTCCTTCAGAAAGTAGCAGCATTTGTATGTGGAGCCTGCTGCCAGCACTGAAGTGATTAGCACACTGAACTGAAGTGGCATTAGTGCCAGAACTGTTTCACCTGCTGAGGAAGTTGCAGCACCACCTGCATTGTGGGATGTGCACTGCTCTCGAGGCTAAACCACTCCCAGACTCCTTCCACAGTGTAGAGAGGCTGTAACATTTTTCAAAACATTTTCAAAACTGTTCAGCGGTAGTGTGGACACACTGTAACGTTACCAATCTTTAACGTTTTCAAAACGTTACAGATTTTACTGGTGTAGCGTGGACAGGGCCTTAGTTGTTAGAATACCCAGAGTTAATGGAAGCTTTCCTAACTGAATGTGGTGGTGTTGATGGTTTCTATGGAAGTGTGACTCTGAGGCCATGTTCACACTCGCGCTTGCAGGAGCGTAATGGTTTCTGTACCAGTTTAGTGCTTGCCATTACAGCCGGTCCACACTATCCAGAAACCGTGATTTAACCTGGTGTGCTCTCGCTCGTCTCCTGCCCACATTCCACCGATACAGCATGTTTTGTGATGGCAGCCATGATCCGAATTCAGCAAAGTGATGCACACAATCCTAGAATGCTGTGTGTCACTCGTTTCCATGGGCGCAGTAAATGGAAACGAGCATGGGACTCCAGTGGCAGCACCAGAGCACCTGAAGCCTAAATTGTCCCCAAATTGTAACTGCCTGGCTACTTGGCCACCAGGCTGGCTGGCTAGCATGAGCTGACACACACTGGTGTGTATGGCACCCTGTGTAATGTTGGATCATGCTGTTACTACAGGGCATTTGAATAGCCCACTTCGCAGCACTTCCGGGTTTGCGACGCGCATGTTCATTTGCCACGCTCCCTCATGGGATGCCTGGTGGGGCCATGAAGGACCAGCAGTTCCTGTAGGTGCAGTCTCCCATCTGAACTAGTGAGTTTAACGTTTTGGGCACTGGTTTGGCAGCTAACCGTTTCTGCTGCTGAACTCGAGACTACCTTCCAACAGGTCTCAAGATCGGTAGCAAAAACGCATCGGGTACCGTTACCAGTGCAGACTAAAACTGTTTTTGGCATGTTCCATTAACGGTTGCGACCCGCAGTAATGGTACTTGCAGGCGAATGTGGACAGGGACTGACTGTTTATACAAAGAAAGGAACCTAATTAAACAGGAAGTTTCTTTTCTGTAATATATAAATATACTGTTCCTCCTAGTAGGCTGGACAGGGGGCATCTCTTTAACTCCATTTCTAAATTCTGTAGTACAAGCAGTAACCTTCTCAGTGTTGCGTTGTCTTTTATAGAACTATTCTTTATACTGTTAATCAGTGGCTAGTGTTCACAAATGGCACCAGTGACATGTACTGGTAGGAGAAAAATACACAGTTAAATGTATTTTGTAACCATTCCAGGACTGACTGCATCCTGGACACCCATATTTGCAACTTGGAATAAAAAAAAGTCAACATGTGAGTCATTAATGCTACAGTTACTGAAGTTCAGATTTTATCGCATTTTCTACCATTTGTTCTGCATGACAAGCACATAAGCATGCCTTTAAAGTAAAAGATTTACGTAAGTCCAGATCAGGTTAATTTGTTCAAAACATTTTCATGATTTTCTGGTGGAGGTGAACAGAATTTATTTTTAGTTTATGTATTTGCAAAATGTGATTGGGACTGTCTTGGGTAGAAGAGTCTTGCATAAGAAAAGGGAAGATTTATATTTGCATGGCGGTTTGTGAACCATTTTCCAACGCAGCTTCTTAGTTTACTTGCTGTACTCTTTGAAGGCCAGAAATACTTAATCAGATGCATGGAACAGTAATACAGTGTGGGGGGAAACATTTCTACGAATATAAACGTTGTATGGGGAAAAAGAGGAAGACTAAATAAAATCATCATTAATTCTATCGAGAACCATGCAGTACGGGGCTATAATTGGATAAAAAGGTTCTGGTAACATCATAACTGGGACCTTGAGATGCAGTTATAGTTGAGTGAGCATGGTTTCCAAATATATATATATATATATATATCACATGGTTTTTTTTGTTTGTATTTTTTACAAAACTCACTGTCTCTAGAGTCAGCAGTCTGGGCAGATCAGAGCAGTGCCCGTAAGCAGCCCCCAGGAGCGGAGAAAACTGTTCTTCCCTTTCTCTTCTAGATTCTTGATGGCTTTGCTAGTGCAGTTGTTGTTGGAGGGTAGTGAGGGCAGCATGAGGAGCAGGTACGGTAAAAGCAGACAGACAAAAAAAAAATAAATGATGTGCTTCCTTCTGCTGCATTGTAAGCAGGCAGGATAGTAGGTGGGGGGGGGACAGGCACAGCCTTCATTAGTCTTTCAACAGGGAGGGCATACTTTAAAAAAACAAATAGCTGGCCTGGTGGCACTGAGGGTTGAGGCACTGGATGCCACATCTTGTGCCATGGCAGCGACCCGAGGTTGCTGGGAGTCGACAGGGGAGGGAGAGGATCGAGTGTCCAATGACAGCTGTCTCCCGGGGTTGGGGAGGATGTCGTCCTGCTCCTTGGCTGTCTGCCGGTGGAGGTTGGAGGGGGTAGTGTCGGAGACTGGGAGGCAAGAGCGCAGTTACATGACACGCGCATGTTCACTTTTACGAGGGGATGGGACCAGGAAAAAGCAGAAAAAGGAGGAGTTACCACAGGCTACATGGAAGCTCTGCTGGCGTCCTGCTTCGTCTCGGGACTGCCGTGATTGCCCCAATCTGGATTATGTATTGGGTGGGCCTCCCCCTTCCCGCCCAGCCACGGGGGGGAATCCATGGGGAAAATGGGGCCTGGGGTACTGGAGGGAGCGGAGGCGGACCAAGGCAGCTGGAAGGGTGGATAATCCTGTTTGCGGGGCCCAGGAGAAACAGAAGTTGAAGGAAAAAACAAGCAATAAGATGTTTGTTGTTCACACTTACTAAATCTTTGTTCAGACACTTAACAGAGAACCATTTTCTACTGTAAATGACAGTTACACTCAGTGGCAGTGGTTAGGGACTAAAAACTTGGGTCCAGTTTGACCCGCCACTCCTACAAATGTGGGTCAGAATTGTAAAAAGCCTTAAAATAGTCTTGAACAGATGCATTTTGATTCCTTTGTTATTACTGTTTTTATGTGTATTAAATTAGTAAGATATGCAGCTTGCTTTCTAGGAAGTCTTTGAAGTGTGTCAACCTTGGTCAGAAGGAAGAGGACAGAGACCGGTGGAATATGTTACATTATAAACTGTTGCCTTGTAATTAAAATTTAACTGTTTACGCACAGTGAAACAAAACAGATTTTTGAACTGGGCCTAAATTGCCACCTAGATGTCAGTTGCTCAGTAAAGAACTGCAGTCTGCCTCACACTGTGCCCCTGTAGCATCACGTGAGGCAGCACTTACAACAGGAACAAAGATAAATACTGCAGACTGCAGCTGTACTTTTCCAGTCATTGCTCCACCAGGATGTTGCTCTGGTTGTCCTGTCCCATCCCGTCCATTAACCTCTCCGTTGTTGGAAGCCCCTGAAAATGGCAACTTCATGACCACATTGAAACCACCTATGAAGAAGGCACTGCATGTGAGGGTGAAGAGGATGAGCCAGTGGGTTCCAGTTGCAACACATTTATTGATCAGTCACTGGAGTCTGACAGAAGTGTGCAGCCATGTGGGCCATTCAGTGTTCCTTTGCTCCTCCTAAGCCTCTGATGTGCACCTGCTGGTTCCCACCAATAGCGACCCAAATCAGTCCACGTGTGCATGCCTGTTCAGCAGCATGTTCATGATTGGGGGGGGGAGGGGGCATGCATCAAAGGAAACCGTGCTACGTGCATTTATTGCAGGCAACAAAGTAAAGTGTGTCTTTTGATGCGTGCTCATGGCTGGAGCGCACCTAATTTAGAAATTGGCCATTTTCTCCCCTTCTGGCACACATTAGTGTGTTCATTGGTTGCACTCATCACTAGGAATTCATATCTGTTTGGTCCCATAATACCATTGTTGTGACGATAATATGGTGGTACACTCGGACCATGACCTCACAACAATGGTATCATGAGATTTTTTGTCCCACATTTTTGACAGAATATGGTTTGCAATAATTGGAAGCAATTAGTGGGGGGGGGGGTAGTTGTGCTCTTGACTTATTATGCTAAAAAGATAAAGTGATGTCCAAGGCTAGTAAACTCTGTATATACCTCCAGCACCACTATATGTCAGCATCAAAAGTTCCTGCCTTTTCATGTGACTAATTTCAGCCAAATGGTAGGCAAAGAAACCTGTAAACAACACTGTTTAATTCCACTTGTGGTTACTCTGCACATGAAGCTTTGGTTTTATTTTTGTCTTAAAGAAACATAAACATCCATTATATCTCCCCCTCCCCCGGATTCCCCTAACCCTGCAAGCAGGGTTCGCCCTGCTGCAGTGACCGACCCCCATGCTCGGGCTGGCCCACCCCGAATGGGCTACCAGTGGCGGAGTTAGGTGGCAAGAGTGGTCGGCGCTGCATCCAGTTCATTAGTGGGGAGCCGAGATTTTTCTAGGGTTTTTCGGGGTGAGATGTGCAGTGATGGCTACGTCTGGCCCTGTCCCTTTGCGCAGGTGCAGAGCACTTGTGGTACCCTAGCCTCCACGGTGGTCCACATTGCACCGACACTCAACCCCCTCCCCAGAGCAGGAGAGCAGTCCTGTGGACGCCACCCTGCCCCCGCCGCCCTCCGACACCTGGATCCGCCCCCGAACCTAGGTTGTCGGCGCCACAGACGGCCGCCATGCCTCTGCGCCAGCGGGCCAGCACATCCATTATATTTTGAAGGCAAACACTAACATCACTTTCATTAGGAGTGAGTTCTTTTAAGTTTTTTTTTTAATTTATTTGTGCAGTATGTTCCAGGCTCTGGGTGTCATGGAACCCACTAAGGAGAGGGCTGTACTGGAGCTGGTCCTGCACCAACTGTGAGCATGTTCAGGATGTGAAAGTGGAAGTGGCACTTGCAGATAGTGACCACCACATGGTGTGTTTTACCTGGACATGGGCAGCGGGATGATCAGAACCAGGACAAGGGTTTGGGACTATAAGAGGGCAGACTTTGGTAGGATGGGAGAAATTCTAGTAGGACACCTTGCTGGGATCAGGAGGGAGATGGGTGTGGGACAGAAATGGTCAATAATAAAGGAGGGACAGATGGAGGCCACTAGTGAATGTGCCAAAATCAAATGTAAGAAACCTATGGCCAGAAAGCCCAGCTGGTTTGGAAAGGAGGTGGTAAAAACTGTGGGTGACAGGAGGGCCTGCCGGAAGTACAAACATGCTCAGAAGGAGGAGGAGGACAGGGGTGGCGTACTCTATTAAATCGGGTGGGGGGTGGGGGGTTGAACAAAAGGGTTAGGTGGCAGAGGCTACAAGGGAAGTGCAGCTGTCACAGTGGGTAAAAATGAGGGAGAAGGCCTTTTTCCAGTACATAAGGGGGGAAGGAACATAAAGGATGAGCTCTGCTAGATTGAAAAAGGATGGTGGTTTGGCAGAAGGTAGTGAAGAGAAAGTTGAGGTACTTAACAAGTACTTCTGTTCAGTCTTCACTAAAGAGAAGGACAGACCAGTACCACAAGGGAACGTGGGGTGTGGGAACTGGGGAGCAGTCTTGGATGGCATCATTCAAGCTGATGGGGTACTTGAGGGCCTAAGGGCCCTGAAGATGGATAAACCTCTAGGGCCATACAGCATGCACCCAAGGGTCCTAAAGGAACTGGCGGAAGTTCTGGCGGATCCCCTGGCAGACTTGTTTAACACCTCTCTAGAGTCCGAGATCGTGCCCTGGGATTGGAGAACTTTACATTGTGGTACCGCTCCATAAAAGTGGGCCGAAGGATGAACCGGGGAACTACATGTCAGCCTGACCTCAGTAGTGGGCAAGCTGATGGAGACTATCCTGAAAGAGAAATTGGTGAGCTTCCTGGAGGATAATGTATTCTGGGATGCTGGGCAGCATGGGTTTATGTTGGGGGAGGGCCTGCCAGACTAACCTAATTGACTTCTTCCACTGGGTCACCAGGACAGTGGACGAGGGCTAAGCGGTTGATATCCAGTATCTGGTCTTCAGCAAGGCCTTTGACTCCGTGCCTCACAGGAGACTAATCAGGAAGCCAGAAGATTTGGGGATGGGGGCTAAGCTTGTTGGGTGGGTTCGAAGTTGGTGGCAGGATAGAAGCCAGAAGGTGGTAGCCGGTGGGTGACATTCTGAGAAGCTAGGCCTGTGCTAGAGTCTCACAGGGAACTGCACACTTGAGCAGACTAGATAGACTATAAGGCCTTTATCTGCCTGCACATTAGTATGTAAGGTTTGGGTCCAGGTATTTGAAGCTATGTACTTCTTTAGTGGGAGCTCCTCTTGGGTCAGAAACGTGTACGTTGCCATCCACCTTATTTAGGCAAGGTTTTGAACTGAATATGAAGGCTTTTCATTGTTGGTGCTTAGAACCAGCCCAGTATGTTGCACAAGTCGGCATTTAATGCTCGTTAGATATCCACAATACAGTTTGAACTGATATACAAAGTTAAGTCATCTGTATATAGCAGTGAGTTAATGATAAATATGATATTTTAAAAGTATATATTGCCTTTGGGTGTCTGAAAGCTTAATTCTTCTGTTTAGTCATTTAATTCTTCAAATAAGTTTTATTCAGCCATAGACTTTCCTGTAGCCCTTGAGAAAGTAACATCTCTTTTTTTTGAAATTAGCACCAATACAAAGTAACATAATGCTTTTGCAAATTAATATCTGCAAGTTACAGCAAGCTCCAGTTTTGCCGAGTAATCATTTGCCTGCAACATTTCAGTGTTTCACAGTTGATTAAGGAAATCAGCCAGTTGATGTAACACTGTAGCAGGAGCATATTATTGTGGACATTTTGTTCAAACATTATCCCAGTGTTCAGCACTGTTGCTGAATAGCTGTTTTTCTAGCAGACCGTGTAGGTAACAGCATACTGTGTGGGCACTCTGCACACTGAACTGTGGCAGAGGACAGACCGATTCAGTTATAGTTTTCTTATTTTAGGTATAGAAATTTTTTCCATGGATCATATTGCTGCATGCGACAGTTCTTCAAATTGTTTGTAAATGTAAGGCAGAAAGGAGCTTTTTTTTCTTAATCATTTCACAGAAAATGTTAAACTCACCTGTATAAATAAGGCAATTATCATTAGTCTTTCTACGTGATGTATACATTTTAAATTATGTAAGTTGATTCCTTTGAGGTATCGGAATGTAACTTAATAACAGGAAGATGCAAAGGTGCAGAGTAAGCTACAAACCCGTAACAGGCCATGGGTGTATGGGGGCATTAATGCACGCCCCGAGTGCATTGTGAGGTACGAGGCCAAAGTCTGAGTGACCGCTATCCACCCAAGGCGTGCAGTAATGCCCCCCATACAACCATGGACTGGAGTAGATTATTGCACTTATAATATGACATATTTTTAAGTAGGAAAAATGCATGGAAGCTACATTAATAGATTAAAATGTAATTTATTTTGACTGGGCACGTCACACCACAAAAGTAGTTCCATTGAACACAACTGAACATTCACGGTTTTTACTTACTGTAAGTAAATGATGTGTTTTCAAGTTGAACTGTGTTTTGTGTGTGTGTGTATTAAACATTAAGTGTAACAAATAGTGCTGTCACGCATCACTTTAAATGGAAAGTTTTTTTCCTAATACTGCAGCCGCAACCACAAGCCGCCAGAATAAATCAAGCCTTGCATCAAATATACATCAGTGAAAGAGGTGAAACTTCTAAAGTACATTCCTCATGCTGTAAGTAATGTTTAACAACTGTAATCTGTTTAACAAATGTAAACTGTTTAACAAACAGTAGTGAGCAGATGCCGGCCTGATGGTACTGAGAGTTTAGGGGGTGGACGCCACGCCGGTGACACGGGTTCAGGAGTGAACTCGGGCCATCAGGGGTGGGCAGGGAAGGGAAGGGATCACACATCCTGGAGGACTGCTCTCCCTTTCTGGGAGGGATCTGGGGAGTGCACCGCTCCTGGGCAGCCCTGACGGTAGTCTGGGGCAGCGCAAGAAGCAGGCGGTGCTGCAGAAGTAGGGAGCGGAGCTGCAGCGGACATCTGCACATAGTCCCTTTGACGTCATTGCATGTCCGAGCTCTGAGAGGCAACTAAAAAAGAAGAAAATCCCTGCTCGGTATAGGGAGGCAACGAGGGCTCCAGTGGCAAGCACCCACATCCCCATCGCCATGCTCTCTCCCCAAAGGCTGCCCGAGCCCCCCACCAGACGGACCCTCTAATTTCAGATAGGCCACCAAGTAGGAGATGCGAGCCCTCCCCCAGGGGATGAGCCAGGGGAGGGGTCTGGAAAGTCTGGTTGGGGGGGGTGCTGTAGGTGAAGAGAGCCTCAGGCAGGGGAGTAGAGGTGCTTGGCCGAGAGAGCACCTCTGAAAGATGCCCTGACCGAGAGGAGCACAAAGATAATTGAGAAAAAAAAAATAGAGCAGATATTCAGTTTGGTATGAACAGTACTGTGTGAAATGCTCCTACGGTGGCAAGCTGCTGAAGAACCAACTCCTGTGTTAGACTTGCTCAAATAGCTTGTACTTTTAAAGAAGATGTATAATAATTTCAATAAACTCAAATCATATGTATTTTCATCGCCATTTCATTTCTGTCAGTTTCACTCACTTTGAGCGTTTTTTAAAATGGTGCCTTTTTCAGTGGGGAAAACGTAAACGGGGTGATTTCGCTTTCTGACAGATTAGACTGTGTGTGACAGGAAATGTAGGTTGGTACTTTAAGTGTTGGTGTACTAGGCATTAATCAACGGTCAGGTGACCGTTCTGAACCAGTGGATTGGTGTAATTTCAGGGTTGTTTTTAAGCCCATTTTATAATTCTTGTTGAGTTATAAGGCATAATCAGGGGTCATCTTAATGATCTGTTAATAACTCTCTAGTGTGTAATGTGGCACAAGGCATAGCCAAGTGCCACATGCCCCTAGAGGGTGATTAGCTGACTGCAACAGAACCCCTGGCCATACCTTATTGCCTTTATAATTTGGCTCTACATGACAGTTAACAAAAGAGTAATATAAGGCTGATAGAATTCTTATAGCAGATCAGAAAATGCGATTTCTCAGACTGTTTTTGTAATTGGAAATCTTACTTTGAGAGGGTTCTTGCAGTAGGTGCTAACCAATAGGACTAAGCCGCCAGGCACTAGGACCACACAGAAAACTTTTAACTAGCAGTGTCTGGCAGGGACCGTTCACCCGACGTCATGTGACCGGCGTCACAGAGCGCCATATAGTGAGTGGTCCCCATGCCCGCCCTCCAGTTCTTTCTGGCCGTCGACCTGCGCACGCCAGACTTTGCGGAGTATGATGCTTCTGTCGACGCCATCTTGGATGAGTATTCTACTCGTTTATTTCAAACACTTGAATTACTTTTTTCTCTCAAAGCAGTCGTGTATTTGCATTGTGCATGTCGTCTTCGACGTCTTCAGATTCACATAAAAATAAGTGCGACTCCTGTGGGACTCATCTCCCACACAAGGACAGCCATTCCCTCTACCTCTTCTGTCTGGGCCCAGACCACCCTTTCAGCCAAGACTGTTTCCATGGGCACGGAGCAATCATTGGCCCTTGCACCAGAGTCAGTTTTGGTTCCGGCGGGAGTCTCCGGGGTAAAGGAGACTTCCACTAGCCTTAGACCACTCAAGATTAAGGGGCTTACTGGGAGTAGTGGGGAAGGTAAGTTGACCGTTGGTTCCTGCAACGTGCGCTCAGCCCCGGTTCCTCTGGCAGGCCCCGACAACAGGCCTGATGTCGAAGAACTGGACCAGCTGACGACTGAACTGCAGCTGATGCCAGAGGGCCCCCCACCTATAGAGGTGGTCCCTCCGGTGTCCCCTACTCTGCGGGACCTGGGGGAGGGGGAGCGTCTGCCATCTGGCACTGTCACACTGCTGACGCAGTATTGCCTGATGCCTGGCACAGTGCCAGACCTGTCGAAGATTATTCCGGACCCTCAGGGTCCTTCGGGTCCCTCTGGGCCGTTGGTCCCAACACCAGCTCCTATGGGACCTCCGAGCCTTCTGGACCCTCCATTGGGTCCCCCACCAGGGCTATCAGCTCCCCCATCTGGTCCTACACCAGGCCCAATAGCCCCTCCATCAGGGCCGACGCTGGGTCCCTCAGGCGCTCCACTGAGCTTCCCAACACCTGGCTACCTGGCGCTGCAATATCCTTCAGGGTATCAGACGCCGGGGTACCCGACGCCTGGGTTTTTTCAGTATCCGTCGCCGGCTTATCACCTGTCAGGATTCCCATCACCTTACTACCAGGTACCGGGCTATCCGACGCAGGGATATGGGCATCTGCCCCCACCGCCTCCTCCTGCACCTCAGGCTGAAATGGACCTGCAGGCGATGCTTTGTTCATGGTGGGACGAGGCGAATTCGCAGCTCACATCAGAGCTCAAGAAGCACCAGTCACCAGTTACCCTGATGTGGGTCACCAGAGAGATGATGACTAGGCCTCCCACAAAGACGTATTCTAGACCATTGACATCGGGAATAGCTGTGGAGCCCTTGCCTCAGCCTGAACGGCCAGCAGTATTCTCGAGGCCTGCATATTCCCATCTTTCCACCCTATCGCAGATTTCTCGGATTCTATTTTTAGTGAGAACATTTTCAGTTCAAAGCTCTCCCATTTGTCCTATCGTCGGCACCCAGAGTGTTCACGAAGTGTCTAGTGGTGGTGGCTGCGACTTTATGCAGGCAGGGCATTCACATATTCCCTTACCTCGATGACTGGTTTCTTTCCGCCCCTTCGAGGGATGGTTTGGTCAAGTCTCTCTGTCCAGCACCCTAGATCTTTTCCAACAGGTGGGCATTTCTGTCAGTTTCCCGAAATCCCACCTTATCCCTTCTCAGTGACTCCAGTTCATTGGGGCGGTGTTGGATAGTCATGGGGAGAGCTTTCCTCCTGTCAGACAGGCCAGAGACTCTCAGCAAGCACATCTGGTGGCTTCCCAGAGAAGGACCTCCACAAGATCAGTCCTTCGACTGTTGGGTCTCATGGCAGCTGCCATTCCCACTGTGCATCTGGCCAGACTTCTTTTGCAGGTCTCGCAGTGGACTCTGAGTTCAATGGGATCAGAGGTCCGACGACTTGGATCACATGATCCTGGTTTCCAACCTGGACAACCTTCAGAAGGGTGTTCCTTTCCAGTACAATCCTCCCACCCAGACCCTGACGACGGATGCATCAGGACTGGGATGGGGAGCCCATTTAGGCACCCACAGTACTCAGGGTTCCTGGTCTCCCAGAGAACTCTCACTTCACATAAACGTACCAGAAATGAGAGCTGTGCTGAACGCCTTACAGGCATTCCAGCACCTCCTTCAGCCGGGACTTCTCATGATCCAAACAGACAACATGTGTGTGTCATCTGGTATACAAACAAACAAGGAGACACTCGTTCGTACCCACTCGAGTATGGTTTTGGGCAGTGCAACACAGTCTCCACCTCATGGCAGTGCATGTCCCAGGCGTCCAAAACATTCTGGCAGACACACTCAGCCTCACTCAAGCCAGAGCCCACGAGTGGGAGTTGAGACAGTCTGTGGTAGATGACATTTTCGAACGTTGGGGCTGACCAGACCTCGATCTGTTCGCATCCCCATCCAATGCAAAACTACCAACATTCTGCTCACTCGCTCCAGAGCATAGTGTTTTCTGGCAAGACACTCTGTCTCTTTGCTGGACAGGGAGGTTCATGTATGCCTTCCCTCCCATTCCATTGCAACAGAGGGTACTGCTGAATCTTCAGGTAGAAGGAGCACATATGATCCTGATTGCTCTCTACTGGCTGCGGCAGATTTGGTTCTCTCTGCTTCAACAGCTGTCAGTGGAACCTCCAGTTCCTCTGTCCATCTGCCAAGATCTTTTGACCCAGGAACAGGGCACCCTGGTCCATCCAGGCCTGCGGTTCCTTCACCGACATGCATGGTACCTACTGACAGAGCCGCCGCTCACTTTGGAGTGTCTTCCAGAGAGGCACAAGTTCTAGTGGAGGTTAGAAAACCATCCACTAGATCCACCTGCGCAATGAAATGGAAGAGATTTTCCATATGGGCCATGTCCAAGGAGTGGGACCCCTTCTACCCCATTCCGGAGGTCTTAGAGTATCTATTGTACCTCTTTGACCTTGGTCTTAGTTATTCGACCTTGAAAGTCCACTTATCTGCCATTTCTGCCTACCACATTCCAGTGGATGACAAAACCTTAGCTGAGCTGGAAGTATCCAAGACATTCTTAAAAAGGATCCTTCATTTGAAACCCCCCTGTCAGGAGTCCTGCTTCTCCCTGGGACCTGAACTTCATTTTGGAAAAACTTGTGCTGTCTCCCTTTGAACCAGCAGTGGGTTGTGATATGCGCTACCTTTTGTGGAAAGTTCTTTTTTTAGTTGGCTTTACTTTGGCTTGAAGGATTTCTGAGCTTCAGGCCCTGATGTATAAGGAGCCTTATTTGATTTTTCACAGAGACCGGGTGGCTCTGCATACAAATCCTAAGTTCTTAGCTAAGGTAATTTCAGAGTTCACCTTAAGTCGGACTATTCAATTGCCAATGTATTACCCTGAGCATTCCAGTCAGGGTGAAGCAACGCTATACACTCTTGATGTACATAGAATTCTTCATTACTACACGAATAGGATGAAACCAGTCTGTAAAACTGACCAATTTGTTTGTTCCTTTGTACCCAAACGAAAGGGCGCTGCAGTTTCAAAACAGTGTTTGTCCAAATGGTTGACAAACTACATTACCTTTTGTTATCAGAAGTATAAAAAGCCAATTCCGGGGGAAGTTAAAGGGCACTCAACCAGGGGCATGGCTGCCTCAACTGCTTGTTTCAGGAACGTCTCTGCCACAGATATCGGTGCGAGTGCCACTTGGGGTTCTGTCCACACCTTCACTAAGCTTTACAGTTTGGACATTTCTTCCAGGCGCAGAGCTGGCTTTGGCCTAGCTGTTCTTCAGGGACTCTTGTCCTAAGATCCCTTGTTCCTGCCTCCCATGTCTCAGACTTGTCTGATTTTTGACTGCTTGGGACTCAGTCCTGTCAGGTAGTATCAACTGCAAGAGCCCTCTTGAAGTAAGATAGTACAGTTACATAAGAACTTACCGTAACATTAGATCTTGGAAAGAGGCTCTTGCAGTAGGTACTGCTTTCCCTCCCACTTTCCCCCTGGGTTTCTTCTAATACTTCTCCTTTCATAGCTTTATAGCTCCAGGAGCCCACTTCTGCCTCCTATCGCACCTTTCTAGGTCTCTGGTGGGAGAAATGGAGGGCGGGTGGGGGACTGCTCACTATGTAGCGCCATGCTGATGTCGGTCACGTGACATTGGGTGGGCTGTCCCCACCAGACACTGCTAGCTAAAAGTTTTCCATGTGGTCCTAGCGCCTGGTGGCTTAGTTCTATCAGCTAGTACCTATTGCAAGAGCCTCTCTCGAAGATCTACTGTTACAGTAAGTTCTTGCATAACTGTACTTTAGTGTCGCCATATACAAGAACAACCTTCATGCACTCTATGGCATGGTTATTAACTGGAGTGTTCTGTAACGGTCTCATAGCTGCTTGCATGTACTAGCTAGTGATAAAAGAATCAGTCAAGGCATTTTCTGTATTTTTGTTAGACTTGATCCAAAACAGTTAACAGACACAATATACTAATAGTATGTGGTTCACTCTTGTTGTGTATGGAAAATCCATACATTTCCATGTGCTGTTGTACCACAGTAGTGATATCTGAATGCTGTTGTACCACTACTGTGGTACAGCAGCATAGAATTCTTTGTCTATTAAGATTCCTCATGGGACTGAAATTTTAACAGTAGTGATTTCCTTGTCTAGAACATAACATTAACTGGATTGTAAACAAAATGTACTGTCTAGTGTACTTGTAATGTCATTTCTTGTCTTAATAAAGCTGAGTTAAAAAAAAAAAAAGATTCCTCATGCTTACCTACACTGCAGATTCCTCATAACGAAGATAGCAGCACATCTGAAAGTACCTCAGGTTAACTGTTTGTAAGTACTAGAAATCTTCGAGTGACCTCCCCTCCTCAAATGGTAAATCTTTGAGGCTAAATTGGCTGTTCCCTTACTCTGTGCCCCCCACCCCCAAACATGATAAATATTTGAAATGCCCAACTTGGCCATTTCCTTAGTTTGTCTCCATGAAAAAGGTGATCTCTTAGTTTTCATATCAGAGCACTAACGTGAATTAAGCTGACCAAAATACAAGTAAACTAAATCGAACGGTTGCCGATTCCCCGTCCAGCTCTCCTCCTGCACCTCTTTTTGTTTCAGATAGTCATTGTTGTTCAGTGCTACACTACTTGCACTGTATATTGCCTGCTGTTTTGTCGACTCAGTGTACCTAACCACAAAATGTATATGTACTTGTTCACCTATTATGTTGTATTGATGTACCCTGTAATACCTGTTGTACTCTCCCTGGTCGTTCCTGAAAGTTGGCATATAACTTGTCTAGTGTACCTACCCGGTTAACAAAAGCTAAATAAATAAATAAATAAACTGGGTGCCAAGGCGGAACCCCACAGTTCAGTCCTAACAATGAATTGCTTGCAGTGGCGTCTCTTATTCAGAGTGCATTGCCTAAATTACCTTCTTTAAATAAAGTGCTTCTACTGAGGAAATTCACAGGGGAGTACAGGGGAGCATGCTACAGGAGTGCCACGCATCTCCCAAACTCTTAAAATTCCAGAATCTAGCAAGCTGTGTTTGGTGTTACATTCCACAAACCGGTAGCACTCCTTATGATAAATGTGATTTGAACTTTGTGAATTAATCAAGGGTACATCTTGCTAGATTTTGAATTTACTAGAAACATTGCCGGCTCATGTAGCTGTTTCTTAAATCCCATTAAATGTTTTAATCTTAGCCCATTGTTGGCTGCTTTTTATTTGACCACGGTTAAGATGGAGTTAGAAAGATGGGAAATGAATCAAAACAAACATATACTATACAGAATTACGTATGGGCAACCATACACAACAAGGCTGTGTTTTTATCTTTGGGTGAGATGACGTCATTGAGACATAGAAACATAGAAGTTGACGGCAGATAAGGACCGCAAGGCCCATCCAGTCTGCCCATTTCTTTTTCTACCTTATAAATGTGCCATCGGCCTTTGCTCTGTCAGTGGCCTATCTATTCATAGTCATTTGTATTGCTCCCTTATGCCTATCCCATGCCTGTTTGAAGCCCTGCACTGTATTCATAGCCACCACTTCTTGTGGTAAGCCATTCCATGCATCCACCACCCTTTCTGTGAAAAAGAATTTCCTCACATTCCCCTTAATCGGCCTCCTCTAATCTCATGCTGTGTCCTCTTGTCCTGCTATTTTTCTTATATTTAAACATGTTAGACTCTTTCACCTTGTTTATGCCCTTAAGGTGTTTGAATGCCTCGATCATATCACCTCTCCCTCCTTTGCTTAAGGGTATACATATTGAGCTCCGTTAATCTGTCCTCATATGTCTTCTGATGCAGTCCCTGCACCATTTTGTTGCCCTTCTCTGGACTGCCTCAATTTGGTTAATGTCCTTGTGAAGGTGTGGCCTCCAGTACTGCGCGGTACTCAGATGGGGACCTAACCAGTGTCTTGTACAGAGGATTATTACCTCCCTCTTACGACTTGTGATACCCTACTAATACACCCTAACACCCCCTAGCCTTACCTACTGCTTTAGAGGTCTGCTTGATGATTTCAGGTCATCAGTGATGATGATGCCCAAGTCTCTTTCTTCCTTTGTGACTGCTAGCAACTCCTCCCAGCCTATAGGTGGCTTCAGGGTTTCTCTTCCCTATGTGCATGATTTTGCACTTCTTTGCATTAAATCCCAGTTGCCACTCTTCTGACCATTCTGCTAGTTTATCCAGATCTCTTCTCATTCTGCCCACCCCATCTGGATCATCTGCTCTGTTGCAGATCTTGGTGTCATCTGCAAACAGACAAGCCTTACCCTCTAGTCCATCTGCAAGGTCACTAATGAAGATGTTGAAGAGGACTGGCCCAGGACTGATCCCTGAGGTACCCACTTGTGACTTGCATCTCTTCTGACTGTATACCATTTACCACCACTCTCTGTTTTCTGCCCGTCAACCAGTTTGCCACCCAGTTGACCAACTTCTGACCCACCCCAGCCTACCCAGCTTATTTATCAATCTTCTATGTGAACAGTGTCAAAAGCTTTGCTGAAGTCAAGGTAGGCGACATCAACTGCTCCCCTTGGTCCACCACTTGGTTACCCAGTCAAAGAAATCTATGAGATTAGTTTGACAGGACCTTCCTTTGTAAACCCATGCTGTCTTGGATCCTGTGCCCCTATGGATTCCAGGTGTTGCACTATCCTTTCCTTAAGGAGTGCCTCCATAATCTTGCCCACTACTGAGGTAAGACTGACTGGTCTGTAGTTCCCCGCCTCCCTGCTACCACTCTTGTGGAGCGGGATCACATGAGCCCTTCTCCAGTCTTCTGGGACCTCTCCTGTGCTCAGAGACTCACTAAACAATTCTGCTAATGGCTCTGCTAGTTCCTCCTTTAGCTCCATAAGTACCTGGGATGTATACCGCCAGGTTCCCATTGCCTTATCCACCTGAGCTTAGCAAGCTCTTGTGGACCCTTTCTTTTGTGAAGGGAGTAGTGCTCACCTCCTTCTCCTGTGTCCATGATGCTGAGCTGTGGCCCTGCCTGCCTTCTCTTCAGTAAATACTGAGCAAAAGTATCTATTTAGGATAGATGCCTTTACAGGTCCTCCTCCTCACATGCTCCCTTTTCTCCATTAAAGCTTAGCAACACCCTCTGGACTTTCTCCTTTCACTAATGTATCTATAGAAAGTCTTGTCACCTTCTTTTACTGTTCTTGCTAGTGTTTTCTCAGTTTGGGACTTTGCCTGCCTTACTGCCTTACCTGCTTCCCTTAGGGCAGTTTGGTATGCCTCCCTATCTTCATCCCGCTGTGTTCCCTTTATTTCCTGAAGGCCAGCCTTTTGGCTCTGACCTTTTCTGCTACTGTATTTGAGAACCAAAGTGGTTTCCTTCTTCTTTGCACTTCCTTTTCTGTCTAACACAATGGGATGTTGCTTCAAGTATTGCATCCTAACGCTTTCCCACTTTGCCTGTACCCTCACCTGTTTCTTTTTGCCAGGGCTAGCTTAACTCTGTTGGCCATCTTATCAAAGTCAGCTCCTCTGAAGTCCCATATTTTTGCCTTGGAATGGGATGATTTAGATGTAGTAGCCAAATTAAACCATACCATGTGATGGTCACTGGCCCCCAGGTGACCTTCTACCTGGAGATCTGTGATCCCTTCTTTGTTAGTCAGTACTAGATCTAGGATAGCCCTGTCTCTTGTGGGTTGCTGTACCAGTTGTTTGAGGCCCTCCCCGCAGGGAATCTACTATGAGTCTAGTTCTGGCAGATGTTCCTGCTGGTATTGACCAATCTGTATCCGCATGTTGAAGTCTCCATTATCAGAACCTCCACTTTAGCTGTCATGTTTTGTATATCTTCTAACAGTAATGTGTCTGTGTCTTCCTCTGGTCTGGGGCCTGTAGACAACCCCAGTTCTTATGGCTGTCCCATTTCCTGTTTCAGGGTGACCCACAGTTCTTCTGGCTCCTTTGTGTATTCTGAATTTCTGTAGCTTTGATATTTTCATTAACATACAGGGCCACTCTCCCCTTTTTTGCACCTCGTCTCTTCTGAACAATACATAGCCAGGTACTGAAGTCTCCCAAGTGTGGTTACTGGTAAACCACGCCTCACTAATTGCTACTATGTCCAGTTTAGCCTCTGACATTATTGCCTGCAGGTCTGGGATCTTATTTCCCAGGCTGTGAGCATTTGTGTACATGATTTTCCATTGGCCAGATTTTGGTGTGTTAGTTGTTGGGTGAAGTTTGGCATTACCCTGTCAGTCGATGGGGAGACAAACCTTTTTTCTTACCTGGTGATGCAAATGAACGGCAAACATGCTGAATTCCTATTTGACCACTAGCTGAGGGGGGAGGGGTGTTCTTCCCATTCGACGTATGGGGTGCTGCACCCCTCTCCCCATTTGCTAGACCTCTAAAGCTTTGCTCTTGAAGTTTGTGATGTCATCACTCCCCCCCCACCGATGGAAACACAGGAAGGGGGGATAAATAAAGAATTGAAAAAATCTTGAAGGATGATGTTATGAGCAAAAGCTGAAAATTAAACTAGCCTCCCAAAAAACCAAAAGTTGGCTAGTGCCAACAATGAAATGCCTTTCAACCTTGCTTCATAATGTCATTGTTTTTTTAAATTATGATCCCTGAATTTTCATCTTGTTTTTTTTTTTTTTAACCCTGCATCATGAACATCACAGCTGTCATTTTTCAAATCACAGTAATTTCTGCAGAACCAGGTTTTTGGCAGGATTTGGAAGGGAAAAAAGACCACTGTCACATTCATGAAGTAGGGTAAAAAGACGGTGTTGAAAATTTGGGATCAGAATCTAAAGAAAAAACAAAACAAAGGCACACAGAGTTAGGGCAGAGCTCCTTCGGGCCTTACATGAAGTAGGTTAGGACCTGCGGGCCTGCTGTTAGAGCTTTTGAAACATCAAAAGTAAGGAAATCTGCTCTTAGGGGTTTTTTGAACCCTAACTCCCCCCCTCCCCGTGCACCACTCCATGAACTCCATTGAATTGAATGCCAAAGCACAGTCCAGATTCCAGTCTAACATACTAAAATGCCAGCAGAATAGGCCTAACGGTCTTTCGTGTCTGCTCGTTTGGTCAGCCCCCACCCTGGGTGCTGACCTTGCTGTCCCCCTCGCCTTCTCTGGCTTCTCCCTTCCCAGTTCCGGATATTCTTGCTGCATTGGATTTTGCTTCCAGAACCCTTCCCCTGTACCTGTCCCACCCCCTCTTGAACCCCTCCACTGTCTCTGCCTCCACCAGCCCCTAGGTAGTGCATTCCATGGCTCCGCCACCCTCTCAGTGAAGTAGCACCTCCTTTTCTCCCTGAATCTTCCCCTCCAGCTTCCACCCATGCCTCTAGTGGCCCCCTTCCTCCTTCCTTCAAGCACCCTGACTGTTCCTCCCTATTTACCCTCTTCATGTACCTGAAGACCTCTATCATGTCCCCCGGTCCCTTCTCTCTTCCAATGTGTACATATTTAGCTCTTGAGCCTCTCCTCATAGTTCTGTCCCCAAGCCCCAAATCATTTTGTTGCCTCCTCTGGACCCTCTCCAGGAGGTTAATGTCCCTCTTCAAGTGTGGCTTCCAAAACTGCACGCAGTACTCCAGGTGCGGCCTCACCAAGCAGTTATACAGAGGAGATCACTTACCTCCTTCTGAGGTGATCTCTAACGATGCATTCCAGCATCCTGTTGGCCTTGGCTGCTGCTCCCTACCAGTCTCAGAGTTGTTCATCTTGACATCCACCACCACCCCCAGGTCCCTCTCAGCCATCGAGACTTGTAGCATTTCCCCAGGGTGTACACTTGGCCTGGGTTTCTGGCCCCAGGTGGAGTACCTTGCATTTCCCTGCATTGAACCTCAGCTTCCACTTTCTAGACCATCTTTCCAGAGCCTCCAGGTCCCTGCAGGGCCACCCTCCCTCCTCCCCATCCACCACCGCCCCAGTTTCGAGTCATCTGCAAAGAGACTCATCTCACTCCTGATTCCTGTCCTTATGTCAGATACGAGGCGTTGAACAGAAGGGGCCCAAGGACTGATCCTGTGGGACCCCACTAATGACCCTCCTTGGGATGAGACTATCCACCAACTACGACCCTCTGGGTCCGGTCCTGGAGCCAATTGCCTATCCATCTGATCATCTGTTCCCCACCCCATTTCTCCCAGCTTATCCAACAGGCCCACGTGAGGAACAGAGTCAAATGCCTTGCTGAAGTCTAGAAAGAGGACATCCACTGGTCTACCCAGGTCCAAGGCACTTGTCACCCAGTCATAGAACTCCACCAGGTTTGTCTGACACGATTTCCCGGATGAATCCATGCTGTCTATCATCCAGGCACCCTGACTTATCCAGGTGCCCCCCCCAGCCTCTCCTTGACAATGCCCTCCATCACCTTGCCCACCACCGATGTCAGGCTGACAGGCCTGTAGTTCCCTGCCACCTCCCTTGATTCCCCCCTTATGGATAGGCACTATATGCGCCACCTTCCAGTCTTGGGGCACCCACCCTGTCCTCAGAGAGATGGTGAAAAGCTCTGCCAGGGGTTTTGCCAGGACATCTGCAAGTTCCTTCAGCACTCTGGGATGTAATTTATCTGGCCCCGGGGCTTTCTCCATCTTAAGGGAGCCGAGGGCTTCCCTCACTCTCTCTGCTGTGATTTCCACTTCCGGTACCTCTTCTCCCTGCTTAGCCCTCCCCCACCTGCCAGTGATGCCTCCCCCTCTCCCCAGACCTGCCGATTGGTAAGGCCCCCCTCAGTATCTCTGTCTCCTCCCATGTATGATGCAGCACCCCATTTTCCCTGGTGAAACTGGAGGTGAAGTACTCATTTAGTACCTGAGCCTGCTCCCCGGGTCTTGTGCCCATCTCTCCCTGATTTAATCTTGCTAATCTGCCCTCACCCTTCATCTTTCCCAGTGTATCTAAAGAACCCTTTTTCCCTCTCCTAATTTCCTGGCCAGGTTCTGCTCCTCCTGCCTTAGCCGCCTCACCACTCTAGTGGCCCTTCTAGCCATCAGCTCGTGTACTCCCCCGATCCCTTCACCCTTGAGCACTTGAATTGCTTATAGGCTGCTTTCTTCCCCGCACCACCTCCTGGACATCCCTGGTCCACCAACAGGGTTTTGGGCCCCACCGAGATTTGCTTTACTCTTGCACAGGTGCTGGTAGCATCCTGCACCCTCTTCTGATGATTTCCCACCTACTATCAGCGTCCATGTCTGACCCAATCCCATCCAAATGCTCCTTAAAGATCCTTCCCATTTCCTTAAAATCCGCCCTCTGAAGTCGGTTACTCCGCCTTTGTGCAGCCTTCTACCCCTCCTAGGTCCAGGCAGAACCAGACCGTGGCATGGTCACTCCCCGCCAATGGGTCCCTTACCTCCAGGCCCCCAATCTGGTCACTGTCTGCCAGGACCACATCCAGTACCCGTGCCTCCCTGGTTGGTTCCCTCACCTGCTGAGTTAGGAACGCGTCTTGAAAGACATCCAACAACCTCTGTTCCCTGGTCACAGAGGATGTCATAGTCTCCCAGTCTTGTTCCTGGCATGTTTAAGTCCCCCAACACCACCACCGTTCCTCTGCCCAGTCTGCAGTGTCTCCTAACATCTGCCACCAGACTGTCCTCCAGCTCCTCCGCCAGGGCAGGGGGTCTATACACCACTCCTATTTTTACTCTCTTGCCCCCCCTTGTTATCGAGGTGACCCAGATCGCCTCCACGGTTCCCTCCGCCTCCTCTACTCCCCCTATGCCAATGCAGTTTTTGACTATCATTGCTACCCCTCCTCCCCTTCCCTCTCCCCGTCCTTCCTGAACATAGTGTAACCCTCCAGGTTCAGGTCCCAGTCATGTCTTGCAGTGGCCCAAGTCTCAGTGACCGCTGCCACATCCACTGCTCCCTCAGTTAACATCGCCTGGAGCTCAGGCATTTTATTGCCCAAGCTCCTGGCATTTAGCAGGACTATCTTCCACCCTTTCCCTATAGTTCCATTTCCCCTGCTCGTGTTCCCATGGGGATTCTGTTTTCCCTGGTCTGCACTTTGCCAGTTGGCCTTTTCCTGCAATCCTCCTGGTCCCCAGGGGGGTGGAGACAGAGTCCCTCCTTTATCGGCACCCCCTTGACAGCCTTTTCTCCCATCCCACCCCCCTTCACAAGTTTAAACCCCACAGTCTGTAATGGCTCTTTGCACTGCACGTGAAGACTTGGGTCCTGTTTTGTGCAGGGTTCAAAGGGCCATGTACAAAACAAGCTAAAGGTAGGGCCCTCTTTAGCACTGGGCCCCAAGTCCTCTGCTAGTCCTGCTTTCCGAACCTGCATGAAGCAAGTTGGGACTTGGGTCCTGTTTTCTGCAGGGCCTTGAGAGTTCTTTAGTAAGCAGCTAGGGCTCAGCTCCTGTGAAGGGCTCTGGACAAAGCAAGTTAGTCAGGTCATGTTTCACGAAGGGCCCTGTGCATCTTATGCTTTGAATAGGAACCGAATGGCCCATTGTGAAGCAAGTTAGGATACACCTTTGAGCCCTGCATGAAGCAAGTTAGGGGTCTGGTCCTGCTTTGTGCGGGGTCCAAAGGGCCTGCATGAAGCAAGGTATGACTCTACTTTTTCAACTACAGTACTAAGGCTTTTAACTTGGTTCGTACAGGCCCCTTTGGTATTGGGGTTTGGATTGTGCTGTGGTATTCAGTTCCATGCAGTTCACAGGGGTGGTACATGTGGGTGGGGGTGGGTTAGGGTTCCAAAAACTCCCTAGCATTGGATTTTCCTACTTTGGGTGAAAACATAGTTGGAAAAACACAATGCTTTTTTCCAGTTCAAAATTGGACAAGAACGAAAACTATAAAAACTAAAAACATAAATAGTACGTAACTCTAAAGGTGGACTGTTGTGTGGTTTGAGCTGACTTAAAAAAATTAAGAACCATTAGTATTTTAATTAGAAAATTTTATGTGGTTACATCTAAAAACTGTTGAGACATACTTAAATGAGCTTAGCAAATGCATAGCAGTGTGTAAGACGATAAAAAAGATAAAACTAGTCAAGAACACGACTACAATAGAAAACCCACATTGTTTTTTTCTTCAGTTTGTGAGTTATCTGGGGAATTGTAAAAACTGTTGCAAAAAATGAAAAGAAGTGCTACACACACAATATGATTAAAGCCACTAAACTTGAAAACCAGTCGAGAATATGACTGGTAAAAACCTAGCATGTGCATTTATTTATTTAATTACTGTTAAAGTCCTAGACAAGCAAAATATTAAAGAGAACCAATCTTGATATTTTTTCAGGCTGAGACGGCTAAGCAGGGAGCTCTCTTACCTGAATGAGAGCTCCTATGGGCAACTAAATAATTTTTTAATGTACCCCTTAAAGAAAGGGAATGAAGCATAATTTGCCCACGAGGGACTCGTGGCATGATCCCCTTCCACTTCATCATAGTCATCTGTGCCATCATGCTCTGACTTTTTATGATGTCAGTATAGGGAGAGTGCGGGTGTGTGCACCATTCACTTGAATGGAGCATCTTTCTGCAAGTTCATTTCCTAATTTTAAATAGAGTGTTGGCACAGTTCGATGTCATGGTTCAGCTAACAAGAGCCATGTTAGTTGAACCCTGGCACCAGTCTGTGCCGAAACCCGATTTAAAATCTGGAAATTAACTTGTAAAAAGATGCCACATTTAAGTGAGTGGAGCCACCCACCCCGCTCTCTCTATAGTGATGTAACACAACATCGGAGCGCGGGGGTGGAGCCGATTATGAGGAAGTGAAAAAATATTTTGCCATAAGCTGCTCCTGGGCAAAGTAAGTTCCCTTCCCTTCCTTTGGGTGGTAAATTAAAAAATTATTCAGTTGCCCATAGGAGCTTGCAGGTAAGGGAGCTCTCTGCTTAGCTTTGTAAGCACCAAGAAAGGCGCTCTTTAAGAAAGTTATGTCTTTGCACAAAGAAAGTTAGGACTGATGTTCTGTGCAATGCAAATTTAAAAAGTCATTGCAAAGAAAAAAAACTACGTCAGTGCATTTGTTAGGGTTATAAAGCCACAAAAGAAGGAAAATGTGGCATTAGGATTTTCTTTCAACCCTAACCACCCCCC
The DNA here is from genome assembly GCA_016271365.2 of Neoceratodus forsteri. NCBI lineage: Eukaryota > Metazoa > Chordata > Ceratodontiformes > Ceratodontidae > Neoceratodus > Neoceratodus forsteri. The sequence continues at coordinate 77,251,526 of JADMNL010000030.1, forward strand.
TTCCCCCCGCCCCAGCCTCTACTCTTGTGATTCAGGGTCAAGCTACAGGTCTGAGGCCCCAGAGAAAGAAAGTTATGACTGATCTTCTGCATCCTGCAGGTCCCTACGTGAAGAAAGTTATGGCTGATCTTGTGCTTCATACAGGGTCCATAGGACCCTCCATGAAGAACATTGCGAGTTATCCAGTGGGTCCTACGTGAAGAAGAAGATGACTTGCGTGGCACTGCTATGGAGCTGTAACTTGAAGCAGCAGGCCTGTTGGACATGACCCTAGACCTGCAGCTTGGCCTTCGGTCATGAGAGTAGATGCCAGGGGAGGGGGCTGGGTGTTCAGGTTGAAAAAACCTTAACACAACATTTCCTATTTTTTTGTAGCTTTGTAACCTTAACATATGAATTAATGTTTTTTTGTAAGGATTATTTATATTGTACTTCCAGTATGTTGAAACAATTTGAGGATAATGCAGGTAAATTAACTTGGAAGGCAGTGATGAGTACAAGCATACTGATTGATTGATTGATGTATTTTATTTTTATCCAGGAACAAATGTTAAGGATGGAATCCCTGTTTTCAACAAGAATGTCCTGTACAGCTTACAGTTAATACAACATTTATGAAGAACAATACAACACAGTTGCACATAAACATTTCAATAAAATCACATGTAGCAATTACATGGTGGTTTAAGATATTTTCTCAAAGCTGACTGGAATTCATGTAAGGATTGTTTTGCCCTTAATTCCATAGGTATTTCATTCCATGACTTTGCTGTGGTGATTTGTAATGTATTATCACCATGTAAACCAGTCTATAAACCACCAGCCCATGCTCAAACCCCATCAGAGTCACTTACTCGCTGTAACCTTAAGGAACTCACTTCATCTCCCTGTACGTCCTCTCAGCTGGAAAACTGGGTAGAAGTGGGACTCGCCTATACCTCTCAATTGCCCCTAATTTTCTGAAACATTCCTGATTTTGCCTCAGAAATTCATTCTGCCTCTCCTAAATTTGACCTGTCATTTTTAAGGATAGGAATTTAAAACCTAAAATACGGTCAACCATTAGTATTATAGTCTAGTTGTCCTTCATAAAATACTTTTTTTTTTTTTCACTGTCACATAATGCAACAGATTTTTGCATTGATATTATTGTTTAAAATATGTCCCTGATTTTGCTGTTTTGTCCCTTATTTTATAAAGCCTTGTCTTCAGTTTCAGAGGTCAGAGTATGAGAGTTATAGACCCACAGAAAATGAGATGTTAAATCTCAGCTAGGCTATGCTGGGTAGATAAACTCAGAGAACATAGAGGAAAAAAAAACTTAAAGCTGGAGCCACAATTCGTGTTGTGCGAAATTGGAATATTTCGCCCAGCGAAATATTCTGCGTAATTAATGCATTACGCAAAATATTTTGCGTAATTAATGCATTACACGAAATATTTCACTGGGTGAAATGCAAAATTTAGCCCGTAGCTGTGAGTGAAATTTTGCCCCCAGGCCGGTGGAATTTTTGCCTGTGGGTGAAATTTTCACTGCCATGGGTGAAATTCTGCCACTTCTGGTGAAATTTCGCCTCCTGCAGGCAAAATTTCTCTACTGGCAGGGGACTGGTGAGCTGGCGAAATTGTGAAATTCTGCCGCATTTTCACGAAACATTTCATGTGGCGAAATTGCCGATTTTGCCGCAGTTGCGCTGGCGAAATTTAATTTTGCTGCATCTCTAGCCACAATGCTCAGTTTTGTTTATGTGGTTTCCATTTATAAGTGAAGCCCATCAGTTATGCTCATTTGTAAAGCTAATTTTGCAACAGTTCTTTCTGTTGCATATTTGTAAAAGAAAAGTTTGTAGTCCTACATTTTAAAACCATTCTGTAGTCTGGAACGGCTTGCATATGGGGGAGTTTTTTTCTCAGTCAGTTTCAAGCACCTTGCTCCCAGGTTAAGTAACTCCCCTCCCCATCAAGGGAGATTAGAGGAGGCTGCTCTAGGATTTCATTTATACATGGGTTTATTTGGCAGGGTTCTGCAGGTTGCATGTCATGGTAGGGACCACAACAAATAACTGTTTTCACAGTAGAGCTAAATATGGTAGATAGGGCACATTCGGGCTAGACTTGCTACTACTGTTAGCTTTCACACTTAAAGGGGTACTATAGTCAGAATTTGCAAAAACATGTTGCACAGAGTGTTTTGACGTGTGTGTGTGTGTGTGTGTGTGTGTGTGTGTGTGTGTGTGTATGTAGTCTTAGTGTGCCCTTTCCTTTTTTGTGCTGTTAGCAGTTTTTTCTAAATTAGCCTGCTAGTTTTATGGTAGTTTTATTGCCCCTGGGGATCTCCATCTTAGCATGGTTTATTTTGCTTCTTTTTCCTGCAGTGCCTCCTGTCCCATGTGACAGTGATATATCCAGGACCACAGATTCAGCAAATACCAGTTTAAATTCGGTTTTACAACAGTAGAGCTGTAACATTAAGTAACTTTCCTTATCCAGTGAGCACTAAATGCTACATTTCTAGGGATGTGGATATGTTGTTCAAGCCAGACTTCTTGGCATGTCCTTTCCCTTTAAGAATCTTGCCAGAAGGTCTAAAAGCTGGCTCCTCTCACCCACCCGGGGTGGTATGACTCTCGGCTCCGCCCCTTGATGCCAGATCTTCCTTTCCGCTGGAAGATTCAGGTTCCCTCCTTACCGCTTCTGCGTTGAGTAGGCCCTGGCGCGTAAATCTTAGGATTATTTACCTAAGCTCAAACTCAGTAGAGTTTTTCTGCATCATTTCACGATCGCGACTGCGATGGAGGACAAGTCCTCGCCCGGGTTCCGCGGTGCCCCTGTGGGTAGAAGACATCTTGCACCGACCCGCATGCCACGTGTGTCTACTGCCTGGGCCACAATCATGATACCCAGGCCTATGACATTTGTCGCTCGTTCCAGCCGAATGTGTTGGACGACTGCCTTGCATGTCTACAGCTCGGACGACTGAACCCGGACGACAGAACCCGCCGGTCAAATCGAAAGAGGCCCATTGGGTGATCTCTACAGCTGCGGGGTCTGCTGAGCAACTTGAGGAGGAGGAGGAGGAGGAGGAAGCTCGGGCTACCCATCAGTCTTCTTCAGCATCGGTCTTCGTGCCGCTCAGACTGGGCTCTACCTTTACAGGCTCCTTCAAGGAATTATGCCAGTCTCTCCCTACTAAGGGGGAGGCCCTGCCGGCTTCGTACAGCTCCAGTTCCCGTTAAAAGGAACCCAAGGAGTCGAGAGATGAGTCTCGTTGACAACGTTCTTAGGATCATGAGAGATCTCGATCTCTGGTTTCTCCTGTTTTGACTTCGGTCGAAATTGCGGCCTCGGCCAGTGGCTTCGCTGTGCCCCCGTCAGGCCAGCCGGCTAAAATGCGGGGCAGCAACCCGGTTGAAATTATCATCGACCCTGTCGACCCATTGTTGCTGGATGAGGCCGACAATTCCTTGTTCAGGACTCCGGTCCTGACTGGACCTACTGAGGAGGAAACCCGGTTTGCTGGGAAGCTCTCTGCGGTCCCTGACCCTGGCCTGGAGGAGCTGCGGGTTTCCTCAGCTCCCTCTGAGCACCCCCATTAGTCTCCCCGATGGTCGAGGTTTTGGTCTTCTTCGATCAGCAGGACGAGGAGAACTCACAGATGCCATTCTGGGCATTCTACAAAGCAGCGCTGCTGCTATTTGTCCTCGTCCTCCTCGGAAGAGGAGAGGCTTCGATGCAAGCTGCGTCAATGCTACGAAGATCTCATGTGGCAGCAGTTGGTGTTGGCCGGTCCGGATCCGTCCGACACCGTCCCTTCACCTGCCTGGCTCAGCCAAAACCATAATCTCCGCCGATTTGTGGTGGAGCCACCACCTAAACAGCCTCCCTCCGGGACTCCTGTTAAGGAGTTTTGGCCCGCTAAGGGCTTTCCGCATAGGCTGTCTGTCATCCTTACTCCCAACTGTCCGCGGCGGGTTAAAAGTGACTCAGGTGGTTGGCCGATCTACCCAGACTCTTTGGAGTCCAAGGACTCCTCCTTGCATGCTCGTCAGTTTGACAAGGGTTCGATGGGGAGTCTTGACGGAGGAAGATCCCACATCCTTCATGGGCATTTTCCGTCTCATCTCCGAATCCACGGGGATGAAACTGGAGCTTGTCCAGAAACAGGATCACTATCCCCTAACAGATATTCTGACAAAAGGGGATTCTCCAACAGAGGCCTTCCCAATAGCCAAAGTCCTCACTGGCCCAGCTCTTGAAATTTGGCAGCACCCTGCCTCCTTTCTTGCGCCATCTGCCCGGATGGCCTGCAAGTATGCGGTTCCCATCGGCATCCTATTGGGTTCACAGAGCAGCCCTCAGCTGAGGGATTGATGACTGAATCTGTGTTTCAGCACTTGGGAAACTCAGGAGACACTGATAGACCTCCGGACAATGAGTCCAAAAAACTGGACCATTCTGCCCGAAAACTCTATGCTGCCTCTTTGCTCGGTCTCCATTAGGTGAGCTCGGCTGTCATCATGGCACACTTCTCCCATGCCCTCCTGGGCTCTCTAGATGAGGTGCTTCCTCATCTCCCTGCGGACCTTCAGACTGCGGTCAAGCAGGTTCGGGATCAGGGTCGGACTGTTGCAAAGCAGCAACTCCAGACGGCTCTGGACATTGGGGATTCCTGTGCCTGTTCGGTGGTTGCCGCGGTCGCCATGCGCCACAGGGCCTGGCTGAGGATCCCGACCTTTACGATGGACACTCAGCACAAACTGGCAGATGTTCCCTTCCTGTGCACCGACTTGTTTGGTCCAGGAGTCGACGGTCACCTCCAACGAATCGAGAAGTCCAGTGCCACCTTGGATTCCATTGCCTCCGCCCAGAAGGAATCTCAGGGTTTCAAAAAGCAGAAGCATAAGCCCTTTCGGCCTTCTGCTCCTGTGGCCAAGCAGCCCCAGTACCAACCGGAGCAGCAGCAGGCTCAGTCTTGGCACCCTCAGCCCAAGTCAGCGGCTTTGGTGGTCCTCAAGCTCAGAGGGAAGGGTCCTGGCAGTCCTGGGGAGGGATCCTCCTCCTCCTCCAAGCCTGCTCGGTGTCAGGATGGGGATGACTACCCCCATGCCCGTCACACCTACTTTGGGTCCTCCCATGGGTGGCTGGCTCCGCCACTTCTTTTCCACCTGGTCCACTGTCACAACAGACAGGTGGGTATTGGAAGTGGTTGGCCAGGGTCTGCCTCTGGAATTCAGGCAGTACCCACCAAGCCGAGCCCGTGCCCCACAGGAGGAGAAGATATCCATGAACACTCGATCAGCTCTCCAAGGCGACATCATCCAACTCCTCCGCAAGGAGGTAGTGGCCAGAGTTGCAGATCCCCTGCCAACCCAGGGTTCGTTTCCAGGTACTTCCTGGTCCTGAAACAGATGGCGGGCTGGTGCCCCATTCTAGATCTGCATGACCTGAACAAGTTTCTCAGGTCTTGCACTTTCAGGATGGTAACTCTGTCTCAGATCTTGCCATCTCTTGAGCAGAACATGTGGTTTTGCTCTCTGGATCTGCAGGGCGTGTTCTTTCACATCCCAATCCATCCGTCACACCGAAGTTTCCTCCACTTCCAAGCAGAGGGAACCCTCTATGAGTTTCAAGCCATGCCATTTGGACTGTCATTGGCCCCCAGGGTCTTCACCAAATGCATTGCAGTGGTGGTGGCCCATCTTTGGCATTGAGGGGTCAGGGTATACTCCTGTCTGGATGATTGGCTCATAGCGGGTCCCTCCAGACAGGAGGTGGAGAGGTCCAGGGATTTGGCCCTCCAGACCTGCATCGACCTAGGCCTAGTCAATGAGGTTAAGTCGGAACTTGTGCCTTTGCAGGTGATCTGCAGGGCTGCTACCTGGAAGTCAGCAAACACCTTCATTTCCCTTTACCACATTGACCTAGAGTCACGCCGTGATCTGGTTTTGGGGCCTCAGTTCTCCAATCTCTTTTTCCCAAGTAGGGGGTGTGCGCCTTGCCTCCCTCTTCCCAGAGAACTGCTGGGAGTCTGCCAGGCAGTATGGATAGAACAACATATCCACATCCCTAGAAATGCAGGTTACTCACCTGTAACAGGAGTTCTAGGAGTGGTATATGTTCATCCACCTGACCCACCCGACCTCCCCGGCTTCAGCGCACAACCTCTGCTTCCAGTGGGCAAGATCTGGCGTCAGGGGGCAGAGCCGAGGGTTATACCACTGGGTGGGTGGGAGGAGCCAGCTTTTAGACCTTCCAGCAAGATTCTTAAAGGGAAAGGACATGCCAAGAGGTGTGGATGAACAACATATACCACTTCTAGAACTACTGTTACAGATGAGTAACCTGTGTTTACTTGAGAGCTAATTGAGTTGGTTAATCTGTAAGAAAACAGCTATAGTCTTTACACACACATAGAAAATAAAAATATTGAATTACTTGGTAGAGGCCAGAACATCAGGCTCCTAACATAGAACATAGAAACATAGAATTTGACGGCAGATAAGGACCGCTTGGCCCACCCAGTCTGCCCATTTCCCTACCTACTGGATAAGCTGCAGATCCTAGTTAACCAGCAGCCTACTTCTTCCTACCCCCATCCCCCAGAACTGCCTTATGACTATCCCATGCATGCTTGAATTCCACCACTGATTTTGACTCCACAACCTCCTTCGGAAGGCGCTCCATGCATCCACAACCCTCTGTGTAAAAATACTTCTTAAATTAGCCCTGAGCCGCCCTATTTTCAAATTGTGCCCTCTTGTTCTTGCACACCTCTTTTTTTGAAAGATGCTACCCTCTTGGACTTTGTTGATTCCCTTGAGGTACTTGAACGTTTCTATCATGTCCCCCCTCTCCCTTCTTTCCTCGAGGCTATACATATTAAGCTCCTTAAGTCTCTCTTCATATGTCTTCCGGTGCAGACCCTGCACCATTTTAGTTGCCCTCCTCTGGACAGCTTCCATCCTGTCTATGTCTTTGCGGAGATTGGGTCTCCAGAACTGCACACACTACTCCAGATGGGGTCTCACCAGCTGTCTGTACAGAGGGATAATAACTTCCTGTTTTCTACTGGTGATGCCTCCCTATGCATCCCAGTATCCCCCAGCCCTCCTTGCTGCCCTCTCACATTGCTTGCCCGTCTTTAGGTCATCTGATATGACTACCCCCAGGTCCCTTTCCATTTTTGTTGTTGTTAGTATCTCACCCCCCATTGTGTACTCTTCCCCTGGGTTTTTGTTTCCCAGGTGCATTACCTTGCACTTCTTAGCATTGAATCTAAGCTGCCATACATTTGACCATTCCTCTAACCTTGCCAAGTCCTTTCTCATCCTTTCCACCCCACCCTGTGCATCAACTCTGTTGCAGATCTTAGTGTCATCTGCAAAGAGACATACTTTTCCTTCCAGTCCTTCTGCAATGTCGCTTATAAAGACATTGAAGAGGACCGATCCTAATACTGAACCCTGCGGTACCCCACTAGTAACCCTCCTTTCTTCTGAGTGGACTCCATTTACTATTACTCTGTGTCCTATTCTCCAGCCAATTCTTTACCCAGGCTGTCATCTTGGGACCCACTCCCAGGCTGGCTAACTTGCATATTAATCTTTTGTGTGGGACTGTGTCAAATGCCTTGCTAAAGTCTAGGTAGGCCATGTCCACAGCCCCTCCCTGATCTACTACTTTGGTCACCCAGTCAAAGAAATCTATCAGATTGGTCTGGCATGACCTTCCCGCTGTGAATCCATGCTGCCTAGGGTCCTGTGCCCCTCTGGCCTCTAGATACTCGACAATTCTTTCCTTCAGAAGTGATTCCATCATTTTCCTATCACTGAGGTTAAACTAACAGGTCTATAGTTTCCTGCTTCTGCCTTGCTCCCACTTTTGTGAAGGGAATCACATCTGCCCTCCTCCAGTCCTCGGGTACCACCCCATCCTCCCATGATTTGTTAAAAGGGTAGTCAGTGGTGTCACTAGTTCTACCCTTAGTTCTTTAGAATTCTGGGATGAATCCCATCAGGCCCCATTGCTTTGTCCACCTTCAGTTTTAAGAGTTCTTTCAGAACCCTTTGTTCTGTAAATGGGCGGTATCAACTTCTGTATCCAGAGTGTTACTACTGTTTGTTTTATGTACCTCCCCTCTTCCTTTGTAAATACTGAGCAAAATATTTGTTTAGTATCTCTGCCTTTTCACAGTCTCCCTCTGCCCACCCTCCCTCCCCTTTATTAAGCCTCTCACTATCCCTCCTTGGTCTTCCTTCGCTCCTCGGATGTACCTATAAAGGTTTTATCCCCTTCTTAACTGAGTTGGCTATCTTTTCCTCGGTTTGGGCCTTTGCTGTTCTGACTGCCTCCCAGCCTCCTTTTGCTTTAACTGATACAGTTCTCTGTCCTGCTCCTTCTGCATTCCTTGTACTTCCTGAATGCTTTCTTTTTCTCTTGAACCTTCACTGCCTTCCTTTGAGAACCATAGTGGTTTCTTACATCGTCTTGTTTTGTTTATTTGTCTTCACAAAGGCTCTGTTACTCTGTGATGGCAGTTTTATTATTCCCATTGTTCTTCCACCCTCCTTCCTGCCCATTTGCTAGTGCATTCCTTAGGCACTCACCATTTTGGCAAAGTCAGCCCTCCTAAAGTCCAGTACTTTTGTCTTTGTATGGTTTGACTCTATTGCTGTGTTATTGTGAACTATACTGTTCGATGGTCGCTAGTTCCCAGATGGCTACCCACTTCTACATCTGTAATCCTCTCACCATCTCCATTTGAGAGAATCAAGTCTAATATTGCTCCTCTCGAGTGGGCTCCAGTACTAGTTGTCTAAGGCATGCCCCTGTAGGGCATCTAGAATAACTGCACTCTTGGAAGTGGCAGCTGCAACTGCACTCCAGTTAACATCTGGCATATTCAGATCACCCATCAGCAATATCTCCCCTTTTTCTGCCATTCTAAGTATACTTTCTATCATTTCCCTGTCCATTTCCTCCCCCTGAGAAGGGGGTCTGTATACAACCCCTGTGCGTATTGTGGTGCCATTGCCTGTCTCCAAATTTACCCACAGTGCTTCTTCTCCTCCCTGTGTACCTTGTTCTGTTGCTTTTATTCCTTCCCTTATGTAAAGAACTACTCCTCCTCCTCTTTTACCCTCCCTGTCCCTCCTGTACACAGTGTATCCTGGTATGTTTATGTCCCAGTCATGGTTTTGTGTGTACCATGTTTCTGTGACTGCCACGATATCCAGATGTTCTTCCTCCATCAAGGCCACTAATTCAGGAAGCTTGTTACCCAGACTACGGGCATTAGTACTCATTGCTCTCCATTTTTGATGGCTTTACCTTCCAGTGCAGCATCCCCCACTGACCGCTTTTACCTCTGTCTTTTCTCATTTAGTACCCTGTTTTGTAGGGAGAGGCTGGGATTTTCCTGCTGCTTGTCAGTGCTCCCTTGACTAGTTTAAAATCTTGTCAATGAAGCATTTAAACCGATTGCTCAAAAGACTTGTTCCCTTCCTGGACAGATGCAGACCATCCTGCCAGTATAGGCTGGTGTCCCTCCAGGTGGAACCCCAGTCCCCAATGAAGCCAAACCCCTGTGCTCCACACCATTTTTTCAACCATTCATTAAACTGCTTGGTGCCAATTACCCTCGCCTCCCCCATGCTTTTGACAGGCAGCACCTCTGAGAAGGAAACTGTGTGTGCTACTCCTACCTCTAGTACTCACTGAATCATTGTTTCCGGATACATCACTATCACATGGGACAGGAGGCAGTCTAGGTAAAAGAAGAGCAACAACCATGCTAAGATGAAGATCCCCATGGGCCATAAAGCTACCATATAACTGGCAGGGCTAGTTTAACTCAATAGCAGACAAAGGGACAGACACACCAGAACACACACGTCATAGCACTCTGCACAACATGTTTTTGCAGATTTTGACTGAAGTACTCCTTTAAAGAAAATCAGGAAATTACTTCACTTGACTCCTAAATGAACAGATACCATTTTCACCTGGTAGAAACCACCATTAAAGAAACTAACTTGGTCATTGTGGAATCCCCGAGAACTACAAAGCCTTATCTGGGCATAGGTCATATGCTGCTGATATTTCCATTTTAATTGCCTGTTTAGGAAGGGAAGGATCATATTTTGGCTTTATGGGCCATTGCCACGCATTGCTCTACTTCTTGGTACCTTCTGCTACAGCGATCGGCCCCCTAATCTGCCACTGCACTAGCACATTTTGTGAAGTCACTATATGGAGAGCGCAGGGGCGCATGCCATAGACATGAATGGGGCCATTTATGAAAGTTCATTTTTTCATAGTTTAGATGACCATTCGGAACAAATCATGGCCCTTGTTAGTGCCAAATGACCATTTAAACTAAACTATGATAAATTAACTTTAAAAAATGGCCCCATTCATGTCTATGGAGTGCACCCCCACGCTCTCCATGCAGTGACATCAGAAAACATGCTAGCGTGGGGGTTGGATCGCTGTGGCAGAATGTACCAGGAAGTGGAAGGGATTGGCGTGGCTTGGCTTCATGGAGCCAAAATAACAATCCCTTCTCTTCCTAAGTAGGGGCAATTAAAAAAGGAAATATTGGCAACATATGACTTGTGGCCAGGTAAGGCTTCTTTATGGTTCTTTTGGGGGGGGGGGCACCAGGATAGTTGCTCTTTAATAGTTCTTACTGCATGGTACTTGATTATGGGAGGGGGCACGGGGGCACAGGTAAGTCTGACCCACATTAGATTTCTCAGTGAAAAATCCTCATGAGGTAGTACGTAGCTTATGCAGTTTGTTATTATCTGATGTGGCACAGATTCGCACTCGGTGCCTAACTGACCTTCTGTGTGAAACCAATTCTGTAGTGAATATGACTTGAAGGTGCAGTTACTAACACCTGTGTGAAAATGGTTTGTGTGGATCAAATCTGAGCTACATTAAATGAATGCTGGTTCGTATCAGCCTCATAGTAGCTACCTAATTGACCTGCCACGTGGAACCCATAGTGTTGCAGGAGCAACTTCAAAGCGCATTTACTGCACATTTTAGATCCTGTGTATAAATGGTATTGATCCTCTCTTGGAGGTGGATTCCCTACTGAATTATATAGATGTCTTTATTTTTATAGCACTTTTTCCTGGGCTCTAATCACTGTACAAACTAACAGAATCATAAACAAGTACACATAGCATGCACTTTTAAGTGACAATATAACATTTTTTTTCTCTCCTGCCCGTAACTATGGGACTTCCTTCTATCTACTGTACTACTGAATTAGTGTATGTGAAAGCAGCTTATGTTTATTTGTGCACATTTGTCTCCAGCCTTCACAAGTATATACTCTGCGGTGAATTCAGCAGTTGGAGTGAAAGCAAAGGTGTTTGTACAATGGCTACTGTTGTAGTCCTGTATCAGTTCCCAGTATGAACACAACAAGCAAATGCACATTACTTGAGCTCCTGCTGCCACCAGTGACACTCATTTCATATGATCAGTGTTGATGTATTTTATATGTCTTTTGATGTAACTGCATGTGGATCCATACTGTTGCCTAAATGTTTCCCTTCCTGTGATGTGTTCTGTTTTTTGAAATGACATACTTCATCTCAAGTGCTCATGTACTGTTGTGTATCTGACTGAATGTACTACCTATTACGTACTTCCCCTTCCAGATACATTGCTATGTTCATGTTTTTCCCTCCATTGTATGTTGTAACTCAGTGTGTTTCTACTGTGTGTAAATTTGGTTGTAGTCTACCATGTCACACTTGAAAATAGGCATCTAATTGCCAAGTGTGCTTACCTGGTTAACAAAAACTAAATAAACAAACTGTCGTGAAGCACATATTAAATTAACTAGAGATGGGCGAAAGTTATTATTTCTGTCTTAGTGGAACTTCCATGAAATTTCACAACTTTTGCCCACATTCCGAACTTCCACCTGTATGGACTGGAACTCTTCCGAATGTGTTTGAGCGAGTGCCCATACCTGAGCCGCGTGTTCAAAAAGAAATATTATATTCCCTGGTGGCTAGCAGTCCCCCCCACCCAATCACCCACCCCATATGTTTAAAAAAAAAAAAAATCCTGGTTGCCAGCAGTCCACCCCCCAACCAATCACCCGCTCCATATGTTAAAAAAAATAAAAATCCCTGGTGGCTAGTGGTCCCTCCCACACCCGATCACCCACCTGATGAGGATGTCTGTCCAGTGTAACTCCACCCATCCTGATCCCCCCATATGGTCAAAAAATAAACATTTCCTGGTGGTCTACTGCCTCCCCAATTCCCAGTCCGTGAGGTCAAATAACATCCCTGGTGGTCTAGTGCATCCCCGCCCCCATTCCGCAGGCAGTGTCCCACCACCCTGCTCCCCCATCTTGAACCTGGAGTGGGCAACCAGCACAGGCCTTCTCTCTCTACCACGCCAACCACCCACTGAGCTATCCGTGAAATCTTCCACCATGACCGCTGCCCACTGAGCTGTCGTAGAATGAGCGTGTGCTTACAAGGAGGGCTATGTGGTTGCCCGCTCGGGTTCAGGGATGGGGAGAGAGCGGTGGTGGGACACGGCCTGGCGGGGTGCACTAGACCACCAGGAATAATTATCTGAATTCATGGACTGGGGGTTGGGGATAGGGAAGGGGGTTCACTAAACCACGTTCTGCCAGCAGAAGTTTTTTTCACACACCTCTAGTTGCCACTTTTGGGAGTTAAGGTATTGTGTGTGAAAACAGTGAAAAATAATCCTTCATCCTGTGTGCTGGTTGTTGCACCCAAGCCTGATTAAAGTACTGTTATGCAGTGAAGTATACCAGTTAGAAAGTCAAGATAAAAATTAAATTGACCTAAAGCATTGACGGTGTCCATGTGGCATTTTTTTCTCCATTTTGTTTTTATTGGCATTTTATCTCACCCTGGCTCCACATCATGGGGTTGGGCCCAGGCCTTCCCTGAAGCCCCTGTCACTTACCTCCTGAGGATTACAACTCCACAAACTTACCTCCTCAGGGAGGTGTCCAGCTTAGCTGAATTCAGTCTTCTGTCACCTGCAGGCCATGGATTACTCATGGTGGGTTTTTCCAACATACTGTTCCCCCTCGGGATGTCAGCATGCTTGAAGGCCCATTCGGAGGCACGGAGGCCCCAGCTGACATTTCTCCTCCCACACTTGCTACTGGCTGCACTACCACCTGTGGTCACCCAGGTGGCAGTATAGCAGCACCAGTGAGATCCCTTCCTTGCCTGGCTGGCCCTCAGTGGACAGAACTTGTTCCCAAATTCGGGTCACTGGTGTCTGGAGAAGTAACGCTATCACTGCAGTGACTGGTTGGTCAGGTTTTCTCCAGCATCCATGTATGTCTTTAGGCTTGGTTATCTGACCCACATGTGACCATGCTTTGCCTATTCAAGAAACAGGATTTTATCATGCCCATTTTACAGTTCAGTAGTAACACAGAACAGGGTGTGTGGGGATTCTCTCATCACTGCATGCCCTGGGGAGTTGTGAGACATGAGGTGTAGCACTGTCTTTACTGTGTCCATATGTGGAATATGCTGTGATAATTCACTAGGGACCAGATTTTAAAACATTTAGTGCCACGCTAACAGGAGTAGTGCCATGCTAAGTGTGAACAGCATGTCCGACAGTCTGTTGTTGCTGCCGCTGCCATATTTAAAAAAATACTAGTGCTAACATATACTGTACATTTTAATGCAGATAAATGCATAGAGTGTGCAGTGATCTGTTTGGTGGTTCCTGGATGTGCTAACAGACTGACAGCACAGGGCTAGTTAACACTTCCAGGAAAATGTTTAAACAATATGGTAAGCTGGCCCACTGGCACAGCTGCAAGACGACCACTTGTGACGCCGACATTCCCTGTTTGAGAACAGACCCGAGACTTGGAGGGCCGGCTAGGCAGAGAAGGATAGAGTGCCCGAGGGGCGGCTTTCCTTCGGGAGGGGGGAGGGAGATGAGTGTCTGACCTGCTGGCACCTGGTTGCATGGGAGGTGGGACAGACAGTGGCATCATTGCATACCCCGCCTCCCAGGGGATCATTGCATTAGAAAAACTAGCAGTCCCCCAGGTATGACGCCTTGCTCTGTTGCTGCTCCCACCGCCACCAGTGTCCGCCTGGGGTGGGGGTCCTGCCATGAGGGCCCCACCTGGGAGATAAGCAGGCCAGTTATCGTTGACTGTTGGGGAGGCTGCCTGGCTGCCCACCCAGGAGGGTAAGCCTGGGCATGATGGGTTGGCATGCGGGGCTGGGGCTGAGCTCCACTGGGGGAATTGGGGGGCTGGACCGAAAACAAAACATTGGCCACTCTTCCCTACTTCCCCTCTCCATAGCCCCTCCTGCCCATACCAAACCACCTGCCCTCCCTTTTTCCTTCTGTCAGATTACTCCGGCTGAAGTATACAATACCCTGCTTGCCCTTCATCCATCCAAGGGCAAATGCCCCTAAGGGTTGGACTCCAAAATGCTCTACCTGTCTGCCCCTGCCATTGCCTCACCCCTGGCAACACTTTTCAACCTCTCCTTTTTCCTCGCCTCTATTCCATCCTTCTGGAAACATGCCACAGTCATCCCCCTTCCAAAAGGCGGTGACGCCTCTGTTCCTGGAAACTACCGCCCAATCTCCCTTCTTTCTGTTCTTGCAAAACTCCAGGAACACTTGGTCCTCTCACAACTCTCCGCCTACCTTGACTCCTTCTCTTCCTTCTCACCTTACCAGTCTGGCTATAGGAAGTCCCACTACACCACCACTTCTCTCGTAAGGCTCTCCGATTCCATTCTTACTGATATGGATAAAGGCCACATCACCTCAGCAATATCTGTAGACCTGGCAAAGATGATCAACACAGTTTCACATCCACTACTCCTGTCCAAGCTCTCCTTTGCAGGGCTCTCCAGCGAGGCCACCAGCTGGTTCCACTTCTACCTGGTTGGCAGGTCCCAATCTGTAAGGATCGGTAACTCCACCTCTACCTCCCTCCCAGTTAGCACTGGTGTCCCCAAGGCTCGGTCCTTGGCCCACTGTTGTTCTCCATGTTCCTAAATGACCTGCCCACTGCCTGCCCTCTCACCTCCATACACATGTATGCGGACGATACGGTTCTGTATACATCTCGCTCTTCACCAACTGATGTGGAAGCAGATCCACAGGACTTCAATGTTGTTCAGCTCTGGATTCCGCACTAATCAGCCTTTTTCTCAACACCAAGAAAACTGTCTCTATGACCTTCAGCACAAGGCAGAGACTTTCTCAGCTCCCCTCCACCCCCACCTTCCTCACCCTGGACGGGACTCCTCTGGAGGCTTGCACCTCCTTTAGTTACCTTGGTGTCTCGCTTGATCAGCACCTCGACTTTTCTGCACATATCAGTGCCATTTGCAGAAAGGTTCACCCCAAATTGGGTGTCCTATACCGCGACCGTGGATGCATCCTGCTACCGGCTTGTCATGCAATTGTAAAGAAAATGATTCTCCCTAATTTTGACTCTGGTGATGTAGTGTGCAGTGCCGCACCAAAGTCCTCCCTAGCCAGGCTGGACCCCCTCTTCCACTCATTCTGCCATTTCGCCCTTGATTATTCCACCACCCATCACGGCGTCCTCTATTGGACCCTAGGCCTCCCCTCGCTTCATGATCAGAGACAAGCACACAGTGTTAGGCTAACAGCTAAGTTCTGGACCCAGTCCCTGCCCCCCTACTTCACCTCGGTACTAACAGCTGCTTCCCCCTCTGTTTATCCACTCAGATACTTCAATTCCCGCCTCTTGTCTGTTCCATGCATGTCTACCGTGGCAGACCAGGCAGCCTTTACCTATCGCATGCCTAAACTATGGAACTCCCTCCTCACGGAAGTCCGCCTGGTCTCTCCCTCTCCGCACCTCAACTCCCTCCTCTTAGCGCATTTCTCCTCTGCCTGAAGCTGTGCTTAACATGAGACTTTACGCACAGTAGCCTAGTTGCTCCTTGTGGTAGCAATATATGTGAAGTAGCATACCTGTAAATATCGTTGAGCCCAGCAAAACTACCTCCCGTTGTAATTGTAGTCCCTTCCATAATCAAATGCATGAGTGTCCATTCTACCATGTAATCTATGCATAAATTATCCACTGCTTTACTGCTATGTTCATGTTCTAATTTAGCCACGTGAGTTGGCATCTCTAATACTGTATTGATGTATTTCTCCATTACCCCTACCCCCAGGATGCACCTGGAATCGAGCAGTACTCTGCTCAGTATGCCTTCCTGGTAAAACTTTTAAATTAAATAAATAAAAAACAATATGGTAAAAATAACACATTGCTAAAATAATGGAACTCTGGCTGACCCTGACAAGACAGTGTAAAAAAAAAAAAAAATAATCTAATTTAGTCCCAGTAGTAAATGTAAAGAAATAAATTATGCTTCCTGGTGCCAGTGGTACACAGTTCCACTCCACATACATCTGGTAGTCCAGTGACCCTCGCCTGCTTTGGCCCCTGGATCACAGACAACAGACTGTGCATAATGTATTGTTTTGTACATCTACTACTGGAACTGGGGGAGGGAAGGTTTGATGGGATCACTGGCACCAGGGATATGCATGGTCCAAATGCCACCAGAGGAACTCTGTGCTGTGTGACCTTGAGCAAGTCCTTTGACTTCTCTGTGCACTAGTCCACTGAATTGGGTTGCAGCAGAACACCGCTGAAAAACTGCAAGGTACAGTTCAGCTGTGCTGTCCTAACCTGGATAAACAAACAACAAAAAATGGGCCATGTGGGACTCTGTCACACCAGAGTGCTCAGCCTTCTCGCATTCCAGGGAACAAAGGATTGCTCCTCACATTGTAATGAGGGCATAATGGGACACAAATGGCCGGTAAGGGCATTGGCTGTGAGAACAGGTAATTTGCACAGGGACTTTCAACAAGTTAGTGCAAAAGCACTAAGGTTTGGCATACCCAAACTGAGTTGGCTCCTTCAAGCATGCATGGGATAGGCATAAGGGAGTCTTAGTTGGGGAAGGGAGCAGGGGTAGTTGGAGTTCAGGTAGGGACTGTGATTAAAGTTTAGGGAAGGTGGGGAAAAAGGAGCAGACTGGGTGAACCAAGTGTTCTTATCTGTTGACAAATTCTGTGTTTCTTCGCAGCTTGTATGTTTGATATCCACATATCTGTGGCTAGCAAGTTCTAGTTTTTATTACATAGAAACATAGAATCTGATGGCAGATAAGGACTGCTTGGCCCACCTAGTCTGCCCATTTTCCTACCTGATGGATAAGCTGCAGATTCTAGTTAATCAACAGCCTACTTCCTCCTATCCCCCACTAAAATTGCCTTATGCCTGTCCCATGCATTCTTGAATTCTCTCACTGTTCCTGACTCCACAACCTCCTCAGGAAGGCTGTTCTATGCATCCACAACCTTCTCTGTGAAAAAATACTTTCTAACATTACCTCTGAGACGTCCCCCCTCTATCTTCAAATTGTGCCCCCTTGTTCTTGCACATCTCTTCTTCTGAAAGATACTACCCTCTTGTACTTTGTTAATTCCCTTGAGATACTTGAAAGTTTCGATCATGTCCCCCCTCTCCCTCCTTTCCTCAAGGGTATGCATATTAAGCTGCTTTAGTTTCTCCTTGTATGTCTTCTGATGCAGACCCTGCACCATTTTGGTTGCCCTCCTCTGAACAGCCTCCACTCTGTCTATGTCTTTGTGGAGATGGGGTCTCCAGAATTGCACACAGTACTCCAGATGGGGTCTCGCTAACTATCTGTACAGTATTTAAAGGAAAACTGTCCTAATCCTAACCCTCCCACCCCCGACAGCTGTTGCCCCCGATTAAGCTTTTCCCGTGGTAAAAAACATTTTTTTTAGGGTTTACTCACTTTATTTTTATTTTGTAAAGTCCCTGATTGTCAAACACGGTGGATGCTGTGTAGTTCCATTTCAGGTACTGGTGTGGCACTACACGCGTTCGTCCATGTACCTTTCCTCCACCCTCCAGATCACCCCTATTATGTGATCTCCCTGCCCTTCTACTTATGAGCTGTTACTCATTCAGCTTACCCTCCCTTACTCCCTCCCTCCCTATTTTTATCGCTGGCATCTACAGTTGCCCAGGCTCCACCCCCTCGAATATTACTGAAATCCTTTACTCCATCTGGTCTCGAACCTCCACCAAAGAAACCATTATACTAGGTGATTTCAACCTGGCTGTCCACCAGCCACTGCAAAACCCGCTGTGATATCACCTCCTTGAACTTCACCCAACTAATAAACAAACCAACTCGACTAAATCCTAAAACCCTCCCTCACTTCCAGCCCTCACCCAGTCATCAAGGCCGGCTTCCTACCAGATGCTGTAAGTGACCGTCATCTTACATTCTGTGTAAGTAAGCTTCATCAACCTAAAACTCTCCCAAAATCCCGTTTATATGCTCTTTCAAATCTCTTGACCTCACTTCCCTGCACTGTGACCTGAGCTGCAGCGACTGGTCTCCTATCTCCTCAGCTTCCTCCATTGACTGTGCTCTAAATTACTTCAAAACTAAATTCCTTGAGATATGGAACAAACATGCTCCCCAACACCGGACAAGAGTAAGGGGAACCCACCTCCCCTGGATCACAGCCAAACTCATAGCCTCCTTACGAGTACGCAGTAAAATCTGGTCTGATTATAAACACAGCCCATCCCCCACTGCCTTCCAGAGGTATCACTACCTCCGAAACTCTTGCACCAGAACTGTAAAGCTTGCCAAGGCTGACCATTTCACATCCACCTTCAATGCCAACATAGATTGTCAGTCAAAATTTTGGAAGGTAGTCCCCAATCTCTTCTCCCCTCCTACTCAACACCCTTTACTTGTGCTCAAAGTGGGGGATACACCTCAGAACTCCTTCTTTACCACCTACACTTCCTCCATCCTCTCCTCTCTCCCCCCCTTCCCCCGACTTATCCCCTTGCTGGTCCTCACAGCAGCCCCCTCCTTCTACCCCTCCTTTCTCCTTCTCTCCTGTGTCCTCCCCCCAAATTCTCCACGCCCTTCCTACCCTCAGCCCTTCCAAGGGTAAGAGCCTAGATTACCTGGATAGCAAGCTACTCTATCTTTCTGCCCCTACAATCTCTTCCCCTGAGGCTGCCCTCCTTAACCTTTCCTTCTCTTGCTCCCCTGCCCCTACTTACTGGAAAACAGTCACTGTTATTCCTCTTCAAAAAGGCAGAGACCCATCTGCTATTAGCAGCTACTGCCCCATTTCCCTCCTCCCTGTTTTATCCAAAATACATGAATGTATTGTCTTATCCCAGCTCTCTCCCTACTTGGACTTCTCTTCCATCTTCACCCCTTACCAGTCTGGCTTCTGGAAGAATCGCTCCACAACTACTTCCCTCCTCAGGCTCACTGACTCCATTCACATGGGTATGGACCGTGGCCTCCTCAGCTTCGCCATCTTTATCAATCTAGCCAAGGCATTCAGCACTGTCTCCCACTCACTACTACTGTTCAGACTCCAGGCTGCCGGCCTCTCTGATATAGCCATCAGCTAAGTTCCACTCCTACCTCCTGGGAAGATCCCAGTCGGTCACGATTGGTGACTCCCCCCCTCTCCTGCCTATAATGACTGAGGTCCTGCAAGGTTCTATGCTAGGTCCTATACTACTTTCCGTCTTCCTCAGTAATCTCCCCTCTGTCTGCTTGTCCGCATCTGTCCACATGAATGCGGATGACATGGTTCTTTTCACCTCAGCCCCCTCCACTGATGAAGTGGTGTGCCAACTCCAGCTTGACTTCAGTCAAGTTTAGCTCTGGCTATGCTCCAACCAGCTTTTCCTCAATGCCAAGAAGACTGTCTCTATGTCCTTTGGCACACGGCAGCAGAGACTCTCTAGGCCCCCCTCCCTTCCCATCTTTCTCTCCCTGGACGGCTCCTCTCTGGAGGATGTTACCACCTCTAGGTATCTAGGTATCTGGCTTGACCAACACCTAAATTTCTCTGGCCGTGTGGATGCTATTGTCAAAAAACTGCACCTCAAGCTCGGTGCCCTTACAGAAACCGTGACTGCATTCCACTGCCAGCCCACCATGCTATCATTCAGAGAATGATCCTCCCAATCTTTGACTACGGTGACGTAGTCTACAGTGCTGCCCTGGGTAATGCTCTTGCCAGAGTGGATACTCTCTCTTCCACCCTTTTTGCCACTACGCTCTTGACTGTCCTCCTAGCACAGCTCTATGTATCAGTCTCTCTCCTTTCCTTCTCGTGAAGACAGGTGCCATGCCCTCCGTGCCAATTTTGTGAGCAAATTCTGGTTCAGCTCTCTCCCCTCCTATCTCTCTTCCACCCCCCCACACTCCCATACCCTCAGAAGCTCCAGTGATTGCACCCTTGTAGTCCCCATGACCATCAGCCAGGCTGCTTTCAACTTCTGTTTACCTAAAATCTGGAACTCTCTCCCTCTCGTCATCTGATTTGTCTCTTCCCCTTGGGCCTTCTCAAATAACCTCAGGGGTCTTACCTCCCCCTTGTGCAACTGTTCCCAATTCCCGTATCCCCACCCTGCCCACCTGTTTCCCACTCCCCTCCTGTTTCTTCTTCCTACTCCCCATTTCTCATTGTCCAGTGGTTTCACTGCTTATAGGTACTTATGCTCCGACTGCTCTACATTTTTGACAGCTAACTGTAACTGTTTAATCCAGTTATTTATGACTGTTACTGCACCTCTCCTCAATGCATATTTCACTTGTGAGCTATTTCTGCTTTGTACATGGTTTGCCTACTTGTAACTGTATCTGTTCTCAAAGTGTATTGCACTTGTCACTGCACCTGTCTTAAATGCATGTTTCACTTGTGCGCTGCTGCTGCTCTGTAAATGGATTGCCCAGCTCGTAACTGTACTTGTGTTCTCGGACTTTCATGCCTCACTCTGTACCACTCTCCCTCTTCCCCCAGGATGCATCTGGAAACGAGCTACCAGCTCAGTATGCCTTTCCTGGTGAAACCTTTAAATAACCATTAGCCAGTGGATACGCTGGTCCTGCTGTAGAATATAAAAACTGTTGCTTAGCTTACTTCTGCAGTACTTTTTAGTTTCTGATAGCAGTTAGGGGAGATCTCCTGGAAATAAAATGCATTTTATGACAGGGTAGAATAGGACCCTGTCCCAGTTGTTGTGGAGAGTTTGAATGCAGGGGTCTGTTCTGTTCTTTCCTTTCCTGTCTCTTGTCTGTCTGGTTGCACAACCAAATTTTCCTGTGAGACCTAGGATGTGATCACTCCGACAGTCTCGCAGTTCTATGCCTCTCACTGTCTCTCAGTCTTTCCTTGCTGTTCTGTCTTTTTTCCTCAAATATAGGCAAATCATTATGTGGAAATGTAACTGAAATTGGGATCCCTTTGTTTAGAAATTATATATTGTTACTTTTGAAATGCATGATGATTGCAAAAAGCTATTGGGAACTCAAGGGTTTAACCTAAGAGCAGTTTTAAGCCCTTTCTCAGAAGCTGTGGAGAGGGGGCCCCAGTTCTGGGACATTGTATTCTTGGTGTACCTGCCCGAAACATACAAGAACATTTTAGAAAACAAACAGGTTGCTTACTAAAGAGGGGGGTTGCAAAGAACTTCTAAGACAGAGAGCTGCAATGTTTTGGGAGACACAGAGATTGAAGGAAAACTCAGATGGATCTTCTCTGTTTATTCTGCCTTTGTAAACAGTTATTCTGAACAATGTTTTTTTTATATTACTGCTAGTACTAATAAACACTTTTTGCAAATTCTACAACTGCTCCTGGTTTTTCCTGTGCTTCTTGACCTTTGCCTCAATGACAGATGATGTTGGCCTAAGTGAGATTATGCTGTGCATACTCTAAGTCAGGAGTTTTGTGTGTGGGTACTGGACCTCATACCAGGGAAGCATTGAGAAAGGTATGGATTCTGCAGCAGCAGGTCCAGGAGGATGGCAGCCAAACTAGCAGAGACAGAAGTCCAAACTGTGATTGTACAGCCAGCAGAAGTTATGGAAAAAGAACAGGCAGTGACAGAACCTGAAAGCCTGATGGACTTTTTCAAATGATGGGTTATACAACAAAAAGAGATGGAGAAGCAGAGAGAAAAAGAGATTCAATGTTTAGAAGCACAGAGGAGAGAAGAGATGCAATGACAGAAGCAGCAGAGGAGAGAAGAGATGCAGTGACAGGAGCAGCAAATGAGAGAAGAGATGCAGCGACAGGAGCAGTGATGGCTGGATGCCTTGCCAAGCTATCAAAGGCAGAGGATCTGGCACAGATCCTGATGAGCAACAAAACATAAGCAACTTAAAAGCCATTAAACCTACAAAGTTGTGTCCCTTGGATGATATCGAGGCATACCTGACAACTTTTGAAAGAGTTGCCACAGCCTGCCAATGGCCAAAGCAGCAATGGACAATCAGACTGGTACCCTACCTGACAGGGAAAGGCCAACTTGCCTACAGCAGTATGGACACTGAACAGTCAGAAAGCTATATGACCTGGTGAAAACCGAAATCCTGAAAAGGTATGACATCTCAGGAGAGACCTACAGGCAGAGATTTCAGTCTCTGAAGTACAACTCAGTCGACGGTCGTCGAGAAGCCTTCACCCGTTTCAGAGAGCTCCTGATAAAATGGCAAAACAGTTCCACAGATCAACACATTTGGCATTGAGCAATTCACAAACATCCTGCCTACAGATGTGCAGCTTTGGGTATATTAACACCAACCAGAAAGTGGGGGAAAGGCTGTTTCTTTGGTTGAAGACTACCAAATGACCAGACAGATGCCACAGCAGTGAGGTAACAGCCAAACACTGGTAAGACACTCTTTTTCCCATTTAAACTCCCAAGTCTGATAAGAAATCGGAGGCAGTATAGCGTAGTGCTTTAAGGCTCTGAGCTGCAAATCTGGAGACCTGGGTTTGAATCCCACAGCCCCCACTTGCATACTGTGCGACCTTGAGCACGTCACTTAACTTCTCTGTGCTCCCAGGTCGCACCTGTAAACAAGCTTTCAGGTTAGTGTGTTACTCCTGGTAAAACAATTGGAAAAACAAACAAAAAAAAACTCGGGGGTAACAAATCTGTGCCCAAAGACGTTATTTGCTCTAACTGTAATAAGCCAGGTCATATTGCAAGAAATTGCCATAAGAAGAGTGACACTGGAGCAGATTTGCCCTTGGCAAATTGGGCAAGTACTTAATAGATGTGAAAGTGGGGGATAAGACTGTAAAGGGATGCAAAAGGACCAGGTACTGGTGTCATCTGCATCCACGGGGACACTCGATACTATCCCACCACCCAAGTGACTCTGACCATTAAGGGTGTGTCATACCAAATGATAGTGGGGGCAGTACCTAAGTTACCTGTACCCGTGATTATTGGAAATGACGGTCCAGGATTTACTGAGTTAATCTCAGAGGAACTGAACTCTGCAGTTTCAGCAGCAGTGGTAACGAGCTCAGGCAAAGAAAATCTCAAACAGTGGGAACACTTTTCCTTTCAGTGACTTTGATTCAGACTTGTTTGAGAACAGCTCCAAGATCCGGAAGTCCAGGAAAGAAAGAAGATGTCTGAAACAACAGTGGCAACAAAAGACTGATGGAAATGAAGGGTTAAAATATGAAAATGCTGAAGCTAAACTGATAACTGATTGTGATTTTGTTTCAGAGCAAGCTAGTGATGTTTCTCTCCAGGGTTATTTTAAGCAGCTGGGGGTGAAACCAAAACAGGGTGAACCAATGTTTAAAAAATGTAATGGGTTACTGTACAGAGTTTGGATTAAACCTCAGACGCAGGAACAGACAGAACAATTGGGTATACCACAGAAGTATAGAACAGAGTTGTTACAGATGGCACATGATGATCCTATGGCTGGTCACTCAGGGAGGGATCGCACCTTTGCTAGATTGCTGTACAGATTTTACTGGCCTGGAATTCATGAAGATATTGCTACCTATTGTAATTCCTATGCTGAGTATCAGAAAGTAGCCCCAGTCACTAGAAAAGACAAGGTGCCCGTACCCTTGATAGATGTGCCTTTTGAGAGAATTGCAATGGATGCAGTTGCCCCTTTAGACAAAAGTAAAAAGAATAATATAGAGCATTGTGTATGAGCAGTCATACACAACCGGGTTATTCTTGAATCGAGCTCGAGAGGTCTCCTGTCACCAGAGAAATGGCGAGATTCAAGAATAACCCGGCTTGTGTATGATTGCTCATACACAATCTTTTATAGTGTATGGGCAATCATGCTTACGATTAGAGTAAAAGAAAACACAACATTTTACATGGGGTTCACATAACGCTTTACTCTGTATTTTCTCACAACAGTTGCCACGGTGCCGGCCTCTATCAGTCAGTTAATACAGAATTGCATTTTCTTTTAAACAGGAACATTTTTAACCAATGAAACAACAACACGAGAAACAGGGAAAAATGTCCATAGCTTCAGAAATAAAATATTTTTCTTATCTGCCACTGTGCAACTTTAGCCGTCACGGGTCTCACTGCTGTCCTTAGAAATGAGTGAAAACTCCCTTTCTTCACGTCAGGACTTGAAGATTGAAATAGTATTCCTTTTTCGAAAAAAACCTGAAGCTGTGAGGTGAACGTTATTCAGTATGAAAATCCATGAAGCGTGAGACAGCATTCCATTTTGTTGTGCTTCACGACTGATGTACTGAGTGCAGCACAACAGCCAGTATGACGGAGTGAGTGAAGCACAACAACACTATTGTGAGCATGGATTTTTATACTGAATAATGTTCCACCATACACTATAGATTAATCCTGGTAGTATGAAACTATGCTACTCGATACCCAGAAGCAGTTCCAGTGTGTACTGTCACAGCTTCAAAAGTGGCAGCAGAGCTTGCAAACATTTTCAGCAGAGTGGGCATACCTAAAGAAATTATTACTGATCAGGGTAGTAATTTTGGTGCTGCATTACTTAAGGAGCTGTACAGACTACTAGGTATCACTAACGTATGAACCTCCCCGTATCACCCTCAGACAGACGGTCTTGTTGAGCGTTTTAACCAAACCCTGAAACACATGTTAAAAAGGTTTGTAAAAGGGGAAGGGAAAGATTGGGACCAGTACTTGCGTTACCTACTTTCTGCTCACAGAGAAGTGCTGCAGGCATCAGCAGGGTTTTCACCATTTGAAATGCTGTATGGTAGGCAGCCAAGAGGGCCACTGGATGTGATAAAAGAAACATGGGAACATAACCCCACTCAGAAACAATTTATAACATCTTATATGTGTGCTCTAAGAAGGAAGCTGGCAAAATATGTTGAAATTGCCCATAGTAATCAGGAAGAGGCCCAAAACCAGCAGAAGGTATATTATGACCATGGGGTGAAAGAAAACGTTTTTGCAAAGAAGTGCAAGATCATGCGCATAGGGAAGAGAAACCCTGAAGCCACCTATAGGCTGGGAGGGGAGTTGCTGGCAATCACAAAGGAAGGAAGAAAGAGACTTGGGCATTATCATCACCAATGACCTGAAATCATCCAAGCAGACCTCTGAAGCAGTAGGTAAGGCTAGGGGGATGTTAGGGTGTATTAGTAAGGGGTATCACAAGTCGTAAGAGGGAGGTAATAATCCCTCTTTACAAGACACTGGTTAGGCCCCATCTGGAGTACTGTGCAGTACTGGAGGCCACACCTTCACAAGGACATTAACCAAATTGAGGCAGTCCATAGAAGGGCAACCAAAATGGTGCAGGGACTGCATCAGAAGACATATGAGGACAGATTAACGGAGCTCAATATGTATACCCTTGAGCAAAGGAGGGAGAGAGGTGATATGATCGAAACATTCAAACACCTTAAGGGCATTAACAGTGTGAAAGAGTCTAACATGTTTAAATATAAGAAAAATAGCAGGACAAGAGGACACAGCATGAGAATAGAGGGAGGCCGATTAAGGGGGAATGTGAGGAAATTATTTTTCACAGAAAGAGTGGTGGATGCATGGAACAGCCTACCTCAGGAAGTGGTGGCTATGAATACAGTGTAGGGCTTCAAACAGGCATGGGATAGGCATAAGGGAGCAATACAGACGAATATGGATAGATAGGTCATTGACAGTGTAAAGGTGTGTGGCACATTCATAAGGTAGAAAAATTGGGCAGACTGGATGGGCCTTGCGGTCCTTATCTGCCATCAACCTCTATGTTTCTGTGTTTTTGAGTCAGATGAAAAGGTTTTGCTACTGTTACCCACAACAGAAAATAAACTGTTAATGAAGTTGCAAGGGCCTTATAGAGTGCTCAGACGTACTGGCACAGTTAACTATGAGATTGAGGCCCATGACAGGAAAAATCCTACTAAGATGTACCATGCTAACCTCTTCAAGAAATGGGTTGAAAAAATGCCAAAAGCTGCTCTGCTAGTTTTACCAGAAACTGATAAAGAAGATACTGATGTAGCTTGTGATAGACTGGAACAAACTGTAACTGCTGATGCTGTAAAGGTGAATGTTTCCTTAACCCCCGAACAAACCGCAGAAATTCGTAACTTGCTAAAGATATTTAACAGTATTTTTACCACAGTACCAGGCTGAGCAAAAGGGGTCGAGCATGTAATAGTGCCAAGGAATGCTTGCCCTATTAGGCAAATGACATACAGTTTACCAGAGCAGTTAAGAGCTGACGTGGTTTAGAAAATACAAAAAATGAAAGAATTGGGTATCATAGAAGAGTCCAGGAGTGCTTGGTCATCTCCAATGATAATTGGAAACAAAAAGGAAGGGGGCGTTAGAATCTGCCTTGATTTTAAGAAACTTAATCAAGTGTCAGAATTTGACAGTTATCCTGTGCCCAGAATAGATGATTTGGTGGACAGACTGGGGAGTGTAAAGCATATCAGTACCCTCAATCTCATCAAGGGTTACTGGCAAATCCTTTTAGCTAAAGAATCCAGAGACAAAACTGCATTTGCCACTCCTGTTGGAGTCTGTCAGTTCACCTCCATGCCATTTGGTTTACATGGTACGCCAGCAACATTCCAGTGGTACATGGCTGTAATTTTATTACGTCACATTGCTTATTGTGCTGCGTACCTGGATGATGATGTGTGCAATCCAGACCGGAAAAGCCTCCTGGAACACCTACGAGCAGTTATCCAAGCTATCAAAAATGCAGGTCTGACTATTAATTCTACCAAATGTGCATTGGGCATGCAGGAAACCATATATTTGGGCTATGTGTTGGGAAATGGAGAAGTTAAGCCAGAAATTTCTAAAATAGAAGCTGTAGCTAACAGCCCTGTCCCTATACGGGCTAATAAAGACCCTCAGGCTGATGGGAGAGGTAGGAGCAAGCAAGGGATCAATGATAGAAGGAGGAGTCTGGAAGTATTAAAGCGGGCTAATAAACTGGGGGGTGGGGCGAAGGTAATATTGCTGGGAGATTCCATGACCGGGGGTATCCATTGGGAGGGGGAGAATAAAAACAGCCCAGTTAAGGCTAAATGTATACCAGGTCTATCCGTACACAAAGCCAAATTCCTCCTATACTCGTTAGCACTGGATTGTGGGGGATCCCCAGACTTCCTAGTACATTTGGGGACAAATGACTTGGAAGGGAATAGCAAGCTAGAAATACAGGCTAGATTCCGGGAGCTGGTAAGGGTTTGTCACTGTATAGGAAGCACAATTTATTTTTCTGAGATTCTGCCAGTACCAAGGGCAACTGGTGAGACCAAGCTGAAACTTAGTGGAGTGAACCAGTGGCTCAGGGACTGGTGCAGGGCAGAGGGGTATGGGCTGGTAGGTGACTGGGGGGATGCTTGGGAGGATAAGGGGCTATATGCCAGGGATGGGTTACATCTCAACTTGGAGGGGGAGAGAGATCTTGAAACTAAAACTTGCTGGATTTTTTAAGTGAGAGGTGGGGTTTAAACTTATAAAAGGGGCTGGGTCAAATAAAAGAAAGGACACGGGGGGGCTGTTTGAGGGTACAGATTTAGGGCATGGGAACAGTGTGGGGGTTGCGTTGAAAAGCCAAGGAGAATTGGACAGAAAAGGGACTGCACAGAACTGGGGGGACTGGAGAGGGGGGAGAGGTTGGGGTGGAGGACAGTCCTGATCAATGCTAGGAGCATGAGCAATAAAATGCCTGAGCTTCAGGCTATGCTGGCAGAGGGAACAGAGGATGTGGTGGCAATTACAGAGACATGCGCCACCCAGAGAAATGATTGGGATCTAAATTTTGGAGGGTTACAGGATTTTCAGAAAAGATAGGGAAGTGGGAAGAGGGGAAGGGGTTGCGCTGATAGTCAGAAATGACATAGTGGAGTGGAGGAGGCTGGAGGGAGTGTGGAGGCGATATGGGTAACCCTGCAAACGAGGGGAGGAAAACAAATTGATAACAGGGGTAGTATACAGGCCACCCGCAATGGAGGAGACTCTGGAGGATAAACTGGTTGAGGACATCAAGGGTCATTGTGACCTTGGTAAGGATAGGGTGGTGGTCATGGGTGACCTTAATATGCCAGGGGTGGATTGGGATCATCATGACATTCTCTGTATCCAGGGAACAACAACTGATGGATGTCTTTCAGGATGCCTTCCTGGTGCAACAGGTGGGGGAACCTACAAGAGAGGGGAGGATATTGGACGTTGTTCTAGCGGACAGTGACTAGATAAGGGGTCTGGAGGTGTGCAGTCCACTGGCTGGTGGGGATCATGCCACAGTCTGCTTTCTGCTGTACCTAGAGGGGGAGGAGAACCGCACTAATACAGTAGTGGTAGATTTCAGGGGAGCGGATTTTGTGGATATGGGTAGGATTCTAAGAGAGAGGTTGGAAAAGATTAGGCCGGACATGGATGCTGGAAGTTTATGGGAGACCATTAAAAAAGGGGTGAGGGAGGCTACTAGGTCCTGTACAAAATTTCGGAGAAAGCATGGCAGAACCAGCAAACCATGTTGGTGGATTAGGGAGGTGCAGGAGGCGGTGAGGGATAAAAAGGCTGCCTGTGCACGTCTTAAATGATCAAGGGGGGATAAGGAGCGAGGAGAGTATGAGCTTTTAGCCAGGAGGGTCACCAGAGTGGTAAGGGGTGCCAAGGCAGGGATGGAGCAAAGCCTGGCTAGGGCTATCCGGGGGGGGGGGGATTCTGTAGATATATAAGAGAGAAGAGAAAAGAGAAGACACAGATCAACCGGATTAAAGGTGTGGGGGAATGGGCTCAGGAAGTGGGGGATCAGGCAGAAGTGCTAAATGAGTACTTTGCCTCAATCTTTGCAGATGGGGAAGGGGATCCCTACAGAATGATGGGAATGAAGAGGAGCCAGCAAAAGCGAGAGGTCAGTCTGAGACCAGAGGATGGAGAGAGAGGATAGGGTGCAGGCAGGGACTGACCCAGAAGGGGTGGGGAGGTTGAATGAGGGGGAGGATTTTGGGGGGGAGAAATCACAGTGAAAAGGGTGATGGAGGCCCTTCGTAATCTAAAAACTGACAAGGCGTCGGAGCTGGATGGGCTGCACCTGAGGGTTATGAAGGAATTGGCAGATGAACTGGCAGCTCCATTGGCTGCACTCTTTAACATCTCTCTGCAGACAAGATGGGTGCCTCAGGACTGGAGGGTGGTGTATGTAGTGTCTAGCCATAAAGGGGGTCTAGGGAGGAGATGGGGAATTATAGGCCTGTCAGCCTAACGTCTGTGGTGGGCAAAGTAATGGAGGGTTTTATCAAGGAGAGACTTGGGAGGCAGCTGGAAGGGTTAGGGCACCACAATGATAAACAGTATGGCTTTGTTCCGGGGAGATCGTGTCAGTCCTATCTTGTAGAGTTTTATGACTGGGTGACGAGGGCTTTGGATAGACATAGGCTGGTGGATGCCCTGTACCTGGATTTTAGCAAGGTGTTTGATTCAGTACCCCATAAAGGGCTGATAGCAAAGCTGGGGGAGATGGGAGTAGGAGGACAGGAGCTAAAGTGGGTTGAAAATTGGCTTTGGGGGAGAATTCAGAGGGTAATGGTCGTTGGGATAGTCTCCTCCCCATGGAAGGTAATCAGTGGGGTCCCTCAAAGTTCAGTGTTGGGACCACTCCTGTTTAATGCCTGTGTATCGGACATAGGAAGGGGGTTAGGAGTAGGCTAAGTCTCTTTGCAGATGATTCCAAACTGGGAGCACTGGTGGACTAGGAAGAAGCAAGAGAGGTAGTCCAAGGGGATCTGGATACCCTGGAAGGGTGGTCAAGGAGGTGGGGATTGAAATTTAATGCCGGGAAATGTAAGGTACTGCATTTGGGGGTCAGAAATCTGGGCCATGTTTACATCTTGGGGGGGTCACACTGCAAGCCACAATGGGTGAGTGGGATTTAGGGGTGATGGTAGACGTCAAAATGAACAACTCTGAAAATAGTAGAAGAACCGCAGCCAAAGCAAACAGGATACTGGGCTGCATAGCCAGGGAATTACGTCTGGGAAGAAGGAGGTGATCCTCCCTCTGTACAATGCCTTGGTCAGACTGCAAATTGAGTACTTTGTTCAGTTCTGGAGACCTCATCTGAAGAAGGACATAGCACTGTTGGAGAGAGTTCAGAGGAGAGCGACCAGGATGATTCAGGGAGTGGAGGGGAGGACCTATGAGGAGAGATTGAAAGAGCTTGGGATGTACACACTGGAGGAGAGGAGGGATAGGTGAGACATGATAGGAGTTTTCAAGTATGTAAAGGGAATAACTGAGAGCGGAAACAAGGAGCTGTTTAGGCTAAAGGGGGGACAATGAGGGGGCATGAGTGGAAACGTGAGGAGGGAATTATAGGGGAAACGTAGGAGGCATTATTTCACTGAGAGGGTGGTGGAGCCGTGGAATGCGCTGCCTGAGAGGCTGGTGGAGAAAGGCACAGTGGAGGGCTTCAGGAAGGGGTGGGACATGTACAAGGGGATTCCAAATCCAGTGAAGACCCTCTTGGGGGCTGGGGGAGCGGAATAGCGAGCAACTACTAGGTGGCTGGCTACCGAGCAGACATGACAGACCATTAGGCCTATTCTGCTGGCTTTTAGTGTGTTAGTATGTATGTTAAAACAAAGAAACATGTCAGGTCATTTTTAGAACTGGCTGGTTATTGGAGATTTGTTCCCAGTTTTGCTGAGTTAGCTACTCCCCTCACCGAACTCATGAAAAAAAGGTAATAAAATAATGTGAAATGGACCCTAGAGTGTGATGAAGCTTTTCTTTTTTTTTAACTTGCTATTTATTCTCCTCTTCCCCCCCAGCTCTGGTCTCCTCGGGATCTCCTAGGAGTCATCCCTCTGCGGTCCGCCTCACCTGATCGACCCTCCTTCACCCATGTAGCTGCAGTTTACCCCCCACCGGGTGGGGACGGGGTGTGCCCCGACACCCCGAACCTCTGTCTTGTTGGTCGGGAAGGTGCCAAGAGGATGGCCGCAAATCGAGGGCAAGCTCCGGTGATCCGTCTCCACCAGAGCTGGAAGGGCTTTTTCTCCTGTACTAGGGAGTGGCTAGTGCCCTGACGTCAAGGCATTGCCACTGACGTCTGCCACTCCCGACCCCTTTTTGCTATGCTCTGGCGCACTTGCTATGCCTCTGGTTTCTGCCAGAGGCCAGCCAAGCGCCAAGTAGGAACCACCCCCCTCCCGGGAGAGGAGAGCTGTCCTCTGGACGCTCGATCCTCTCACTCCCTTGCCGACCCCTGACAACCCAGACCTGCCTCGAACCCGGTCGGGTGGTGCGCAGGTGTGGCGTCCAGCACCTCAACCCTCGGCACCACCGGGCCGGGCATGATGAAACCTTTCAAGCCATTAAGGCTGCATTATGGTCAGCCCCTGTTTTAAGGAGCCCAGACTTTGAGAAATCATTTTTGTTACAAACAGATGTATCAGAGGTAGGTCTAGGTGCAGTCCTGAGCCAAAATATAGATGGGATGGAACATCCTATTCTGTACATAAGTAGGAAGTTGCATGACAGATGGAGAATGTACTCCACCATTGAAAAAGAATGTTTAGCAGCAAAGTGGGCCATGGAGTCCCTGAAGTTTTATTTGCTAGGAATGGACTTTGTACTTATAACAAATCACAATCCTCTCTGTTGGCTTAACCAAATGAAAGATAACAATTCCTGAATCACAAGGTGGTACCTGGCACTACAGCCATTTGAATTCAAGATGATAACACAAATCTGGTAAAGAGAATAGTGTCACAACCCCACTCAGCAGGTCAGGCTCTCTGCTCCCACAGTGCCAACCTCCGAGTGCAGTATTGTGAACAGGGTCACAGAACAGGGTAACCCTCCTGTCTGTTTTCTGGGTCTGAATCACCTTTGGTCTCAAGTTCTGGAGGGATTCAAACTGTGAACCTCTTGCTAGTGTACCCAATTGTACAGGCTCAGATGATTCTGCTCTTCGGGGAACGACAGATATCTTTCACCTACGGGCACCTAACCAGGTATACAAAATGAACCCTTAAAAACTGTATGAAAGACCTTAGATAAATTCTTACCTTTTCCCAGTTTGCTATACCATTAAGCTTATAAACAGTGTTGTCAAAATCTTAACCATCCATACATCACAGGCAAAAAGGAAGGACTTGGAAGACACAGGCAGTCTCTTTAAAATAAGAGGTTTTACTTAAAATGAATAAAATATGTAAAATGCAACAACAGAACAATATATCACAAAACATACAATCACTTAAAAGAACAAGGTAAAATACAAACATAAACTCCTACCACAATACACTTAGACTTATCTATCTAATGTATACCTTC
Source organism: Neoceratodus forsteri (assembly GCA_016271365.2). Taxonomy (NCBI): domain Eukaryota; kingdom Metazoa; phylum Chordata; order Ceratodontiformes; family Ceratodontidae; genus Neoceratodus; species Neoceratodus forsteri. The sequence goes on from JADMNL010000030.1 coordinate 77,284,284, forward strand.
TTACAGTGCTTTAGTTAGCTGTTGTTTCAAGAGAGTCCAAACAGGAATGTCTCTAAGTGGAAATACAGAATACAGTTAAACTATCTCTAAACCTGCCCCTTCCATGATGTCACCTAGCTCCTCCCTGTAAAATATAAAATGAACACACACAGGATGTCCCATCACTCGGGGTATATTAAATAGGGTGACATCAGCAAAAACGTGTTTCCCCATATGACCCCTTTGATCTTGAGTCTTTCCTTTGATGTAGTGTGTTTTCCTGCCTTTCCGAAGACATCACAGAACTTTTTTCAACTCTGCAGTTTTCTCACCTAGCTGCAACATAGTTTTTCAGCACCAGTTGAAATTAACTGCCCTTCCTGAGGACGTCATAAAATTGATATTTTAGTTCCTGGCTTCAAGCAACACAGATCCTAAACAAGGCTATAAAATGCGAGTTCTTGGAATTTAATCACATACAGAGATCTGCTGTTTAACATATCCTGTCCTTTGAACTGAAACCTGGGGGGGGGGGTCATCCCAGGAGCACAGGATATCTCAAGAGAGACACTCAATAATACATTTTTATATTACAAAATCATAGAGCAATCAGAACCAGCTGTCCAGGTGTCACTAACAGCAATGCTGATTTTCTGTCAATATATGGATCAGGAATTGAGGGTTCTGAAGACTGAAAAACAAATGTGTGAGTTTAAACTTAACTGTTTTCTGTACTGTTTTAGAAAAAAGAATACTGCACATGTGCTTAATTTCTGACAGTTAGAAGCTAATGTTGGTAGAGAATTAATAGAAAGTTTTGGAAACCTGTTTGATAAGGCATGTTCCCTGTTAAAGGGGGGGGGTGTATGTGACAGGGTAGAATAGAACCCTGTCCCAGTTTTGTTATGGAGAGTTTGAATGCAGGGATCTGTTCTGTTCTTTCCTTTCCTGTCTCTTGTCTGTCTGGTTGTGCAAAGAAATTTTCCTGTGAAGCCTAGGATTTGATCACCCCGACAGTCTCGCAATTCTTTGCCTCTTACTGTCTCTCAGTCTTCCCTTGCTGTCCTGTCTTTTTCATCCCTTGCATATCTGCTGGGATAAAAATATATGCAAATCATCATGTGGAAATGTAATTGATATTGCGTTTCCTTTGTTTAGAAATTATATAATTGCAAAAAGCTATTGGGAACTCAAGGGTTAACCTGAGAGCATTTTTTAAGCCCTTTTTCAGAAGCTGTGGAGAAGGGGACTCAGTTCTGGGACATTGTGTTCTTGCTGCAGCTGCCTGAAACATACAAGAACATTTTAGGAAAAAAACAGGATGCTTGTTAAGGAGGAGGGTTGCAAAGACTTAGAGAGAGAGAGAGAGAGTGAGCTGCAATGTTTTGGGAGACACAAAGATTGAAGGAAAACTCAGATGGATCTTCTCCGTTTATTCTGCCTTTGTAAATATTCTGAACAATTTTTTATGTTACTGTTAGTACTAATAAACAGTTTATGCGAATTCTACAACTGCTCTGGTTTTTACTATGCTTCCTGACCTGTGCCTCGACGACACATTTTCAGATAGTTTCAGCTGTGGATAACATCCTTGGCTGCCTGTTGTAGTGTAGGAGTGGAGGTGGAGCATAATGAAAAGTTGCAAGTCGAGGACAGTCCTCTTTCAGGAAGGTCTTCACTATTCAGTTACATCCAGAATTCACAGAAATAACATCAGCACTTGTCATCATTGCATTGTAATTTTTTTTGTTACTCTTCTTTTTCTTCTAGCACCTAGAACTTCTCTGTAAACTTCTGGCATGCTACATCAGCAAACTGTACATCAGTCAATACCTAGAATTCATCTTTGCTTGACCACATTGCAGCTGTTTTACGTGAAGTATAATTTTAGTAGCGGTGCTGTCAGTATCCGTATGGTGACATATCTGTCACCTTTCAAATGGCTTGAAAGTTTTCCCATATGACTTGCAGTGAAGCTTAAAATGGTGCACATGCCTTTTCCATGGCATAGGCTTCAAGTGAATTTCTAGGGTATCTTTTTTTTTTTTTTCTCATTTAAAACAGAACAACCTGTTACCTTATGTTTGCTATAGTCTCTTGAGCCAGAAGAGGAAATTTTCCTTTTAATCCACTTTGGGAGGGAAGGGATCAAAAAGTGAGCTGAACAGTCAGTTGGCTGATCCCTTCCATGTCCTGGTCCGCTGGCTCCACCACCACGCTAAGATGTGTTGTGATGTCTAATCAGGGAGAGCATGGAGATGCGCCCCATAGAAGTCTATGGGGGCCGTTTTCCAAGTGGCTTTATGTATGTAATCTTTAACATAAATGAAGGCCACTTCCTATAAGTCGAGTGGTGGCTTTCATTTATGTCAAAGATCACTTAAACATATGTAAAACTGCTTTGAAAATGGCCTCCATAGACTTCTACGTGGTGCACCTCCGCGCTCTCCCTGGTTAGATTTCACAAAATATCTGAATGTGGGGCTGGGGCCGTCAGACCAGGAAGTGAAAGGGATCAGCTGGCTCTCTGGCTGTTTGGAACAATTTTAGATTCCTTCTTTCCCAAAGTGGACTAAAAGAAAAACATCATTTTCAAACAACATGAAGTCTTGCTGTATTCAGACATAATGCAGTTGGCCCCAGCACTTGAACTGCCCCGGAGAGGAAAGAGTTAACTCTATGCAGAAGCATAGAACATTGAGCTCGAGCTCGGTTTTCAAACCTCTGTCCCATCAGATTCTTTACTCCGCCTAACAGTGAAGTCGCTCCGGAGATTTCCTCTGCTCGGTTTGGTAAAAGAAAAAGCGTTCGGTTTAAACCGCATATTTTTGTTATTTTTGGATTTCCAGCCTCTGTCTACGGTACAGGTAGTATGTAGATAGGTAGTGACTGTGTTTTATTTTTCTAAAAAGAGTGGAAATTGTCTGTCTTCGGTTTCTTTCCAGTCGGTCTGGTTTGGAACCGACTTTGTAAAATTTTTCTCTCTTTCTGGGATTAGTGTGGTGTTCCGGTACTGATCGGTTTCAAAAGAACCGGACTTTTGCTGGTTCTTTTAAAAAGCCCATGACATGGTTTGTAACCGATCGGTTGCTTTATTACCTGGCTTGAAAGCTTCTATAGGGTAATTTGTTAGGTTGGCCATGTCTGAGAAACCCAAGAAGAAAACCGGTCCCACTAGGTTTCAGCACTGTACTAAGTGTGGGGAGGCCTTTGCTAAAGCTGACCCCCACCTCATCTGTGTTTATTGTCTGGGGTTTGACCACCTCAAGTCAGACTGCCAAATCTGTAAGTACTTTCCTAAAACCACTCTAGATAAAAGACTGAGTAGGCTGAAGCAAAGGGAGGCCGAGAAGTCCGTAGATCCGGATTGCCAGCCTGGTTTGGTTGCGGCCGAACTTGAGGAGGTGCCTGCTGACCAAGGCGATACCTCCTCGGGCAAAAGGAGAGCCGACCCCGAGGAGTTGGTTCCGTCAAAGAAAAAGCACAAGTCTGCCGGTTTGGATCTTGTATCCCACTCTCCAAACGCGGACAAAATAGCCGAAGCGATTAGTATTGTCCAGTCGCTTAGACCGGTTCTGTCTGAACCGATACCGCCGGTTCGGCGCTTAGTTCGGTCGGATCCATCTTCTCCAGATTATGACCCAGATGCTTATTATGAGGAGTGGGAGGGAGACAAAGACTATCCTGGTAATGATGATGACAATGAAGGGGGTCTGGATGTGCTCATTGAACTGGACATCTCCCCAGACAGACCCTCAGGTGTCTCTCCTCCCAGGCTCTCTGAGTTCCCTTCACACTTTTTGTTCTACAAAAATGTGGCACAAACCCTGCAGCTTCCCTTGATTTGAAGCAGCAGAGGAGGATGAAGAGCCTGATTTTGTGGAAAAGATGGACATCCCAGAGCCCAAAAAGCTGTCTATCCCTCTTCATAAATCTTTTTGGAAACAGACACACACAATTTTACAAACCCCTAATTCAATACCTCCTGTGGATAAGAGAATGGACAGAAGGTATTCGTTATCAGGCTCAGCTGCGGAGTTCCTTTATAGTCATTGCAGCCATGTTGGGGTAGTGCAGGCTGCAGCCTATGACAGGGCTAACATTCCTTTGGCTTCACACACCCCGGATAAGGATTCCAGGAAAGTGGATGCAATGGCCAAAAAACAGTATTTGGCATCCTCTTTGGGACTCAGGCAGGCTACTTATATGGCCACACAGCCAGGTACCAGAAATCCAGATGGGATACGGTTCTGGAACTGGCTAAACAGGCCTCTTCCCCAGCTAGCCAAGGAGCTGGATGTGGTGGCTGCTGATGGAATTGAGGCATCCAAAATGCAGTTTCATGCTGCTGTGGTCTCCAGTGATGTGGCATCTAGAGTCATGGCTACATCTGTGTCTCTCAGAAGACATGCTTGGCTCAGATGTACTAGCCTTTCACAGAATACCCAAACTAAGGCCATGGATTTTCCTGTAGTAGGTAATTCTCTGTTTGGGGAGCAGACAGAGGCTTACATGAAAAAAATGGATGAATATAAGAGCACGTACAGGAGTGCACAGGCCAAGGAAAGGCAGGCCACTCCGCACAAGCAGCAGTCTAGGGGTCTAGGGGCAGGGGCAGACCCTTTCAAAGGCCTTTTTACCAAGCCCAGGCCTCCTCTCCCTTCCCACAGAGGGGGTTCTTCAGAGGAAGGGGTAGGAGGGGGATGAGCAGGGCTGCTCCTTCCTCCTCTCAGTCCGAGGCTCCTGCCAAGCAGACACCCTGATGTGTCAGCCTGGGTCGACTCCCCATTTCCACTAGGAGGCAGGCTGGCTTACTACTTCCAGGCCTGGAAGTCTTTGACCTCAGACAAGTGGGTCCTGGAAGTAGTAAGCCAGGGACTGGCCCTCAAGTTCAAAAAAATTCCTAAAAGAAGGGCCAAGTCTTTTCTACCTGCATCAGTCTCAGAAACCCTTGCCCTAGAGGCAGAGATTTCCTCTCTTCTAGCTCTCAGAGCTATAGGGAAGGTTCCTACTCAGCACAAGGAGAAAGGACTGTATTCCAGGTACTTCCTTACTCCAAAGAAAATGGGAGTGGTGACCCATCCTAGACCTAAGGTATCTGAACAAACACATTTTAAAGCCCAAATTCAAAATGGTAACTCTGGGAATAATCCTTCCCTCTCTAAGGCCAGGGGATTGGCTAGCATCTCTGGACCTCAAGGATGCCCACTTCCATATTCCTATCAGGTGCTCCCACAGAAAATACCTCAGGTTCGAGTTGCCTTCAGGCCATTACCAATTCAGAGCCATGCCATTCGGTCTAACATCAGCTCCAAGGGTGTTCACAAAGTGCCTTGCAGTAGTGGTGGCTTACCTCAGAAGACAGGGTATCACCATTTTTCCGTATCTGGACGACTGGCTGTTAGTGGGTCAGTCTCATTTACAGGTCAGGTCAGCTCTTCAAACTACCCAGGACCTACTCAGCTCCTTGGGTTGTATTCTTACTCTTCCAAAGTCTGTACTCGAACCAGTTCAACTTCTCACCTTTATAGGCATAGAGTTGGACACTGTACAAGCAAAAGCTTTTCTTCCCCTGGCAAGGGTAAAGGCCCTAGTGGATCTCGCTTCCTCCTTTTGACCACAGGTCTCCCACCCAGCAAGACAGTTCCTCCAGCTCCTGGGCCACATGGCAGCTTTCACGGCAGTGGTGTAGAGAGCAAGGTTCCAGATGAGGGACATTCAGTTTCATCTGAGGTCTTTTTGGTCTCAAAAGAAGGATTCGCCTACCAAACTGATTCCAGTGATTCAGACTCTGGTCCAAGCTCTCCAGTGGTGCCTGGACCAGGACAACCTCGGACAAAGGGTTCCATTTCTCTCTCAAGTCCCATCAGTAGTTTTAACTATGGATGCTTCTCTCCTAGGGTGGGGAGCCCACCTGGGAGCCCTGACAGCTCAAGGGTTCTGGTCTCCACAGGAGTCTCTCCTTCATATCAATCTCCTGGAATTCAGGGCAGTTTTCATAGCCCTGCAGAGCTTCTCAGATTCAGTCAAGGGCAAGGTGGTCCAAGTCAGAATGGACACCACCACCACAATGTGGTACATCAACAAGCAGGGAGGCACTCGGTCCTCGGCCTTGTGCACAGAAGCCGTGAAGCTGTGGTCTCTGGCCTATTCTCTTAAGTCTTCTCTGGTAGCAGTTCACCTTCCAGGGAAGGACAACATACTACAGATGCTTGGGCAGAATTTCACAGGACACCACAGATGGCCTTGTCCTCCACACTAAGATCATCTTCTCCAGGTGGGGCACTCCAGAGCTAGATCTCTTTGCAGCACCGGACAGTCATCAACTTCCTCTGTTTTGTTGCAGACCTTCAGTCCTGGGGACGGTTCCCCAGGATGCTCTCTTTTTGAACTGGAAGGGCAGGTTTCTCTGTGCCTTCCTTCCCTCCCTTCCCTCTGCTGTTCACAGTTCTGATCAAGATCAGGACTCAACCCTGCACAGTGATACTGGTGGCTCCAGATTGGGCCAGACAGCCTTGGTATCCTCTACTGCTGTCCTTGTCAGTGTCACGTCCCCCTGTCTCTGCCCAGGACATACACTCTCCTGTCCTACTCCCAGGGGTGGATCTGGTACCCCAGTCTCCAGTCTCTCCATTGCAAGGCCTGGCTGTTGAAGAGTTAGAATATGCAGCTGTACCTGTTTCTTGGGGAGTTCTGGATATTCTGAAGGTCTCTAGGAAACCTTCCACTAGAAAAATGTACAACTCCAAATGGAAAATGTTCAGTATTTGGTGCTCTCAGAAAGGCATCCTGCCTGATTCTGCAGACATTTCCACAACCTTAGACTATCTGGTTCATCTCAGTGGTTTAGGCCTTATGCCTGCCACTCTGAAGAGTTCATCTAGCAGCTGTCTCTGCATTCCTCTCAGCAGGGAAGGGCTCTTCCCTGGCATCTCATCCTGTTTTCAGAAAAATTTTCAAAGGTCTGGTTCACTTTAACCCTCCCTTTAGGGAGCCCACTCCGCCTTGGGATCTTAATGTCTACATAGCTCAGCTAATGCAGCGACCCTTTGAACCTCTGGCTTCGGCCGAATTGAAGTACTTGACCTGGAAAACTGTGTTCCTGGTAGCTATTACTTCTGCCAGGTGGATTAGTGAGTTACAGGCTCTGTCAGTGGAACCTGACTTCATCTCCTTCCATAGGGATGAAGTAGTCCTCAGAACCAATAGGTTCTTGCCCAAAGTGGTTTCAGATTTTCATCTGAACCAGTCTATCTCTCCCCCTGTTTTTTTCACTGACCATTCTTCTTCAGGTGAAAGGTTACACAGTCTGGACATTAAGAGGGCCCTTAGCTACTACATTGAGCATACTAAGGCACATAGAAATGACTGTCTTCAATTGTTTCTCACTTATGGTGAAGTGGGAAAGGGTAAGCCTGCCACTAAGAGAACTATTGCCAGGTGGATTGTTTCTTGTATACAATTTTGTTATGACAAGTTGGGTAGGACGCCGCCTTCAGGCCTGAGGGCCCCCTCGACCAGGGGTACAGCTGCTTCTCTGGCTGCAGCCAGAGATATATCTTTGTTAGAGATCTGTAAAGCAGCCACCTAGAAAACAGTACATACTTTCACCAAGCATTACTCCCTGGACATCCAGGCTAGGAGTGACGCTAGGTTTGGTACAGCAGTACTGCAGAGCATCTTCCCAAAGTAGGTTCTGCATTCCCTCCTCCATAGGGAACTGCTTGGTAGTCTGCATTATGTCTGAATACAGCAAGACTTCATGTTGTTTGAAGACAAAATTACTCACCATAGTAATGTCGTTTCTTCTAATGGAGTCTTGCTGTCTTCAGACCTCCCCCCCACCTCCCCTCTCAGAACCTGGTTTTGGGAAGTGGGCTGGCAGGTACAGTGTTGCACCTCAGGGTGTACCTTGTACCCTCCCTCTTGGGTGGGGCAGATGTTGTTATTATTATTTTGTCTGATGTTTTACTAAATATTTTCACTACTTTTCCTTCTTGGGTTCTTGACTTGAGTTTTTTGGGGCCCAAGAAGATATATTTAGCTCTTTGGCTATATCTGAACAATTTCCATACTTTAGTTACTAGTTAGTTAGTTCGTAAGAATCTGATGGTTACACTGGGAAGTACCACAGACAGAGGTTTGAAAACAGAGCTCAAACTCAACATTCTATGCGTCTGCACAGAGTTAACTCCTTCCTCTCTGGGGCAGTCCAAGTGCTGGTGCTAACTACATTATGTCCGAATACAGCAAGATTCCATTAGAAGAAACAACATTACTATGGTGAGTAATTTTTTCTTCTATCCCAAATATAAGGTAAGGGGCTGTTGTGTTAAAAAAGCCCACGCAAGTATCTTAGAAATTGCCTTTCAGCAAGTCCAACACCATGATGCATTTTGAGACAAACCAACTTTGAAAATCTTTTTATTAGTAAAGCAGTTAGCAGTCTTGGAAATAAAACTTCCTATACATTTCAAAAAAGTCGTTTTAGCTTTGAAAGCATGACCCCTTCTTGATGTTTCTTTATCTAATGCACAGTTTCTGTTGTCTCCTGCTGCCCATGGACTCCAACTTCATTTTGGGGATATTTTTAGGAGCAGTTTAATTATAATCAAACTTTGTATGGATGTTCCTTCCTAGTATTTCTTGAACAACATCCACTTTTGATAACATTTGTTATGGATGTGCTTTGCTACTTTTAAAGCTGTCAGCCCAGCCTCCCAGTGCTTCTGTTTACTTAGTTCTGGAAATGGGAAGCAAGACCCTTGTAAAACGAGATGTTGCATCTCAGTTGGGCTCTCCTGGGTAAATAAATTGCAAAAACAAACAAACAAAAAAGACACTAGTTGCTCTTTCCTGATGGTTGATTTTGAACATACGTAACATTGTCTAGGGTTTCTGTTAGGACTGGCAAAGTTAGGGTAAGATGGGCCCCCTACTCGGGGGTCAGTCCACAAAATGTATGTGCCAGAGGTTTTGGCTGCTAGCATTACCGAAATTGGCTGTGATCCAGTATGTCATTTTTGAATAACTCCTCCTTTAACTAATGTAAAGTTTGTTTTTTTTGTTTGTTTTACACATACGAACCAGCTTTCGATACCAGGGTGTTGTATAAAGTTACCAGTATTTTCAAGCGCAAACACCCCAGTGGATGAAAGTATTTTTAACACAATGAAAAAGGTTAAGGGAAAACAAAAGAAGTTTGATACAACAGAAATAGTTGTCAGGTGCTGCTTGCTAGAGGTGCCTTTAAAGGGGGAGTTCAGACATGTAACTTGGATTGTTACAAAGAAGTGTTATTGTTACAATCAGAATGCTTTGAGTATGCAGGGAATGCGTCAAAGAATGTCTTACTGTATACATAAAAGTTCTTGTTAGCTAATTGTATACAGAAACAACTTTGTTAATTGCAGATCAGTGGCATATTTTATTTTATATCCAGTAGGGCTTGTATCAACCTGTAGCTGCGCCCTCAGTCTTTTGATGATGCTAAGTAAAGGATTATTTTATTTTGAAATAAAAATAAAAACCCAGATCTTGCTGTTTGTTGGCTTAAGAATAACCCGCAGGAACCTGCACTACAAGGTATTACTGTACTACCGCAGTTCCTCGCAGCATTCTGTAGCCTTCCTAAACGAGGACTGTCCGATTTGGGGGAAGGACGATGTCTTATCATTCCTCCTTTTGACACCATTTGTGTCACTTCTCAGAGTGAGCTCCTGTGTAGGTGGAAACAAATTAACCTCGTAGCAACTTGGACACCACGTGACTCAGGTTTGGCCCAACTTTCCAACTTGGGCCCAGGCCATCTTCCCACAACATGAGGAGAACAGCCCTACCTCATTATTTAAAGGTTCCCTAGGAAGCACCAAAACTCCAGTCTAAAGTTCTTTAAGAAAATTACTTCTCTTTCGTTGTATTTACAATTCTGTATTGCTCCCTGACCTTGTTGAAAAGGTCAGGGATTGTTGTACTGTTTCTTTTTTTATTTACTGTATTTTTTTCCCACCGGCACCCCTAACCCTGCGAGCAGGCTCACCCAGGGCTCGGCGACCCAAACCCTCACCCGGGGGTGCCCTCTGAGTGGGGCCACCTGAGGCAGAACTGAAGGTGGCTGGAGGGTCGGTCATCGAGCCCTGGCTCATACACGGGGCAGCGGATTTTTGCACCCCTGGAGCTGGAATGCAATGACGCTGATGCCTCACGGCAAGCGTCCGTCCCAGCTCCACCACGTCAGGAGCAGGGCACATGCCATGGCCTCCGCCAGAGGTGAGCGATGCGGAACCTGCTCCCCTACCCTCCCGGAGAGGGAGAGCAGTCCTCCGGATGCTCGATCCTTCTCCTCCCTGCCAACCCGCGCCCCGCCTACTCCCAAACACACAGGTCGCCGGCACGGTATGGTGGTGTGTGGCGTCCAGCGCCTCAACCCTCTGCGCCACTGGGCCAGCTGTTGTACTGTTTCTAGTTATGTTGTTTCCAGTCAGTTGCTTTGTATTGTATCACAGTGTTGCTAAATGTGTTCTAGGAACATGTAATTGTGAAACAGCTAATATGTACATTGGGACACTAATCCATGTCAATTTCCAAACAACGTGGGTTCATACAGTGTAGTAATTTACTAACATACTAAAAAACTAGCAGATTAGGCCCTATGGTCTATCGAGTCTGCTTGGGGATCACTGCCTACCCAGGGCATCATTATAGCCCACCCTCCCTACAAGGTCCCCCAACCCCCAGCGGGGCTCTGGGATGCACCCTTCCCCTATACCTATCCCAGCCTTTTTTGAACACCTCCACAGTTGTAACAGCCACCTGCTCCATGGGCAGTGCATTCCAGGGCTCCACTACCCTCTCAATGTAGCAGCGTCTCCTTGTTTCCCCCCTGGTCTCCCCTGACCAGCCTCATTGAGTGTCCCCTGGTGGCCCCTTCCTCCCTCAGTTGAAGCACCCCCTCTAGGTTTACCCTATTCATTCCCTTGAAATATTTGACAACCTCGATCATATCCCCTCTGTCCCTCATGTCCTCCAGCGAGTACAGGTTGAGCTCAAGTCTCTCCCACCATAGGGCTTTTCCCCTAGACCCTGTGCCATCCTGGTTGTCCTCCTCTGGACCATCTCCAGAAGAGCAATATCCCTCTGTAAGTAAGGATGCCAAAACTGTACGCAATATTCAAGGTGCGGTCTAACCAGGCAGTTATACAGCAGAAGGAGCACCTCTCGGCTTCTTGAGGTTATCCCCCCTGGCTGTGCACCCCAGCATTTTATTTGCTTGGGCTGCAGCCCTTCTACACTGCTCCACGTTACTCATTTTGGCATCCACCACCACCCCGAGGTCCTTCTCCCCCCCCCCGCCCAGAAACTTGCAGTGCCTCCCCCCAGGTGTATTTAGAATTATTTAGGTATTTACAATGTTAAAGGAGTCATCTCCCTCTGTAAAATGGACAAGAATATTGGCAGAGCGGAACAGAACAAATTGTGCAGTAGCTGTTGTACAAGAAACACCTTTGACAGAATCAGAGCATACTGCCAGCCCACTGGCGCAGCGGTGGGATTTCCACTTGTGATGCTGGCGACCTGGGTTCAGAAATGGATTCAGGTCATCGGAGGGCCGGCCGGGGGGAGAAGGACCACTGTCCTTCTCCAGGGGGAAGGGTGATGTGTGCTCGGTGCAGGAGCGACACCTGGTGGAGGCTGGGTTTGTCGCCTTGTACCGGCGCATAAAGTAACTTAGGGGCAGGACAGATGCAGGATATCATTGCACGTCCCTGCCCCAGCCTACAGGGGAAAAAACTCTGTGGCCAGCCATCTCCATGAAGCCCTTCCCCGAGCTTCGATTAGCCTTCTAGCCGACTCCCCCAACCAGTCCCAGTTTCGCAGCACTGGTGGTCCAGTATGGTGCCATGACCCCACCCCTGGGGGTTAAGCCAGGGGTGACTGGGACAGCTCGGGCAAATATAGAAGGTGGAAGTGTGAGGGGCGCCCTGACCAGGACGGAGACATAACAGCCAGAGCAGGAAAAAAGTAAAATAAATAAATAAAAAGCATACTAAGTTGCACCGCTCTTGCGTGGGACAGGCTATAGGGACATCTGCAGTCAGGGGATAAAAGGGCAGGCGTTTGCACTCTCATTAGATGCGGGTTCCCATTCATTATTACTACTCAAGGAACAGGCCTGGATAGTAGACTTGTAATAGTATCTATTATATATATTGCTTTGTTACCCGGCGGGGCAAATACTTCTCAGTGGTGAATTTAACTGTACTTTGCAATCTGCTGTAGATAGATTGAGCAGTAACTTATATACAAATGCTGCAACTGCTAAAATAGACAGAATCTGGCTGAGTTGGGCCTGGAGGACATTTGGCGGTTCATGCATACCAGTGAACAAGATTAACACGTTTTATTCACCAGCACAAAAAGCATATAGAGGATAGTGTATGATCAATCATACACAATAAGGATGTTGTTCACTTGAGAGGTTTCTGTGGTAACAGGAGACCTCGCGAGTGCAGCTTGCGAGGTCTCATTACCATGGAAACCTTGAGAGCAAGAAAAAAAAAAACACCCTTGTTGTGTATGATTGACCATACACTGTCTTTTATAATGTATGGTCAATCATAAAGTTAAGAGTTTTCCCTTTAGCCCTTTCTCTCACTGCTGCTCTCTCCCGGGTCCGCTTTCACCGCTGCGCATGCATGCAGATGTTCGAAGATGTTGTGCTGCAGTAGCTATGTAGCTAGTGCAACACATCAGCTACGATGACAGAGCTACTGCAGCACAACACCATTGTTGGAGTGATGGATTTTCATCCACAACAACATTCCACCATACACTATATTCCCATATTGATTTGATGGTCACCAAAAAAAAAAATAACTGTATGCGTAAAGTAGAGAAGTGTGTGATTCTTCCAATAACTCAATCTGATCTTGCACTTGTATCTTTAACTCTAAAGCTTTGGACCTCCCCTAAACTATCGTTACGGAGGATGAACATCGTGCTTCTTGATGCAGGATTTATAGCGGTAATTGCCAAACATATATAAGCAGGGGTCGAAATGAGCACCTGTCTGCCTATCCCAGACACCCAGTTTTCCCCAGGGACAGCTGGTTTAATTTCTCTGCCTGTCCCTGGGACAGGCACCAAGTGAAAAAGCATTAGCGCCACATCCCTGGAGATGCTGCTACCTGTAAGGTTGGGCTATGGACGCTTCAAAATTATGGTGTCACATCGTGTTGAAAGATGTCCATTCAACACAGCGTCCCAGGATGGGCTCTTCTGTGCAGTTAGCAGTTTCATCAAGCAGCAGAAATGAAAACCAAGCCACGGTAAGAACAGGCTGCACGTGTTCCTTGTCATCGTGCATGTGCAGTTACCTGTTTTCCTTTTGCACACTGCATGCCTCTGTGTCCTGTAGTTGTAGTAGCAGTCCAAGACGAGCTCTTGTTCACAGGCAGCAGAGTTTTGGGAATGCAAATTAAAAACTCTCTTCATGGCCATCTGTTAACTAAGAGGGGCCAGGTAGGTTCATTAAAAGCCATTGTAAGGGCTAGAAAAACGTATCTGAAAGCCCTTTTCAGGGCAGAAAGTCAAGACAGAAAGAGGGGGAGACTCTGTACGTTATTTAGAGATTAGGAGAAGAATGTAAAGGGCTGAGGCAACCACTTAAATTCCCATCAGGATAGGAAGTGCTCCAGAGACAAGAGATGGGGAGACTGATTAAAAGCCCTTCTCCGAGTTACTAAGTAGTGGGAGATGTTTAGTGTCTAGGCTATACACAGGAGCAAAGGAAGCTTACTGCCTTGTCATATCAGAGCAGAAGGAAGTTAAGGGCCTTTGTCAGGGCTTCTACTGAGCAAGAAGGGGAAGTAATTTAAAAGCCCTTATCAGGGCAGTGCACTGGGGGCACACTTATGAAGTCATTTTCAGGGCTATATACCAGCCAGCAGGCAATATTTAGTAGCCCTTTTTTTAGGGCATCATCAGTTCTAAGCCCCTTTTCAGGGCTGCACCAGCTTTTATTATTACTATTACCAGTTATTATTAGCTTGTATTTGGAAACAGAAATGTAAGCTTAGTAAACAAAAGTCAACAGGACAGGTACAAATTCTGTGGGACAGACAACATAAATATTGCACCTGTCCCTTGGACAGACGTCCACAAAAAAATTTCTCTAGCCCTGTATATAAGAAACAAATGTTTTGAATGTCCCCAGTCACCTTCCTGAGGCTCTGATTTGGGACACACTGAAAGCAGTGGCCAGGGGATGAATAATCGGGACTGCTTCCTCAAAGCATAAACAGTCCTTAGACTCTTCTTAACAAGTTGAAGGCAAAAATACTGGCGTTGAAACACACACACACACACACACACACACACACACACACACACAAGGTGGGAAAAGCTGACCCTGCGGTACTCATGGCTGTATCCCAAGCCAGAAGTGCATTAAACAAGATATTGGCGTGTAAGGCTGAGGGATATATGCGTTACTCCAGTTATGAATATTATAAGGTGGGTGGGAAAGCTTCTAAATTATACTAACATACTAAAACGCCAGCAGAGTAGGCCTAATGGTCTTTCGTGTCTGCTCGTTTGGTCAGCCCTCAACCTGGGAGCTGACCTTGCTGTCCCCCCCCCACCCTCAGGCTTCTCCATTCCCAGGCCGAGATACTGGCATACTGTTTAAGGAAAATGGAAGCAAATAAAACCATTGCTAAAATACAGGATCCCCAGGACTGTAGAATAACATGGGTCACTCTGGCTGGTATTGCCAACAGTTTAAAGAAAGTTCATTGCTCCTTGTATGTGGAGCCCAAAGATGCAGCACAGGTACAGCCCCACTCAGCTCACTTCCTAGCCACCCTAAATTTGCCCGGTGTCTCAGAAGTCGTGAAAACGTTACTTGATAGCCAATGCAATGGGCCGAAATAGAACTTGCTATAAATAGTCTCCCCACTAACAAGGTACCAGGGCCAGACGACTTTAATGCAGGTTACTATAAAGCATTTAAAAAACCCTTCCTTCATTTCTACAGCCGGTCTTCCAGGCCTGTATGGAGGATGGCCATATACTTGATTCCTGAAACAAAGCCCTTGCCAAGATGCCGCTAAAACCAGACAAGGCAAGAGACACTTGTGCAGCATACAGGCCCATTTCCTTACTAAACCAGGTGATGAAGTTGTTAACAAAGGTTCTTGCAAATAGATTACAGAAAGTAGTAGGTACTATTGTACATTCTGACAAAACAGGTTTTATACCTGAGAGACATGTATTCATTTATCTGTAGACTTCTTAACATCCTGTCCTACCCCTGTCCAAAAGGAACAACACAAATGGCATTATCTGTAGGTACTGAAAAGGCATTTGAGTGCCTAAATTGGACATGCTTAAAAGAAACCATGAAGGCGATGGGCTTTGGGGAGTGCATTATGACCTGGGTTCACATGCTGTTTATACAGCCTACTAATAGGGTAAGAGTAAATAGCACACTTCCTGGGTCTTTTAGTATCTTCAGGGGTACCAGACAGAGAGGGTTCTCTGTTGTCCTTTCTTTTTTTTTTTTTTATCTCATCTCCGTCCTCCAGGGGCCCCCTTTGGACTGATCCCCCAGCCCCATCACCCGGCTTCCCCTGCACTTACCTTCACCGCCGTCTTCTGCCACAGGACCCGTGGTTGTGCCTGGCCACCGATGCGGCGCCTGCGAAGGGTCGGTCACTCGTCCTGCTGCACGGAGTGGTTTTTCCTCTGATTTTTCTCCCCAGGCTCCACAGGAGACTGACCCAGTGCCCTGAATGTGGGATCCCTTCCCTGCATTGCGGCATGCATGTGCTGCCACCGCTGGGTGGCAGGCAAGCAGCGCTCCACAGCGTTCCCCCGAAGGAAGGAGAGGCTGTCCTGGGATGCTCCATCCTTCCTCTGCCCACCGGCCCCCGAGCAACCTGAGTCCATTCTCAACCCTGGGTCGCCAGCGTAGTGCAAGGTGTGGCACCCAGCACCTCAACGCTCAGCGCCACTGGGCCAGCTATTGCCCCTTCTTTTTGCAATCAGCATGGAGCCCCTGGTTGCAGCAGTCCAACAAGCACCTGAAATTCAAGGCATTGTTACTGTAGGGATAGACAGCTGTATCTCGCTCTGTGCTGATGATGTACTAATGTATATAGAAAACCCTCAGGTATCCTTAACCACCCTGATAGCACATTTCACAGAATTTGGCAATATTTCTGGGTTCAAAACTGAATCCTGGTAAAACAGAGGTGATGGTTCTACATGGCTCCCTCTACCTCAAGCTTTTTGTGCTGCCTTCCCATTTAAGTGAATAAAAGACAAAAATCAGATACTTAGTAGTTAAGATCCCTAGCGACCTTTGTAACCTATACTCAGTTAATTATACACCTTTAAAACAGAGTGGGCAGGATTCACGAAGCTGTCAAAAGACCTGCAGCTGCGGGTAAACCGCTGTGCAAGTGGGTTGCCACTTGCCGAGCCACAGGTTACCCGCAGCGGCGGGTATTCACGAAGGTGGAGCTGGATTACAACCGGCTACACGGGTTATGGCTGCTTGCGGGTGGTATCACCAGGGTGATGACTGCAGCCACGGGAATGGGCTACGGCTGGTGGAAGCAGCCACAACACCCTCCACAACTGCTGTCGCTGTGAATCGCTACCACTGCAGCTGCGGACGATTCCAGTCCACAACAGCAGTTGCGGAGTGGGGCTTAGAAATATACGCTTCGTGAATCCTGCTCAGTGTGTATGCAGATTTAAACAGGTGGCAGTTGTTACTTTTAACCTTTGCTGCCCAATTAGAGGCAATAAAAATGAATGTTCTGCCGTGTTTTCTTTTTTTGTACTTCGTTCTACCTATTCTAATTTCCAGTGAAGATTGAAAAGAACTCAATACGCTGTTAGAAAAATGTATTTTTTTGGGGGGGTCCCCTAAGTACGATGGGAGATCCTTACATGACTGAAGGGGGGAATGGGCCTCCCCTGTTTTAAAACATATTGGGAGGCGGCTCAGTTACAGCATCTGTTAGACATGACCATGGATTCTCCGGTCAGTGGTTGAACATTAAATTCATTTCAGTTCTTTACTTAACCAGGCGAAACACCATAGAGATGCACTCATTTATAAGGTGGACCTGTTACAGTTATGAGTGGGTTATATAACTATACATTGAGGGTAAATTACACCAAAATGTACGTACAACAATAGTACAATACAAGGAATACACAGTTATGTACAACATTGGTCAGAAAACAGTGGGGCTTGCACCCCCGTACATCTCCGGAACACAGGGCACATACTCCTATACCATTATGATAGTTGCCATGGTTGGGGATTGAAATTGTTTTAAGAGATGCTCTTAACAGGTGGACCAGGCACACCTTAAGAATTTGGCAGTGGGTGAGTGCCAGGTGGGGTCAAACAGGCCTTGCATGGCATAAACTTCTGTTTTGTGGATGCCCAGGTTTCCCCCAGCTAGATTAGACCATGCATACATTAGATGGGGCGCAGGCATGGTCTACAGTTGTTTACTCAATTCATGGATGATCAAAATAGTATCAAACGTTTTGCAGAACTGCAAAAAGAATTTGGTCTGCCTGCCACAGACTTGTTCAGGGATTTTATCCTTAAAGGTTTGGGTGTCCAAGGCCTGGCAACTCCTCTACCACCAGGTTTGGTACTTCTTAATGTGCAGGCCCAAGCAGGCGTTTACATGTCATTCATTTCCAGTATAAATAAATCATTGCTGGAGGACAAAGGTGGAATAGGAGTCCTCAGAATTCAAGAGAAGTGTACTAGTGAAGCTAATTTAAATATCACTTCAGTATATCCTAATTTAAATTTAAATGAAGTTGCTTCACTCTGTTCTGCCTTGGTGTGAAAACTTGTTTCACTCCATTGCAGAGTTCATGACCCCATTCACAAAAGGAAACATGGGAGCTGATAATGCGTATTTGCACATCAAAGGGACTTTGGAGTAAGCAAAGAGTTCCTATCACATAAGAATTAATCAGTTGAATAACAAAACGTCACAAGCACCAGCATCCTTCCAACTGCATTTTTCCATCTCAGATACAGTTTAAACAACAGAAAGCATTGGGGAACTTACCTTGAAAAGTTTGATGGCCAGCACAAGACAAGAATACAGGGACTTCAGAAGACATACAGCAGAACTGGCTGACAGTAGCACTTCTGCTGGCTTGTACGTGTATGCATTATCGACTCCCGTGATGCCTTGCATGAGTGGGGTCATGACCTTTGCAATGGAGTCAAACAAGTTTTCAAACCAGGGCAGATCAGAGTGAAGCAACTTCATTTAAATTTAAATTAGGATGAAATTATTGGGGTGTAAGAGAAGGAATCATTACAACATAGGTTGACTTTCCCTTTTTTTCCTCTTAAAATAGAAAAGAAAGAAAGAAGCCAGCCCACTGGTGCAGCAATTGGATTTCCATCAGTGACCCTGGCGACCTGGGTTCGGGAGCGAGTCCAGGTCATCGGAGGGCCGGCCAGGGGGGAGAAGGCTGCAGCGTCTCACGACAGCTTGCCTTCTCTGGGGGGGAGGGTGAGGGATGTGCTCGGCATCTGCTGACTGCTGGTGGAGGCCGGGGATCTTCCAGGACAGCAGGTCTCAGATGGAGGTCTGGTGCTATGCTGGCACCAAGGGCCTTGGCAACAGGGGGTAGGAGGTCGCGGACGTTGGCGTTAGTGCCATGACATTAGGGACTCGCGATGCCAGCAAGGAACACTGGAAAATGCCTGCCGGTCCCAGGGAGATAGAGTTTCGAGGAGCTAGCCCTCATGTGTGACCACCTGCCTCGCTGACGAAGGATTGGATGAAACATGAGTGTCTGGGTGTCAGGTCCCCATCCCGTCCCCGCCTGAGGGTAAGCAGAGGCTCCATGGGGATCTACGGCGGACCAGGTAGGTGGTTGCAGGGGTAGACTCTGATGCTCCCGAAGGTGCAGAACCGGTGGGAGTAGGGATCAAAATTAAAAAGAAAGAAAAGGCAAGGAAAGCACAAGGGTAGTAGCAAAGTAAGATTGGGGGTCAGATGAAAGAGGGTATGGCTATCACAGAAACGTGGGCTTTGAAAAATAACGACTGGGAACTGACAGTCCCTGGGTACTCTTCGCTCAGAAGGGATAGAGGAACGAGTAGGGGGGAAGAGTTGCTATTTTTGTCAAGGATGGCATCAAGATGGCAGAAGATGGGTGCATCAGGGATAGTAAGGGGGAGACAGAGTTGCTGTGGGTGCAACTCACAGCACCCTCAGGCAAGAAACTGCACTTGGGGGATGATCTGTAGACCTCTGATGCAAAGGGCAGAAGGGGATGGAGAGCTCGGGGAAGAATTGAAAGAGGTGTGCCACTGGGGAACTGCAAAGAGGGAAGTAGTGGTGGTGGGTGATCCAAACTTGCCAGACATCGACTGGGATGTTCCAGTGGCCAGGAGCACCAGAAGTCAGGTCTTGCTGAATGCCTTCCAAGACTGTCTATTAGTGCAGCTAGTTAAGAAATCCACCAGGCAGACTGCAATTCTAGATGCCATGCTCACCAGCTTGGCGGCAGTAGCAGCTGTGAGAACAGGGGAGCCACTGGGGAACTGCAATTATAACTCCATGTGGTTTTAACTGGCCCATGGGCCTGGAAAACCCCAACTGAGAGCAGAAGTCCTTGATTTTAGAAAGGCAGACTTCAATAGGCTGAGGGAGCTGGTCAGGGAAAAGTTAGTAGGGGTGGACAACATAGGTGGGGTAGAAGAGAGATGGGGGCAATTAAGGGGCCATTCTCGAGGCATCTTAACGTATGCATGAGAATGGTAACCAAAAAGAACATGTTCAAGACACAGTTATGGTTTTCAGCAAGGGTCAGGGAAGCAGTGAGGGCCAAGAAAAAGGCATTACACAAGTATAAAAAAAGCAGGCAGGAGGAAGAATAGGGAAAATATTTACTGAAAAAATAGGGCTGCAAAGAAGGTGGTTAGGGAAGCAAAAGCAGACACAAAGCTGTGTATTGTGGAGGGGATCAAGAGCAGAGAAAAACTTCTAATACATTAGGGAGACATGGAAGAAAGGAGGGGGAATTGTAAGGGTAGTTGAGGGGGGTAGGGTGATAGAGGAGGATGGTCAAACGGACACTGTCCTCAATGTTTACGTTTGCTCAGTTTTCACTAGGAAGGATGGTGGGCTCTTGCCAGAGCGTGGCATCAAGGTGATCATTGAAGGGGTCCAGGAGATGAGGCAGCCAACATTTTCAAGTGAAAGGGTTCGGAAAGGGCTGGCAGTCCTAAAGATAGATAAGGCCTTGGGACAGGATGGGTTGCAGCCGAGGTTACTCAGGGAACTGGCAGCAGAAGTGGCAGAACCCCAGAATGTCTATTCAGCAGCTCGCTAGGGATGGTGGTGGTTCCATAGGATTGGTGAGTGGCAGACGTGGTCCCATTCCATAAAGCGTGGAGACCAGGAACAAGAAGGGAACTACAGACCTATCAGTCTTACCTCTATTGTAGGGAAGCTGATAGAGTCACTGGTCAAAGAGCACCTGGTGGACTACTTGGAGAGCATTGGGCTCCAGGATAGTAAACACAAATTTGTGGGAAGGAGGGCTTCTCAGACAAACCTGATAGTTTACTTTGACTGGGTGATGAGGTAGTTGGATAGGGGCCACACTATGGATTTGCTGTACTTTGACTTTAGCAAGGCTTTCGACTCGGGGCCTCACAGATGCTTATTGAAAAAGATTGAGGATCTGGGTACAGCTAAGGTTACAGTAAACTGAGTAGGCAACTGGCTAAGGGAGAGGCAGCAGAGGGTTGTGGTCAAGGGGGTCAAATCAGAAGAGAAGAGAGGTCACGAGCAGGGTACCACAGGGATCT
This sequence comes from Neoceratodus forsteri, assembly GCA_016271365.2. Taxonomy (NCBI): domain Eukaryota; kingdom Metazoa; phylum Chordata; order Ceratodontiformes; family Ceratodontidae; genus Neoceratodus; species Neoceratodus forsteri. The sequence continues at coordinate 77,305,147 of JADMNL010000030.1, forward strand.
GTCCTGGGTCCGATCCTCATCAATATGTTCATCAGTGACATTTGTAAAGGAATCCAGGACAGGTTGTCTCTCTTTGTGGATGACACTAAGCTCTTTGAGAGGGTGGATAGCAATCAGGGAAATGCATACTAACATACTAAAAGCCAGCAGAATAGGCCTAACGGTCTGTCTTGTCTGCTCAATAGCCAGCAACCTAGTTGGTGCTTGCCTTCCTGTCCCCCCAATCCCCGAGAAGGTCTTCTTTGGTTTCAGTTTCCCCTTGTACCTGTCCCACCCCTTCTTGAAGCCCTCCACTGTGCCCTCCTTCACCAGCCTCCCGGGCAGCGCATTCCACGGCTCTACCACCCTGTCAGTGAAATAATGCTTCCTATGCTCCCTCCTGTAATTTTCCCCCCTCCAGCTTCCACTCATGCCCCCTGGTTGTTCCCCCCCCTTCTTTAGCCTAAACTGCTCCTTGGTTCCACTCTTGGTTATTCCTTTTACATGCTTGAAGACCTCTATCATGTCTCTCCTCTCCTCCAGTGTGTACAACCCAAGCTCTTCCCGTCTTTCCTCATAAGACCTCCCCTCCATACCCTGAATCATCGTGGTCACTGTCCCCTGGACTATCTCCAGCAGCGCTGTGTCCTTCTTCAGATGAGGTCTCCAGAACTGTACACAGTACTCGAGTTGCGGCCTGACCAAGGCATTATATAGAGGGAGGATCATCTCCTCCTGGACATAATTCCCTTGGCTATTCAGCCCAGTATCCTGTTTGCTTTAGCTGCAGTTCTTCCACAATTTTCGGAGTTATTCATTTTGACGTCTACCACCACCCCTAGATCCCTTTCTCCCAATGTGGCTTGCAGTGTGACCCCTCCGGGTGTAAACATGGCCCGGGTTTTTGACCCCCAAATGAAGTATCTTACATTTCCCGGCATTAAATTTCAGTCCCCACCTCCTTGACCACCCCTCCAGGGTATCCAGATCCCCCTGGACTGTCTCTCTTGCTTCTTCCCAATCCACCTGTGCTCCCAGTTTTGAATCATCTGCAGAGAGACTCAGCCTACTCCTAACCCCCTTCCCTATATCCGAGACGTAGGCATTGAACAAGAGTGGCCCCAATACTGAACCTTGAGGGACCCCACTGATTACCTTCCTGGGGGAGGAGAGTATCCCATCAACCATTACCTTATGTAAATGCCCCGAAAGCCAATTTTCGACCCAGTTGAGCTCCTGTCCTCCCACCCCCATCTCCCCCATCTTTGCTATTAGTCCATTATGGAGCACTGAATCAAAGGCCTTGCTGAAATCTAGGTATACGACGTCCACCGGCCTAAGTCTCTCCAAGGCCCCCGTCACCCAGTCATAAAACTCTACAAGGTTGGACTGACACGATCTCCCTGGGATGAAGCCATAGTGTTTTTCATCCTGGTGCCCTAACATTTCCAACTGCCTCCCAAGCCTCTCCTTGGTAAAGCCCTCCATTACTTTGCCTACCACAGATGTTAGACTGACAGGTCTATAATTCCCCACTCCTCCCTAGACCCCCCTTTATGTATAGGCACTACATAAGCCATCCTCCAGTCTTGTGGCACCCATTCTGTCTGCAGAGAGGTGTTAAAGAGTGCAGCCAGTGGAGCTGCCAGCTCCTCCGCCAGTTCCTTCATAACCCTCGGATGTTGCCCCATCCGGCCCCGGCGCCTTATCAGCTTTTAGCTTCCAAAGGGCCTCCCTCACCCTATCCACTGTGATTTCTACCCCCCACTTCTCTTCCTCATGCAACCTTCCTACTCCTTCTGGGTCTGGCCCAGCCTGTACCCTATCTTCTTTCTGTCCTCTGGTCTCAGACTGAGACCGACCTCTCGCTTTTGCTGGCTCCTCTTCCCTCCCATCAGGCTGTAGGCATCCCCTGTCACCCTCTGCAAAGATTGAAGCAAAGTACTCATTTAGCACCCTGCCTGTTCCCCTGCTTCCTGAGCCCATCTCCCACAATCTTAATCCTGTTGATCTGTGTCCCTCTTTCTCTCTCTTATGTATCTATAGAATCCCACCCCCCCAGATATCCTTAGCCATGGTTTTCTCCATCCCTGTCTTGGTGCCCCTCACCACTCTGGTGACCCTCCTGGCCAATAGTTCATACTCTTCTTGCTCCTTGTCCCCCCTAGAACATTTAAAACGCGTGCGTAGGCAGCATTTTTTTCCCTCACTGCCTCCTACACCTCCCTGGTCCACCAACATGGCTTGCTGGTTCCACCATACTTACGCCTTACTTTAGTACAGGACCTAGTAGTCTCTTGCACCCCTTCTTTAATGGTCTCCCACAAGCTTCCAGCATCCATGTTCGACCTAATCATGTCCAACCTCTCCCGTAGAATCCTACCCATACCCACTGGTTCGCCCCTGAAGTCAAGTACTACTGTATGAGCGCGGTTTCTCCCCCAAAGATCGTGTGGGCGGTCACCACCACCGTGGACTGCACACCTCCAGGCCCCTTATCTGTTCACTGTTCCTAGGACCACATCTAATATCCACCCTCTCTAGTAGGTTCCCCACCTGTTGGACCAGGAAGGCATCTGAAGGGCCTCCCTCATCCTATATACTGTGATTCCCCATCTTTCCTCTGTTCCCTGGTTACAGAGGATGTCATGGTGGCCCAGTCCACCCTGGCATATTAAGATCACCCATGACCACCACCCTACCCTTTCCAAGGTCACAGTGACCCTTGATGTTCTCAACCAGTTTATCCTCGAGAGCCTCCTCTATTGCGGGGGGTTTGTATACCACCCCTATTTTCAATTTCTTCCCTTCCCTCGTTTGCAGGGTTACCCAAATCGCCTCCACACCCCTTCCAGCCTCCTCCACTCCACTAACCACTATGTCATTTCTGACTATCAGAGCAACCCTTCCCCACTTCCCACTCCCCTGTCTTTCCTGAATATCTTGTAGCCCTCTAAGTTTAGGTCCCAATCGTTTCTCTGGGTGGCTCATGTTTCTGTAATTGCTATCACATCCACTGTTCCCTCAGCCAGCATAGCCTGGTGCGCGGGCATTTTATTGCTCATGCTCCTGGCATTGATCAGGACTGTCCTCCACCCCGACTTCTCCCCTCTCCAGTCCCCCCAACCCTGCGCAGTCCCTTTTCTGCCCAGTTTTCCTTGGATTTGCAATGTAGTCTCCCACTCCTCTCGTGCCCTAGACCCTCAAACAGCCCCCCTGGGGCCTTTTTATTATTGGACCGAACCCCCCCTTTACAAGTTTAAACCCAACCTCTCGCCTATAAATCCAGCAAATTTTAGTTTCAGGATCTCCTTCCCCTCCAGGTTGAGGTATAACCTGTCCCTGGCATATAGCCCCTTATCCTCCCAAGTATCCCCCCAATCTCCCACCAGCCCATATCCCTCTGCCTTGCACCAGTTCCGGAGCCACTGGTTCACCCCTCTAAGTTTTTGCTTGTTTTCCCCGATTGCCCTTGGTACCGGCAGAATCTTAGAGAAGGAAATTTTGCTTCCTGTAGAGTGACAAACCCTGGCCAGTTCCCAGAATCTAGCATGTATTTCTAGCTCACTGTTCCCTTCCAAGTCATTTGTTCCCAGATGTACTAGGAAGTCTGGGGATCCCCCACATTCCAGTGCTATTGAGTATAGGTGGAATTTAGCTTTGTTTACGGATAGTCCTGGATATGCATAGGGACTTAGAAAGCTAGATGGGTTGTCCGAGGTTTGGCAGCTGAAATTCATTGACAAGAAGTGCAAGGTAATGAATGCACACACCTAGGGAACAAGATTCCCAGGACAGAGTACTGGATGGGTGGGGTGAGACTTATCAGTGCAGCTGAGGAATGGGACCTTGGAGTTATTGTCAGGGACTTCTAAAACAATTGAGTTAGTGCAACAAGGCATATAGTAAAGCGAGGAAGATGCAGGGTTTTATTGGGGGTGTGTATTGATAGTACAAGGGAAGAGGTAATACTTCCCCAATACGTATCCTTACGTCACACCTGGAGTACTGTGCCCAGCTCTGGAGTCCTCACCTCAGGAAATATAGGGATAGACTGCAGATAGTGCAGTGAAGGGTGACGAAAATGATTATGAAATGGGTAGAAAGAATGCTAGCTCTGGACTGGCCAAAAGGTACTCTCAGCCAGGCCATTATCCCAGCACAACAGCCTGGCTGAAAATAGCTCAACAAAACTATGTTTAAAAAATACATCCAGTTTACTAAAAAGGACCCATTTCATAATCGCAGTAAGGCACTCCAAGGGGTGTGTTATGTTGGGCTAACGACCCTTCGCGGGTGGTGGAAACCCTCGGCTTCACCTCATGCTGCAGCCCACCCAAGGCGGGCCATTATCCCACCTTAACACATCCACTCTAATGCCTTCTTCTTAATTCAGGGCCAACAGGACAGGTCCTATGAGGTGCGCCTCAAGGCATTGAACATGTTCTCTCTGGAGATCAGAAGGGAGAGGGGAGATATGATAGAGACATTCAGATTCCTACAAGGAATTAATGGAGTGAACTGTGGGGAATAGAGTGAACTGTGAGGAACTATTTAATTTGAATACTAATTCATGGTCACGTGGACATGTGTGGAAACTAACAGGAGGGAGGTTCAGGAGGGATATGAGGAAGTATTATTTTACAGAAAGAGTGGTGGAGCCATGGAACAGCCCACCAGCCATAGTGATAAGTGCAAAAAAACGGTGGTTTCAAGTGTGTTTAGGACAGAATGAAGGGTATAATGCTTGTTGGGAGAGGCAGGGATGGAGAGGCCTAGGACCCTGTATATACCTGGGGTCTCATGCAATATCTGCTGACTAATGTAATAAAATATCTCTGGTTGCTACCTGATGTGGTACTTGTGTACCTATATTATGACTACTGTGATCTACCTATTACCAAGTGTGTACCAGCAGTGAACGCCTGTAACACTAGTTGCTTTAGCAATCTAAGCGTTATGTACTGTGCTGTTTGTTTGCTGTGATGTATTGCTCTCTTGACGAGGTGCCTTTGTAAATGAGTCTATGACTCAAAGGTCTGTAAACCAATGATCTAATAAATAAAATAAAACAAAATAAATTGGGAACTTTGGCAGACTGGATGGACCATGGGTCTTTTTCTGCCGACATTTTCATTTTCTGCTGGTTACATTCTATAAAGATTGTTGATGTAGCTGGTGGTTTGATTCTGACTCCTTTTTCTTTGTAAAAGTGAAAAACAGACTGCCCACCATACTGGTGTTAACCACACAAAAATGTGTTTGTTCACATTCCTTGATCAACTTCCACTGCACCTTCCCTGGACTTGGGAACAACCCCACACAGTCTAGCTTCTCTTGCAGTGGGAGGAAAGGAGACTGTTGTATCATGAGTGGCTGCGCTGTTCTTGGTGGGGAGGTGTTTGTAATGTTCAGGAATTATGCAGTAGGGCTAGATCAAGGATTTGGAAAAAAACAATTTTGGGTATAAAGTATAATTACACTATTACAATACATTTCAGTTCTACTAAAAAAGGAAGCAGATTAAACAACCAGCATTGTCAATGAATTTTAGAGAAAGTAAGCAATCATAAAATATAGGTTTTCAAGTAGAAATAATATGATGCAAGAAGGGTTGACAGTGACTCTTTAACACGTGGAACAGCAACAGAAGGTGGACATATCCATTTATTTAGCTTTTGTTGACTAGTTGATCTAGTTCTGTTCTTCTTCATAGCTCTATGACTTCACTGACTTCACTGACCATGGCATCAGAACTACTCAGAAAGCCAGTCATTTTTATTTTATTTTATTTTTGTTATCTCCGTGAGCTGACTGGCCCCCCCCCCATTGGCCCTACACTCTCACCCAGCCCCATCACCCACCTTCTCCGAGACTCACCTTTTACTCCTGAGTGCACTCTGGCTTGCCCTTCAAAGGTGAAGCCTTACCCCCATACAGAGACTCAGTCAGTGATTGGAAGAGAGTGCTCGGTTGGTGATGTGGAACCTGTAGTGAATGGGCAGCATGTTCCTGTTTCAGTTGGTGGCATTTTTCCTCCTTTCTCTCCCTAGGCTTCTGAGGAAGCTTCCCGATGCAGGTGCATGAAGTGTGCTCACATCAGAGCATGGTGGTGGTCTCCCTCCCAGCTTGTCAGCTGTGCGTGCACCACTGCCTGTGATTCACTCAGGTGGTGGTAAAGCAGCAGAGACCGATCAGCCCCACACCCCCGGAGGTGGAGAGTGACCAGTGGGATGCTCATCTCTCCTCCCTCGGCTGGCCCTCCACCTCAGGCTCATTCCCAAACCCGGGTTGCCGGTGTTGTGAGCAGTAGCACTACTGCTGCTTCGGCAGGTCTACTAGCCAGTCATCTTCTGCCACATCAGCTACTTGTGATGTCACAGTGAGTGAGGTCATCACAGTGCTGATGAGGTTAGCAGAGGTATAGTCTTGAACTAGAAATGTCAGCTGTTATGTGAAGCACTGCACTTCATAATGCACCTAATTTTATCGTGGTGAAAATGTTTTAATGAGCAAAACAAAAAAAAAATACATTAGAAATAAAAGGTAAGAACTAACTGCTCTTAAAAATTAATTACAGTTTCTGTCTCCTGTGTTTGTGATAGTACTAACTCTTTAAGTAACTTGGTGAGGATCATTCAGCATCCAGTATGTATGTACAGTATAGAACTTGTTGATCTCATCACTAGCTCGATATCCATATGCCACATTAGCCTTGATATGACACTAACAAAACTGTGCAAACTGCAAAAAATAATAAACATGCATAGATTATTTAATTTAAAAACACCTTTGAAGGGCTCAAGGTGCTTGTGATAAAATGCATGCACATAAATTAGAGGTGATGAGCAGTAAAACAGTATACAGCACAAAATACGATTTAACTAAGTCCAGCATGTTGCTGTTATAACTAAATGGCATGTGAGATATGTCTCTTGGCTAATCAAGAGTGCAGTCTTGTGACTTCTTAGTGTTTGAGAACAGTGAAGCTGAATAGTTCTGGAACATGCAACGATTTGGAGATGATACTCATGGATTAACCAAAATACATCTCCTAAATACCATTTACTTTTTCTTAATCATTTCTTTTTTTCTTCATTTTTAAAACATTTTGGGCAGACAGCACATGGAGCTCCGAATGAAAATCATAGACACATAGTGAGTGCAGAAAAATACCAGTGGTCCATCAAGTCTACCAAAGTTTCCTGCAAGCATATACATGGCGAAACACATAAAAATTGCAGATGCTTGTTTTGAAAACTGCGCTGTAAAGCTGTTCTAATGATAACCGTTCAAATAAAAATGCCAGTATGCCTACCTAGCAAAAAAAAAAAAATGCTTGCTTAGCCGTCCTCATGGACATTTGTAAAAACTTTTTTTTTGTCTGAGGTGTTTGCATGAAATAAACACGTGCCTTACCTTTAACTTTCCTCTTGTGTAAAGAAGTCTGATGATTCTCATTACGGCTGCACCCTGCTAGTTTTGGGAAATTAAACAGTCTGGAATCACTTAGCACATGACCCATGGAAATATTTTCAGATACTTAATCTGATGCAGTTGTGGGGTACATGAAAGACCCTGAATTGGAATTCAGAATCAAGCTGTGATTGGGGAAGGACACTAACGTAGACATAATAGGAACACTCACTTGTAAGTGCTGGAGTACCACAGTCTGTTAAAGAATTTTTCTTTTGCATTTAGGAAAAGAGTATATGAAGGCAAAATGCTACTTTACCATCATAGGGATTACTGAAACCAAGCAGGAAAAAAATCTTGGGGTATTGTTCACCCGCAAATTTAAATGGGAGCAACAGTTTGGGCAGCACCTAGCAAGACAAACAAAACCATGGCATGCATCAAGAGACATTTTTAAACAGGCTGAGAGGTATTATAATGCTCATATACAGATCTTTGGCCAGGCCCTACTTTGAATACACTGTGTGTAGTTCTGGTCCTAGGCAGACTGGGAAGTTGAAGGAATTGACTGGCTGCTTGTTTGGGCCATTTTACTATATCTTCACTCCCAAAGGGGACTATTCCAAAAAGTTGCTTTTATGGCTCAAATGACTATCCCAGATGTATGGTAATGGGCTGTACTATTTAAAAACATTACGCATATCTCAGAACTTCACTTTAAGACCATGCAGAGGAGAGAAACCAAGGTGATTGAAAGTTTGGGAAACTTGGACTGTGATTAACCAGCTGGGACAACTGTGGCTGTTCTTACCAAAAACAACAACAAAAAAAGGTGAATCTGAGGGGGCGTGATTATAGTTATCTGAAAGGGAGATCATCATCAGATCAAATGCGGCAGTTCAGGATGCACAAGGATGAGGGACGAGGGCATATATAATGTCATTGCAAGGGGGGGGAAGTCAAGGAAGAACTTCTTCAGAGAATGAGAGTGGGGGACACTTGTAATAGAGTTCAAGAGCAGGTGGTATCAGATGATACTATAATGCCTTTAAGCAGAATTAACTAGTACTTTGGAGGAACCAAATGGACCAGTGATCTTCTTTCCTTCCTAAAGTTGTATGTACATGACACTATTTGGCTTGTGGCAGCTTATACACTGGTCCGGATTTGCATTAAAGAGGCCACCTAGACACCCTACCTTGCTGGCTTGTGACAGGAAGACGCATTAGATAGATTGAAAAATAAATTTCCCTTTAAATTGTGCTCTGATAATGCTGGCCCGGTGGCGCTGAGGGCTGTGGCGCTGGACGCCTTACCTCACGCCACGCCGGTGACCCGTGTTCAGGAACGGACATGGGACGCCGGGGGTTAGCAGGGAGGAGAAGGATCGAGCATCCACAGGACTGCTCTCCTTCTCCAGGGAGGGAGGATTGCAGCGCTCGGCGATTGCCTGCCACCTAGCGGAGGCTGGGGGGTGGCACGTCAGCACTTGAGCTTGGGGCGAGAGCTGCAGCAGGCGCTAGGCGGAACGCCGCCGCTGGTGCCATTGCACGCCGCAACCTCGAGGGGAGAAAATGGAGAATTGGGGGCCCTCTGCAGGATGACGATGGTCCCCCACTGCAGCGTCTGGGAAGGCACCTCCCAAATACAGATCCGGTCTGGTGGGTTGAGTCGCTCCCCACCCCCTGCCACAAAGGGTAAGTCGTGGAGTTCATGGGAGGGGGCCTCATACCCGGAGCCGTGTGGGCCGGGGGACATCAGAGGGTAGCGGAGGACTCAGAGGAGGAGAAAAATAGAAACTAAAAAAAAAAAAAAAAATGTGCTCTGATATGCTTAATATTTTTAGTTCTTGGTGCTTTTTCTGATCGCTTTGCAAAAGCAATTTATTTCTTAATGCATGTGCATCAAACTCCATGCATGAGCTGTTGAGCTATCAGAACAGTACTCATAGTGCTGTACCCATGCAGTGACTTACTCAAAACTCCAGAATCCTGGTTCCACAAAGAGAACTGTACAAATTGTTGTCCATAAAGAAAACAACACAAAACACAGTTTTGCACATCACCTTTTATGCAAGTACAGTAAACTAGATCACTTGGGTAGGTATGAATATAATTTCTAAAAATAGGAATATTACAAATAGCTACAGCTAAGTGCAGATTATTTCATTTTCTGAAAATAGGACTTTTACAGACAGCTACAACTACGTACACATTATTTCATCTATTCGAGTTGGCAACAGAGTAGCAGCTTTTCTGGAGGTTTTTTATATACTTTTTTAAGTTTTGTGGCAGTTACAGGCAGACTTACTCAGCTTTCTGAGTCACTGTACACGTATTAGTGCTACATCACCATATTACAGGCCATCTGAAAAATATAAAAAGATCATAAATTTTAATATGCAGTTAAGACATTTTTAACTGTAGGTTTTAATTGAAAAAGTAAGTGCCGCCACCCCCCCACCAATTCTTTTTGACTCTTTCTGGTGGCAGAATGAATGTAGAATTGGCACAAAACATAGTTTGAAGCCAAGCGAGGTCACAGTAGCTTGCCTAAGATACAGCCACATGCAGCTGAATTCGCTCTGCATGTCCTAGCTTTGCTGTTGATACTTCTGTCTTTCCTTATCTGGCACCTTTGTTTGACATAAATGAAAACACTTTGCAATGGAGCACAACTAGTAATAAATGGGCAGTAATGTTTACTGCCAATATGGTCTGTTATATATTGCTTACAGTTAAGAACTAGAACGGCAGTGTATTATGTTTCTTGTGCAGTATGATACTTGAAGCTGAAAGCTCTTTGTGATTATAGATCCCTGTTCAGAACACACTGTATCTTGTAAACGGTATTTCAAATCATGCTGTCAGTTGTGTGTGGAAGCCAAAAGAAAAGTAAACTGAATAATAAAATTGTTTTTCTCAAGCGCAGATGGTGTATCTGTTACTCCGAACAAGTGGACTGCTCTACCCTTTGCGACAGGCAGGCAGGTCATATCTGTGACAGCTGCCCCCATGTGACCCTCCATAATTTGGTACTAGTTCTTCCCCTGCCTTGAGCAGGCTAGCAGCGCAAGGACAGGGCTGCTTTTTGGATAATCTTTTTTTTTTTTCATTTACCTTGCTCTTAACTTGTTTTTCTTTGTGCCTCTTTAGCCTCCTGCAAGTATCTATCCTGCTGTATTGCCTCTGCTCTCCGACATCCAGGGCTCCACAATTATGAGATGCAGGAACATATATGTATTTATCATGTTGTAATGGTCCTGCAGTGAATCCAGTTGTATATTTGCAATGCTGATTTGTTGGTAATTAAAATTATCATCATGTATGCAGTGGCATGTCAGAAAATCTGTTGCCCATGAATTTGACGAGGGAGGTTTCTTCCCCTTAAAGTGGAGCCGGGGGGGGGGGGTGAACCCTTTTTTAGTCTTGCACATCTCAGACAGTGGTGGAAGTTACTAACCCTTCTTTAATCTTGTCTATCTTAGACCATGCTGGAAAGTAGATCTGTCACTTAAGTGCTGCCTTAGTCTGTCCATGTCCCCACTGCATTGTTATCCCAGAACATTTGATATGATTTTGCATGATCAGTTTTATTCTGTTGGTTAACTTTGTGTCTGTCAACTTCACTAATATTCCAGGTGCCTTGTTAAGTGGAATTTCATGAATACCAAAAAAATTTATTTTTATTTCTGTTAATGTTGGTGTGTAGTATGTACAGACTGCTTACTTCTTGCCCGTGACCTCTGGTTTGACATTTTTATACCAGTGTGACCCAAAATTTGCTAATTTGAAAAATCTGTTTTCTTGGTTGAATACAGGGGCAAGTTTGTTTAGAACAGTAGTTCTTAGACTTTGTCACAGTGAGCCTCCCCAAATCCATGGAAAAGATTTTGGGCCTCCTCAAAAACTGAAATAATCTTGGGCCTCCTCAAAGCAAAATAACATACTGTACTTTGTGCAGTACACCATGAATAAATTGAAACCCCTTTGAGTACTTGGCTCACATTCAGTTCTTTCATTCAGTTCTTTGTCGTATATTGATGTGGAACCTTTGAAAAAGAGCTCCTGTGCTCAAAGGTGTTATCTGAATAGCAAATAAATAAAACAAACAAATATTATTATTTAGCTTATTGTAACACCCCCCCCCCCCGGCCAGCGTATTTGCTCTGTTGTTTTCATTCTTGAACCATTGTTACCCTTGTTGCAGTACCTTCATGGGTCAGACTACTTTCTCTGTTTCCTCTCTTATGAAATAACCTTCCTACATACTTTGTCTCCCCCTCCTTCCCTGCTCCTAAGCAACTTCTCTGGGATTACTTTGCTCCTTCCTGCTATTGCTCTTATACTTCTATACTTGTTTTTAGGATTTAAGTTTTATGCATTGATTGTGTAAGCGCCTTGGTTTTGGAAAGGCGCTTTTTAGAAATAAAGTATTCATTCATTCATTCATTCATTCATATACTCAACCCTTGTATTTGGGCTGTTCTGCCATCAGTCTACAAATTGATCAATTACCAGCACTCATTATTAGTTCATTGTTCATATTTGTTTGCACTATTGTTCATTGTGTATTTACTGATTGTCTTGCAGTTACCTTTTGAAATCTATTCACTACCTACCCTTCCCCGGGTACACCGGAAATGAGCCATGGCTCATTCACCTTTCCTTGTCACCTATTAGTAGATAAATACATAAAATTCACCTATTATCCTCTTTCAGTTTGCTTCATCTCTTCACACAAAATACATAAAACTCAAAATTTAAATACAGTACTTTTTCAGACTTGTTTGAGCTCCCCCAGGGAGGCTGGCCTCACCATTTGAGAACCCCTGGTTTAGAACATACAATACTTTTGAATAAATAGGGATATATGCATTCTAGTAAAATGACTTTCTTAAATCTCTACTGAGCAGTGTTTATACAGCTGAGGTAAGGTTGCAGTACTCCTCTGATCGTCTTTCCTCCTCCCACGCTGATCCTGCGGGTGCCTCTACAGGGCCCATCTCAGTGCCAGTGTAAGTTGCACTGGAGAGAGGGCTGTGAGTTTGGGGAGGGGTGGGAGGGTGTCCTGCAACGTTTACTGTTTACTAGCCTGCAATAACTGTGTTTGTGGTGATGAAGTGGTGCTGCCTCTCCATATGGCAGCTTACACCACTCGCATCGCAGTGCGTCCCCAACTCAGCTAGGACTCGAGGAGCAGATCGGGCCTTGACTTACTATGATCTGGAAATTGTCCACACTGCCACAGTTGCACCATGGCAGCCTGATCGCTTGGGTTGCTGCCGTGCAAATGTAACAGTGTAAACCTTGTAGAGTTTTATGACTGGGTGACGGGGGCCTTGGATAGACATAGGCCGGTGGATGTCCTGTACCTAGATTTCAGCAAGGCATTTGGTTCAGTACCTCATAATGGACTGATAGCAAAAATGGGGGAGATGGGGGTGGGTGGACAGGAGCTAAACTGTGTTGAAAATTGGCTTTCAGGGCATTTACAGAGGGTAATGGTGGGTGGGATAATATCCTCTCCAGGAAGGTAATCAGTGGAGTCCCTCAAGGTTCAGGATTGGGGCCACTCTAGTTCAATGCCTACGTCTCGGATATAGGGAGGGAGGTTAGGAATAGGTTGAGTCTCTTTTCGGATGATTCAAAATTGGGAGCACTGGTGGATAGTGAGGAAGCGAGGGAGACAGTCCAGGGGGATCTGTATACCCTGGAGGGGTGGTCAAGGAGGTGGGGACTGAAATTTAATGCCGGGAAATGTAAGATACTTCATTTGGGGGTCAGTAACCCGGGCCATGTGTACACCCGGGGTCACACTGCAAGCAACATTGGGAGAAAGGGATTTAGGGGTGGTGGTAGACGCTAAAATGAATGATTCTGAAAATTGTAGAAAAATTGCAGCCAAGGCAAACTGGATATTGGGTTGCATAGCCAGGGGAATTACGTCCAGAAGTAGGGAAGTGATCCTCCCTCTGTATAATGTCTTGGTCAGGCCGCAACTTGAGTACTGTGTACAGTTCTGGAGACCTCATCTGAAGAAGGACATAGCGTTGCTGGAGAGGGTCCAGAGGAGAGCAACCAAGATGATTCAGGGCATAGAGGGGAGGCCTTATGAGGAGAGACTCAAGATCTTGGGCTTTACTCACTGGAGGAGAGGAGGATAGGGAGACATGATAGAGGTTTTCAAGTATGTAAAGGGAATAATTAGAGTGCAACCAGGGAGTTGTTTAGGCTGAAGAAGGGGAGTGACCAGGGGCCATGGGTGGAAGTTGGAGGGGGGAAATTACAGGGGGGAACATAGGAGGCATTTTTTCACTGAGAGGATGGTGGAGCCATGGAATGCACTTCCTGGGATGCTGGTGGAGGAGAGCAAAGTGGAGGGCTTCAAGAAGGGGGTGGGATAGGTTCAAGGGGAAACTGAATCTAGAGAAGACACTCTTGGGGCTGGGGGTGGCGGTGAGGCAAGCAGCCATTGGGTTGCTGGCTTTCGAGCAGACAAGACAGACCATTTGGCCTATTCTGCTGGCTTTTATTATGTTAGTATGTTAAACAAACCTCTGGAGGCACTGTGGAGGTGGCTGTAAACAGGACCAGATGGGAGACCTGGATTAACACTGAGCCTGAATGGACTGGACTAGTGGGGTCGAGGTTCTGCAGTAGGGACATCACCCTTCCAGTCAAGAAGGAGGATGACAAACACCTCATCATTTGAGCATCTCTAAGTTAGGATGTAAAGCGTTGGTTAACATAGTTTGTGACCACACAGTTTCCTGCCTTCCCACTACAAAAGTCTGGCTGGGGGGGCATTACAAGTAGGTGGTTTTACAGGCGAAAAGGATGGTGAAAGGAGTGGCAGGATGATGTAATTGACTGCCCACAACACAGTCATACTTCAGTGTCAATGGCTCACTAGGGTAGCACACTTACCTCTGGGGATGTAAGATTGAAAGATCGAGTGTTCTAGCCCCACACCACATACTTGGGGTGATGCCCATAACTATCACTGTGGTGCAGTACGAGGAGGGTACTGCACTGTTGAGATAACATCCTTCGGATGATACTTTAAAACGAGGTCCCCTTTGCCTGGTCACTGTCCAGGTCGGAGTTAAAGATCCCGTGGCACTTATTGGAAAATAGTAGGGGAATTCTCTATTGCAAACCTAGAAGCATAGAATGTGATGGCAGATAACGTCCACTGGGCCTACCCAGTCTGCCCATTTTTCTTTTTTTTTCCTTTTTTTGAGCTTCATTTTTTTTTTCTTGTTGTTGCTGCAGACCCAACATGATCTACGACACCATCCCTTCCCTACCATACCATATGATTCCCTTGTGCCTGTCCCAGGCATTTTTGAACTGCCACCGTCTTTGCCTCCATTACCTCTGCTAAGTGGCTGTCCAGGCATCTGCCACCCTTTCTACGAAGAAGTACTTCCTCACACCCCTCTTGAATTTACTCCCCTCCAGCTTCATAGCACTTATAAGCATTATAGTTTCATGGCATTGCCTTAAAACAATTCAAGAAATGAAAAACACAGCACATAGTATACTACACAAAAAATGAATCAAAAACAAAATCAAAACAAATACGTTCAGTTCACGTAGTTAATCCTCTTTTAAGAATTCAAGGAGAAAAGAAAAAAATCATAAACAAACTGAAAGTCCACTGCTATCTTCACAGGCTTGCTCCCCTTACTTAATAAAGTCATGTTACATTGTTCCAAAGAAAATTAAAAGTTGATCTGGGCAGAGATTTACATTCTTTTTCCTGAACGAATTTCAGTTCAGTGTTAATTTTTTTACTTAGTGCCATTAAGGAGGATTTGTTTTGTTGCTGCGTATACTGGCAATGTACTTGCCATACTGGCCACTTGATGCAAGCTAGTAAACCACGTACTCTTGTGGTACCTTATAGGACTACCCAGCAAATTCCCATATAAATTTAATAGCTCATAAGTTATGACTGCTCTACCTGGATAGGGGGTTTCCCCAGTGTCATCGCCTGCATTCCCGCATCAGTAAAACAGATTCAGGAGCTGCCCAAATTCAGGAGTGGAGTTGGGTCGCCACTTGGGACCTGGCTGAGGTAGCTGCCGCTCAGCAGAGTGTCTCAGCTGGCTGGGGAGGAGTGATGACGGGTTCCAGCACCACAGTGGCACCTAAAGCTGGGCCAGGGAGCTTGCTTCTCCCTGTAGGGATGCAGTGACATCAAGGTTGATGGAGGTATGGCCCACATCACTGGGATGGAGGATGGGATTGGGGAGAAAACAGCTGTCTCCAGGAAAGCTCATAGAACCTGAATAGGGTTTATCCCTGATTACAGGGTGTATCCCTGAAATGGGGGATAGAGAAACAATAGAGTGCTGTAAATAAAACAAGTCAGTGTTACCCCACGGTCCCATCTCTTCAGAGCACCGGCGGCAGTGCACCCGGTCATTACGGCACCACGTGGGAAAGTCTCCGTCCTCTCTTTTTGCGGGGGTTGTGCCTCCCTTTCTAAGGATACTAACTCCGGGGGCCAAATCTAACATTTGGCGCCAGAATGACCCGCGCTGTAATACCGCGCCTAATGGTCAGAAAGGGCTACCCACCCCCAGGACCCCCTTGGAAACAAGCTATAGTAGTTTAATTTTTCCTTCCTGGTCAAAAATTATAAATAAAACAGACAAAATAAATAGACAGTGGACTAATAGTGACTCTGAAAGTCCCCACTCTGTATTAAAGCTGGAGGGTAGTCGTGGAGTATCCTAGTGTGCAGGAGAAACTGCAGATGTGATGAAAGGGCAGCTGCTGAGCAGGATGAGCAAGAAGACCATTTCAAGTCAGGAGCTGTACAAGGGCCAGGGCCCCTGGTGTTCTGCGGCAGAATTTTCTGATTTCTTCGGCAGGGCTTCTTGACTTCTGTGGCAGCGTTTTCTTATTTCTGCGGCATGATTTATTCATTTCTCTGGCAGAATGCAATCCTGTCATTGTCTAAATATGATTCGATGTCATTGATGACATCATATGATGAGCATAGAGGAGGGGCTTCAGGATGAACGAGGTGGGAAAGAAAGCCTGACACTATGGAAAAACAGTATGTTTATATGAGAATTCACCAAAAACAATGAATTCTGCGGCAAATTCCGCAACCGTAGAACCGCAGAATTCCAGGGGCCTTGACAAGGGCATAGGCAATCAGCAACACTGAAGCACAAATCAGGTTTCCTTAAATGTTCGGTAGTCTGGAATTTCAAAAATCTGTGCTCTTATACTGTCCTCAAAGAACATTTTTTGTCCGTTTTAGTTTAAGGAACTAAAGCCTGAAATAAAAAGTTTGAAGTCCTAGTATATGTGTGGTTCTTGTCTTTGGAGATATGTAATTGTAAAAAAAAGTGAAAGTCTTTTGCTTTTTTTTATTTTATTATTCTTTGAGTAAGGCCCACTAGGCACAGGTGCCTGTTCTCCCTTCTTGTGCTGGTCATAGGGCTGCAGGACCACTGGGAGCAGGTTGACCCAGGAGCACTAGGGTGGTTAAATGCTTTGCTGAGATTCACACAGTACACAAGTGAAGGTTGTGGGAATCAAACCCAGGTCTGCTGGATGTACCAAGTTCATTCATTGCTCGTTACTCTAAACTCTAGGCTATACTGTCAACATCTTTGAGAATAACTAAAGTTTTATGAATGAGAGTGCATGATACATATTCTGACTAGTATTTGGTCATATGTGTCTGATACAGTATTAAACTATTTAAAATTGAAATTTAAATACCTGTCAATTTTCTTTCTCCGACTGCTGGTCTCCAGGCTCATAACTAGTGGGAGGTCCTTCCTGGAACCACGTGACAGGCAGGAAACTGATCTCTGCAGAGTCACCAGATCCTCCTCTCTGCATCCTGTAGCTCTCAGTTCATTCCAAAGCATGTCCCCTGTAGTAAAACATCACTGAGAAACAAGAAGAAGAAATGTTAATATGTATTTATGGCCTAGAAGAGCGGACTTAAACCTCGGCCAGGTGGCCAACGCCCACATTCTGGGAGGGCAGGAGCCCGGAGACCAGCAGTTGGAGAAAGAAAATTTACAGGTATTTAAATTTAAATTTCTCTCTCCTAAGCTGGTCTCCGGGCTCATAACTAGTGGGATATACTAAAGCAGTGCATCCCTTTGCTTCCCGGATGGGAAGAATGTAAGCAGACCCTTACGGATCCTCCACCGATGGAGGGACCCTATAACCAAGGGGTGCCTCAGCAGAGGCAGACACATCCATTCTGTAGACCTTTGCCAATGGAATGGATGGATGGGTAAGTGGTCCTTCTGTTAAAGACTGCTGGAAGGCTTCTCTGGATTTCACCCAGAAGGTAGCTACTGCTCGAGCTGAATGAGCCCTCCACAGCCAGCCCCAACAATTTGGACAGTGATAGAGAAGCGGACAAATTCATGTGGTCCAAGAGGCTTTAAGGCTTTTTGTTCTTTTTCAGATTCGGCCCCGAAGGCAAGGGTGAATAGACTAAAAGAGTCGTATACGGGCTACCGCTCTCTTGATATAAGGCTCGAGGGCACTCCTGTAGCCCAGAAGGAGAATTTTCCTTTCCTTTTCACTCTTAAGGCTAGGACGTAGGGCTGGGATATTTAATTCCTGGTAGTCTAGGAAGGGAGATCACCCCTTCAGTAGGAAGGATGGATATGTCCGGAGAATCACTGAGTTCTGGGGGAACACGGTGTAAGGTTCCTTTGACAATAGAGCTCCTATCTGCTTAAACAGTGGGTTGAAGAGAGTGCTGTAAGAAAACAGTCTTCGTTGTGTGGAGGATGACGGGCATTTCATTAATGAGCTCCAGTGGGGTCTTGGTGAGGTTTCTGAGGACCCGGTTGAGTTTCCAATGTCAGCGGATGGCTCCACCCAATCCAGGGTGCTCTTGAGTAGGAGCCTTGGGATCAGTAGGAATGGAATCTTGAGATTAGCGGAATTGGAGGAAAGTTGTATCTGAAATTGCAGGGTTCCCCAGTCTGGGAAGAAGGCATCCTATACTATAGTCAGCTCTACCCTGAATAGGGAGCAGGACTGGGGGACTTTGTGACTTCACCAGCCAAAGAAGAACTACCTGCAGAAGGCCCCCGCCATGCCACCAGATAGAGGAAGGGGCTGACCTTTTAGAGACTTAGCCAAATCTCCATGCTGCGCATCTGACCTGGTATGTATACGTCCATCGAGCTCACCCGGTGATGCTCTGCTCTTTGCCCAGTGGAAGAGCAGTAGGGTTTTCTTGTACTATCCACGAGCTTGTGTACCTCCCTGGGATAGGTGCCGGTCATTGTGGTTCGCGTGACTGAGGATGAGGGCATCCTGGTTGGAAATCTGTGCTTCAAATCTTGGAAATGATAGGCGGTCTCTCCAGTATGTTGATGGAGTGGTGGGTCTGAACCCTGGACTACTTGCCGGCCCTGAAGGCTGGTATCGGTAGTAATTTTCCCCGGTGAGGATGCCCCTACTTGAGAACCTTCATGAAGTTTGAGCAATGAGTTACCCAATGCAAGGATGCTTCCTCCTAGCAATAGCCTTGAATCCGTGGGCTCAGAGTGACTCTTGGCTGGGCCCTTGACAAATCAGGTTTGACTGACCAAATGTTTGAATCTGTTGGCCCGGACTGACCTCTGCCTGGAACTCTTGATTAGTAGGTTCAACTGCCGGGACAACCAGAGCCTATGGCACGGAGACTGTCAGGGAGAACATCATCCCCATAAGCTGTGTGAGGGAGTGGTCTGAAAGGCATTAGGCCGCTTGGTCTTTGCTGAAGAGAACCCTGAGGCCCCTGAATTTAGCCACCGTAAGGACAGTCTTTAATTTGTGGAGTTCAGAAGATCCCCCACGAATCAGATGCTTGTATGGCAGGGGAGAGCTCTTTGGAGATCAGGAATCCTATGGGTGAGAGGCATTGTGTGACCTCAGTCACTACCAGAGTTGTTAGCTCGTACTATGGGGCATTGACCAGAATGTCACCCGGATAGGATATGTAAGAATGCCCCTGCAGCTCTGCTGAGGCCAGCTGATCTCCTGATGGAATCCCGCTGAAGATGGATGCAAGGGTACTCATCTGGAATGTCCCGTGGTGGAGGAATTTCATCAGACATATTAGGACTCATATGGTTCTGAACGCTTCAGATCGATTTGGGGCTAAGATGAATAGACTGTAAATGTACTATGATGAATAGATAGCAATGCCCAAAAACCTTCTTGCGTAGGGCACTCACTGCTTGCTGCCGCCTAGAAGTGGTCTGTGAGTGTCTGAAGAGCCAACCTATTCTGTGCAGATAAGGGTGAGGGTACCACATGCAGTGGGGGGAGACCCTGCTTAAAACTGTCTGGCACCCCCTTAATCGTGGTGATGTAGATCCATTCCTTGAGACAATTGGAAAGCTTGCCCCCTACTTGAAGATGGGACCAGGGCCTTTCCTGTGAGCTTTCTGGCTGCTCGTATGCTTCTTCCTCTGCTAGATGCTAGAGATGACCCAAGATCATCTTCCAAAGGCCGATTTAATGTGTCCTCTGGGGATGTATGGGTTTAAACACTCTGACTGGATCCCTGTGACAAGAGTCTGTACCTGCTCCTGGATTGTGGTACTTACGTTTTTGTCGTCTCTCTGAATTCTTTAGAGACGATCTGAATGGGAGATCTCCCTTGCAGGGAGCATTCCCCTAGTGTGTCTTGGCAACCTGTCCGCCTGCCATGCCTGCAGCGTTAGGTATGTTGAGGCGAGGTGGGATAAAGCATGGCCCTTGCTGCGCATCTGGCAGCCTCCTTCTAGACCTCAGCATGAATGTAGAGAATAGTCCCAAGCTGTAGTTTCTGCAGGGTGGGCTTGTTTATATCTGGCTCATCAGCACGCTGGAATGCCAGGTCATTGGCCCATGGTAGTGCGGCTCATGCTGAAACAGGTTGGCTGGGCTTGCTTAAATCTGGCTCATCAGCACGCTGGAATGCCAGGTCGGTGGCCCATGGTGGCGCGGCTCATGCTGAGAACAGGTTGTGTGCAGCTGCCTTAAGGGAGGTTGCGGAGGACTAAAGCGTCCTTTGGAGAGGTGCATCCACCTTCTTATCCCCTGGGTCCCACAGAGAAGCCCCACCCCGTGGGATATATATATATATATATATATATATATATATATATATATATATATGTTCTCTGTATTGCTCGGTATCCGATATAAGTCTGAGCGCTGGATGGCGGTTTGGGAGTTGACGAGACACCAAGGGAAACTCCTCACTTAGCCACCTAATGAAGAAATCCAGGTCGTCCAGAACTAAGTTTCTGGATGGAGAGTCGTCTGGGGTAAAAATGCTGTCCAGTAGCCCCCGACTAACTGACCTCAGGCGGACTTGGGGATCTGTCCCGCTGGATGTTTTCTACAGTGGACATCCTTGACTCTGTGACTAATATGTGACCTCATCCTCTCCTATGGTGCTGACTTCAGGCGGACTTGGGGATCTGTTCCACTGGTTGTTTTCCACAGTGGACATCCTCAACTCTGCGACTACTATGTGACCTTGTCCTCTCCTGTGGTGCTGAGAGGGGAGATGTCCCTCCGGTCTGAAGAAGGTGCCGAGAAGGGATTAGGAATAGGCATAGGGGTGGACTTCCTCTGTACCCTACACTCTATGAAGAATAGTGGCAGGATGGGAAATGCTGATGGGTTTGCGCTGCCCGGGATTGGTTCCTGTGATAGAAGAGTGGATGTCACCGGACCATTTCTGACCTTGCAGGTGTCTCGCTTAGGCCTAGCAAGCCAGAGAAGGTGACCGGGGGGGGAGCGACCTACATCTGTGACCCTTTCCACCCCAAGAGAATTTGTGCTGTTCTCCCAACAGCCCTTGCAGACCTTTTGTGCTGGAGAGTGGCATGAGTCCCTGTTTTGAGTCCTAGTAGCACTGCCACCTGGAGCAAGGGCCTATCATTCAAATGGGCTCGAAGATGTTGCCGAGGCTAGTTAGCACAGGCTCGGCCCCACGTTGTGAGCTGTGCCCTTTCCTTGTTCGGTTGCCCTTAGCGGGAAGGGTCACAGACAACCCCAAGCTGGATTGTAAGGGGGTGGCGCTGTCGCTCTGGCTGGTTTCCCCCATCGTGCATCCAGGGCCTGATGGTAAGAGGCTCTGTAGGAGGCCAGCGTCGACTGACATTGCTCTCCTGGTGGTCAATGAAGGGCTGTAGCGCCACTCGGCCTGGGCCAAAATGAAGCCCACTATTACTGTGGAGTGCTCTGCTGTTGTGAAGCGCTGCCTCTGCAAGATCATTCTTCCGATTGACGGTGAGGCAGAGTAGCACAGCTCTTCCTGAGCCAAAACGAAGCCCCTGCAAGTGTGGTGCACTCCCGCTCCAGGAGTCCGGCAATGAGAAGCTGTGGCTGCTCTTCCTGAGCTAAATGGAGCCCCTGCTCACGGAAAACGCTCTGCTTGTGCTTGAGAGGCGCGGCGAGGAGTTGCAGCCCTGCCTCCTGGAGCCGAAATGGAGCCCCGCTCACGGGAAAACGCTCTGCTTGTCCGCTTCTACTTGTGCTTGAGTGGCTGTAGCACGGCTCCTCCTGAGCCAAAATGAAGCGCCATCTGTAGCCCGGCTCCTCCTGAGTCGAAATGAAGCGCCACCGCTACTGTTGGTGTCCTCCAGGTGCTAAAACAAAGCGCCTGACCAGGTCGCTGCAGCGTGGCTCATGCCGAGCCAAAAATGACGCTCCTACTGCCGTGTAGCATTCTAGCGGCTTCACGAGTCAACGAGCCTGCAGATCAGGGGGCTCGTTGATGGAGCGGGGCCACCTAGGAGAAGAAAACAACTGCGCTCTGAAACTCCTGCCATAGGTGTTCTAGTGGCTTCACCCTGTAAAGCTCCTGCTCAGTAAGTCAAAGAGCAAAATGTACAGCGCGAGGACCTGCCCAAGAAATGACCGTGGTGGGGGGGGGGCGGAGAGAATGCATGCCTCCAAGAACGGGAAAAAACTGGAGAGAAGAGGTCCAGTCTGTGCAGCATGCATGGCTGAGACTGGGGCCCCTAGATAATCTGTGAGGCAGTGCTGGAGCTCCTGCTCCTATGAAGCTTCCCCCTTGCAAAATCCTCTTCTAATGAGAAAATAACTGCCCTTACAGTTTGATGTCTTCAGCTCTGTCACCACAGTGGCAGAGCCCCTGCAGAGAACCTGCCTCGTGGCAGGCAGGAAGTAAACTGAGAGCTACAGGACGCAGAGGGGAGAATCTGGTGACTCTGCAGAGATCAGTTTCCTGCCTGTCACGTGGTTCCAGGAAGGACCTCCCACTAGTTATGAGCCTGGAGACCAGCTTAGGAGAGAGAAAAAAGCTGAACTAATGTACACTGAATGTTGTCACTTTTTTTTTTTTGGTGACACAGATTTTTATACTTGTTCCAGCATGACCTTCAGCTGCACTAGCAACATCTCAGCCCTGCCTGCACCTTCCCTCACCCAGTGCCATAAGGATCTGGTGAAGGTACACACCAGCAGTTGCACTCTTGTCAGCTGTCATGTTTCCTCCTCCTGTTTTTCATCAAACTTCCCACCTCCTGCAGGGTTTTAGTAGCTGGTATAGTGGAGCAAAATGGTACGCAGAACAGGGTTATGCTAACCATTTCCAGAGATGTGTAGCAGTAGACTGCTAACCATTTTTAGTGTGTCTGTGGCATAGTAGCAATCTTTATATATATATATATATATATATATATATATATATATATTATATATATTTTTTAATTTTGCAAATCAGTCCTTGCCAAGTGCTGTGCATTTTCACAGCTGATTATCACTTTCCTGCACAAAACTGCTAATCAGTTTTTTGTTTTTGTTTATTTAATACCCTGCCCTGTGCTGCGCTGAGGGAATGCCTCGGTCGGCGACTGCACGTACAGCAACCCCCTGCAGATGAGAATGCTCCTCAGCACACCAAAGGGGTCGCTGGAGTGACGGAACGTGGAGCCAGCTCCCCCAGTGCTATGATGCGCTACCCCAGCCTTAACCTGATCCAGTTCCTGTGTCTGTTTCCACATCCAGGTCGCCAGTATGGTAGTGTACTGCAGCTGGCCCATCAAGCAACCATCAGCAGTTTATTCAGACAAAAGTCAAATGCATCAAGTTACAGTGCTAGTACATTCATAGCATACCAGTAAATTACAGAAGTATTCTCCCTGTGCTGAAAATACAGTCATTAGGGCTGTACGTTTGTTGTAGAAAATGTTTAAGAAAATCATACTTTCTTTCTGCTAGTACTAGTCGTATGGCTGAGACACCACTGCGATCTTCCCTTCCAGGCGTCCGTAGAGGTTAATGAGAAATCCTGCTAGTAAATTTTAACTCATTTATAGTGACCATTCTGAATAAGGTTGAGCATAGAATCGCACCTGGAAATGAGTTTCGGCTCAGTGTGCCTTTCCCAGTTATAAATTTTTTTTTTTGTAAGCTTTCTTTATGCTCCATCTCTGGTCACTCGGCACAATCCATCCCGCCCGCCTGAAGTCCCCAGTCTTACCTTACTAGTAGGGGGACCTCTGTTCCATTACTCTGATCAGCCGACCCCCCCCAGATCTAAGCCACCCAGGGCTGGACTGCCGACTCCTCTGGTGACCTTTCTGAAATTTAGTTGGCAATCTGAGAACTTGCAGAGCACTGGAGGTAGGCTGGAGGACCCGGCGATGGGCGTGGGGGTTGGCCACTGGACCCACCTTTGCCTACCGAGGGCCAGGCCATTTTTCCTTGTTCTGTTTATCAGCTTGAACATGCAGTGCATGTGTGCTCCCGCACACAGGTTGCTGTCAAGCCAATCCCTTATGAAGGATACCACAGTTTGTCTGCACTTCAGTCACCACCAGGAGTCACCCAAGGCCCAGGATTGAAGACACCCCAGGATGGGAGAGCAGTCCTACGGACACTCAATCTCTCCTCTCTCTGCCAACCCACGACAACCAGAGCTCGCTTCCTGAACCCAGGTCGCCAGCGTGGCGCGAGTTGTGGCGTTCAGCGATTCAACCCTGAGCGCCAACGGGCCGGCAGTGGTTATCAAATTTTAAATAAAGAAAGAAAGAAAATAGATGCTCCTGGAGGGTGTCACTATGAAGTAGCCTGCCACAGTTACGGAAGTCTCCACAAATTGTAGGCAAAGTGATTTTTTTTTTCTAGGCATTATCATTCTGCAGTTAGGATGCTTCATATGACCCTCCTTTTCCCAGTGAACTAAATGATGTATTCAATAATGTTGTTATCCACAAGGAATTATTCCACGGGATGCTTGCTTTCTCCTTAGGGAAGGAGTGCGCCTGGTCTTTGCTGCAGTACTGCCACCTGGGTGACCACAGGTGCTGGTGCAAGTGGGAGCCACCTGCGTGTTCTGGTACATGCTGCTGCATGCATTCATACATGCATGTGGCCATGAGCTCTAACTGTGCTTCTTAAGGGGTGGGTGACGGATGGAAAACCTCTGACCACAGTTTAGATGCCACCTGCCCCTCTCCACAGGCTCCACACTGGCAAGTGCAGCACACTTGCCAAAGACCAAGCTTCAGCTCTGTCTGTGGGGTCTGGATCTGTCCCCGATAGCCCCGCTCTGAGGATATAAACTGGGGGACACACAATGTAGAGGTTAAGTCCCAGGGAATGTGGGTGATAGGGCTGGTGGAATGAGGCTGGAATGAAAGAGGGCTGGTTGGGTGATTGGGAGATTACGTACATATAAACACAGAAGTTGATGGCAGATAGGGACCGCAAGGCCCATCCAGTCTGCCCATTTTTTCTACCTTATGAATGTGCCATAGGCCTGTACTCTGTCAATGGCCTATCTATTCATATTCATCTGTATTGCTTCCTTATGCCTATCCTATGCCTGTTTGAAGCCCTGCACTGTGTTCATATCCATTACTTCCTGAGGTAGGCCGTTCCATGCATCCACCACCCTTTCTGTGAAAAAGAACTTCCTCACATTATCCCTTAATTGGCCTCCCTCTAATCTCATGCTGTGTCCTCTTTTCCTGCTATTTTTCTTATATTGAAACATGTTAGACTCTTTCACTTTGTTAATGCCTTTAAGGTGTTTGAATGTTTCGATCATATCACCTCTCTTCCCTCCTGTGCTCTAGGGTATACATATTGAGCTCTGTTAATCTGTCCTCATATGTTTTCTGATACAGTCTCTGTACCATTTTGGTTGCCCTTCTCTGGACTGCCTCCGTTATGTTAATGTCCTTGTGCAGGTGCAGCCTCCAGTGCTGCACGCAGTACTCCAGATGGGGCCTAACCAGTGTCTTGTAAAGAGGTATTATTACCTCCCCTTTACGACTTGTGATACCCCTACTAATACACCCCAACATCCCCCTAGCCTTACCTACTGCTTTAGTGAACTGCTTGAATGATTTCAGGTCATCTGTGATGATGATGCCAGAGTCTCTTTCTTCCCTTGTGATTGCCAGCAACTCCTCTCCCAGCCTGTAGGTGGCTTCAGGGTTTCTCTTCCCTATGGGCATGATCTTGCACTTTTTTGCATTAAACCCCAATTGCCACTCTTCAGACCATTTTGCCAGTTTATCCAGATCTCTTCTCATTCTGCTCACCCCATGTGGATTATCTACTCTGTTGCAGATCTTTGTGTCATCTGCAAACAGACAAACCTTACCCTCCAGTCCATCTGCAATGTCACCGATGAAGATATTGAAGTGGACTGGCCCCAGGACTGATCCCTGAAGTACCCCACTTGTGACTTGCATCTCTTCTGATTGTATACTGTTTACCACTACTCTGCCCGCCAACCAGTTTTCCACCCAGTTGACCAACTTCTGACCCACTCCGAGCCTACCCAGCTTATTAATCAGTCTTCTATGTGTAACAGTATCAAAAGCTTTGCTGAAGTCAAGGTAGGTGACATCAACTGCACTCCCTTGGTCCACCACTCTGGTTGTCCAGTCAAAGAAATCTATGGGATTAGTTTGACAGGACCTTCCTGTTGTAAACCCGTGCTGTCTTGGATCCTGTGCTCCTATGAACTCCGGGTGTTGCACTGTCCTTTCCTTAAGGAGTGCCTCCATAATCTTGCCCACTACTGAGGTAAGACTGACTCGTCTGTAGTTCCCTGCCTCCTCCCTGCTACCACTCTTGTGGAGCGGGATCACATGAGCCCTTCTCCAGTCTTCTGGGACCTCTCCTGTGCTCAGAGACTCACTAAACAGTTCTGATAATGGCTCTGCTACACTAAACAAAAAAAATTACTTACTATGCCATATTATTCAATAAAAACAAAAATAAGTGTGTGTCATTTGTCAAAGTGTGCCTCATTCAATGGCCACCATTTTGTGCAGAAGAAACTGTGTGCAAACTGGACTTGTCTTCCTTTTCCCTGGAATCCATTACTCTCATTAGCTTTGTGTAATATGCAGATTGAATTCTCTTACCTGGGACCCCCGACTTAAGTCTTCATTAAAAATATTGAACAGCAGGGGTTCCAATACTGGACTCTGGGGAACTCCACTGGTGACTTTCTTCCAGTCTGATGTTGTCCTATGCACCACTACCTGCTGAACCTTATTAGTAAACCAGCCCCCCCCCCAATCCATTGGGCTATTTTTCTTATAATTCCAGATTTCCTCAATTTAAGAACCAGCTCCTGAGGAACTACGTTAAATGCTTCACTGAATTGTTTTTTTTATTTCAAGTAATGTTTTTAGTTTAGTATGTATATGCATGCACCAGTACATTGAGTTGTACTGAACACTTACCTAGCAGGGCCAAACAGTGTGAAAGGAAACAAACTGAAATAAATAATTCCTTTACATATTTGATACAGCATGTGCTGTGGATAGTCAATTTTATATATACATATGATAAACTTTATTCGTTATAATAATTAAGTTATATGTTATATATACCCAGATGCATTCAGTAGCATGGGATTTAACAAAAAAGTTTACTGTCTGTATCAGTTCCACATATTCTGGCTTCTTCTTGCCATTACAATCCGTTATGCAGATCCTTATAATTTACTATCCCCTGACCGTAACTAGAGTCTGTATGTATGAAATGAAACTAGCATAAAAAACTTACTACTGAAACATACTTGCAGTCAAAATCGCTATTCAGTTAACAGTAAGAGAAATGAAAATGTCCATGATATTCTAGTCTCCCCATCCCACAGTCTCTTAGTGCCATGGTTGTTATGATTGTTCAGAGATCTATGTCGGGAATGGCAGAGAGGACATGCAGAACTTGTGGAAGGGGAGATAAACATGAGGCATTCAGTGCTGTTTATCATGGCACAGACAAAAAAAAAAACATTTTAAACTGCTGTTGATCATAACCACTGAAAATGTAGCAGTTTGCATATAACCCAACTGAAATTGTCCCAGCAGTCATGCATGTCCATGACTCCTTCCTTTCACTGGCTACAAAAACCCAGTTATAGTTATGCCCATAGTACTTACGTTCAGCATCCTCCAACTTCACATTTCCTCAAGTCCTTTGACCCACTGGCCAGCATCATGGGAATCATCAGCACAGAAGTAAGGCTTGCAGTCATACACAGTCTGGAGAAATGCTGGCATGAGCATGGGACGACTGACGTGCAAAGCACTACTGTGACAAAATTACTGCATCTGGGCCCAGTGGTGAGAGGATGAGGAACATTGCGTGGTGTTGGACGTTTAAATAACTAATTTTTAAACTGATAGGTGGGAAAGGAAATGTAAGGGTGCAAGGATGGTAGAGCTCAGATTTGTGCGGTGGATTTTTGCTATATGCAGCACATGGGTGGGTGGAAATTCCTGCAGATCACCAGAGGGCTGATTTTAGTATTCTTGGTCGAAAAGTGGTATTCCAAATATGCCATAATACTGTTGAATTCTAGCTTTGAAAAAGGAATCAGTGAACACTCTGAGTGGTGTGTGTATAAAATCTTTGATTTAGTAGTTGTGCGCACAGCATACTTGCTGGTCCCTGCTTATGACTGGGGGGGGGATACTTGATGGACCTAGTCCCTTCCAACCTTCAATTACTATATATGCTGAAATGGTGCAGTATATACTGAAACATGATCAGTATACATGTTTGCTGTATTGCACACCAGCAGCATTTGAAACTCTTTGAAATACTCATACAAGGCATTTTAATTTTAGAGAGAAACAGTTATTGCTTTTGCCACAGTTCAGCACTCATTGCTTTAAATTCAGGTTTGATACAAGTCCAAATAAAGGCAGAAGTCAAGGGTGCATGATGACCCCTAAGCACAGCAAAGTGTGCCTTTCACTCCGCTGCTTGCTCATCAGGTGTTACAGTTTGGAGAATTCTGTAGTTATTAAAAACTTAGTGTAATAGTGACAGAAAAAGGCCCTAAGTCCATCAAGTCTGTCCAGAAGCCCTGCAGTGTATTACATATAAACGATGGGCAAATGTGAGTTACAAGGTGATAATTCAGTCTAGTGATTTATGGAGCATAATAATTCACAAGGCTGAAGGCTGAGTGGATTGTGATGTGCCATAAATCCCAAGATTCGAATTCTCACCTTGTGACTCATACTTGCCAGTCTTTTAATTTTTTTATATTATGGGGCTTATCCAACAAAGCAGTAATTTACAGGAATCATAGTGCTAGTTTTGTGGCTCAGTCTGAAGAAGCTGTTAGGGGCGGTAGGTCAGGTAGAAAAACAGATTGCATAAGTGAAATGGGCAGTGTGGCACTTGAAAAAGTAATTTGCAGAAAATTGATTCTCAGCTTGTGATAATTCATGGGATTTGACTGATGGGTGGTGATAATCCACAGCTAGTTGTGGATTATCACAACCTGTCAGTCGGATTGTGATAATCCACAACTAGTCATGGGTTATCGCAACCTGTTGATCAAACTCTGTGAATTATCAGGTTTGGAAAGTGCTTCCTCAGTGTGAGTGTGAATTATTGGCCTTAGCCATATATTGTAAAACTAGTTATTTTCACACAGAGATTTTAGCGCAAACTCAAATTTAACCAAGATTGTGTAAATTCAGTGTGAAATCATTAGTACCATATTCACAATAATGGAAAAATGTGTTAATGAGGCTAATTAGCTCAGATTTATTTTAGCCCAGATAAGTGCTTGAACGAAAATAGTAAAAATTATTTGACAGTGAAAATTTCTAGTTTTACAGTAATATTCCCTAATAACCCACTTAAAGAGCACCCTTCCTGGTATGAGTGCTCACAGCCACAAAGGACCCTCCTTATAGGCTCAGGAGTTCAATGCTACAAAAAATACATTTTTATAGGGTGACATTTTCGGGAAGGAAGGGATCATATTTTGGCTCCAAGGAGCCGAGCTGCCGATCTGTTCCATTTCCTGGTTTGGAGACATGCCCCACGCTCTTCCATACTCTTTCATCACAACATGCTAGCATGGATGCGCGCTCCATGGGTATGTTTGGAGCACGTCCCCCATGCAAGCATGTTGTGATGTAAAAGTATGGGAGAGTGTGGCTGCGTGTCTCCAAACCGGGAAGTGGATGGGATTAGCGGCTTGGCTCCTTGGAGCCAAAATGTGGTCCCTCCCTCCCGAAAATGCCACCACATAAATTTTTTTTTTTTTTAACAGTGTCGAACTTGGAGCCAGGTAAGGGCCCTTCATGGCCTTCGATGGGTATTTTGTAACAAAGCATGAAAGGTGCTCTTTAAAGGTGCCCCATTGTGTTTTGAACGGAGCTATATTCCCAGCATTGACCACATTGCTTGGCAGGCTAATCCAGCTATTCTCCACCACTCTGAAAAAATACTTCCAAAGATCCTTTTCAAATTTCGTCTTTCCTGATTTTGATCCTAGTGGATGATGAACAGTTCCTTAATTTGAACAACTCTGTTGAGTTCACTTTGTTGTCCCTGTAAGAATGTTTCGACCCCCCCCCTTCTGTCCTCCAGAAAGTATATACACTGAGACATACTAACATACTAAAATGCCAGCAGAATAGGCCTAACGGTCTTTCGTGTCTGCTTGTTTGGTCAGTCCCCAACCTGGGTGCTGACCTTGCTGTCCCCCTCGCCTTCTCTGGCTTCTCCCTTCCCAGTTCCGGATATTCTTGCTGCATTGGATTTTGCTTCCAGAACCCTTCCCTGTACCTGTCCACCCCTCTTGAACCCCTCCACTGTCTCTGCCTCCACCAGCCCCTAGGCAGTGCATTCCATGGCTCCACCACCCTCTCAGTGAAGTAGCACCTCCTCCTTTCTCCCTGAATCTTCCCCCTCCAGCTTCCAGCCATGCCTCTAGTGGCCCCTTCCTCCTTCCTTGAAGCACCCCGACTGTTCCTCCCCTATTTACCCTCTTCATGTACCTAAAGACTTCTATCATGTCCCTGGTCCTTCTCTCTTCCAATGTGTACATATTTAGCTCTTGAGCCTCTCCTCATAGGTCCTGTCCCCCAAGCCCCAAATCATTTTGGTTGCCCTCCTCTGGACCCTCTCCAGGAGGTTAATGTCCCGCTTTAAGTGTGGCCTCCAAAACTGCACGCAGTACTCCAGGTGCGGCCTCACCCAGCAGTTATACAGAGGGAGTACTTCCCTCCTTCTGGAGGTGATCCCCCTAGCGATGCATCCCAGCATCCTGTTGGCCTTGCTGCTGCCCTCCTACAAGTCTCAGAGTTGTTCATCTTGACATCCACCACCACCCCGGGTCCCTCTCAGCCATCGAGGCGTGTAGCATTCCCCAGGGTGTACACTTGACCTGGGTTTCTGGCCCCAGGTGGAGTACCTTGCATTTCCCTGCATTGAACCTCAGCTTCCACTTTCTAGACCATCTTTCCAGAGCCTCAGGTCCCCTGTGAGGCCACCCTCCCTCCTCCCCATCCACCACCGCCCAGTTTGAGTCATCTGCAAGAGACTCATCTCACTCCTGATTCCTGTCCTTATGTCTGATCGTAGGCGTTGAACAGAAGGGCCCAAGGACTGATCCCTTGGGACCCCACTAATGCCCCTCCTTGGGGATGAGACTATCCCACCAACTCACTGACTCTCTGGGTCCCAGTCCAAGCCAATTGCTCATCCATCTGATCATCTGGTTCCCCACCCCCATTTCTCCCAGCTATCCAACAGGCCCACGTGAGGAACAGAGTCAAATGCCTTGCTGAAGTCTAGAAAGAGGACATCCACTGGTCTACCCAGGTCCAAGGCACTTGTCACCCAGTCATAGAACTCCACCAGGTTTGTCTGACACGATTTCCCCGGGATGAATCCATGCTGTCTATCGTCCAGGTACCCTGACTTATCCAGGTCCCCCAGCCTCTCCTTGACAATGCCCTCCATCACCTTGCCCACCACCGAGGTCAGGCTGACAGGCCTGTAGTTCCCTGGCACCTCCCTTGATCCCCCCTTGTGGATAGGCACTGTATGCGCCACCTTCCAGTCTTGGGGCACCCACCCTGTCCTCAGAGAGATGGTGAAAAGCTCTGCCAGGGGTTTTGCCAGGACATCTGCAAGTTCCTTCAGCACTCTGGGATGTAATTTATCCGGCCCAGTGCTTTCTCCGTCTTAAGGAGCTGAGGCTTCCCTCACTCTCTCTGCTGTGATTTCCACTCCGTACCTTCTTCTCCTGCTTAGCCCTCCCCCCACCTGCCAGTGATGCCTCCCCCTCTCCCCAGACCTGCCGATCGGTAAGGGTCCCCCCTCCTCAGTATCTCTGTCTCCTCCCATGTATGATGCAGCACCCCCATTTTCCCTGGTGAAAACTGAGGTGAAGTACTCATTTAGTACCTCAGCCTGCTCCCCCGGGTCTTGTGCCCATCTCTCCCCTGATTTAATCCTGCTAATCTGCCCCTTCACCCTTCGTTTTTCCCCAATGTATCTAAAGAACCCCTTGTTCCCTCTCCTAATTTCCCTGGCCAGGTTCTGCTCCTTCCTTGCCTTAGCTGCCCTCACCACTCTAGTGGCCTTCAGCCATCAGCTCGTGCTCCCTCAGTCCTTTCACTCCTTGAGCACTTGGTGCTTATGGGCTGCTTTCTTTCCGCACCACCTCCTGGACCTCCCTGGTCCACCAACAGGGTTTTGGGCCCCACGCATTTTCGTCTTACTCTTGCACAGGTGCTGGTAGCATCCTGCACCCTCTCCTGATGATTTCCCACCTACTATCAGCGTCCATGTCTGACCCAATCCCATCCAAATGCTCCTTAAGGATCCTTCCCATTTCCTTAAAATCTGCCCCTGAAGTCAGTTACTTCCGTCTTTGTGCAGCCTTCTACCCCTCCTAGGTCCAGGCAGAACCAGACCGTGGCATGGTCACTCCCCGCCAATGGGTCCCTTACCTCCAGGCCCCCAATCTGGTCACTGTCTGCCAGGACCACATCCAGTACCCGAGCCTCCCTGGTTGGTTCCCTCACCTGCTGAGTTAGGGAACGTCTTGAAAGACATCCAACAACCTCTGTTCCCTGGTCACAGAGGATGTCATAGTCTCCCAGTCTGTTCCTGACATGTTTAAGTCCCCAACACCACCACCGTTCCTCTGCCCAGTCTGCAGTGTCTCCTAACATCTGCCACCAGACTGTCCTCCAGCTCCTCCATAGAGCAGGGGTCTATACACCACTCCTATTTTTACCCTCTTGCCCCCTTGTTATCAAGGTGACCCAAATCGCCTCCCAGGTTCCCTCCGCCTCCTCTACTCCCCTATGCCAATGCAGTTTTTGACTATCATTGCTACCCTCCTCCCTTCCCTCCCCCTGTCCTTCCTGAACATAGTGTATCCCTCCAGGTTCAGGTCCCAGTTATGTCTTGCAGTGGCCCAAGTCTCAGTGACCGCTGCCACATCCACTGCTCCTCAGTTAGCATCGCCTGGAGCTCAGGCATTTTGTTGCCCAAGCTCCTGGCATTTAACAGGACTGCCTTCCACCCCTTTCCCTATAGTTCCATTTCCCTGCTCGTGTTCCCATGGGGGATTCTGTTTTCCCTGATCTGCACTTTGCCAGTTGGCCTTTTTCTGCAATCCTCCTGGTCCCCAGGGGTGGAGACAAGTCCCTCCTTATCGGCACCTTGACAGCCTTTTTCTCCATCCCACCCCTTCACAAGTTTTAAACCCACTTTTCACCAATGAACCCCTCTATTTTCAACTTAAGGATTCCTCCCTCCAAATTGAGATGTAGTCTATCTCTAGCATACAGCTCCTTATCTTCCCAGGTCTCCCCCAATCCCCCATCAACCCCATACCCTCTGGCCTCCACACCACCCCCTGAGCCACTGGTTTATCTCCCTAATCTTCCTTTTGTGTTCCCCACTAGCCCTTGGCACTGGCAGGATTTCTGAGAAGGAAACTGTGCATCCTATGTCATGACAGACCCTGGCTAGCTCCCTGAATCTTGCCTGTATCTCTAGCTCACTATTTCCCTCAATGTCATTTGTACCCAGGTGGACCAGTATGTCTGGGGAACCCCACAATCCTTTGCCAGCTGATATACCTCGTGCTTAGCCCTGTGCACCATTAGTCCAGGGAAGCATCTTGTTCTAACTGGCCAGGCTTCTCCTCCTATCCCATTTGATACCCTGATCATAGAATCCCCCAGCAGAACACTCTGACCACTCCTTTTCCTCCATTCCCCCCTTCATGTCCCTCGTCCTTTCTACAGGCCCTCCACCCAGCCGGCTCCGTGTTCCTCCCCTTTCTGGGTGCCACATGCCACCCCTCCTTATTTACCATGGCCACCCCTCCTCCAATCCTATGCTCTCCTCCTCCTGAGTATCCTTCTGTTCCTTGCATTCCCCCTCACTGCTCTCGAACTGGTCCTTCTCCCCATCTGCTAAACTAGCCTGGCTCATCCTCCCTTCCTTCCTGTCTCCATTTAGTTCCTCCTTTCTAGTCGTGCTCCCCTGGCCTAAACCCTCAGCTCCCTTTACTGAATCCTCCTTGTACTTCTGGTCCTTCTCCTTTACCTTTCCTCCCAACTGGTCCTTCTCCTTGCGCATTCCTCCCTCTTCCCCCTGCCCCTCCTGCTCTGATTCACTGCTCCCCCCATTCTCCTGCATTCCAGGTCCCCCCCTGTTCTTCCTGCTATCTGGCCCCTGCCTCCCACTCCCACCACCTTTCCATCTCTAACTACCCCCGTCATGGCTACATCACCCCCCTCATCCTTGAGCAGAAGAAGAGAATTGAAGCGGTTACTGAGTGTAAGGTCTGATCCACCTCCCTGCCTTGCTTCCTTCTGTCCAGCCCTGGCCATCTGCCTACTTCCCTGAGAATGTTGTCCCTCCGTCCCCCCTTTGTGAGGGCCCCCAGTTACCTGCCTGCTTCCTTGGTAGTGTCCTTTTGCACCCCCTCTGCCAGGTTCCCTATGTGACCCTGAGTATTCTCCTGCACTCCTTTCCTATGCCCCCACCCCCGTGCTTGGTGCAACCCTGTGAGATTCCCACCCCTTCTAACCATACCACCCCCCTTCCCCAGCTTTCTCCTAATCCCCGCAACCTCCTCCCTAAGCTGTGCTAGCTGGTAGCACACTGGGCAACCACCGAACTTCCAAGCCCAGTCTAGTATCATGGCTGCTCCACACGCTGTGCACCCCACCACCCTCCCAAAGATGCCGGCCCTAATGATGTGTGGTTCCATCCCCTTCCAAATAGGTTTCCTTGGGTGAGCCACTAGGTTCCCCCCTAGTCCAAGATACCCCTACTGCCTAATCAGGTCACCCACTAATCTTACAGACAGTCCCACTGTACACCAGTAACCCTGTTACTAGGTGCAGTACAACACGTTAAACTTATAAGGGAAATGAACAACTCCGAAAGCTCCTCTCTCCCAGCCTTTAAATCCTACCCCAGTGGCTAGAACTACATGAGCTGCACCTGCAGCCTTTTCCTCAATTGCAGGGCAGGTGTTCCCCTATAAATTTGCAGACTTCTGGGAGGGAGGGGGTCTTGGGCAGACACCTGACTCGAGAGAGTGTATCAGCCCTGTGTCTCCCTCAAGCCCAGCAGCCAAAGACCAGGCCCAAGCAAATCCCACCAAATAGGTTTTAAATCAGAAGAAATAGGCCTCTACCAGCGCAGCCTGTTACACAGTGAAACCTCCACAAAATGAGCCCCCCTTACAGCCACCAAATCAGTTTACAAACATCCAGCAGCACCCCAAACAATACCCTGCTAGCCCCTTAGAAGTAAGAAAGAAAAGAACCAACCTACCAAGTAAAATCCACAAGAACCCTGTGAAAACAACAGCAGCAGCTACTGTCCTGGAACACAACTGATCCTGTCCCCTTCCAGTTCTTTCTGCGCTTTAATCTCACCTTCTAGGACCTACCCTGCTGCCCTTGGATCAGTTTTGTTGCCCTTCTCTGTGTGGTTTCCAAGTTCCCTATCTCTGTCCTACCTCAGATGTGGATGCCAGATCTGCACACAGTACTCTATGTGTGGTTGAGTCAGTGACCTGTACAGTGACAGTATTACTTCCCTTCTGTGATTAAGGATGCCCCTCCTTATGCATCTTAACATCCTGTTTGCCTTTCCCTATGCTTTATTGAACTGGAAAGAGATTTTCAGACAGTTGCTAATTATCACCACCAGGCCCCTTTCCTTTTTTGAGTATTCCACCCTTACCTCATTGATGCAGTAATCTGTATATAGATGTAGTATATAAACATGCACTGTGTGAAAATCTCTCAACATAGTAATTGTGTATATATAGATGTTTGTGTATATATAGAGGTTTACTGAAAAAAGATGGGATCTTGGGGCAGCAGGAGACATAGATGGGTGGGAAACTGGCTTAAGGGTAGGTGGAAGCAGGATGTTGTCAGTGGGGTTAAATCAGAGGAGGGAGAGGTCACAAGTGGGGTACCGCAGGGTTCAGTCCCAGGCCCTGTCCTTTTTATTATGTCCATTAGCTACATTATTGAAGGAATCCCTGGTAAGATTGGGCTCTTCACAGATGACACTAAACTCTGTGGAACGGTAGATAGTGCTGAGTGAGCTAGGGAATTACAAAATGACCTCCAATTGCTGTAGAAATGGTCAAATGTGTGGCGACTGAAATTCAGTGCCAAGAAGTGCAAAACAGTGCACCAGGGGAAAGGGGAGTCATTATCAACAACACCCTGAAGCAGTCAAGCCAGTGCAACAAAGCCTATAGCAAGGCAAACAGCATGCTGGGGTGTACAGGGAGAGGTATAGATAGTAGAAGGAAAGAAGTAATACTCCCCCTTTATAGAGCCTTGGTGAGGCCACATCTGGAGTACTGTGTCCAGTTCTGGCGCCCTCACCTCAGAAAGGATAAGGACAGGCTGGAGACGGTACAGCGAAGGGCAACAAAGGTGATTCAGAGCCTACAGGGGGAATTGTGTGAAAAACGTCTGAGGGCATTAAACGTGTACTCGCTGGAGGCCAGCAGGGAGAGGAGAGATATGAGAGAGATCTTCAAGTTTCTGAAAGGGATTAATAAAGTGAACTGCGCAGAATTATTTAATTGGAATACCAGCTCAGGGACACAAGGGCACGAATGGAAACTGAAAAGGGGAGCTTCAGGGGGGACTTGAGGGAGTAGTATTTTACCGAAAGGGTGGCGGAGCCATGGAACAGCCTACCTGCTGAAGTGGTGGGTGCCAAAATTATAGAAAGCTTCAAGCATGGGTGTGACAGAGTAAAGGAAATAGTAGAAAGCTCTGCAGTGTGTGAAGGGAGGGGTAAGGGTGAGCTGAAGGGGGGGATAGACACTAGGTCTTGGGTAACCATGGGCAAACTGGATGTATCATTGTTTTTTTTTCTGCCATCATTGTCTGTGTTTCTATGTTTCTGCTTATATGGATTTCTTATCCGGTGTGCATTGTTTTACAAGTAATGCACCCGAATGCTTAACCTGATGTTTGCTTGTCAGTTGCCTCATACCCTGATAACCTAGCCCACTAAATCCCCTCTCTGTAACTGGTATTATTAACAGAGAAGGACCGTACCAGCACGGCACGGTACATAACTATTTCACTTTCATCTGTTACCTAGTCAGGCAACAGTAATGGGGAAGAAGATAAACAGTTCTAGAGATTATAAGCAGGGAACAAAGGGGATTATACAAAAAGGGCTCTTTTTCTGATGACACTGTTGTGTACAGTTGTTAAAAGCATGCTGTAATGCTCTGAGGCTGCGGATGCTTGGGGTCCTGTGTCTCACATGGCACTCTTGCAAATTAAATGTTACATAAATCGGGTGTTTAAAACATGAGGAGCATGATGCCTTACAGAGAACACCTGACAGGTCTGCTCAAATTGTTACTTTGCTTCTGCATCGAATACAAACGTACGAAATTGCCAGCAGAAACAGGCCTCATGGTCTTCTCGAGTCTGCTCAAGTGTACAGCTAGCCCTTCGCCACACAACTGCCCTTACCCACCCCCCCTTTCCTAGTATCCCTTCCCCTGTCCCAACCCCTCTTGAAACTGCCCACTGTGCTACAGGACACTTATCTTATCTGGTAAGGTATTCCATTTGTCCACCACTCTTTCTGTGAAAAAACGTCTCCTCATCACCCTCTTGAATCTTCCCCACTCTAGTTTCATTCCATGCCCTCTCGTGTCCCTCCCCCTTCTCAGCTGAAAAATCCCTTCTGTGTTGGTCTTGCTTATCCCCTTCAGATACTTAAAGGTCTCGATAGTATACCCCCACCCCTCCTGTCCTGCAGTGAATACGTATTCAGCTCTCCCAGCCTGTCCTCATAGGGCTTGCTCTCCAATCCCTGGATCATCTTTGTGGCTCTTTGCTGCACCCCCTCCAACAATCTGATGTCCTTCTTCAGGAATGGGTGCCAGTACTGCATGCAGTACTCCTGGTGGGGCCTGACCAATGGCATATACAGGAGCAGGATAACCTCACTCCTTCTGGAGGAGATCCCTCTTGCAATGCACCCTAGCATTTTGTTGGCTTTTGCTGCTGCCTTCCTGCACTGAGCAGAGTTGTTCATGCTCCCTGTATTGATCACTCCTAGGTCCTCCTCCTCCTCTGTGGAGCACTCCAACTATACCCCACTCAAGTGATAATCTCTCCCCTGGTTCCTGGCTCTGAAGTGCCCAGCCTTGCACTTCTTGGTGTTGAACCCCAACTGCCATGTTTCCGCCCACTCCTGCAGCTTAGTCAGGCCCTTCTGTAACCCCTTCCACCTCTCCGTGTCATCAACCACAGCTCCCATCTTGGTATCGTCTGTGAACAGACTGATCTTGTTCTGGATCCTGTGTGTGAGATATCTGCAATAAAAATCTCAAATAGCACCAGACCCAGTACCAATCCCTGTGGTACCCTACTCGTCACTGCTCTCTGTGATGAGAGGTGTCCCCCCCCCCACCACCACCACCACCCTTTGCTGCCTTTCCCTTAGCCAGTTTGTGATCCATTTCACCATTTTTGGTCCCCCCCCCACATATTCCAGTTTCCCCACCAACCTCCCATGTGGCACTGAATCAAAGGCCTTGCTGAAGTCCAAATACGGGACATCCACTGCATGGCCCTTGTCCAGTTCCCACATCACCTAGTCGCAGTACTCTACAAGGTTTGTCTGGCAGGATCTGCCCACTATAAACCCATGCTGTTGACCATCCTGGAGACCGTTTTCCTCTAAGAAGCTCACTAGCCTCTGTTTTAGTATGGTCTCTGTGAGCTTTCCCACGATTGATGTGAGGCTCACTGGCCTGTAGTTTCCTGGTTCATCCTTGAGCCACTTTTGTGGATGGGCACCACGTGAGCTATTCTCCAGTCCTGTGGTTCACATCCTGTGTCCAGGGAGGTATTGAACAGGTCAGCTAGTGGCCCTGCCAGTACCTCTGCCAACTCCTTTAGTACCCTAGGGTGAATGCCATCAGGTCCAGGATCTTTGTCCACCCTTGATGCCCTCAATCTGTCTAGTACCCTGCTCTCTGTAATCCCTACATCTGTTGTCGTCCCCCCACCTGGGGGATTTGCTCCCCCCTTCTCCTGCGTGAATACAGAGCAGAAATATTCGTTCATTGCCTCTGCCTGCTCTGCCCCTTTCTCCACCCACCCTGTCCTTCTTAATCCTCACCAGCTGATCCTTGCTCTTTCTTCTCTCTCCGATGTAGCAGAAGAAGTCTTTTTCTCCACTTTTGATTCCCTGTGCCAGTCTCAGCTCCCTGGACCTCTCCATGTACGTATCCTTATCTTCACCCCTCCCTGATTCCCTGTACTTTTGAAATGCTGCCCTCTTGGCCCTCACCCCTTCCATAACCTCCTGTGTCAGCCAACTGGGTTTCTGTGCCCTCCCCTTCTTACTTTTCTTCCTATTGCAAGACTCTGTTGCCTCCCCAGCCCTTCCTTTATGATGTCTCATTTCTGGTCTGTATCCATGTGTGGTTCCATTCTTCTTAAAGTCCACCCCCCTAAACTCAGTCACCCTTTTACCCATGCCCCGTTTCCTTCCCCATGTTGAGCATGAACCACACTGAATAGTGGTCACTTCCAGCCAGTGGTTCCTCCACTTCCAGATTCCTTATAGCTTCCCCGTTATCCAGCACAAGGTCCAGAGTCCTTTCTAACCGAGTCGGCCCCTGGACCAGCTGTGTCAGAAAGCTGTCTTGAAATGCATCTAACAGGATCCACTCCCTTGCACTTATGGTGGATGGGGTGCCCCACTACACCCCTGGTAGGTTGAAGTCCCCCACCACCACTGTGCTTCCCTTCCTGAAGACCCTCCTAATTTGTTCAGCTAATTCCCTATCCAGGTCATTCCCCTGAGCCGGTGGCCTGTACACCACCCCCATCCTCAGTGTCCTATTCTTTGCATCTTGAATCTGCATCCATAGTGCTTCTGTCCTCCCCTCCTCCCTTATGCACTTTAGCCCTATCCTTTCAGAATGACCTGAACCCGAGATCATCATATCCTAGTCCTGGTACTGGGTGGCCCATGTTTCCATGATGGCCGCAATGTCCACCCCCTCCACCGCCAAGTGAGCCTGTAACTCCGTTGTTCTATTCCCTAGGCTTCTTGCATTCACTGAGACCACCCTCCAGCCTGTCTCCTCCCCTTCCTTACCCCTATTCTCCCCCCTTATCCATCCCTGTGCGGCTTCCCCACTGCCTTTACCCATAACCAGGGGGGTGAGCTCACTAGGCTCCCCTTTCTGGACCTTTTTCCTATCAGTGTTGCCCTTGCCATCCCCCCTTCGTAGTTTAAATCCACCTTTGTTGATCTATACCCCTCTATTCCCCATTGTGGTACTCCCTTCCCCTCCCTGCTCAAATGTAGCCTGTCCCCTGCGTATAGGTCATTATTGCCCCAGGTCCAGCCCCAGTCTGACACTAATCCGTAGTTCCTGATGTGGCACCAATCCCTCAGCCACTCACTGAACTCCTCTATCCTTTTTTTCTTCACTGTACTCGTACATGGTACTGGGAGTACCTCAGAGAACACCACCAACCCCTTCCCCACCTTCTCACACTTCCTACACAACTCCTTGAACCTCTTCTTTACCACCTCTACTGTCTCACCCAAGTAATTTGTACCCACGTGCATCACTATGCGAGGTTTCTCCTTCCCCCTCCATGTGCACTTGAGAAGTGCCTGCCCCACCCTGCCCGCAATCAGCCCCGGAACAGCCTTGACCTAGATGCGACTGAGCCTTTCTCCCCTTCCGCCCCGTCTGACTCCTTTCAATATAGAATCCACTAGCACTAGTATACCCCCATTTTCTTGTCCCATAACCCCCATCTCCTGTTTTTGCTGTCCACATTTCCAGAGTCCACACTGCCCTGCTCCTTATTACCTCTATCTGCACCTGGATCTTCTGTCCTCCCCCGAGCACTGCCGATCGCCAGAGAAATAATCAGCTGAGCCCCTGGAGGTCGTGAGGGCAGCCTGGATCTTCTGCCCTCCCCCGAGCACCGCCGGAGAAATAATCAGGTAGTCACCCGATGCCCAAGGCAGAGCTCCAGTTGCTTGGTTTGCTCTGAGTGAGCAGATTTGAATGTTGGCGCCTTTCTCTAACAAAGACTGTTGCATTTTTACAGTCGGCAGAGCAATGTAGATAGTTTTTCTCTGCCTTTTTTCAACTCTCTGCTGCTCAGTATTTTTCTACAAACTTGAGGGAACTTTAAGGGAGACTTTTATTACTGCTTAATTTGAACCAGGCTAATAGGGGACTTAAATAAGGAATCTCTTCATTTACAGCAAGGCTGGTTTAAAGTAGACCGAAGCTCATAAGGCTACAGTATCTGAGTTGTATGCTAAATACTATAAAGTCCTTTGTTTAAAATTCAGTTTATTTGCTTATTCCCGATTTTAGCTGCCTAATGTGAAGCAGGCTGTTTTCCTTGCGCTGCATGATGTTTAATGACCCTAATATGTAAATCCGAATTCAGAACTCAGTTGTATACACTTCCCAGCGGTAATTCGAATTCCCCGAACAAAATCATTGTGATTCATGCCCAAAGCAGCTATTTCAAATTCCTGAGCCTCCTACTGCACGTAATTGTTCTGTTCCTGTAATTCAGCCCCTCCTCTGCCTACCTGTA
The DNA here is from genome assembly GCA_016271365.2 of Neoceratodus forsteri. Taxonomy (NCBI): domain Eukaryota; kingdom Metazoa; phylum Chordata; order Ceratodontiformes; family Ceratodontidae; genus Neoceratodus; species Neoceratodus forsteri. The sequence continues at coordinate 77,346,980 of JADMNL010000030.1, forward strand.
TAATAAGCTCTGTCTCTTTTCTCCCCAGCTGAGCCCCTGGAGGTCGTGAGGGCAGCCTGGATCTTCTGCCTTCCCCCGAGCACTGCCGATCGCTGGAGAAATAATCGGGTATTCACCCGACGCCAAGGCAGAGCTCCAGCTGCTTGGTCTGCTCTGAGTGAGCAGTCCCCGCCGGCTGCAACACCACCCCCACCACCACCCTTGGTGAACTTGCAGCTATATAGGCTGTCCCTTCATGCCTGGCTGAACCAATCAGCCCACTTTCCCATTTGCTCCTTATAAAATCCCAACACTAGTGGCCGCCCTTGAGCTACTGCCTCCCAACTCTATTAAAATGCTGCCTCTCTCCCAAGCTATGGTCTCTCTTCTCATAACCATATCGTCTCTCCCACCCTCCTCCTACCCAAAGCAACAAATCACACCAGTTCTCATCACTGAGATTGCCAAGCAACCTTCCCATTTTTCCTCAAACCTTGTGCACTACCCTATATATCACCGGCGAAACTGGTTACTGGGAGCTGCTGTCCTCCGTCCCTCTTTTCATGCTGGGCTGTCAGCATTAAAGGACTCCACCACACTTGACCCTATGGCTACCTCATGTTCTCATCTCCGGCTCCCCAGCCGCCGCAAGCCTATAAGTACCATGCATCTAGTACAACATCTTCTGTCTCTCCTACTCCTCGTAGCTGGGGACGTTGAATGAAACCCTGGCCTTCCCCTTCCTTTTAGCAGACTCCTCTCCTCCCCGGCAAAACATGTACCAAGAGGTTTAAACATTGCACATCTAAATATATGCAGCATTCTGAACAAAATAACTGCCCTCAAAATAAGCGTCATATCCCTGTGCCCTGATATCTTAATCATTACAGAAACCTGGCTGAAGCCTCACAACCTCGATGCAGAGTTCTCAATACCTGGTTACTCCCTCATTCGACAGAACCGTCAGGGTAAGAGGAAGGGTGGTTTCACAGCCATGTACATCTCCTCCAAACTCCATTTCACCTTGATCAGGCATACCACTCCCACGTTGTCAATAGAGTCCCTACTAATCAAAATCTCTCTCCCTCACTCAAGTCCATATGTACATAGCAGGGTCTTACTGCTCCCCGGACACTGCTACCTGGCGTCCTAGATCACATGGGCACCTGGGGTCCCTCGCGGCTGGGGACGAGCTATATCTCTTAGGGGATTTCAACCAGAACTGGCTAGCCAGTGCAAGCTCCAAAGTATGAAGTCACGTAAATGCGCTAAACCTGACCCAACTAATAACTGAACCCACTCGCCTAAACCACAAATCTCAGAATCACACTCTATTGGACTGGGCCCTAACCACACCCCGCCCATCGTATTATTGATGCCAGATTACTACCGGACTCTCTCAACGATCACCACATGATTTACGTGGTGTGGAAAATATTCAGACCCAAGGCCCCACCCCCTCGTATACTAAATACGAGATTCTACAAATCCCTGAACCTGACCACGCTCCTAAACGACCTAACTAACATAAATTGGTCCTACATCCCTCGGGCCCCCTCCAGGGATGTGGCCCTAGATTTCTTCACGTCCAGATTCCTGTCTATCTGGGACTCCCATGTGCCACTCAGAAGATCCAGAGTAAGAGGAGCCCACCTACCCTGGGTTAACGCCATTCTCTTAGAGCACCTTATAGTCGGGGACCGAGCCTGGAAAGCATATAAGGTAACAGGTACTCAATCGGCTCTGCAACACTACCGCTCACTACGGAACGCCTGCACGAGACTTATCCGACAGGCCAAATCTAACTATTTCAAGTCTGCCCTACACAACAGCTTCACACATCCAGCCCAATTCTGGAAGTCCATTAAATCACTCATCTCCCCACCGGCCCAACCCCCTACACCAACCCTCAACATAGCTAGTGTCTCTGTCACCGCACCGAGTGCCGTAGCCACAGAGCTTAACTCCTATTTTACAAGCTGCACATCCTCTCTCCTCTCGTCTCACCCCAGGCCCCTTCCCCCAGATTCCCCAGTTTTTCCTCACCCGCCAACTTCGCCTTTCGCCTTGTTACACCCACAGAGGTATTAAAAACACTTTGGTCACTCAATCCCTCCAAAGGCAAATGCCCCTTGGGACTTGACTTTAAAATGCTCCATCTGTCTGCCTCAGCCATAGCCAATCCACTGGCCATGCTTTTTAGCCTGTCTTTCAGCATTGGGTCTATCCCATCTAAATGGAAACATGCCATAGTCATCCCCCTCCCCAAACGCAGCAACCCTTCCTCCCCGGGCAACTACCGACCTGTTTCGCTGCTCCCATCCTAGCCAAAATCCAGGAGCGCCTTGTATTAGCCCAGCTCTCCCATTTCCTAGATTCCACCTCCTTCTTCACTCCATACCAGGTGAGCTTTAGAAACAAATCACTCAACCATCACCTCTGTCCTCCGACTCACTGACACCATCCTCACAGGGATGGATAAAGTGGAAATAACAGCGGCTGTCTTCGTCGACTTGGCCAAGGCTTTCGACGTGGTTTCTCACACCCTGTTACTGTCCAAGCTCGCCCTAGCTGGACTGACTGAGCCAGCTACCAGCTGGTTCCAGTCTTACTTGGCGGGCAAGTCCCAGTCAGTCCGTATTGGCTCAGACGTTTCCACTGCACTCCCTGTTACCACCGGGGTCCCCCAAGGCTCGGTCCTAGGCCCTTTGTTGTTTTCTATTTTCCTCAATGATCTGCCTGTGGCCTGCTCTCATATGTCCATTCACATGTATGCAGACAACACAGTTCTATATGCCACTGGGTCATCCCCTCTGCAGTAGCTGCCTGTCTACAGCAGGATTTCGACACTGTCAACGCTGGCTCCATTCTCATCAGCTATTTCTAAACCCTAAAAAAACTGGCTTCTTAACATTCGGCAGTAGGGCAAAACTTTCCCGTATCCCTGCCACCCCCATTTTCCACACACTAGATGGCTCTTCCCTGGAGGTTTGTACTTCCTTCAGATACCTTGGGGTCTGGTTAGACCAGCATCTGGACTTCACTGCACATTTTGACGCTGTATATAAGAAGCTACACCCCATGTTGGATGCGTTATACCGAAATAAAAGTTGCATCCCCCTGCCTACTCGCCGGGCAATCATCCAAAAGATGGTCCTCCCAGTAAAGGACTACGGGGATGTCGTCTACAGTGTATCCCCCTAAGTCCTCCTTGTCCAGACTAGATCCTCTCTACCACTCGTTCTGCCGTTTCTCCCTGGACTGCCCTCCCATTACCCATCATTGAATTTGCGACCTCTACCATTCATTAGACCTCCCATCTCTCCACAATCGGAGATTGATACACTGTGCTAGAATCATTGCGAAATTCTGGTCACAGTCCCTCCCCTCCTACCTTGCGCCACCCCTAGCTGTTATACCCCTGCCAGCTTACTCACTCAGGAACATTGATTCCCTGCTACGTCACATCCCCCATATGTCCACAGGGTCTGGCCAGGCTGCTTTCAGCTACCTGATGCCAAAGTTATGGAATTCTTTGCCAGCTGATACTAGATACTCCACTTGCACTCCTCACCTAAATGCACTTCTTAAGACTCATTTCGCCACTACTTGTTCATGCAAGCTGCACGGTTAATCCCGTGCAGTCATGATATCTGCTGTGTATATACCTTGTATACTCCATTATATGGATGCTGTTGTTTGCTCTGTAAATATGCATGTACTTCTGATATGACGACTCTGTATGTATATATTGCTGTTGTCAAATTTATGACTGTATAGAAACTTGTATTTCCTCTGCATTCTCCCCTCTTCCCCTTCACCCGGGGCGCATCTGGAATCGAGTGGTACCCTGCTCAGTATGCCTTCCTGGTAAAACTCTTAATTAAATAAATAAATGTGACTTCTACATCTTTCCCCCCCCGTTTCTGCCTCTGTCTCTACCCTGCTCTTCACCTCCCCCTTCCTCCTTTCCCAGCCTGACTCCTGACTCCTGGGCCTTCACTACCCTTCTCCTCCCCTCCCCCGACGATCTCCGACACCTCCACTACCACCTCCAATGCCAACACTGCAAACCTATTTATGCTACCCTGCAGTGGTGCCCATCTCCGCCTTCCCTCCACTTACTGCCCCTCTGCTCTCCTCACCCCCACACCCCTCCCTACATCCTCACAGAATTTAGCCCTGCTATTCCTCCTCTGCTTCTTCCAGCTACTCCTCTCGGGGGTCCCTCCTGCGCCAGCTCCCCCCACCCACTCCAGCTCCCTCCAGAGCCCCTGTACCTCCTCTCCCAGTCTCCTCAGCTTGTAACAAATTGGACAAGCTCCCAGTTTCCATAGTATATTCATCCAAACAGCCGCGCCACAACCATTGCACCCAACTATCCTCCCTGTGCCCCCCATTCTAACCACTATTCCGATGTCTCCCACCACCCTTATTCATGCCCCTCCACCCCTCAGTGCGCCCCCCCCACAATGCCCCATTTTCCTTTTCTCCATAATTCACACAATAAATGTAACCTCGATTCCTTATCACACAGTCTGTACAGCGATAGCTGGATACCATATGTGGCCCTCCTAGCTTGCTTCCGAGTCCTTCTTTACCCCAATAGAAACATAGAAACATAGAAGTTGATGGCAGATAAGGACCGCAAGGCCCGTCCAGTCTGCCCAATGTCCCTAACTTGCTAGCTCAGTAACTCTAGTTACATTTATACATGACCTTGTCAATTTGGACTATAGACTTTCAATTTTAAAATATGCAGTTACTCTTCCTTAACCCAAGCTTGTTATTTTGATTTTCAAACTTTCAACTTTAAAATATTTAAACCCTAAAATCCAACTGTAAAAGCTTGAGTGTCTGAACTTTTCACCACCTGTTAGCTTTAGGAGTTAGTTTATATGGCAGTTTGCAGCTCCCCAAGCTTCTCCCTCACAGCCTTCAAGCCCAAGTAGTGGTTAGGTGATACTGTGCTGCATGGATCTGTATAAGCGGGATCTGTATTTGAAACTCAGGACCAGATCAGGGGGTCGTTTAAAATGGATTCTTACAGCACTTTGCTATACAGATTTCGGTAACTGCAGATCAATTTAAAGGCAAACGTTCATGGACCATGTCTGTCATAGTAAAGCTCTTTTAAATAAGGTATTGGGCTCACTTGTACCTGGCAGCAATCCAGAGATATTGATGATCATATCTTTCCCATATTGATACTAGAGGTAGGCAATCCTGGAATTTTTCACCTAGAGCCACACTAGAGTCAAGCCAAGGATCTGGCTTGACTATAAGCTAAAGCACAAGTCGAGCCATGGCTGCTGCAGGCTGTCCTCTTCATTACTGACAGTGTCCCTCATGAGTTGCACGAGAGGAGTTGAAAGTTTCAGCCATTGTATTGACTGCTAAGGCTGGCAACAATGCTTGCTTTGATCATAGTAACTGTCTCAGCATGACCTTGGTTCTCAGTTGCTGATAGAGGCAGAGCTGTGCTAGGCATTGGGTTCAAGCTTTCTCTGAAACATAGACTTTGACAGCAGATGAGGACTGCTTGGCCCACCCAGTCTGCCCATTTCCCTACCTATTGGATAAGCTGCAGATCCTAGTTAACCAACAGTCTGCTTCTTCCAACCCCCACTAGAATTGCGTTATGTCTGTCCCATGCACTCCTGAATACCCCCACTGTTTTTGACCCCACGACCTCCTCAGGAAGGCCGTTTCATGCGTCCACCACCCTTTCTGTGAAAAAATACTTCCTCAGAATTGCCCCTGAGCTGTCCCCGCTCTGTCTTCAAACTGTGTCCCCTTGTTCTTGCACATCTCTTTTTCTGAAAGATGCTACCCTCTTGGACTTTGTGGATTCCCTTGAGGTGCTTGAAAGTTTCTGTCATTTCCCCCTTCTCCCTAGTTTCCTTAAGGGTATACATATTAAGCTCCTTTAGTCTCTCTTCGTATGGCTTCTGTTGCAGACCCTGCACCATTTTAGTTGCCCTCCTCTAGACTGCCTCCATCCTGTCTATGTCCTTGCAGAGATGGGGTCTCCAGAACTGCATGCAGTGCTCCAGATGGGATCTCACCAACTGTCTGTACAGAGGGATAACAGCTTCCTGTTTTCTACTGGTTATGCCTCTCTCTATACATCCCAGTATCCCCCCAGCCATCCTTACTGCCTTCTCACATTGCTTACTTAACTTTAGGTCATCTGATATGACTGCCCCCAGGTCCTTTTCCATTTTTGTTGTTGTTAATACCTCCCCTCATTGTGTATTCTTCCCCTGGGTTTTTGTTTCCCATGTGCATTACTTTGCGCTTCTTTGCATTGAATCTAAGCTTCCATACTTTTGATCATTCCTCCAACCTTGCCAGATTCCTTCTCATCCTTTCCACCCCCCCCCCCAATGCATCAACCCTGTTGCAGATTTTTGTGTCGTCTGCAAAGAGGCATACTTTTCCTTCTAGTCCCTCTGCAGTGTCACTTATAAAGACATTAAAAAGGACCGGACCCAGTACTGAACCCTGTGGTACCCTGCCAGTGACCCACCTTTCTTCGGAGTGGACTCCATTTACTATTACCCTCTGTGTCTTGTTGTCCAGTCAATTTTTTACCCAGGCTACCACCCTGGGACGCACTCCCAGACCGGCTAATTTGTTTATTAATCTTTTGTGCTTCTGGTTGTGCACCTCTGATTGTTACTACATTGCCACCATATATGTAGAACCGTTATGTCACATGATGATCAAGCTGTGTCTAACCGCATTGTAGTCAAGCACAGCTTGATCACTAAGTGACATCACAAGGTTCTGAAAATGGTAGCAGCGTACTACCAATAGGGGACAGACTTAAAGAGAGTGACCAACATAAATAGAAATACTCCTGCACCTGAAATATAGGTGCCTTACCCCCACAGGACTTGAGAATTGGGAATATTTCCAATTCTAATCATTTATGTAAAAAACTGCATCACTCGTAAAAGTCTGGAAACAGGGTCCCACGGACTTCCCTGTTACAAATGCCGCCCTGTTGCTGTCCCTAGCAGTCCATCTTCCCCTGTCTCTTCCCAGGAATTACAACCTGTTAACCTCCTCTCAGGGGAGGATTTGGTACCCCAATCTTTAGTCTCTCAATCTCAAGGCGTGGCTCTTGAAGAGTTAGAGTTTGTAGATTTGCATCTGTCTCGGGGGTTCTGGATATTCTCAAAGCTTCTTGAAAGCCCTCCACCAGAAAGACTTGTAGCTCCAAATGGAAGAGATTCAGCATTTGGCGTTCCAAGAAGTATATTTCTTCAGATACTGCTGAATTGCCTACAGTTCTGGATTATATGGTCCATCTTAATGGCCTGGGCCTCAGACCAGCTGCTCTCAAGGTACACTTGTCAGCTGTTTCTGCTTTTCTGTCAGTGGGGAAGTCTTCCTCACTATCATCTCATCCTATATTCTGTAAATTTTTTTAAAAGATTGCTTCATACCAGTCCTCCCTTTAGAGACCCTGCCCCTGCCTGGGATTTAAATATTTGCATTGCTCAACTCATGCAACCTCCTTCTGAGCCTATGTCCTCAGCAGAGCTTAAGTACTTGACTTGGAAAACTGTGTTTTTGGTAGCCATTACCTCTGCCAGACGTATCAGTGAATTGCAAGCCCTGTCAGTGGAACCTGATTTTATCTCCTTTCACAGGGATAAAGTGGTCCTTAGAACTAATAGAAGGTTCTTGCCCAAAGTGGTTTCAGATTTCCACTTGAATCAGTCTGTGTCTCTTCTTGTCTTCTTCACTGATCATTCTTCCTCAGGAGAGAGGAGGCTACACAGTTTAGATGTTAAAAGATCCCTTAGCTACTACATAGAGCGTACCAAGGGTCACAGGTTTGACTTCCTCCAGTTGTTCCTCACTTATGGAGAAGTGGGAAAGGGCAAAACCTGCCACCAAGAGAACTATTGCCAGATGGATTGTGTCTTGTATACAATTCTGCTATGAGAAACTGGGAAAGATTCCACCCTCAGGCCTGAGGGCTCACTCTACAAGAGGTACAGCTGCTTCCCTGGCTGCTGCCAGGGACATTCCTCTCTTAGAAATTTGTAAAGCAGTCACCTGGAAAACAATCCATACCTTTACCAAGCATTACTCTCTGGATATCCAGGCTAGGAGTGAAGCTCGGTTTGGCACAGCAGTACTTCAGAGCCTTTTCCCAAAGTAGGTTCTGTTCCTCCTCCATGGAGGTACTGCTTGGTAGTCTGCATTAGTCAGTATACAGCAAGACTTCATGTTGTTTGAAGAAAAAATTACTCACCTTAGTAATTATGTTTGTTCTATTGGAGTCTTGCTGTATTCTGGCCTCCCCTCTCAGAACCTGGTTTTTGGGAAGTGGGTGGGCAGGCGCAGTGTTGCACCTCAGGGGTGCTCCTTTACACCCTTTGCTCTTTTGTTGGGGTGTTTATTTTGTTGTTATTCAGATTTGAATTGGTTTTGTGTTTCATGTTTCCTGACTTGAGTCTTCGTTTGGGAATCCAAAACTTTCTGTTGCCAGTTGGCTAGTAAAAATGTTACAGTTTCCACATAGGATAACTAGTGAGTTTTTGCTCGTAAGAATCTGACGGTTAGATTTCAAAGGGAAACAGACAGAGACATCAACTGAGCTCGAGCTTTAACCCTTTGTTCTCTGGGGCAGTTTAAAGGCTGGGGCTAACTGCATTAGTCAGAATACAGCATGACTCCAATAGAACAAACATAATTACTAAGGTGAGTATTTTTTTCTTTCATGAGGTGGGGTCACAAAAGGCCATGTTTAAAATTTGTAGTGCAAATACCAACACACGCCCGGGGCATTAGAGTTTCTAACCATAACGTCCCACCCTGTACAGACTGACAGGCATCAGAGGTGTGACTTTGGATCGCTGGCTGTAATGCTCATGCCATCCAACCCCACCCTGAAGCTAGTGACAGGCATTGAGGTGTGTCTTGCACTCTTCAGCCCCAGACTTCACCCCTTTCTCCTGTACTGCACCCATTTCAGTGTATGTCCTTATGAAATGGGGTGATTGTGAAGCCAAACACCCCAAGGCACACCTCAACACTTTTCGATGTCTACAGGATAGGGTGAGGTGAAATGCGTGAGCATTATGGGCACCGACCCACAGGCACACCACCCCCATGCCAGTCCATCTCTGCAGGGTGGAGGTGGGATTGGCTTGAGTTCAATACTTCACTGCCACGCCTATTCTGCATCTGTCTTAACTCCTGCATGTCCAATGCTAATATCAGCAAGCAAACATTCGGCATTGACAAATGCTTGTTGAGAAGTGTTACAAGATTTTAGAACTACCACCAGAAAAGGCAGATGTCTCATCCATAAGATGGCACACTCCAGCAGTACAGCATCCCCTTAGTGCTGCACTCGATTGCTAGTATTTATGATATGAATCCAATCCCGGTGTAGAACTAGAACCCATTACCTCCTGGCACAGAGACAGATGTGCTACAAACTGTGAGACTTTGACTTGCCAGAATACACTGTTGTTATTTTGCAGATGTGTTTGTTCTGAAAATGTTTTGTCAGTCTTTGAGTCAAACTGTCAATCCAGAAAGATTTGAGTGTTTATTAGATAATCTGTTTTATAAAATGGTTTAAGATGGCTGCCACAAAAGCTGCTCTCTGGACGAATTAGGTTACCTGATGTGTGTGTCTACGTACTTACGAATACATGGTGCTGTATTTTCTAAATCAAAACATTTAATACCAGGTTGTTAAGTGCAGTGAATGACACTCCAGGGTGCTGTGTTCCTTGGGAGATATTGTCACTCCAGTGTGTGCTGAGGACCACATGCTTTGCAGCCTCATGCCTCAACACACACCAGTATTTCTCCCAACAAACACACATTCTGTCATGTGTTACTGTCCACGTGTATGTTCACATGTACAGCAGTTTGGGCACACAAAGCACTTGAGAGGATGCTCCTATAGGAAAGGATTGTGGTTTTATATATAGAGAATAATGGATAGGCAAATGTGTGTTATGACTATTTTTTTTCACACCCGAGGTGTTTGATGACCCATAAACCTCGAGAGCGAAGCTCAAGAGTAAGAAGGACAGGGAAAGGTTAGAGAGCATCTCAGAACTTAGTATTTCATGCCAGTTTTTGGGTTTGGGTTTTTCTCACACAGCTCTAGTGTCCGCGTTTGAGTGCTGAGGTGCCAGTGCGTGTGTGCGAGGAATCAGAAGAGAGGTGTTCGTTGGGGAAAACAGTAAGTGGTGCTCGTGCTGGGCTGCATTTAGGGATGAGTATTCGTGCAGCCGTGCAAGCCCTTTCTTTGGTGATTTTCAGTTTTTGAGTGAAGTTAAGCTAAAATGACATAATAACCCAATTTCAGGTTATTACAGCATTTTATTGATCTAGCTAAACCGGTTGTTAAAGGGGGTCACCAGTAATTATAGCATGTTTCATATGAACTGTATCACAAAGGATATTACAGCCCAGGAGAGGAAGAGTCCGGATATAGATTATGTATAGAGGCAGAGATTTACAGAGCTGTCAAACACAGAGACTGGTGTAGTGACTTCCTCAAGAAATGGTAGATGCTGGTCCACCGGCACAGCGGTTGGATTTCCGCTTGTGACACCAGCGACCCGGGTTCGGGAATGAGCCCGGGTCACTGGAGGGCCGGCCGGGGGAAGAAGGATTGAGTGTCCCAGGGACAGCTCTCCTTCTCCGGGGGGAGGGTAGGGGACTGGTCTGGCGCCTGCTGGCTCCTAGCGGAGGCTGGGAGTATCACAGGATGCATGGCCCAATACCAACTGGGGGAGGAGCGGATGTCGGCGTATGCCGTGACATCACTACGCTGCCCCCAACAGAAAAGCCAGGAAAATCGCTCGCTGGCCCTCCGGATGACGGATCTCTGTTCCTAAAGGGTCTCAGCGCCTTCCTGGTGCCTCCTGTTCCCAGCAGTACCTCTGGGCCTAGAAGGATGTGCTGGGGCTGTTCTCCCCGGTGCCTTCCCCTCGGACTGAGAGGACCGCCTGGTGAAGGGATACCCCGGGGGTCGGCTGTGATCTGGGGACTAGAGGAAGGCTGGGCAAGGACAGAAGAGGTCGGGGGGGACTTGTCAGAGCCTGAAGGAGTGGAGGACCAGCGAGCATGGGGGGCGGAAAAATAGATAATGCAAAAAAAAAAAGAAATGGTAAGAGTAACCCTAAAGTGGGAAACACAAACCTGGATCTCCAGGTTCACAGCTCTGTACACTGACCACCAACTGAAACGGCCTTCCTGGCATAACATCCCTGCTGATTGTTTGCCAAAGCCACTTGATGATTGTTTGCAACTTCTCTTAAGAAACAAAAATATTTTTTAAACACTAATAAAAACTTTCTTTAAAATTATTTTTTTCTGTATATAACAGCAAGCCATTGTATAACAGGAATAATGCCTTCCAGGGTTGGTGTTATGCTGGGATGACATCCCTTCTCGGGTGTTGGATGCCCTTAGCCGGTGGCCTTGGGCACAACCACCCGAGGTGGGATGTTATCCCAGTATAATACCCACCCTGTCGGGTATTATTCCTTTAATAATACCCCCAGTTTACTGTTCTGAGTGGTCATTTTGAAATTGTTCTATTTTTCTTTATTTAGGATGCCTTATTAATATGACCTCTTTCTCTACCCCGTATTAATTTTTTTTAATCACTCATCTGTTCTGGAACAGATTATCAGTAGAGTGGAAGCTCTGCTTGAAAAGCTTCACATTAGGCTTCCGCTCAACTGATGTCATCAGAAATCAGAAGACAAAGAACCTTAGTGCGCAAGCACTGAGAGGCAAGGGTTACCCCAAAGGGCATTGGTTGGGAAGCCAAGTTTCAGAGAAATACAAAATCACACATAGTCTCATAATGCAAAGCATCATGGACTGTATATGAAAATCACCACAAAATATTATGCTGGTTCAGCTTTAAGCAGATGTCATCAGATTCCAGAACTGCTAAATAACCAAAATTTAACATTGGGTGGGAAAAAAGGCAGAATTAAAAAGTGCCCTTCAATAAGGAAAAACAAGTTTCTAGCAGTGTGGATATGATGTTCTATCCACACTTCTTGGCAGTGTCCTTTCCCCTGTAAGAGCTGCTGGAAAGTCTTCAAGCTGGCTCCTCCCACCCACCCGGGTGGTAACTCCCCTAGAACTGCCCCATGATGCTAGTTCTTTCTTTCTGCTGGAAGAAGCAGGTTTCCTCATTGCTCTCACATATACTGAGGTCCTTTGCTACTTTTGGTATTAGAAACCTTATTTTGTCTTTAAATTTCTTTGAATGTCTTCTTGCCGCCACAATGGATGACACAAAGTCTGCTCCGGGGTTCCAGAAATGCGGTTGCAGGCAACTTATGTCGCCATCGGATCCGCACTCCTCGTTTGTCTACTGCCTGAACCACGAGCATGATGTCCAGGCCTGCATCCATTACTGTTCTTTTTTACCAGCAATTCTGGAAGATCACCAAGCCCGCCTACTCCTTGGCCATCCAGATGATGGGGATCTGCCCATTCGTTCGAAGGACGCTCGTCTGGTGGTCTCTGCAGCTGCGGGGTCCACCGAGCAACTTGCAGCTTTAGAGGAGACTGCGGCCCAGGCCGCAGTGCAGATTTCCTCAGCTTGGGTCTTTCTGCTCCTCTCTTTGGGTGCTTTCTTCATGGGAGCATTCAAGGACTTGTGCCCGTCTCTGCCCACCTTGGGCAGGGTCCTAAAAGCACCAAGTCCAAGAAACCAAAAAAGGACAAGAAGAAAGAGACTAAGAAGTGGTCTTGCCGACGTTTGTGGGATCAGGAGCGCCCCCCCTGGCCTCCGATTCCCATGCTTCGGATTTGGCTTCCGGCTCCACGGTTTCCCTGTCGGGCCAGTTGGCTGAGACTTAGGTTGACGTTCTGGCTGAGATTGTTGGTCCAGTTGGCCAAGACTTAGGTTGACCTTCTGGCTGAGATTTTTGTAGATCTAGTTGACACTTTGTCTGCCAAGGAGGTTGACTCCTTCTTGTCAAGGACTCCGGTCCTGACCTTCTGGGGGGGGGGACGGCAGTCCATTATTCTGCCACTCCCGAACCTGGAGCTTCAGGACCTGGAGAGGGCTCTGTTATCACCGGTCCCCACAGCGGTCTCAGTCGAGGTCCCACTCTAGAAGCCCTGACTCAGGCAGCCCGCATCGTTTGTGACACTCGCGCTCCAGGCACTCAGTCAAGCAGCGCCGCTGCTATTCCTCGGGCGAGGAGAGGCACCGGTGCAAGTTGCATCAGTACTATGAGGATCTCATGTGGCAGCAGCTCTGTATGACCTGGATCAAGCCGACCCCGACTTCCCTGGTCCTTCCTTGGGTGACATTCCTGGAGCTGCAGCAGACCCTGCCCTGGCAGGAGCCGGTTCAGTCGGTCCTAGCTAAGGCCCAGTTGACCTCTCTGCCGATGCTGGTGGAGCTGCTGCCCAAACAGCTGATGACCCGTGCTCTGACTAAGGATGCCAAGCAAAGGGTTGCCCCATCGGGTGTCGGTCACCGTCACCCCAGACTGCCCTATGGCTGGTACAGTCAATGCCTTTTGAGCCAGTACACAGGTGTGACATTGTCACACCTGTCATGGAATATGGCCTTCTTGGTGGCCATCATGTCAGCCAGAAGGATTAGTGTGCTCCATGTGCTTTTAATGGAGCCTCCTTTTCTGGTCTTCCCCAGGGACAAGGTAGTCCTTCGCCCCCACCCAAAGTTCCTCCCAAAGTTTGTCTCAGAGTTCCATCTCAACCAGGTGATGAACCTCCCAGTCTACTCTACGAACCCACCTTCAGAGGCTGACCGCAGGCTTTATATATTGGACCTGAGGCAGGTGCTCTCCTACGTGGAGCGCATGGCTGGAGTTTGGGGTGAGGCTCACCAGTTCCTTGTCACATACGCTGAATCCACATCTGGCAGGCAGCTATGTGGAGACTGGCAGGTGGGTTATGTCCTGCTTCGACCTATGCTATAAGTTGTCTGGTAGGGAGCCTCCCGTAGGACTCAGGGCTCATTCTACCAGACACACCGCTACCTCATTGGCTGCTTCCAGGGACATTCCTATCCAGGAGATCTGTAGGGCTGCTACCTGGAAGTCAGTACACACCTTCATCTCCCATTACAGCATCGACCTGGAGTCTCACTGGGATGCTGCATTTGGGACCTTGGTTCTCCAATCTCTGTTTGCTAGGTAGGGTTACGCACCTTGCCCATTTCTGCCAGAGGACTGCTGGAAGTCTGTCATCATGTGGATAAATGAACCATATCTACACCCCTAGAAGAGTAAGTTACTCACCTGTACCTGTAGTTATAGGAGTGGTATATGGTTCACAACCACACCACCCACCTCCTCCTCCCATGGAATGTGACACGCAACTTCCATCATGCAAGATCTGATGTCACGGGGCAGAGCTAAGGGATATACCACTCGGGTAGTGGAAGTGGCTTTGCTTAAAGACGTTCTGATGAATCAGCTCTTCTGTAAGATCTGCCATCATGTGGATGTGAACCATATACCACTCTTAGAACTGCAGGTGAGTAACCTGTTTTTCTTTGGTACTCAATCCCAGGGGCTTTGAACGCTTTACAGCAGAAGCACTATATAACATAGTACGTTAAAACAAACAGAAATAATCCAGTTTAAAATGTGCAGGTAAAGCAAGCAGATTGATAATACAGATCATCTCATGGCAGTGCAGGAAAGTGGCGGCAGAGCACAGGAGGATAATAGTTATCAATCCCCAAACACCCCCTGAAACAAGAATGACTTTAGCCCCCATTTAAAAGCCACCATTGAGGGGAGCCTCTCATAAAGATTGAGGCAGCCTGTTTCACAGGGAAGACTTGGGCAGTGGAGACACACTGTCACCCGAAGGTTTGGGCGTTACCCCGGGAATTGCAAGGAGGCCCACTTCAGAGGAGCAGGGTTCAGGAGGTCCGGTGAGGAGTCAGAAGGTCTCTCAAGTAGTCAGGACCCAGTGCATATAGGGCTTTTTAGGTCAGCAGACTGATCTTGAAGGTGGAATGCCACTTCACTGGCAGCCAGTGCTGTTCACGCAGGACCGGGGTTATGTGACAGGACCTGGGAAGGCCCGTCAGTAACCTTGCCGTGGTGTTTTGCAACAGCTGCAGGCATCATAGGACACTTCCACTCACCCCAAGGTACAGAGCGTTACAGTAGTCGAGTCTGGGCGTGAAATCGCATCTACCAGTGATGGCAGGTCTTCAGGGGGAATCTGGGCTTTAATCCGGGCTATGTTTCTGAGATGGTAAAAGCTACTCCAGACTAAAGCCAGCACCTGAGCCTCAAGTATCAGCCTTTTGTCCAGTATGATCACCCAGATTCTGCACCTTAGCAGAGGCCTCCAGATGGGAGGAGGCCAACACAAGGCCAGTCTCCACCTCAGTGGCCCCCCTCACCCCACTTCCGACTACGCTTAATTGATAGCACCTCTGTCCTGTCTGGGTTAAATCTTAGCCAACTTAATGACATACAATCCTGGATCTTGGCCAGGCACAGATTTAGCACCAAGACTGCATCAGGCATCCCGGGTGCAAAAGACAAGTACATCTGGGTATCAGTCATTTTCATAGTAATGGAACCACAAACTCTACTGTCTAATGATCCCTCCGAGGAGTAGCGTGTACACTGCAAACAACATTGGTGAGAAGCTCAATCCCTGGGGCACACCACAGAACAGGGACTGTGGGAGTGAGGACAAATTCCCCATCACCTCCGTCTGTCTCTGAGGAAAGACTCAAACCAACAGAACAGTACTTCCTAAAACAGTCAATCAACAACTCATGGTCCACACTGTCAAATGCTGAAGAGAGACCCATATGAATACCACATAGTATTTATACAGGTCTCATGACCTGCTCTTATATGAAGCAAGGAGGGTGCACAGGGGCATTTTTCTGAATTAAAAAAAAAAAAATTAAAATAACTGTCTGAAACTCCTTCCCTTATTTTATGGTAGCACTAAGGGGGCGCTCTTTATGTCGGTCTCACCATGTCGACAGACCAGACTTGTCAACTTTTTTTTACCAATTATTTTACCAGGTGAGACACACTAAGCTGAAAGCTTGTTTGCAGGTGCAACCTGGGAGCACGAGGAAGTTAAGTGACTTGCTCAGGGTCACACAGTATGCAAGTGGGGGCTGTGGGATTCAAACCCAGGTCTCCAGATTTGCAGCTCAGAGCCTTAAACCACTACGCCATACTGCCTCCTACTTGTGTGGTTTTGCGTGTGGGAGCTGGGAATATTTCACGGGAACCCACACCCTGTCGTGCCTTGCCACTTGAGTCATGCCACTGAGTATTTAGTTAATGCAGTATGTGTCTCTTTGTGGGTGAATTCGTTTTTGCCTCCCAGGCCCACAGACCAGGGCCTTGATGACATCAGCATTGTGAAAACTGCCCTCTGATTAGTTCAGTGTTCCGCTGTGAGCTATCCAAACTAAGCTATCGGTTTTGACCCTATCTAACAGCAAAGATCTCATGGTATAGTAAGGTTAGATAATATGTCATCAGGAAAGGTATCACTAATCCTCTTAATTTTAGCTCTACTGGTGCTATGTGTGTGTGTGTGTGTGTGTGTGTGTGTGTGCTAGCGCGTGCACTCAAAACCTTAATTAAAAAAAGTGAAACTGGTCTGTAAGCACGAGTCAACTGACAACGTCTAATTGCTTTGTATAAGGCCAAGAAAAGATGAATGTTGTCAAGAAAACCACAAGTCAGACAAGCTGATTCTCTTCTAGTCTGACACCATGTTCCCATGTACAAACCAGTTTTTACTGGAGCCCTTCCAGCGTCAAAGGAAAATCCTTGCCTTCCCATTAATTTAATGCGCTGGCAGTGTGTTGAGTATGAGACAGGCCTCTGTTGAACTACTGTGATTCAGATATACTGTTGACTGGATCAGTGTGTTAAAAACATTTTAGGTCAAAATTCTATTCGAGTTCTTGCCTCACTGTAGGAGACAACTACAGGATGCTCTCTTTATTACTTGTATGGTTAAGGTGTCCTACTATATGTCCCTAGTTTATAATGTCTGAGGTCATTTCAAGTTAATATGCCTCAAAAATACTTTTTCACAAGGTTTTGATTTAGTAGAATCAATATTTTGGTAAGGAAGCACTGCCTCTTTCTCAAATACTGTACTACTAAAATGTTTTAAGAAAAGCGTGTGTTCCAAAAGGAAGCAGTGTTAAGTCTTTTTGACATTGTTTTTGGAACCTACTGAAGTAGCATGGCTAGAATTTAATTTGACCTGTTGGATTGTCCCTGATATATGTAAATGATAACACACAACTGGGTGTATGGCACACCCTGGTTGGCTGTGAGACATGAAACAAAGCAGAGTGCCTTTAGACTCCTGGGATGTGAAGTGATGGCAGCATTTCTGCATACTCGACGGATCGAAATTGGCACCAGCTCACTAGCCAAATCTGGTAGATTTTATATCAAGCTAGTAAGAATGTCCTTTAACTAGCCCTGCGGGCTTTTACTGGAGAAGGTAACATTTCAGTAAGTACATCAGGTAGGCCAGTGGAGATGCCTGTGGGGCTAGTGACTTGTCCTAGTCACTAGCCCTGCTGGCTAGTGGCTGCAAAACCTAATTTTGATTCCTTCTTGATTGTGTCATTGCACTTATAAATCAGACTGGCAGGACATACGTAAAGGTGCCTAAACTTGGCAGTGCTCTGTAGGAACAAAGCATTTATCCCACTTCCTGGCCACAGAGAGATCAGCATTAAGATGATCCTTCTGTTCTTTGATTACAAGGATGTTGTATATAGTGCAGCACCTAAATCCAACCTAGTGTGTCTGGACCACCGTTTTTCGCTCTTTCTGATGCTTCGCCTTCAACCACCCCCCCGCACCCGTCATTACTCCTTTTACCACCACCCTTTACTCCTCTCTCTTTAGAGCCTCTCCCACCGTGCCTTTATTTCAGAATTATGTTTTGGTTCACTGCCTCCTTACCTTAGCTCCCTTCCCATCTGTACTTCCGCTACAACTCTGACACTCCCTCGCTTTCTCTCTCTCTCTCCCCTGCACTAAATTATCTGCAGGTCAGGCTGCTTTCGCCTTCGGATTCTCCAGACTGTGGTCTAACCTTCCTCCTGCTGTTGTTCTTGACTCCACTAATTCCGCTCTAAAAAGCCTCCTACTTGACCCCATTTTTGCAGTTGCAGCTGACCTGGCCTGGTCTAGTACCAACATCTTGGCTCCTTAGATTCTTCTAGCCGTCCGACTCTAGGCCTGCAGTGGCTGCCCAATCTATTCAGGTGTTCTTCATTTGTCATGCACTCACTGCACTGTACTTGCACCTGCACTTCACTGCTGCTGTTTTATTACAAGTCACTGTGTGAAACTTACTGTATTATAATTACTAGTGAGCATTTTTAATGCTTGGCTAACCAGTTTGTAAAAAAACACATTACAACTGCCAGGTTGTAATTATGCGTTACAACCGGGCGATTATAATCTCTCCCTGTCAGTCACGCTCGCGCTGTGAGCCATGCCAGCACTAGTCACTCAACTGCCACAGTAATGAAAAATGCTCACTAGTAATTATTAAACAAAAAAAAGGACATGGTGTGTGTGTGTGTGTGTGTGTGTGTGTGTGTGTGTGTAAACCAGAATTTTACACAAGCCTTCAGTGTGGGATGCTTTGATAAACCTCTTGCGCTCACCTTGTGGGGTTTATGTAGCATCACACATCTCAAGTGTATATAAAATTTTGGTTACATGTGTCCACCCATGTATTATTCTGTTATCACTGCACTGTAACATGATTTATTATGCACGTTATGTATTGATGTTTCGTGCACTATTACTTCCTACCTTCCCCTCCCCAGGATGGATCTGGAAATGAGCTGTTAACATCTCAGGATGCCCATCCTGGTAAAACTTTTAAAATACATAAAACTTTTGAAATAAATATTGTGCCTGATGTGGCCCTACTGGGGTCTCTTGTAAGGATGTGGCATTTCACCATGGCAGAAGCAAGTTTTGGCTTTCAAGCTGGAAGTGATGGAAGAACTGCATAATGTTGTTATACACTGGAAGGCAATCTCCCCGCCAGACAGTGGCTGATGGGAGTTCTGACTCTTCTTCCATACATTATGAATGCATGTGTAGCCTTAAGGTGGACAAGGCGGCGGGACCGGATGGGTACACCCCTGGGTGTTAAAAGAGCTCAGGGAAGAGTTGGCTGCACCCCTAACGAAGTTGTTCAGTTTGTCACTGGATACCGGGGAGGTACCAAGTGATTGGAAAAGAGTGGACATGGCTCCGCTCCACAAGGGTAGTGATGGGGAAGAGGTTGGAAACTATAGGCCAGTTAGCCTAATGTTCGTGGTTGGGAAGATGATGGAGTCATTACTACAGGAAACAATAGTTGGATACCTGGAAACAAACAGCCTGTTACATCCGGAGCAGCATGGTTTCACGAGAGGGAGGTCCTGCCAGATCAACCTGATCGAGTGTTTTGACTGGGTGACGAGGGAGGTCAATCAGTGAGGGGCGGCGGATGTGGCTTACCTAGACTTTCGGAAGGCCTGTGACACCATCCCTCATAGAAGATTATTAAACAAGCTCGATAGCCTAGGGGTGGGAAATTTATTTATTTTTATTTATTTGTTTGAATTTTGATAAACGGGTGGGCCCACTGAGGCAGTCATGTCTCTATTTCAGGGGCGACCCGGGGAATAAAGACAATTCCATGAGTAGGTACAAATACAGTTAGATGCAAGAGGTAAAACATAAATTGAAAGAGTACAATCAGTAGCAGGAGAACAATATAATATAAATATAAAGGTGTGTTAATGCGTAGACAGTCGGTTTCCTCGGCTGCAGGATGATGATTCCATGATGGCCCGGAAAAGGTCCAGAGTCAGTAATCCATGGTTGTGCTTGGGATCACTGTGATGAGGCATAGGACTGCTGTCCTGAGGCAGGAAATTTTGTGCAGTGGACATTGCAGCCAGTACATAGTACAATAAATTAACATATTTAGTTTAGTTTTTTTTTTGTTTGTTTGTTTTTTCTTGTTGACTGGGTAAGTGCACTAGACAAATCCTGCCTATTTTCAGGCACGACCCGGGGGAGGGGGATACAGATGAATGCCAACTAACCTTGAACCAGATTAAACTGTTGGTGGTATTTTTTTTAG
The DNA here is from genome assembly GCA_016271365.2 of Neoceratodus forsteri. Taxonomy (NCBI): domain Eukaryota; kingdom Metazoa; phylum Chordata; order Ceratodontiformes; family Ceratodontidae; genus Neoceratodus; species Neoceratodus forsteri. The sequence continues at coordinate 77,367,140 of JADMNL010000030.1, forward strand.
TGAATGAGGGAAATTTGGCCGGGACACCGGGGAAATTCCCCTGTCCTTTTCGATAAGTGCCATGGGATCTTTAACATCCACCTGAACTACCACCAATCCACGCAGATGGGACCTCGGTTTAACGTCTCATCCGAAAGACGGCACCTCAGAAGTGCAGCACCCTTCTCATGCTGCACTACAGTGTCAATACTGGTTATATACAAGATATGAGAGGGAAGAGGTGAGAGCAGGGAAGGGAAGGGGTTTAGGAGAAGATAGGAAAGCCAGAGAGGGTTGTGTGAGAGGTAGAGGTAGGACTAGGGTTAAGACAGAAGATTGGAGCACCACGAAGTGCAGGTGAGAGGGGAGGGTGCAAAGAGGTTAGCAGAGGGGGTTAAGTACAGTTGCCACTGCAGATTTTGGGGGGGGGGGGAGAAGATTTCCTTGTAGCTTTTTTAAACAGGGGTAGAGGCGTACATGAAAGTAAGCTATGTGGGAGATTATTCCATTTTAGGGGTGCTGGGAAAGAGAAGGATTGCCTGCCAGTGGCTAGGTGAACTTTGGGAAGGCTCAGCAATGGGAGGTGGTAGTGGCGAAGGGTTCTGGGGAAGGATTTCAGAGTGAGCAACCCAGAGAGGATGGGTGGGGAAGGAAGATGGGCGAGTTTGAATGTGGTACATAGCACATGGAAGTCTATTCTGGGCTCAAATGATGGCCAGCCTAGTGACTTGAGAACATCGCAGTGGTGTGCTCAAACTGGTGCTGCGTCTGCGAAGCAAGTTATCCTGTGGTAGGCCCGTTTGAGCTTGGGGGGTGGTGGTCTTGATTGAATAAATAATGGGCGCACCATAGAATATACCAGGGAGGAGGGTAGCCGAGGCAGTGGTCTTTCTGGCATAAGGAGTAAGGTAGGGGAAAGTGCGATGGAGGAGACCAAGTTTCTGATTTGTGGTTTTAACAACTCTGTTCACATGTGTGTCGAAGGATAAGTGTTTGTTGAGAGTTATACCCAGGTAGTTGAACGATCCCACATCTTCTAGAGGCAGACCAGAGGATGAGATAGCTGCATGGGTCCGAAACTGGCTGACTGGCAGAAGCCAGAGGGTGGTGGTGAATGGGGTACATTCTGGTGAGGACGTGGTGAAGGGTGGGGTGCCACAGGATTCAGTGTTGGGACCAGCCATTTTTAATGTCTTCATCGGTGACATTATGGGACGGGCTGAAGGGGAAGGTTCGCAGATGATTCCAAGATCTGCAGTAGGGTAAACGGGAGGGGGGTGGATGGGAGGGGAGTATTGAAAGGATGAGGAGAGAGCTTAAAAGGTTGGAGGAATGGTCTGGAACCTGGCAAATTGGGTTTAATGTAAAAAGTACAGGATTATGTACACAGGAAGCAGAAACCCAGGAGCGACATATGAACTGGGAGGTGTAGAACTGGCAGTCACGAAGCAAGAGAGAGAGAGACCTGGGAGTTATTATTGCAGATGACCTTAAGATGGCTAGGCACTATGAAGCGGCAGTAGGGAAGGCTAGCCGTATGCTTGGTTGCACAGGAAAGGGCATCACCAGCAGGAAGAGGGAGGTCCTGCTACCCCTTTACAAGACACTGGTATGGCCTCGCTGTGATTACGGCGTTCAGTTTTGGAGGCCACATCTGAGGAGGGATATAGACAGACTTGAGGTGGTGCAAAGGAGGGCTACAAGAATGATGAGAGGTCTCCAGGGGATGACCTATGAGAAGAAGCTGAGGGAACTGAATATGTACTCCTTGGAGGAAAGGAGGGGGAGGGGTGACAAGATAAATACCTTTAAGTATCTCAATGGCAAGGCAAAGCAAATTTTATTTATATGGCGCCCTTTCCAACGGCTCAGAGCGCCTCACAATTCATAAACAGTTCATACATTCGAAAATACATTCAATAAATACATCAGACTATCAGTGGCATCAATAGGGTGCAGGAAGGAAGTGTTTTTCAAAGAAGGAGTTGCCAAAGGACGAAGGGTCATGGCTGGAAGCTGGAGGGGTGAAGTTTAAGTGTAACATAAGAAAGCATTTCTTCATGGAGAGGGTTGTGGACCCTTGGAATAGTCTGCCGGAGGAGGTGGTCATGGGGGCTGACTCAATCACAGGTTTTAAGAATGTGTGGGACAGGCATGAGGGGATTCTGGCAAATGGGGAAGGGGGTTCTGGCAAAAGGGTAAGGCTGGGATATCTGTTTAGGTGGGGCTAAATTGAGCAGAATGGGTGGGCCTTGAGGTCCTTCTCTGCCGACATTGTGTGTGTGTATGTATGTATGTATCTGGTTGAAATTGGCATCAGCCTACTAGCCAAATGCTGGTAAATTTTGCATCAGGCTAGTAAAAGTTTCATATAACTAGTCCTGCGGGCTTGTATTGGAGGAGGTACGATTTCAAGAGGTTCACCAGCTAAGCTAGGCCAGTGGAAAAGTTGGGGCTAGTGGATTTTCCCAGTCACTGGCCCTGCTGGCTAGTGGCTGCAAAACTTAATTTCGACCCCTGATGTATGTATGTGGCACGCAAAAATGTAACAGCAGGGAAAGTTCTAAGAGATATGTTTTTTTTGGGGGGGGGGGGTGTCACTGAGTTGGCATCTTCCCAAGAACCTGAAAACATGAAAATATTGTGGCACTAATGGGGCAGCTGCTTCCTACAGCCATGGGTGGGAGACGAGGGTGGACCCTGATGGAGGAGGTTGGCCCTGCTGACCAGGAAAAGCTACAGTCATTCAGTGTTTAATTAATTGTTGGCTATTGTCCAACTGTCTCCCAGGTGAGGCCTTTCAACTTTCTTGGCCCCCACTGGGAGGCTGTTATGATAGTGCTGTACTTTCATTTTCATAGTCTTTGCAAGAGTGAAAATCCTTTCCTGTCACAAATGCTGTCTCATGGGTGTAGGAATTTGTGTACCATGTAAGCTATGGGGTACAAATGTTGGAGCAAGGCAGGAAAGACAAAGCTAGATTAAAAAACAAAACAAAAAAAAACACACACAAAAAAAAACAAAAAACAGAAAAACAAAACATGGATTTCTGTCAAGGGGGTGTGATGCTCAACCCCAAGGAGAGAGAGGCCAGGCCACTCAGCACTGCGCCCCCGCCACTGGCTCATCATAAGGCGCTTTTACACACAGGCGAATACAACGGAATGGTCATATCATGTGCCACCGCTGTACTCTTGTTCTGGCTTGTGGTTCACTTTACACGCAGAGGGTATTCCGGCAACCCCCTCATCTCCTTTTTCTGTATTTGTGTTTTGGCTTCCCCATGGAGCATGGTGTTCTATGGCTGTTTTTTTACTTCTGCTGGAATGGCTGTTTTACACAGCCAGACGAAACGGATCACAAAGGGACGAACCGGGGAAGGAAGAGATTGCAGTTCGGGTGAACGTTCACCGGTGTAACGGAACAGATGCATTTTACACACAGGGGATGTAACGGTATACTGTTTCTGTAACAGTCATTCCGTTACAGAAACCTGTTGTAAAAGCGCCTATAGAAGCGACATTTGTGCTGGCTTTGAAGGCAGCAGCTCACTCTGCCTGTCTAGTCATGGCTACCCAAACATCAGGGTGTTGGGGAGACCACAAGGTTAAAAGAAATGGATTTAAAAAAAAAAAGCTGAAGAATTATGGGTTGCAGCCTTTCTTTTTTAATCTCCTGATTTAATCTAAATTCTGCTGACATAAAAATACTTGAAACACATGATAGTAGCCTATCGTTAAAAATAACAGTAGCACATTTTTCAATCATGTCCTTTAATTTTTTTATATATTCTGTTTTAAATTCTTTAGTAACCAGGTAAGGTCCACTAGGAACAAGTTACAGTTTTCAGTCACTCACTATGCAAGTGAAAGTTGTAGGAATCAAACCTAGGTCTGCTGGATATACCAAGCTCATTCGCCCTTTTACTGATGGGAGTAAATCACAGGGTATAAGTGACCTGTGGCATAATAATGATACAATTATTATAAAAGTCTAGTTATTCATATTTCATGTTTTATCACACATAAGGTATACAGTAATGTATAGTTTAAAAAAAGGTGTCAACTCAGATTTGACTAAGGAGGAGCTTTGCCATCCCAGAGTCATTCCAGAGATGGGGTGGAATTTAGCAACTGTGAAAGTGACTGACATTTGACTTTTCCCCTAACTACACATACCAAGTAAAACTGTTTCCCACTGCAATTTAAAATGTTTTTAGCATCAGGAGTCCGCTTAACTTTTCAGTTTTGATTACTTTGAGCTAGTTTCCTTCTGGCAGTTTCTTTGGGTGGTCTCTGCTCAACTAAAGGATCCCCTTGTTTACAGATTGTTTAGTTTAGTTGGCTTAGGCATCATTCATACAAGCTTGAAAAATCTCAGCATAGCTAAATTAAGCGGATGAGCCAACAGCTCCTTTATTAACAAATGAAAACAAGCAGTAGATTCAGAAACCTGCCTTTTACATTTTAATTACACTCTGATGTGATGCAGTTAGCTATTACAGGCGGAATGGACAAGTTACTACTCTTCTGAATATAAAGACGACAGCACATCTAGCTTTCATAACATGCAAAACCATTAATTATAAGGAGCAGATTTGCCGACTTTTCATTCCATTTAAAATTGAACCCAGACTCTATTTGAATTCATATCTTAGCACAGACTGTATAATTTTCTTAATTAGTGACCACAGGAGTAGGAAAGTATTTTAAGAATGTATGTGAAGATGGGCAGGGGATTATTTTAATCTAAATAAACAGTAAATGCTGTTCTTTCTGCCGCAGGTTGGTAGCAAACTTCAAAACTTGAGTATTGAGTGGTGAAAGGTATGGTTCCGTGTTTCAGATTGAATAACATACTGTTCATCATGAGAACAGCTTAAATATAGTATGCATAGGAGTCTGTGGCAAAAGTACTAATCATTATATGTACACACACATAAATACAGTATTTTTAGGAGTCTATGGCAAAAAGTATTGATCGCTGTATAAATACAGGATACGCAGTGGCCTGACTTAAATATGGCATTTATCTTAATGAGTGAAGGAGCAGAACCATAACTCACAAGCGGCAAAGCCCAGGGGTGTGCGAGTAACGAATATTATTTCACAAATAGCACAAATAATGCACTGTTCATTATTCAGATCTGAATAACAAATAGTGGCACTATTCATGCCTATTCATATTCAGGAAATACTACAGTAACAAAAACAAACAAAAAAAAAAGTATCGTCCTCCCACCCTCTTCCACAGCCCAGTCAAATTAAACTACACACCTGTCCCCCCCCACCCTCTGCAACAGAGACCTCCCCTACTCCCAGCACCACAGTTTAGTATGTAATAAGCCATGCCAGGATGTGCATTATAGGATTTTATTGTGTGCCCCAGGGGTGTAGTAAGGCATGAGGCCAAAGGCCGAGTGTCCTTATGCCCTTGGGAGGTGCATTAAAATCCTATAAGGCCATACCCTGGAGGGGCTCGCTACACTTATAAAATGGCTCTTCCTTGCCCTCCCCTTTTTGGGGGGAGAAAAGTGAGATTTGACACCTGGCCGTTCGTTTATAGAGATTTAATGCAAGGTCAGAAGATGTCTATTGGCCAATGAAATTTGAAGATTTTTTCTTGCCATTTTATAAATGTTATAATGGTTTAATTAAAAAAAAAAAAAAAAAAAAAGTCCCACAATGGGTGACTGGCACAGCCTATCCACCACCATGGCTGGCTGCCATTTCCTCACACTTTTTTGGTTAAATCATCACCCCCAGGTGTGGTGAGATGATGGGCATAACCCACACTCCTCGGCTTGACTATGTGGGCAAGCACAGAGTGCTTCCTTATAGAAGGGCGGCCTGCTGGGGAGGAGGGTGGTGCCAGGTTGCCTTCGGCTGGGAGGCTTGCTATGTTATGAAATTTGATGCTGGGGTAGAGGAGGGTGGAGTTGGTGGCTGCTGCCATGGTGGCAGATAGGAGGAGAATATTTTTACAACAAAAAAGCATGAAGAGATGGTGGGTGGCCGTGATGGCGGGCAGGTTGTGCCGGTTACCCATCATGGGGCACAATTTTATATTAAACCACTATAAACATTAAATTGTGGGTGCTAGCGGTGAGGAGGGTAGGATTGGGGTTTGTTGCAGAGGATGGGGTTATAGTTTAAAATAGTTGGGGTCACGGAGGACTTTTTTTTTTACCCCATCGCACAGGTACATAAATTTGAATAATGAATTTCTGAATATATGGTGCCTCGAATATGAACGTTTGGCCTACTGTTCGAAATAATGCATATTTGTCCACCCCTAGCAAATCCACATGTGAGTTCTGAAAGTAATGCCCCCTCACTAGTGATTTCACAAGTAATACCATATTCTGATTCAGGTAATTTTGTGTCCAGTTTATATCTTATGTTTTCAAATCTAAAACTTTCAAATTGAATGTTTTGTAGAACTTTAACTGTTTATTTCATTTCACTGCTCTGATTAGAATGTCCAGTTGGAATGCTGCGTAGCTCCTTTCTGATGTCATCGAGCATTAACTAACTGCACTCCTATTGGTTGAGTAGTCCTCAGGCAACTAATAAAAAGTCAAATTTTCAAGATAACATAGTGGACCTTTAGATAACAAGTTATTTATAGACCAGCAATGTCCTGTGTGAAGATACCCCTTAGTTATCATTGTGTTATACACACACACACACTCACACACACTGTAAAAACATTTATAAATCATGACATGTTCTTAGCCAGTCAGGATTTTTTTTAACTTGTATTTTATTATTTTGTAAATAAAACAATACAAAGTACATCTCATGAAAGTCATATCTGGTAATACGTACATAACATTTTGTCCATTTAGTGTAGGTATGCCCTGTTCTTGTGTTGCAGCATATTGGGGGTTTTCTGTAATCTTTAATACAGTAAAAACGCAGTAAAAGAAAAAGCCACAGTGGTAAAACATGGGGCATTAAATGAAAACAGTGTTTAACTCAGAAAGTTCAGCAGCTGCTGAAGAAATGCCCGATTAGTGCTTTTAGCAATAACATTTTTTTTTCCAGTACCTCTTACATCTGTTTCTATATCTTAAAAGAACTGTGCAAACTGTCCTTTTACCAGACTTGCCTGCGGCCATCTCATGGACATTAGACGGCTTTCTATGCATAGGTTACGTTAATGAGTGCTATCAACTCTGCCATTAGCCAAGGTATTGGGCATAGGTCTAACTCTGAGCACGGTGCGGACATTGATGGTGGCTCGACGCGTGTACCCACCTCCAGTGTTGCTCGTGACACTGAGGACGCGGACAGAACAGTTATCAAGGACACCAATCACTGTTATGAGGAGGTTCCTGTCTCTGAGGACTCATCTGACCTGAGTTTGGTGCCGGTGGAGGTGCCAACTTAGAGTCGGATGATGAACTTGAGCCGGGTTTCTCCCAGGAGCGGTAACAGGGTTGCTGGCTCCAGTCTCGTCTCCTCACCTAGAGATTTCTCCCCAAGGGCACTGACTGGGTCATTCCTTGGAAGTTTGAGGACACCCTTCGGGCGGTTCTGATAGGCCCTCCCCTTGGGCAAGGCCCACTCCAGATTTCCGCAGCCCAGGCCAAGGCTCTTGAGACAAAAAGCAAGGAAATAGGAGCACACCTGCGATTCTTCAAAGCTGAATTAGCTTATTTTATTGATGCCAGAACATCTTCGGCCAGGAAACCAGCACTTCGGCTGAATTCAGCCGAAGTGCAGGGTTCCTGGCCATGGATGTTCTGGCATCAATAAAATAAGCTAATTTAGCTTTGAAGAATCGCAGGTGTGCTCGTATTTCCTTGCTTTTTGCTGCCCTTCAGGTTTGCAACCTCCATAGGAGCACCCCCTTCGCTGTAGTGCGCTGCTGCTTTTCTTTGAGCAAGGCTCTTGAAACCAGGAGTCTCTTTAGAAAGGCCTCACCATTTCCTGGAAAGGATGCCCTTGTTGCTGGGTCCTTTGGGGCCATTAACATGGGAGCAACACCATGTGTGGGTCGGAGCCATAGAGAATTGGCACAGGGAGTCTGACAGGGCCCAGCACAGGCCCTGATCTTCGCTACCAACCCTACCCACAGGTGGCGCCACCACATAGCCATGCATATCCTCTTTAGAGGACAGTGAGTCATCGGTCCACCTCAACTCTTCTGCTGAGTGCATCCTTTACTAGAGATTCTTGGTAGAGATGCTCCATGCCCTCGGGCCTAGAGCCATAGAGGAGGCATCCAGAGCCTTGTGAAGGTGTTCCCTCTAACTCTCATGCTATCCCCAGGGACCTTTTTATGGGGTATCATACACCCACAGGGTCTGCAGGTGATGTGCCTTACCCCACTTTGGGGCTTCAGGTGCTTCACATCCTGCTGGGGCTGCAGAGTCTCTCGCATGAGCGACCTCCAGATGTGGACTCTGATGACACGAACACACTGGGTAGGAAGGTTTTCATCTTGACACATGCCCTTATGTGTGTGTGTCTGCACACCAGGTCCATATGACAGCCTACAACCATTGCCTATGGTTGCAACTGCATAACCTGCTGGCTGCGATGCCACCATGTGAGGCAGGCAGACAAGCCATCGCCAACCCCCAAGGTCTGGAGGTAGCACAGCATCACATTGGGCATGCCAGTGAGGTGGCCTTCAGACTGGTTAGGAACAGCAGTGCGTGTCCAGTGTGGTTTTGCCTATCCTGACTGGCACCTTTGGCCTGGCATATGGTGTTGAAATCACATTTCTAGGGGACTCACTTTTTCCCTAGGGTCAGGTTGGAGCTTTTGGCGAACCCTCTGTCTCCTGTGCCACAAGAGCCCCTGCTTGGCCTTGACCAATCTCTGGTCTTGCTAGACCCGTGAGGAGCCCCTGTCCTCAGGTGTTCTGCCTCCATGCAGAGAGTTGAGGCTACATACAGTAGGTACCTTCAGGGTGAGCCAGCACCTCCCTATCGAAAGGAAGCTTGGTATTTGGACCCATAAGTGGGAATTAGTGGAGAAGATTGATTCAGGGAAGATATAAAAGTTGTACAGTTCCTGTAACTGGTGATTTTCCTGAATATCTTCTCCATTGATTACCATGCATCCACTATCCCCTTCTAGTAGAGTCAGAGTCTCTGGGAAGCTTGCCCTGTGTCACGCACCACTGGTGATGCCTTTTTTGGTATCTTTCCGCTGCTCTGCTGTTGCCACCACCCCCCCCCATGGAGTCTGTTTATATTAAGGGGAGAAAAAAAAAACTACCTGGGGTAGAGATTAGGCGTGTTGTGAATTTTTAATTGCCTGTGAATTGCAGCAAATTCAGACGCTAAGCATAGTACTTATGTACTGCACTATACAGTTCACCACAGTTGTGGCGAATTACACTGCTCAAACTGACAGAGTTTACACTTTGCGGTGAATTTGCCACAGCTGCGTAATACGGCAGTTCATGTAGTAAAATTTGCTCAACCCAAAGTAGAAAGCTTTTTTCTTTTTCTTTTGTTAACTTTGCACATAGCTAGTGGAGACCAACTGCTGGATTCTGCAGACACCCCCAAAAAAGAGAACTACAAAAAACATTTTTTTTTTCTATCCTCTGCTCTTTCCTGCCCAGTGTAAAACTCCGTTATTCTGGGTATATAATTAGTAGTTGCTAAATACAGCCTGCATCTGCTGGGTGCTGTCCAATTCTAACTCCATATGACAGTAGCCCTGTCCATGGATGTGTGCTAAGCACTAGATTGGATCATCCCTTTGGTGTAGGTATATTGCTGCTACTTGCAGGAGAGAGCAGGTTAGCTTTTTGCCTCAGTTTTCTTTTGGCCATGTTAGATAATTTTCTTTGCTGTGCTGGTATGCTGTTTTCCCTTAGGCCATGTACTAGCAGTCATGTCTAGCAGACTCATGGATAACTGGGGAGATGGCCTGGCTGTCATGTTCAGCATACTCTGGGATAAAAGGGGAGAGGACCACATCGCTGCTTCTCTTCGGTGGAATAGTCCTGTTGTGCCACATGCATCAGTTGTTCTTTTGCCCCATCCACCTTTGGGAAGGGGAGCACTCTGTTTAAAAAAAAAAAAAGTCCCTTCACAGATGACATGCTAATTGCTTGTTAGGAGTTGCATACTGCTTCAGTTGGTAGCACACTTGTGCCATCTCAGTTGTATAGGGGTCTGATTTTTTTTCTACCCCTTTGATTTGGCAGCCAGAGCCCACATGCCTATAAGGCTGCTGCCTTATTCCCTCTACCCTTTCCATCCCTGCCTTGGTAGTAGTGATTTTGAGGCTTGGGCTCCATAACTCATACCACCCGTCTGTGCCATGATAGTGTGTTCCCTTTCACCTATTTAGAAGCAGATAGTCGGGTTTTATTCTGTTGTTTCTTTATATGTTTTCCTATATGCTTTCTCTATCCCATTGGACTAATGCGTTGCTCAAGCCCTCTCTTGTTTTCTCCACTTTGTTTCTGTCCTGGCAACCAGATCAGGGGTTGGGAGAGAGCTGGCAGCAGCTACTGGCTAGCGTGCAGCACCACGTGGGGGTGTGCAGGCGCCGTGCCAGTAGCCGTTGTTGGTCCCCGGCTAAAGATTTGCTTCCACGGGGTCCTATTACCTCCAGTCCAGACCCATAAATGGTAATCGGTGGAAAAGATGTCTGGGGAAAATCACCAGTTGGGTAAGTATGTAACATTTGTTTCTGTTGGCATAGCCCATTTCCCACACAAAGTCGAGCTTCATTTAAAGGGAAAATCCCCTCAGTCTTTTATTCTGTTAACTTGTGCAGTTTGTAGGCATGCACAGTGTATGCTTCTATTGCACCCTGCTGATTTGATCGGGATTTAAATGTAAATGAAGGTACTTAAGTCTGGTGTGAAAACCACTTGACTCCATTGCAAAGGTCATCACCTGACTCTTGTAAGGCATCCTGGAATGTTATTTATTTATTTATTGGATTTTTTTGGGAGTACACGTTTGAGCTGACAGCTCGTTTGCAAAGGTTCCACGTCAGAGCCAGTATAGTATATTTAAATAAGCACAATACAGATTTCAACAAATATAGCCCAGGAACATATACAGATGATATCTTATAATAATAATAGTAACTTTATTTTTAAAGCGCCTTTCAAGAATATCAAGGCGCTTTACATCAAGCACAATATAAAACAATTTAAAACATACAAAAATACATTAAAACAACATTTAGTTAGAACAAACCATACAATCATCCAAATACATAATGGGGTACATATATTACATCTGAAGCATATATGCACGATTTAGTAGGATAAACAGCATGGTAACATATAGTCTGAAGTGCATATGAGAGAAATTGCACAAACCGCCTTAATACTTACATGCAGCACCTTAGGGCACATTATATATAAGGCGTAAAGTGACACCCATGAAAGACGGATTAAAGATTAGATAGAGTAGAGTCATCTGAAGGAGGAGGGAGGTGGTTTGAGCACCCAGGGACACTGAGAAATCAGGCAGAGGCAAAGGAAAGCACTTGTATTGAAGTGAGCGGTGTGGTGCTGTAATTTCACTTGAAATGAAACCACACAGTGTCAGTCGTGACGTAAATCGGACTTTTCAACAATAAAATTAAGCAATTAAAACACTGAAAAAAAGGTTTCATTACTGAATGCCTAATCGAGGGTAAGGCTTGGGGGTGGGGTGGGGAGATTCTACTGATGACAGCTTTCCTTTAAAAAAAAAAAAAAATCAGAAATATCAACATAATTTGTAATAAGCTTAAATATGTAAAGTAAATGTGTCTTTTATGATTATAAGAGTTTCTTCTTAAGTCCTTTTGTGCCAGAACCACTTTACTTCACAGTTCTCTCACCCAGAAAACTTGAGAATGCACTCTTCTAACCTCAAGCGAGACAGTAACTGTACATATGAAAATGTAGCACGTTTACGAGTCTGTGCCAAAATATACTGTTTATAAGAATGGTGTAAATGCCATGTATAAGAGTCTAAAATACTGCTTCTTATAAAAATTACATAAGTATGCTCAGATCTACAGATTAGAGTCTATGGCAAGTAATGAAGTCTAAATAAAAGTGCCTTCTTTATTCAGTTGCATAAGCACTGAGGAAATTGCATCAGTAGTTGTGGTGTATAATTAAATACCATCTTTTTTAGTAAACTGTAACCTCCCTGGTCATGCCTGTAAATAGACAGTTCCTTGTGTGAAGTATTTCGCAGGTTTAAAGAGATAGTATAGTGACCGAAATTCATATTAACCGTTAAAGGAGCCAACTGTTACTTTTTATATCTGAGGTACTTTTTCTTTTCCCTGTTGCTAATTGAAAGATTTTTTTCCTGATGAAAATAGGTATGATGTGAAACAGCACTCTGCCAGCAGGCTAACATATCCAGTTCTCTTCCTCTTCATACCTCATCAGCTGCTCAGGAAGAGCCACTCAGCAGCTGCCAGGTTGGTTGTCAATGATGTCAGAATGAGTGAGGTCACAAAACTGATGAGGTATGAAGAGGAAGAAAAACTCAGTATATTATTTGCCAAGTACAGCCCTGCTCTTCACATCAGACCTAATACTGTCAGGAAGAAAACGTTCTAATGAGCAAAAGGAAAAAGAAAAATACTTAAGAAATAAAAAGTAAGAACTGACTACCTTAATTTTTTTATGACTGTTATTTTGGTGCTACTAGTGCTTTGTGGCATATAGGGATTTTGTTTACCTCCTTCCCTGTGGCCCCAGGAGTCTCACTCCATATTATTATTTATAACTAAGTGTGTAGGGCAGGTGTGTGAGAAACCTCACATTATAGTACACCTGGGTACAAAAGACCTTGCAGGGAGTGGGGTAGAGGTGGTGCAGGAGAGGGTTAGGGAAGTAAGAAAAATCTGCAGTGAGGTAGGAAGGTCAGTAACCTTCTCTGAAGTGCTCCCAGTCCCTAGGGCTAGTACTATAAGGAAACAGAGAATTGAAGAATTTAACAGTTGGTTAAGGTGGTGTTGTGAGTCAGATGGGTATGGGCTGGTGGTGGGTGGGTGGAATGGGACTTGGGATAGTAAGGACCTGTGACCGGATAGACTGCATTTAAGTAGAGAGGGCACCGGGGTCTTAAAGGAGAAGCTGGAGGATTACATGTCAACAAACCTTAAACTGAAAGGGGGGTCAGTAGGGTGTGCTGCAACCATAGTCACCAGGTGCGGGAGTCAGATGGATCCCCCCCCCAATTAAGTCAGCAGGTGGCAGTAAGAGTGAAGTGCAGGGGAGAGGGGATGGAGGGGAGAAGAAAAGGGCTGGTCAGTGGTAATGGTGTATGGGGGTCACGGTGGAAGGTGGTGTCATTGAATGCAAGGAGCCTGGCAAAAAAGTTGGTGAATCTTCAGGCACAGGTGGCTGACAGAGAGAGGGGTGGACATAGCAGCCATCACAGAGACATGGCCTACCCAGTACCACGACTGGGAACTCGTGATTCCTGGGTATAGGATTTACCGGAAGGACAGAGAGATCGGGGGGGGGGAGGGAGAGGAGTAGCCTTATTCATGAGGGAAAGGACCACGTGCATCAGGGAGGAGGAGGCTGAGTATAAGACTGAAGCCTTGTGTGTACAGCTTCAGACCACTAAGGGGAGAAAGGTTAGAATGGGGTTGGTTTACAGACCACCTTCGCAGGACGAGGAGTTAGAGCGCTGGGGGAGCAGATTAGAACAATGTGTAGTAGAGGTGACGTAGTCATTATAGGTGATTTCAACCTACCAGGAGTGGATAGAAGGACCCCAGCTACCTCCTGCTCCAGGGAACAGGTTCTTGTGGAGGCTTTACAGGATAGTTTCCTGGTGCAGGGAGTCACAGAGCCTACCAGGGATGGAGCCATACGGACTTAGTACTGTCAACTGTGAGTGACCCTTTTTGCAGGCAGCGACCACCACATGGTGTAATTCTACCTAAATCTGGGCAAGGAAATAGCCAGGACTAAGACCAGGGTAGTGAACTAAAGGAGGGCTAACTTTGGAAAGATGGGTGAAATCCTAGAGGGGCATCTTGCCAAAATCAGCCTAGAGATGGAAGTGGAGCAGAAATGGTCCATTATAAAGATGGGTCTGATTGAGGCCACTAATATGTATATAAAGGCTCAGAGCAAGAAAGCCAGGATCAAAAAAATACAAGCTGGTTCTACAAAGAGGTTGCAGCAAAAGTGAGGGAAAAGATAGCAGTCTTTCATTGGTTCAGTACAAACGTACTCTGAGGGATGCAGACAGGGATGTTTACTCAGAGAAGTCAGGAGAGGCAAGCAGAGTGGTCAGGGCAGCAAAGGCCACGACAGAACCACAGCTAGCTCAAGGGATAAAGGTAGGGGAAAAATACTTTTTTTAAGTACATAAGGGAGAAAAGGATTACCAAGGATGGGATTGTTAGATTGAAGCAGATGGGGGGGTTGGGCGGAAAGTAGTGAGGAACAGGTGGAGGCACTAAATGAGTACTTTAGCTCAGTTTTCACTAGGGAGAAGGATGAACTTATGTCACAGGGAGTTCGGAAGGGGGGTGTAATAGATTGAGCAATTCAGGAGGATATGGTTTTAAAGAGTCTTAGGGCCCTTAGAGTGGACAAAGCTCCTGGACTGGATGGCGTGCACCTGAGAGTGCTGAGGAAATTGGTGGAAGTCATGTCTAGTCCCCTAGCAGACTTGTTTTAACATCTCAGTAGAGACTGAGTGCGTGCCTCAGGACTGGAGAATTGCACATGTGGTGCCTCTCCATAAGAGTGAACCCAGAGATTAACCAGGTAACTACAGACCAGTTAGCCTTACTTCCATTGTAGGCAAATTAATGGGGACCATACTAAAGGAGAGACTAGTGGAGTTTCTAGAGGTTAATGGTCTCCAGGATGAAAGGCAGCATGGGTTTGTCTTGGGGAGATCCTGTCAGACCAGCCTGATAGACTTTTTTGACTGGGTCATGTGGACTGTGGACAGGTGACAGACAGTTGATGACCTGTATCTGGACTTCAGCAAGGCCTATGACTCTGTGCCACATGGGAGACTGCTCAGTAAGCTGCAGGACCTGGATGTTGGGGAGGAGCTGGGGGGGTGGATCAGGAGCTGGTTACAAGACAAAAACAGATGGTGGCGTGGGGGGCTCTTGAAGCCTAGGCCTGTAACTAGTGGGGTTCCATAGGGTTCAATGCTTGGCCCAGTGTTGTTTAACATTTTATTGGTGATATAGCAGTTGGGATCAAATGTAAAATCTGCCTGTTTACAGATGACACTAAGCTCTCTGGAAAATGGAGACAGGAGTTCAGGGAGGACCTGGCTAGGCTCGAAAAGTGATCAGGTAAGTGACAGCTGGGGTTCAACGCCAAGAAGTGCAAGGTCATGCACCTGGGAGCCAAGAACCCAGGGGCCAGTTACTTGTTGAGAGGGGTACAAGTGTCCAGTTCTGAGGAGGAAAAGGACCTAGGGGTAATCATCACAAGGGACCTGTGTCACTTTGCGCATTTCCATAAAGCAACAGCCAAAGCCAACAGGATGTTGGGATGCACTGCAAAAGGAATCACCTCTAGGAAAGAGGAAGTCATCCTGCCGTTGTACTTGTCTTTGGAGTGCTGTGTGCAGTTTTGGTGCCCAAACCGGATAAAGGACATCAAATTAATCGAGGGGGTGCAGCGTAGGGCAACTAAGGTGATCCAGGGCCTGCGGGACAAACCCTATGAGGAGAGGCTGCAGGAGCTCAATATGTATTCCCTGGAGGACAGAAGAGAGAGAGGGACATGATTGAAACTTTTAAGTGCCTTAAAGGTATAAACAAGATTAGAACAGATGGCATATTTAATCTCGGGGAATGGGTCCACAAGGGGGCACAGTGTAAAATTAGTGGGGAAGATTCAAGAGGAAATGAGAGGACACTTTTCACAGAAAGAGTGGTGTCCAAGTAGAATGAAGTGCCGGAGGAGGTGGTATCATCAAAATAGTAGACAGCTTTAAAAGGGTTGGACAGAGTGAACGGGAGAGTCATAACGGATGGGAAGCGGGGATGAGAGGAGGAGGGAGAAAGAGACTATCCAGAAAAAAGGGGGGGGGGCAGCTCCAGTAAATTTGTCTGAGAGCTGCACACTCGAGCAGACTAGATAGACCGAAATGACTCATTTCTGCTGGTATTTTCTTATGTTCGTATTCTCCATCTGCGCTGCTTCTCTGCAAGCTGGACTCACTCTTGTTATTGTCCCATTATGCCTCTCTCTGTTTGTTCCCAGATTGATTCTGTTTCTCCTTGGGGCCACTCCCATCCACGGCTACTGGAGGAGAGGAAGTTGTACTTCATCCTTGGAACTGGGGGCTGGGTAGTGTACATGTTGCTGAGGGCCTGGTGGCTTGGGGGTGTGAATATGTGAAGGCTGTCATACAAGGCAGCCTAGACGGACCTTTTTCTGCTGCCTTTTTCCAAGCCCGCCTGCTAGATGAACACACACACTGATGGGTGGCTTGGGGGTTGGTGCCCGGCAACCTGCACTGCCAACACCTCCATGGTGCCACCACCAGTAGCTGCTGCAAGAGCTGTGCCATATCATTCCTCTCAGGAGGAGAGCATCCACATTGACCCTCTGAACCCTCCTCGCAATCCTCTCCTCCTGACTTATCCAGGCTTGGGGTGCGAACCTGTGTTGCCAGCAAGCCATAGTGGTCCACTGCTCAGCATGACAGAAATACATTTATTCAGAAGATTAATTAAAAGATTAAGGGTAGGGTGGTGGTCATGGGTGATCTTAATATGCCGGGGCGGACTGGGACACCATGACATCTCTGTAACCAGGGAACAGAGATTGATGGATGTCTTTCAGGATGCCTTCCTGGTCCAACAGGTGGGGGAACCTACTAGAGAGGGGCAGATATTGGACATTGTCCTAGCAGATAGTGAACAAATAAGGGGCCTGGAGGTGGAGGTGTGCAGTCCTCTTACGGGTGGCGACCACGCCACGGTTTGGTTCTTGTTGTATCTAGGAGGGGAGGGAAGGGGAGGAAAACCACACTCATACAGTAGTGGTTGACTTTAGGGGAGCGGACTTCATGGGTATGGGTAGGATTCTAAGGGAGAGTTTGGACATGATTAGGCCGGACATGGATGCTGGAAGATTGTGGGAGACCATTAAAGAAAGGGTGCAAGAGGCTACTAGGTCCTGTACTAAAGTAAGGCATAAGCATGGTGGAACCAGTAAGCCTTGTTGATGGACCAGGGAAGTGCATGAGGCGGTAAGGGATAAAAAGGCTGCCTACGCACATTTTAAACATTCTAGGAGGGATAAGGAGTGAGTGGAGTATGAACTTTTGGCCAGGAAGGTCACCAGAGTGGCGAGGGGCGCCAAGGCAGGGATGGAGAAAAGTCTGGCTAGGGATATCCCGGGGATTCTATAGCTACATAAGAGAAAAGAGAGGACACAGATCAACAGGATTAAGATTGTGGGGGGATGGGTCAGGAAGCAGGGGAACAGGCAGAGGTGCTAAACGAGTACTTTGCCTC
The DNA here is from genome assembly GCA_016271365.2 of Neoceratodus forsteri. Lineage (NCBI taxonomy): Eukaryota > Metazoa > Chordata > Ceratodontiformes > Ceratodontidae > Neoceratodus > Neoceratodus forsteri. The sequence continues at coordinate 77,384,584 of JADMNL010000030.1, forward strand.
AGTTTTTGCAGAGGGTGACAAGGGATCCCTACAGCCTGATGGGAGGGAAGAGGAGTCAGCAAAAGTGAGAGGTCAGTCTCAGTCTGAGACCAGTGGATGGAAAGAGGCTAGGGTACAGGCTGGGCCAGACCCAGAAGGTGTAGGAAAGTTGCATGAGGGAGTGGATGGGGAGAAATCACAGTGGATATAGGGTGAGGGAGGCCCTTCGGAAGCTAAAAACTGATAAGGCGCCGTGGCCGGATGGACTACATCTGAGAGTAATGAAGGAATTGGCGGAGGAGCTGGCAGCTGCACTGGCTGCACTTTTTAACATCTCTCTGCAGACGAGATAGGTGCCACAGGACTGGAGGGTGGCTAATGTAGTGCCTGTACATAAAGGGGGGGGTCTAGGGAGGAGACAGCGAATTATAGGCCTGTCAGTCTGATGTCTGTCATAGGCAAAGTAATGGAGGGCTTTATCAAGGAGAGGCTTGGGAGGCAGTTGGAAAGGTTAGGACACCAGGATGATAAACAGTATGGCTTTGTCCCGGGGAGATTGTGTCAGTTCAACCTCGCAGAGTTTTATGACTGGGTGACGGGGGGCCTTGGATAGACATAGGCCGGTGGATGTCCTATACCTAGATTTCAACAAGGCGTTTGATTCAGTGCCCCATAATGGACTGATGGCAAAAATGGGGGAGATGGGGATGGGAGGACATGAGCTAATTTGGGTTGAAAATTGGCTTTCGGGGCATTTACAGAGGGTAATGGTGGGTGACATACTCTCCTCCCCCAGGAAGGTGATCGGTGGGGTCCCTCAAGGTTCAGTATTGGGGCCAATCTTGTTCAATGCCTACGTCTTGGTTATAGGGAGGGGTGTAAGGAATAGGTTGAGTCTCTTTTCGGACGATTCAAAACTGGGAGCACTGGTGGATTGTGAAGAAGCGAGGGAGACAGTCCAGGGGGATCTGGATATCCTGGAGGGGTGGTCAGGGAGGTGGGGAGTAAAATTTAATGCTGGGAAATGTAAGGTACTTCATTTGGGGGTCAAAATTCCGGGCCTTGTTTACACCCTTGTTGGGGGTAACACTGCAAGCCACAGTGGGTGAAAGGGATTTAGGGGTGGTAGTAGATGTCAAAATGAATAACTCTGAAAATTGGAGAAGAACTGCAGCCAAAGCAAACAGCATACTGGGGTGCATAGCCAGGGGAATTACGTCCAGAAGGGGAATTACGTCCAGAAGGAGGGAGGTGATCCTCCCTCTATATAATGCCTTGGTCAGGCCGCAGCTCGAGTACTGTGTACAGTTGTGGAGACCCCATCTGAAGAAGGACATAGCTCTGCTGGAGAGGGTTCAGAGGAGAGCAACCAGGATGATTCAGGGCATGGAGGGGAGGCCTTATGAGGAGAGATTGGAAGAGCTTGGGCTTTACTCACTGGAGGAGAGGAGGGATAGGGAAGACATAATAGAGGTTTTCAAGTATGTAAAAGGAATAACCAGGAGTGGAGCCAAGGAGCTGTTTAGGCTAAAGAAGGGGGGAATAACCAGGGGCCATGAGTGGAAATTGGAGGGGGGAAATAATAGGGGGGAGCGAAGGAAGCATTTTTTCACTGAGATGGTGATGGAGCAGTGGAATGCGCTACCCAGGAGGCTGTTGAAGCAGAGCACAGTGGAAGGCTTCAAGAAGGGGTGGGACAGGTACAAGATGAAACTGAAACCAAAGAAGACCCTCTTGGGGGCAAGGGGGGGTGTTAAAGCCACTGGGTTGCTGGCTTTCGAGCAGACATTGAAAGACCATTTAGCCTATTCTGCTGGCTTTTAGTATGTTAGTATTAAAATATTGTTTTCCTGTTCTATGTTCTGCCCTCTGTAACTTTCAATGTTAACATCTGTCTGTGGGCAGCATTATTACATTTTTGCGCTCTCTGTACTCCAGTGAGCATGGCTGACAGTAGCAGTTGACAGTGCTCATTAGCATAGAGTAAGTGGCGGATGCAAGATGGCTATTGGCAGCAGCTAACATCGGAAAGTACGGTGGAGAGCTCTCAAAAGGTATTTATTTTATTTATTTAACTTTTGTTTACCAGGTAAGTGCACTAGACAAAAAATGCCTATTTTCAGGCACGACCTGGGAGAGTTACATAGCGGTAGCAACAAATGAAACAAAATATGTGAAACAGTGGATAATGAGCAGTAAGTGCAAAGTATCAAACAGCAGGCTAAGAAAAGGCAGTAGCATGGTACAAATTACAGTTTCTGATAATGAAATATAAGGCAATAACAGACAGTAGCAAAGGTAACCAAACAGTTGTGGTTCTAGAAATAAATAAGTGGGTGCAGGACATGGTAAAAGGAAAACGTGAAGAACAGCAGTCAGCAAGGGTAGTACATCCAGTAAGTACTAGCATCGATAATCCAAGACGAACCACGCCATGTGTTGGCAAGGAGCCAGAGGAAACACAGCAGAGAAGAAAGTATGCAGCATAGGAGGAGATAGCGGGAAACCAGTGAAAGTGTAGAGATTAGGAGATGTTAGGAGCAGGATCATTTATCAGAGGAGCTAAGATAATTGAATAACTCTCTTTTGAAGGTAGAGTGAGACTGGCAGACCCTGAGATGAGAAGGCCGTGAGTTCCAGGCTCTAGGGGCAAAGTGAATAAATGTCTGCGCATACCCATTTTGGAGGAGCATTTGGAAACGACCAGGAGGCCCTGGTCCTTGGAGCGCAGCACGTAGGCAGAGTTAGCGGGAGTAAACATAGACGCCAGTGAGGCAGGTTTGGAGGACCTAATGATGTTACCTATCGAGCTGCAGAGGATGTAGATAAACCGGGGCAGATTAAATCAGAGTATAGTGAGCAGTGGTGAGTGAGATGAGGAGCAGACGGCAGACCTACAAACGTTATTTAAGGCGATGATCCATTTGAGGAAGCAGCTAGTGTTGGCATGGTAAAAGGAGGTAATCGCGTAGCATAGTCTGGGGAGTAAGACACAGTGGGTGATGGCAACTCTGGCCACAGGAGTGAGGGCATAGCGGATCCTGTATGCAAGTTCAAGTTTGGAATGAATGGATTTACAGATGATAGGTAATAGAAATGTGCTGCGAGAATTCCAGGGCAGGGTCATGTGTGACGCTGAGGTATTTAAAAGAATTGGTCACAGAGACAAGGGAGCCATTGAGACACAGGATATGTAGACCAGTGGCACAGGTGTGAACCTATTGGGGAGACTCAAAGAGCATGGCCTGGGTCTTGCAAGTGTTCAGAACAAGGCAATTTGGGGTGAGGTGAGGTTTGAATTTTGTAGAAGTCAGAGGTGAGCCTGGAATTTGTATCAGGCAGGGAACTAGAACCAGAGTAGAGCACCCAAGTTGTCTGAATACAGAAGAGTATGACAGTGGAAGGGGGTGTTGGGAATGTCATTGATAAAGATAGAAAAGAGCAGTGGGCCCAGGATGGAACCTTGAAGAACGCCGATGTTTATGAAGGCAGGGGTGGAGAGGGCCTTACTGAATGAGGCAAATTGATGACGGTTGCGGAGGTAGCTGGAGAACCACTGTAGGATAGAGGTGGAGACCCCAAGGGTCTCATGTTTGTATAGCAGGAGGGAGTGATTAACCATGTCAGAGGCCTTGGTAAGGTTGATGAAAATGGCCCCAGTGAGCATACCTTTGTCCATATTAGATTTGGTATCGCTGACGAACTGGTCAAGGGCAGTGGAGGTACTGTGAGCAGGCCTGAAGCCATGCTTGGTAGGGGATAACAGGTTATATTTTAGTAGGTGGTCAGAGACCTGAGAGTAAACAGTTTTTTCCAGACGTTTACTGAGACTATGTAAAATAGCAATAGGGCGGTAGTTATTAATGGATTTGGGATTGCCTTCTTAAATACAGGTATTATCTTGGCCATCTTCCAGATGCTGGGAACGGTAGAGGTGGTAAGAGAGAGGCTAAAAAGTCAGGTGACAGGGGAGGTGAGGAGAGGGGCAGCCAGTCTTAGTATTTTAGGTTCAGTCCTATCAGGGCCGGCACTACCGAAGAGTGAAATGGTGTTAAGGGGATGCAAGACCTCACAGCGTGAGACTGTGCAACGGTTCAGAAGGGCATGTGTGTTGGGGGGGGGGGGGTTGAGTGGAGCAGGATATAAGAGACTCGAAATGAGAGAGATCAGAGAAGATCTAATTGAATGTGTTAGCAAGAGTGATAGGATTATTGCAGTTGACACTGTAAGTGACCATATCTGGAGGGACTTGGCCTCGACTAGTACCCAAGAAGCCATTGATTTGTAATCAGAAACTCTTGGAGTCTCTACCCATGGCAAAAAGAAGATCCCTGCAGCACTTACTTTTGGCCGACCTGATTTCTCTTTCACAAGCATTTCTCATAGTACAATATGCAAGCCAGTTGGAGTGTAGTGAAGAGGATTTGAAAATTGGCCCAGTATTTGTCTCTAGCTTTGAGCATAGAGAGTAGGGGGCGGCGCAGCCATCTAGTAGGCTTCCCTCTAACCTGACATCGAGTGACTGGTATGTGCTTCTGTTGAAGGGAGGTGAGGATGGAGGTGAAGTATTCAACAGCACAGTCAAAATCACTAGTGGAGAAAAGAGGAGACCAGTCGACACAGCTGAGGTCAGCAAGGAAGGTATCAGAATTAAGAGCTGAGAAGTCTCTTATGGTTAACATCTTGGGGGGCAGAAAGGGGAGCTAGCATTCCATACACAAAAGACCAGCAAGTGATCACTGATCGAGTCAGCAGGAGTACCAGCTGTGGTGATCCTGTCCTTCCTGTTAGTTAGAAACCAGTCAACGAGAGATCGGTGAGCCCCATTGTTACAGAGTCTAGTAGTGTCAGTTATTAGTTGGGAGAGGTGGGCCTTGCTTACGATGGACTGAAGAGCTATTGCGTTAGTCCCGAGCCAGTCTAAATTAAAATCACCCATGAGAATGATCTCGTTTTTATTAACAGCAGAAGGCAGGTAGTCTGTAGGTACAGTTAGTCCAGGTTTACCACCTCTTGGAGGAATGTAAGTGCAGACACTATGTAGTTTCCTTTGTCCCACCTAGGACCAGTTGGGAGTGTAAGACTTCACAGGAATTGAAGGGAGGGGTAGGCAAGAAAGTGAGGTCAAGATGAGGCTTAAGAATAGTTCAAGGCCACTTCCCCTTTTCTGTGAGGGGCGATCAGCATGAAGCGTGTGGTACCCGAAAAGGGAACTCATAGAATCAGGAACGGTGGGTTTTAGCCAAGATTCAGACAACAAGAATATCAAGGTCATAGTGTGAAGCCAGGCTTCAAGCTCAAGGTGATTGACCATAAGGCTCCTAACGTTAAGATGTGCTAAGTTCAGACCCTGTGCATGTATCCAAGAGAGGGACCTATCAGGGCTAAGCTTATTCTGATTAGACAGAGGGCCGGGATTAGTTTTAACATCATTTGGGAGAGTGCTATGTGCCAAGTGGGAGCAGACATGACAGCAAAGGGCTTTAGGGTAAGGGAGAAATGTTTCATCTTAGTTTGGCACCTAATGATGAAACCTAATAATTTTGGACTATGACAGCATCCTGGGTTGGGGGATAGTGCAGTCTTGGTCAGCAAGTTGGAGACGGTAGATTCAGAGTAGTTGGATTCTGTGGGTGTAGAGGAGAGTCCAGCAGCAGGGACCCATTGAGCAAGCTCATTTACAAGGACGTCCTGAGAGACAAGTAATGTGCAATGCACATACAATAAGCCAAGGCCAAACATATAACAGGAATACACAGGGTAATATATATTAACATATAGCTTTCTAAGGGAAATATATACATGGAGTAGGATAATTTTCAAGGTTAAGACGTTGTGGAGCAACAGTCAGGCATACAGCTTCACAAGGGAAAAATTATACAAGGAGCAGGGTAATTTACAAGGTTAAACATGGCGGTACACAGTCAGGCATAAACAGTCGGTTAGATGGCACGGTTAGCAGTAGGCAGTAGTTAAAACTTCCAATGGTAAAAGTAGCGATGAGAAAACTTGGAAATGAGGGTATGGGATTATAATAGAGAAGGAGGAGTCAGCCATGAGTAACGGGGAGGAGGTGGAGAGGAAGGTAGGCCAGGTAGGGATAATAGTGGAGAGAGGGGGAGCCTGTGTTGTCAAGAAGATTGGGGGTAGCTCTGAATGGTGGAGAGGAGGTGGAGTGGGTAGGTAGGCTAGATAGGGTAGCTGTGGTAAGGGGGGATAGGGAAGAATAGTCAAAGTCAGAGGCGAGAATAGCACAGACTGAAACAAGACAGGCTAGGAGGTAGTAAAGTGGATGCATTCTAGACTGAGGTTAACCTGCCAACAAAGCGTAGTACCAGAGGATTTTAGAAAGGCAGAGTTACAGTGAGAGAGACTAGGTAAAGGGAGGCTGGAGGAAGCAGAGTAGGCAAGCGAGTTGTAAGGTGCAGCCAGAAATGGAGTGCACCGAGAATCAAGTGAAGTAATAACTTGGTACCTATAAGGTGAGGGTACAGACTCCAGCAAAGGAAAGCTAAAATGTTGTATCAATTGGATTAGCAACACACATAAAGGGGGTACAGGTAGCAGGCAGCAAGAGGTCAGGATAGTGTAATTGACTAAATCCAGTGAGTCTGGTGAGACTAGGTCCCTGGCTAAACTATAGCAACTGCAGCAGAAACAGACAGGAATAAGTTGAGGGACAGACCTACTCTAGAATAGGGTGTCTGGCAAGTCCAATAAAACTGGCAGTATAACAGGAAGGCAGGAGGGTGTTTAACAGCGAGTAGGGATAAATTGTGCAATTGACAGAAAAGTAAGGTGGAAGAACAGGAGGTGAGGCAGACAGAACAGGAGAGCAGCACAACACAGTGACACAAAGATAGAGGGGACCCTAGATAGGGAGATTGTGCAAGTGACAGAAAAGTAAGGGGGGGGGGAGTGAGGTTGCCAGGGGGAGCAAATAAGCGCACACCAGGGTTACACAATTTAGACTGTATGAAGTATATGCAGTACCACAATTAAACAGGGCGATCATGCAAAATAAACAGGGCTGCACAGCTTCAGTGGTAGTATTAATATAAAAGCAGTAAGCACAATAAACAAGGCACTAACGCAGTATACGAAGGGCTACACAGCTTCAACGGTAGTATTGCTATAAAAGCAGAATGCACAATTAAGCAGTGGTAGATGTGATAGACATGCAGTGAGGACAGGTAAAACGGTAAGATCATTACAGATAACCTGGAACCCCTTCTCAAACAACTATCCCAGGACTTGGATACGTGGGCCCATCTACCACTCACGCTAGGGGCAAAATTAACCTAATTAAGATGAACTTGCTTTCTACAGTCTTGTATCACCTTAGTATAACAAACACTATAGTTCTCAAAAAATGGTTTGACAAACTACACAGACTAATCTAGAAATTCATATGGGCAGGGAAAACAGCTCATAGGGTATAGCACAAATTGGTCACTTCTAAATGTTTGGGTGGACTCACCCTAATCTGTATCTATATTACATGGTCATTAACTGGAGTGTGTATCTGCATTGGTTTAGGGCACGCCCGCCACCACAAGAAAGGGCCTGTATTCCACTCTGGCTACAGTTGAACATGGCACTGTGTGACAAGGTCTCTAGCAACCCAAAAGCACTTAACTACACTAATGCCAAAAACATCCCCAAACACCTAAGGGGGTACCCCTCTGGCATAATCTCCAGATGATACATTGCAGCCTCTATTACAGAATCCTTACTTCCTGATAGATGGGAAACCAATCACTCTACAACTGTGGCAAGACCTGGGCATCAGCAGGGTGGAACAGCTCTCCTTTGAAAATAAGCCGACAAGCTTCGCCACATTCCAGAGAAGGCACCAGGTATCCAGTGATGCATTTTTCTCCTTTCTTCAGGTTATTCTTGTATTAGCAAGACACTTCAGAGGTCACACATGGACATCCACCCAAGGTTAACTGTGTTACGCCACTAGACCAATTGGGCACCTTGCCACATCCTATCTCACTAGTCTGTATCGAGCTATGTGTGATCTCATTACCAACAGAGTAGATGGTGCCACACCATACTGGGCGTTAGCTATACCTAAAGTGCAAGGAGACTATAATGGGGGTAAAATCTGGAAAGATCTCTACAAACATGTCAAGTTTGATACGTACAGATTGATGCAGATGAAAATATTACATAATATGAACTGTACACCAGTCAAAGTGTTTAAAATGCTTAAACTAGCAAGTGATATATGTTCCAGATGTGGGGGGGGGAGAAGAAGGGACCCTCCTGCACATATTGTGGCACTGCCCCAAAGCCCAACCATTGGGGCTGGAAATCAACAGAAAACTAGACCACTGCCGGGCCTGGAGGGAGCATTTCTCCCTGAAATATGCATTATTGGTGACTACGAGAATAAATTGTTGGGGGCGCAGAAGTACCACATTGCTTTAATAGCTGCATGTGGCAAAAAAGTTGTGCTACGCCACTGGCTAGATCAGGAGGTAACAACATATCGAGTGGCAAGCTAAACTGTTTGTGCTTAGAGCGGAAAAAATTTATAGCCAGCGTTAACCACAGTCTGGCAGGCTACCTAAAAAAAACTGGGAGAAACTGCATGTGCTAATGCGTCTGGAACCGACCACCAGGCACAATAGGCCACATAGGGGCATCTCTGTAACATGACGACCTGGGGAATGGGAAAGCATTATAGGGAACTGCTTAAATTAGTGTGTGGATGTCTTACTTCACCCTTCGTGGTTACACGAACTGTGTATTACATTATATATATTACATGATATAGCATACGATTGTATGTCAACGTAAACTTCTGTGCATTGGAAGTGGGAATTGTTTCATTGGTCGGTTACATTGTCTTATTATTGTGTGTGCTGTGGAAAAAGAAAATTCTTGTTTCAGTAAAGTATATTTAATTAAAAAATGTCATAATATAATGCCTTAAAGCCTAATTGGAGGGATGACTTGCAACTGGTGAGGGCTCTGTATTATGCTTCATTTTCCTTTAAAGAAGGACTCTGGTCACCTGCAAAGGTAACAACACACTGGTGGTAGCGCTAGAATTCTGGTAGAAAATATTCTCGTGGGATTTGAAGCCATTCCATTCTTTATTATTGACTTCTACTTGAAAACTGGATATTTATTCCCAAGGACCTGAGCCACACAGGTGGCTGGAATACACTCAAAATGAGTGTATCCTGGCTGTGACTCTGTACCTAGATGCCGGTCCGCAATGGATGGAATCCAAAGCCTTCATCTACTGTGCTTAGCTAATGCTGAGTCATGCATTGGGGGCAGGAGTGGGTGGAGCTGGTTCCTTACACGGGGAATCCAGTTGGATGACCATGCTTGTCTGTAACTGGATCTTTGCTCATACAGGGTGCAGGGAAAGTGGAATATTGCAGTCCTTCAGGACTGCTGTACCTTACTGGAATGTCAGTATATTAAAAAACATTGCTGACCCATGTCGGTACTGCCCACAGCCCAGTGTGTAGGCTTCTTTTTTTTTCCTATATGTAATTTTTTTTCCCCCTTATTTGCACTCCCAACCCAGGACCTCGGCAGACACATACGTGGAGGTGGAGGTGCATGCCAGGTACCGGCTCATCCCCTTCCTCCCCACCCCTGGCATTCGCCACCCACCCTCGCCTATGCTTTCCACTGGACCTCCACCCAGTCGGAACAGAACTACGGGGGGAGCGGACAATCACCCCCAGGAGGGGAGAGCACACACACACCCCATACCGGCGACCCACGGTCGTTCCGGAACCTGGGTCACCGGCATAGTGCAAGGTAAGGCATCCAATGCCTCTGCCCTCGGTGCCACTGTGCCGGCCAGTGTGAAGGCTTCTAGGGCTGGGGACTAGAGGAGGGGGGCTGATCGGGCCCTGGCACAACAGCTGTGGCTGGGTGAAGGGGAGTGCATAGCTGCTACTGCAGCCTATAGGAATGCATTGCTTTTACCTCCTTCACCTGTCCTGGGAGTCACTCAACTCCCTCTCTATGGATGCAGGGCATGACTGCTCTGTGTTCGCGCCCAACCTGGTCATGAGTGTAGTCTCAGGATCCTGTGCAGAGGGGGCATGCGTATCTCTGTGTGGATATCTCAGAGTGCCCCAGTAATATGTATCTTGAGCGATGGGGGAATTCTAGAACCTCCCCAGACTTCTCACATCTGTAAATGTGCCAGGAACCTTCTGAGGATCGGCCTTTACAGCAGGGGGCTTATTCAGGAACTGAATTCATAACCTGCTGCTTGTGTGTCTGTACTGTGCTGCTGTGGGAATGACTGATGCTGCAACCAGGGCATTATGGGTTCAGCTTGAGGAGGAGCCCCAACTACAGCTAAACCATTAGGGACAAGGTTCCTGTTTTCTTCTAAATAACCCCGGTAATAATTGGAATGGTTTGAAATTCAGATTTTTGGGGAATGTAGTGCAGTTGAGTTCTGCTGATGCCAACTGTAGTTGAAAATGGAGAAAGAATTGCCACACTTCGTTTGTAAAGTACTCTCAACTTTGAAACCCTTTTGTCAAATTTCAGATGTTTTTCTATCACTCTTTAGCTAGCAGGGTAGCATGGTACCCAGGAGAGCTCATTAGAACAAAGAGGCACCTTTAAATCACTCTTTTTAATAGAAAATGGAACAAATTTCACTCTTCAGAAAAATGCCCTTATTTTATTTATTTGCTTATTTATTTTTTGTAGTAGTTGTTTGTTTAAAGGGAGGGTTGAACTGGCTTAAATATGATGTAATACTTGGCTGGCCCAGTGGCGCTGGGCACCTTACCTCATGCTGCCCCTGCGACCGGGTTCGGGAACAGGCTCGGGTCATCGGGTGCTAGTACAGAGGGAGGGAGCAGGAGCAGGATTTGAGCAGCCGGAAGGCAGCTTTCCTCTCCTGGGTGGTGCGTTCCTCACTGCCACCATGTGGAGGGCTGGTGGCTGGTGGAGGAGGCAACACGGGGGGGGCGTCGATGCGAGATGCGATGCCTCCACATGCATGTGCCGTGTGTCCGAGGCAGGGGATCGGGACCAGAGAGAAAATTGGGGGGAAAAGCAAGTATATATAGAAAAAAAGTATGATGTAATACAATACCCTCTTGTCTTGCAGTTTCCTGCATAAAATAGGCATTGCTGTTTATTAAAAATATGCAATAAAGAATTAAAAAAGAAAAAGGAAATGGTTATTATCTCACAGAGGATTATGATTTTACTAGTGGGAAAAGCAAAAGGATAAGAGGAAGTCAGACACAAAGAACTTGTTTTCATACATGTAGCCTCAGTAATACAACATTTGGGGAGATGCATACTAGTAACATATGGGAAGGAATTCTAGTCCTCTCAGTCCCCCCTCCCTTTCATTAGCAGGGACCAACAAATATGCTGTTACGTTGAGCAAGCCTGTACTAATTTATTGGAATTCCCCATCCTCACTACTGCTACCCAGATTTCCTTGCTGGATCACACCAGTTCAGCTGTCTCCATCTGCTCAACTTCGTTTATACACTTTAGTATACAAAAAGACTGCAATTTTACCCCTCTAAGCCACAGCTCCTCTGGGGCGAACATGTTAAGGGCCTCCATTGTCTCCACATAGCTTTTATCTCCATATCCATGACCATTTTTTGGCCCTGCATTGCCCAATCTCAGCTGCTTGTTTTTTTTTTTTTTGTTAAATATATTTTTGTTAAAAACAATATGCAATGCGGGACAATCGGTATTGGTACAGAAGTGTAAGTTCAACAAGTATATGTGACAGCCCCCACCCTTCCCCAATATCATTTTTTCAGAGTAGCCTCTGCCTCCTCGGTTCAGTGATGATGATGTCCAAGGCCCCTTGTCATGGCAAGCGTTTAATAAACGGTAGCGTAACGGAAGCACAAGGTGGGGTGGCTGGTCATTCAGGCACCAAATTAATCGTCCAGCGATATCTCCCTGTGGGTCCGGTACCTAAGGGACAAAATCTGGATTATGTGACAAGACATATAACATCCAGACCATCCCTTATGTAAACATTTCCGATCTGTTGTTTAGGTCAAAGGTGATCTTTTCCATAGTATATGTTTGACTATGTCACACCAGCCGTTTATCTCTGGGACTAAATTTGTGAGACGTTTTCTAGTGGTAGCCTTATGAGTCACCACCAGCATGATTCCGAGTAGATATTTGATATGCCTGCTTTTAATATGGCTAGGGCAGCGGTATAGGAGGTAAAGTGCAGGTGATAGTTGGAAGCCAAATGGAGAACTGCTGCAGTCTCATTCTTGAAGTCGGTAAGAAAAGGAGTCAGTTGGATGCAGGCCCACATAATATGCGTGTGGGTGGCTGTCCCTTCCCCACACCCCCTCCAACAAGCTGCACTGCTCCCTGTCCCGTATCTGGCCATAATTACTGGTTTCTAAAATACATGATTATCTGCTTCCATGTGAATTTACGTCAGACATGAAATGAGGTAATCCATCCGGCCTTGGAGTAGCCATGCTCCCAGGTCGCAACTGTTGGTTTCTGCCCAAATTCCTCCCCCCACTTGGCTGCTGTGTAGGTGGTATTGTAGGGCTGTATGCCTTGGATGGCTTTATAGATGATAAATATCGGATGGCTCGAAGACGGCATGTTTGTATATGCACTGTGACCTAGAGTGGATATCGGTATTGGAGTCTTAGTCCGATCCCTGCGTGCAGCTGGTTGTGAGTTAATAAAGTTGCGCACATGGAGATATCAGAAAATAATCTCTTATGTTCCAAACCAAGCTAGGCTTGGAGATCATCAAATGATTGTACTTTTGATCCAGAGTAGAACTGCGCCAGATAGACCAGACCAAGCACACGCCACCTCCGCGAAACGTTGGATCCATAACTGCTGGAGCAAATTTGGCCTAAGAGTTGGATTAGTGGGCAGATTAGGTTGTAAATCCGATCTATCCAATAAATAAAATAAATAAAAGATCCAAAGGAGGGCTGGGTGTAGTGCCAATTCAGATACTAGATCCCATCACACTTCACCCACTCGTCTTACTTAGGGATTCTGGACAAGGTAGTCACGTGCCTAAGTGTGCTGGTGAGACAAGTACTGCACTCTGTCCCAAAATGGTAGTAGTGTTCGCTCCATGGCTAGCCACTGAGGCTAGCACCAGCCATATGCCATTGGAATAGAACCCTCAGTTGTGCAGCTGCATAATACTTATGTTGAGTATGGCGGGGTCATTCCTCTCTCTGTGCTTTGGGCAAGAGAATGGTGCAGAAGCGAACCTGTGGTCTCTTCCCAGCCCGTATAAATCTTGAGACAGCTGTTCGTCATTTCCTCCAGTCCTGCTCTGGAATAGGAACCAGTACATTTTGGAATACTTAAGAAATCTTGGTAACACTATTATCCAGACAGTGTGCACTCTCCGAATCAGACTGAGTGGAAGTATGTGCCAATCCAGCAATACTGCCGTGAGTTGCCCTGATAGTGGACTGATATTCACCTCGTAGAGGAGGTCTGGTTGTAAGGGAAACTTTATGCTTAGATATTTAAGTTCATGCAGATCGCAGCTAAAGGGGAATTGCCGTCCCTTCGCCGGGGGAGGGTGACCAGTGGATTAGTAGAACTTCAGTTTTGGTAGTTTTTAATTTATATGCTGAGACTTTGCTAAAGGCCTCCAGGATGCGAATACTTCTGGCAAGATGTTGTCTGGGTCAGCCATATAAAGCAACACATCGTTAGCGTACAACGCAACGCGATGAGTCAGTCTTCCCATCTCCACTCCTTTGATGGTTTAGATTTTCTGTGATGGTTTGTGCCAATGGCTCAGTATAAGTGGCAAACAATAGTGGGGACAGGGAACACCCCTACCAAGTTCCCTTTCCCAAAGAGAAAGACCTGGAGCCATGCCCATTAAACTTGATGAACACCCGACGGGAGGCATACACTCACTGGAATAGGGTGACAAAATCTGTGAGAAGTCCAGATTTACCCAGGGTAGCAAACAGATAGGGCCAAGAGACCCTATCAGATGCCTTCTCAGCATCTAAACTGGCGAGCAGAAAGGGCATTTTCGGTGAATACACTTGGTGAAGTATATAAAGGTTACGACAGGTATTGTCCACAGTTTGTGTGTATCGCTGGCAGCAGCGCATCCTGGCAGCAGCTGTACGCTGCTTATTTAGCCCCTCTAGTGTTGCCTCCAGTACCTTTTCTTTTTTCACTGCAGTAAGAGGAGCCTCACACAGTGCGTATGGCTTATCTCTTTTTCCTCTCTCTAGTATATTGCTTTGGCTGTATTGAATCTTAAAATGAAAACACCTATCCCCCTACTACCCATTCCCCAAACCACCCCCCCCAAAAAATTTTTTTTGGCTTTTACGTCAAAAATTTGTTTTTTTAATAACGTGACTTTTAATATTTTATTTTGATCCAGTGTATCATCTTTAATGTAAACACCACCGGAGCAGCACAACACCATTTCACATTCTCTGCTCCATTTATCACTTCATAAAGTGAGGTGCTGCGGAGCCTCGCTAAGTATGTGAAATGGCTCCACGCAGCTCTGGCGGTGTTAACATTGCAGCTGATACATCGGATCAAATATTAAAACACATAGATTATGTTTTTTCCTTTTTTTTTCACTTAAAAGCCTAATGGGGCAGGGGTTCATTTGGATGGTGTCGTGGCGGACAGACAGGTGTTTTCCTGTAAAGAAAAACAACACAACAGATGGTTATTTCACATACGGCAGTAACAAACCAAACGAACAAAAAACCCAAAAACAATTAGGGATTTTAACCTTAATTGAAAACTTTACACTACCTCTTTTATGTGTAATATCCATTAGTGTTAGAGCGCCATAACTTCCTGTATATAGTGACGTCCACGGCCATCTCACACATCAGGCTTCCTGTGCACTCAGTATGCTAATTAGCACTGCTGACCTCTGCCAATAGTCCGCCATTCCATACTCCTAGCATAACCATTTCTGCTGTCCATGGTTTGGTGTCACACTGACTGGTATTTCAGACAGCAGTAAAGAGGGCAGTTGCCTTTGAAAAAGTGTCACTTCAGACGTGAAGTGTGCCAGGTGGTACAACAGTCGAGGTTCTCAGTTTTCCTGAAATTGTACATGTTTACACTGAACTGTATATAGTTGCACAGATAAGCGTGTTGTGCACCATGGATGTCTGCAGCATGATGAAATAAAGCTTAGATGCACATGCTACTTGAAGCCTGTAGTGCAGTTATTCGGAGGTGGTGAGTGCCTTGATTTGTTTCCTTTTTCAATTCAAAACTTTTAACACACTCAGACAGGATTACATAACACAGACAATTTTAGATTCCTTCAAACTCTCAGCCCCAGGTGGAGCAGTTTAAAGGAAACATAAACAGGGGTGCCCGATCATGGCCCCCAAACCACAGCAGCGTCAGTTACCATTTGACTCACAAAATGCTGCGGTCATTTTGCTTGCGAAGTCTGTCACCCCCGAGTCGCTACAGTTTAAACATCACGGTACTGTGTAAACAAATCCCTCAGTCTGTATTGAAATTGGACAGTCCTGTAGCCTCCTAAGATGGCGGCTACGTCTGTGCGTGATGAAGTAATGTAGCGACATCGCTCCGAAGCTACTGTATTCTGTATGGGGACCTTATAAAGTATATGATAATCTTCATTAAAAAGCTCCTTCATCAAATCCTATACTGTGCAGGTGTAACAGCCTTGTCACACCTGCAGTGTAGAGACTGATGCAACAGCACTTTAATGAAGTTATCATATATACTGAATCTGCCTGAAATACGGCTCGGTGTCGGCACCCATTACATCATGCTCTTGGACGTGGCCGCCATCAGGCCTAAGTATCGATTTCAGGCGAGGAACTGTTTACATGTACTCGCGATGTTAAACACGTAGCGACAGAATGAACGAACTTTACTGCAAAGGACTGCAGCGTACAATGATATAACTGGCAACTGCTAAATTTCTAACTCGTTTCCTCGGCATTGTTCACGAGTCCTTTAAGAAAAACAGAGGTCCCCACACCATTGTTGACACATAAACAGTTAATGATACAGCATCCAAAGAAGCAAGATATGTCCAATGTCTACTAGTATTTAACAACAAAAGGAAATAAATTGCCCAGTAGAGGAAGTTAAAGTGATAGCGTGAAATGGAATATAGAACAGGACCACCCTATTGCTTCCAAATAGTAGGACATGGTTTGGAAATTAATTTGTACTATGACAGCAGCCCCCATCTGGAAAGTATTCAAGTGGAAGGTAGTCATTAGCATCTTCCATACTCCTACCATAACAAGTCACTACAGCGCCACTTACAGCAGTCTTTGTTGGAGAGACCATGGTGAGTGGGGTATGCATATACATATCTTTTGGAAATGTTCAGTTCTCTTTTCCTACTGGGAAACAATCCACCTGGCTGGCTATCGAAGACAACACTCTTGCAGTGGACCTTTAATACTGCAGCTTTGGGAATTGACCCTGAACAGCAAGAAGTATTTGAAACAACATAGTCACAGCAGCTGCTTTCAAGGCTTTGACATGTAATTGGCTGAACAAATTCCACCCCTCCTCCCCCAAAAAATTAAATTTTGGACTGTTTATTTTCATTTAAAGCAGCAGCTCAACAAATTTTTTTTTTTACAGAATAGCTAGTTTCAGCGAATACTGTATTACTAAAAATATGAGCATACCTGTCCAGTCTACTATTCTAGGTACGTCCTATGCTGTGCCCCCTAAGTTTATTTTATGTTCTCGATCCTAAGCCTTACCAGGTTTACAGTGTTATTTCTGAGGTAAATGTGGTGGCCACCGTTTTTTTTTGTTTTTTCCCAGAAAAAAAAAAATATTAAAACATTTATAAAATACTCAAATTTTGGTGGCACTAGAAAATTTTACAACAAAACTGCAATGTACCAGAAATCTATTATAATATAAAAATTAAAACAAATGGGACGGTCACTTTTTTTGCCCATTTAGTTACTCAGTTGCTTTAAAACAATAGAATATCTCACAGTTGCTTCTTTGACTTGAGAAACAAAGCAAAATGGCTCCCTTTTTTTACACTATAAAGCACATGATGAAAATCTGTTGACATAGGATTTACTTTGAAGTTTTTGTCAAAGTTACACAAATGAAGACCCCCCTCCCTCACCACCACCACCAATTTGCCACCCTCCTCCTTTTCACACCAAGGCCCTGGTCTGTTGGATGAAAGAAATAGCTACCCAAGTGATATCCATTGATTAATTAATTTCTTTATTTATTAGTTTTTGTTGACCGGGTAAGTGCACTAGACAAATCCTGCCTATTTTCAGGCACAACCCGGGGGAAGGGATACAGATGAATGCCAACTGAACTTGAATCAGATTAAGCTGTTAGTGGTATTAAACCGTGTCTACCAGCAGCATGCTATCAGGCCTACATTGTAGCCCGGGCACAATTTGTCATGAATAAAAGTGAAGTTTAAAAAAAAAAAAAGTTATAAAATGCACGCAAGAATAAATGTTATATATAATATACAGTGTATTGACTTTAGTCAGTATTTTTGTCTTGATTGGCCTCAATAAAAGTCAATATTTGCATGTTATTTAACAGTTCTACTTCCAAACTGACATGATGAAAACAGGATTATATAACAGGTTGTAGCAGGCTAACCCATTTATTCCACCCATGTGAGAGAAAGACCTTCAGAATGCAAGTGGGGATAACACAGGTGGGAGGATTGTTAGTGTAGTTTAATCTACCAGTGCTGTAGTGTTTGTTTTTTCACTTATGAAATTGCTTTAGTTTAGCTGCAAAAGATTAGGTCTTATAGTTGGCCTTCTGTGTGAGGATGCGAGTAAGCTACATTGTAACATGGCAAAAATAGTACTACTGCAAGGAAGAAAGCTGATTTGTGTAAGGGCGTCAGGTGGTACAAGAGCAACACGGCATTATGAGACGATAATGCCGTGTTGCTTGTGTAGTACTAAAACGAGCCATGCACGAGAAAAGAGCAATACTGGAAAAGCCGAGAGGGAGAGCATATCGTAGATGTTGTGCCCCCCACGGAGGGAAGCACTCACAGAACTCAATGATAGTGACATACCTGTGCAAGCTGGTGCAGCACAATGGAACATCCCATGAGCACATAGAAACAAGAAGTAGCTGTCACAAAGTGTAGAAGGAGGCAACGTCGATATAGCATGAACCTGATACCTGGGCGCACCTCAGGAGAGAAAGCATCTGGAAATCAGTATGCAGTGCACTGTGTGACAGTCCACGGAACCGCAAGGTTTATGTAGAATGCACCAGTGGCTGTGAGGCAAGAGAAATAGATGTGGTAAGGGAGATGTGCACTAGCAACACAGTAAGTGCAAAGAACAGAAAATGTAAATGGGAGCAATGTTTGGAAACCAGCAAAGTAAGGGGTGGGAGCTTGTATGCAAATTAGACAGAGACACAGAACCGGACAGAAGAAAAGTCGCATACTGCAGTCCTCCTGAACAGGGTAGAAGACCAATAGCCGTGTTGAAGTGGGGAAAAGTAATACATTTCATTCAGTTGCACAGTATTGCTGTTGGATGCAGAAGTTTGAAACGGACACATCTGTATGTGACAGAGTGTGCGCTGCATGTCTCAAAAGTGCAGCAAAGTTTTGTTTCTAGCTGAAATATAGACACTGAAGCATTTATGAGCAAAGGGCACAATCATTTCTAAACAGTCCTAGTTATGCACACACCATGTTACAAGCGCATTAATCCACCCCGAAGGTGGCATCTAATGGGGAGTTAATGCATGGTAGGTCATTGTAGGCACTCAGCCTGTGGTCTCTTGCCCCAGCGGCCCCAACCATGCATTAACTCCCCATTAGATGCCACCTTCGTCGTGGATTAATGCTTACTTATCACAACCCCATGACAAGATTTCAGCAACTCAGGTAACATAGATCCATAGATTCTAATGGCAGACAAAGACTCATTCTATCCAGTTTGCCCATTTCCTACTTAACTCAGTGTTATAGTTTTGTCTTGGCAAGAGAGCATGCCATAGTTCAAGCTAGAGGGTACACCTTTAGCAAAGGCAACATGAGCAGCTGGAGTTAGAGTGTGTTTGGCTGTATAGGCCATTCTTAACCTAGCATTGACTGCCCTGCAGATATTGGGGGGATCTAGTGTGATACCAAGATACTTAAAGGATTGGAACATATTAAGCAAGGAACCATCAGAACAGGATATGGATAGGGCTTTAAAGCAGAATCTAATATTTGCAGATGTGAATAGCATGGCTTAGGACTTTTTTGTATTTAGCACAAGTCTTATTATTTGTGAGCCAGGTCAGAGTTTTCTGGAAATACGCATTAAGCTGAGAGTTAATATGACCATTACTTTGGGAGCTGATAAAGAGTGCAAGATCATCTGCATATAGTGCTTTCTGTGGTACA
Source organism: Neoceratodus forsteri (assembly GCA_016271365.2). NCBI lineage: Eukaryota > Metazoa > Chordata > Ceratodontiformes > Ceratodontidae > Neoceratodus > Neoceratodus forsteri. Next base: position 77,403,977 of record JADMNL010000030.1, read on the forward strand.
GAAAGTTGACACATGTGGAAGATTATTTACAAAGAGGGAGAAAAGGAAAGAACCTAGGATGGAAACTTTTGGAACATCATACTTAATGGGAGCTTTGCCACATAGAATCCGACTAAATTGACAACTTGCTTTGTGTTTGTTATGATAGTTGGCAGTCCAAGCCACAGCATGAGATGACAAGCCCAGAGCCAATAATGGGCTGGCAGTATAGCCTAGAGGTTAGAGGAACGAGGTGTGAACGAGCTTGATACATCCAGCAGACCAGACCCGAGTTTGATTCTCACAACCTCCACTTGCATACTGTGTGACTCTGAGTGAGTCACTTAACCGCCCAGTGCTCCCAGGTCGCCCCTGAAAACAGGCACGTGGGCCTTACCCGGTTACCAAAGACAAAAATAACTTTGAGCAGTTTATGGTCTATGAGGTCAAAAGCCTTTGGCAGATCTACAAAGGCCCCACCTGTCACTTAACATAGGCAGTTTAGTATCTGATGTAATTTTATTGAGAGCTGGAATCCATGCTGTTCAGGCGTTAGAAGATTATATTTATATCGATGTTCATGTAGCTGGGCTGCCACAACCTTCTCAAGTAAGTAACTTAGAGCAGATAGGACTGCAGTGGGGCAGTAGTTTTCTAACTATTTTGGATCCACTTGTTTAAGGACTTAGACCACACTATCAGTTTTCCAAATGTAAGGTATAACACCAAAAAGCAAAGACTGGTTGAAAATGTGTGCAATTGCCTGGGCAAGGAGGTCAGTTGGATAAGTTTTGACTTTACTCCATCATGACCACCACTGGTGAAAGGGGAGCGATTGTGAATTTCCTCAGTGGTCACAGTTCTGAGATACAGTGTGGGTGAGTGGAATGTGTGGGGGAGTGGGGCTTTGTGAGTTTCTGGTTGGCTGGAAAACATGGCGTTATAAACATAGAGGTCAGTGAAATGCTTATTAAAAGCATTGGCAGTGGTTAGGGGTTGTTGTGGTGCTTAGCAGTGCTTCCAATTAGGTTCTTAATATTCTTCCTAAAGATTTTGCAGATCTTTGGCAGACGCCCTGAGAGCATTCTTAGAGAAATTGCTCTTTGCTGATCATATGGCTCTCACAAATATTTCTAAGTCAGATACTCTTGTAGGCTTAATAACTTTTTGGAGGACTTTGAGGCTTACCAGCATTTATTCCTAGTTTTCATAAGAGAGAAGATCCCTGTCTCATCTTAGTAAATGGGGCATTAGCCTTTTGTAGGGTGGAGTTTAAAAAGAGGAAGTTAAAGAGACCAGTAGAGACATAAGGTGAGACAAGGACAGGGGATCAATCAGTATGGGCTAAATCAGTGAGAAAACAGTCCACATGTAGTTTATAATAGTAGAAACATAGAAGTTGACAGCAGATAAGGACCGCAAGGCCCATCCAGTCTGCCCATTTTTTCTGCCTTATGAATGTGCCATAGGCCTGTCAATGGCCTATCTATTCATACTCATCTGTATTGCTTCCTTATGCCTATCCCATGCCTGTTTGAAGCCCTGCACTGTAGTCATATCCACCACTTCCTGAGGTAGGCCGATCCATGCATCCACCACCTTTTCTGTGAAAAAGAACTTCCTCACATTACCCCTTAATCGGTCTTCCTCTAATCTCATGCTGTGTCCTCTTGTCCTGCTGTTTTTCTTATATTGAAACATGTTAGACTCTTTCACCTTTTTAATGCCCTCAAGATGTTTTAATGTTTCGATCATATCACCTCTCTCTCTCCTTTGCTGTAGGGTATACATACTGAGCTCCATTAATCTGTCCTCCTATGTTTTCTGATGCAGTCCTTCCACCATTTTCGTTGCCCTTCTCTGGACTGCCTCCATTTTGTTAATGTCCTTGTGCAGGTGTGGCCTCCAGTACTGCACACAGTACTCCCAGATGGGGCCTAACCAGTGTTTTGTAAAGAGGGATTATTACCTCCCTCTTATGACTTGCGATACCCCTACTAATACACCCCAACATCCCTCTAGCCTTACCTACTGCTTTAGTGGTCTGCTTGATGATTTCAGGTCATCTGTGATGATGACGCCCAGGTTTCTTCCCTTGTGATTGCCAGCAACTCCCCTCCCAACCTATACGTGGCTTCAGGGTTTCTCTTCCCTGTGTGCATGATCTTGCACTTCTTTGCGTTAAACCCCAGTTGCCACTCTTCCAACCATTTTGCCAGTTTATCCAGATCTCTTCTCATTCTGCCCACCTCATCTGGATCATCTACTCTGTTGCAGATCTTGGTGTCATCTCCAAACAGACAAACCTTACCCTCCAGTACATGTGTAATGTCACTGATGAAGATATTGAGGAGGACTGGCCCCAGGACTGATCCCTGAGGTACGCCACTTGTGACTTGCATCTCTTCTGACTGTATACCGTTTACCACCACTCTCTGTTTCAAACAATATGAAGTCTTGCTGTATTCTGACAAGTGCAGTCAGCCCCAGCCTTTAAACTGCCCCGGAGAACAATGGGTTAACTTTTCTGTGCAGGGCATAGAATGTTCATCTCGAGCTCGGTTGATGTCTCTGCCTGTTGTATTTTGAAATGCAACTGTCAGATTCTTTACTCCGCCTCACTGAACAGTCGCTCCGGAGATTTCTCCTGCAGCTCGGTTCAAAGTCGGTTGAAGTGTTGGTTTTCGGTCGTTTTTCTACGCGAAATTTTGTTTCCGCATAGTCGGTTCAAGTCTCTGTCTGTGGTATCATGAGTACTAGATAGGTTTTGTTCTGTTTTCGTGTGGAACTTGTAAAAAGTGTGGATCGAATTCGCTGAACCGATCGTTAAGAGTAAATTTGTATTTTAGTTTAGTGTGGTTACTGGTCGTATCATTTCTAAAAAAAAAAAGGGTTTTAGTACGTTTTTTTCCAAGACCCATGACACGGTCAGGAACCGATAGGGGAGTCTTGCCTGGCGGTTGCCGAAAAAGGGTAAGTTTGGTTAGGTTGGCTATGTCTGAGAAACCCAAGAAAAAAACCGGGCCCACTGGGTTTCAACACTGCAGTGTGTGTGGGGAGGTCTTTGCTAAGGCCGATCCCCACACCACCTGTGTTTATTGTCTGGGGTTTGACCACCTCGATTCAGACTGCCAAATTTGCAAACATTTTCCCAAATCTACCCTTGAAAAGAGATTAGGTAGACTGAGGGAAAGGGAGGCTGAGAAGTTCGCTGACCCGGATGGCCAGCCCAGTTCAGTTCCGACCAAACCAGAAGGAGTGCTCTCTGACCAGGGCGATACTTTTTCGGGCAAAAGGAGAGCCGATTCCGAGGAATCGGTTCTGACAAAAAGAAAACGCAAAGACAAATCGACCAGTTCGGATCCAGAATCTCATACTCCGACACTGAAGAAATAGCCAAAGTGATTCGACAGGGAATCGCTCGCTCTGGTTCGACTGATCCGCACCTTTTGGCAGGGGCTTGGTACGGTCGGTTCCCCCGGTTCACGATTATACCCTGGAAGAATTTTATGAACCGGAGTTTGAGGAGGAGGGAGAGTTGGAAGATGAAGATGAATATGGTGATGTTGAAAGTCTGGATGTGCCTATTGACCTGGACATCTCCCCAGACAGGCCTTCAGGTGTTTCTCCTCCTAGGCTTTCTGAGTCCCCTTCGCTCTTCATGTTTTACAGAAAGGTGGCTGATACCCTCCAGCTTCCTGTGGAGGAGGCAGTAGAGGATCAGGAGGAGCCTGACTATGTAGAGATGATGGACATCCCAGAGTCCAGGAGACTGTCTATTCCCCTCCACAAATCTTTTGGGAAACAGACACAAAAAATTCTTAAGTCTCCCAATTCCATACCTCCTGTGGATAGAAGAATGGACAAGAGGTATACTCTTTCAGGCTCAGATACGGAGTTCCTTTATCAGCAGTGCAGCCATGTTGGGTTGTACAGGCTGCTGCCTGTGATAAGGCAAACATTCCCTTGGCATCACACCCCCCAGACAAGGACTCCAGGAAGATTGATGCCATGGCAAAGAAGCAGTACATGGCATCTTCCTTGGGACTCAGGCAGGTGAATTATATGGCCTATACAACCAGGTACCAGAAGTCCAGGTGGGACACTGTACTGGCACTGGCTAAACAGACTTCCCCCCAGCTTGCCAAGGAGCTAGAGGAGGTGGCTGCAGATGGGATTGAGGCACCAAAAGTTCAGTTTCATGCTGCTGTGGACTCTAATGATGTTTCATCAAGAGTCATGGCTACATCTGTGGCTCTTCGGAGAATGGCTTGGCTCAGATGTACTAGCCTCTCACAGGATACCCAGGCTAAGGCCATGGATTTTCCTGTTGTAGGTAATTCTCTGTTTGGGGAGCAGACAGAGAATTACATGAAGAAAATGGACGAATACAGGACCACTTACAGGAGTGCTCAGGCCAAGGAGAGGCAGGCAACTCCTCAAAGGCAGCAGACTAGGGGCAGGGGCAGGCCTTTTCAAAGGCCTTTTTACCAAGCACAGGCCTCTTCCTCCTTTTCGCAGAGGGGGTTCTTCAGAGGGAGAGGCAGGAGGGGAATGAGCAGGCCTGCATCCACCCCTCAGCCTAAAGCCCCTGCCAAGCATACACCCTGATGGGTCTGCCCGGGTCGACTCTCCTATCCCAGTAGGGGGCAGGCTGACTTACTTTGTCCAGGACTGGATGTCTATTACATCAGACAAGTGAGTCCTGGAAGTAGTAAGCCAGGGACTGGTTCTCAGCTTCAAAAAATTTCCAAAGATGAGAGCCAGATCTTTTCCACCTGCAAATCTTTCAGAAACCCTTACTCTAGAGGCAGAGGTTTCTTTTCTCCTAGCTTTAAGGGCTATAGAGAGAGTACCTACCCTACACTGGGGCAAAGGACTGTACTCCAGGTACTTCCTGACCCCCAAAAAGACAGGAGAGTGGCGACCCATCCTGGACTTAAGATATCTGAACAAACATCTTTTAAAGCCAAAGTTCAAGATGATAACTCTGGGAATTATTCTTCCTCTCTAAGGCCAGGGACTGGCTAGCCTCCCTGGACCTCAAAGATGCCTACTTTCACATTCCCATCAGGTGCTCCCACGAAAGTATCTCAGGTTCGAGTTGCCCTCAGGCCACTATCAGTTCAGAGCAATGCCCTTTGGCCTAACCTCAGCCCCAAGGGTTTTCACAAAGTGCCTGACAGTAGTTGTTGCCTTCCTAAGAAGACAAAAGATTTCCATTTTTCCATACTTGGACGACTGGCTCATAGTGGGCCAGTCCCCAGACCAAGTCAAGTCACACCTGCAAGTGACCCAGCAACTGCTCACTTCTTTGGGATTTCTTCTCAACCTACCAAAGTCAGTTCTCGAACCAGTGCAGCTCCTCACCTTCATAGGGGCAGAGCTGGACACGGTAGAAGCAAGAGCCTTCCTTCCCCTGGAAAGGGCAAGGGCTCTCATGGAGCTGGCTTCTTCATTCAGCCTTCAGGTGTCTCGACCAGCAAGGCATTTCCTTCAGCTCTTGGGCCACATGGCAGTTTCTACAGCAGTGGTCCAAGGTGCAAGATTCCAGATGAGGGACATTCAAATCCACTTAAGAGCTTTTTGGTCCCAAAGAAAGGATTCCCTTACCAAACTAATCCCAGTGACTCGAACTCTGATCCATGCCCTACAATGGTGGCAGGATCAGGACAATTTGAGGCAAGGGGTTCCATTGCCACTCAGTCTCTCATTCAGTGGTCCTTACCACAGATGCTTCCCTGCCTGGCTGGGGAGCCCATTTGGGGGACCTCACCAACCAGGGACTGTAGTCGCCTCAAGAATCTCTGCTAAACATCAGTATCTTGGAACTCAGGGCATTGTTTCTGGCAGTGCAAGTTTTTTCCAAATCAGTACAGAACAAGGTGGTCCAGGTCAGAACAGACAACACCATCTCCATGTGGTACATCAACAAGCAAGGAGGCACTCTGTCTACGGCCTTGTGCACAGAAGCAATGAAGTTGTGGTCCCTGGCTTATTCTCTGCAAACCTCTCTGATAGCAGTTCACCTTCCAGGGAAGGACAATGTCCTAGCAGATGCACTGAGCAGAATATCTCTGGGCCATCACGAATGGGCCCTGGACCCTCTGGTGTTGAAGGTGATTTTCTCAAGATGGGGCACTCCAGAGATAGATTTTTTTGCAGCCCCAGACAATCACCAACTTTTGTTGCAGACTCCCAGTCTTGGGCTCAGTCCTCCTGGATGCTCTGATTCTGAACTGGGAAGGGAAATTTCTGTATACTTTCCCCCCCTTCCCTCTCCTGTTCAAAGTTCTAGTCAAAATAAGGTCACAACCTTGCAAAGTGATTCTGATTGCCCCAGACTGGGCCAGGCAGCCATGGTATCCCTTGTTGCTGTCCCTAGCAGTTCATCTTCCCCTGTCTCTTCCCAGGAATTACAACCTGTTAACCTCCTCTCAGGGGAGGATTTGGTACCCCAATCTTCAGTCTCTCAATCTCAAGGCATGGCTCTTGAAGAGTTAGAGTTTGCAGATTTGCATCTGTCTCAGGGAGTTCTGGATATTCTCAAAGCTTCTCGAAAGCCTTCCACCAGAAAGACTTATAACTCCAAATGGAAGAGATTCAGCATTTGGTGTTCCAAGAGGCATATCTCCCCAGATACTGATGAATTGCCTGCAGTTCTGGATTATATGGTCCATCTTAATAGCCTGGGCCTCAGAACAGCTACCCTCAGGGGTAAACTTGTCTGCTGTTTCTGCTCTCCTGTCAGTAGGCAAGCCTTCCTCACTGTCATCCCACCCTGTATTCTGTAAGTTTTTCAAGGGATTGCTTCACACCAATCCCCCCTTTAGGGATCCTGCTCCTGCTTGGGGTCTTAATGTTTGCATTGCTCAGCTTATGCAACCCCCTTTTGAACCTTTGTCTTCAGCAGAGCTTAAGTACTTGACTTGGAAAACTGCGTTTTTGGTAGCCATTACTTCCGCTAGACGTATCAGTGAATTGCAAGCCCCGTCAGTGGAACCTGATTTCATCTCTTTTCACAGAGATAAAGTGGTCCTTAGAACAAACAGAAAGTTCTTGCCTAAAGTGGTTTCAGATTTCCACTTGAACCAGTCTATGTCTCTCCCTATTTTCTTCACTGATCATTCTTCCTCAGGAGAGAGGAGGCTATACAGTTTGAATGTTAAAAGAGCCCTTAGCTACTACATAGAGCATACCAAGGGTCACGGGTTTGACTCCCTCCAGTTGTTCCTCACTTACGGAGAAGTTGGGAAGGGCAAACCTGCCACCAAGAGATCTGTTGCCAGGTGGATTGTGTCTTGTATACAGTTCTGCTATGAAAAACTGGGAAAACCTCAACCCTCAGGCCTGAGGGCTCATTCCACAAGAGGTACAGCTGCTTCCCTGGCTGCTGCCAGGGATATCCCTCTTTTAGAAATTTGTCAAGCAGCCACCTGGAAAACAGTCCATACCTTTACCAAGCATTACTCTCTGGATATCTAGGCTAGGAATGATGCTCGGTTTGGCACAGCAGTACTTCAGAGCCTATTCCCAAAGTAGGTTCTGTCCCTCCTCCATGGAGGTACTGCTTGGTAGTCTGCACTTGTCAGAATACAGCAAGACTTCATGTTGTTTGAAGAAAAAATTACTCACCTTAGTAATTATGTTTCTTCTAGTGGAGTCTTGCTGTATTCTGACTCCCCCGCCTCCCCTCTCAGAACCTAGATTTTTTGGGATGTGGGTGGGCAGGCGCAGTGTTGGCACCCTGGGGTGCCCCCTTACACCCTCTGTTTCTCATGGGGTGAGATGTTATTTCATTTTATTGGTTTTTGTGTTTGGGTTTCCTGACTTGAGTCTTCCTTTGAGAACCCAAAAGATTATTTTTCTGCCAGTTGGCTAGTTAAAAATTTTGCAGTTTCCACACAGAACACCTAGTGAGTTTTGCTCGTAAAGATCTGACTGTTGCATTTCAAAATACAACAGGCAGAGACATCAGCCGAGCTCGAGATGAACATTCTATGCCCTGCATAGAAAAGTTAACCCATTGTTCTCCGGGGCAGTTTAAAGGCTGGGGCTGACTGCACTTGTCAGAATACAGCAAGACTCTACTAGAAGAAACATAATTACTAAGGTGAGTAATTTTTTCTTTCTGCCCACCAACCAGTTTGCCACCCAGTTGACCAACTTTTGACCCACCCCAAGCCTAGCCAGCTTATTAATTAATCTTCTGTGTGGAATAGTATCAAAAGTAAGGAAGATAATCTTGGGTGGGACATGGGCAGTTTAACTTTCCACACACAGCAGACTGGGGTGTAGTCATAGAAACATAGAAAATGACAGCAGAAAAAGACCAAAAGTCCATCCAGTCTGCCCAAGTTCCCTATAACCCCTGGAACATAGCAGTTACGTGAGAACTTAACTGTAACAGTAGATCTTCGAGAGAGGTTCCTGCAGTAGGTCTTCACTGATAGGACTGCACCCCCTGTCGTCAGGACCGGACGGCAAATTTCTAGCTAGCAATCCATGGCGGGGACCGCCCCTGGCATCACATGACTGGACTTTGGCATGACAGTATGTAGGGGGCAGTCCCCATGTCCGCCCTCCAGTTCTCCCACCGGAAGATCCCTGTATGGATGACAGGAGAAAGGAGCATAACTCCTAGAGCCCGGAGCTGCTGGTAGATGCCCTGAAAAGGGATGGAAAAAACAGGAGCTTGGGGGGAAGGTGGGAGGGAAAATATGACTTACTGCAGGAGCCTCTCTCGAAGATCTGCTGTTATGGTAAGTTCTTATGTAACTGCTATATCTTACTTCGAGAGGGTTCCTGCAGTAAGTCTTCCCTGATAGGACTGAATACCAAGCAGTCAAGAAAAGTAAGTCGGAGACTGCAGTCTGGGAGGTGGAATGTCGACCAACTAGAGTGCCAATTAAGATAATAGGCTTTGCAGGACAGCAAGTCCAAAACCAGCTCTGCGCCTAGAGGCAATGTCCAGACTTTAATGCTTGAATGCTTGAAGGACTCAGGGATTGGCAGTTACCGCCTCCCTCCCATCCAGGTGGAGGGCGAACCTTTCTCCCACAGGTTCCTCTGAGAAGACGGGAGAAGGGGGTCCCCTCAAGTCAGGAGGCGGAGGGGAGGGCTGCTTTGCTGCGGCCTTCTGGGCTTTTGCCTGAGGGGTCTGGGCACCAGAACCAGTGGCGCAGCGTTAACCCCAGCATCTGTTCTGGTTCTGTCTGTTCCATCTCTTTTGGGGTGATGAAAAGGCTGCTTGGGGTTTTGGCCTGAGCGATACATGGAGCGGACATCCCGCAGGGATTTGCTGCTCTCTTGTAGTTTGGTTATTATATCGTTTTGTTGCCTCCAAACAGGATGGAACCCCTGAAGAGGGCATCCAGTAGAGTGGTCTGGACGTCTTGCACCAGTACTGCAAGACAAAGTCATGCCAGACATCTCCAGCAAACTTCTGAAGCTATGCATTGGGACCAAGTCCACTGAGTCATAGGTGGCGCACAATGCGTGGCAGCAAGAAGACTTGTTAAGTCTCATCTTGTCCATCAGCTTATTTCTAAGTTCCTCATCCGGAATAGACTGAATCTCTTTTTCCAAGTTGGTCAGAGTCGACTTCTGGAAAGAGATCATGTAGGCCACATAATTAAGAGACCGAATAACGCAGGTGGAGGCGTAGACTTTGCGGCCATATTGGTCCATGTGCTTGGACTCTTTGTCCGGAGGTGAGGCATTCAGATGTTTTGGTTGAGCCGACCTATGGTGGGCTGCTGTGATGACTATAGAGTCAGCCTTGGGTTGGCTCATAAGGTGGCTGGCCCTTTCCGGGGGATGAAAGGTCTTGTCGGCCTTTTTGGAGACCACAGGAATGGCGTATGGTTGTTGCCAGTTTGTGGATGTTAGCTCCTTGTGTGGCCCTGTCCAAGGTGGAATGGGTAGGGGATCCGCACTGGTTAAGTCCAGGTGCTCAGCTAGCCTCTCCCTTTTTGGATCCATCTCCTGGGATGCCCAAGCGCATGCCATCTGGATGAATCTGAGGAGTTCCCCAGAAGATGTGTTCTCTGGTGGAGATTTGGGAGACTCCTTAGGTTGTGGTTCCATTGGGGAATGAGGCTTGGAATGAATCTCAGAGTTGGAGTCGTCTGAGTCTGAAATCTCTGGTCTTTTGGGCACAGAAACATCTGAGACCTGCTCCTTAACCCTGATGCCCAGTGGGGCCCCTGCTGGGCACCTGCCAGAGTCCCTGTCCGATGACCGATGATCGACTGGGCATGGGCTCCTGGGAATTACCCTATGGGCTGGGGCAGAACCCACGACTGGATGGAAGTGCCCAAGCTCATGCAGGAGCTGCAGTTTGGCATCCTTCCAACAGGCTGGAACAGACCCCCGTGGTTCCAGCAGAGGAGAGGGAGGTGGAGAAGGCTGGTAGCCTGGGAACGCTGAGTGGGAAAATGGGGGGGGGGTAATCAGGAGTCTGGTACCAGTATGGGTAATGATGATGGTACTCCTGGTACGTATGGCCTGGTGTCGGCACATGCAACAGGTAACCGAGCGACGGCCCACCTGGCACCAGATATCCCGGCAATGGCCTATCTGACACCGGATAATAGGGGAACTGTGGTAGCAGGTAGCCAGGGTTCAAGCCTGCAGGACCGGATGGCGGAGGGTCCGGGCGCCCAGAAGGTGGCAGGGCCGAGAGACCGCTGGGAGCATGAGGATCCTTTGGCAAGCCTGGGGTCCCAGTTGGAATCCCCGAAGGACCAGGTGGGAGCTCCGGCTTCAGAGCGGTAAATCCAGAGGCCATTCCTGAGTCTGGCGGGACGTAGATGGGAGGGAGGCGTGGCATCCGGTTTCTAAGAGGCCCTGACATCTGATCTGAGGTTGTCGACGGGGGTAAAGGAATAGAAACCCCCATCAATGGGTCTGCTGGGGAAGTGGGAAGCTCAGACAAGATATCTGACAGAGGGGAAGGAATCCCCTGGACAGAAATACTCGTGTCCTGGGGCCCTGGGGAAAATGAGAGGTCAGAGAGGAGAACCTTTGCGGGACAAAGAGGTGTCTGGCAGCTGGCTCTGCATGATGTCGGGTAGTAGAGTCAGGCCCAACGTGAGAGCTTCGGTCGAGCAGTCGTCAGACAGGCCAGCGACCAACTGTTCAGCCTCGACTGAGCGGATGTCGGAGGAGCCGGTGTCCGACTTATCAGTCACAGTCGGGCTGGACAGCAGAGAAGCCGGAGTCCGGCGTACTGACTGAGGCCGTGCACCCGGCTGCAGAGCTAGAGGGTGACTGACTGGCCTGAGAGCTGTCGACAGGCCCCAAAGAACCATCTTTCTGGGAGGAACACCCCTGTTGCCCACTAACCAAGGCGGGAGGGGGAGTCTGTGACCTATCCGCCGGAGCAGACGGCGACCATGGAGGAGGAGTACTCACTGAGGTGGATGCCCCACCTGAAGTAGCGTCAGCTGTCTGGCAATGCTGGGTAGAAGGGAACCGGTCCCAGCGCTTCTCATTCTTCATTTTCTTGCGCTCTGAGGTGGGTGAGGACGAACGTTCCTGCAGCTCCTGAAGCTCCTTTTCCATTGATGCAAGGCGTTTTTCCAAAAGGTGGGCATCAAGGGCTTTCTGGCGCCTGATGCGCATGGCCTGGTTGAAGGACTGGCAGATGTCACAGTCGTCAACCCGATGTTTTGGGCCTAAGTAAAGGATGCAGTGGGAGCAATGGTCCCCGTGCAGAATCTGAACACCGCACTGAGAGCACTTTTTCTTAGATTTACGTGAAGGCATGCATTAACTATAGAAAAAGGACTTGAGAAAAGGAACAGAAATACTTATAAAATGGTAGTCGACTGTAGCCAAGTTCACAGCGAGGTCCGACATATACAGGTCGACGGCGGGAAAGAACTGGAGAGCAGGCATAGGGACCGCCTCATATACTGTCATGCCGACATCCCGTCATGTGACGCCGGGGGTGGTCCCCTGCCATGGATTGCAAGCTAGAGGTCCTGACTCCAGGGGGCGCAGTCCTATCAGTGAAGACCTACTGCAGGAACCCTCTTGAAGTAAGATCTATGTTCCTTCAGGGTACTAACCCTTCCCCATCCTCTCTCTCTATTTTCCTCCTTGGTCCTGTCACTCCTGGTAACCACTATTCCCTGCATTATGTCCCAGTCCTACTTGAATCCTCTGACTGTTTTTGCACACATCAATTGAGCCGACAGGCTGTTCCAGTGTTCTACCACCCATTCCGTAAAGTAGTGCTTCCTCACATCTCTCCTGAACCTACCTCATGTGAATTTCCATTCGTGTCCACGTGACTGCGAATTGGTATTCAGGCTGAATAGTTTCCCACAGTTCACTTTGTTAATTCTTTTAAGCAATTTGAAGGTCTCTATCATATCTCCTCTCTCACTTCTGGTCTCCAGTGAGTACATATTTAGTGCCTTCAGGTGCTCTTCGTAGGATTTGCCCTGCTGGCCCTGAATCATTTTTGTTACTCTGCGCTGCACTGTCTCCAACATATCCTTATCCTTTCTGAGGTGAGGACTCCAGAACTGGGTGCAGTACTCTAGGTCAGGCCTCACCAGTGATCTGTAGAAGGGAAGTTTTGCCTCCTTTCTTCTGCTATCAACACCCCTACCGATACACCCCAGCATCCTGTTAGCCTTGCTATAGGCCTTGTTGCACTGAGTCAGTTGCTTAAATGAGTCGCTAATGATAACTCCCAGATCCCGTTCCTCAGCTGTAGTGCGAAGTCTCTCTCCTTCCATCCAGTACTCTGTCTTGGGGTTATTTTTCCCTAGGAGCATTGCCTTGCACTTTCTAGCATTGAATTTTAACTGCCAGACTTTTGACCACCCTTCTAGCTTTTGTAAGTCTCTCTGAATTTCCTGTACTCCCTCGTCACTATCTACCCTCACATATAGTTTTGTCTCATCTCTGAAAAGACACCACCTGCGCTGTCCACCTTCCCACATAAGTTTTGTGTCATCTGCGAAGAGACACCACCAGCCCTGGATTCTGTTTCCATTGTCACTAATGAACATGTGGAAGAGGACTGGACCCAGAACCAATCCCTGTGGAACTCTGCTCATAACCTTCCTCTCCTCTGATTTAACCCCATTGACCACCACCCTCTGCTGCCTCCCTTCTAGCCGGTTACTCACCCAGTTAACAATTCATTTAGCTGCACCCAGGTCTTCCATCTTCTTGAGCAATCGTTTGTGAGGTACCAAGTCACAGCGTCAGGAAAGGTCCTAGACTGGAGAGTCCTGTCAGCTCTTTTGGACAGAAACCAGTCAATTTGTGCGTGTGGGCAGCCTCTAACAGTGATTTTAGTAGGAGCAGAGATTAATTGGGTGAGATAAGCAAGGTTTTGTGTTGTCTGGCATTATTTCCCAGTCAGTTCAGTTTAGCGTCACCAATAACTAGTCATTTATTTGACCCAAACTTAAGGAAGATTAAGTTAAAAAAGGTTGACCATTTATTCCACGTGTGGGGGGGACTATAGGCACAGACAAAGTACTCTTTCTTTGTATACCCAAAAAGGATGACGTGCAAGTACTGGCAGGCAGATGGGGAGGATCAGTCAATCAGTATGCATAATCTTTGCATTTTTTGCCATTTAATTTATGTTGCCACACTTTAGACCACTTTTGTCTTTCTAGATCCCCATTCATGCACCATATTCTACCGTTCCCTTGCACTCCCCACAAGGAAATCCTTAGTTGGCCAAGCTGCTTTCTCCTACCACTTTCCTAAACTATGGAATTCTCTCCCCTAAATCTCCACTCTGCCTTTTCCCAACCCTCACTCTCCTCTCTTCTCCATTACTTCACTTCTCACACCTGCAATTGCACCTGATACCTGTCCAAGTTACACTTCTCCCCACCTGTTTCCCCCACTTTTCCTTCTGATCCTTATTTGTCTACACTCGATTTTTTTCTTTTCTCCTCCTATAGCACGCAATCCTCTTATCTCCTCCTGCCATCCCTCACTTGTACTTCCTTGAAACTTTATTGAAGCCCTTCCTTGTATTTATTGCACTCTGCACTTTATTTGTACCTCCTTGCTTACCCGACAGACTGCCATTCCTTCTTTATCCTTGCACAACTGCAAGTTTGCCATTGATTGTAGCCTTAGTTTAAGTTTTTTTTTTTACTGGTCATGTTATGCAACTATTGTTTTTTGATTGTGTTATTACCCTCCTCTTCCCCCTCCCCCACAGGATGCATCTGGAAATGAGCTGCTATCAGCTCAGTATGTCTTTCCTGGAGAAACTTTGGAAATAAATTAAATAAATAAATATTCCTGAAGTGTTCACCCTCCCACAGATCTTGGTGTCGTCAGCAAACACACAGACCTTGTTCTTTGTGTACTCTGTTCTTGGGGTTCTGTCCTCAGCACCTCCTCCCAGTTATCACCTAATTTTATTACCAAAAAAAACAAAACACTTATGCCGGCCCGGTGGTGCTGAGGGTTGAGGCGCTAGACGCCATACCTCGCGCCACGCCGGCGACCTGTGTTCGGGAGCGAGTGTGGGATGCCGGGGGTCGGCAGGGGAGGAGAAGGATCGAGCGTCCTAAGGACTACTCTCCTTCTCTGGGGAGGGATGATCAGCGGTCGGTGCACGCCTGGCCCCTAACAGAAGCTGGGGGCGGCACACCGATGCTGCCAACTTGGAATCAGAGGCGGGGCAGATGCCTGACAGGACACGCACAGGAGCATGCGCACCTGCCAGTGCAATTGCATGCTTCGTCTCTGGGAGGGGTGTACATTGGAGGAAAAAGAAGCTCCGGCTGGATGACTGAGGGTGCCTCGCAGGTCCTGCCCCCGAATAGCCATGGTGTCAGCCACACTGGATCTGATCTTCGGTGGGGTTTGGGGAGCCCTGCCAGCCCCACTGGGGGGGGGGGTGTAAGCCATGGGGTATATCGGTCGGCATCGGCTGGTGGACGTCGGGGGATGGAACTGGAGACTCCCTCCCGAGCTAGGGCCGTGAGAAGGAGCATAAAGTAATAGCTAAAAAGAAAAAAACACCTGGACAGTCCTGTTTCCTGAGTGGAGTGGGATAACATAACATATGCATTGCCTCACAGAGAAAGAAAACTATAAGGTTACTATAGTGTATAGGCCACCAAACCAGGATGAGGAATAAAAGAAGGAACTGGGATCCCAAATTATGGAGATAGCCAGCAGGGCAGAGGTGGTGATTGTAGGAGACCTCAGTCAACCTGGGGGTGGATTGGAAGGTCCCAGTTGCCACCTCTTCCAGGACTCTGGTGCTGCTGGATGCATTCGCGAGTGGGTTCCTGACACAGGGTATCCTGTTGCCCACCAGGAGGGGGCCATACTGGGCCTGGTTCTGTCTAACGGTACACATATCAAAGAGGTAATGGTAGAGGCACCTCTTGCAGGAGGCAACCACCACACTGTGTGGTTCTACCTGGACATAGGCAAAGAGAAGATTACCACACAAACAAGGAAACTAGACTTCATGAGGGCTGACAACAGTAGGATGGTGGAGATTCTGAGAGGGCACCTTGCTTGGATCAGGAAGGAAATGGTGGTTGACCTGAAATGGGTCATAATTAAGGAGAGGTTGTTGGCAGCCACTAATGTGTGTGCCAAACATAAGAACAAAACATCTAGAGCCAGAAAGACAAGCTGGTGTGATAGGGAGATAGCCTAAGTGGTAAAGAGTAAGAAATCAGTCTTCAGGAAGTACAGGCATACCCAGAAGAATGAGGGCAGAGAGGAGTACTGTTACAGGGCAAGAGAGGCAGGTAGGGCAGACTGAGTGGCGAAGGCCAGGAGAAAGATGTAGCTGGCAGAGAGGGTGAAACTGAGGAGAAAGCTTTCTTCCAGTATTTCAGGGAGAAGTGGGATATGAAGGATGGGATAGTCATGTTGAGATGTGAGGGGGGTGGGCAAAGAGAAGTGAAGAAAATGCAAAAGTACTTAATAAGTACTTCTGTTCAGTCTTCACTAGGGAGAAAGATGGTCCAGTACTTCAAGGGGCGGGGGGGTTTAATGGGGTGGTCACAGATGGGGAGACTGAGGTTGACAAGGTGAGGAAATGCTTAATACTCTGAAGGTAGCCAGATCCTGCCCTGGATTGGATAATGTACACCTGATGGTGTTAAAGAAGTTGGCGGATGTGTTAGTGGGTCCCCTGGCTGATCTGTTTAACATCTTACTGGAGTTAGGGAAAGTACCTCTGGACTAGAGGACAGCACATGTAGTGCCACTACACAAAAGCGGGCCAAGGGACAACCCTGGTAACTACCGACCGGTCAGTCTGACCTCAATATTGAGGATACTCATGGAAACCATACTGAAAAGAAGACTGATAGGTTTTCTGGGAAAAAAATGGGCTCCAGGACATGAGGTAGCACAGGTTTGTGTCGGGGTGGTCCTGCTAGATAAACCTGACTGATTGATTTCTTTGTGTGGGCAACTGGACAGTGGACAGGGGCCAGATGGTGGACATCCTGTATCTGGATTTCAATAAGGCCATTGAATCTGTTCCCCACAGGAGATTAATCAGGAAGTGGAAGACCTGGGGATAGGCACAAAATTGGTTATGTGGGTTAGAAAATGACTGCAGTAAAAAAGTTGGAGGGTGGTGGTCGGATGGAGTTCTTGGAGGATAGGCCAGTCACTAGCAGGGTTCCACAGGGCTCGATGCTTGATCCAGTGTTGTTTAACATCTTTATCAGCAACATTGCAGATAGGATAAAAGGTAAAATATTCCTGTTTGCAGATGACACATAGCTCTGTGGGAGAGTAGACACAGAGGAGGGGAGGCAGGACCTCAAGGAAGAACTAGCCATGCTAGCAAAATGGTTTTGTATTTGGCACCTGGGATTCAACATCAAAATGTGTAAGGTAATGCACTTGGGGGCAAAGAACTTGGGGATTCAATACTGGCTCGGTGGTGTGCAGGTTACCAGGTCAGAGGAAAATAAGGACTTGGGAGTGATCATTACAAATTACCTGAAGCACTCAGCACACTGTAGGAAAGCAGCAGCCAAAGCAAATTGGATGCTGAGCTGCATAGCCAGGGGTAAAACCAGCAGGAGAGCAGAGGTCATTCTGTTACTGTACAGATCCCTAGTTAGGCCACTTTTTTTTTTTTTTTTTTTTAATACTTCCTTTATTAGAAAATGAGTTAACATACATATCCTCTGGTATAACATTCCTTTGTTACGATTTTACATACAGAGTTAACAGTTCATAGCTATCTGAAACTATAGCTATTTGCTTGTTATTATTAGTACACTAGTCTTAAGGTTAATAAAAAACTAAAAAAACTAAAATGCATACAGGTAAATCTATAACAGCATTCAGGTTAGGAACTTACATATGTTAAATAAATTCAGTGAGTAAAATCAGTTGCTCAAGGGAGGTATTCTACTTCATTTCCCCTTGTTTAAGTTAATTTCTGATATTTGATAGGGGGCACATCACGTTTGAATAAGTAAGCTTAAGGGAAGGATACTATCTTAGTTAATACTTAAATTCCCATTCTTTGTAGCCCCCTCGTCTTATTGAATCTGATCTTGGGTTAGTACCCATCTGGTCCAGTACATAGTGTATGTTTCCAACTTATTGTGTAGGGCATAGGACATTTGTTCGTTATGTTGTATGATAAGGATCACTGATTTCCATTCAGTTATTGTAGGTGGGATATTCTGGAGCCATTTTTTGGAGATGGACTTGTATGCTGCACATAGCAGAATGGCCCATAAATAAAGAACAGCTTTATCTTTTACTCCATCACCATCAGGTGGGATACCTAACAAGAGATTGACTCCAGTGAGTGGGTGTTGATAACCCAGTATATTAGTAATGTGGTGAGAGACCAAAGTCCAAAAGATGCTTATTTTCAGGCAATCATAAAAAATGTGTTTATGCGATGCCTTATATTCCCCACACCCTCACCAGCAACCCGAGGAGGTCTCTGGGCTTCTCCGGGCTAGTGTTGTGGGTACCAAAAAAAAACTCACTCTGACCCTCCATACAAACTTTTTCTAGGTCGGGGAGGAGGTAGTGGACCATGTACCCTTCCATATTTTAGGCCAATCCTTATTGCTTGGTTCAACTCCTTTTCCCAGCTAGCTTTAACTGGATCCATGGAGTGTGCATTCTGTTGGATTAAAAAGTTAAATATTATCGATATGGCTTTTTTACCCTGTAATGAGGACCAGATTTGAGTAAATGGGGGTTGGTCTTCCCACATCTGGGACCCTTTCTCTCTAATTCTGATTTGTTTATTAACATAATCCCTAATTTGGTAGTAATAAAGCCTATCTCTTTCTCTCCATGCATATCTTTTTTGACCCTCCTCAAAATTTATTACCGTACTTCCTCTGATAAGCTGCCATGGGGCTACTAGGCCCCTTGTTGCTTGAGTGTCATACCAGGGTTTCAGTATGGGGGAGTCAAATTGTGGATTCACCAAGAACCACTGGTACTTCCAAAGGTGCTGACGTGATTGTTTGTTTCTAATTCCTCTCTTCCACCCCTCTAATATTGTAGACGTGGCTTTCGGAACAACCTGCTGAGCTCTTAGTAATAGGGGTGGAGAGAATAAGACCACTGGCAAAGGGGGATATATCCCTCTGGACATATGTATTTGTTTCCAGACTGCTTGGTAGGTTTTAATATCCCAGAGCAGTGCCAGGCGCATCTGAGCTGCCATCCAGTAGTCAGCCAGGGAAGGGAAAGCTATCCCTTCCATAGCTTTTGGGAGAGAGAGAGAGTTTTGTAAGTTGAACCGGGGCTTCCTACGGTTCCACTGAAAGGCGTTGAATTCTTTCTTCCATGAGAGAAGTTCTTTAGTGGAAATGGTACAAGGCACACACTGAAAGAGGTATAGAAAGCAAGGAAGGCATTCATCTTAAGAGACATAGTGCGAGTGTAAAACGAAGATGGGAGAAGATTCCATCTTCTCATGTCGTGCTGCAAGGCCTCTACCAGGGGATTATAGTTTTGTATAAATAATTGGCATAAGTCCTTCGGGATCTGTATTCCCAAATGTTTAAGGGTGGATCTATCCCATCTAATGGGATATCTGGATCGGAGTGTGGGTGTAGGCTCATATTCTACTGAAAGGGCTTCAGTTTTGTTAATATTGAGGGAACACCCTGATAGGTAGGAGAAGTCCTGTATTTTCTGAAAAACAGTGGGCATAGAGGATTCTTGGTTGGTTAGATATATTAAAAGATCGTCCACAAATAATGCTACTTTATGTTCTGTTGCTGAAACCATAATACCTTCAATATCAGGAGATTGCCTTAGGTATTGTGCTAGGGGTTCAATATAATAGGCAAAAAGGAGTGGGGCTGGAGGGCAGCCCTGCCTGGTTCCCCTATGGAGAGAAAAACATTCTGATATATGTCAGTTTGCTCTGATATATCCTGAAGGTTTATTATAAAATTTAAATATGGTTTCTATGAACTGATCTGGGAAACCGAAGCAGGCAAGAACCTCCCCAAGAAATTTCCATGAGACCATATCAAATGCTTTTTTCTGCATCAAGTCCAAGGAGGAGAGTAGGTATGTTCTGTGACTGGATATGTTCCAGTAGGTATATAGTATGTCTAACATTGCCTTGGGCCTGACGGCCTGGGATAAAACCACACTGGTCCATATGTATTTTACTTGGGGTGAACTGAATGAGTCTTCTAGCCATAATAGAAGTTAAAATGTTATAGTCTGTATTCAATGTAGATATGGGTCTGTAGGATGCACAGTAGGTGAGGTCCTTGCCTGTCTTCGGTATAACTGAGACTGTGGCCTCATTCCATGATGGGGGGATATTCCCCTCTTTTGTAGTGACATGGGAAAATACCCTACTAAGTAGTGAGGTTAAGATTTTGGAGAAGGACTTGTAGAATTCCCCTAGGAGTTCATCCGACCTTGGGCATTTCCGTTTTCAAGTTACCTATTACTACTTCTATCTCTTTTAATGTTATTGGGGTGGTCAATTGGTGGCACTGCTCCCTGGATAAGGTAGGAAAGTTCAAAGACAAAAGGAAATCTTGAATTTTCTGATCCCAGGGGGGTAACTGGTGCCATATAAAGTGAAGAGTAGTAATTAAGGAATGCCTCAGAAATCCCTTTAACAGTATTCTGTGTTTTACCTGAATGTGGGTGTCTAATTTTCATAATGTTAGATTTTATCCTTTGTGTCCTTAACTGACGTGCTATTATTCTTAGCGATCGGGGACCCCCCATCGTAATACTTGTGTCTTAGGAACACTAGTTTCTGTTCTATAGCATAATCTAATATTTTATTGAGTTCCTTCCTTAGAGTGACTAGTTCTTTACTCCTGGTTTTGTTTGCTTTAATGCTTTGAAGTTCTTCTAAGTTTTTAATTTTTTGTTCCAGGGAAAGGCGGTGTGCTTCTCTTTGTTTCTTCTTGTTTGCTGAGATACCTATCAATTTCCCCCTAATGATTGCTTTGATGGTGTCCCAGAGAATGGATACAGTAGTATCTTTAGTGTCATTCTCTGTAAGGGCATGGGCAGTCGTGTCCTCAATGGACCGCTTTGTCTCTTAACAAGGAGAGGTTCAATCTCCAAATGGTTGTTTTCCTGGTTAACTGTGGTCAAAATTGGCAGAAAATCGGGGCATGGTCTGATAATACAAAGTCCCCAGCCCCATATCCTTTGTACTTCTCTCAATTGTTCCCTAGGGGGTCAAAAAAAAGTCCAGGCATGAACAGGTATCATGAGCCTGGGAGTAAAAGTTATGTCTGGGGACTGTGCCGTGTATATACAGTACTTCCATAAATCCTGATAGCCGAGTTCCTGAAGTAATTTTCTAACTTGACTAGTCGTTTTCTTCCCTCGACCGTGAAATTGTTGATTTGAAAACCCCTTCTGTAATATTTAGTTTGAGGTCTCCTCCGCATATTGCTTGTCCCTCTGACCATTCTGCTAATTTTGTAAGGAATGTTCTATACACTTCATATCCCGAGACGGGGGGATGTATATGGATGCTAAAGTTGTTATTTGTCCGTCCAAATATCGCTTTATCATAGCATAATTCCCCTCCTTATCTATTATCCGGTCTTTTATTTCAAATTGAATACCCTGTCTAATCATTACTGCTGTTCCTCTTCTTCTCCCTCCTTTATAAAAAGAGGCCACCACGTGGGAGAAACCCAGCCATTCAAATTTGTTATGTTCAGCCAGAGAAAGATGTGTCTCCTGCATCAAAACAATGTTAGCCCCTGCTCTTTTCATGCTGTGGAGGATTTTACTCTTCTTAATGGGATTAGTAATTCTATTTTTACCCTGCTTGTTATCCACCCCGTAGTTTTGGCTCCATAGAAGTAGTGGCCTCCCCTTTCTTCTAAATCTACTCCAGCATAGTACTTTAGAATCCCCATTTATCTGTTTCGTAAACCGGAAAAATAAATAACTATTTAAATGAACCAACTTGGCTTTAACAAGAACTGTGTCAACTATGTAAACAATAACTGGTTGCTTCCAAGGTGGGGGCTAATATATTGAATTAGCCCCTGTGTCTTTTCTCTATTTAGACAAGAACGAGGAGGAATACTAGAGCTTTCATTTCCGGAAGACCTCCTCCAGAGCCGTAGTTGATATTGGGCTCCTGAGATAAAAGCAAAGAAAAGGGTTTAATGAAAAATCAGGTACCAGTTGGCACCTAGAACACGGACTACACTAAGCCGATCATGTCCCCATATCCAGTCTACTCACCCATGAAACACTTAAAACAAAATCCAATCTGGATCAGAGTACAGAAAGGTCATTTGATTAGTTTTAAGGCTGATATTTTCAGGTATAGCAGAGTTCAGAGGTCTCTAGGGTAACCGGGGCAACATTCTATTCACCAGGCTTTGATTCACTGAACTCCTCTTCTTCTTATTTGTTACTCCCCATACCCCCCCCCCAAATCGGCATCCATATTCTGCCCATTTCTCAAAATTATTTAATTTATATGTTCTGTATCCACTTTCAGCCTTGTAGTGACCATGTCAAATAAACCCAGAAGATGTGAGTGCTCGTTTCAGTAATGATGATGATAGTATTGAGGATAGATCCAAACTAGAATTCGTTGGAGAAGTGAGCACAGGGGGATTGTTCTTGGGTTCAAACTACTAGGAGCCTAAACACCAGTAGTAAGTAAGGGTGTTACGTGGTTCAGTGTCTTACTGCAATTCAGCGTCCGCCCCGCATGCCATAGCTTAGATCCCACCCCCATTAGGATTACTCATTTGGTGGTATGAAAGGAGCTCAAAAGACCACACATTTCACTGCAGAGCTATTTGATTCCCACACACTTTCAGGAGCCTCTTGATTCTTTTGTCTTCCCTCTTATTTAACCCCCCCCCCCACGTGTTAACCATGTTCCATAAGCCTGTAAAACATGCTGATCATGCCAGGTCTCCCTTCTACCTAATATGTATTACTTTGACTTTGCCCAAAGTGCAAGAGAAAAGAAAACAAAAAAAAGGAAAGAGGGAGATAAATGTCTTTCAGCACGTTCAAGGCAATGGTTGTCTGAGGAGAGCGATCATAGTCCAGTGTAGAGATCAAACCTCTGTTGTTCATCCACAACCAAGAAACAGTAACTGTGAAAGGCTAATTACTACTCAAAAAAAAGGATAGCTTGTAAATCTGGCAACTAGCTCAGCTCCACCCCCCTCCCATTCAGCTTCCCCAGTGCGAACTAGTAAACGTGATGTCGGGAAAGTACGTATCTCCTACTAGTCCTCCGGTGGTAGGAGAGAGATCCAAGGGGTTATCGCTGTAGTCGCTTCCTATTTGCGGCGCAAACAAGACAGTTTACGGTGTTTCAGGTCGGTTTATCTGCCATTTCTCTCTTTCTGCCGAGTATGTTCTGTAATCTGCGTAGCAGTTCCCCGTGTTGCAGTATTTTGGAGCCCATCTTCTTCCTGTTCAGGTTGAGTTGCCAAATCTGTCTGCTCTTCCCTTCATTTAGGTTCCGGTTCTCTGGCACTTGCATTTTTCTTTCCTTTAGGGCATTGGTTGCTTCCTCAACTGTAGAGTAAATCTTCACCCCATCCTCCCAAAAAATCCACAACCTAGCGGGGTATGGGGTGTGGAAGCGGATAGCTTTCTCTCGGAGTGCCCTCAGGATTGGGAGATATCGAAGCCTCTGTTGCTGCACTTCCTGTGGGTAGTCATGGTCCAGAAATATTCTGTGTGTCAGGTACTTTATTTCTTTTTTCACCCAGGCTTGTCGTAGGATGTCTTCCTTATCACTGAATGAGCTTAGTTTAAAGACGATAGAGCGTGGACGAGCTGAAGGATCCGTAAGTTTTGTCTGCAGAGATCTGTGTGCTCTCTCTATGTGAAATGTATAGGAGTTTGGAAGATCTAGTATGTCCTTTAATAGGTTCTCTATGAAAGGGGCTATTGGGGTGGTTTCCATGCCTTCAGGGAGGCTGTACAACCAGAGATTATCACGGCGAGATCGCCCCCTCTAAGTCGAGGCATTTAGACTGCAGCTCTTCTGTTTGTTGTACCAGGGCCTGCATGATTTCAGTAAGCTGTGTAGTGGTCTCTTCATTTTCCAACACCCGCTCCTCGATTGTTCCTATGCGTGTCTCGAGTGTAGTTAGTTGTTTGCGTACAGCTTTAAATTCTTGTTTGTTCTCTGTTCTGGATTCCTGAATCTCATTAAGGAGAGTTTCAATCTAGCTCGAGATAGCAGCTCCGACTCTCCGTCCGTGTCATACCCGGCTGCGTGGGAGCTCGCTGGTGAGAGAGACCTGCTGGGGGGATCCGTTACTAATCGGGTATCATCCTGATTCTTATCTTTCTCCCGGTTTTGATTTCTGCCTCTGTAGCCTTCTATATGTCTCCCTCCTGAGTTTCTTGACATTTTTCTGCTGAATTTCTAAGATTTAGGAGGTTAGATTCATAGACTGGGTAGGGAGCTCTAACCGTTAAGCTCCTTGCAGATCCGTGATGTCACCAGAAGTCGGTAGGCCACATCTTGAGTAAAATGTACAGTATTGGTACTCTTACCTAAGGCAAGACATCAGTCTACTGGAAACGGTTAGAGAAGGATAGCCAAGATGATCCAGGGACAACAAGGCAGAACATACAGGGAGAGATTCTGGGATCTCGACATGTACTCCCTGGAGGAAAGAAGGGTGAGGGGTGACCTGATCAAAACTTTCAAGTACCTTAAAGGTTTCCATAGAGTGAGCTCCAAGGGTCTCTTCAACCTTAGTGGGAACTGGACCACTAGGGGGCACTGCCTCAAGCTGGTGGTGATGGTGGTGGTGGGGATTCAAGAGGGAAATGAAGAGGCACTTTCACTGTGAGGGTGGTGGCTAAATGGAATGAGTTGCCAGAGAAAGTAGTCTCCAGTCTCCCTGAAGACCGGACAGCTTCGAGAAGAGAAGTTGGGACAGAGTAAAGAGGAAATTGCACGTAGGGAAAGGTGGACATTGACAGGGAGGAAGAAGTGGATGGGGGGGGCAGATCCCTCAGTAGACACTTGAGGGGTCTGCAAACTTGAGCAGACATGATAGACCACAAGGCCTTTTTCTGCTGGCTTAATTGTATGTTCATATGAATGTTCATCAATTTTTTTTTTGGCGAAGTGAAACAATTTGCACAAGGCCAAGCACCTGGTCTTTGCTCTGGCAGTGGAGTGTGGTGGGACTCCTGGCATCTTAGTGCACCTGGGAACAAACGATATAGAGGGAAACAGTGAACTGGAGATACAGGCTAGGTTTAGAGAGCTAGCCAGGGTCTGTCAGGACATGGGGTGCTCGGTCTCCTTCTCGTAAATCGTACCGGTACCTAGGGCCAGTGTGGAGAATAAGCAGAAAATAAGGGAGGTGCATGTATGGCTCAGAGAATGGTGCGAGGGCAGGGGGTATAGGTAGGTGGGTGGGGGACTGGGGTGGAACCTGGGAGGACAAGGAACTGTATACTAGGGACAGGCTTCACCTTAGCTCAGAGGGGAAGGAGATCCTGAAGCTTAAACTGGCAGGGTTCATCCATTCCAGGTGGGATTTAAACTTGTAAAGGAGGGAGGATGGGGGCTCCTTGGCAGACCAAGCCTAGAGGGCCCAGGCCTTCTCCCACAAGAGGGGGCGCAGACTAGGTACACTCGATAGTGCAGAAGGAAGTCCTTGTAAGCAGGGACCCGGGAGCCCTCAGGGGGGGTGGGTGGCGCGTTGGAGGGTGGTCCTGATTAAGGCCAGGAGCATGGGAAACAAGATGCCAGAGCTACAGGCAATGTTGGAGGGGGTGGATGTGGCAGCTGTCACTGAGGCCTGGGCCACTTCCAAACATGACTGGGACCTAAACCTACCAGGATACACCACGTGCAGAAGGGACAGGGAGGAGGGAAGAGGGGGTAGCATTTATCATTAAAGATGGATTAGGGATAATCAAGGTAGAGGAGGTGGGGGATCAGATGGAGGCCTTATGGGTCACCCTACAGGCCTGGGGAAACGGAGTGAAATTGGGGGTGGTATATAGACCACCCAGGCAGGGGGAGAAACAGGAGGGGAGGGACTGATGTCGAACCTTAGGGACCACTGTGGGAGGGGGGAGGGCAGAACAGTTGTACTGGGGGATCTGAATATGCCAGGAGCAGACTGGGGGACTATGATGTCCTCATCGGGCAAGGAACAGCGCCTGCTGGACGTCTTCCAGGATGCATTTCTTTCCCAGCTGGTGACTGATCCAGTGAGGGGGGGTTGTGTCCTGGTAGTGGTCCGGTTGGATGGTGAGCTCATCAAAGTCAAACTTTATTTATATAAAGACGCTTTTCAAAAGTCAAAGCACCTGTACAAGTTATTAAAACCAAATCCAGGTAAAATTCTGAAACAAAGCTGTTCCATTAAAATTGATAATAAAGGCCGGCCCTGTGGCGCAGAAGGCTGAGGTGCTGGCACCTCACCTTGCACCATGCCGGGTGACCCGAGTTTGGGAAGAGCTCGGGCCGTCGGAGGCTGGCGGGGTGGGGGAGGGTACGGAGCTGGCTAGAGCAGCCAAAGGCAGCTCTCCTCTCCGGGGAGGATCTGGTGCATCCCTCAGTGCAGGTCTGCCTCCTGGTGGAGGCTGGAAGCAGAACAGCCGAGGGAGCACACAGGCATTAGGCCATAGGATGGGTAGATGGGGCTGTCACCAAGGCTGTAGTAAGCATGCTCGCCTCCACGCGCATGCGTCTCTACACCTGGGGCCCCAGGTTAACAAGGGAGAAAAATGGAGGAGAAAAAAATTCCCCGATGGCTGGATGAAGCCCGACCTCCCGCAGGCACTGCTCTCGGGCTGGGCATAAGGTAAGTCCCAGTAATTCTGGGAGTTGGAGCTGGGGGGGGGCTGGTCAGGCCGATGGGGGCTCCCGGGGATAGGCGCACAAATAAATACACCAAAAAAAAAAAATTATAAGATTCAGAATGGGTCAGGGTACTCCAATTCAAATAAGTATGTTTTTAATGAAGACTTAAAAGACTCTGTGGACAGGCACTCTCTCACCCAACGAGGTAGAGAGTTCCACAGGGTCTGGGCTGAGAACTCAGAAGCTCTGGTCCCAGAAGTCTTCAAACGGACCCTGGGAACCTCCAGCAATCCCTCGTCAGTGGAACGGAGTGGTCAGAGGGGGCGATAGGGATGTAGGAGATCTTGCAAATAGTGCAGTCCCTGTTCGTCTAGGGCCTTATAGATCAGCAGTGCAACCTTGAAGGTGATTCTCCACCACACTGGCAGCCATTGCAGTTCATGGAGCACAGGTATAATATGACTGGTTCTTTATGAGCCAGTCAGTAGCCTGGCTGCCGTGTTCTGCACCAGCTGCAGGCAGCGTATCTCCACCCGCGGAAGCCCTAGGCAGAGAGCATTGCAGTAGTCAAGGCGGGAGGATCTAGTGGTTGGGGACCCACTGG
This sequence comes from Neoceratodus forsteri, assembly GCA_016271365.2. Taxonomy (NCBI): domain Eukaryota; kingdom Metazoa; phylum Chordata; order Ceratodontiformes; family Ceratodontidae; genus Neoceratodus; species Neoceratodus forsteri. Next base: position 77,430,859 of record JADMNL010000030.1, read on the forward strand.
CGGTAAGTGATCACGCCACGGTCTGGTTTTCCATGGATGGGGGGTGAGCCACATAAAAACATCGGTGGTAGATTTTAGAGGACAGACTTGGGGGGAATGGAGAGGATCCTCAGGGGCCACCTGGATGAGATCAGGCCAGGTATGGACACTGGACACCAGGTGAGGAAGTTATAAAAAAAGGGCTCCTGGAGGCCACTAAGGCCCTACATGATGGAGGCGCAAGAGAGAGAGCTAAGAAGCCAAGCTAGTGGACAAGAGAGTCCAAGATGCGTGAGGGAGAAAATGCTATAGCTGATACAAATGTTCTCGGGGAAGCATTCAAGGGAGAGTATGATAGGGCAGCCAAGGTGGGGCAGAACTGAGATTGGCACTAGGGATTGGGTGAGGGGGAAGGATTCTTTAGGTATATCAGAGAAAGAAGAAAAGGGAAAGGGCAGATTAGTAGACTTAGGTCGGGAGCGGGTGGGTGGAGAAGGCAAGGGAGCAGGCGGAGGTACTAAATGATGTTTTTGCCTCAATCTTCACGAGGGATGGGGTGGCACTGCAAGGGAGGGGAGGGGACAGGTGGATGTAGTCGGGGCAGTGGATTAGGAAATCCCCATTGGGAGAGTGTGGGAAGCGCTCAAGGCCCTAAGAGCAGACAAGGCACCAGGCCCAGACGGGATCCATCCCAGGGTGCTTAAGGAGCTGGCTGACACCTTGGCTGCACCTCTGGCAGGCCTCTCTAACTCCTCCCTTCAGATGGAGAGGGTGCCACAAGACTGGAGGATGGCCCGTATCGTGCCTGTACACAAGGGAGGCTTGATGGAGGAGCTAGGTAATTACAGGTCGGTAAGCCTGACATCTGTAGTGGGCAAAATGATGGAGGTAATCTTGAAAGAGAGGCTGCAGGGGGTTCTGAGGGCACAGGGCCACCTAGATGATTGCCAGCATGATTTTGTTCAGGGCAGATCATGTCAGACCAATCTGGTGGAGTTCTACGAAGGGGTGACAAGAGAGCTGGATCAGGGCTGGCCAGTGGCTGTCCTCTTTCTAGACTTCTGCAGGGTGTTTGACTGGATGCCGCATCCGGGGTTGCTGGTGAAGCTAGGGGATATGGGGGTGGGGGGTGGGGGCAGTTGGTAAGATGGATAGGAAACTGGCTAACGGGGAGTGTACAAAATGTGGTCGGAGGGGGAGGTCTCATCTCCCAGAGGGGTCATTAGCGGGGTCCCACAGGGCTTGGTGCTAGGCCCAGTCCTTATTAATGGCTACATCTCAGACATCAGAAGAGGTATCAGGAGTGGGATGAGGCTCTTTGCCGATGACTCAAAACTGTGGTCGGTGGTGGATGAGGAGGAGGAGGGGAAGTTGGCTCTACAGGAGAACCTGGAGACCTTGGGGAGGTGGTTCTGCACCTGGAAACTAAAGTTTAACACTGGGAAATGCAGGGTGCTCCACCTGGGGCCCAAAAACCTGGCACATGTGTATACCTTGGGAGGGAAGACTCTACAAGTTTCTCGGGGGTAAAGGACATGGGGGTGGTGGTGGATGCCAAAATGAACAACTCTGAGCAGTGTAGAAAGGCTGCGGCCCAGGCAAATAAAATGCTGGGGTGTATTGCCAGAGGGATAACCTCAAAGAGCCGAGAGGTGCTCCTTCCGCTGTATAATTGCCTGGTTAGGCCGCACCTTAAATACTGCGTGCAGTTTTGCCATCCTTACTTAAAAAGGGATGTTGCTTTTCTGGAGAGGGTCCAGAGGAGGTTGACCAGGATGATACAGGGTCTGGGGGAAAGGCCCTGTGAGGAGCGGCTAGAGGAGCTCAACCTGTACTCGCTGGAGGAGAGGAGGACAGAGGGGATATGATAGAGGTCTTATGGTACCTCAAGGGAATAAATAGGGTCAACCTTGGGGGGGGGGTGCTGCAGCTGAGGGAGGTAGGGGCCACCAGGGTGCACTCGATAAAGCTGGTCGGTGGGAGACTAAGGGGGAGACAAGGAGGCACTACTTCACGGAGAGGTTTGTGGAGCCCTGGAATGTGCTGCCTGCAGAATTGGTGGCTGTTGCAACTGTGAAGGGGTTCAAAAGAGGCTGGAATGGGTACAGGGGGAGGGTGAAGCCCAGAGCCTCACTGGGGGGGGGACTTGTAGGGAGGGGGGGCTATAACAGTACCCTGAGGGGGCACTGATCCACGAGCAGACTCGATAGACCGTTGGGCCTATTCTGCTGGCTTGTTAGTATGTAATTTTTTTAAGTGGAATAACAGTCCAGAGATCTTCCTGGACTAAACGTGTCCACCACTCATTCACACTAATGGGACTATGCTGGAGACGCTAGGACCCTGTGGGAGCCAAAAATCTTCAGGCGGGCTGGCGTTGTGATAAGACCGTGCATGCATGGTGCTGCAAGACTAGCTCGCACCGTATAGGCTGTCTTGGCGTCACCCTCCGACCGCCTCAGTTTCTTTTTTTTCTGCTGTCGAGTGTGCTTCGGTGACAACGTTGCTCTCCTGCCAGGAGTCAAGTCTTTGTCTATACGACAGCAGCTATAGCCATTCAGTATTTGATTAACTTGACTACTGTTAGTGTTCCCAAGAAGAAGAGGAGGAAGAAAAGTCTGATCGAAGACATTTTCAGCCTGCTATCAACAGAGTCAACCTTTGATGGTGTCGGTGATGGTAGGAAGACTTTGCTCTAAAGTTGTTCTGGCAGTGGGGCTGTGTCTGGTCCACTGCCCTTTGCGGAGGGGGTCCGACCACGGGCAGTCCGGTGCTGGGGGGGGGGGGAGACGACTGCCCGAAGCACAAAAAGTAGCAGGCCCATTCCTGACCTCGATTGGGGACCCGGCTCTGCTTGACCTCGAGTTCTTCTTTCTTCCTGTGGTCGAAGAAGAAATGGTACCGCTCAAGGTAACCCTCTGGTACGTCTGCGCAGGGATCGGCGGTGGTGGAGAGCGGTAGGCCTGACCCAGCACTAGTGAGGTCCTGTGTGGCTCCTTTCTTAATGGCCACGATCTTCAACACTGGATCTCGTCTCTGTCCTCGATGGGGCTCTGGTGAGCAGTTTCATCACTGGGCCAGTCTTTGAGAGCAGTGGGTATGGCGTCTGCCCAGTTGACCTGGCTAGTGGACCCAGTTCCGGGGCCATCGGGCCTTAGAGCCGCAGGGCTACGGGCAGGTTGGTCAAGCCAGGATGTGCACCCGGTGCCTTCTCCAGTGCTAGCGCCATCGACGCCGACTCCACTTGCCTACCCCCTCACCTTTTTCCCTGTGGGTCCGGCACAGGTTCCGCTTTCCTTCAGGTCTGGCAGGGCCAGCAGCGGTGCTGGTGCCATGTGTGGTGCCCACGCAGCGGATGGCGCTGAATTCCTTGACACCGATCTGGGTGGCGGCGTCTCCCGTGATTCTTGGCTTAGACCTGCCTTTTGGAGGTTCTTCTGGGGTAGGAGTGGATCTTGGAGTCTCACCCTGTCCTGCTTTTGTTGAAGACGCAGCGGATGACTCATTTTACGGGCTGGAATGCAAGGCTTCTATGTCAGTGGAGCCTGTGGTGGAAGATCTTTCTTTTCAGTCTTTCCTCAGGGAAATGGGGTCCATCATAGCATTTTAGACTTCATCTATGAACCAAAGCAGACTTCTGCGTCTTGAGTTCCTACATTTCTCAGTAAGAGTACACCCTGTAGAACACACTCAAGTCAATGGTTGAGAGCCTTCCGGAATCTAACGCTCCATCACTAAGGGCATATAGTTCAATATTCAGCTGAAAGCGTCTATGGACATCTACGATACTGCCTCTAAGGCAGCTGCTGCTGGCATTTGTAGAAGGCAACACTCCTAGCCCAGAACATCAGGTTTTTCACCCGATGCTCAGCAGGTGATTAATGTCCCCTTGACAGTGCTTATCTGTTCGGCCCTCAGGTTGAGCTCTGAAGGCCGCTCAGAACATTGGGGTTGCCATTTAAACAGTCAGGCTGTCTTCTGCTGCCCCTCAGAGGGACAGGAATTGTCAACATTTTCGTAACAGGCAGTCCTTTCAGGATAGAGGCTGAGGAGCCTTTATCAGGAACCAACTCCTCAGCTGCAAAGAAAACATAGCAGAGGGCATAGGACCTTCCACCCAGACAACAGCACAGTCTGTCTGCCTCTCAGTCAGACCTTCTTACTTCTGAGATACGGGGCCTCTGCAGGAACAGAGCAGTAGATTTTGTTCCACGGCAGAACAGAACGCAGGTTCCTATTTCCATTGCTTTCTGGTTCCAAGATAACATGCGTCATGCACCCAATTCTCAGCCTTGGAAGGTTAAAAAAGTACCTGTTCAGGGAGGAGTTCACTAAAATCTCTGCGTTCAAGTCTTCAGTACCTGGACAATTGTCTCCTAGCCAGCCCATCCTAACAGGAGACAAAGGAAGCAGTCACCACAGCTTCTCAGTTTCTCACTTCCAGGAAGGGTTTTCTGATTCGGGGAAGGTGCCAGATTCACCTTCCCAGCAGCTCCTCTTCATAGGAACCCTCCTAGATACCTCCAGGGCGAAGGTTTTCCTTCCGGAAGACAGGAGAAACGACATCTTCAGATGGCTCGTTACATCACGGAAAACATCTCTGTACAGGCCCCTTTCGAGGCAGCAGATGCTGGGACTCATGGCATCATCTGCAGCAAGCAGTGGTCGCTGACCACACACCCGCAATCCTCCACATAAAGTGACAGAGCCTTGGATGACATCACTGACATGGTAGATGCAGTTGGACAAGCTTGTGCAAGGTCTGCCCCTTACTCCACTGAAATCTCAGATCACCATCACCACGGATGCATTCCTGATCAGTTGAGGAGCTCAATATCAAGACCTTCACACTCGGGTGTGGAGCCAGGAGGAGTCTCATCTTCTCATAAATATCTTAGAGATGAGAGCTGTCTTATACGTTATCCGAGTCCTGATGGATGTCTTCTGCCACAAAGTGATCCTCCTTCCGATGGACAACAAAGCTGTGATGTATTATATCAACAAGCAGGTTGAAGCGCTCCCCTACACCTATGCAGGGAGGCCATGAGGATGTGACAGTGGTACCTCGAGCACAATGCGTCAGTTTAGACATCGTGCAGTCGCTATTCGATGAGTGGAGCAGTCCGAACCTGGACTTTTTTGTGTCCCCACTCAGTGCAAAACTGCCTCTATCCTGCTTCAGAAATCCAGAACCTGGCGTTTTCTGTCAAGATGCATTCAGACTGTAGTGGACAAGATACTTCCTGTACACTTTTCCTATGCTTCCCTTAGCTGAGAGGATGCTGTTCAAGTTGGAGGCACAGGGGGGGCAGGATGATTCTCATATCCCCATACTGGCCTCGACAGATTTGATTTCTATTGACCTACAGACTGTCAGACGTTCCCCTGAGGCAACTCCCTCTATGAGTAGAACTTCTAACATAGGGACCTTTGGTCCATCCCAACCTGCGCTCCCTTCATCTCCGTGCTGGGCTCCTGAGGAGATAGAAGTGGGCAGGTTTAAGGTTTCCTAGACAATCGCAGAAATCCTCTTAGCTGCACATAAGCCTTCCACCAGGAAGGCTTACGTGGCTCAGTGGAAATGCTTCTCCATCTGGTGGGCAAAGTTCTGTCTGGACCCTTTCTGTTGCCCAACAAGTAAGGTGTTGGGGTGCCGCTTAGACCTGTCGATCGCAGGTCTGCAATACTTGGCAGTGAAGGTACACCATTTCAACCTATCTTGAGCCAGTACAGAACACGCAACTGGCTCAGTTACCATTAGTCAAGAGATTCCTAAAAGGTATCCTACATACTAAACCCCCGGTCAGTAGACTGGTGGCCACATGGGACATTAACCTGGTGCTAGATTGCTCACCTGTAAACCCTTTGAGCTGCTATCTGTAAATTGAAATTTTTGACCTGGAACATAGCCTTCTTAGTGGCTGTCACTTTCGCTCGCGGGGTCTCCGAAATCCATACTTTGGTCACAGATCCCCTTACACCGTCTTTCACGAGGGCAAGGTGGTACTCCATACACACCCGAAATTCCTACCCAGAGTGGTTTTGGACTTTCACCGCAACCAGCTCTTGCCTCTCCCTACTTACTTAGCTAACTTCCAGAATGAAGGAGAGCACTCCCTTCATTCTCTGGATGTTAAGAGGGTTCTGCGATTCTACATCAACAGAACGAAAGGGATACGCAATCCAAACAACTCTTGTATCTTTCAGCATGCCTCAGCTGGGTCAGCCTGTTGCCATTAGATGTATTTCTGCATGGTTAGTAGCATGTCTTCGACACTGCTACACCATGGCGCTGGTCAAGTTGGAAGGCCGGGTTCACGTCCACTCTACCACAGTGGTCGTGGCTTCCCTGGCAGAGATTCGAAATGTACTCACTGCAGACATCGACAAGGTGGCAGCTTGGAGCTTAGTCCATACCTTTGTGAAACACTACGCTCTGGATGTCCATGCCAGACAGCACACTTCTTTGGCAGGACAATCCTTATGGACTTCTGTCCTGAGTGAGCTCTGACTCCTGCCTCCCTACTCGGGGGATTGGTTTTAGCTCGGTACTCTCCCATTAGTGTGAAAGAGTGATGGAGACTTTTAGTCCAGAAAGATATGGAAATTACGTACTTACCATAATTCTTGATCTTCTTGGATGAAGTCTCTAACACTCATTCACATGCCCAACCACCATCCCCCGAGCTCACTCGTTCTGTTTTTGGTCTTCACTTCCTTGTGGTTCGGGCTGTGAAGATGTTGAATTGACCCCTCTTACATGGGTCTTCCGGGCCATTTTATGCCTGAAAGTTAGGGTTAGGTTTTCTTAAGTTACTTTATGCTGCACCTTCTCGGTCAAAAAGGTTCTGAGCCGGTTGGAGGGTTGACACCGAGATAGCCTATATGGCACAAGCTAGTCTCGCGGCGCCACACATGCGCGGTCCTATCTCAGCGCTGGCCCTCCTGAAGATGTTTGGCTCTCGTGGAGTCCTAGTGCCTCCGGTGTAGTCCCATTAGTGTGAATGAGTGGTGGAGACTTCATCCAAGAAGATCAAGAATTACTGTAGGTATGTAATTTCCATTTTGTGTGCCAAAATTTTAGTCTGCCATCGCTAAAGTCACTTTTGACCCTGTTCTTCAACATGGAGCCAATAAACATTTTTATAATCTGGTACCTTGTAAACGTCTCTAATTTCTCCCTCTTCATACACAGAGCAACTCCCTGATGCTGGTGCCATACCAAAGGACAACTCAGCTTGCTGTATCATAATGAGGTTCAGCACACCTTAATGTAGTAGCAGTTCTGTGGGGCACAGGTCATCAAGCATCATGCTCAGCATGGTGCCAGCAGCAGGGGGATTGCTCTGGTTGCAAAGGGGGAGAGAGGTGACATTTGCAAGATATCAGGCTACGAAAACATTTTTTATTGGCACCTGCTGATGAACAGTGGTAGGGGGACTTCAGAGGAGGTATGCAGAAATAAAAGGAAGTCTCCTTTAATACATGCTCCTAAATGTTTCCAGTTTAACCAGTGAACACATCCTATGCTGGTTGAAGGTCCTTGGCCATGCCTCAAACTCGGCCTACAAAGAGGTGTGTTCAGTAAGCATTAAGCCACGAGAAAGGAGGATGCTACTAGGGAATTAATGCATGGTTTTGGGGGTACAGAGCTGAAAGCCAAGTGCTCCAACCACCCAACCATGCATTAATTCCCTAGTAGAAGCCTCCTTTCTCGTGGCTTAATGCATTTGTAACATGGCGAGCATTGAAAAATAAATTATGTAGAAAACACAGTGACATTTTATTTTTTTTATATATATATAAACAGAAAAAGTAAATGTTTTAATATGAACCACATTTATTAATATGGTGGTTTGTATTTGTACAGCAATATAAGAATGTAATTCACTTTCAGACAACTGTATGAATATTCTAATAATATATTTAAAACTGTGAAATATTTCAATTAAACATTTTTCACTCGAAAAATATGTGATTTCATTGTTTGCTATGGATCATGGTATACCATCCCAACCAATTTTTTTTGCTAGAAACACGATTAGATTCTAAACATTCTTAGTGTTTTTTTAGTACTTTTAACTAAGCCGTGCACTAAACATGTGCAAGTTCCTTATTTCAACATGTTATAACATTTTTTAGAGACTTTGCATAACTTGGAATCAGCTTCTACATTCTGGTGCCATATTTCAGTCCATTTCACTCTGAACAGCACTACACAGCTCTATTCACTCTGAACAGGACTACATGGCTCTATTCTGTGCTCTTCTTGCTGTTCGGTGAGTAGTAATTGAAGTGCACAGGTCCATTAATTGTAAAATGTGTCAGATGAAATGGATTTGAGCTTGTGGGAGAGCGAGGAGAACAGCTAACTGCACGTACTGACTGAGTAGCTGATTCTGCTGTCTGCTGTGTTGATGCTGCGTTTCCATTGGTGAACACCTGCTGTGTGGGGATCTCTTTGCTTTGCTGGACAGTAGGCTGCTGCATGGATAGTTGGGGTTTATCTGAGCTTTGGTTGCTTAGCTTTTCTACTGATTTTGTCCATTTTCTTTATTTGCTACGAGACAGATTAATCCATGGGGAAGGTCAGAGTTCAAGTGGGTGGGTGGGTGGGAAAGGAACAGTACTGTGATTATATAGTGTGCGATGGCCAAATTAATGTGGAATTCAGCGGTACTATACACTCCCGATTCTGTGCAGGACGTCAAGGGTAGTACACTAGCGGGCATTACTAAGAAATTCATCCCCGCTGTTTCAAGGTCACATTTTGCCTTTAGACGAATACTCTTAATTTGAGTTACATTTATTGCCATGTTAAAACCTAACTTAACCCACATTCTGTTATGTGCTATTTCTCGATTTCCAAGCCTCTTAACTTTCCACTTACTGCTTCTAGAGATTAGTTAACCTTGGGTTTTGTGGAGGCTGTTGAGGTTTGAAGTGATGCTTTTTGCAGGTGAAGGTCTCCAGTATGGAAACCCTTTCCCATATGATGTGTAAATGTTTTGTACTTGTTTATTCTTTTGTGCCAGGATAAACAGAAAGTGGGCCTTTTTCATGAGATAGTGAAGGATACTGTATATGGTGTAAATTCAATAAATGCTAAAATATGAGAGTTTTGTGAGCTGAACATTTACTAATAAAGGAGGCGACATTTAAAAGGCAGTTTTGAAGCTGAAGTAAAATGTGAATCAACAAATTATTTCTTTCTCTCTACAGTTTCAAATGCATCCCTGCTTTATAGTATACCCGTTATTCATTACCTGCAAATTGTCTGAAATTCTTTTGATGGTCTTCTTGAAAATTGGGTATGAGACTCGCACACTGAGGAAGGCAGTAATCCAAATTGAGGACTGTACTCATTGATATGAACTGGAACTCCCTTTGACTCTTCATGGACCAGGCCCTGCTCCTACTAGTTTGTTTCTGTGTGAGGCTGTTCTCTTTTAGCCTCACTGGGTTGCTTTTGAGACCCATTGCTCCAATGTCAGTACTCGACCGAGATTAGATACTGGGCTAGTTCAGTTAGGGTAGATTTGTACTGTTATGTGGCTTAATAGTTAACTGTGGATTGAGTTGGATTCATGAAAGGAATCCCGTGGACTTCTAAAATGTGTGAAGCTGCACTCTACATGGCAACCAAATGGTTATGAAACTCCAGTTAAATTTGTATTTGACCTGCTTGACTAGCAGCTGACCAGCTTGGCTGTCAGAAAAATCAAATGGGGACATTTTTGAAACAGTACACAGTTATATAGTTTTAATAAAATGTAGATTTGGCTGTCTGGACTCTGTTTTGGGGTTGGTAGATTTTTAATTGGTGGCTAAAGTGTCTGCCTGAGAACACCCTAATTCTAAAGATTTTTTGTGAAAGCTGGCCCATCAGTGCAGTGGTAGCACTGCTGCTCGCAGCATGGGCGTCCCGGGTTGAAAGCGAGCCCAGGTCATATGGGGGGTAGAGGAATCAAGTTTCCTAGAGGATGCTCGATCTTCCTTTGGGGAGCGAGGACACCACAACACTAGTAGATGACCACAGGTGGCAGTGCAGCGGAACTGTGATGGGTGGGCAGAGTACCTCCTGACCAAGAGGTGGTCTGCTTCTAACCCATGAGGTGCTTGATAAAGGGACTTGCAGGGAAGAAAAGCCTCCCTGGCTGAAGCAATGTAATGCCACCTCTCTGTTCGCAGGCCCCACATTGCTTACTGAGCTGCAGACCACAACAAAGCTCTAACTCCGGCTGGGGGCACTGATCTGGTTGAAGGTAAGTCTCGGGGACAGCTGGTGCCGGGGAGGAGTGGCCAAGGTCAGCCAGGAAGGGAAGAGAAAGTGTAGTAATGAAACAAAAAACTTTTCTGTGAAGAGTATCACTGAATCTTAATATTTCTTTACAGAAACTTTTTTTAATCAGTAATGTGCATTTGAGTACATTAGTTATTTTTTTGTGTGTCTACTGGTACAATTTATTCTAATGAAGGAATCAGCAGTCTCATCATGCTTAGTGTAGGTGTTCTTATGCTTGTGCTGCCTTCAGGGTTTAGATGTTTGAAATACTGTGGAAAGCTAATTGGTGTAAGACAAAGTGCATTAAGTAGAGAAAAATGCATGCTGATTTAGAATTCAGCTATGGCTCATGTTCTTTCAGATCCTTTGGCATGTTAATCCAGGATGTTAAAAAAAAAAAGTATACATAATCCAGCTTCATTTTCTGTTTACATTTTTTTTTGGTGGGGGGGGTATATGTATGTGATCAGCAGCCCATGTTGTCTGAAAAAAATTAAAACTTACCAAAAAACTTTGTAACCTGATCGAGCAATATCATAATGCCCTGTACAAATTGCCGCTCAGGCCCCATCCTGAGTGTGGTGTACAGTTGTGGCCCACATATCTGAGAAGGGATATCAGTAGGATTGCAGGGGTTGAAATTAAGTTTTGCAGCCACTAGCCTGCAGGGCTAGTGACCATGAAAATCCACTAGCCCCACAGAGTTTTCCACTGGTCCAGCTGATGTACTTATTGAAATGTTACCTTCCCCAGAAGTCTACATAGCTAGTTACTTATTGTACTTATTGAAATGTTACCTTCCCCAGAAGTCTACATAGCTAGTTAAAGGAAAATCCTACTATCCCGATACAGAATATACAAGCATTTGGCTAGTGGGCCAGTGCCAGTTTTGACTCTTTGAGAAGGTATAGAGCAGAGCTTCCAAAGACGTTGAGGGCTGGGAAAATGCACTGGGACTGTTATCCATGGAAAAAGTGGGGACTCTGGGTGACAAGATTACAGGTTTCAGATACCTGAAAGGGGTAATACCATCAGACCACATGCAACTCTTTTGGATGTATAAGGATGAGAGGACAAGAAGGCACTCAGTGTCTTTAAAAGGAAGAAGATTTATGGGAAATAACAGAAACACTGTAGAGTGGCAAACCCTTGGAGTAGGTTTCGAGAACGAGTGATTGAACACTGTTTTCTACCTTGAAGAAAAGGGAGCTGGTGAGGGAAAGAACTTGATGGGCTGGTCGTGGTCTTTTCTAAGTTCGTATGTTCTTATGTTTGAAACTGTTTTAAGTCAGTGGCTCAGCAGGTAGCACACTCGCCTCTGAGGCCGGGAGATCAGAAGGCTATGGGTTCTATCCCCACATCATGCACTTGGGTTAATATCCCAATACTGACACTGTAGTGCAGCATGAGGGGGTGCTGCACTCCTGAGGTGCTGTCTTTCGGATGAGACGTTAAACCGAGGTCCCATCTGCCTGTTCTGGTGGTAGTTCAGGTGGATGTTAAAGATCCCATGGCACTTCTCGAAGAGAAATGGGGAATTCCCTGGTGCCCTGGCCAAATTTCCCCCATTTACTAAAAATAACACCAACAGCTTAACCTGGTTCAAGGTCAGTTAACATTCATCTGTATCCCCCTCCCCCGGGTCATGCCTGAAAATAGGCAGAATTTGCCTAGTGCACTTACCCGGTCAACAAAAACTAAAAAAAAAAAAAAAAGTCAGAATTCCCCCCCATCATCTTTGGTCTTCAGTTTGAGATGTTAGAAAATAAATTGTGCCGCGAAATTGCAGCAAAATTTCACACCCTGCCATTCACTATCAAACTCTCCCTGCTGTCTAGTGGTCCCCTGCCCCCGGCTGCTCACTGGCCTAATTATTCTCCCTGGTGTTAGTGGTCCCCGGACGATCACCACCGTAATTGAATAAAACTCTCTCCTCCCAGTTACCCATGCCCGCTCATTTCCTTTTAAAAAAAAAAAGTAAATAAAACCCACTCCCTGGTGTCTAGTGGACCTTCCATCCTGTCAGCATGAGTTAGCACCCATCCTGCTCCCCACCCCAAGTACCCGATCAGACCCTGCTTCAGCCCTCCACTCACCTCCAATGGCTGGCAGCCCGACTGAGGCGCTGGAATGAATGAGCGCATGCTAGAAGCATCTGTAATTCATTCAAGCACTCAATCATGCTCAGTTAGGCTGCCAGTTGTGGAGGTGAGTGGAGGGCCAGCCGGTGGCCCAATCAGAGTACTCTTGGAGTGCAGCTCATGCAGACAGGGTGGGGGTGCACTAGTCACCAGAGAGAGTGGGTTTTATTTTATTTATTTATTTTTAAGAAAAGGAAATGAGGTGGCCAGGGTAACGGGGGTGCTTTTATCCAGTTACGCCAGTGATCGGTTGGGGAGGGGTGGGAACCACTAGACACCAGGGAGAATAATTTGGGCCATGGGGAGGGCCACTAGACACCAGGAATGGGCTTAATATATATATTTTTTTATATTAAAAAGAACATGAGGGGGCCAGGGTAACTGGGAGGGGGAGGGCTTTATTCAGTTACGATCGGTAATCACTGGGGGGTAACCTGCAGGGACTCAGGACTCCAGAGAACTTAACTATAAATTTCGCCCGCAGGTGGTGAAAGTTCACCTGCGGGTGTGAAATTTCGCCAGTTTGCGGGTGAAATTTCGCTCGCTGTGGTGGTGAAATTTGGCATTTCACCCTGCAAAATAGTTCACGTAATGTGCGAGTTACATGAAGTGTTCATTGGGTGAAATTTTTCAGTTTTACACAGCTCTACTTGCAGTACATCAAGTTTGGCATGGTGTGGGTGGAATGGCCTATGGCGATTACATGGGTGGAGAGATCAACCAGGGACATACACCACAGTGCTCCAATAGCCTACTCTTACACCACGCCTCCTTGTCTGGGTACACTGGATACTATTAAGGGCGGGGAGTGATGTCTTTCATGTGGGGTAAGAAGGATGGCGTTGCACCTGGAAACGAGCCTGGGTTCAGTGTGCCTTTCCTGGTTATCAATTTTTAAATATTTAAATAAATAAACAAGGAGCAGGGTATGCCCAGTCGAGATCTGTCCTGGAAGCTCAGATGCAACAGTGGGGTTTGCAAAGATACCATGGTCCTAATTAGTGACAGAAAACATTTCAATTAGAAGAAAAAATTAGAAAAACAACATTCCTGGGCACCTCCCATTGCAAACATATACAGTAAGACTTCTCCAATGGACAACGACATTCTGATACAATTGCCCCGTTCCTATCCCACACTTGGGGGTTTAGGATACTTGCATGCACCTAATAACTGAAGTGTGGTTGGGACATGGAACCACGTCCCTGTTCTGCTTTATTACTAAGAGTATTTTTCCAGTATCCAGAAAAACATTTAAAAATGTATTATTCTGACAAAATTTAATTTTAATTGCATTTTTGTATTTATATGCCATCATTCTTCACTACAGAGGGCAGTTAATGAAAGCAATTCTTGCCTCTTAGTGTTAACCCACCACCCCCGCCAAAGTCCTGATCCTCTGTTTATGAGATCACAATAATTTCTGCAGTGATAGATATCGCAGAAAATTATGTCTTCTATTGGGGTGCTGAGAAGGCAGTATAGCGCAGTGGTCTAAGGCTCTGAGCTGCAAATCTGGTGACATCCAGCAGACCAGACCTGGGTTTGAATCCCACAGCATACACTTGCATACTGTGTGACCCTGAGCAAGTTACTTAATCTTCTTGTGCTCCCAGGTCGCTCCTGTAAAAAAGCTTCCAGCTTAGTGTGCTATACCTGGTTAAACAACTAAATAAAAAAAAAAATCTTGGGGGCAGATGTTCTCATCAGGAAACTCTCCTCTAGTGGCTGTGCGACTCTGGTGCTAAAACATCCCTACCCTAGAAGGGTAGCTCACCCACTGAAACAAATGTACCACCATGTGTTGATCAGGAAAAATTGTTTTCCATTACTGTGTATGATCTTTGTTAGGTACCAACATCCTGTAAAACCTATATTGTTTCCCTGTTCTTTATGTCTGATGTGGAACCTTTGTAAATGAGTCTTTGACTCAAAGGTCTTTCTGATTATCTCAAATAAAAATAAAAAAAATCAGTACAGTGAGGGGGACATAAATACAAAAAGGATTAAACTACTAGTTGAATTATGTCTGAATTTTATATTTTAAAAGGTTTTCCAGGACACACTGATGAACCTCTTGTGTGCTACCACTGGTGCCTTGGTATTTTTAAAAAGCTTTGTTACAGTGCTTTGAACTCTGGTGGTTTTTAACACCAGGATACGCCCCTTGTTTGCTTTCCTGCTCATTAAGGCCTTACAGCCAGCAGGCAGGAGCTCTAAATGCCACTTCTTAATTACTCTGATTAGATGTTAATGGCAGGAATCGCACACTGGGCCAAGAAATGCATTAATGGAACTGGGAATGAGAGAGAAAGGTGTCAGGAACGTATTGGCTTTACTAAGGCAGTGTATGATTTAGTTCAGTCGGGTGGAAATGTAACATTGAGTAATGAGAACAAATACTTCAGAATTTCCATGAAAAGGATCCTCCTATGAAAAGTCTTAATCTTACTTCATAAAATGTAAGGCTTTTAGGAGAGGTTATTTGTGATCTGATAGTATTGCAGGCAGTGTGTTGTGTCATGGGAGAAGCCATATCAGAAAATTCAGTGTAGTAGGGCTAGCCAAGCCTGGACTGTTTAGACTAGGAAACAGTCTGTTAGTGCTACTTGAACATACTGTGTCGTGCCAGTAGGGATAACTCTGCCAATTATTTTTGTGATTATAAAAAACTGTGTGTTATTTTTCTGTAGAAAGCATCACACTGGACCTTGTTTTTACAGTTTGGGAGGGATCAAACAAATCTGTTGCTAATTGAGAATACAGAGGTCAGTTTGATTACCATTCTTAGCATTTGTGACATGGTTTACATAGGAATTCAGATATTTTTCTGTCCGAGTCAATAAGTACTGAAAACTGCACAGCATATTTCTCCCTGAATCAGCATTTAAAGAGTACTGCATTTTATATGCAAGTCTCATTTTCTACTGGCCCCTGCTACCTGTTTTGTCATTTGGGGCTGCCACAGCTGTAGCCTTTCCTCTAGCTGGGAAGGTGGGCGTGCAGCTTTCTTGTTGGCTGAGAAAATAGAGGCTCCACTCCATAACAATACTTTAAAATAATTTTATTTGGTTGAATTATGCATGCAATAACTAAGGACAGAGACCTGATACCATAGGGGTACTCTGTCTACTGATGAGACAGTTAAGGCGATGCCATATAATATTAGAATATTAATAATGTTGGGGGCCCACTCCCAAGATGATGCTGATTAACCAGGGCCTGTTCCCCTCCACCAGCCCTTTGCCCCATGACAGGGCCTTGGACCTTTCAGAGACAGGCATGCATGTTCATCGCTAAGACTAATAGCTGAAGTATAACTTTTGGGGTGGCCCCCATCCATGCTGGAATTTAGGGGGGTATACACAATAAATGTGGAATTTGTACAGTATAACAATTCTCTCAATTCCGAGGAGCTGTAACCTATTCCCTTGACAATGATAACATCTGCAGAGGTCGGATTTTCCACAGGGGCCATTGTTGGTAGGGGAGAGAGAGAGAGAGAGAATTGAGCATCCGGAGGACTGCTCTCCTCTCGGGGAGGGAGGGTTTGCTGTACCACTTGTCGATCTGCCTCTGGCAGTGGCCAGAGGAGACGCGAGTTGGGAGGCACGTTGCCAACTTGCGTCATTGGCGGGGAGGTGGGTGGAGAGAAAAAGTGGTGGAAAATGGAGCTGGCAGGCTCCATGATGGCTGTCCTGTGCATGTCCCGGCTCCCTGAGCATCTGGATTTCACTCCGGGGTGGGGGGAAGCCGGCACCTCTTCACCTCAGCCCTGTCATGGGGGGGTGGGGGAGAACGAATGGGGAGCTGGAGACCGAGTCCCTCTGACGGAGGGACCGGAGCCACTTGCCAGGCTCCCAGGAGCAAAAACAAATAGGAAAAAAAAAAAAAAGAAATGAGTGCATACTGTTGCTTTTCCATTTAGTAAATAACTTGCTTAGGCAGTTAAAAAGGAACATTCATCTAGCTTCCTGCATGTAGAACTGTGACTAGACTGCTAAAGTTGCCAGATGCAGCAAGCAACAGTTGGAGACCAAACACTTGGGGGGGGGGTTCTCAGCATTGCTAGGAAACAAGCAGCTAAGCAGCAGTCTACCACTGGTCCTGCCTTCTGCCACTGCTTTCATGGTTTTGTCTCCCTGCTTCAGCTGCCCCCTGCTAATTTTACAGTCTTATCACTACTAGCCATTTTCAGGCACCACAGGGACTCCTGCATTACTACAAATCAAGCAGTCTCCTGAGATTCCGTTGATCTTCCCGACCTCCATTCAACTTCTGGCACCTGTGCTACATGCTGGCTGTGGCCCCATCACCCAGGGCTGCCGTCATCTGACCTCTGACTGCAACCCCTCTACCCAGTGTTGCCATCATCCAACCTCTGGCTGCGGCCCCTCCACCCAGTGACGTCACTGTCCTGACCTCTGGCTGTGGCCCCTCCATCCAGAGCTGCTATTCTTCCTGACTACTGGCTGTGTCTCCTCCACCTAGTGCTGTCATCCAGCAAGGTAGCTGTTCCACTGTGAACACTGAGTTTGGGCACCTGTGCTACCTGCTAGCTGTGACCCCTCCACCCAGTGCTGTCATCATCTGACTGCTGGCTGAGGCCTCTCTGCCCATTTTTGTCATCTGACCTCTGTCTGCGGCCCCTCTACTCATTGTTATCATCCTTCCTCTGGCTGCGGCCCCTCAACCCGGTGCTGTCATCCAACCAATGGCTGCGGCCATTCCGCCCAGTGGCATCACCATCCTGTCCTCTTGGTGTGACATCCCCACCCAGTGCCTTCACCCATCCTGTCCTCTGATTGTGGTCCCTCTCCGCCCAATGCTGTCACCATCCTCATGACCTCTGGTTGTGGCCCCTCCACCCAGTGCCGTCTCCCAGCAAGGGAGCTATTCCGCTCCGAACAGTTTAGTGCACTCCTCCGCATTCTGACACAAGTCAGCTACACAGCATACCACTGGTTCTGCTCAAAGCAACAGCAGCAAGAGTTATCTCCCTACCTCTGCTCCCTGTTGCTGTACTTCCACTCTTACCACCACAAAATCCTTACCAGCACCACAGGTTCTACTACTTTTAATGCTGCTTCATGGACTTTTCCTCTTCTTCTGGTCTGGCCTCTCCAACCAGTGCCGTCACCCATCCTGACCTCTGGCTGAGGCAGCTCCAACCCGTGCCACCTGTGTCCCCTTGATCCCTGGCTGTGACTTCTCCTTTAATTGCTGTCACCATCCAGTGCATAAGACCAATAACAACAGCCTCTTGAGGCTTAAACCTCACTCAGAATACATATATATGTACTGCACAGCTCCTGTTAAGCCGATCGCACTTGTGACCACATTGACCACTCCATTCTACTTTCTAGCTGTGTCACTACTGCCTCCCAAGGGCATTCTCTCCTTGCTGTTCGCTACCTCCAGTTTGCTTCCTCATAACCTGCAAGGCCAGTTTGCTCAAACTAGTGTTTTGGAGGATGATCGCTGATAACTGGCTCCTCAGAAGCTGCAAACTGGTTGGCATTCGGGAACCAGAGAAGTCAGCACTCTTTGGCTCAAACCTTGACTGTCATCATAATGGCACCAGCTAGAACAGTAGAATCCTAGAAATGTGTCTGCAAAAAAAGGACACTTCGGCCCATTGAGTCTTCCCTTAACCCCCTCCCTACTTGCCCCCCTTGTCCAGAGATCCCCCCTCTCGCCCCCTGGTCAGCCCCTTGTGTCTGTACCATGCCCTCTTGAAACCCTCCACCGATTCGACCCCCACCACTTCCTCTGGCAGACCGCTCCAGGGCTCTACCACCCTATCAGTGAAGTAAAGACCCTTCACATTGCCCTTAAACCTTCCTCTAATCGTAGACTATGACCCATAGTTCCAGCACCTACTTTCCTAGTGAATAAACTCACCCCTACCTTATTAATCCTATTCATGTACTTCAGCGTTTCAGTCATGTCCTCTTTCTCCCTTCTGGTCTCCAGCGGGTAAAGATCCAGCTCCCTCAACCTCTCCTCACAGGGTATCCCATTCAACCCATGCACCACCTTGGTGGCCCTTCTCTGAACCCTTTCAGTCCCATCTGTGTTCTTGTATAGGTGAGGTCTCAAGAATTGGACCCCATACTCCAGGTGAAGCCTCACCTTGGATTTGAAAAGTGGTATCAGCACCTCCCTCCTTCTGCTTTTTATTCCTCGCCTTATGCACACCAGCATTCCATTCGCTTTGCCCACCGCCTTGCTACATTGTACCCCCACCTTGAGGTTATCTGAAATTATCCCCAGATCCCTCTCCTGCTCAGCTGCCTTAACTCATTGAGTCCTGGTGGACATTTTGGGTCAGGTTCTGTAATGGATGGTTCTGACACCATATGGCATCTACTGGACCTTGAGTTAATTATACCCAGCCCTATTATTGCAATCATGATGTGGGTTATTCCGACCCAGTTTGCTGTCACTTTTGGCATTGAATTTCAGCTGCCAGGTTTCTGACCACCACTCCAGAAATCTTAGATCTTCCCTCATAGCCTCCCCCCCTCCGGGGTGTCCACCCTATTGCAGATCTTTGTATCATCCACAAATAGGCAGACCTTCCCCTGCAGCCCCTCTGCTATGTTACTAATATGTATGTCAAACAGGATGGGCCCCAGCTCCAACCCCTGGGGTACCCCACTCATCACCGCTTACTCCCTGGAATGTACCCCGTTTACCATCACACTTTGGCTTCTGTCCTTCAGCCATTTCTCCACCAACCTAGTTATTTGTTTTCCACCCCTAAACTTTCCAGCTTATTTACCAGCCTTCTGTGGGGAACAGTGTCGAAGGCCTTCCTGAAGTCCAGATAGACCACATCCACTGCCCCTCCCTGATCTACCACCCTCATCACCCAATCGAAAAACTCTGTCAGGTTCATCTGGCATGACCTCTCTTGTGTGAAGCCATGCTGACGGATGTCCTGTAGCCCACTTTCCACCAAGTAGCTGACCATCCTTTCTTTTAATATTGCCTCCATCACCTTACCCACTACCGAGGTGAGGCTGACCGGACAGTAATTTCCCACCTCCTCCATGCTGCCACTCTTGTGAAGAGGCACATCGTCCTCCTTCTTCCAGTCTTTCTTCAAAGTCTGTCTCCTAATTTTTTGAACCTCTTTACTGCACCTCCTTCTCTAGTCACTGCTTTACCCCTACAAATTCTTGGTTCGGTAAAGAATCATATGGCTGTGCTTCCATTTCCATTCAGAACTCTAGCCATGCCTCCCCGCTGTCTATATTTGACCTTCATAAGCACTACTTCCCACTCGATGACCATAGACCTATTCTCAGCAGTCGAGTACACACATCAGTTATGATCAGCAGCAGCCTTCCATCAACTGGGCTTCTTGTTCTGCCCAAAAGTATGGTACACTTTTGTCCCCCCGTGTCTTCATACTGCTGATAATGCCTAGCACCAACAACAACTTCAGCCCTCTGTCAGTCTTTTTCTGTTCTTCCCTCGAGGATGGCATACGTCAACAGCAGGCATCAGTCTGTCTTCTGTCTAGCCTCATCTATGCTCTGCTCATCAAGGATACAGTATGCTTTTGCGTCCTATGGCTTCATATTACTGGCAAGACCCAGTCAAAAAAAAAAGAGTTCAGCCCACCACTGGTTGGTTAGTGACTTAGTATGTTTTCACCTTCTGTGGCTTTGCACTGCTGGCAACCCTCCAACAGAACCAAGCAGCAGCCTTCCATCAGTCAGGCTATCATGTGCTCTCTCCCCCAAGAGCACTGTATGCATTCGCCTGCTATGGCTTTGTACTGCAGGTACATGCCCGCCAACAACAACAGGCACCAGTCCTGCATCTGTTGAGCCTCACACTTCATCTGTGCTCTGCCCATCAAAGACCAGAATGCCTTTGCCTTGTATGACTTTGTATCGTGGGCTGTGCCCATCAGCAACAGACAGCAGCCCTCCTTCGGTTTGGCCTTCCTTGTTCTCACCTCCAAGACTCTGTATGCTTTGCCTGTTGTGGCTTTGTACTGCAGACAGTGCCACAGATGTGATACAAGCATCAGCTTCTGTTAGTCAGGCTTTCTCCTGTTCTCTGCTCCTAAGAGCGCAGTATGCTTTCGTCCTCCTGTGACTTTGTACTGCATGCAGCACCCACTGACAATGGCATACACCAGTCCTCCAGCTGTTGGTGCTCAGGAACAAGGGGACATGCTATGAAGCTGGAGTGGGGTAGATTGAGGAGAGATGTGAGGAAGAACTTCTTCACAGAAAAAGTGGTGGATTCCTGGAACAGCCTTCCAGCAAAAGTGGTGAGGGCAAAAACAGTGGTGGGGTTCAAGAATGCATGGGATAAGCACAAGGGAATTATAGTGGAAAGGAAGTGGGGAAGGAGAAAGAGCTGTAGATCTGGCACTGTCTGCAGTAATAGTGTAGGCAGGGATAAATGGGGCAGACTGGATGGGTCAAGTGGTCCTTATCTGCCGTCAGATTCTGTGTTGAGCCTCATCGTTGCTGTGCCCATAAAGAACATTGTACACTTTCTCTTTCTCTGGCTTCATATCAGACCAATGCCCACATCAGCAAAAGGCAATGCCTTCCATAATTCTGACAGTCGACTGTGCACTGCCGTCAAAGACTTGGTATGCTTTTGCCTCCAGTGGCTTTGTATTTTTTTATTTTTATTTATTTAGTTTTTGTTGACCGGGTAAGTGCACTAGACAAATCCTGCCTATTTTCATGCACGACCCGGGGGAGGGGGATACAGATGAATGCCAACTGACCTTGAACCAGATTAAGCTGTTGGTGGTATTTTTAGTGAATGAGGGAAATTTGGCCAGGACACCGGGGAAATTCCCCTACTCTTCTCGATAAGTGCCATGGGATCTTTAACATCCACCTGAACTACCACCAATCCAGGCAGATGGGACCTCGGTTTAACGTCTCATCCGAAAGACTTCACTTACCAACTTCACCTACCAGCAACAACAGGCAGCAGGGTCTTGTCACACTTTCACCCCTTCTGGCTTTGTCCTGCTACTAACTAAGCCCCTTGAGGGATCTGCTTCCTTTAATGGTCAGCTGTAAACTACGAATTACAAGTCTTCCTCACAGGCTGTGTCAACCTTCTACATACCAGGAAACACCTTTATTGGATCAGCTGTGAGACAGGCTTCCAGCAGCACTTGCAGCCTGGCACTTCACTGCTTCCTCTCTGACCTGCGATACAACCATCCTATGACCAGTTAAACACCTCAAGGTTTCTGTACTTGTCAGCCTCTGCTGAAGACATGCAGCCAAACAGACTTCATCAACATCTGATCTACCAGCAGCACTTTGTATAGAGTAGCAAATCGGGTAACATAACCTTGGACCATCCTCTTCAAACATGACCTAGAAGCATCAGTAACAGAGTACATGATTGGAAGCGAGAGACAGAGACGCCATATTTGCGGAAGTCTTAAGCACCCCCCCCCCCCCCGAATGACAGCCAGTCACGGAGAGCCCATAGAAAAAAAAATGCTGACCAGTAAATTATATCATGCATCATTTCTGTAATACTTAGCTGTTTAATGTATGTTCAGAGCTTTATAGCTATACAATAAACAGTTATGGTAAGAACTTGGTGTCATTGTCCAATTTGTACATAACCCAACGCCGCCAGATTTTTTCAGAGATATGTTGTTTGTCTAAAAACCTGTAAGTGTGCCTTTCTAGCTGATAGATTGAATCTATTGTAGCTTCAGGTTGGGCCATAGTAGGCTGCTTGAATTTAAGCCATATCTGGGTAAGAGCTTGTTTTGCAAGGAGTATCAGGAGCAGCTTCAGTTGTCTGTCTCGGAGCCCCACAGTCCCTACAGGAATGGACAAAAGCAGCAGCGCTGGGGAAACCAAGTCCCAGCAGCCTAAATAGCTTTTTCCACTATTGGTCCCACTGCCTGTCAATAATTGCTTAGCACAGGACAGCTCCAGAACATGTGGAAATGGTTCACCTTCTATTCTCCACAGTGAGTCCCTGCAGCACTTAACCCTCTCAGGCTCCAGAAGCTTCTCCTGGATTGCCAGTGTCCTGAAGTAACTAACACATCCAACATTTCCACGAGAATTCCCTGAGGTAGGGTGGCATGGTTAGTTTGTATGCTGGGTGGGTGTACTTTAACCACTGGTTCATGGTCCAAGAGGCCTGCAGTCAACTCATTCCACTTGGCCAGTACCATGGCAGTAGAATCCCCTGAGTGAGCCACCAGGGTCGTGTAAATAGGTAGTGCCAGCAAGTTTGGTAACTTCTCAGGCAACTTTCATTTTTTTCTCCCCCATGTCCCAAATATAGGTGCAAACCTGTAAATATCAGAAATGGTCACTCAAGGGCAAATTGTATTTCTCTTGCAAGGTCTGGAATGTATACATTTCCACTGTGTGCACTGATGTATATAGGTCAACCTACCTCTGGACCACTGCTGCAGAATGGGATCAGTGGAATGTAGTGGGCAGGTAGTGTCTCTGCTTAAGGCTCTCAACCAGCAGGTAACTTCCTGGAAAGGGGCCCCTTCCAGATGGTGTGCCATGCTCGTAAAGTGACCATAGTTAAATTGTAGAACTGCATAAAGTGCAGGTAACCATTAGGGATGGCAACTAGTATTTTATCAGTGGTGTGGAAGTTGGTCAAGCAAACTCTGCATCTCTTTTTTTTTTGTTAATCCTTTTTCTACATGGCTCCCGGTCTGCTTCCGTGTCCATGCATCCTCTTCATCCGGCCACCATCAGGTCCACTCCTGGCCCCCAGTTGAGCCCTCGCTGCTATTACCCCCATGGCTTACCCCCCACGGTGGGGCAGCGGAGAGCCCCCCCACACACTCCAGCCAAGACCGGATCCAGTACGCAGCAATGCCCCCAAAGCTGGGTGTCCCTGTAGACGGCAATCAAGCCGCCACAACCGTGTTCGCCATTTTCCCCTTTTCTATGCCAACTTGAGTGGGACGTGCAATGACACCAATGGGGGTAGCGTGCACGCCTTCATATGTGCTTCCTCCCGGTGCCATGCCCCAGCTCACTCCCTGTATTGTCAGTGCCGGCACACCACCTCCAGCCTCCACTAGGGGTCACAAGAGTGCCGACAGCTGGAGACCCTCCTCCCTGGAGAGGGGGAGCAGCCCTCAGACGCTCCATCCCTCTCCTCCCCTGCCGGCCCCCGGTGGCCCGAGTCCATTCTCGAACCCAGGTCACTGGCATGGAGTGAGATGTGGCATCCAGCGCCTCAACCCTCAGCGCCACCGGGCCAGCTAACTCTGCATCTTTTTAGTAGGCCCTGTATGCTGTTGTTGGTGTGGTTTGCAGTTCTGCTGACTGGCACTGAAGAGTACATTAAAAGATGGGAACCGCAGTGCAACAGCACCAAGGCAGGAGTTATGTACAATGCGCATTAGCCATAAAGGCAAGTTTTAAAAGAAGCACAAAACTGGAATTTAGGTTAGCTAAAAATTAATTAATTGTGGTTTGTATATTTATCCATGATGCCTGGTATTAGGTGGCACATGTCATTTTGTACTGCAGAGTTGTGCCCATCAACTGCTGACACTATTGCTTCAGCAGATGGGTATACCTGGCACTACATCTGGCATAAACTGCAGTTACCAACACTGCAAATGCTACCACTGTGCAGGATCCACACCCACCAGCATCACTCTTAGTGGTGGGTATTGATTACCAGGACGCACCCCCTTCCCCAGACTGTAGCTGTCGATGTTAATGGGCCCAGGTAGAGCCCAGACTAATTTATGGCTGTGCATATTAGAGAGTTGGCACAGTTAGTAGCAGAGTTGGCCACTTTTTGTTTCCTTTCTCTGTAACATAGAACAGTCATCTTTCAGTTTTATTTGCCTGTATGACCTTCAGATCCTTATGTACTAAAGTCCTGTCTTCCACTCCTGGCCTGCTGCAAGGTTCTCCTCAGGTTGATCCTGCCAGTGTTTGACTATGTGGGCGTGGTCTGTAGTGCTGCCCTCACATCTACCCTTGCCAGGCTTTCTTTCATTTCTCCCTCCACTGTCTTCCATGCACCCACCACTGTTCGCTTTACCAGAATCTTTTTCTCCTTCCTCTTTTGAGACTCTGCTCCCCTCACTACCATAAATCTTCTAATAGAGGGCACCCTCTAATAGAAGATGCAGTAAAAATAAAGCAAGGTTTTGTCATAGAAGTCACCGTCTTCTAGAAGCCGTGGCTTGTATTAGAGGGCTGTCATCTGTCTGCCTCATAGTCTGGCATCTTTTAGTGAAATGCGATCTACCATATCGATTCCTGTTCACATACCTGTTGATATTTAGCCGTTACAAACGATAATACATTTTGTTTGTGTGTGTCTGGTCTCTTTCATTATTATACCAGTAGTTGTTATATAAGACTGCATTTAGAAAAAAAAATGCTCACCCGCATTCCTGTGTCACTCTAACCCAGCCCATTCTGTACATATCAGTACTGTCTTCTTAGACCTCTCTTATCTCTCTCCACATACCCAACGGCAGTTAAAACATGTTTAAAACATAAAGAAAATGAAACAATGAAAGAAACTAAATGTGTGAGCACTTCGCTGGCTCTCAGTCGGATGTGCATGTCTGTTAGAGTCATCACATCACCAATTATTTGCCACTCGTTCAGTCGATGGAATCATCTGAGTCAGCAGATGATTTACAGTTACCTTCTTCATACCCATCTGAGTTCTCAGACAGCTGTGTTAGCTGCTGTGTTTCCTGTGTTTCCTCAGCAGTCTCAGTGGCCAGCAGCTTTTCCAAAATTGGGCAAGCCTCAAATGTGATGCTGTCCTCTTGGAAACAGGAGACAAATTTGGGATAATTTGCTGTCACTCTGCAGACCTAACAGAATGAAAAGAAAAGTGCATTAATGCAAGTAAGAAAAAGTGAAATGTCATTTTAAACTTCTAAAAGGTTGCCTGAAATTTCTTGATGATGACATCCCTGGTGACAGCCTGCCAGGCTGTCTCGACCCACTGTAGCATCTTATCCCTAGAAGGTGCTTTAGGATCGCCAGTTACAGTCCTAGTCCAGCCATAGTAACGTGATGTCTTCCTGTATCCATCCACTGTGGCTCATAGCAACACCTGTAATTCCATTAACTTCTTTTGGAGTTCTTTTACCCTTGAACACTAAAAAAGGAGGCAGCTTTTGAGCATCGGCCGTAGCAACAAGGTGAACAGTTGTACACTGCTTTTCGTGGTTAGTTGTCATAAGGGGTATAGATGTAGAGCCGACTTAATCAGTGGTTGTGCTGCCAGGCATATCAGCCCAGATAGTTGTTTCATCTATGTTTCTAATAGAGCCAGGTTTATTGTCATGCTTTTTAATCTGTCTGTGGCAGAAGAACACAAAATCTGCAACTTTGGGGCAAAAGTCCTTTGGAAGACACTGCTGGATCATAGTTTTCTGGTGAAGGGTGGAACCCCACCAGTGCAGAAATTTATCCACCCACCCACCCACCCATGACTGGCCTGGAACATCTCAACCACCTTTATTGCAACTGATTTTCAGGTGACATGTAAATTCTGGTCTCGTTGTAGACTAATCCTGCCTGCAACGTCACTGTCCCATTGTGGATACTGGCATCTGCGATTGACTCCCTCAAGCCGGCGGCAGTTTCTAATCCCCAGCTGCCTGAGACTGAGAGAAGTTCATGGATTTTATCTTTGCTTTTACCAATCATGAATTTGCTTCTCATTGAATCACAAGGCAGCAGCTACTGGCTGATGGAGTTTATCTTTTTTTTTGTCTTCACCACTCATGAACTTGCTTCTCATCGAGTCTCAAGGCAGCAGCTACTGACTGATTCCCTTCAGTTTCAGCACACTGTACAACCATAGCTTTGAAATCAAGCCCATGTGATTTTTGCTTTGATATGCTGTCTGCTGTTAAATCTGTCAAAAGGTCAGAGGGAGTTGCAGGATCAACAGCTGATGGAGGAGGCAGAGGAGGCGTGGCCAGTGCTGATTAAATTAAAGCCTCCCTCTGGTATAATGGTGGAAATGCCGGGGTGGAAGTTGAGGGTTGGTGGAAAGGATGAGCAGAGACCTGAGAGAACTAGAGGAGTGGCCAAGGGTATGGCAACTGGGTTTCAGTGCGAAAAAGTGCAAAATAATGCACATGGGTCACAGAAACACAAATGTGGAGTACAGAATGGTTGGAGTGATATTGATGACCAAGCAGGAAAGTGACCTGGGGGTAATAATATCAGATGACCTAAAGGTGATCAGTCTGTGCAGCAAGGCACTGGGGAGGGCTAGTGGGATGCTGGGGTGAACAGGGAGGGTATCACCAGCAAAAAACAGGGAGGTGGTGTTGCCGCTATATAGATCATTGGTAGGACTCCACCTAGAGTACTGTGTCCAGTTCTAGAAACCACATCTCTGGAAGGACATTGACAGAGTAGAGGGTGGTTCATAGGAGGGCAGCTAAAATGGTGCAAGGTCTGCATCAAAAGCCCTACGAGGAGAGACTAAAGGACCTCCATATGTACATCCTGGAACAGAGGAGGGAGAGGGGGGATATGATAGAGACCTCTACCTCACGGGTGTAAATGAGGTACAGGAGGGAAGTATTTTTCAGGTGAAAAGGTGCTCAAGGACAAGGGGACATGCTATAAAGCTGGGGGGGGGTAGATTTATTTCTATACTAGAAAGTCATGTGAGTAAAACTGCCCGTTTTCACAAGTGACCAGTGACAACACAACACAGAGTACTAAGTGGGGCAGGAGTTAGACAGACACTTATTCAGGGATTGAAAAAATGCAAAACTGAGAATAACAGATCATGGGTTTTATAGGTAGGAAGTCACTGGTACAACTGCATTTTTTAAGTACAATCACAAACTGAACTGTCAATGGTACAATAAAATGTTTTAAGTGCAATCACAAACGGAACTGTCCAAGAGGTATTTTGTAAGCTTGAGTTCAGCTAATCCAAGGAAGGGACATTGGACCAGAGAGTAGGGGAGGCTGTTTGAACAAATTTGCAGCCCTGAAGGAGAGGGAGTGCTGGCACTGGGAAGTGTGACAGAACAGGACTGTGAACGAGTTATTGGAGGTAAGTTTAGTGATTCGAGCATTGGAGGGCCTCTTGAAAATGGAGACAGTGCTGTTGGGTAGGTGGCCATGGAGGACTTTATAGAAAAAAAGTCAGGATTTTACTGTTTAATCTGTTCTTAAATGATAAACCATTTGCTGCCCTGTAAATGTCACATTGATGGCCAGTGACAAACCTAATAATGTTATGATAGGTTGCCCTTAGCCTATTGAGATTTCATTGGGAGGTAGAGAGGGAATACACCAGAGACCCATAGTTGATTAGCAGCAGCAAGAAACTGTTGGCTGCATGTGCCCTTGTTTGAGAATCAATTCATGTGAAAAAGCATCCTGAGCCATTGGTGTACCTTTTTGATAAGATGACTGATGTGGTATTTGAAGGACAGGTGGGGATCAAGATGAACACCAAGGTACTTAAATCCGGTGACTCTTTCAATAGGGTTACCATCATTGTCTGATAAATTGAAGTCAAAATCGGAGGTCTTTTTGACACCCAAGAATAATATGGACTAAGGCCCTGTCCACACTACACCTGAAAAATCTGTAACGTTTTGAAAATGTTACAGACGGAAAACGTTAGTGTGTCCACACTACCACTGAACAGTTGTGAAAACGTTTTTAAAACGTTACGGCCTGTCCACACTGTGAATGTTTCTGTAACTGTTTCCATCCTGTATAGAGCAAGGCACATCTCATGATGCTGTTGGTGGTGACAGCTCTGTTTGAACCCACTCCTGTGACCAGAAATTCTGCAGAAGTTTGGTTGCCTCCTCTGACCAGGTGGCACCACGGTCACTCATGATTTCAGTTTCCAGAGGCAGGGTGAGCTTTATGCAAAATACGGTGTATAGTGTTCAAGAGAGTGGCCGAATGGAGCACAGCAAAACACAGTTACTGCAGGTATTTGTGGCACGGAAACAACAACCGCTGACATATAGCTGCTGATGCAACCACTATGCAGAAGATTTCTATGGCAGCTCCAGTACACTGCTGTAGTTAAAGCAATCCTTGGAAGCAGCACTTCAAGCAATGTACAATTCTGTTCTGTGGGCTTCAAGCACTCTACAGTTCTTTTCTGTTCGTGGGCTGCTCATTTCAGTGATCCTGTTTACTTCCTGTTTTTGCCTGTCTCTTTACCTCCCAGCTTGCATCGTGGTGATGCTGCAGTGCATGAAGGTATAGTGAGAGGCTGGAGGCTAAACCGTAGTGCGTTTACACTGACACTGGTAACGTTACAGAAATGAAAGCGTTACCAAAACTGTTGTTGAAACCACCTTGTTACAGGTTTCTGTAACAGTTTTGAAAACCCCTTCTGTAACATTACCAGTGTAAATGCAAACCTTTATGGTAGCGTTTTAGGCACTCTGTAACATTACAGAGGGATTTTTCAAGGATAGTGTGGACAGGGCCTTAGTTTTTTTGGCATTGAGGACCAGTCCATGAGAGGAGAACCAGGAGTGCAGTTTGCTGAAATCGTGTTGGAGTTTGTTTAGGAGGGCTGAGGGACTTTTGTCTTTACAGAAGAGTGCTGCGTCATTAGTATAGAGGATTAGCTCAGTATGGTTGCATGTATCTGGGCAAAAATTAATGGCAAGTGAGAAAAGCAAGGGGAGATGGAGCCCTGACGTACCCCATATTTAATGGGACATGAATCTGAGTATAATTCCCCAATTACTGTTTTGCGAGATATTCCGCTTAGATAGTTCTGAACCAATTGAGTACCTTCTCAGAGAGGTTTAGGTGAGAGAGTGTGGTAAGGAGTGCCTGGTGGTCTACTAAATCAAAGGCCTTGGTGAGGTCTACGAACACTGAGCCAGTGTAGAAACGTTCATCGTTGGCCTTGTTGATAAAGTTAGTGAGTTTCACCAGTGCTGTCTCTGTATTATAGCCAGCCCTTAAACTATGCTGGGATTCTGTAAGTTATAGCTTTCCAGAAATTTAGTAGTTTGATCGAGAACAATTTTTTCTGTAATTTTGGAAAGGGGGACGAGTAGAGAGATAGGTTGAGGTTGCTGACATGATTTTTTGATCCAGATTTGTGGAGGGGTTTTATGGTGGCACTTTTCTATTTGCTGGGGAAAACACCTGTACAAAGTGAGTGATTGAGAATATTGGTTAGAGGAAGAACTATGCTATTACCTACCAGCTTAAGGATTTGGTTGTGAATGGCTTCAGAGCCAAGACTGGGCCTGGGATCATTATTTTTAATGTAGTCAGTCACTTGCGGGGGTGAGAGAGTGCGAAAATAAAATTTTGGGTACTTTGCTGCTGAAGCAGAGCGGTTAAGGATGGGCAGGGGGTATCTTTGGAACAGTGCTCACTGGATTGGGGAACTGCAAGTTTGTATTTGTGTTGGTCACCAAAGTGAGAGTTAAATAGGTTGGCAACCTCTCGTCTCATTTATGAGTCTTCATCCAAGTTGAGGGTAATTTGCTCTTCTTTTGTTCCCCTGTCCAGCAACTAGTTTATGGTTTTCTAGGTGAAGTTAGAACTCCCCCAACCATTGAGTTTTTTGTCTCTAAGGAAGTTAACTTTTGCTGCACAGACAGCTGTTTTACACTTATCATGAAAGGTTTTATATTGTTGCTGGAGATCAGGGAGTTTAGATTTTCTGTATGTAGTCCATGCCCTGTCCCTCTGCTGCATAAGGTTTAAAAGATCGGTAGTGAGCCATTAATTTCGTTGGCTTTTGACTCTGAGCCTTTTGAAAGGGATAAGAGAGTCACATATGCTAAGAAAGGTTTTACTAATGGAGTCCAAAGTATTGTCAATACTTTCAGTCATGCTGGTGAAGGACCAGTCTGTGGCTGAAATGGCTTTAGCAAAGTCCTCAGTGTTCATTTTCTTTTATTGTCCGGAGAGAATATACTTTGGTTCTCTTTTGGAGCCTTTTTCTGACCAATGACAATAAACAGCACTGTGATTGCTGATGGAGTTGGGGAGAACACTGGAATCGAAGACATGATTGTGGTTGGAGGCAATCATCCAGTCGAGGAGAGATTCATAGCCGGAGCTATAGTTTGCATGGGTGGTGGCTGAAATAATCTGATGAAGGCCAAGCGCAGCCATAGCCTCTCTGGCTTTGTCAGCTTGGCTTATAAGCCGGTTCAAATCGAAATTGCACAGGATGATCCATTCACGACTATTAGGGAGAGAGTTCTTTACATCTAGGAGTGATTCTGACTAGCTCCAGGGGGAGCCTGGGGGTAGGTAGGTAACAGTCAGTATAAGAGTTTTGCTGTTACCTAGAACAAGGTTTAGGGAGAGTGACTCTATGATGGGAGTTTTGAGTTTGAAATCTAGTTCCATATATGTAAGGTATGTGCCTTACAGGTAGCGTTTAAATTAGCAGAGGCAGAGAGCCTCAGAAAATAATCGGGTAAGTCTGCCAAGTTAAAGTGATTATTGCCAAGATGGTGCTGGATGTCGCAAGGTGAACAGTTTAGTCCTGGGCTAGATACCTGGGGGTCGGGTCCAAGGTCTCAGCGATCCTGGCGGGGGAATTCTGCCTTCAAGACCCTGTGTTTTTGTCCAAGGTGGTGGAAAATGGGATGATGCTGGGAGGGAAAGAGAACAAAAGGGTTAGTGGGTGGTGTGGGGCACAACAGGGGGAAGAGAGAGGTAAGGAGGAGGCAAAAGTACGTGAGAGAGAGAGAGAGAGAGTGTGGGCAGGGGGAAGGAGGAGACACTGGGGAAGGGGCATAATGGGAACAGTGCAGGGAGTCGAGTACAGTCCTTTGTGACTCTGCAAAGCCCGTGGAGGATATTGGGACCAGCAAACTAAAGATCAGAGCTTTATTTATTTAAGTTTTTGGTAACCGGGTAAGTGCACTGATTCAGGGGACAGTTTTCAGGTACGACCAAGGCCACACAGGCAGCAGTTATAGAGGTAGTGACAAGTTATACAATGAGTACAAGCCATGTGGATATACAGACATCATTGGTGAACAAAGTGGATATACAGACATCATTGGTGAACAAAGAAAATGACATAGGAAAGTAAAATTAATGAGAGACTGAAAAAACAATCGGTACATCAAATGATAAGCAACAGGTATTATACAATTATTTACTAAGGATAAGTGGCCAGTGCAAATTAATGCATGATGGAAAACAAACAAACAAACAAAAAAAACATACAATAGCCAAGTGGGAGAGCCCAAGAAGCAGGCAGTGAGGGATGTAAGACAGGAGTCCAAAGAAATGAAAGAGGGCAGGGGAGGCAAAGCAGCCCAAGAGGGAAAAGTCAGAAAAGTGGGGGGAGTGTTATCCAAGCTAGCAACGGCATGTGGCCTCATCAAGTAGCCAGGATTTGAGATGTGTCTTGAAAGTGGCATGGGAGTCCGGAGAGCGGATGGTCACGGGGATTTTGTTCCACAGAGTGGGAGCAGCTACAGATAGCGGCTCTGCTACACATAGCCGAGGAGACTTTTGGGATAGCCATGGGTGGTGGGTGGGGTGGGGGACTGAGGATGCATGCACAGACACCTCGAGAGTTCTGGTCTTGAGGAGAGAAGTATAAGGGGAGGCTTCACCGTGCCTGATGGAGCTGTCCAGGAGGCAGCCAAGCCCGTAATCAAATCTGCAATGTAGTGGGAGCCAGCCAAGAGTCTGGTAGAGGTGGCAGTGGTGAGTGGAGTATGGTGCCAGGAGAGTGAAACAACGTGTTGTTGTACGTGGAGCAGAGGAGCGCACGCAAGACTGAGAATGTGTGTGTGAGTAAATAGGGGAGCAGTAGTCAATCAAAGGTAGCAGGTTGTCTTGGGCAGTGGATAAATGGGCTTCCCTGGTCAGGAGTGACTTTATCCGATAAGCCTCACAAAGTTTCTGGTTAATACGGCGGATAACAGAGGAGATATGATTGGAAAAGGAGAGGGACTTATATAAACTTAACATGCACTGCAGACTATTGAATCTTCTCATTGATGCCTACTGCTCTGATGTCAACTGTAGGGGGTTCTGGGGTTTGTAGTAACAGAAAATGTCAGCTTACAGCTAAGCAAAATTAGTCTGATACAATCTACTATAGTACAGAAAACAGTAAGTAAACCAAAATGATTTTGCTCACAAAGAACACATTGGGACCAGCCCCCACACTTGAGTGTGGGTTCCCTTGGTGGTAACTGTCCCCTTTAAACAGATCAGCAATTGACTCTGACAGTGTCCCTCCCACTTCTCGTAGTACCCTGGAATGGAGCCCGTCTGGCCTCGATGCTGTGGTTAGCTTCAACCCCACAGCCCTTTGAAGACCCTGTACGCTCTAATTGGCTCCATTTCTAATTTATGCCAGTTTTCCTCCTCCCAGCTTTGTTTAGCACTCTGGGAGAGGGCGACCTTCCTTCACTGTGAGTACTAAACCAAAGTATTCATTCATCAGGATCGCATTTCCTTCATTCCCAACCACCCCCTCTGTAGCTTTTCTATTATAAATAGGACCTCTCCTGAAACTGTGATGCTACATCTCAGTTGAGCTATCCAGCTAAATAAATTCAGAAGAAAAAAATAAATAAAAAGTGTAGCAATTTGTCCCACTGTGCGTTGCAGTTTGTCATGGAAACTGCAACAGTACATCTTTCCTAGGGTTGGAGCTTTTATCTCGCTCTCTCTCTCTTGTTTTTTTTTTTACTGAAAAATGAGTACAGTTTCAACATACAATTTATTATGATAGTACCTTTTGATCCATTGTTTAATTTAGACTATGGCCAGTTAGCATGGCGTCTTACTCAAACATAATATGCACTATATAGAAATGTGGTAACATCTCACACCACGCCTCCAGGGACTGAAGTAATCTGTTCCATCAAGTTGTAGTACTGAACAAATTAACTGAGACAACCAGCACTGCTTGAGCCAGCTAAATTCTTCCATGAGGAAAATTATATACACATTATATTTTATAATTCTCTCTTATAATGCTGTAAATGTAAGGAGATTAGATAAAGAAACTTATAGCAAGTAGAACGTACCCTTTTTGGATAACATACTCCATGAATCCCACATGTACTTCTGTTTCATGCCATATAAAACCGGTTAGAAGTTGGTTTATCCAGATTTTGGGGGTTCGGTTGGCCAAAATGTAATCATTTTGGAAAAGTTTTTTGGTATTGATGGTAGGAACTGTTGCCATTTAACCTTTTCTCAAAGGCATGTCACCACTGACACAAAAAGGGAGGCACTGTCTTATGAATGGTTCCCACTTAGCTGGCCCATAGGCTGGGTAGCAGCACGGTAAGCTGCTGGACTGTGGACTGAGATTTGGGAGCCACCTTTGATCTCTCCACTTGTTGGGTGCATTAACCACCCTCCCTTCAGGGAGGGAGGTCTGAAGAACTCTTTGGCAGTCAAATTATTTAAAGGCTTTGGCAGGGTCTTGGCAGATATGATGGCCACACATGTGCCCCTTGCAGCTGAGGATGGGCATTATTGTGTGATCTATGAGCAGTGGCATCTGGGGATATAATGGGAGACATCAGTCATTAATTCCAATCCCCCCCCAAAAAAAAAGTAGACAAGGACACAGTTTTTGTTTTTAAAGTATCATTTTATTTGAATATTCCCATTGAGAATGCAGTTAAAGAACTGCATCCAGGGCCAGTCTGATAACTTGGCGGCTGGGGAGACACTTGCTGTATCTGTGACCCAGGTTCATGCTCCAAGCCCAAGTTGTTGCTGGATGCCAACGTATTCAGCCTCTGGGTGGAACAGGCAGGCAGGCTTGGCAAATTACCATCCCCATGTGGTCCAGGGAACAGTGCAGATATAGAGCATCAGTGATGGATGGGAAGGATAGCAGCTGATCCAGTGACAGCACATTATTTTGTGTGCATGCTTTGGATCAGCTGTGCCAGCATCTGTTTTTTTTTTGGGGGGGGGACTGGGGGACTCGGAAAAATGCAGATCTGCAGATAGCAATCT
Organism: Neoceratodus forsteri; assembly: GCA_016271365.2. Classification (NCBI taxonomy): domain Eukaryota; kingdom Metazoa; phylum Chordata; order Ceratodontiformes; family Ceratodontidae; genus Neoceratodus; species Neoceratodus forsteri. The sequence goes on from JADMNL010000030.1 coordinate 77,465,250, forward strand.
CTGGCTCTGCCTCCTACCTTATCTCCAACCCCCCACCTAAAAAGCCCCAGCATTTGGTGGAGAGGTGCCTGGGGGTTGGAAGTGGAGGGAATGGGGTGCAGAGGCTGGGGGTGTTTCTTGGTATCTTATGGGGGAACATTAAAGATGTTCTCCACTATAAACTGACTGTTTGAGTTATGCCAAAGATAATACTTTTTTATTGTCTGTCTATGTATCCTTTTTTTTTTTGTAATTGAAAATTGTAACTAGGAAAGGTGCACCGAGCCAAGGCTTGTTTCCAGGTGGGTATTGAGGTCAAGGATAAGGAGATTGATCTTTTAAAAATAAGCATAGACATTGTAGCTGATTAGACGCCAGTAAAGAACATTATTGTTAAAAGAAAAATGAAGGGGACAGGAGACGAGAAAAAACTGTCTCCCATATGCTTCTGAGCTACGAGAACATTCCTTGCTAAGTATTTTTTATTTTTATTTATTTTTTATCGATAAATATCAGATAACACCTTTGAGTCAAAGACTCTTACAAAGGTTCCGCGTCATACATAAGAAGAGACAACAGTGTACAGAGTAACAAGTAACATAGTAGTTAAACACAGTGGTTACAGAATGGTTGCAGATGATTACAGAAAATACAAAGAATAGCAGCTGGGAATAAAGGTTGCAGGTATATGCATAGCATTTTAGGGCGATGGCACTAGCCATGCCCACACGTTGTTATGTTTTGGACCATTTCTCTGTCTCTTCAAGTACAGCTAGCAGTAGCTGTACAGCTAAATAACCTGAATACTCAGTTTATTTATGGAAAGGAAGAGGTGAGATGGGGGGCCCTAGGAATGATCGGAGTGAGTCTGGGAAACAGAAAGGCCACAGTGTGGCAGACCTCAGTGGCATGGCGGCCTGCAGTCCTCAGATCCAGCCATCACAACCAAGGAACCCACTCCACAAACGGTGTTAAATGCCATACAAGCTTTAGATCCTTGGGTAGTGGCTTTCGATAAAAAAGTGGACAGCTTTACGGAATCAGTCCTTACCATAGAGAACAAGATAGAAGCAGTCATAACTAATCTCAAGAGGCCTCGACTTCTGGAACTAAAGTCTCAGTGTTCCCCATTCATTATTTTAGTGCGGTGGGCCACCACTCTGTATTTTTTTCACCAGTCTGTATTTTTATGCCACCACCCTATATTTTTATCCATTGCTGTAATTTTTTTTTTAATAAAGCCTTCCAAAATTGTCTTCTATAGTCATCCTTTATTGCACTGCCACCCCGATTTGATACCAGTGTACTATATCTTACTTAAAATCCACTTATGCACTTTTACCATATAAATGTGTGTAAATGTGTGTGTGTGTGTGTATATATATATATACACATATATGTGTGTGTGTGTGTGTGTGTGTGTGTAACCACCCGGTCCCCTAGGGTTACTAGAATCCCATCAGTGTCAGTGCTAGGTAGGGAAGGCAGCTGGTGAATAACTAGTTAAATGGGGTTTTCACCTGCTCCCTCTCTGTTTACTTGGTCTCAGCTGAGATGAGAGCGGTGATGTCATTTAGAACTCTCGCAGCAGCAGCATAAGCCACGACAGCTGGCTGTGAGTGGGGAGTTTTAGAACCTTGAGTTAGTTTGAGTGGAGAGGCTGCAGTGAGCAGTTGGAGCAGTGAGAGCTGCAGTGTGGGCTCTGAGATGAGAGCCTGTTTTCTCACCCTAGTGCTGAGAAACATCTGCCTGCCAAGAGAAGCAGTGGAAACCGTTGCCTAGAGCAGGAGTTCCTGATTTTCCATCCCTGGAGAGATGGAAAAGGACTGCCAGAATGGATCTGGGGGCAATCCCCTGATTATGATCCAGGACTTTGAAGCTGCTGTTTGTGTACCAACTGTGAGTAATCTGACTTTGTGCTTCCGAGGAAAATACCTGCTTTTTTGGGGTGTACTGTGATAAAGAGAAATATACACCAGTTCTCTTCTAAGTTGAGACTGTTCTCATGTTTTTAAAGTTGGCTGACAATCATGGGGTCCCCAGAGAAACTCGGCACATTGTTCAGGACTTTAATTTCTACACTCAGAAGTAGCGTTTTATTACACAGGATGTGAAAGTCATTCCAAGATGCTAGTTGTAACTGTTTTAACAGAAGTTTTGAGGTGCAACTCTGAAAGAATGGCTGGGTATGGATGTGGAAGCAAAAGGTGGGCAGCCCCCCATCTGGAGTGACCAGTTCAGCACTACAGGTTCCGTAAGGACACCTGCTTATTCAGGACATGGTGGCCAATGGCGGAAGAGAAAGTTTACTCTCTGGTGTGGGTTGTGCTTATTTTGAGCACCAGTGTGCTCCGTCATGGCCAGTTGCCACACTGCCAAAATGCTAAGTCCTGTGCCATGTGGGAAATGTGCTCAGTTGTGGCCAGTGCCACTAGAAGAAAATGTGTGTTTCAGCTGAGTCCATTGCCACTGAACAGAATCCGAGGTCCTATGATATATGGGCTATGTAGAGTTTCTGTCCAATACAGAGTTCTTGTTGTTCTGCCATTGCCTTGTGCCATGATGTGCAACCCTTGGGGGTCCACCTTTGCTTTAGTGTACCATCTTTGGAATAAAGTCACACTCTAGAACTCCAACCTGGTTTGGACATTCATGTTACTGCTTCCTGTGTGGAATTACTGGGTACCCCTCCAGAAGTACAGACCTAGCATAGCCCTAAGCAGAAGTTCTCTGCTCATAACCTGGGTATTTTGGTAATTTGTAGTTTTGCTTTTGTACACCCCCACCCCTTTCTGACCTCTAGAAATAGCGAGCCTGGTATACAGTCCCAAAGCTAGTGATGGTACCAAAAAGTGTCCAAAGTAGTTTGGGTGCCCAGTCGAGGGTACCAAGGAGTAGCTTACTGTGTAAAGTAGTGTGTGTGTGTGTGTGTGGGGGTTATATATATATATTCCAAAGAATAATGCACCCATTGACCCGATCACCACCGCCTTATATTCTCAGACAGTGGGGAACCCTGAGCTCTAGCAACTACAGTGAAACTGATTCCGATCATGTGGGGAAAGAGATGGGTCACTGTCCAGATGAGCCACAGGGCCATGCCAAAAGCATAGTGACATCTGTTAACCCTGTTGCAGAGTGTAGCAACTTCCTCTGCTTGTAGAACTATTGCAGGTAGGTGGTAGAGGCATGGCCACTTCTGCGACCAGGCCTGGAGGTGAGTGAGTGATGGTAGAGTAACGTGGGACCTGATCATTACAATCAGTACATTGGGAAATGGGGCTAGAGAGTGGGTGTAACTGGACACCAGGAACTGGATCTAGATATAGGGGGGAAGGGGAGGGCAGTGGACCCGCAGGGAAGGCTGGAGAAAAGTGGTAAAAGTCAACATTACGTTGGCCCACAGATAGGCCTAAAAGTGATTTGTATGGATGAAGGTGGTGTAGGAAAGACTACGGCAGTAGCTTGGTTTTCCCATGGTATGGACTAGCGTAAGGTGACTTGTGCTGTGTGCCATGCCCAGATTCCTGTGGCAGCTGCTGCCAGCAAGTATGTTGGGGGTTGGAGAGAAGGTGGTAAACTGAATATCAAACTGGTTGAAAGATAGGAGGCAGAGCGGGTGGTGGTAAATGGCAGTTACTCTGGGAATGGGAGAGTAACTAATGGAGTACTACAGGGATCAGTGCTGGTTCCTGTCCTCTTAAATGTCTTCATAGGTGTCATTGCTGAGGAACTGGAAAGGAAGGGAAGATGTGTCTCTTTGCTGATGGCATAAAAATCTGCAACAGGGTGGACACCCTAGAAGGCATGGAGAAGAAGCAGTTGTATCTGTGGAAAGTTGAGGAGTGGTCTAGGATGTGGCAACTGGGTTTCAGTGCCAAAAAGTGCAAAGTAATGCACCTGGGGAGGGGGAAAGGCAGGGGCTGTGTATGTAATTGGGGGTAGGTACTTACAATCAAAAAGCAAGAGTGGTACCTTGGGATAATTATATCTGATGATCTCAGGGTAAAAGGGCAGTGCAGCAAAGTAGTAAGCAAGGCTAGCCGGATGCGGGGTTGCATAGGGAGGGGGATTTCTAGCAGGAGAAGGGAGGTAGTGTTGCCACTATAATGCTCACTAGTGAGACCCCACCTTGAGTACTGTGTCCAGTTCTGGAGGCCACACCTCTGCAAGGAGATTGACAGGGTGGAAGCAGTCCAGAGGGGGGCTGTCAAAATGGTGCGGAAGTTGCACAAGGAGCCATATGAAGAGAGGCTGCAGGAGCCCAACATATTACTCCCTGGAGTAGAGGAGAGCAAGGCGGGACATGGTTAAGACCTATAAGTACCTCATGGGGGTGAATAATGTGCAGGAAGGAAGTCTGTTTCAGTGAAGGGGTACCAGAACATGGGGGTATGTAGTGAAACTTGGGGTGGGGGGGCATTAAGAGAGATTTGAGGACAGACCTCTTCGCAGAAAGGGTGGTGAACACCTGAAACAACCTGTCAGAAGAGATGATGGAGAAAGACAGTGGAAAGCTTCAAGCATGCATGGAATAAGTACATGGGCATAATAGGTAGAGGAAAGGGAGGCGGGAGAGAGGGACACCTGCAACCAAATAGGGTCTATGGTGTAGAAATAAGCAGGGAAAATAGGGCTGACTAGATGGGCCTACCGGATCCTTTTCTATGTTTCTGTGTCGGAGGCTGCAAACTCTTGGTACTGATTATCATCTGTCCAGCTGATTTGCATTTTGACTTAGCCACTAGAGGGGCGTCTTAGCTAGGAACCAGTCAGTCTGGATGGCCCATGAGTCCTTTTCTGTCAGTAAACTTCCATTTCTGTCTGTCTATCTGTCTATCTATCTACCTATCGCCGAGCTTTGAGGTAATGGGATGCTTTTTTGCACCTTGAATTTGCACTGCTATCAGCTGTGACTCTGTATTTGGCACCAAATGTCCAGAGGTATTTGGTTCCAGAGTCAGAGTTCATGAACAGAAAAAGCACAGTCACCATAGGTGATGAATCTGGTGTGGGGCAGGAATTCTGTTAATCCCCTCTGGTACGGGGCAGGAATTCTGTTAATCCCCTCCAGATTTTTGCAATACCTGTAGTTTAAAAATTACGATTTCAGTTCATGGTGGTTTTTTTCCTTGTATAAAATGTTTATTAAAATTTTGCATGAACAATACAGATACAGGCACGTACGATGTACATCATATCACAAAAGGATATATAACTTGGAAAACATATAGGGAATTAAAACAGTTAATTCTACATGTTTTCTGCTTAATGTTTTGTTAATTAATAAATCTGTGTGGACCCTCATGATACCTGTTACTCGGATTCAGGAATAAGACTGGGTTGCTGGAGGGCCTGCCGAGGAGAGACCACGAGCATTCCAGCCGATACTTGCCCTCTCCACAGAGGGTTGTTGTCTGCATCGCTGTTTAAGCACCTTCTGCAGTAGTACTGAAGGCATTGTAGTGGCGAGAGAGTTGTCCGATTTGTGAATGCCCACTGCAGACTTGCATGTGTGCATTGATGTCGCCAACTCCAAGTGGAGGGAGTAAAAGGGCAAAATTATCCAGAATAGCTGCAGGATGATGCTGGTGCCCCACAAGCATTGCACATGCTGACCAGGCATCTCCCCGATTACAGCTTTGTTCTCTGCCAAGGCATGGCCAGCCTTGATAGCCTCACCATTTCCATTGTGGTGTGGCAAATACTTGGCATGCTGGTGACTTGGGTGCACGCTCTGAGCCAGGGCCAGCAGGGAAGGCTTATAATGTCCCCTCAGGTGCCGACCTACGAAGGGGGAGGATGGATGGGGACACCACTCCTGGTGGTGGTGCTATTGTCAGCATGGGTGACGACTTGCCACCGAACCCCCCTTAGACCAGCTGTGCATACGTGTCCATGTGTGGGTGGGAGAGGCAGAACAGCAGAAGCAGCCCATCGAGTGCAATCTAGGGACCGGCCTTTGTGTGTGCCCCACCATTACACACACAACACCTAACCCTCTTGCGCCATGTGCAGGGTGGGACAAATTGAGTAGCCAGTTGACCAGTGGTCACAGAAAAGTGGTTTGGCTACCAGACTTTTAAAGTTATTGGACAACTGGCCACCTGCCACATAGTGAGTTTTGAGCCTGTAAAAATGATGACCATTAAAAATATTGATTTGGCTACCAGGTTTTAAAAGCTAGTGACCAGACTGACCACTAGATTATAAACTGTTTTGTTAATGGTCATGTCTTCCCCCAGCCATGGTCCCCAGTGCGACACAGCTTTGCCTTCACTTTGTGGTAGTGGAGGGAGGGACCCTTCAGGGATGAGTTAGCCCCAGGACTAGGGGATCGTGGACATATTGGGGAAACTGGTGATGACACAAACAGGCGACCAGGGGAGAGTGCGGCGAGCAGGTAGAGGCATACTAAGGCACTAGAAGAGCCTAAAAGAGATGAGTACCAGGGGGACACCAGTAGGAGACAAATAATGCATCCCCCATGAATTGGGTTGGCTTTTTGTTTGTTTGTTTTTTGTAGTTTAAAATTTATTGAATTTCTTTGGGGAACAGTTCCTGTGTACAGTTACAGATAGTAAATAGCATATTAACCACCAGCAACATGTAGTTCAGTGTTGCATAATATCCAGAACCTAGCAGTGATCTGCATTTACCCTGGTTGGTTCATAACTTACACCCCCAATTTGGTTAGCAATGGATTGCTGCTCTGTCTTGCATCTGTTGTCTGCCTGTACCTCCATTGTAATTGTGCATCCACTTAATAATTGCTCTGGTTTTAAAATATGTAGAGAAATAGCTTTTCATACTATTTCTTCCTGATTCCCCAAAAAAAAAAAAAACAATGGCAGCTGCTGGTAGAGCTAATGGGTTTGATGTTTACATCACACAGGCCAAAACCAGGCTTTAGATGTAGAAGTAGCCTTCTATTTCATTCTGTGTTGTTTTTTATACTCTTCTTTATAAAATTCAACTCATGCCTGAAGGGTGCCCTTTTATGGCATTTTAGGGATGAAACCCCTGCTAAAAATCTAAAACTTGTGATGCCAGGAATGAAAGCATAAACAATACAAACAACAGTGCTGAGTATTGTTATTGATGCAGTTTGTCATAAATAAAGTGTAATATTTGTCCAGTTTAAAGTGCTCCTGACGTACAAGGGGTACATTTGAAAACAAACTTAAATTTCAAGGTACATTTCTGCTTTTATTTCATACTTTTTCCCTTAGTACCCCATCATTTCTGTTGAATGCTCATTAACATGAGTGGATCTCTCTAGTAGACATCTGCTCTGGCTGCTTGTGTATAGCGAACATCACAGTCCGCTGCTGGTGACATCATAATGATTTCTATAGCAACAGATTGTAATGCCGCAAGTGGAGTATGATGTCGGGCAGCTGTAGCCAGAGCAGATGAATTTGAAAGGGACTGCGAGCCTGGTTTCATGTTACTGCTGATCGCACTCTGAAAACTGGAAGTCAAGTGTAGAAAATATATTTAAGATGAAATGTGTCTTAAGATTGTGTTGTTTCAAAGTTTCCCGTGACCTTCAAGGGATTTTTTTTAATACATTATTTTTTATAGAATCCCTGACAAGGGGGAATGCACAGGGGAATAAACAGAAGTTAAAAGCACGTCACCCGTAAACATGCAGTATGATGTGGTAGTGCATAGTTTGACCAGGTCTGTATTATCAGCGACAAACCAAAAACTAAAGGGATGATATGCAGGAGAATTAGTATAGATATACCCTTCCATTGGGAAAAGAGGTTATATCAAAGCAGCACAGAAAACAAGTAAGGCGCCCCAACCATTGCAAAAAATTGTGAGGGTTCTTGGGCACAACCCCTGGTGTGGAGAAACCAACAGTAACAGTGACGTTGAGGGTTGAGGCGCTGTACGCCATACCTCGCTCCACGCCAGTGACCTGTGTACAGAAACGAGCACAGACTGGTGGGGAGTGGGGGATCTAGTGTCTGAGTGACTGCTGTCCTCTTCCCAGTGAGGGAGGACTGCTCTGTCACCGGGTGGAGGTCTGGTGGTAGTGCAGGTCAGGAGCAATGGAGGAGGGTGGTGCTGTTGCACTCTGTAGCATGCATGTGCCCATACACACACACACACACACTGAAATGCACACCCCAGCATGGGGAATTAGGAGAAAATGGAAAAATAGCGGTGGGGCAGGCATTCATGACACCCTGCCTGCTGACCCCCAACCCACCCTACTGCTGGTTCAAGACCTGGGGAGGTGAGCGATGGTGGGGGTTGGCAGGACAGGGCTGAAGGGAGCCTAAGTCTGCCCATGCCAGATAACAAAAGAGCATTAAAAAAAAAATCTGCCTACTGGAGTTCAGCTAATTCCAATTGGTAACACCCATGTCTCAGTAAAGCAAGATAATCCTTGCTATGATTGTAATAGTGATAGTGATTGGTCTGGTATATAAGGGTCTCCTTAACAAACAAATAGTTCTCTTAAACCCCATTATATCACTTATAAACATTCCAGTGAATCAAACAACAAAGTCTACTACGGGTGCCTACTGTATGTATGAGGCCCAAGTTGTTTTGCCCCCGAATCCAAACCCCCAGCTTACTTAAAGGTGATAGGAATCAGTGTTTTATGCTTCTATTTAATTATTTATTGAAGATATCGGAATTACGACCTTTGAGTCATAGACTCATTTACAAAGGCTCCACGTCAAAGAACAGTACAGACAAAAGCAGTAGGCTGTATACAGCAGACAATAACATAGGGTTTGAATGGTACAATCATTAAGGAGAGAGAAGCCTATACAACAAGGTAGCTATTCAAGTCCACCTGATTGGCTTGTTTTTGACTCGGGCGCAAGCAGTCAGGAAACTGACACAATCAATAATGTGCAAAAGTGAAGTTTACATAATGTGAGAAGTTTACATATTGTGGAATATTAACATATACATAGTCAGTATTATGCATAGAGAGGTATACATATTGTTGGTAGTGGTACTCTGTAGGAAAATGACCTTTGGACTAGGGAGGTCTTGACTCTGGGAATAGACCACACCAGCTTATTTGCGGAGCAGGTGTTTGCAGAGGGAGGCAGATACTCCGAGCGGGGTAAGTCCTAGGTGAATCTTTTTGGAGAGGAGACACGTTTGATAGCATACTCTTTCATCTAGTGTGAGGATGTTTGACAGGGCATACAAGGTGCAGCTGTGGGTGCGCCTGTCTACCCCAGTGAGGAGTCTGCATGCCTTGTTGATAGCCAAGTGGATTTTGTTGAGAGCTGTGTGGTCAGCGGCCGAGTAAATGGTGAGTCCATAATCTGCTAGTGAGAAGATGGAGGAGGTAACAGTGAGGTTAAGGGCCTCTGGCGGTAGGCAGTCTCTATGCCGCTACAACAGACCTATGTGAGTATTTGTGGCTGAGGAGAGGTTGCTGATATGGGGGTGGAATGAGAGGCAGGGGTCAATTGTTAGGCCCAGGTATTTATAGGTCTGGACCTGTACCAGTGGGAGCTGAGCTTTGGAGAAGATTGTTAGCTGGGCAGCACTGTCCTTGCTCTGTCGGTGCGCATTGACTTAGTCTTTTTTACATTGACCACCAGTCTACGGTCAGTGAACCAGTTTTCAATCTGGTTGAAGGCAAGTTGTAGTGAGGAGTGTAGGACTGAGGGATCAGGGTGGGAGGCAAAAAGTACCACATTATCTGCATAGAGCAGCAAATTACTTGGGCAGGATTTAGGTAGGGTGTTCAGGTAGATGCTAAACAGTAAGGGACTGAGGATAGCGCCCTGGGAAACCCCAGAGTGGACTGGCAGGGTAGAAGAGAGAGTGCTGTTTATCTTGACACTTTGGGACCTATCAGAGAGATAACTTGTAAACCAAGTGAGGGGTCCAAGAGACAGACTACTGAGGTGGAGGGCACTGAGGAGCAGGGGGTTTGAGACTGTGTTGAATGCTTTTGACAGATCTATGGAAACAGCACCTGCTAGGTGTTTTTTGTCTAGGGCACTGTGTAGGAAGTTAGAGAACTCTGTGAGGGCAGTAGTTGTGCTGTACTCAGCTCTAAAGCCATGTTATTCCCTACATAGTATATTATGCGCAAGTAGGTAGTTGGTGAGTTGGGTGGCAATGATTTTATCCAGCGCTTTAGAGAGGGGAAGGAGAATGGAGATGGGCCAGTAATTGCTGGGGGGAGGTGGGGTCCCCACTCTTCAGTATTGGGGTAACAGTGGCCATCTTCCAGGTGGTTGGAAACTGCCCTAGACATAGGGAGCGGTTAATTAGTTCAGTTAGAGGGGAGAGCACTGAGTCTAGTACCAAATTAAGGATTTTCATGTCAAACGAGTTTTTGCAGTAGCTTGATCCCCTGAGGGCAGTTCCAAGGTATGGTCTCGCTTCACTCATTGAAATGACCCTGAGGTGGAAGGGTGTGTGTGCATTGTTTAGCTCAGGGGTCCCGGGGTCAGGAACAAAGAAGTTGCTTGGGAGAATTGCACTTAGGTCAGAGAAAGCTGAATTAAGGCAGTTGGCGATGGTAAGTGGGTCCGAAGTAGTGTCATTGTTGACAGTTATCTGGGAGGGGGGTGGCAACCGGGCTTTTCCGTTCAGCTCCTTTAAGTTGTCCCAGAACAACCTTGCATTTCCCCCATGAGGAGGCGAGGGTAGTCTTATAGCATTCAGATCTGGCCATCCTAATGGCCCAGGTACACCTGTTATGTGCCGCCCTGTAGGCCTGCCTGTCCGCCAGAGGCAACAGCTTTGTGCCACAGATCATCTCGGGTCTTTAGTTGCTGGAGCAGTGCTGGTGTGACCCAGGGGGCATTACACTTTTTGACTTGAACCTTAGAAAAAGGGGCAAAGTTATTGCAAGCGTTGTTGAATGTGTGAGTGAAGTAGTCTAGGGGGCTTTGTCTATAGTAGGGGCATTGCTGATTGGGGACCAGTCACATTGGGGTAGATGCCCCCTTAGCTTAGCGATGCCACCAGGTTTAAACCGGCGTCGGGTAAAACTGTTTGATTGGGGTGTTTGCTGCAGACATGACCAGGTGAAGAGGATGGGGGAGTGATCGTTAAGGGAGTCTGGGAGTACCGCGAGGTTCGAGATCCTGTTTGCTCGGTTGGTGAGTAATAGGTCGAGCAGGGAGCTAGATCCATTACTTGGATTTAACCTGGTTGGCTGAGTAACTAACTGGGCCAGGTCTAGCATGACAAGGGAGTCCTTTTATGGAGGAGGTCGAACTGGATAGCCAGTTCACATTAAGGTCCCCTAGAATGATGTGCTCGATTTTGAGGCTGGTGATACAGCTGGCCAGGGGATTGAATAAGCTTGGGTTTGATTTTCTTTTGGGGAGGGCGTAAGCCCGCAGTTATAGTTACAGGGCCTCAAAGGGTCTTCTGGGGTGAGCTTTATCATCAGAGCTTGAGCTCTCATACTCCAGAGAGGGTGCTGGTATGGCTTGGCACAGCAGAGAGTCTTGGATTTAAAAAGCACAACCCCCTCCTCGCTTGCCGATTCTGTCAGCTCTGTAAAGGATGTGGCCAGGGAGTGTGACAAAGGAATCCGGGGTCTAGATGCCCTCCTGCTGTCCTTTTAGTATTTATCCAATATTCTGATATGTTTTTTACCATTATTTGTTAATTTAGTAATATAATTTTGTTAACTTTGTGACTACTCTGAGTCCCTCTCTCCTCAGCAGTCTCTGCTCTCTCTCTTCACGCTGCCTGAGCATTGAATGACATCAATAACACCATTCCAGGCCATTCAGATGTCTAGCATGGAATGGTATTACTGATGTTATAGAATGTCTTATGAAAAGAAAGAGCAATAGTTGGTGAGGAGAGTGGAACTATATGTAGCTTTGAGGGCACCTAAAGCTAGATCATTTATTTACCAAAAACTGGTCAAAGTATATCAGAATGCATCACTGGCATGGAAAGGGAGATGGAAGGGCAGTTAATTATGTAAAAATCATTTTGTATCCCTTTTATTTATTTATTCATGTAAAAGGTTTAACCAGGAAAGACGTACTGAGCTGATAACAGCTCTTTTCCAGATGTGTCCCGGGGGAAAGGGGAAAGAAAGCGAGATATCCAAGCTCTAAAACTAATAAAAGAAGTCAAAAACAGAAATATAATAAAATAAGAAACATAGCTATAAATAGTAGATTAAAATATTAAAATAAGTATTAGATAAGGCAAAACTAATGGAGTGGAGGAAGAAGACGAAGGGGTCAATGACAGTTGCAGGTAGGATAACAGAAGTCATAAAGAAGAGACTTTAGGGAGGAAAGAGAAGAAGCAGATTGAATAGAAAGCAAAAGGGAGGACCAGAGTTTAGGAAATCGGTAAGAAAAAGCAGATTACCCAACAACAGATTTTCTAAAAGGAACAGAGAGAGAATGGGAAATATTGTTACGGAGAGTTCAAAACTGGACAACACATGTTACCAAGACCAATCTTTTGATCAGCCAGTAAAAGAGGTCACAGGACTCCTGATTTTTTTTTTTTTTTTAATCTTGTAATCTGTAGAGCAGAGGGTGCATTAATGTGTCTTTTTTCACCACAGGGTTTTAAATTTACTGTTCTGTCCATCGTTTTCAGACACATGCAGTGTTACAGTAGAATAGGGCTCTTAAAATCTAGTGCTGCACCCAAAAATTGGCAAGGGGGCAGGTGATGGGGTGGAGGGTCCTAGGTTTCTAAATATTGATGCTCCTAATAGAATGGTTACTGCTGAGAACTTTTTCACATTTACAAAATGAAGATAACGGAAAGCATGGGCCTTTCTGTTTCCCTGCACTGGTTCTCGGTGCTAAAGATTTGCACTTTATTACCAAAGCACTGGTGTGGGTAAGGGTACTGCAGTTCAACAGCCATGTTGTGCTTTATGTCACAGTTTATTTAGTTAGTTTTTGTTGACCAGATAAGGAGGGCTAGATAATACTGCCTAGTTTCAGCTTCATCCAGTGTGTTAGGGTGTGTATATGTGGGTTGGGGAGGGGGGTTTAGTGAATGAGGGAAATTTGGCCAGGACACTAGGGAAATTCCCCTACTCCTTTTGAGAACTACCATGGGGTCTTTAAAATCCACCAGAAAAAAGAAGACAGTACCTCGGTTTAAAAGGGAACAGTCTGTACTAAGAGCTCTGTACCCCAGTGTTGTGTTTACAGTTTGCACTTCGTGTGCAAAAGCATTTTTTCTTACTGTTTACTGTAGTATAGCAGATTATCGTTGTTCAACTAATTTTGCTTACTTCCAGGCTGACATTTACTGTAACTGCTCATTCCAGAATTCCCGGCTGCTGATACCAGAGCAAGGCTGCAGCAATGGGAGATTCAATAGCCTGCCGTGCATGTTAGAATTTATATAAGCTGTGATCTTTTGTTTGCTGGTCCTGCTGTTTTCCTGGGGCTAAGTACAGTCACAGAGGACTGTACGTAGCCCTAGGAGGACAGCGGGACCGGAAAACATCTGATTTGAGCTTATAAAAGCTTTAACGTGCACTGTAGGCTAGAATGTCCCACTGATGTATTCCTGGTCTGCCATCAGCTGCAGGGGATTCTGGCATTTGTAGTTACAGTAAATGTCAGCCTGGAAGGAAGTAAAATTAGTCTGATACAGTTTACAATGCTACAATAAACAGTAACAAAAAAAAGAAGTTTTTGCACACAAAGTGCAAATTGCGACCCGCTTCAGACTTGGGGGTGGTGCCCCTAGTACTGCATGTGGGTGCCAGCTTTTTTATGATTATGAGCCCAGTCCCAGAACCCAGAACCTTTTGGCCCAGAGGCAGATGTGGTACTAGCTGAGCCATGCTGACACCTTGCAACGAAGGTGAATATGATGAAGGCTGATGCACTACTACTACTACTACCCAACATGGGGCAAACCCCAACCCCCTCATCTGCACACCTCCCAAAGGACCTAAAAATGGTCCGCTTAAATATCTGCAGCTTCCTTCACAAACTACCACTACTACAACCGACTGCCCTATCCTTATGCCCTGATATATTAATAATTTCCGAGACCATGCTAAAGCCTCATATTAAGGATGTACAAGTCGCTACTCCAGGCTATACCATCATTTGCCATGATCGCCTCGGAAGCAAATGTGGAGGTGGTGTAGCCATGTACAGTGCGTCCACTTTAAACTTCATCCAGATCTTTTTGCCAGCTACCACATATATTATTGATGCACTGTTGCTGAAGCTAACTGTCCCCATGTCGTGCCCATATTTGTTGCTGGTTGCTACTGCTCACCCAACGCCACCATGCTTGACATCCTGTCACATCTCGGAAACCTAAGATCTTAAGCAGAGCGTGGTGAGCTTTACAACCTCGTGAATTTTAACTGGAACTGGCTCTCCAGTGCTCGCTCTAAACTACGCAACAGGGTGGCCGCTGTCAGTCTGTCCTAATTGATCTCCGAGCCCGCACGCCTGAACACTAAGTCACTAAACCACTCTGTCCTTGACTGGTCCCTCATTACCCACCCACAACGTATACTAGCCTCTGCTCTCTTACTGGATTCCCTTAGCGACCACCACATCATGTACTTGGTCAGGACAGTCTTCAGGCCCAAGGCTGCTCCTACTAAAATCCTCCTCACAAGGTCCTTTAAATCCCTGAATCTCACCACACTACTAAGTGACCTGGCCAGCACGGACTGGTCTTACATCCCTCGGGCTACGTCCATCGACTCCACACTGGAATTTTTCAAGAGTAGGTTCCTTGCTGCCTGGGACCACTATGCCCCTCTCAGATGGGCTAGGGTGCATGGTGCTCATCTGCCTTGGATCTTGGCTGATATCATGGCACACCTCAGAGCTAGGGATCTGGCTTGGAAAATCTACAAAGGTTCCGGCCTACACACAGATCATCTCCAGTATCAGGCTTTATGTAATGTCTGCACACGGCAAATCAGGCAGGCCAAAGCCAGTTACTTCAAAAACACTTTCTCAGCTAACCTAAATCACCCTGCAAAATTTTGGAAGGTGGTCAGATCGCTTTTTTCCTCACCGACCCAGCCTCCAACCCCTGCCCTAAATATAGGGGGCTCCACAACTACTGATCCTCTTGCAGTGGTTTCAGAGTTCAACTCTTATTTCACAGACTGCACAATATCACTGCTGTCTGCCCTTCTTTCATCCCCCATACCCACAAATCCCCCACTAAACCCTGCACAAGACCCTACGCACAAGCCCTCCTTATCGTTCCTCCCAGTTACCGCAGAAGATGTAGTACAAGCGCTGCTCTCCCTAAAACTGTCCAGAAGTAAATGCCCCACTGGCCTAGACTCAAAAATGCTATATACCTGTTTGTTCCCGCCATCGCCTCCCCGCTAGCCACCCTAATAAATCTCTTCTTTGCTCTAGGCTCCATCCCCTCTGAGTGGAAGCATGCCACTGTCATTCCACGTCCAAAAGGGGATGACCCTTCAGCCCCAGGAAACTATTTCCCTATCTCCCTTCTTCCCATACTGGCTAAACTACAGGAACACATTGTCCTGGACCAACTCTCCTCCTCCCTTGACTCAGCATCCTTTTTCACACCTTACCAGTCTGGTTTCAGGAAGCCCCACTCCACTGCCACCTCCCTGCTAAGGCTCACCAATTCCATCCACTTTGGCATGAACAAAGGTCACATCACCTCTGCAATTTTCATCAATCTGGCGAAGGCATTCGACACCGTCTCTCACCCACTCCTCTTGTCCAAACACGTGCTCGCAGATCTCTCCAGTGAGGCAACAGACTGGTTCCATTCTTACCTGATTGGCATATCCCAATCGGTCCGAATTGGTAACTCCATCTCTTCCCCCCTCCTGTCACCTCTGGAGTGCCACAGGGCTCCGTACTTGGTCCTCTCTTATTTTCAAGTTTCCTAAACGACCTGCCCTCTGCCTGCCCGCACACATCCATCCACCCACATGCATGTGGACAATACAGTATTGTATACTTCCAGTCCCACCACTGCTGATGTGATGACCAGACTTCATCTGGACTTCAGTAGTGTTCAGTGCTGGTTTCGTATAAATCAGCTCTCTCTCTCAATGCTAAGAAAACAGTCTCAGTGACCTACGGCACTAGGCAGAGACTCTCCCGGCTCACCTCCACTCCCATTTTCTACACCCTGGACAGGTCCCCTTTTGAGGACTGTACCCCCTTAGATACCTCGGGGTTTGCCTGGATCAGCACCTCGACTTTTCTGCACATATAGATGCCATCTAAACAAAGCTGCACCCCAGGTTGGGTGCCCTATACCGCAATCTTGGATGCATCCTGCTGCCAGCTCGCCGGGCCATTGTGCAGAAAATGATCCTCCCAATTTTTTTATTACGGTGACGTAGTCTACAGTGCCGCACCCAAGTTCACCCTAGCCAGACTGGACCCACTCTTCCACTCCTTCTGTCATTTTGCTCTTGACTGTCCTCCTTCCACCCATCACTGCATCCTATATCAGTCCCTGGGCTTTCCCTCTCTTGAGGCCCGTAGGCTGTCCCACTGCTAGTATCACGGCCAAGTATTGGTCCCAGTCCCTTCCCACCTACCTCTCAGCTGTGTTATCTGCCCCAACTACTCCAGTGTACCCACTGGGAAACAATGATACCAGGCTCCTAACTGTTCCCCACGTGTCCACAGCCGCTGGCCAAGCTGCCTTCTAATATGCATGTCTACACTGTGGAACTCCCTCCCAGGGAGCATTAGACATGCCACCACATCCCGTCACCTCAGCTACCTACTCCGAGCTCAGTTCTCCTCCACCTGCTCATGCAACTAATTATGCTGGCTAACAAAAGACCACTCCTTCCGTTCTCACTGCTCATCCTCTTGTATCATCACCTGTTACTAGTTCTAACCATGCTCTGTATATAATATGTCAGCTATGATTCCAGTCGCTTTATATTGTTTCTTTTTGCCAAGGTACCTGCACTGCATTTTTGCTTTGTACCTCTGCTGCGCTACTGTATATTTACTGTTGTATATGTACCTCCTTGTTGATTGCTGTTGTTCAGTTACTTGCCTGTCGTACCTTCCCTCTCCCCAGTCCCCCGGGGCGCATCTGGAATCGAGCAGTAACCTGCTCAGTATGCCTTCCTAGTTAAACTCTTAAATAAATAAATAAACATGGTGGAGAGAGAAACTGGGGGAGATGGTATATAAAATACAGGAAGAACTGGGAAAAAATAAACTGAACAGGCCCTAGTATTTAGTAGTCTTGAAATTCAGCAAGAATAAAACCTGAATTATCCGTAAGTAGCTTTCTCAGCTAGTTACCATTCAGTGCTATTTACAGTGCTTTATTCCCGGTTGTGAAATCCTCCCAGGACAGTAGCATTGTAGACATACATGTTTTGTGAAAATGTGCTAACCAACATTCTGCACCCTAACTAGCTAGCCTCAGCCGCCTTCTTTTCCAAGCTACACCCTGAAATGCCAAATGCTACAGAACATCTGTTTTGTTAGGATCCTTTCGGAGCCCCCACATTTCCAGATTTTGCCTTGAATAAAACTGGAGAAGTCTGGCTTGTTATAGCCATTTATATTGACAGAGCAAGAGTCGGTTGGATGCTTTAGAAGCTATTGGCTGCATTTATTAGGCATGAAACCTCTCTGAAAAGCCATGATGTTTAGATTTTTTAGGCCTGGCAATCAGAACTTTGAGGACTCAAGCGACAGATGACATGCGTGTCTGCCTTTCTTGCACTGAGTAATGAGTCTGACAGGCCAAACTTGGGGCCAGACAGTTCATTAGTTGGTGTCAATCTGGGGCGTTCATGTTCAGTTCTCGGGACTTCTAATTATGCATAGACTGCGTGCCATCTGAGCAGACTTACAAATGACAGAATAAATTATTAGAATCATTGTTGATTGGCTAAACAAGGGCAGGACATAATAGTGGGTGGATTTCTCTGTGTGAAAGTCAGAAGAGGTGGTTAAAAACTGGTTCCAAAATTGGGGGGTCTATTCTTTTCCATTTAAAGGGACTGTGTACTGTCAGATCAAACATACGGGCCTTGGTGGGTAAAGCAGAGATCAGTAGATGGGGAAGCTGTCATCGTTTGGGGGGGGGCGCCTTTCATAGTTTTTAATGGGCAAGGTGTCATAGGCATAGGAACCATAGATGCCGGAACTCCCAGACTCCCAGATTTGTAAGACCAGGGGGAAGTGAGTTCTTACAGGATCTTGCTCAGGTTAAAATTATGCCATTTTAGCCTTCTGAAATGGCTCAGCCTCACTAGAAGGACACCTAGGTTTAATTTCCCTTTTTTCCACAGTACTGGTGTGCTCCCTGTTCTGGAAATCTGCATGCTCCCATCCCTATGAAGTTGGCGCCTCACTGGCTTCCATTCCCAGTAATGGAATAGAATAGAAGCTGGTTAGGCACTGGCATCCTGGAGGGTGGGTAGAGATACCGAAAGTGGTGTTGCCCAGCCTGAATATATGGAGTACGAATAAAACGAAAGAAAAAGCGGACCAGATTGTACTCATGGGATGATTTAGGACCTTGGGCAAGGTGGAATTAAATATTAGGTTTTTAGTTTATGATGGTACACATTCCCTTTTAAACAGTAATTTCTGGGTACCCCCACCCAGTCTGACAACAAAGTGGAAAGTTCAGCATTTGTCCATTTGTGCAGTAAAGAACATTACAGCAGCATCGTTCTTCAGTTGCTGTGCGTGCTGAACAGCAGCTTTGTAGAGATGATTCACCGACGTAAATGTGTCTGGCTTCCCAGCGGCATCCTATTTAACCATTATTTTGTTTCTCTGGTTATATGTGCAGTTGGAAACATATTTCACATCTTTGTCCCTTCTCTTGAGCATGTGAGGATTGTGGTGGTGGTGTTTTTTTTTGGGGGGTGCTTCAGTAGCTTGGGTATCCATAATAGGAGTTCTTTAATGTGTTTGACAAGGGACTTGCTTGAACATTGAAGTGCTTGATAGAGCTTCCAAGGCTTCACTTAACTTCTGTCCTGGTATAAATTTGACACTCGTCCTTTTAAAGTTTGCAGTGAAATGCTGCCTGTTGGCCAAAGATCTTGTCCGTTTGAGCCCAAACACTGAAGCAACACTTCAAATTTTAGAATGACTCTGGAATTTTAGAATTTTGATGCCATCCATGTAACTTGTAACTTTGCTGCTGACACCTGATGGAAAGGAATTTGGTCTTATTTAGGGTCTTTCATACACATTGATTCCCCAAAGTGATTTACAAGCCATGAACTGTTGCAGAAGCCATTTGGTGTACACAGAGCAGCTCTGTGAGATCCAGAGAGGTTTAGCACAAAGAAAGAGGAAGGAGCATCACAGGAGGTCCGCTAACTTGCCAGAGGTCACAGAGTAAGCGGCAGTGGTGGTTAATTTCACTGCATTAGGACTAGATTGGTAGGAATCTCTTAACACTGCATAGCTGGAGGTATAAGAATCAAAGAATGATTACCTTTGTTGAGTGAGTCATGGTTGTGTTCTTTTTGCAGTTACGTTGGGATTCAAACCTGGGGCTCAAATGATAATGCTGCTTTCTAACTCTATTTTTACTTTTGTATGATTATATTCCTGTAATTTTTTTCTGTTCTTACCACTGTCCCGCCTCAGCCTTGGACTCGGTGTATATTTCTTGGCTACCAATTTTTAAATGAATAAATACCCACTAGGCTACACTACCTGTCAAATAATACTAGTATTCAAAGTCTGTGGTAGACATTTTTGCTAGGGGTGCGCTCCACCCTGACTTTCCCATTTTGGACATTTTTTTTATTTTGAAAACAATAATGTACAGAAAAGTTAAAAAGCTTAATGCAGAAGAAAGCAGTGCATTCATGTTCCCACCACCACTTTCTGATCAAGAGCTTGGGGCATATCTGGGAGCCTTACTAAGAGGTTAGCAGGAGATCAGGGTATTACTAAAAGGACTCTTCAGTTTATAACTGATTGATAAATAATGGCTGGGAAGGCCTGTGCAGTAAAACCCTCAGTGTGTTTATCTATGTATGGAAGGTCAAGATATCTGTAGTGGTTGTGAATGGAGTGTTTTGACAGAAGTCGCTAGAAGCTTTGGATCTGGTGTCCTGTGTGTTTCCTGCAGTGGAGATAAAACCTTCCCTGGAGCTACATCCAGTAATCGTCTTGTATCTTGTTTTCGTCTTTACAGAGAGAACTCGATGCCACAGCAACAGTATTGGCCAACCGACAAGATGAAAGTGAAGAGTCTCGAAAAAAGCTTATTGAGCAAAGCCGGGAGTTCAAGAAAAACACACCAGAGGTGAGTCGAGACAGGGCTCTTCATCCCTGCTTTTTTCCTTCTATAAGAACTCCTGCTAAAGAAGTGATTTAAGACAGAAAGTGGAATAAATCTTGAGGTTGCAATAGTGTCATTTCACCACAATCATGGTTGTAAAGGCACCTTTTAGGAGAATCGTAGGGGCTGCAAAATTCCATTTCAGTAGAATCATAGAGGTTTTGTTTCAGAGAGTTCTTAAGGATTGCAGTGTACATCATAGAGAATGCAAAGAAATCATAGAGGTCTCAACCTCAACCCCTGTCTACACCTAAATGATGCCCCTGAGAAATTGATAACTCATCTTTGTGTCCAGATTATCACCTTGTCGTCTTATTTCTAACAGCCCCGCCGCCAGTGCTTAGAATCTCAGTAGGGTGGGCTGCTGTGATGGCCCAGCAGCAGACATCCCAGGTTTGGGAGCGAACGCAGGTGATCACATCAGGAGGCAAGGCGGGCTGAGGTGGCTGCTGTGCGGCAGCATACCTCTGCTAGAGAAGGTTGACTGCAAGCTCTGGTGCCACAGCAACCCTTGCAACTAGGTATGTGCTGCATGTGTGCTAGGCTGATAGAGGCTGTGCTTATGTTGGGGAGGTGAGAGTGAACAAGAAAAAGGAAAAAAATCCCATGGCCATCTAAAAGATGGCATGGGCTTCTGCCCCGCCCCCTGCACACACATTGTGGATAAGCCCCCCATGGGAGTTGCCGGGTGCCTACGTCTCTGAATGATGGAATGTCGTTCTGCTTGCTGTGGCTAAGAGATAGAATTTTTCATGCTGTACCATACCAGCCTCTTTTTTTTCACATTCCCAGACCCAAACTGGCCAGGCTTATCAGGAGCTGAAAATTTAAGTTCAGTAATGGCTGGAAAAATCTACTGACCCCACAAATGTTTCTTCTAGCCCAACTGGTGTACTTACTGAAAAGCTACCTTCTCGGGCACTGCTAGCCAGTAGGGTTAGTTAAAGGAAATTCCTACTGGCCTGATACAGAATCAGCCAGCATTTGACTGGGCCTCTGCCCTCTTTAGCTTATACTTTACCTCAGTGAAGCCCACCTACCTGATGAAAGGAGGGACACAGAATGCAAGGTCTGTCAAATGGAGCCTGAGGCTTAAAAGGCTGAGGGAGGAGTTTCATGTTTTTTCATAACATTTTACAATACCAAAGGGCTTGGAGATTCAAACAGCAGAAAGAAGTAGAGAGAAATGTATTTTTGTTTATTTGAAAATAAAGCCAAGGCTGTTTTCAGGTGCAGGTGGGGGTTGGGGGGCGGGGGTTACAGAGGAGGAGAGCTGAGAGATTACAGAACAGTTATGGGAGTTTGAGGTTTGCTCATCAGTTTAGGGTTGCATAGTGAGTTAGAGCAAACAGTTACTTTAAGCTGGCTGTAGATTTGACTTGTTTTTTTACCAACAGTTATTTCAATAAAACAAATTAGAGGAACAGTATGACAAACAGAAAAGACTATAAGACATTGTAAATACTTACTACGCTCCTGGGAAGTGTCTTTCTGGAGTGGGTGTTGGTTCTGTCCTCTATAGGGGCCATTTTAAAAAGACTGAGTTGTAAACATTGAACGTGTATTGTTCTTGTTACCATTTTTGTCCTTGTCATTCAAAAGCATTCGTCTTTGTAATGAATGAGATTTCTCTATTTTATTTAAATCAGTAAATTATGCTATTTGCCCCATTGTTCGCAAGCCTCTGTGCGATTTGAAAACAATCTTCTTTTCAAAATAAGTGAAACAATTACAAAAGAGGAAATTTTTACAGAAGAGGAAATTCATTTTTCTGTGTGACATCTGATTATATTTTAGGCTGATTTAATCATAGCTTGCAGTCTGATTTTGCATGCTCTACCATGATGCGGAAGGTGCATTATATTGCTGTGATGTCATCTGTACATAAGCATTCTGATGTGATCCGGCTCTGTGTTGCTGATCTGTGTGATATGCCTGACGATAAAGGTTAGTAGATGTGGCATATCGGGCCTTGAGATTTCTGATAAAAGTCAATCCTTGGGAGGGACTGAGGGACTGACAAGCTTAAACTTTGCTGTGATGGTAATCGGCCTTGGTTTTGCTGTTGCAGATTTACTTTGGTTCTGGGTATGTTTATAGTATGTGCCATCACTAGTAGATCTGTTTTTCCAGAATCTGTTCCAGGCAGCATTCCAGTGTGAGAACAGTGATCTCCATTGAGTACCATGGTTTGTGAAAGCCCTTGTCCTTGATTAGAGCATGCTTATTGCAGACTATATCTATCTATATATATATATATATATATATATATATATATGTATACACATAGAGAGAGAGGGAATGAATACTGGATGGGCAACCATGCAGAACCCATGTGTTCTGCCACAGAAGGGTTCTGATTCCAGGGTTTTAAATCATTGATTAGCAGTTTTTTCCTTGGGACAATACTAACTGTACAGAAAGCATTTATATAGGTTTTCTAGAAGTGTTATGTTTGTTGAACACAGTGAGGCAAGTGCTATGCATTTTCACAGTGTTTTAGAACTTCTAGGAGCAAAACGCTAATCAATTTTTAGAGTTAAATAAAACCCTGTGATTCCCTCTGACCTCGAGAGCGAAGCTCGAGAGGTCTGTGGGAATCAGAACCCTGAGGTGGCAGGACACACTGGTTATGCATAAAGTTGCTCATCCTGTATTTTTTATAGTGTATAGTATTATGTGAAATGTGTGCATTGTGTTTTTTTCTCTTTCACAGTGAAACTGACTTGAGTAGTCTCTAGAGGTTCTAGAATGCTGTTCTGCCACAGAAGGGTACAGTCACATTCCATGGCCTTTGAACTGTGGTACAACAGCATTTGAAAGGATGGATTTCTATATATTACAAATGCTCTACTATACAATACATATATAGCGTTTTTGCCTCGTTCTTCTCACTGCCACTTCCAGTCCTTCTAGAGCCCCATGATATTTTCCCCACTGGACTTGCCTGTGTCCAGCCACCATCCTCCATCCTGTTGCCCCCCAGGTGAGGATGAGGATGAGGTGGAGAGAATTTACCCCCAAGGTTCATTGCTTTCGTCAGGAGGCAGGGTTGGCCAGGCAGGTCTGGCCCTGAGTGTATCGAGGTTCTACATTGCCTGTTTTTTTGTTTTGGACCCCCTTCACAGGATAGTTGCATCAGGGACATCAGGGGGCCAATGCCCCAACATCAGCAATATTCTTCCCTCCCAGTGGCCCTTCAGATGCACTGCCACCTGTGGTTGCCCATTTGGCAGTATTGTGGCAGAGGATGGTACCCTCCCACCCCAAGGGAGGAGAGCATCCTGTAGGATGCACAATCCCCTCACCACCACTGTCTGGCCCATGATAACACAGGCTTGTTCCTGAACCTAGGACGTTGTTGTCACAAGCAGTAGTGCTACTGCTGTACTGGTACTTATTGCAGACTTGAAGAAATGAACTGAAAAAAGTCCCATGCTTTTGCTATGGAGGGGATTAGGTTGATTCAGGCTCATCTTATGGCCGACTGGCCGGCATAGATGTCCTCCAGGTTGAAATGCCTCTACGATCAAGCAGTGGTCAGTTTTGGAGGAGGTTTTTTGCATCCAGTTTTCCAGATGCAGAAGGTGTTGGCATTGGTCACTAAAACAATCTGCAGCTATGCCAGCACCTCTACCTCTGGGAGATTAACAAGAATTTAGTGGAGGAAGTAATGATTGCTGAAACAGTGTTTGAATCTTGTGGGCATTGTATGATTTGGGAGCGATTTTTATTAGAGGGGGCATATTTGTATTTGAATGAGTCTTTGCCGAGTTGGTTCTAGTTGAGTTCACCTAAGATGAAAGTCTCGAGGTTGAAGTTGTTCGGAAATTTTAATTTATTTGAATATTTGTAAAGTTATAGGGTACTACCTCAATATCATGTGGTGAAAAACCATGTGGTCAAAAAGAGCAATGCGCAGTGACCACAAAACTGTGCGGTCAAAAACTGTGCCAGATTAAATAAACTCCAAAACCGCGCCGCTGTTTTGACCGCATGGTTATTCCCACGCGGTGTTGATGGGACACAAAGTTATAGGACCATGGCCCTGCACTGGCCTCCCGCATTCAGATGCAGATGCAGCTAATAGCACCACACAGATGATATTGCAGCACTCTGGCGTCTGAGTGATATATTCGTACATGCATAGTGCCCCCTGTATGTACAAATATGCAGCCTTGTAGAGCCACACAAAGGGCAGGGGTGCAGCACACCACATCTCCCTTCTGGCAACAGACTCCCTGGAGCAAAGGGGGCTAGCACATCCAAACAGGTTGGGGCCTTTGCTTCTGGGTGCTATATTTAAATGCCAGCATGCTAGTGTAAGGTATGCATGATGCTAAGAGTCTGTCTGCATGCCATTATGTGGCCATAAGCAGTTCAGTGCAATGCCTCTGCACATTTGTAGGCATGGAAGCATTGTGCAGAGAAGTGTTCAGTGTGACCGCCCACCCCTGAACCCTGTGGTGATCTCAGTGAATGTAAAATGCACTCCCTGATGCATGTGTTACTCCCTGACCCAAAGCTCGTTCATACAAGATCCCTGGTGCTGTCTCCAGGGCTCCAGATAAGATTTTTTGTGATGAGTACTGTACTCCTCATTTTGAAAGTGAGGTGAGTAAAACCAAATTCAGATGCATACAAATGCCTGGATGGAGTGGAGTGAGTAGTGCATTTTTAAAAACAATGTAGTTTTTTTCTACATAAGAATTGATCAGGTGCCAACGATGCTCCAGATAATGTTGGCAGGTAGGAGTAATTTACATGCCAGTTTTAAAATACAATGAGTAAAGTAAAATTGGGATGCATATGAGTACTGTAAATATGGGGAAAAAAATGCTTCTTTTGAATCATCAGCTATGTTATGAAGCACTATTCTATGGAGTGTGGAGCATTCACAAATGTTGAGTGAGTATTGGTACTCATTAAAAAAATTTCTGAAGAGTATTTCTTAAAATGACTTGAGTAAAATGGCTGGTACACAACTTATCTGGAGCCCTGGCTGTCTCCCTCACCCAGTGCCCATTCATACAAGATCCCTGGAGCTAGTGGTACACCCTTCTCTCACCTGAAGTCCGTTTATACAAGATCCCTGATGCTAGTGGTGCCCCCCTCCAATGCCAGATGCCCATTTGCATGTTAGAAACCTTGTTGGTGTGTAGCGGTCCCTTCCCCCTCTCAGTAGCCCCATCTCCCTCCTTCCCAATCCCAACCCACCCCACATAAATGTTCTGTATTGATTTTAAAAGCTGTATATACTGGACTTGTAACTGAAAACGAACTAGGCCTACATACAGCGGTACTGCACATGTGGGTGGACGAAGTGCATTTTCTCAGAATTTACTTCTAGTCCCCATAACTTTGGCAAAGGCCAAGATTTTTTCACCAAGTTTGGGTGACAGCTTTTACCCCCACTCTGCGACATACTTTTGGGGTTGACTCAGTACTTCCACCCAGAATGGGCGTTTGCCACATATGGGAGTACGTGCCACCCCTTATGATTACGAGGTAGTTGTTTGAAAGCTGTCACCGAAGTTTGGTGACAAATGCTTGGTCTTTGCCATAGCTAATAGAAGTAAATTCTGAGAAAATTAATCCGTGTGCATGTGCAGGACCGCTGTATGCGGACTTTCATTTTCAGCCACAATTCCTTTATGTATATACAGCTTTGCAGATTGATACAGGATGTGTGTGGGGCAGACAGTGGCCTGCACTTACCCTCTTCTCACCTTCGTGGCTTGCCGCCATCTGGTGATGGTGGGGAGTTGGCATTGGTGGTGAGCAGGCTGGAGGCTACTGGGAGATGGGATTGACCACTGGACACCACAGAAGTTTTTTAACATGCAGATGGGCATTGGGTGCTGCAAAGTGGGTAGTACTGGCACCAGGGATCTTGTATGAATGTTCCTTGGGTATGGGAGGGGTTCCACTAGCACCAGGGATCCTGTATGAACAGGCATCAGATGAGGGAGAGGGGTACCCCTAGACTACCAGGGATTAGTAACGGTGGTCAGGTGAGGGAGTGGTAACATTCTGCTGTTTTATATTTTTTGTTTCATTGGGCAGCAGTACTGCCAGGGGGCATGATTAAAAGTAGGGTATAGGAAACGTTGAATGCTGCTGCTTTGGCAGCCTTATAGCACTTCCAGAATCCTTTTTTTTTTTTTTTTTGTTTTACTTTATGTTTATTGTTTTACAACAAAACCACATACAATAGCTTCGAACATCGAGCATTCAGTAGTTTTTATCAGTGAGGATGCCACTCCTCTTAATACATGCAAGTAAAACAGTTTGATGCAATATAGATATGACTTTGTGGAGGGAACCAGAGAGATCTAATCTCTGAAGTATATAAACTATTTCTAACACTGTATATCAGAGTCCATGAGCTGCATGAGATTGATCCCAAAGACAAAACTTATTCAAAAGTTCCCAAAATTTCTCCGCCTCCATAAAAGAGGAAAGGAGACATACTTCATGCAATTATAATGTTAGGTAGTACTGTAATTGGTACCTAAATCAATTTTGATAGCCTGAACAGCAAAAAGCTGTAAACAAGATGAATATAATCCCATTGTAAGGTACCCTGAAAGGGGCTACTAAATATCACCCCCTGGTTGGTCAAAGGCCCTGAATAGGACTTAACAAGCATGCCTCCAGTTTACTGCCCAGATAAGGGCTTTATAATTTACTTCCCCCCTTCTGCTGCATAGTAGCCATGATAAGGACCCTTAATTAAATCCTGTCTGCTCTGCCCTGAGAAGTTGATCAGCTCCCTCTGCTCATGTGTATAGCACAGACAGAAAAAGTCTCTGCCTAATTAGTAACCCCAACAAGGGTTTTTAGCTAGCCTCCCCATCTCCTGTCTCTGGGTCCCTTCCTGCCCTGACAGGGGTTTTAAGTGATTGTCTCAGCCTTTCAAATTCCTCTCCTAATCTCTAAATACTGAGTCCCTCTCTCTTTCTGCCTGTCTGCCCTGAAAAGGGCTTTCATATACAGTTTTCCAGCCCTTTCAATGGCTTTTAATTAGCCTTACCTAGGCCCCCTCCAGTTAGTAGACAGCCCCGAAATGGCTTTTGAATTTGCATTCCCAAACCTCTGCAGCCTGTGAACAGGAGGAAGTCTTGGACTATTATTGCAAGTATAGCACACACAGAAATTAGCAAGGTTTTAAATAGCCGATAATGCATCGCAGTTTGCAGTGCAAACCGGCTGGTCACGCGAGTCAAAATGAGGAATGGATTGCAAAAAAAAGTGCGATCCATTTTTCTGTTTTTATTTTCACTGTTTCAGCATGCTCATTGTGTCCAGCCAAGGGTGTGGTCCTGCGAGGTCGCAAGGGAGCACTGACTGCTTACTTAATATTGAGAGGGAGCGCCACTCCCATACTTCTGAATTTCTTAAACAATGATATTCAAAAATATGCAACTCTGGGACTTGGGAGTCAGCGCAGGGTGCAGGCGCATTTAATGCTAGCACCATGCCACCAGGTGCTTGCACTAAGAACGTGAGGTCTGCATGTTTGTTGCACATCACACACACATTCACACAGGGTGCACCCACTGTCTTGGTGTTGAGGTGGCTTTTGGCTGGCTTGTTTTCATTTCCTGGTGTGGCACAAAAGCGGCAGTGGTGCTCAACTGTGGTGCAGGCAGGCAGACAGTGTTTAAGGGCACTGAGGCCAGGCTACATTCTCCGCTGATTTATATATATTATAAACTTATCATTTCATGATCCACGCTACTTGGGGTGGTTGCGGTGACCAGATATAAGTCTTCTGAATCCCGCTTGCAGTCTTCTTGAAATAGACTTTATTTCCAACTAAGGCCGACACCAATGTTTACTTAACAAATGTGCATGACACAAACCTTATGAATGTATCTCAGAGTAACACATTTGGAATCTCAAGGATGAGATCTAATAGCTAATAATTTACAATTATCCAGATCATTGTTTCTACTTCTGTTCACCCGACAGTATAAATAATGGGTCCACCATACTAACGTCTCAGGTTTACACCTACCAAGGCCGCACACCTTGACATACTTGGGACTCCCTTGCAAATGAGATTACTAATGCAGGAGGAAATTGTCAACTTCATTCTGTTGCATCCCATGGCTTTACCAAAAAACTGGTATACTATTAACTTCAATAATACTTTTGAACCACTGGGTTCCATTGTGAAATAGATACATTGTTACATTTTACGACATCATTCATTGCTACTTATGTAGCCTAATCATTCCAAAAATGGATACATTTCTCTAACAATTTGGCAGATGTAGCAAAAAAAAAAAAAATGCACTAACTTGCTACATTGTAGCATTCCAAAATAACATTGTATTATTGGGTTCCTGTTCAACACTCAGAACCCCATATGCTTCTCCATACACTATTTTCCAGTGCATGCCTCTGAAACCTATTACTCCATTATATGGCTACATATCAAATGACTTATCGCAATAATGGATGCACCATACCCTAATCAAGTCTGTATCCACCTAGACTATCAGGCAATAACTGTTAGCCGATCTGGCTTGTCTCAGCCATAACTTTATCACCAATATTATAATGGAGTATCTACATACAGAATACAAATTTTTTTTACCAGGCAATGTACTGGTTGGTATACTGCCTTTAGCACATACCGGTCATCCAACCGCACTCCTCTATAAGGCAGAATGCCATATGTGGCCACCCCACTGGAAAATAACTGCTTGGGAATCTCCCAGAAGTAATGAATTACTGCAAGAGACCATTCCGTGGAAGTTAGTTGCAAAAGACTTTTGTCGTAACAGTAGATCTTCTAGGAATGTCTCTTGCAGTAAGTAGCTTCCCTCCCTCCGACCCCCTACCATTCTGTAACAGGGAAAACAATATAGAGGATGCTATGGTACCTTGGTTCCCCTCGGTCCCTCACCATCACAAGCTGACACCAGCGGGGAACGGGGATTGCCAGGGATCACCCACTTTTATAGGCACAGCTCAGGAAGTGAGGTTGTGTGGGTGGTCCCTGGTATAGAAACTGCTGGAGAAAACTACCGTGTGAGAGCACCACCTAGAGGAAACTTGACTTACCGCAAGAGACATCTACAAGATGAAGATCTACTGTTACGACAAAAGTCTTTGCGTAACTAACTTTGTAGGAGTGGTATATGGTGTACATCCACACAACCCACCCAACCTCCCCTGGCAAGTGGCACACTGGTCTTGCTTCCAGTGGGTAAGATCTGACTTCATTGGGTGGTGCCAAGGGAGTTACCACCCAGGTTGGTGGGAGGAGCTAGTTTGAAGTTCTTCCTGCCCAGTTCTTAAAGGGAAAGGATTCTGCGAGAAGTGTGAATGTACACCATATACTACTCCTAGAACTATTGTTACAGGTGAGTAACCTGTTTTTCCCTGTTCGTGGGCTTCTTACGAAGTATATTTGCCTTTCCCATAGGGTAGGGGTGATTGCAGCTTATTACAATTTAGATGATGTGTATTTGAATCTTATGAAATGAGTATGTAACTGAAAATGGAACTTCCATTTTATTGTCTTGAATTTGCTCAGTAAATTTAGAAACTGATTATAATTTGGCATTTTAGTTATTTTAATAAACTACGGTTTAGATCTCGAAGTGTAAACATTTATTTAGAGAAATCTAAGTGAAAGGACATGGAGACAGTTAACTATACTAATTATGGTGTGTTAGCAGTAGCTCTTCGTTTCATAAACATCACAGAAAAGTTGGCTGCTCTAGTCATTCGCAATTCACTGTGCCTTCAGGCATGATCTATCATCATAGGTAAAAATAACCAACTGGTAATGCTAACTGCGAAGTTCTCCAGGCCCTGCCACATGGGGGGGAGGGGGGATCGGTTCTGCACGACGCAAAGTCTGTCTGTGCCCTGTCTAAAAGCTGATCTTGAGCTGCTGCTGTTGTTCCCTGGGCCCTCAGACATGCCACATGGAGGGGAGAGGTTTGCACAGACTGACTCTGTATCCATCACCTCTAACTCTTTGCCTGGATGATGCCAAACTGTACTGTGTGACCACCCAACCATATCAAGGGCAAGTCTGTTCACTGCTCATGAGCCATCTCTGCCCTGCCACCTGTTTGGAATTGGCACAAAACCAGTTTTATCAGCAAAGTGACATGGGCCTGCTCGACATTGTCTCATGTAAATATGACAGCTTTTTCATTTTGCTAATCAGTTCGATCCCCTTGCTACACACAAGCTACGTTGAGTAGCACTTTTTGGCGCAAAAGTGCTAATCATCTTCCTTACCTGTGTCTGCCATTTCTTCTCCATTTAGTCTTGGCTTGTCCCCCAGGCTTGGATGTGGTAAGGGGATTTAATCCAGTGTCATCAGGTGGGGGCCGAGGCAGGGGTGCCGGCCTGATGTCCATCACTGCAGTGGCTCTGGCCCTTTTTGCAATTTCTCCTGCTCCACTGGAGGTCGCATGCCATGTCATGGTGCCCACATACAGAGCTTGTCAAACACTGATGACTGTGATGTCTGCTCTTTTTTTATATATATATTTTTGTAGACTTTTTCTCCCCATTTTGTCCCGTTCCAGACCCTGGGCGCCCACGCGCATGTGGAGGAACAGCACACTCCTGCTACTCTGCCTCCCCCCGCCTACACTACCCACCAGACCTCCACCCGGTGGGAGCGGAACTATGGTGGTGGTGGGTGGGCGATGACCACCCCAGGAGAGGAGAGCTGCTTTTCAGTTGCTCAATCCTGCTCCATCCCCCCAAACCCCCGAGCCAGCTCTCTGACGACCAGAGGTAGTACATTGTACATGGTTTATAATGCCAGTGTTTTATGATTTTTTAAGTTTGTACAGTTAAAAGGCTTTGCCTTTGGTTCAGGGGAGGGCAGTTTCTGCCCTACCCCAGACATTATATAAATGTGCCTTCAACCAAACTTAACTGCTTGTAGGTTTGTGGTATGCCTTTTATCTCCCTTTCTTCTCCAGTTTCTCGGGGGGCAGCCCATCCCTTCTAATTTCCTTCACCAATACAGACTGAGACCTTCAGGCACCTTTCCAAGAGGATGGAATTGTTTTTGCACAAGTCACTGATAGGTTACAGCAAAATATTTAATGTTATACGCAAGCCCTCGAAAAACTGAACTTGCCTGCTGACCGAATGAACTAAGGGGTAGTTATGTTACATTAGTGCTGGGCAGTTGTATGTGTGATTCTTTTTTTCACTTGAGAGTTTGCTACTTTCTAATTTTTAATGTAAAAGATGAATAATATAACTCATTGTTACACTTTTTTTGTTGTTGGCAGAAATCAGATTTTTTTTAAACGTTTTATTCTGCCTAAAATCAAAAGTGACCATCATTATAAGGTTAAGGGGGAGCCCTGTACCAAATGGGAAACCTTTCTGTTGAAATACCAAGTAAAATAAAGAGCTCCTGGGGCTTTTTTGAAAACAGGTTGCTCTGAATTTATTGACAGTGGCCTTGGCCAAAAGAGTAGATGTTTTGCCAAATGCAATGTTTTTCACTTTGGGTAAAAAAAACAACAACAACCTGCAAAACAGCAAATGTAGCGATCATGTTTAACTTGGATAGTCTCCATAAATGGACTCTTTTAATCATTCTTAAGTTCTTTCATTTTATTAAAACGTTGATTAGAATGGAAGAAAAATTTTTTTTTTAATTTAATTACTTTCAGTTTGATATCAATTGTATCATATAGAGATTTACATCTTATGGATTATCAACCAAAGAAAAATAAAAAATATAATATACATACACTATGCATTAATTACTCTGTAGAAATTATATAATCTATATGATCCACACGATACCTGTATAATTAAGGTAACATTTACAAGCAGAGGGGATCAAAGTTAAATTACTACGGTTCATACTATAATCAATTATAAAACGATCTGAATTTGCAGTTATAAGAAATCATATTTAGTATGAACCTGAAATACATAGTAAACTCTACTAATGTTAATAAGGTGTTTAAGCCTCTAGCTTACAGATTTAAACCCAGAAGATTTCAATATACTGTTCCCCTAAATGCAATTCATCAGTAATAAAAATTATACTAGACTATAAATACTGTCGGGGATAAGCCCAGACCAGAATAAAGCAAAGATTTCATTTTTTTCCTCTTCTTCCGGGGGTCGCTTCCAAGTCATTACGTCTTTGAAATTCCTCTTCACTGCTTAATACTTTTCTCTATAAGGTATATGTTTTGAGTTGTGCAGGTTCAAAAAATAGACGTTTGTCTTCTCCACAGGTAACCCAGCATTTTTTGGGAAATAAGATTTTAAAATTAGCTCCAGTTTCTGTCAACTCTTCTTTATACTGCAAAAACTGTTTCCTTTGTTTGAGTGTTTCTGTTGCGATATTGGGGAAGATCTGGCATATAATTTCTTTAAAGTGCAAGGCTCCCATTTTTCTAGCAGTGTTCTATATAAGGTCCTGATCCGTATCAAACGCGAAAGTGAAAATAATTGTATTATTAGGGCCCGCTGTGTCTTTGAAGACATTGGCTAGAGTCTGTGCTTGATTTAAAGCTGTAGCTGTGTCTGTCCGGTGAAAGAAGGTCAAAACTCACGTCGAGGTTTTCAGACATTCTTTGAGAAGTGGTAAAGGGCTTTCTTTTGGGAACTCAAAAAGCCCTGGTCACAAATGAGAAGTTAGTCTGTGGTAGCTCAAGCACTGAAATGAAGAGATGTTTTAAAAGTTCCCTTAGGGTTTCATACTCCTTGTCATAGGTGTTTTTATAGCGAATTGTGTTCTCCATAGCTTTGTTTTTTTCTCTGTAATGTAACTATAGCCCTTAAGTTTGTAGTTGAAAGTGCTTCACTAGTTAGAGCCTTTTGCTGAGCCACTGCCACTTGCTTTTGCATTTTATTTTGAGTTTCTCTGACATTCTCCACCTCAGATTTTATAGTTTTCATTTCTTGGTCCAAAATATCAGATCGATTTATCAGCAAGTCCAGTTTCTTATCAGATAAGGTCAAGAATGTAAATAAATTAGAAAAAGAAGCTGACGCCTCCTGTAGTGATTTAAATTCCACTTTAGCTGGCAAGGTTGCTGTTGGTAGATTGTCCCGTAAGACACTTTTCGACAGCTTGTCAGTGGATGGTCGCTCCATTAACAATAAGTCCTCTGGGATGGGTTTCTCTCCGACAGTTTGAATATTCATTGACAATTGCATTCCAGGGTCAGTAAAGCTAAGAGTCGATTTTGTCTCCGAGTTAGTGTTTGCAGAACTCTCCGAGGCTGCAGGTGGGCTCCTAGTGCCAGAAGCAGAAGAACCGGTAAGAAAGCGTTCCATTGGCCCTTTTCTAATCGGCGTTTCTACATCCGAAGAGGAGGAATCCTTCTTCCTCTTCTGTTGCTCCACAGTAAGAAATGTCTTTGTTTCTTTTTAAATGTGTAGCAAGGCTGATTTTTTTCATAATCAGGTAGAAAATAACACCTTAGAAAAATGGGCATGAGCAGCTCTTCAGCGTGGCTGCATACCCATCGCCATCTTGGATCCCGGTCAGTGGAAGAAAAATACTTACGTTCAACTAGGGCCTGGCATCATTAAGTATAATCTGGAAGGGAGTGACTGAATGGATCGTTAGTGGTTTCTTGTTTGTTGATTCTATCACTGCCATAAAATGATTGGCTTATCCTTGTGACTGTTTGTTGGATGCAATTCAATCTGACAAGATTGACTCTTCACCAGTGGTGAACGTGTTTGTTAGCCTTCAGTTGCAGACTGTGACCAGTATTGCTGCCTGAGACATGTAAGTTTAAAAACACTTGTGATATCGTGGAAGAGGTGAATGAATTTCTCTAATTGTTTACGGACCAATTACCTTTAACTTAATGGTTTGCTGATTAGATTTTAGTGAGGATCAGATCAAAGATGGATGATCAGCATCCATCTTCATTATTCCGAATGCTTCAAGATGGGACTTATGGGAGAACCTGGGGCTAGAAACGAGAGAGCAGGTATTTAACACCTGTACACATTCTCTACAACTAAAAGACAGAAAACCCAAACTAGTAAGGCTCCAAAAGTGGTTTAGCCACAGAGTGGTATAAGATTGGAATAAGCGCCCACTTGAGGTAGTGAGTAGTTCAACCACGTACTTGTAAGACTAGATTGGACAATTTTTATAGGGATTCAGGATACCTATATAAGTATTAAAGTTAAAGAAGCAAACATAACTGACGAAAGTCTAAACCCTGCTCTGTAAACTCCTATGAAGATTGCTGAATGGCTGTCCTTCATATTAAATTGGCTATGGTTTAGGGAGGATCCATCAAATATGGCGGCCTGTGTCTGTCACTGTTCTACAGTGCCTTTGTACCATGTTGTGTTAGGCTCTCACAGAACTCTCTACTGACTTCTTTGATGGCATCAGTAGTAAATGTGTGTTCTAGGGACGTGGATATGGTGCACTATCCACATGTCTGGCAATTCTTCCTTCCCCTTTAAAACTCGCCGGAAGGTCTTCAGGCTAAGCTTTTCCCACCCACCTCTGTGGTATCCTCCTTGGCACTGCCTCATGACGTCAGATCTTCTAATTCTCTGGAAGCATCAGGTCTTCTTCTTTGCAGTTCCTGCATGTTGTGTAGGCCTAATCTTCAGGTCGAGCCAGTGGCAACTGCTGGTTTGCATCTGGGTGTATACC
This sequence comes from Neoceratodus forsteri, assembly GCA_016271365.2. Classification (NCBI taxonomy): domain Eukaryota; kingdom Metazoa; phylum Chordata; order Ceratodontiformes; family Ceratodontidae; genus Neoceratodus; species Neoceratodus forsteri. Next base: position 77,500,174 of record JADMNL010000030.1, read on the forward strand.
CTTTTTTCTCTGCATTTGGAGTGTGACAACCATTAATCGGGTCCGGGGTTCAACCGGTGCACTGCTTGTTCCCAAAAAATGTCATGCACTAATCCACATGCCTCGTGCGTCTATTGCCTTGGGGCTCAACATGATCCGCAGGTGTGCATCCTGTGCCGGACCGTTCAGCCCTCCATGTTGGAGGATGGCTATGCCTGCCTCCTTTTAGGTCACCTGGATGAACGGGACCCTCCTGTTCAGTCTAAGGTTACCCACAAGGCAGTCTCTGTGGTGGCTGAATCGACTGCGCAGCTTGCTGCCTTTGAGGAGGCTGTGGCACAGGCTGCTTCAGGCGCAGCTTCATCTGCCACTTTACTACTGGTGGGCTTGTCCACTTCATTCACCTGAGCATTCCAGGATTCCCATTTTGACTTTAGTAGTTCTTTCTCACAGCAGAAATGAAAGAGATGTGAGTTTAAAACTCATGTTACTGTGATGATCCTAAGAAAACAAACAGGGCATACTTTTCTAAAGTGCTGTGTAATGTAGTAATATAGTACTGTGGTGATGGATGTGACTTAAATTCCAACTTGTCCACTCTGCCTGCTGCATGGTAGTGAGTGTACCTAATCTGACATTCAAGCTGATCAGTGAGAATGCTGTCCATGGTTTGTAGCACTTAGTGCCATTCTCCGTTAGGAATCTGTCTTATCCATTTTGGAAAGTCTGAACAGTGCTAGCTTTCAGAGCCGCAGTTGGTAGACTGTTCCATATGTATGGAGCTTGAACCCTGTTCCTGCCCTATGGCAAGCATCCTGGACTACTTATGGGCCCTCCCCCAGTTGGGTCTGCGAGCAGCAACCTTTCAGGTGGACCTGGCAGCTATTTCTGCATAGTAGCATGGGTTGGTATGCTGACAGTGACCTTAGGGAAGGTGGTCGGGCACTTTTTGAAAGGCCCAAATCACTCGTCCCCTCTGGTATGCAGACCTCTTCCTCCATGGGTCCTACTGCTGGTGTTGGCAGTGCCTATGAGCAGGCCATTTGAGCCAGTGCACAGGTGTGAAATGTCACATCTGTTGTGGAAGACTACCTTCTTGGTGGAGATCACATCAGCCAGAAAAATCAGTGAGCTCCAAGTGCTCTCGATGGAGTTTCCTTACCTTGCTTTCCACAAAGACATACGTTTGACTCACCCAGTTCCTTCCAAGGCTGTATCAGAGTTTCCCCTTAACCAGGTGATTAACTGACTGGTATGCTTTACCAGCCCAACCTTGGAAGATGATCGCCGATTCCATGCTCTGGACCTGCGTAGGGCACTTTCTTACAGTAAGGAACGCATGTCTGGCGCTCAAAACTGTGGCTCGCTAGCTGTTTGTGACATCCACTGAAGCTGCACTTGGCAGACCAGCAACAAAATGGACGAGTGCCAGTTAGATTACTTCCTGCATCTACATCTGCTGTAAGTTGGCTGATAGGGTGTCCTCCAAAGGGCTTAGGACTCATTCCACCAGACATACTCCTGCCTCTGTTGCTGAATCCAGGGATATCCCCATTATTTATTTATTTGTTAATTTATTTTATTTATTCATTTGGTAACCAGGTTGGTGCACTGTTCCGAAGAACTTTTTTAAGCCCAGCCTGAGCCAGAAACTGGCACATACAGCATAAAAATACAGAGAGAGAGCAGTGTGTATCATACAGTGGAGGTCAAGCTAGTAGAGAAAATATAAGGTAAACAGTATCCGGTACATCAGCAATTGAGCAAACAAGGTTTATAACATTTAGGCAAACAGGGTAAGGTTGCTCCATCATTCAACAAAAGGAATAACAGTAGTATTCAGGGCGGGAGAGGAGAGCGGAACACTAGAGGGGGAGGGGGTAAGGCTGAGCTGCAAGGAAGGTGAAGCCATGCTAGCGGCCTGTGGGCAGACACAGGTCATGGTGGACAGAAATTGCATTCTTAACAGGGAATTTAGATTTAGAGATGGGGAACATAGGGAAGAGGGGAGGTCATTCCATAGTGCAGGCCTGGCTGCAGAGAAGGCCCTTAGGCCCATCCTCGTAGTTATGTTAGGGTGTTCTAGCTCAGGGTATGAAGACTGATGTAGATTGCGGCAGTAGGTTCTAGGCTGGATAAGAAGGGATAGTGGAGAGTAGGAGGGATTGTGCAGAGTATCAGCAGTGGTCAGGGCCAGCAGGTAGGAACGTCGTGCTTGTGGAGGGAGCTAGTTAAGGGACTGGTAAAGAGTGCAGTGGTGAGTGAGGAGAGGGGCGCAGAGGTCAAGATGACATATATAATTGTAGGTAGCATCCAGGCAGTTAAGGTTGGTAATCGAGGTGAGAGAGTACACCGGGCAGCCATTGTCAAGGAGTGGGAAGGAGGTTGCCACGGACAATAGCAAGGCGGGCTTCTGACGAGAGGTGGTCGATCATGCAATAGCAGAGCCCTGTCTTCTGGTTGATGCGCCTGATCAGTGTGGTCAATGTAGGTTAGGGACGGGTCCAAGATTACCCCCAGATTCTTGAAGGTGGGAACAGTGTCAAGGAGAGATCCATCTGGGGATTTTTGACAGTGAGAATGCCACTGTTGTGGGCTAGGGCAGAGAGTTTCAGTTTGGAACCGAAAAGCTTGGCCTTTGTTTTGGCAGCGTTGACCAACAGTTTGTTGGTGGAGAACCAACAATGTGCCTTACAGAAATCATCGGTAAGAATGGCGGATAGAGAGGAGGGGAAGGGGTCACTTTGGTATAGTATTAAGTCGTTGGCCTAGAGGAGTGATTTACAGGATAAGTCTTTGAACAGGAGGGAGTTAATGAAGAGGGAAAAGAGGAGGGGGCCAAGAACAGATCCCTGGGGGACACCCACAGAGACAGGCAAGAGGGGGAAGGTGACACCATCCAGGCAAACCATCTGTGTTCTGCCAGAGAAGTAGTTAGCCAGGCGGTGGAGGCAGGGGAGAAACCAAGAGTGTTGAGTTTTGCTATCAGGATATTGTGATTTACAAGGTCAAATGCCTTGGACAGATCCACAAACACTGCACCAGTTAGCTTCCCTTCATCCATATTCCTCAGCACATTGTCGGTGAAGAGGGCAAGAGCTGTGGTAGTGTTGTGCCCCTTCTGGAAACCATGTTGCTGAGGGCAAAGATTATATTTGGAGATGTGCTCTGCAATTTGGTAGTTTACTGCCTTCTCTAGAAGCTTACCAAGATGGGGCAGAATAGAGATGGGACGGTAGTTGTCTATAAGACTGGGGTCACCTGATTTATGAATGGGGGACATTACGGAGATGTGCAGGGCTGCAACTTGGAATAAATCACATACCTTCATCTCCCATTGCAGCATTGATATAATGAGTAATTGGGATGCTGTAGTTGGGTCCTCGGTCTTCTAGTCTCTGTTCGGCAAATAGGGGTGCCTGCCTTGCCCCCTCCTCCTGGAGAACTAGGAGTCTGCCAGAGTGATGTGGATATTGAACTGTAGTTAAATAGTTAGAAATATAAGTTCTCACCTGTAACTGTAGCTCTACTAGTGGCATGCAGTTAACATCCACACAGCATACCCAAACTCCCCTGGTGGATGGCAACAGGATCCCTGTTTCCATTATGCAAAAGATCTGATGTCATGGAGTGGAGCCAGAGGATGTACTGCTTGTGTGGTGGGAGTAGCTGAGCCTGAAGACTTCCAGTGACTCAGTGGTCTCCAGCAGAAGTGCCAGAATGTGGATGTGAACCGTATTCCACTAGCAGAACTACAGTTCAGAGTTTGAGGAATGGTGGTCGATTGGAGAGAGTGGAGGGGGGACTGCACTAGTGTGGGTGAAGAGCAAAAGGGGAGCAGGTGGTAGGGTAATGGGCAACAGGGCAACATCCCTGGATGCAGTATCAGGGGAAATTGCAGGAGTGGCTAGTGAAGTCGCAGTGGAGAGAGGTGAGCTAGTGAGTGGCAGGAATGGGCAGAGCAGATGGTAAGTATGAGAGAACCCCAAAGTTTGGGGAACCAGAAGAAAAAGGCAGCTTGACCAGCACATGATTTCCTTGAAGGATGTGCGAGAGAGCAAGAGCCAGAGTTGTGAAGGGGGTAAGAAATGGTGGGGGGAGGGGGAGGTGAGGAGGGAAGCAAGGTGGGGGGGAGCCAAGTTAGTATTTGGAGATAAAGGAAGCACAGTGGGTGAGATATCTGGCCTCAAGGGAGGGAAAAGAAAGAAAGGAGTACAGGGAGCAGTGGTGGATGTGGAGGGAGAGGACAGTCTAGGGCAAAGCAACAAAAGGAGTGAAAGAGGGATCAAGTCTTACCAGGGTGTTCTTGGAGCAACACTGTATACAGTGTCGCCATGGTCAAAGATGGGAGTATCATCTTTGCGAGACTATCTCTCTTCAGGCAGGAAGTGGGATACTCCTTTATTCCTGTAAAGTGCACAAAGTTTGGTGTGAACCTTCTTGTGGATGACATCCACATGCGCTGAGAAATTGCACCATCAGGGGTACGGAAGGAGAGGAGTAGCCTAGCAAGCTTTTGCAAGGTGCCAAAGGTCATATAGACAGTTTTCCTGATGTTGAAACAGCTTTGCCAGGAATCACCACCGCTGGATGTTAGTAAAATCCAGTTGGAGCCTGGCCATTAAGTCATAGGAGCCAGAGGCAAAGAGTACTGTGTCATCTGATTATATACAGATGGACGCAGAGTGGCAGGCAGCGGGGAGGTCATTCAGGAACATGAAGAAGAGTAGTGTACCAAGGATGGACCCTCGGGGTATGCCTGAGCTGATAGGGGGAGTGGGGGATATGGATTCTGCAGTCCAGACAGCTTGAGACTTTTTATAGAGGGAAGTTGCTGCCCGATGCAGCACATCTTGCATGGGTGCACATTGCGTCATCACGGAGGTATATCAACAGAAACAGAGGGAGGCAGGGAAAGCAATAAGGAGTTCAAAGGTGCAAACTAAGGAAAGAGTAGCCCGGGGGCAACAAATGGTGACAAGACATCTTTTAGGTACATAACTGAAAAGAGGAAGACTTGGGGGGGGGGGGGTGTGAGGTTAAGAAGGGAGAGCAGGGGGGATTGTGCAGAGGAGGATCAGGAAAAGGCAGATATCCTGAACAAATATGTTTGTTCGGTCTTCACGGAGGAGGGAAAAGGTTATGGGCCATATAAAAGCAGCAGGAGTACTCGAGGGAGTGAGATAGACACTAGCCATTTTACAAAGGAGAGAGTCCTGAAGGCACTCGCAAATATGAAAGTGGACAAAGCTATGGGGCTAGATGGCGTACATCCAAGGATATTGAGGGAACTAAGGGAGGCACTGGCTACACCTCTGACAGTCCTCTTTAACAACTCACTGTAAACAGGAGTGGTTCTAGTGGACTGGAAGAGGGCAGATGTTGCGCTTCACAAAAGCGGTAGCAGGGAGGAGGCTGGCAACTATAGGCCAGTCAGCCCAGCAATGGTGGTTGTAAAGTTAATGAAGACACTACTAAAGTAAAGGATTGTGGAGTATCTTAAATCCAGCGAGTTACAAGATTCCAAGGCAGCACGGATTCATGGGAGGGTGGTCATGTCAGACAGACGTGATATATTTCTTTGACTGGATGATCCGGGAAATAGATCAGCAGGGATGGGGTGCAGATGGGGTTGGATGTGGCCTACCTAGATTTCTGTAAGGCTTTCGAGACCTATCCACATAGGAGACTTGTAAGGAAACAGGGTTTTGGTGTGCCTAGAGCTACTGAGGGAGATAGGAACCAGGAGTGGTGGAAAAAATGCAGATCAAAAAAGAAAGAAATGGGATAAATCTTTTCTAGCGGTATCCCTAGAAGTACAGCTAACCAAATAAATACAAAATACATAACGGGTTGCAGACTAGTGGAATAACACATTTATCTCCACTGGACAATCCAGCTGGCAACATAACTCTTCCTCCCTACTTCTGCCACCCAGCTTGGCCAGAGAATAAACCCCTCCCACTGCTGGGGAGAAGGGGGGGAGGAAAAAATAGATGGACAGTTATTATATGAAATAAATCATAGGATGCATTGTGACTCGCATTTAATACATCACCCTTGGTGTGTGATGCATGAATAAACTCCTCGAGCTTTGCTCTTGGGGTTTACATAGCATCACACACCTTGGTTGTGTATTAAATTCTCACAGTGCACAGCACCCCATGTATTATTCTGTATACAATTACTGGTGTTCATTTTTAATAACTGAATAACCAGATCTTAAAATCGCATTACAACTGCCCTGTTGTTCAAACAACATGAAGTCTTGCTGTATTCTGACTAAATGCAGTTAGCCCCAGCACTTGAACTGCCCTGGAGAGTAAAGAGTTAACTCTATGCAGAAGCATAGAACGTTGAGCTCGAGCTCGGTTTTCAAACCTCTGTCTCTAGCACTCTGAAGTGTAACCGTCAGATTTTTTACTCAGCCTAACTGTGAAGTCGCTCCGGAGATTCCTCCTGCACTTCGGTTCGGTATCAGTTTAAATCGGTCGGTTTTACCCAACCGTTTCTTTATTTTGGTCTTCTTACCTCTGTCTCGGTAACAGTAAGTGGTAGTAGTAGGTAGTTGTGTTATTGTAGAAATTGTTTTTGCCTTCGGTAAGTCTCCGGTCGGTCCGGTTTGGAGCCGAACCCCATTGCATTTCTGTCTTGTTCCTAAATATTACTGTGGTTTCCGGTACTCATCGGTTGCTAAAAAAAATTCTGATTTCTGGCATTTTTTTAACCGACCTGTAACACGGTTGGAACCGATCAGTTTTAGTTGTCTGGCGTAATAGCTGGTAAGGGTATCTTTTCAGTATTCCAGCATGTGTGAGAAACTCAAAAAGAAAACCGGTCCCACTGGGTTTCAGCACTGTACTGAGTGTAAGGAGGCCTTTGCTAAGGCCGACCCTCACCTCGTCTGTGTTTACTGTCTGGTGTTTGACCACCTCAAAGAAGACTGCCAAATCTGTAAAAACTTTCCCAAAGCCACTCTGGAAAAACGTTTGAGTAGGCTAAGGGAGAGGGAGGTCGAGAAGTCTGCTGACCCGGATGGCCAGCCCGTTCAGCAGTTACAAACCTGAGGTGCTTCCACTGACCTTACGGTACCTCCTTGGCAAAGAGAGCTAATTTTATGGAATCGGTTCCTAGCAAAGGAAACGAAAATCATCCGGTTCGGATCCTACTTCCCAGGGTCCGTCCGATGAGGAGATTGCTAAAGCAATTTCTGTTGTTCAGTCGCTTTGCCCGGTTCCGACCGAACCGGCAACGGTTCATAGAGGTTCGGTTCGGTCGGACGTAGTCGCTTCTGACATTAATCAAGAGGCTTTCTATGAGGGTGACTGGGATGAAGAAGAAGAGTATGATGAAGAGGAAGATGAAGGCCTAGATGAGCCTGTAGAGCCTGTCATCTCCCCAGACATGCCTTCCACTGTGTCTCCTCCCAGACTTTCTGAGTCCCCCTCCCATTTCTTGTTTTACGAGAAGGTGGCTGATACTCTTCAGCTCCCTGTGGAAGAAGCTGAACAGGATCAGGAGGAACCTGACTTCATGGAAATGATGGATGTCTCAGAGTCGAAGAGAGTGTCTATCCCTCTGCATAAATCCCTGGGGAAACAGACACAAAAAATTGTGCAGTTTCCAACATCTGTACCTCCTGTGGATAAAAAGATGGACAGGAGATATACCTTGTCAGGTCCTGGAATAGAATTTCTTACAACTCATTGCAGCCATGTTGGGGTAGTGCAGGCTGCAGCCTGTGATAAGGCTAATATTCCACTGGCATCTCACCCCAACCCCCCCAGATAAGGATTCTAGGAAAGTGGATGCCATGGCCAAGAAACAATACTTGGCATCCTCTTTGGGACTCAGACAAGCCAATTATATGGCATATACAGCCAGGTACCAGAAATCGAGGTGGGATACGGTTCTGGAACTGGCTAAGAATGCCCCTCCCCAGCTAGCCAAGGAGCTGGAGAAGGTGGCTGCAGATGGTATTGAGGCATCCAAGGTCCAGTTTCACGCTGCTGTTGACGCGAATGATGTGCATTCCAGGGTCATGGCTACATCTGTCTCCATGAGGAAATTAGCTTGCCTCAGATGTACCAGTCTGTCACAGGATACCCAGACTAAGGCCACGGATTTTCCTGTTACTGGTAACTCTCTGTTTGGTAAACAAACAGAGGCTTACATGAAGAAGATGGATGAGTACAGGACCACCTACAGGAGTGCTGAAGCAAAAGAGAAGCAGGCCACTCCTCAGAAGCAGCAGTTTAGGGCTGGCAGGGGCAGGCCTTTTAACAGGCCTTTTTACCAAGCCCAGGCTTCTTCTTCTTTCCTGCAGAGGGGGTTCTTCAGGGGACGAGGCAGATGAGGGATGACCAGGACCCCAGCATCCACTCAGTCCAAGCCCCCCTGCCAAACAGACACCCTGAGATGTCAGTCAGGGTCCCCTCCCCAATTCCTGTAGGGGGCAGGCTGGCTCACTATTCCCAGGCCTGGGATTCCATTACCTCAGACAAATGGGTCCTGGAAGTAGTGAGCCCGGGATTTGTTCTCAGTTTCAAAAGGTTCCCAAAAATGAGAGCAAGATCTTTCAGCCCTCTCCCTTTGAGACAAAGGCCTTAGAACTAGAAGTCTTTCTCTTCTGCTCATGCAGCAGTAGAGAAGGTACTCTTTCTCACAGGGAAAAGGACTTTATTCCAGATACTTCTTACCCCAAAAAGACAGGGGAGTGGCGACCCATCCTAGATTTAAGGTAACTCAACAAACACTTAACAAAACCAAAGTTCAAGATGGTGACTCTGGGAGTAATTTTCCCCTCTCTGAGACCAGGAGACTGGCTAGCCTCCCTGGATCTCAAGGATGCCTATTTCCACATACCCATCCGACATTCCCACAGAAATTACCTCAGGTTTGTATTGCCCTCAGGCCATTATCAGTTCAGAGCCATGCCTTTCGGCCTAACATCAGCTCCAAGTGTGTTTACCAAGTGCCTGGCAGTAGTGGTAGCATTCCTCAGGAGACAAGGTATCCTTCTGTTCCCATACCTGGATGACTGGCTCCTAGTAGGTCAGTCCCCAGGCCAAGTCAGGTCAGCCTTAGAGGTCACCCAAAGGCTCCTGGAGTCCTTGGGCTTCATTCTAAACCTAGAAAAGTCAGTTCTGGAACCAACTCAGCTGCTCACTTTCATAGGGGTGGACATAAACACAACCCAGGCAAGAGCATTTCTTCCTCTTTCAAGGGTTCAGTCTCTAGTCACTCTGGCTTCCTCTTTTCAACCTCTAGTTTCTCGTCCAACCAGACATTTTCTTCAGTTACTGGGCCACATGGCAGCCTCCACAGCTGTGGTCCAGGGAGCAAGGTTTCAGATGAGAGATATTCAGTTTCATCTCAGATCCCACTGGTCTCAGAAAAAGGACCCTCTCTCCAAATTGGTTCCAATGTCCCAGACTCTAGTTCAGGCACTCCAGTGGTGGTTGGAGGAGGACAACCTTTGGCAAGGTGTCCCATTCATCAGTCAGGCTCCTTCAGTGATTCTCACCACGGACGCCTCTCTCCTAGGTTGGGGAGCCCATCTGGACCAGCTCACAGCTCAGGGAACCTGGTCTCACCAGGAGTCCCTCCTTCACATAAACCTTCTGGAGTTGAGGGCTGTCTTTCTAGCTCTGCAGACATTCACAACTGTGGTTCAGGGGAAAGTAGTACAAATCAGGACAGACAATACCACAACCATGTGGTACATCAACAAGCAGGGAGGCACTCGGTCCTCGGCCTTGTGCACGGAGGCCATGAAGGTATGGTCTCTGGCTTATTCCTATCACACTTCCTTGGTGGCTGTACACCTGCCAGGGAAGGACAACATCTTAGCAGATGCTCTCAGCAGAATTTCTCAGGGTCATCACGAATGGACTCTGAATCCTCTGGTCCTTCAGGTTATCTTCAACAGGTGGGGGTTTCCAGAGATAGATCGCTTTGCAGCCCCGGACAATCATCAACTTCCTCTCTTTTGTTGCAGACCTCCTCTACTGGGCTCTGTACACCAGGAGGCTGTACTATTGGGTTGGACAAGCAGGTTCCTGTATGCATTTCCTCCTTTCCCTTTGATTTTCAGGGTTCTGATCAAGACCAGATCTCAGCCTTGCAGGGTAATCCTAGTGGCACCAGACTGGGCCAGACAGCCATGGTATCCTCTAGTACTGTCATTGTCAGTGACAAGGCCTCTGTGTCTTCCCAAACACTTCAATCTGCTGACATCCTCTCAGGGGAGGATCGTCTATCCCAGTCTTCAGGCTCTCAGGCTCAAGGCCTGGCTCTTGAAGAGTTACAATATGCACATCTAAACATTTCTCAATCGGTTTTGGATATTCTAAAGGTTAGCAGGAAACCTGCTACCAGAAAAACTTACAATTCCAAGTGGAAAAGATTTGGTTTTTGGTGTTCCCAGATACCTGTTCAGCCAGAATTAGCTGGCACTGCTACTGTATTGGACTATTTGGTGCATCTTAATAGTTTAGGCCTTCGGCTCACTACGCTTAAGGTGCATTTGGCAGCTGTGTCTGCCTTCCTTTCAGCTGGGAAGGGCTCTTCCTTAGCCTCTTATCCACTTTTCCAGAAATTCTTTAAAGGTCTGATGCATGTTAATCCTCCCTTTCAAGCCCCTGCCCCTTCTTGGGATCTGAATATCTGTATAGCACAGTTTATGTAGCCCCCTTTTGAGCGTCTATCTTCAGCAGAGCTGAAATACTTGACATGGAAAACTGTATTCCTGGTAGCCATTACCTCTGCCAGGAGGATCAGTGAGTTACAGGCTTTATCAGTGGAACCTGATTTTATTTCTTTTCACAGAGATAAGGTGGTCCTTCGAACTAACAGAAAGTTTCTTCCCAAAGTGGTCTCAGACTTTCATCTGAAACAGTCTTGACATTGCCTGTGTGTTTTACTGACCATTCTTCCTCTGGGGAAAGAAGACTACACAGTTTTGATGTGAAAAGGGCCCTTAGTTACTATGTGGAGCATACTAAGGCCTATAGGAATGGATGTTCTCAGTTATTTCTCACCTATGGTGAGGTGGGAAAGGGCAAACCAGCCAGCAAGAGAACTATTGCCAGGTGGATTGTCTCCTGTATCCAATTCTGCTATTCAAAACTTGGGAAGGAACCTCCCTCAGGACTGAGGGCTCATTCTACCAGGGGTACAGGTGCTTTGCTCGCAGCAGCTAGGGATGTACCTTTAGTGGAGATTTGTAAAGCAGCCACCTGGAAAACTGTTCACATATTTACCAGACATTATTCTCTGGACATTCAGTCTAGAAGTGATGCTAGGTTTGGCATAGCTGTGCTGCAGAGCCTATTCCCAAAATAGGTTCTGTGACGCACTCCTCCAAGGGGGTACTGTTGGTAGTCTGCATTTAGTCAGAATACAGCAAGACTTCATGTTGTTTGAAGAAAAAATTACTTACCATAGTAATGTTGTTTCTTCTAATGGAGTCTTGCTGTATTCTGACCTTCCTCCCTGCCTCCCCTCCTAGAACCCAGTAGTTTTGGGATGTGGGTGGGCAGGCACAGTGCTGCACCCCAGAGGTGTACTTGGCTTGCCCTGTCTTATGGGTTTTAGTTATGTTTTAGCTCTCTACCTACTTTGGTTTTATATTTAGCTTTCTTTTTGGGGTTCTCGACTTGAGTCTTTTGACCCTAAAAACAATGTGTACAGCCATTTGGCTTGCAAGAGTTGAAATAATTTCCACCTATTACTTTTATTAGTTAGTGCTCGTAATAATCTGACGGTTACACTTCAGAGTGCTAGAGACAGAGGTTTGAAAACCGAGCTCAGGCTCAATGTTTTATGCTTCTGCATAGAGTTAACTCTTTACTCTCTGGGGCAGTTCAAGTGCTGGGGCTAACTGCATTTAGTCAGAATACAGCAAGACTCCATTAGAAGAAACAACATTACTATGGTAAGTAATTTTTTCTTATTTTGCATTACAACTGGACGGTTGTAATCATCAACTGTCAGTCACTCTCGCACTCACATAGACGTGAGTGCTACCAAAACAACTGCAACTTTCACTTTCTCAAACATGCGAACCCACACTGATTAAAAATGATCGTCAGTAATGATAAAAAATAAAATGTGGATGGGTGTAGAACCAGAATTTTACACACTCCCCTTGGTGTGGGATACTTGTATAAACCCCTCAAGCTTCGCTTCCGGGGTTTATGTAACATCTCACACCTCGGGTGTGTGTAAAATTCTGGTTACACTCACACCCACCCATATATTATTCTATATATTGTATAATGCCTGGGGGACTGTGTATAAATCGAATTTTATACACAGCTGAGGTGTGGGATGCTACTTAAACCCAGAGAGCGAAGCTTGAGGGGTTTATAATAGCATCCCACAGCAAGGTTTTGTACAAAATTTGAGTTTTACACAGTCCCCCAGCTTTGTTTAATATAATTGCTGGGCTTTTTTTTTTTTTTTTTTAAGCTGTAAGTTCTCTGTCTCACCCACATAGAGCAGGCCTCAGCCTGAGCGCCATATGTGCTAGGGGTTGACTTTCCAGCTGCATAGAGTGTGTGTTTGGGCTCTTTAAGGAAACCTGGTGCAAGAATGCCATCATAACCAGGTGAATATAATGGGAAATTATAAATGGGTTTCCCTGTGGGGGGAAAAAACAGAGCCCAGTTATTATAATTTTATCTCAAATTATGGACTTTTGGCCTCGTGCCTTACTGCACGCTTGGAGCACGCATGCATCGTTAATCCTTTAATGTACACCCCATCGTGGCTTATTGCTTACATAACATGATTCAGTCAGTGTATTAACCACATGTGGGGTGTGTGTAACTAAAATTATATTGAGAGATGAGGGAAAACATAATTAGTAGTGATACAGTTGTATGCATCAGTGACTTGCTGACAGGCCAAAGCTGATCAAAATTTATGACAGGTGTCTCAAAAAGAAACAGAACTGGGAAATGAATTCCAGAGTTTAGCAGCAAAAGCAAAGAAAAAAAGTAGTAGCACATAAACTTCCAAAAGAGAAAGGTGATAGTTATCAAAATTCATTTTATTTCGCATTTTAACTAAGGCAGTATTGCTGCATTAACCTTTAAGTTAATTACCTTTTTGGCAGCAGTGTCAGTGGCTCAAAAGGTTACACTTTCGACTGGGGCTGGAAGATGGAAAGGCCATGGGTTCTAGTCCTACTCTAGGAACTTGGCTTTACTGACTATGTAGTGTTGCTAGGTGGATGCTGCACTTTTGAGGTGCCATCTTCCAATGTGACATTGAACCGTGGTCCCTTCTGCCCATCTGTAGTCAAATTATTAATGAACATCTGAGGATGTTACGAGGGGGGAGCAGTCAGAATTGTTAAGGTCAGCCAGATGGTTGGCATGCACAGTTGAATGCTGTGAGTTACGATCCTTGTGCCACTGTTCGGATAGACCTTGCTGTTTCTGAAAACCTTTATGTTGGCATGGAGGTAGTTTTGCCCCTGCCGTGGAAGGGCAAACAAGAGTTTGTAAATGAATCTTAAATCATGGCTGGCATTGATCAAGTGCCCTTATGAGCAGGGGCCATTGTTCCCTGCAGCACTTAAGCTGTGTTCGGTAGCAGGCCTCCTAGACATCCTTGGCAGATTAGTTTCACTTTTATGGTGAAAGTTATTTATTCCTTCAGTGGATTTCATCTATCAGTTAGCTAACACACCATGTGATATAATTGATTTCAGAGGGGCATCATGGCAAACAGGTGGAAAAAGAGCATGGAATAGTGGACGGTAAAAACATTGGGAAAATGGTATATACTGAATCAGGCCATTGCCTCTCATCCATCCATCTATCTATCTATCTATCCACCCACCCACCCCACCACACACTTTCTCTTTTGAAATGTGATTAAATCTCAAAATATGTTATCTAGATGTAGTCTTGAAGCAGCAGTGCAACAAAGGTGGGCAAAAAATTGACCTTGCCTTTTTCACTGTAAAAGATTCTAGGCATCTTCCAGTTTTATTTGGTGGTAAAATGTTCTGTTTCCACTAAAAGTGAGTATTTTATAAATAATATTTAGTTTTTTCTCAAGAAGGAAGATGGCTGCCGTGTTTTGCTTAGAAATAACATTGTAGACCTGGCAAGATCTAGGATTGGTTGGGGGGGGGGGACTCACGGTGCGTAGCACAGGAGCTACTTACAAAAGTAGATTTCATGGTTATGTTAATATTTTAAGTGTAGCTGAAACTAGCGTTATGGAAAAACGTTTCTTGTTGCATTGTTGCTTTGAAAGAGTGTTACTGTAGTATGCAAAGGCCTCTTCAAAGGAGCAGATAAAGCATTTCAGATGAATTTTTCATATACAACCTAAACTGAGCGTTAAACAGAGAATTGTAACTAATAAAGCATATGTCAGAATTGCAGTCGTTGTTGGGAGTCCCTGCTAAAACCAGTGAGAGACCGCAATCACTGGCTCATCATATGTGTGACCTCATATGTGTAACCTTGAGCAAGTCCCTTGATCCGCTCAGTGCCTCAGTTCTCCCAGCTGTGCCATATGGTAGACGTAGGTGTCCTTGGAAATAAGATTTTATAACTCATTTGAGCTGTTGAACATATAGGGAATACTGGTTGGACAGCCAGACATAATCAGCTTGTGCTGCCACAGAGGGGTTCTGATTACATTGGACCTCGTGGCAGAGGCGAGGTGGCAGCACAGGCTGGTTGGGCATATGGTTGCCAAAACAGTATTTTTTATACTGTATTGTGTGTGTGTTTATTTATTTAGTTATATATAAACAGAAGTGTTTTCACAGCGCTCTGTGGCAGTAGCGAACATGCAGGTGGTTTCATTTCAGAACTTGAACTGATTGTTGTGTGCACAGCAGTGCTGTGAAAAACACCAGCTGCCTCCAGGATTTCCAATCAGCTGGAACCTTGATGTACCACAGAAGGGTACAGCTGTGTTCCATGAGCTTTGAACTGCAGTACAACAAGGTTTCAGTCTGGCATACCTCTCAACTGTCCCTGATTTTGCCTCAAAATTTTCCACTGTCCCACGTAAAATTTGTGTTTTTGTGGCAGAACAGTAGGGATTAAAATCACAAAAATATGTCAGACATTAAAGTTACAGACTTCTTCTTCTTCTTCTTCAGAAAATGCATATTAACACAAATCTCCTTATTCCATCAGCATTTTGAGTGAATAATACCTATTTTTAAGATGTGTCCCTGATTTGGGGTCTTTGTCCCTGATTTTTTTAAGCCTTGTCCCTGATTCAGGAGGCAAGAGGTTGAGAGGTATGCAGTTTGGCATAAAACTCCATGCAGAACAAACCCTTACTATACAGAGGATAGCGTATGGGTCACTGTGCATAACAAGGCTGTGTTGGCATTGAGAGTTTGTCATGACGACCTCAAGATGC
Organism: Neoceratodus forsteri; assembly: GCA_016271365.2. Classification (NCBI taxonomy): domain Eukaryota; kingdom Metazoa; phylum Chordata; order Ceratodontiformes; family Ceratodontidae; genus Neoceratodus; species Neoceratodus forsteri. The sequence continues at coordinate 77,515,561 of JADMNL010000030.1, forward strand.
CTGCTCCGCCTCATCTGTGCACAGAGATCCATACTTTTTTTTAATAGCATATGGATCACTTTGTGCACCTCCCACCCCCCACACATGTCCAAGCAACAGCATTACAAAATCATAACACCATTCACATTTGAGAAGGTTTATTTTTGTTTCACACAAATGTAATAGCGTTTTGTGTTGGTTGAAGGTATGGAGCAAGTAAACCCAAAACAAACAGCTTAGACTGATCAGGTTGCGGTTTGAAAATAAGGCATCAAAACAGCAACAATAGCTAAGTGAATAGGATTGGTCAGTTAGTGTCCCTCTGAAACAAGTCCAAAAGGCAGTGTACTCTGCGGTGGGCAGAGTCCGGTGCCAGGCGGCAGTTGCTAACTCCCAAAACTAAACCAACTGGGTCCAAAAAAGAGAAGTTAATAGCCTGTAAAGTGAATGAATCCACAGGAGTCAAACATGCAGTCCAGTTTCTTTATTATGGCTTATATAGGCAAGAAAAGAGGTGTAGGTAGTGAGCTTCACTGACCCACGAGATGCCCCGATGGTCCCCTTGAATGTCTCTGAAGTCTAGAGCACAGTTCACCTATGGGTGCACTGTTTACAGCTAGGGCTCACAGTGTGTTAGTAGTTCAAAGGAGATGTGAACAAAAGAAACAAACAAGTGGGGAAATACAGAACAGTGCAAACAGTTAATTTACAAATAAATCTTAATAGAAAACTTGAAATCAAAGAGCGCTGTAGTAATTTTAGACAGATTTTCTTAAGTACATTATTAAAATCATCATTTCTAGTAAGAACAGCACAAAAGTGGAACAGAAGTCAGAGTTCCAAAAATAAAGATGATCCCTTGCTGGACAAATTAATTAAGCAGTAAGATGTGACAAGGGATGCTTTATGGTGGGATAACGGCCTGCCTTGTTTGTGTTGAAGCATGAGACAAAGCTGAGTGCTCCACCACCCAAGAAGGTCCGTTAGCCCATCATAACACATCCCCTGGAGTTCATTATTGGATTCATGAAATGGGTCTAGTAAATCAGATGCATCTTTTACACATATTTTCTGTTGAGCTGCTTTCAGGTGGGCTGTTGTGCTAGGATATGGCCTGGCTAGAAGTACCGCTCATCCAGTCAGAAGCCAGCATTCCTTCTGACCACTTCATAATGAAGTTATGGCATCAGCAGTTAATTCTCTGTACCTTCACTAAGGGGGGGTCAAACCACCCTAAATGTAGTCAAGGTTGTAGCTCATGAAACAGCTGTTTGAGTTGTTAAATGCATATGAAGATGAACAAAATGCAGCACTCACCTGAACCACAAAATAAATGGCTGCTCAGTCAATATTATGGTGCTTCATTTTATTAGTGTGCAAAATATCATAGCAAAAAAGGTTCCAGATACGTTTCAGAACACCACAGGAGAAAGGACTGAGCAGCCGTTTATTTTGTGGTTTGTGTAAGTGCTGGATTTTGCTCATTTTCATGTCGTTTTTAATCCAAGCACCACCCCAGTCCCAGTGCAGACCTCTGGTTTGTCTCTGTTAAATGCATATGCTGAGTATGACTGTTTCTTCTTACACATGAATATCATATCTCTTTTCTCTTCCAGCTTCTAATGGCAGTACATGATTTAGGGCAGTTGGACCCCCTTTCCTGAAATATTCAGGATGAAATTAACCAGTAAAAGGGGTGATCAGTGCTCCACAGAGATGCCCCTCTCCCTCTCCCTCTCCCCCTCTCTCTCTCTCTCTGCTATCCTCAATCACTATATTTAGCCATCATGTTTATCATTGTGTGTGTTTACTGTAGTGAAGGTACTTAGAATTAATTGGTGATGCAATAAGCTTCATTATTTGTCCAGTCAGGGACCATTTGTTAAGAGGATTGATTTGTAAATTAGCTGTTTGCACAGTTTTGTATTCCCTCATTTGTCTGTTTCTTTTGTTCACATGCCGTTAGAACCACTGACGCACTGTGAGCTGTTAACTGTGAACAGTGCACCCATAGGTTGCACTGTGCTGCAGACTTTAGAGATATACAAGGGGACCATCAGCCTGCTAGACACTGCTCCCTGATGAAGGCTACAGTGAAAGCACCAAGGTGTCTTGTGGCTGATTGAAGCTCCACTCCCTACACCTATTTTGTAGCATGTATATGCCACAATAAAACAACTGGATCGCATGTTTAACTGTTGTGGATTCATTCACTTTGCAGGCTGTTATCTTCTCCTTGAGTGCCAGGTTATCTTTTTTGGGCAGTGTCTCTCTGAACGTAGATCAGTATGTAGGCACAATAGGGGCCATAAGCCACCAGACCCTGCCAAAGTGTAAAAAGACTGATTCACCTTGAATCTCAGCTGCCTTAATGCACCTTAAAAGAACTGACCATACAAACATTTTCTTTTAAACCAAGCAGACCTGCAATGCTTAACTCTTGTATATGAACTTCACCTTAATACCCAGGAAGCCTGGCACAGTTTACATTGAACAATGTAATTGCAAGCTTGCTGGTCTCAAAGACATTCAAATGTCAACTAAATAAATTCATCAGATTCAGACATTTTCTAACAGCTTCTAAAGACTTTGAAATCAGGACCCAGCATTTCTTAAGCTGACTGAGTCAAACCACAAGAAGGGGCCTCACTTCTGAAACTATATAGCCAAGGAACTGGACCCCTGAAACATGGAACCACTTGCTGCCAACTACCCTAGATACATAAGACTGTAATGAGATAATCTTTTATCACCTCATCTTGAACCTGCGCAGCAGAAGGTCTTGCGGTTATAAGTCTATTGTCTGTCACCTCATGGACATAAGTTCAAAAGGGCAAATAGGCAGGTCAGTGACAGAGCCATACTGACTCAGAACATCTCCGCACGTGTGCTCTAAGACCGGCCCATGGCAGGCTCCTGCCCAAATATGGCTACACCATCCCAAAGCCTCTTGCTACCCCTGAGGTAAAACAAGACCTCAGGTCAACTTCTGAGGAAGTATTCTGCCTATAAAGTCACCCCAAGGAGCTATAATTTATGATCATCGACTAACTGCCTTCTGAATCTACGTTTCATCACTGAGAGAGATCTCACATCTGTGCTACTGCTACTGACTGTGAAAGAAACTATCACTTCTACTGAACTCTGACAAATACCCTTCTAAAGAATTCTAAAGATTATTTACATCTGCTATAACGTAAGAGGCATTGAAACTTGTATTAACTTATTTTCTATGTTGCAAAGCCTCAAGAAGAAAAAGAACTAAAAAAAAAAAAAAAAAGGAAAAAATCTTCTTCACACAGTCGTTTAAGATACTTCAACTCTCCAGGATGAAAGAGGAGGCAAGAGACTCTTGAAAGGGGTGAAGTGTATAGAGACATTGATATACCTTTACTGGTTTAAAGGTGCTTACTGAAATACTGTGTCTTTTGAGAATCATGATTCTAAAAATAGATATATAAACACTGCAGTGAAATGTCTTTTTGAATGCTAGCAAGATTTGGTACCAATGAAGTAGGTCAGTAAAGAATCTTATAGGAAAATACTGTATAGTGCCTTAAAAGTGTCTCCAGGCAAAAGGGAGAGCTAAGCCTCATAACTATAAAGGAAAACTGTGATAAGATGTATTGTGCACTGAACAAATAAAGGTCTGGACAGAATTTTCTGACAAATGCTTTATAATGCTCAAATATTGAGAATCTATTAACTGTTAACTGTGTGTGTGTGTTGAAATAAACAGCTTTTAATGATACTCCATGTCTAAGGAACTCTGTCGTCTCAGGGGAATTACCACAAAGACAAGGACACACAAATTACTTACACCTTTCCCATAAGAACAGCTACAGAGATAGGTTAATTAATAGTAATTGCACTTACAAGATGGCATCCCTGGGTGGGCCTAAAATTGATGCTAATAATAGCTACAACAGATAGCTACAACAGATAATCTTGGCATAAAATATCACTAAAATATTCTTATGACTATACTAAAACGATAAATGTTTTTGTTTAACTAAAAAAAAAAAAATACCTTTTTTGCATTTTTAAATCTACAGTCAAGCCAAAAGAATACACTTCTCTTGTCTCAAGGCTTAGCTAACCTGGAGAAAGAAAGGAAACTGGTAGTTAACCACAGGCTTCATTTAAAAAATAGCCAGCTCCACTTTAGAAAAAAAAAAAATCTTAAAGGAACCGAGCATTTACTTTACAGTAAAACAGCTCTGTTTAACAAGTAAAAGGTAAAAAATTTTTTTTCATCAGAGCTTTTCCCAGGGGATCAAGAGGATGCCACGCCCAGACTCACTCCCATGTGCAGTCCTCACAGGAAGGAGATTAAAAAATGACCCCCCAGAGCTAGAGATTTCATTTAAATATCCAAAAGAAACCCCTTCTGATGTGAAAAAAGTGCTTTCTTCCATGAGGCCATTTTTAAACAAAAGATTCCCTTGGAAAACATTCCCGCTAAAGAATTACAGTGTACAAAACTGGATTCTTACCTAAGTTCGATATTGACTAAAAATAGGACTAGGTCCAAGAAAAGACAACTAAACACCACATTACTAGGATATACCTTATATCTCCAACATAAAATGTGTCATAAAGACGATCAAAGCAGGCTACGTACGCTAGGTAAGCTTAACTTTCTACCTAATCAGTGCAGGAAGGACCAGACTACAAAAGTTCAGGCTTTAAAATTTAAATTGCAGTCAAAAAAGGCTAAATATTTGGGCATTCTTAAAATCAATAAAGCAGACAAAAATAATTTAAAAGCCATTAACCAGAGGTTGACAAAAAAAGGTTGTGAATTTAAAACAACAGATTATTTCTGGGCCCAGTGAAGTAAAAAGCTTACAGCAGCAAATTAGAGCTTTAAAGGCTGAAAATATTGGATTAAGAGCAAAAAAATCAGTGTGTCAAAAAAAAATTAACAGAGACTGTGATTCAAATAAAGACAGCTCAAGACACTGCAAAAAAAGCAAAAGAACACGTAGAGGCAGCCCATCAGGAAACAGACCGACTAAAACATTTACTGAGTCCCTTGATGTTCTTGGTCAACAGCTGGGGTCTCTACAACCAGATGAGCCCTTGCCACCTCCTGACCCAAAAGAAAACTTTAAGTCAGTGGCAAAAGACCTTGCAGTCAAGGTCCAGGATTTAGCCAAAGACATTCAGACCTTAAGATGGGGGGGGGGCAGGCACAACTTTCAGATGGCCTCCAGACCTCTAACAGCAAACTGGGTACCCCTCCAGGGACCAGCCAAACCCTACCTGGTCCTGCTACACCTGGTTCCATTACATCTAGCCCCACAACATTGTCTCAACCAGATCCAAAACAACTAATCAGAGTTATCAAGGCCATAAAAACAAGCTTTATTCCTAAAGCCTCTTCTCTGGAGGTAAAAGATTATCTCTCTGACTTGAAATCGCAACTGGAGTTCTTTAAAATCAGTAGCCCAAAAGATAGGTTACGGGTCCTAAAGTTCTCTGTTGCATCAAAAGTCCGAGCTTGAATGGCTAGGCAAAAACCTAAAATCAAAACTAATTTTGATAAAATGTGCCCAGCCGTGATTAAAAAGTATACTACCTATCGTAGTCCTATAGCAGCGTTTAAAAAGACATGCCAACAAAATCAAGCTCCAAAAGATTTTTATAAGGTGCTAAGTAAAATGTTTTTCTCAGGAGAAGAGGAAAGAGACCCAGACCTGTTTCCTCACCTAAAAAAAGCCTTTGTTAAAGGCCTCCACCACTCTTAGGACATTAGTCCAGCCATGGGTAGAACCAAATACTCCCATGAATTATATCATAGAGAGGGCCCAAAAATGTTTATAACTGTTAACCCAGATGCCGATAAAAAAAAAAATCTACCACCAAATCTCAGCCTAAGCTTTTAGCCATTACTAGTAATCAGACTTCCCTCCAAATGGAAGAAAAAAAATGCCCCATAACCCAAACAAAAAGGGGTCAGAGACTTCCAGACAGCACCCAAATGACTGGAATAAACAACCCTGGCCTAGCCAAGACCAGAAATACTGACATCTATGTTATTGACCAGCTAAAAAGGCAAAGCTGGCAATTGAGAGAAAATTCATAAATGCAACCCCAGGGCTCCATACAGGCACCCTGCACCAAACCCTAATGCCACTCCTTACTCCCCAAGGAGTGCCCATTCCCATGGCTACCCACCAGCACCAAATCCCACTCTTCTCCTACCTTGCATGGGGGACAGTTTAAGCCAGTCCATACAGCGTAATTAAGGCAAATGCTGAAGCATATAAAAACATTTTTGGTTAGCCAAAAAGGCCCAAAAATGGTTTTAAAAATATGTGCTTTACGTTAAAAAGAGACATAAAAAATATTTTATTCCAATTAAACACTGTCATTGTATTTCCTGAGGCCACTGACATATCCACTAAAATAAAAGATGCCTCCCTATTCTTCTCTGGTTTAAGAGTATTGGGAACTGCTTTTGGACTGGGTATGAACACCATAAACTCAGTTAAAATTTCCAGAATAAAGGATACAGTTAAAGAGCTGCACAAAAAATATGGGTAATATTAAGGCACAACTCACTACACAACAAAAGCTTCTGTCAGACATAAAAAAACTGTAAAACAAAATGCTGTACTTATGGTTAACCTCCATACAGCCCATCTCAATAATACCATGTAAAAACTCCATAACCTAGCTCAAACCGTGGGTAAAAACCTCATCACTATTCAGCAGATTAGATCAATTGCACAAAAATTGTTAAAAAAGTAAATAGTGGCACAGAAAATTTAATGGCAGGAAAACTTCCACGTAATTTAGTTCCCCCTAAAGTAATGACAAAAATTTTAAGTGTAGCCACATCAGAGCCACTACATGTGAGTATCGCTTACAGTCTTAAAAGCGCTATTCCTGTTCATGTCAATTTATAAAGTAATAACCATTGCTTTCATATTAAATGTTCCCCTAGTGGAACAACAAAATGTCTATAAAATAAGGACCATTCTTAACGTAGGTACCTGGCAAGGAGATACTTATGCAAAAATTAACACTCCACCCATAATGGTATACCATAAACTTATTCCTGACTTATATTTAGTCCCAAACTTATAACTGTGTCAGACTACTAAAAAACAGCATTGGCTGTGTCCCAATAAGCCTCTTCTAAAAAATATTACCGAGATCCTTTGTGGCCTTTGCAGTACCGATGCCCAAAAAAAGTGTAAGGTTACCTTGACTCGTGCATGTAAAGCAAAGAAACCCATGCCAAAATTGCAGGAGCTCAATGGTTAGTTAGCACCGATTTCACAAAAGTTACTGTTACTCATAACAAACATGGTACTACCACTCAGCTCACTTTACCCAGCAAGGTAGTACTCATCTCTGTCCCTGCTGGTGCGCATATCCGCTTTGGACATGTCACCCTGTATCCCCTTGATCCAGTATCCCATAAAATAAAAATCACTCCCATTTCTGCATTCCAAGGTCATCAGCTTTCTTTAGCCAATAACCTTGAGTGCCTTTTAGATGCCAAGGACTTTCATAAAATTGAGATCACTGTTTCTAAGACCGACCTGATTATCTCTGATAAGCAGTTCAGTCCCAGTAATAAGGAGCAAATTCGTATCCCAGTACAGTGGCCTCTCATTATCGCATTCCTTTGTGTCCTAAACATTACCATGGTTCTTGCTTTCCTGTGGATGTTATATTCCACATGCAAGCAACTCTATGCTAACCACGTAAAAATACAAGGTTTGTATAACCATGCCTTGAAAATCAAAATGAGACCTTGCCTTCCACCTAGACTTGTTGACAGCCAACCCAGTTCTCTAGCCTTAGTCCTCATAGAGGAAGAGTATGCCAATATGAAATCCCTTAAAGAGATACCGTAAACCCATAATCCGGATGACCCACCTTTAGAGAAATAGAAAAGGAGGAAAATGCTCCCTAAAAGAATTGCTACGGCATAGCTTAAGAAACAACAAAGGCAAGCCTTAAACCTTAAAAGCTCATTTTAGTATGTTTAGTTAAAGTAAACATGGCGGGCAATGCTTGCATGCATCCCTATAGGCCATGTTAGAGCATAAAAATTGTAGTATTTGCTTGTATTAATGATAGATATAATCAATAGTAGTCTACTTGTATACTGAAAAAATGAGGTTAAATAAGTATAGCTTAATAAATATATTTCAGTATTTCCAAATATTTGCTTAACAAATATGCTTAGTTTATCTAAAATAATTGCTTAGGATAGATACCTTAGATTTTATTTTAAAATGTCAATTTAAAAAATAATAGCCTTATAAAGATTTAACAATTGTAAAACCATGATTCTCACAAGTTCACATTGTTGCACTTTAACAGGTCTTTGCATGCCACTTCCTTTTGCGACGCACCAGCGCTATGGCGGCACTGCCTCGCAAAAGGGGGGGGGGATTGTCTGCATCATAGGGGCCATAAGCCACCAGACCCTGCCAAAGTGTAAAAAGGATGATTCACCATAAATCTCAGCTGCCTTAATGCACCTTAAAAGAACTGGCCATACAAACATTTTGTTTTAAACCAAGCAGACCTGCAAATGCTTAACTCTGGTATATGAACTTCACCTTAATACCCAGGAAGCCTAGCATAGTTTACATTGAACAATGTAATTGCAAGCTTGCTGGTCTCAAAAACATTAAAATGCCAGCTAAATAAATTCATCAGATTCAGACATTTTCTAACAGCTTTAAAAGACTTTGAAATCAGGACCCAGCATTTCTTAAGGTGACTGAGTCAAACCACAAGAAGGGGCCTCACTTCTGAAACCATATAGCCAAGGAATTGGATCCTCAAACAGGGAACCACTTGCTACCAACTACCCTAGATACATAAGACTGCAATGAGATAATCTTCTATCACCTCATCTTGAACCTGCCCAGTGGAAAGTCTTGTGGTTACAAGTCTATTGTCTGTCACCTCATGGACATAAGTTCAAAAGGGCAAATGGGCAGGTCAGTGACAGAGCCATACTGGCTCAGAACATCTCCGCATGTATGCCATAGGACGTCCGACTCACGGCAGGCTCCTACCCAAATATATGGCTATACCATCCCAAAGCCTCATGCTACCCCTGAGGTAAAACAAGACCTCAGGACAACTTCTGAGAAAGTATTCTGTCTATAAAGGACAGCCCCAAGGACTATACTTTATGATCATCGACTAACGGCCGTCTAAATCTACGTTTCATCGCTGAGAAAGATCTCACATCTATGCTACTGCTACTAACTCTTAAAAAAAATAAAACTATCACTTCTATTGAACTCTGACAAATACACTTCTAAAGAACTCTTTGCATCTGCTGTAACGTAAGAGACATTGAGACTTGTATTAACTCATTTTCTATATTGCAAAGCTTCGAAAGGAAAAAGAACTCAAAAAAACAGGAAGTAATCTTTTTCACACAGTCGTTTAAAATACTCCAAATCTTCAGGACAAAAGAGGAGACAAGAGACTCTTGAAGGGGGGGTAAAGTATATAGAGACATTACTATACCTTTACTGGTTTAAAGGTGCTTACTAAAATACTATGCCTTTTGAAAATCATGATTCTAAAAATAGATATATAAATACTGCAGTGAAATGTCATTTTAAATGCTAGCAAGATTTGGTACCAGTGAAGTAGGTTAGTAAAGAATCTTATAGAAAAATATAGTGCCTTAAAAGTGTCTCCAGGCAAAAAAATGAGATAGGCCTCATAACTGTAAAGGAAAACTGTGATGAAATTTATTGTGCACTAAATAGACAAAGGTCTGGACAAAATTTTGTAACAAATGCTTTATAATGCCCAAATATTGAAAATATATTAACTGTTAATTGTGTGTGTTAAAATAAACAGCTTTCAATAATACTCCATGTCTAATGGATTCTTATCGTTCAAGGGAAATTACCACAAAAACAAGTAAACGCAAAATACTTACACCTTTCCATAAGAACAGCTACACAGATAAGTTATTTAATAGTAATTGCACTTACAAGTAACATGTCATCAACGGAACAGTCAGAAAGATGGCAGTGACTTTTTTAACTTTAGCAGTTACAGAAACAAAAGCCATTCTAGTGAAAGAAGTAGTGCTTTGAACAGCGTTGAATGATAAAAAATATGGCTTGTTTTATCGTGTCACAGACTGCAACATGCTGAGTGGAAGAGCCGCAGACAAAAGAAAAACAAAAATTGTTGCCATTTACGATGGTGGGGGTTAAATTTGCCTTACCTCGCTCCTTGTCAGAAATGGTAAAGGCAGTAGCTCACAGGCATTCTAATTTTTGTACCATAGTAGCAACTCATTCAGGAGGATACAACAACATTTTGATATCACTGCTGTGGTACAGTTGGGTTGGGAATCCTTCTGATTTCAGTGCACAACAGCACTCTCCCATATACTGTAGTAATATAGTAATTTAAGGTCAGAAGGGACACTGGGTACATAATGCCTGCTGCCACCCCCTTCATAAGCTGGGGCCAGCAGGTATGCTGTGCAGACATACTAATTTATAAAGATTTTTCCACCCATGTTATTACTCAAAGTACCTTAGTAAGCAGAAATTGCAGAAATCTGTCCAGGCTTACCTTGAAGGTCTGTACTGTCTTCATTTCCACGCTTTCCTCTAGTAGCCAGTTCTTTTTTTTTTTTTCCTTCAATCTACATTTGTTTCCTGTTTTTCTCATGCCCCTGGTTACCCCTGCACCATGCCGCGGTTGCGTGTGGAGGCATGCTGTAGTTCTGTGGCACCCTCCCTCTCCATGCAACCCACCCACCTACGCTACCCTCAGGCCTCCATCTGGGGGGGCAGTGTAACTTCGGGGGGGGGCATGACAGGATCCCTCCTGGGAGAGGAGAGCTTGCCTTGCGGCTGCTGAATCCTGCCCCCCCCCCGGCTCTCAATGACCGTGGCTTGTTCCTGAACCTGGGTTGCCGGTGTACCATGAGGTAAGGCGTCCAGCGCCTCAGCGCCACCGGGCTGGCTACTGGTAGGCAGTTCTATAGGTACTCCACCCATTGGGAGAAGTTTCTCCTAATTTTACCCTTAAATATACCACCTTTGAGCTTCAGGGCATGTCTGAGTGTCCCGCTGAAGCACGCCAGATGTAATATTTCTGTCTGTTCAACCTTGCTGATACCCTTCAGTAAGTATGCAGAAGACTGTGATCATGCCCCATCTCTGTCACCTTTTGTTCAGGGTGAATATGTTAAGGGCTTCTAGTCTCCTTATAGCTTTTATGCTTAGATGTTCCATACCTCTTATCATTTTGTTGGCCCAGTGTTGCACCCTCTTTATTGCCTCAACGTGCTGTTTGTAATGTGGAACATGGAGCTGCTCACAGTACTCCAGGTGGGCCCTGTAAAGTGGCAGGATTACTTCCCCTGCTCTACGGATCATCCCTTTTTAATGCACCCCAGCATTCTTTTATTCTTCTTAGCAGCAGCCACACACTGCTGTTCATGCTTTAGTCCCCTGTCTGTTGACCCCCCAGGTCCTTTTCTTTCACAGGTCCTACCTCTGTTTCTCCTTCCCAAACGTAGCACGTTGCATTTGGCTACATTGAATCTAAGACTCCAGGAGTCCAACGTGTCGTTCAGCTTGGTCCTCTGAAGTTTGTCCCCATCCTCAAGGAGGAATCCACCACCCTGGGCAGCTTAGTGTCATTAGCAGACTTAAGCAGTCTGCTGGAGACATCAGCTTCTAGATCATTGATGAAAATGTTAAAAAGCATTAGCCCAAGCACTGATCACTGGAGTACAATCCTTAGCACCCCTCTCCTTTTTGAGTATTAACCGTCAATTATAACCATCTGCTTCCTGCCCCCAGTCTCATTAGCAATCCACACTGTGTATGCATTGTGTATAATATACTCGTGCACATTTACCCGAAGCCTATCACGCACCATTTTGTTAATGGCCTTGCTGAATTCTAAACAGACTGTATATCTGTGGCCTTGCCTTTGTCCACCTCTGTGGTCACCCTCTCGAAAAATGTGATCAAGTTTATTTGCCACAGTCAGTTTCTCATAAAGCCATGCTGATAGGAATGAGAACATTGGCTTCAGTCAAGTGAGCCATCATTCTGTTCTTGATGATGGATTCTAGGACAGTTGGCCAGCATTGATGATAGGCTGACCAGTCAGTTGCTCAAATCTGACTTTACCCATCGTGGAAGATGGGGACCACATTGGCCACCTTCCAGTCCTCCAACACTATACCTGTTCAGAAGAACTCCTGAAAGATGACAGCAAGAGACCCAGATAGTTGTTTCTTTAGCTCCACTAAGATCCTGGGATGTAACCCATCCATCATTTGGGATTTACCTGACTTGATCTTTGCCAGGATGTCAGCTGCCAAGGCGAGCATGATGTCTGCAGGTTGCATCATTTTTACCCTTGATGCCATAGGCCTACCAAGGAGCACCCCACTCCCTTCCTCCAGGCCATTTGGTGATTACAGATGCAAAGCATTCAGCATCTGGACCATCGCCCCCGACTCACGCACAGGCCCCCCCCAAATCCCTTGTTTTTGGTGACCTAGTCCCCTAAGTCACCTTCTTCTTTTCATTTATGTGTTGGAAGAAAGCTTTAGTGTTATCTGCAGCCCCTGCTGCTAGTACTGGAAAAAATAAATTGTAAAAAATAAAATAAAGCCATTTTAAAAGAAAGCTTAGCTAAGTCATTGATAATAAGGAAAGATGTGACGTCTCTCTCGGCAGTGCACTGTGTTTGAGATCTGTAATCCATGTTTCAGACTATCGGCTAACCAGAACTTGGGCAGTGAAAATATATAGTGCTTATTTAAAATGTTGTCTTCCTCATTTAAAGGTCATTTCTTGTCAGATACAAAAGAACAAAAGCCAAGTTATGTATTGCTCAGTGGGAACAGTAATGCTTTACAATGTGCCTTTAATGGTGGACTGTCATAAAAGCACAATTCTAACAAGTTTACTGAATCCCTGGAACTGTGCCTACCAACCCAAACACCTACTATGAATTTAGTAATGGGTTATTAAGCACAAACATAAATTATAAGACTGGACATTTTAAAAGGGAAAAAGCTGATTTATTGTCTTGGTGGAGACAAGGCAGAGTAGAAGTACAATTTCTTTTTTCCATATATTTATCACCACATTAACTGTGCTAATGCAGAAAGAATTCTAAAATAAAAATAACTCCCAGCTCTTGTAGTTCACACATTCCACTCAACGTTGTATTTGGTTACATTAAAATACATGAAAAATAATTGAATATGTGTTATTGTTAGGACAGGACCCCAGTATGGCACAAGGAACCATTTACAAACACAGATACTTGGTGATATTTTCTTGTTTACATCCTAGTCAACTGCGAAGACTCTTGCTGATGATGAAGTTATTAATTTTTTTAGCATCACAAAATATCTGCGGGGTCCCACAGAATGTGGGGGACATCACGCTTTTTTTACAGACCATAATATATAAAATGTATGGTTCTGGTATGCAGTATGTTACAATTAATTTTTTAGAATGGCTTTTAGGCTACATGAAAAGGCAGGTTTAACAAATTTCACATATCTGTTGCAACTTATACATGTTAAATACAAAATAATTACTGGTGACCCCCTTTAATACACATACAAGAGTCATATTTCAAACACTGTAATAACCAGGTTAAGGTTACCCGGTTATTATGGTCTTCTGACGACAGTTTCTCTGCAGCTGTGCCGTCCCTGTCTCGAGACAGCTACCGAAGCCCACTCACTGTTAGTGGCTCGCAGCAGTCTCCGATGGAGTTAAACAAGGAATAAAATAATAAAAAGTTAAAACTTGGCATTCTGCACATTATTGTAGACATGACGTTCCCTTATATTACAAAGACTAGATAAAATCAACAGTTGTCAGCACTAGAAAATCAGAACTAAAAGCATTTAAAAAATACAATAAAACCTTCCTACACCAGTAATTATAAAAAATAAAACCTAGACGACTGTGTGTATATGGATTTTTTTTTACACACCCTTGGTGTGTAATGACTTCATAAACCTCTTGAGCTTCGCTCTCGAAGTCTGTGGGTCATCACACACCTCGGTGTGTAAAAAAACATCCATAACATACAGTCGTATATGCATTATTCTCTATTTTATTTTCTCCCCTCTTTTTTCACTTTCTCACTTCTCCCTTCCCCTTGGGTCACAGCAGTGTTCTGGCCAGGTTGGTCTTGGACCAAGGATCCATCTTGGCATTGGCTCTGAGGGTGTATGAATGCTGCGTAGGCAGCCCGAGTCTAGCCTCTTGCCTGCACCATTGTGAAATTCCTTGGCTCAGGTGTGAACCCTGTTCTGTCAAATGGCAGTGCAACGCACTGCATTTGCAGTACTGGGCCAGCTATTTCAAATACAGATTTCGGTTTAGGAGGGATAAAGAGAGAGGGGAGAGTCAGAGGCCACAGGCCAAGAAAAGTAAAACTTCTTGGGTGAGATTTTGAATAGATTGTTGTGGAGGGTCACAGGCTGGGGTTTGGATGGTTGTTCCAGACGGTGTAACAAAGTAGACAAAAGCCACACCACTGATGGGAGGAAGAGAGAGAGAGAGAGAGAGAGAGAGGTTTAAGGGGTAGAGAACAGCAGTGTGAATCTGGAAATCTCTGGTGCAAATTTCACGACTGCCACCAGTGTACTGTCTGACCATGACCAAGTCACTTGACCTCCCTGTTCATCAGTCCTCCCAGCTGTACAATCGAGTAAAGGGAGGACCCTTGACTGAAAACGAAATATTTCATCTCTGATTGGCTATGCTGGATGAATGAATGAACCATCAAATTTAAAAAATAAATAAAAAGATGAAACGGGCTAGTCTGTCAGTGCAGCATAAAGCTACCACTCATAATGCTGATGACCTGTATTTAGAAACAAGCCTGCGACATTGGGAGTCAACCATGGGCTGGAAGATAGAATCCTAGTGGACGCTGTCCTCCAGGGTGGGAGGGTTGCATATAGCGCTACCACACTGCCGCCTGGCTGACGGCAGATAACAGTGCAGCTGAAGTTCGATGTGTGGAGGGTGGGACACAGCCTGGCCGCAGTGCCCTGTCACATATATATCTATGTATTTGTACCTAGGAGTCCTAGTTGTGGCACCCGTGGGAAAACATGAATAGGAAAAGTTCAGATGGCACTGTAAGATGGAGCCGGTACTCTCAGGCACCACCTCTTCTGACCTGCAACTGGTCACCACATAAGAAGGGTCTGAGGGAAGCCATGGCTGTTGGCTCTCCTGGGGGAGCCTTACAGATAGGTGGAATGCCCTTAGTAGACCTTGTGAGACCAGGTATGAAATGGAGATGGGCAGTGGATGGGATAGGGGTTGCTGGGAAGATGAAAGCAACATAGATGTCTGGGCTAAAGTATATAAAAAAAGAAAAAAAGAGAGATGAAACTGAACTAAGAATGATATCCTGGGCTGGTAGTAGGAGTGCAGCAGGGTTAGCTGATTTTTATATGCTCAGTGCATGTTATGTTGGGTTGTGAGAAAATTCTGCTGTTTCTGAAAATTATCTGAATTCATAATATATAAATTTTTTTGCACTGCTTTTTACAATGACTCTTATATTACGTACAACAGAAGTTATCCTTAAGCTACTTGAAACAAGAGACAGTTTTAGTTTGTGAAGCCTTCTGAGCTGGAAGACGGGACTGAATGCACGTTCTGTGTCAGTGCAGTATTAAACTCCTGTATCTGTGGTTCAGGAGGTGGCATTCTTACACTGTTAATCGGGTTGGGAGCTAAATGATGTGGCGAGTTTGACTCTGTGTCCTAGCAAGGCGGTCTCCTTTTCAGTGGTGGAATAAATTGGGATCATTACCAATCAGCCAACCACCACACACACACACACACACACACGCAGCTGGCAGGGAGAGGGAGAAGGCAGGAAAATAACTTAGTTTTATAAGGAAGATTGTTGACCAAAATGTGGACTGTAGACTGTTTCAGGAGACTATTTTGCATTATGTAAGAGTATGTTTTTTGAGAAAGTGTTTGTGCTCTGAAGTCAGATTGGCAGTACACTCCCCAAACTCGGATCAAATGTATTTTTCTAGGGCAGGTCTCTGATAAACAGGGGTGTACAGGTGGAGCTACTGGGAGACGACTTGGCCTTTGTTCGTTAACTTCAAGGAAGCCAGCTGCTTGCTGCACTGCAGGTGCCAAAATGTGGTTGATTTACTTTAGTTTCTACTGACGGGTGGCCTCACTTACCCTGGCCTATCTTGGTGCTGCTTTTTTCAAATTGATACAAACCTTTTTTTTTTTTTTTATATATTCTTTTTTAACCTCAGACATTTTTATTGATTAAAATGCATCTTACAGCACATAGTTTCAGTAGTGTCTCTTACACAATGAGGTCTATTATGCCATCTTACGATCTGATAATTAATAACCATCAAATGAACATTTCAGTTAAAATCAAAACTGCGTTTCATATCATCCCCCACTCCATTGTGCCCTTGTTATAATTATGCACAGTCCATGATACAAGCTGGTCTTTATAGTCACAAACCAAAAACAGGCAAAAATTTCTGTTGGAAGTATAGCTCTCGACCTCCCTGTGTCCTTCCTTTCCTATAATTAAGGTGGGCCTCTGTTCAGAAAGAAAACATAAAGTCCTCTGATAGTTCATCCCAATCTCTTCATGGTGTGACAGTTGTACCCAAGGAGGAAGTGGTAAGATTAGTCAAACCCCTCTAACCTTGAGTAGAGTGGTGTATGTGTTGTTCCCCCTCCACCACCACCCTAGCAGACTTGTCCAGGGTGGCTGCCTCTTCCTCTACCCCCCCAACTCCCCTTCCCCTCCAGCGATAGAGATCGGTGCCACGGGCCCCACATTTCTTGAAAATGTTCTCTTTCTAGTCTTCTTAGATCCTCAGTCCATTCACAGAAGAAAGAGTCCTGAAAGAACTCCTAAAACTGAAGGTGAACGAAGCAATGGGGCCTGATGGGATTCACCCCAAAATTCTAAAAGAACTAAGGTGGAGAACTAGTGGCACCCCTGACTACCCTTTTTAACAAAACATGGGAGGAGGGTGTGGTACCTGATGAGTGGAGGAGGATGGATGTGATTCTCCTTCACAAAAGTGGGGGCAAGACAGAGGCAGGAAACTACAGACCTGTTAGTTTGACCTCAGTGATAGGAAAAATGATGGAATCACTTCTGAAAGAAAGAATTGTTGAGTACCTAGAGGCCAGCAGGGCACAGGACCCAAAGCAGCATGGATTCACAGTGGGAAGGTCATGTCAGATGAATCTAATAGATTTCTTTGACTGGTGACCAAAATAGTAGACCAAGGAGGGGCTGTGGACGTGGCCTACCTAAACTTTAGCAAGGCATTTGAGTCGACACAGTCCTACACAAAAGATTAATAAACAAGTTAGCCAGCCTGGGAACGGGTTCCCGGGTGGTAACCTGGTTAAAAAAAATGGCTGGACTAAGGACTCAGAGAGGCAATAGTAAACAGAGTCCAATCCAAGAAGGGGCGGGGGTTACTAGTAGGTACCGAGGGTTCCGATATGGGTCTTGTCCTCTAATGTCTTTATAGGTGACATTGTGGAGAGACTGGAAGGAAAGATGCCTCTTTGCAGACAACACAAAGATCTGCAAAGGGTTGATACACAAGGGAAGGGGAGGTGGAAAGGATGAGAAGGGACTTGGCAAGGTTGGAGGAATGGTCAGAAGTATGTCAGCTTAGATTCAATGCAAAGAAGTGCACCTGGGAAACAAAAACCCAAGGGAAGAGTACACAATGGGGGGAGGTATTAACGACAACAAAAATGGAAAGGGACCTCGGGGTAGTCATATCAGACAACCTAAAGGTAGGCAAGCATGTAAGAAGGCAGTAAGGAGGGCTGGGGGGATACTGGGATACATGGGGAGAGGCATCACCAGTAGAAAACAGGAAGTTGTTATCCCTCTGTACAGACAGTTGGTGAGACCCCATTTGGAGTACTGCGTGCAGTTCTGGAGACCTCATTTCCACAAGGACATAGACAAGATGGAGGCAGTCCAGAGGAGGGCAACTGAAATGGTGCAGGGTCTGCACCAGACGCCATATGAAGAGAGAGACTAAAGAGTTTAATATGTATACCCTCGAGGAAAGGAGGAGGCCGGGGACATGATAGAAGCGTTCAAGTACCTCAGGGAATCAACAAAGTCCAAGAGGGTAGCATCTTTCAGAAAAAGAGATGTGCAAGAACAAGGGGGCACAATTTGAAGATAGAGGGGGGATGACTCGGGCAACGTGAGGAAGTATTCTTTCATGGAGAGGGTGGTGGACACATGGAATGGCCTTCCTGAGGAGGTCGTGGGGTCAAAAACAGTGGGAGAATTTAAGAATGCATAGGACAGGTATGAGGAAGTAGGCTGTTGGTGAAACTAGGATCTGCAGTTTATCCGATATGTAGTGAAATGGGCAGACTGGGTGGGCTAAGTGATCCATCTCTACTGTCAGAGTCTGTGTTTCTATGTTCGGTTATCCATTCCATGTGCTCAAGCTCATTCACGTTTTCTGTTGCTCTGAGGTGGGGTGGGGGAGTGGAGAGCCTGTTTAATGCTGTGCATTTCAGGGCTGAAAACCTGAGAATCTGTTGTAATTTCTGGATATGCTTGGATGAGGGGGAACCCAACACTATTTCCATAAAACTCATAGAAAAGTTGCGACCCAAGATCTGTTGTATTGACTAATGGATACGATACTGACTATTCATGTTTCCCCTGTCAGATGCCTTTTTGGTTTTCTGATTGCTACCTCATTTGAGCTGCATCCTGTGACAAGTGTCTGTACATTTTACATTTGATAAGTTTTATTTCAGGTTTTAGTATGAGGACTGATGCCGCTCCTCCCATTTTCTCCCACCACCACAGAGTGCCTTCAGCCTGAATGACTTGAGACTCACCTTGTCAGAGCACTGACTTTGATTCAGATACAGGAGGCTGAGCTTGAATTAACACATGCTCATGGACGCAGCAGGTCTATACAGCTACACCCGAGGGCTGTGAGCTATTACGCACACCTAGAGCAGACCGCGTCCTAAAGAATTTGTTCTTCCATTTCTGTGAGCTGCTGCTGCTCCTTTTGTTCACTTAGTTTTGCAATTCCAGGTCAGTAGGCTTAAGGAATTTGTTGTCCACTTTCTTTTCCTGCCATTTATACAACTAGTAGCCTTTTCCCTTGTGGATCCAGCTACTTGTAACACCTTTTGTAGTGCCGTGAAGACCAGTGCTACTACTCAAGACTTCAACCAAGCCTTGTAAATCTGTCTTCTTGTCTACTGACAAGCTGGCACTGCCAGCACCCCAAGCCTATACAGCCTCGATTTAATGACCACCCCTCTAAACTTCCACCCTCTGTATCTACTTGTGTTTATTTTCTGCAGTTTATTGCACACTTATGTTAGTGTACACATGCGTTTCTGTAAGTGATTTGTATACCTTTGTATCAGACACATAGTGTGCAGTGTTCAGTCTGAATATCTGTTTTCAGATGCTAGCAGGCATTCCTGGTTATATTTTTTTTTTTCTCATTTCCATGTTGGATGTCCCCCCACCCACCCCAGCCAACAACAGTAAATCTTTTAAAGTCACTCTTTTTCTGATGTGTTTGGAACAGCAATAATATTTAGATGTGAAATGCAATGTCTGGAATGCAAAAAGAAACAAACTAAATATTGCAAAGGAAAAAAGTAATTTTTTTTTTGCTGTTCATTATTAAGGACTTTAAAATGGCAAATCCATAACATTAAAGTCCACATATTACATAAGTACAAATAAATATTCCATTATTATGATTGCATATGGTTAAAAATCCATTATTATATGGAATTAACAGTTAGAGATAAGAGCTAAATTATTTTGTTCACTTTATGTTTACCACTAAATAGCTAATTCTGTAGAATGGTTGACGGCTCCTGATAGTGGTAGTGTTATAGCATGCTTTTCAAACAAGCAGACTTAATGTCAGGACTTTAATTTAAGTGGCCTACTGGCCAAATACCAATAGAGCTTTATTATTTAATTATGTATTTATTTAAAAGAGGTTAACCTGGAAAGACATACTGAGCAGTGAAGCTTGTTTCCAGATGCGTCCTGGGCGAGGGGGTAAGGGATAAGTACAAACAAGTAGAAGTGCAGTAATAATAATACAACAATATACAGTACGTACAATAATATACATTATCCGGGCAAATAATAATGCAGGTTAAACATCAGAAGTGCAAAGTACCTAGTACACACAAGAAGGTAACATCAGAAACATAGGAAAGGGTAGGAGAGAGAGTAAGTAGAAGAGGGTGAGAAAGAGAGATGTGTGTGTGTCTGTAAAGGTAAAGTACTGGGGGAGTAAAAGAGAGAGGAGAGGAGAAGAGAACAGATTATGGGGTGTTGAATGGGGGAATAGAGTGTTGAGGATTAGGAAGGGGTAGAAAGGGTGATTACTAGGGGTTGGAGTGAGTGGGAAAGAAGCAAGGGAGTGGGAGGAAGGGGTGGAGGGAAAAGGGGGATGAGGTGGGGTGGTGAGACGTATAGAGGTCGGAGTAGATAAGTGTAAGGCTAAGGGCATTTACAGGAGAGGGCAGTGTGGCCTTGGAGAAGAGAGGAAAGAGAGCGTTTGGAAGTGGCAGAGCGAACTGTTAGTGGAAGGGAGTTCCAAAGATTAGGAAGGTGGAAGGAAAAAACAGACTGGCCAGCAAGGGATTTATGAGAGAGGAGTAAAAGAGAATGATAACCTGAGTTACGGAGAGAGTACGTGGAGGGAAGGGGAGAGAACTGAGGTGAGGGAGCAGAGACAGCCAGAGGTTGGGGGCAGGCTAAGGCAAAATGGCAAAAGGAGTGGAAGAGGGGATCCAGTCTGACCAGGGTGGATATGGGTGCAGCACCATAGACTAAGTCGCAATAATCAAAAATGGGGGGCATTTTAGTGATGATGCCCCGTCGGGCAGATATAGGGATACAGCTTTTGTTCGTAAGTGCCATGAGCTTAGGGTGGGGTTTTTTGTACATGGCATCTTTGTGCTGTGAAAAACCATGGTGGCGGTCAAGCCAGACACCAAGATACTTAAATGAATGTACATTGTCAATTTTTCTCTTTCCCCCATCGAGGGTGAGGAAGGCAGGGAGTTAAGAGAATCTAGAAAGCCTCTGCCGTGTGCTGAAACACATGGGTACCATTTTCTTAGCATTAAGGGATAGCTGATTAGACGTGAACCATTTCTGTACAGTGTTGAAATCAAGTTGAAGCCTGGATATTAACTCTGATGGAGAAGAGCCAGAGGAAAACAGGACCGTGTCATCTGCAAACATCTGGATAGATGCAGAGGAGCATGCTGAGGGGAGGTTGTTGAGGAATACGGAGAAAAGCGAAGGGCCAAGGACGGAACCTTGGGGAATGCCGGTGTGTATGGGGGGGTCTCCAGTTCTCACTGATTGAGATTTGTAGGAGTTGAACCACCTGGTTCTGGAGTCAGATAGACCTACTGATTTTAGTTTGTCCAGGAGAAGAGGGTGGGAGACAGTGTTGAAAGGTTTTGTCAGATTGACAAAGATGGCAGCAGTGAGGAGGCATTGTTCCATGCCAGAATGGATGTAATCTGTGAGCCTGAGGACAGAGGAAGTGTTTGAGTAATGTTTGTGAAAGCCAGACAGGAAGGGGGGTGAAAAGGAGTAGGAGTTGAGGAAAGGGGAGAGTTGAGATGGAAGTATGTGTTCTTGAAGTTTGGATAAGGTTGGGAGGAGAGAGATTGGTCAGAAATTGCCAGGATCTTACTTCAGGGAAGGCTTTTGCAGCAGGCTGCACTGGTAGGACTAAGCCGTCAGGCCCCAGGGCCACATGGAAAACTTCTGGCTAGCAGTCTACCAGGGGGGACTGCCCATCGCCAACGTTAGTGATCTGACGTCAGCCTAGCCTATAAAGGTGGGCGGTCCCCCCCACCCTCCTCAGTTGTTTTCCCGACGTTGACCGCCATTTCACGCACTTACCATGCTTTTTTATTTTTTGTTTTTCTTTAGTGTAAAACATTGAATTTTCAGTGTTCTCATTGATGAGTTTATGTCTTCTCCACCAGTCTCGTCTTCTGACCGCTGCTCGAAGTGTGCCTGTGGCAAACAGATCCCTGAAAAGAATGGCTACTCTACATGTCTTATTTGCCTAGGCCCCAGCTATGACACTGAAGCCTGCCAATTTTGTCAAAAATTCAACCAGGCCACTGAGAGACGTCGTTTAAGAACTCTGGGGAGTCACCTTTTTTAAGCAGCAGTTGGCCGTGATGGAGAAGGAACTGCAGGCCAGGAACTCTTCAACCTCACCAGCACAGTCAGTCAGGGCCTCTTCATTTTCTCACAAGGAGAAATCCGGGAAGCATAAGCACCAGGATAAATACCAGGCTCAGGACTGGTCAGCTTCCCATTCACGGTCGGCCCATAAACCGTCGACCGCGACGAGGTTGTCCCCCCTGCAGGGTGTCGTCTCCTTGAGCTCCACTAACCCTTTCTTCCTCCGGGCTTATGGTAGCTCTGCCACCCGCTCTTAATTGCTATTTTGGGCAACAGCTCTTCAGGGCAGGGGACTTCATCTCCTGCTCCCCAGCCCCTGACGCTCAAGTCCATATCTTCCATGGGCTCTTAGCCAGGTGGCTTGGCCAGTGTTGGTTCCTCAGACATCGGTTCCATGGTGCTGTCTTTGATGGTTCCACTACAGGAACCGACGTCAGTCCTGCCAGGCAATGCCCACAGCAGGCTACCACCATCTCCTCCTCACTGGCGTCACCTCTGCCCTTGACTCGGTGGTCTCCATCCCCTCAGGCACCAGCTTGTCCAGCTGAACTGATGTCAGTGGCTCCTTCCCCCGGGTGCTCCAGGCCGTTGCCAGCTGGGCCACCGCCAGCACTGCTGCAGCCCTGTTTTGTGGACCCAAACCGTTGTCACCCCTGCCGCAACCTATGCTGCAGCCAGCACTTGTTGGGCCGGCGCCGGGCGGCCCTATGCCTGAGTACCCTACGCTGGCTCCACTGTTGTACCCTTTCCCGGCATCTCTCTTATCCATTCCTACTGGTGTACAATGTACTGCCTCCAGTGGATTATAATACCCTCCTTTTGGCGTGGTGGTCCTTCATACAAAGGAAGACCCCGGCCCCTCAAGCACTGCTTCCAGCATCTCCCCTCTGCCCTCCCCAGGACCCCCAACCCCAGAACCCAGACCAGGCTGGGCTGAGCGGACCCCGCATGTCAGGGTCCTCGGGCTCAACCTGATGTCGGCTCAGGTTCCCGGAGGGACGAGTGCTGGCCTCCGGTGTCGGTCCCAGATAGTGATTCTACTGAGGATGAATCCAATTTTTCGTGTCTTCCTCCTCAACTGGGGAGTCCTCTGATGGAGATGACCATACCAAGGAGTTACCAAAGTGCCCCCGATGATCAAGCCTTCATGGATGTCATGCAACACATCCAGTTCATCATGGGCTGGGAGACAGAGGAGCAGGACCTGGAGAGGTGCCGTATGGCCATCTATCTCTGGCAGCGAGATGGCCTCCCATGGTGGTGCCGCTTTGATTGACTCCTATGAAGATGTCACTAGGGCAGCCTGGAATCATCCTTCTACCATCCCTCCTCTGCCTAAGAAGGCAGACCGTCTTTACCATGCCCCGGCAGGCAAGCCCTTTTTAGGAGGTCACCCTAAGGCAGATTACATGGTGATTAATGCGGCACATGTCTGTACTAAGAAGCCCAAGCACCTTAGTACCCTTTCCCTGGATTGGTAGTCCAGACAGCTGGATTACCTAGGTATGCATGTTTTTGCCTCCACTACTCTGGCTATCCAGGCCATAAATTATCTGGCCCACATGGTCCAGTACCAAAATGTTCTTTGAGACCAAGCCAGGGACCTGGTGTAGACCTTGTCAGAAGACCTCACTAAGACGCAGTTTGCCCAATTTATGAAGTCGGGCTCGGACATTGGTAATCATGTCCTCTGGGCAGCTTATGATGCTGTGGACTCCTCCAGGCATGGGGCAGCTGCTGCGGTCTGTCTCTGGTGCCATGCTTGGCTCCGGTTATCCCAGCTTTGCCCCAAACGTGCAAGCCAACATTTTGGATGCCCCTTCTGGAGTTCGGTCCTTTTGGGGGGGATATCCAGGACATCATTTCTACCCTGCAGGAGTCGGGGTGGGCCCTCAAGTTGGTTCATTTGCTCTATCACACCTAGCCTAGAGCAGGCCAGCATCGATCCTTTCGCAGGTCCTCCCGTAAGCAGTCTCGGAACCAGCCTGCTAAGGATCAGCACAAGCGTAAGGCCACAGCGGCCCCTGCTTCTGCTGCCGGCAGAGCCCCCAAGGTCCCCACGACCCTACTGCCTGCGCCTGCCCCTACCTCCTGACTCCTTAGCCAACCCCTCCACCCCCTCCGGCTGAGGATCCACGGGAGGCAGTTGGGGGTCAGTTCTTCCTCCACCTAGAGGGGGGGTGGTAGGGGGGTAATCATGGACAACTGGGTTCTCCAGATTATGGAACATGGTCATACCCTAAAGTTTCTAGAGTGGCCTCCAGAAAAAAAAAAACAGTTCACTCTTTATATTCCCCCATCCATCTGTCTCTGGTTTGGGAGGAAATTCAGGCTCTTCTTCAAAAACGAGCCGTAGAGCCTGTCCCTCAGGCTCAATGGAGAAGGGGGTTTTACTCCCACTTCTTCCTCATCCCCAGAAAGACCAGGGATCTTCAGCCCATCCTGGACCTGAGCCATCTGAATCTGTACATTGAGCACAAGCACTTCCTGGTGGTCACCCTCCAGGGGCTGTTACCCTTTTTGCACTAGGGGGACTGGCTGTACTGTCTGGACATGCAGGGCACTTACCTGCACATCCAGATCTTTCCTGCCTATCATCACATCCTCCGCGTCCACTTTCAGGGTGCCCATTTTCAATTCTGGGTCCTCCCATTTGGCCTTTCCTCGGCCCCCCCCGGGTATTTACTAAATGCCTGGCAGTGGTGGCAGTTGCATCGTGGAGGCAGTGCTTCTGTGTGTTTCCCTACCTGGACAACTGGCTGCTAGCAGCCCCCTCCAGGGATCGCTTAGTTAGACCCTGGAATACACCTTCCATCTCTTCCAGGCCTTGGGGATTACTATAAATCTGCATAAGGTCTGCCTGTCTCCTTGCCAGTGCCTTCAATACATAGCGGCAGTCCCGGACACCAGCCAGGGCAAGACTTTTTTGCCTGAGGACAGGGCGAAGTAACTAATGGAGCAGACCCATCTGGTTTTCTCCAGCCAGCAGTTCCTCATCAGGGTTTTCCTGCGCCTTCTGGGCCACATGGCAGCGGCAATTGCCATGATTTCCCTGGCCCACCTGCATATGTGGGTTCCTCAGTGGACCTTGAGGGTCCAGTGGGACCAACGCATGGATGACCCGGACCAGTTTGTCCTAGTCTCTAACCCGGTCCGGAGAAAGTTCTGTTGTGGTGGCTGGATCCGGCCAGCCTTCTTTGGGGGTCTCCCTTTAGCTCTCGACCCCCTGTCAGATTCTCACGATAGACACATCCGGCCTGGGATGGGGCTCTTATCTGGTTAATCAACAGACCCAGGGGTACCTGGTCGGACGTAGAGCAAGGATCTCCATATAAATTTCCTGGAGATGTAGACAGTCCCTTACACTCTGCAAGCCTTTCAGACTAATCTTCTCCCGGTACACTGCTGGTACAGATGGACAACATGTGTGTGGTGTATTATATCAACAAGCAGATGGAAACTCTTTTGTACCCCCTGTGTCGGGAGGCATTGAGAGTCTGGTATTGGGCCATCGAGCACAGTCTGGAGCTCTCAACTGTATATGTTCCGGGCATTCAAAACGTCCTGGCCGACAGTCTCAGCCGCTCCAAGTCACGAGCTCACGAGTGGGAGTTTCTAACCCAGTATCGAAAGGTGGGGCCGTTAAGAGTTGGACCTGTTTGCGTTTCTCCAAAAAACTTAAGGCCTGGGAGCGAGCAAAAAAGCAACAGTTTTACATTGAGTGGGGACATCCTCTGCAGCATTTGCCGTCTTGTGGCTTTGTGTTTGCGCACTTCACAGTCATGTTTTTGGTTTTGGAGTCTTTTTTTAATGCAGCAGCTGTTCTATGTGCCTAGTTTACCTTTTGGTTGAATAATTGAGCAGGTCTGCCAGTGGCCCTGTAAACTTCCCTGACAGCTCCTTCAGTACCCTTGAATGTTTGCTGACCAGGCCTGTTGATCTATTCACCTTCAATGCCTGCAGCCTCTCCCTCACTCTATCCTCCTTTACCCACCACATCCATGCCCCTTCCCCCCCCGTAGGCACCAGTCCATCTTTCTCCCTGGTGAAGATGGGGCAGAAATATCTGTTCAGTACTTCAGCCTTTCCCTCGTTCTCCTCTACCCACTCTTCCCCTTTCTGAAGGCTAACTATTAGCCTGTCCTTCTTGTCTCTTTTCTCACTTAGATAGTGAAAGAAGGCCTTCTCCCCCTTTTTAAATTCCTCAGCTGTCTGCAGTTCTTTTTGTGCCTTAGCCTGCTGGACTACCTTGCTTGCCACACTGGCCAGCCTGAGGTAATTTTCCCTCTCCACCTCTCAGTTGAACTTTCTGAATCTCTTATTGGCTGATCTCTTGTTCCCTGCCGCCTAGGCGACCTCAGAACTGAACCAGCTGGGTGCTTTGGCCCTTGAGTCTAACGCACTCCTCTGTGGCAACCATTATTCCATCCTTAATGATGGACCATTTTTGGTTGTAGGAAGAAGAGAGGCATGTTCTTCCTCATGTTGGAATTTTTGGTTGGTATCCCTTGTCTCTTTCTCTGTGCGTTGGGCCTTGTCCACTCCTTCTGGAGCATGCTAGAGAAGATAAGTACATCTTGCCTCCCTAGAACTGCTAGTCCTGGAATTCCTGTGCTCTTCATCCCTCTTTTCTCATCAATCCTCTTATAGAAGACAGGGTTATGAGTTTACTCTTGTGTTTACTCAAGTTTATTGATAGCAAGGAGTTATTACGTGGGAGTCCAGATGTCATTTTTCCATTTTTGCCATCTCATTTTTAGGGGATCCCTAACTGGACTTCCCTTTTTTTTTTTTACTTCTGCCAGAGCCATTTGCTCAGAGCTGCTGTCCTGTTTTTTTTACCTATGCGATTTACACTCTGTGGCTAGTGGTAACAGGCTCTTGCTCTAGTTTAGACCCACTACCTTTGTGCCACCTAGTAGGACCACATCTTTGTCACAGAGTTGGTAGTTGGGTTTTACTTGGTGGTTTATTTTATATCCTATATCCTTTTACTATCCCTTTGGACTAGACTGTATCTAGCCTTCTTTTTTATTTCTTTCCACTTTATTTTATATTGACGAAGAGAACTGAGGTGCATGAGGGAGTCAACGATGGTTATTGGCCAGTGCGCAGCACCATGTGGGTATGTGCTGCACGAGAGCAGCATCGGCAGCCAACATTGGCTCCCTCCCTAAAAGAAAAAGCTCCTGCAGGGTCCTGGTGCTTCCTGCTCTAGAGCCATATGTCTGAATCAACGGTAAAGATATTTAGGAAAATCAGCTGTTACAGTGAGTATGTATAATTTTCATTTAGACGGTGGTATAGCAGTAGCTGCTACTTTGACATGTGGCAGCAAAAGTCTTGTCTGCATTATTATAGTGACCACCTTCCCCCAGTTTGTCACTGACCTTTACAAGGACTTACCAGCTATCCACCACTTGCCCAGGACCACACATGATGATGGGTAGCCAGCCATTTTGGCTGTACGGTGCCGGGGGGGGGGGGGTACCGGATAGGGCATTAACCTTTGAATTTTTGCCCAGGTTACCAGTGACACGCATGCACGGTGACACATCCTTTTGGTGTGCAACTTACCCTGGCCTCCACCTGGTGACAGTCTCACAGTAAGATGCAGAGGCTTCCCCCTCCCCCACCAGAAGGAGAGTGGTCCCTAGGTCATTCAGTCCTCTCCCCACCCACTCCATCCCACCCACCGACGACCCATGCTCATACCTGAACCAGGGTCTCTGCAGTTGGGAGTAGTAGACCTACTGCTGCACTGATGGACTGGCCTGCTTTACCTCATTTTTGACAAGAAAGGTTATTTGTAACACTTACATATAAACAGAAAGAAAGGAATTCAGTTTTATGTTGCACATTGGATGCACACTGTGCGCAAGGCACCTGACAAGCCATAAATGGTTTTACCGTCCGTTAGATGAGCACAGGGATACTAAGAGAAATAAGACTGAGGTCAGGGAAAGCTCCAGAAATTAGAGAGTGCAAGGTGTAAGCAAAGGCAGAACTTGTGACCTGCTCAGGTGTATACAACGTGCTAGAAACTACAGTAGAAATCAAAACTGGTCCTTGTATTCACAGCACTGCACTCTAACCACTAGGCTACACTGTCTTAGTATCATTTTTTTTTGTTTTGTTTTGTAAACTGGCATTCCCAAACATCACATAGGCGTAAGAGACAGGGAGCATTTTCCAGTTCCAGCGGTGCAATATAACCAAGGTTTTCAGGCAAAGGTCGATATAATTTCTTTTACGGACTTGCACATGGACTAGCACTTGCGTGCTGGTATACAGACTCCATTGCATCCTTGAACCCAGGTCTACATTTCCAGTTCTAACCTCCTGAGTTAGGATTGGAGTGCATGCTCAGACAGGTAAGTTTTAAGTCGTCCAATCCAAGTGCGTTCTTTGTTGGTGACGAGGGTGGTGGCAGAAAATTGAGGGGGTGTAGAAAACAGAAAGTCCTTGGTCTTCCAAGGCATCACTGCTACACTCTTTACAGCCTCATTGTAATTATCTAAAGTTTGGTTTATTCGCAACAGTGTGGTTTCTGAATTTTTTATACTTGTCTACCATATTTATTGTTAAATGTTTGACTGCTACTGCCCCTGTTGTGGCCTTCCCAGGGCACTCTTGGGAATGGGTTGCTGCACCCAGACAAGACTTCTTCCTGGTGAAAGAATTTTCAAATAAATATTTAATTTTAACAGAGACCAGGATGTCTCGGGAAGAACAATGGAAAACATTTTTAGCCAAAATTCAGCTAAGAATCCTTCTGCTCCATAGAGGGACCACTCTTTGGTCTTAGAGTTGGAGGCACTTTGACCAGTGGGAAACAGAACTTTTAGGGGTGGCAACATCGGTGCACAGCACCAGTGTACAACATTATTAACATATAAAGTAGCACTGACCCCAGCCATGTCAGTCCCCCACCCCCCGGGTTGTACTGTTAAACAACAGTGGCATTGGGGACCAGGACTTCTCATCGCCTCAGATAGCATTTCTGCTTAGTGTGCTGCAGTTTTTGTTGTTTGCTTCTTGTATTTGGCTGTATTTAATAGTTTGGTGTTCAGTGCTGGGCAGCCACTCGCAGTTTTTTCACAATTTTTCCATTCACTCGATGTCATTATGTTATTTTTAGCAGCGTTTCAGCTTCAACTCCTCTGCACCAACCTCATCTACATTTCAAAACTCAGGTTCTGAGTGTTGCTTCCTATCTCTGCATCCAACATTGCTCTGTCTGTCAGATATTAGCTATGGAACAGAATAGAACCTGGGCCTGGATGGAGCCATTTTAGGACTATCCATAAATAGAGAGGAGAACTGGATCACGGTCTCACTGAGGCCCAGCAACTACAGAAGACCCTTTAAGTAGGTCTCCATGTTCATGCTATGATGTGATATCAGTGATGATGATACCAGTGCTGCCAGGCATGGTGCTGTCATCTGTGCTGAGCATTGCACCTTTGTCCATTCTGAGCATGGTATTGTTGTTGTTGAGCACGGTGCTGTCATCTGTACCAAGTATCGTACGATCATGGGTGGCATAATGACACCTGTGTTAATTGCTGTTTTCATGCACCTTTGAGTTATGTCCATGCTACTGTAGTTAAGTCCCCGAAGCTTGAGTTATTTTAACACAATTTTGTGTTATCATGCAAATTCACTTTTATTTTTGTGCAACTCTGCATTATTTTTGCATGCATTTTGTCTGCTTAGCACAGCATACCAGCTCATCATTGCCTCTGGAGTGGAGAGTAGCAGGACAAGGATAATCTGACGACCTCATTTGGCCATCTTGGCCAGACATGCAGTCAACTGTGCATCCACTTTGGCGGTTGATAAAGTCCAATCTTACTTCGAGAGGATTCCTTCAGTAGGTCATCACATGTAGGACTGGCGCCACCTGGCGTCGGGCCACACGGCAGAGTTTTCTAGCAATCCCTGATGGGGGGCTGCCCACCCGATGTCACGTGACTGACGTCAGCGTGACCGTATATAGTGGGCAGTCCCCATGCCCGCCCTCCAGTTCTTTCCCGCCATCGCCTCGTGTCAGTCGCTCTGCAGACTTCCATTTGCGATCATTGAGAAAGTTCGTTGCATCGGTAATCCCTCGCTGCTTTATAACTTCTGTACTTTTTGATGTCTTTTCCTAAGAAGAAGTGCTTATCCTGTGGCACCCAGATCCCGCACAAAGACGGTCATCCGAAGTGCGTCATCTGCGTAGGCCCAGACCATCCAGTCTCCTCTTGCCCTGAGTGCCAGTCCTTTAACCAGGCCACGAAAAAAAGGAGACAGCAAGCTTTGGAGGCCCACCTGCTCAAAGCCTGTGTCATTTCTCTAGAGAAAAAGATGGATTGGATTGGCTTAGGGACTCTTCTGAAAAATCTTCCCCTTCTAAAAAACACAAGAAGTCTAGGGAGCGGGCTCGCTCCGCGGACGACGTCAGGCCCTCGAGCAAGGCCCAGCTGCCGCCTGGGAAACCAGACGGTAAGTCGGACAAAACTCCGGGGGATAAATCAATAATCGGCGCCTCTGGCGACTGCGCCGCCTCAGCCGGTAAGTCGGCCCCCGGCTCGGTTCCGGTTGATAAGTTGGCTGGGGTTCCATCCTTGACCACCCGACTCTGCCCGCTAAGTCGGCCGTCTCTGACGACTGCACGGGCCTGGTTCCCCGTCGGGCCTAACGGCACCACACCCGATGTCCGGCAGGACCAGAAGGAGAAAGCCCCTCTCCCTCCTCCTCTTTCTTCGCCCGTGTCCTCGCATTCTCCCACGGACATGTCCGACGATGGTAGTGGAGATCCCCTAGAACCTGTTGACATGTTGGGTTCCTCTCCGCG
Source organism: Neoceratodus forsteri (assembly GCA_016271365.2). NCBI lineage: Eukaryota > Metazoa > Chordata > Ceratodontiformes > Ceratodontidae > Neoceratodus > Neoceratodus forsteri. The sequence continues at coordinate 77,546,684 of JADMNL010000030.1, forward strand.
CTCCCCTGCTGGGGTCCAGGTGCAGGAGGCTCCTCCTCAGCCAGATGGCCTTTCTGTGAAGGCCCCTCCTCAGCCTGACAACGGACTGCCGGCTCCTCCTCCAATGCTGGTAATCCCGTAGAAAATTCCTTCGCTGGGGCCAGCCGTCCGGCCTCTACCTTTGGCCCCGACGCCAGACTCGACTGCGACGTCAGAGCCCCTTCGTCTGGTCCTGATGCCGGCCCCTCCGATACCAGATCCCCTTCTGGTACCGGATCGGGTAGCGCCAGTGCCGACTTCGGTCCCTCTGACATGGGCTGTCCCGACGCCGGACCCTTCTCTGATTTATACTACGGCGGGTCCGACGTGGGTTCCCCTGACGTCAGGGCTGACGACGGGGATTTACACCCGACCCTGAACTGTCCTCATTACACATATGGGTATCCTGGGGATCCTTACCGGGGGGTTCCACTCCCGACTGGATGGGACAGTTCTACCGGGATTTAACCCCTATTCCCACTATATGGGACCCCAGGGTTGTTATCCCCCACCGGTGCCCTTCCTCCTCCTCCCCAGCCTCAACCACCCACCCCCACCCGGTTGTTCTGGATTTCAAGACCTAATACAGTCTTGGTGGCAGGGGCTAGGTCGAAGCTGGTTTCGGACCTGAAAACTAGACTCCCACAACCGCAGCTTCCTAGGTCCCCTTTCCCGAGCAGCCCACTTCTGACTGTCCACATCTCGGGGAAGACTCAGCAGGATGTTTCCCTTCCAATTTATACACGTCGTCCTGACGAGGAGGCGGATGATGACAGCTCAGACGGGAGGGAAGATTCCTCAGAGGAGGAGGTCTTAGAGGACCCAGAGGAACCGAAAGGCAGGGCCTCGCCGAAATCACCACCGGAGGACCCTTCCTTCTCGGACCTCTTGAGGGCCTTGAGAGACTACTTTCGACAGGGAGTCGGAGGAACAGGACCTGATGAGACAGAGACTCACAGAACACCTAGACTTGGAGTCTGTCTCCCATCCCAGTTCCTCCGTGAATGGGCCCCCATCAAGACCTCACCACGACCATCTGGCAGATGCCGCAGTTTATTCCAGCTGCCCCCAAACGAGCGGACAGACTCTACCGGAGCCCAAAGGATGCCCCTTTCTTAAAGTCTCATCCTAAGGCTGACTCTGTAGTCATTTCAGCAGCTCATGATCGCTCCTCTGCTCCTAAGCACATGAGCACTACTCCTCTGGACAAGGAGTCGAGGCAGATGGACCAGTTCGGGGAAAAATGTCTACTCCTCGGCCTTGTGGGCCCTTCGCTCCCTCAGTTACGTGGCCCACATGGTGTCCCACCAAAAAGCGACTATGGCCAAGCTGGAGACGAAGGTCCAGTCCATGGATCCTTCACCTGTCAAGGAGGAACTTGCCAAGGATCTCTGCCTCTTCAAGATCTCTTGCAGGCATGCTCTGCGGGCCACTTACGATTCTATTGACACGGTTGCCCTTAGATGGCATTCCTGGCTTCGCCTTTCGGGCCTTGCTAATGAGGTCCAGTCGGCGATTCAAGATGCCCCTTTCAGGGGCTCTGTCCTTTTTGGTGGGGACACCAAGGACATCATAACGGACCTACAGGACGAAGGAGTTGCTCTTAGGTCTGTTCAGTCTATGTACCGATCGGGCGCTCAACAACAACAGCAGCAGCCCTTTTGGAAAAGACCTAGAGGCAGAGGAAAAATGCTGAGGCGCGCCACCAAGGGAAGCATAAGGCCACGGGTACAGCCACCCCTCCTGCAGCCAAGAATCAGAGACGTTCAGGAGGCCCTCCCCCAAACGTCCCACACTTCTCGACTCCCTGGCCCCACTGCCTCCTCAGTCTTGCGATGAGGAGCAGGTGGGAGGGAGGTTCGCCTGCCACACACAGGAATGGAGGGCGATTACCTCCGACGAATGGGTCCTGCAACTAGTGTTCATCGGACACACTATAGAGCTCCTGGAGTTTCCCCCGGGAAGTCCTCCGCAGAAGTCCTTGTACTCTCGAGACCAAGCACTTCTCATTCTCGAGGAGGTAAAATCGCTCTTGCTCAAAGAAGCGTTAGAGCACGTCCCTTCAGGGCAAAGGGGAAAGGGATTTTACTCCCATTTTTTCTTGGTTCCAAAAAAGACCGGGGACTTCCAACCCATATTCTAAGTCAGCTCAACCAGTTTGTCGAGTACAAAAAGTTTCGAATGCTGACTCTCCAGAGCCTCCTACCTCTCCTCATGGAGAACCACTGGCTCTGTGCCCTGGATATGCAGGATGTTTACCTACATATCCCTATTTTCCCCAACCACCACCGATTCCTGCGTTTCTGTTTCCAAGGCGAAGACTTCCAGTTCCGGGCGCTCCCCTTTGGTCTGTCTTCGGCACCACGAGTTTTTACCAAGTGCCTGGCGGTGGTCCCGGCATTCCTGCGCCGCTGGTGTATGGCAGTATTCCCTTATCTGGATGACTGGTTGATTGCAGCCCTGTCCAAGGATTCATTGCTGGAGGCTCTTTCCTTTACTCTGGACTTGTTCAGTCGATTATGGATCACGGTCAGTGTGCCCAAGTCATCCCTTATCCCTGCCCAGAAACTCCAGTTTATCAGGGCAGTCCTGGATACGGTCCGGTGCAGAGCCTTTCTCCCTCCAGACAGGGTGGAGACCCTTATCCATCAAGCCTCCAAAGTGGCTTCCAACAGGACTATCCCGGTCCGGGAAGTCCTCCACCTTTTGATCCTGATGGCAGCCTCCATTGCTACCGTTCCACTAGCAAGACTCCACATGAGAATCACTCAGTGGTCCTTGCGGGTACAGTGGGACCAGCTCCTGGACGATCTGGACCATCCAGTCCTGATCTCCTCAGCGGTTCAGAAGGATTTGCAATGGTGCATGGATTCTCACAGTCTTTCCTTGGGACTCCCTTTTCGGAACCCTGTACCAGCAGCTACCCTCACCACGGATGCCTTGAACATGGGGTGGGGCACTCACCTGGGGGAACATCAAGCCCAGGGACTTTGGTCCGGCTTGGAGATTTCTCTCCACATCAATGTTCTGGAGCTCAGGGCAGTCCTGTACGCATTGCAGGCCTTTCAGATCCTCCTTCCGAAGGGAACACTGCTGAGCTAAATGGACAATATGTCAGTAGTTTGGTACATCAACAAACAAGGAGGAACCCGGTCGTACCCTCTTTGCAGGGAGGTGACCAGGGTGTGGAACTGGGCAGTCGAGCACCATCTGGCCCTGGTGGCCGTGCATGTGCCAGGCGTTCTCAACGTCCCAGCAGACAGTCTCAGCAGATCTCTGACCCTAGCTCACAAGTGGGAACTAAATCAGGAAGTGACGGAATCCATCTTCTGAAGTTGGGGGCGTCCAGAAATTGACCTCTTCGCCTCCCAATCCAGTGCAAAACTTCCCAAGTTTTGCTCGGTCGTTCCAGAGCAAGGTGCTTTTTGGAGTGACGCATTGTCTCTATCTTGGACGGGGAAATTTTTGCACGCTTTCCCGCCATTTCCCATTCTGCAGAGGGTTCTTCTCAAGCTTCAGGCGGAGAGGGCAAAGATGATCCTCATTGCTCCTCTCTCTTGCTGAGACAGATCTGGTTCCCGCTGCTGAAACAGCTTTCCAGGAAACAACCAGTTCCACTTCCAGTGACTCACGACCTCCTTACTCAGGAGCAAGGCCGTCTGGTTCACCCGGGGCTCAGGACCCTGCATCTTCATGCATGGCTCCTGCAGACATAGCAATATTCCGTTTTGGAGTTTCCTCTCGGGTTGCCTAGGTCTTAATTGAAGCCAGAAAACCTTCTACCCGTTCCACTTACGCCATGAAGTGGAAGCGGTTTTCCATATGGGCGAACACAAAGGGCTGGAACCCCTTCTCTTGCTCGGCCCCGCAAGTCATGGAATACCTCCTTCACTTGTCAGACTCTGGTCTGTCCTACTCTTCCTTAAAGGTACATATATCAGCTGTCTCAGTGTACCACAAGCTAGTGGATGGTAAACCCGTGGCTCAGTTGGATGTCTCTAAAACCTTTCTGAAAAGGATTCTCCATCTGAAACCCCCCATCCACAGCCCAACTCCACCTTGGGACCTGAACTTTGTCCTGGAAAAGCTCACCCTTCCTCCTTTCGAACCGGCGATGAGCTGTGATCTACGCTACCTGTCCTGGAAGGCACTTTTTCTGGTGGCCATCACATCAGCCTGAAGGATTTTGGAGCTTCACGCTCTAGTCTGTAAGGAGCCTTTCTTGATTTTCCATCGGGATCGGGAGGTCCTTAGAACCCATCCGAGGTTCCTCCCAAAGGTGGTGTCGGAAGTCACGCTGAACCAGTCGGTAGAGCTTCCGGTGTATTACCCGTCCCCTTCTAACAGAGGTGAGGTACTCCTTCACACGATGGATGTCCATTGGATTCTCCGGTGTTATACCCACCAGACTAAGGAGCTCTGCCCTTGTGACCAGTTGTTTGTCTCTTTCGCCCCGAGATCAAAGGGCAAACTGGTTTCTAAACAGGGCCTTTCCAGATGGTTGGGCAACTGTATTCGATTCTATTACCAGAAGTACGATAAACCTCTGCCAGGTACCATTAGAGGTCATTCTACTAGGGGCATGGCTGTTTCCACGGCCTTCCTGTGGAACGTTTCTGCGGCTGACATCTGTGCTGCCGCTACTTGGAGTTCTGTCCATATATTTACTAAACATTATAGTCTGGACATTGCTTCTAGGCGGAGGGCTGGCATTGGCCTAGCTGTCCTGCAGGACCTACTGTCCTAGACTGGGTCCAGTTCTTTTCCGTTGGAGTTGTTTCCTCCTCCCTAGTTTCTCTCAGTCTCTCCTTGGAGGGACTGCTTGGGACTCAGTCCTATATGTGATGCCCTACAGAAGGAACCCTCTCGAAGTAAGATAGTACAGTTACGTAAGAACTTACTGTAACAGTAGATCTTCAAGAGAGGTTCCTTCAGTAGGTCATATTTTTCCCTCCCTCCTTCCCCTCATTTTATGTTTTACAGGGTCTCCAAATCCTGTTCGCTCCTGCTGTCAGGCCTCTTCCTGGCTCCGGCGGGAGAACTGGAGGGCAGGCATGGGTACCGCCCACTATATATGGTCACGCTGACGTCAGTCATGTGACGTCGGGTGGGCTGTCCCCTGTCAGGGATTACTAGAAAAGTCTGCCGTGCGGTCCGACACCAGGTGGCGCCAGTCCTATATGTGATGACCTACTGAAGGAACCTCTCTCGAAGATATACTGTTACGGTAAGTTTTTATGTAACTGTACTTTCTTAAACCAAGGTGGTTGGTGCTTTCCACCTGCATTTTAAAACATCACCACTACCAAATACTGCAGTGTCTCTGGGCTGAATTATGCTCCTCGGAAGTTGTCACTAGCACTGTGCATTTGTATGGCGGGTGTTGAGACCATTATTCTTATAGGCCTTCTAGATTGGTTTCCTTCCCGGTGTAATCAGAGCACATCCTTTCAGGAACCTTCTTTGCTTTCTATGCACAGAATACTTTTCATTTCAGACAGCTTCCTTAGAAGGCAGTGTTGCAGTATTTCCCTTACCCAGACAGTTTACACTAAGAACACATCTAAAGTGTAGATGCAGGGTGCATGTTGAGTATTTTGCGGGCCTCAGCTCATTGAAAATCACTCCAGCAAGCTTGCACATGATGCACTTCACAGATGTGCTCAGGTGTGAAGCCTTTGCTAAACCTGCTTAGTACAAATTTACAGATTACTTCTATTTGGTGACCGTCTGACTAGGTCTTTTGGACTCATTGGCTTGGGCCAGTAGGTAAGTGCACTAGGGATGAGATCATTATGTGTATCTTTGGGCTTTTACGGATGACTTTAGACAGGCAGTAGTTCCCTATGGTGGTCAGCAAGGTGCCATGTTTTTTTGTCTCCAGATACTTGCCACTAACCTAAGCTGGTGTGGGGAATTCATACCAGTGGTTCCTAGCAAGCAGGAGTTTTTATCCTTATGTGCCTGTGGAACAGGACTACCTAGCCTATATGAGCAAGACGATGTATACTGTACCAGGGCATACCATTCCAGCCCAGCCACGGTAAGTGTCTTAGACCCTTTGTGGGTCTGCATCTCTTTCAGTGCAAAGTGCTGCCCATTAAGCTTGCTTCAGTGCTACATCTCTACTGCATGTTTTACAGTTTTAGTGACACATCTCAGAGAACTATGGATCCCAAGTACTGTATTCTGTCACTAAACTCATCCAGAGCTCTTAACAGGGAGCAGCAGTTCAGGTGGTTGCCTCCTTTGAAACCGGAGGAATAATTCTGAGTCTGTCAAGCCTCCGCTAGTCTCAGTTCAGAGACTGCAGTTCTGGAGAGCCTAAGGGTAACTTTCCAGTTCTCTTCTTGCAAGGCTGCACAGGGACTTTTGTGGATGCTAAGTAATAACTGCGGACAATCATTTCAGTCATTGGATAACCCTGTAAGGGTGGCAGCCAGCTGCTATAGTGATAAAAGCAGCATCTCCCCAGATGTCTTCAGTTGTTTGTTTTTTGCATGTCCTCAACTGCTGATGGGCACAATGGATTTTTCTTCGTGGGAAACGGAGCTCACTGCCAAGAGGTTTAGACCCAAGGGGGCTGGCCTCCCTAAGAGCACAATTACCACATAAGCCTACTGGTGATGCGAGCGGCACTGTTCACTTTTTAAGTCCTAGAGGATGTGATTTAAACCTAGTTGGGTCTACTGCAGTTGGACAATTTTTAGGTCCAAGCCACTCACATCTGGGAGTGAACACTGGTGATAAATGATCGCGTCTGCTGTCCAGCAAGGCAAAGCAGTTTATTTGTTAGGAACTCATCCAAAGCTCTGGGAGCTGTACAGAACAGCAGTTCAGAATCTTTCAGAATCGGCAGCAGATCCTCATGAGTGAGCTATAGCGGATGATGCTATACAGTCCCAGTTTGTCAATGACTGAAATGGAAATGAACAATTTTGTGTCCTTCCAGATCTGCAACCTCAGAGGCAGTTCTAACAACTATTGCTTCAACAGAGGATGACTTAATATATGTGTGCGAGCCAGCATTGGGAGCCAGAAGGGAGAAAACTGGAAATGGTTCCTGAAAAGAGGAAATGTTTCCCTGTCCACAGCCAGCTCCAGTGCTGCTTCTCCCATGACTGGGATCCTGCCCAGTCTGCCACCATGTTGTTCCCACCTAAAGTAGATGGACCTGCCATGACTGAAATCTGTGGAGCACATGGGATGGGGTTGGGGCAGTAGGATAGGATGTAGCACAGTATATTTGACTGGGATAAGGTGATAGCACAAAGGGGAAAAATGGAAAATGTTATTGAAGAATTTAAGCATAGCTCTCTGGGAGCCCTTCCCATGCCCTTCCCAACCATTCTCTGCATCAGCTGAGGCCTTGGAACAAATAGTACCCAGAGTACTCTTGGTGGCCCACTGTAATGGAGCCTTCTCCAGTGCTACGGTGGATGGAGTGGACGAGGATGGCAGGTAGCTGGAGTTCTCCAGTGGTTGTTGGAAGGAGGTGAGAAGAGGAAAATAGTAAACAAACAAAAAACAATGCTGTGGTTGTACTGAACTGAGATCCCTTCCTACAGTTAAATGGATGCTGGGCCAACCTCACTACCCAGTGAGCCATTTGGTAATTAAGATGCATATGGAAATATTTGACCTATAAGAGAATGGAATTACTAACCAATTCTGTCTTTATCCCTGATCTAATCAAAATTAAAATTGCCATCCTACATTCCTTCTGATTTAGGCAAGGAAATGCCGGCAGCTGGAGGTTGTTAACTGAAATATTAGACACGTTAAATGAAAATAATTTCTGTAAACTAGCTTAAGGCACATGTTCCAGGACAAGATGAACACTGTTCAATATTCCAGCAGCTTTGAAAGTGTGCGACATTTAGTTAGGGTTTTGCTGTGTGTGTGTGTGTTTTTTTTTTTTTCTTCCTGTAAACGAGGGCTGATTATGAATGTTTGGGTAGCGTACTTTTAAAAAGTTATATGTCAGGTGAGGGAATGTCAGTGCTATAGTGATTGTTTTCGGCTACACATTGAGGCACAGAAATTCATTCAATTGTATTTTTGTCTGTAAAAAGATGGATGTTTTAAATAGATCCTGTTGGCCCCCACCCCCAACACACACACACACAGGGGAATGCTGGAAAACAGCAAACATATTTAATGAAAACGGATTCTTGCGATTACGGATATAGTATCAACTGCGATCAGAACCTGTCTCTCACTGAGGGGGCCTTGAGTTAAAATTAACTCTGTTAGAAGTATTCCTGTACAAGATGTTGTCGTGGACCAAATGTCAGAGTCTGAATTTAATTGGAGTTATTTTGAGAAGCAGAGGAAAAGCTGGATTGACTTTGCAAAGTAAAGGGTATATGGCCTGGTCTCTTATTCTGGTTTGTTTAGTTTTTAGTCTGATGTGTGATCCAGTGCTGGGCTTCCCCGCTGTACATCCCCTTTCCACTGGCAAAAATTACCTACAGAGTGGGGTCTGCCTAAGTGGCCAGCCTGATCAGGAGATGTGGGGCATAGCTAGTGGTGGATCAGAGACTCTAGTTTTTATTTCCACGTCGTCTTCACGTAAGACTACCCCCCTGCCTCAGTATAACTTGTTCCCTTCCCACTTGATCTGGTTGCTCAACCTTTGCTATCCACTATTCACTAAATACCACCAGCAGCTTAATCTGATTCATTATGTCAGTTTGCATTTGTGTTCCCCAGCTCTGACCCAGTGAGGCTGTAAATATGCAGAACTGCCTAGCCATGCTGGTTTACCATATAAACTGTAGCATAAAAGTAGTTCTGTTTGTCTGTGGTTTGTTTTTCTCAGCTTTTGTGGAGTGAGGCGTTTTGGCACTGATTTAGCCTTGCTTAAAGCTGAGCTAACCAGCATTAATTCTTGGTGATTTGCATATATTACCCATGATGTCCTACTCTAGAGGTGTATGTGGTGGTGTTTTTCAGAATCATGACAACAAATCCACTGTCTTTATGTGGGGGGACCAGTTCTGATCCAGTAAACTAACAGTCCCTCTACACTTCCCAGACCCCCCGGGTCTTCTCCACCGTGGATGGCACCCCTCCTGGAGTGGTTTCATCCTTCAACTATTTTGGTGTGTGGCTTGATAGTAGTCTTGACATCTCTGCCCACATTGATGCTGTCCAAGCTCTGCTCCAGACTTGGCGCCTTCATGTACCGCAACAAAGACTGCCTGTCTCCCCAGGTCTGCTGGTTGCTGGTTACTAAAATGGTTCTCCCAGTCTTCGACTATGGAGATGTAGTCTGTGGCACCCTCTTCCCTTCCCTTGCCAGACTGGGCACACCTTTTGTTACTTTGCTACCAACCCTGCCTCCCCTATACTCACTGCTGCTCCCTCCACTCTTCCCTATTCATCCTGTCCCTACCCTCACGTTGACAGCCCCACTGTGCCTCCTTGATCTCCAAATACTGATTTAGGTCCTTACCCTCTTACCTATCCTCCTCTTATCCATTGCCTCATACTCCCTCTGCTCCAGGAATCCTTGCACCTTCTCCCTTCCCCACCCACTCTTCTCTGGTGGGCAGTCAGCCTTCTTCTACTGCCTCCCTCCCTCAAGAACCTGCTCCCCTCCTCTCTCCATCTCTCCCCCATCTCCCTTAGGCACCAGCTGAAACTCCTCCCCATTCCTACCTGTTCCTGTCAGTCCTCTACCTGACCATTCCCCCTGTTGGAATGAGCCCTTTCCAACCCTGTTTTTGGGCCTCCTCCTGGGTTCTGCCTCTACCTGTATCAGTCGTTTTCCCAACTACCACTGCACTGCCATTTTTCAGCTTGTTCTTTTCACTTTAATTGCACGTCTAATTTGCTAATGGGACCAATTTTTGGTATCTTTCATTGTTATTGCACTTGAACCGTGTAGAACTGTAGTACCGTTTGCACTTATATTGTACCATTTCATTACTACTGTGTATGTCTTATGATTGTATTCCCTTTTCCTTGGGTTACACCTGGAGTCGAGCCTTGGCTCAGTGTGCCTTACCTGGTTTCAATTTTCACAAAAATAAATAACTAAATAACATAAAAAGTTGCATATCCTACCAAAGGATATGGGAAGCATATTTGAAGCGTGATCAAAGCTCTGTTCAAAGTCCCTCCCACCTTTGTGCAAATTAGCACAACAGGCTGAGTGTTGTGTATTCAGCACTGCACAGAGCAAACTATGCCTGCGCAATTGAGGTTTGAATATACATCCTTGTGATCGCAGTGCTGTGAAGGCACAAACTGCTGTACGCAGAGCCCCCTAGAGGCCTGTAATAATAATTATAATTGTGAGAAACGGATGCACCACTGAGTCAGATGTACAATAGTTTCTAGTAGCAGGTCAAGAAAAGGCAGGATCTGATTACAGTTAGAAGGGAACAGTCTGGTCCAGTGGTGTGGAGGGCTGAGGCATCATGCCTTACCTCCTGCCATGCTGGCGAACCATGTTTGTGGTGTGAGCGGGTTGCCGGGGGTCGGCCAGGAAGGGAGAGGATCGAGCATTCAAAGGACAGCTCTCCTCTCCCGGGAAGGGGTGGGACTGGAGATCGTCGCATGTCTGGCCCCTAGCGGTGGCTGGAGGCTGGCACACTGATTCCACAGGTGGGGGATGGAGATGAAGCAGACACCTGGCATGCCGCATGCGGAAGTGCGCATGCTATGTCCTGCACTTGGGGTTGGGGAGAAAAAAAACAGAGGAAGAAAACACTGTGGACTCGCGGGATGATCCCGACCCTCTGCAGGCGCCGCACCCAGCCAGCTGGCACCTCAAGCCAAGAGGTGAGTACCAGTGGACGCCGGGGTGATAGGGCTAAGGGGCCGGAGGAAGGGGGCCAGTCTGCAGAAAGGAGATAAAGAAATAAAAAAAGTGGGAACAGGTTAGACAGCATAGCTTAAATACGTAATGCACAGTTTCAGCAGTTTCACACAGTTAAGTTCCACGTGATTCTAAAGGCCCTTTTGCACGAAGCCCTACACACATCATAGCAGTTCCCACCGCTGTCTTCACTCCATCTGCTCCGCTACCCTCTCCTTGTACACTGCGATGGAGTACGCTAATCTCATGGCTGTTCTGATGGTTCTTCCTTCTTTCTGCTCAGCCGAGAGCCAGAGACTTCCATGTTCAGTGTGGGTGGAGGGGGGAGCGGGGGTGAGTGTTTCACATTACATATTATAACTAAGTTCAGCTAACTACATCTCCAGGTAGTGAAAAGAAAGCTGAACTTGATAAACTAATTACTCTTCAGAAATGGGCTAAAAATTACTTGAAAGTGCTCCATCAGCGGGGTCATGATACTGGGCATGTGCTTATGCATATTCATATCACTTGTGATATGGATATAAATATACACATAAGCACATGCCCAGTATCGCGGCTCCACTTTCAGAGCACTTTTAAAGTGCTTTTTAGCCCCCGTTTCTGAAAAATATAGTTTAATTACTTCAGCTTTCTTTCCACTAGCGAAGATATATTTAGCTGAACTCAGTTAGAATATTGCAAAAATGAGCCTTTGGACTGAGTATGTTGAAATACAACATGGGTAAGTGACAGGGGATCCAGGAGGGTCTCGTGAGACTCTCTCCTGGATTGATGTGAGCACTCAGGTGGAGTTAGACAGCCAGACTAAGCATTGTAAAACACAATGGCAAACCAGAAAAACAGAGAAGGGCAGGACAGTGAATGCTCCCTTCGGATGCAGTGTGGCTTGTCTGTAAACCACAAAAAAGGTAATGCTGCAGTTGTTGTGCACCACAACGAGTGGTGCAGAGCCCGTTGTGTAAAAGTGGCTTAAGACTGGGATACAGCTGGGGACAATGAACAGATATTCCACATGTGCACAGGAGCTAACTGTGTGTTTCCATGGCCCAACGTTGTTGGCTTCTGAGACCCAAATCCTTACATTAGAATGTTACTATGCAAATGATCTCATTCTTTATGCAAAATGCCAACACTGCATTACCATCTGATTATCTGGCCAGTTACATGGCACAATCAATGTTTTGCTCATGGAATGATTGGAAGCTAGGCATGCCTTAGTACAGAGCAAGACAGCCCACTATGGCCAAGTGCCTTGTAGAGATACAGCATACCACTTTCCTCAATAGCACAGGCAAGCAGGAACTGTTGTGGTGTATGTATGGATTGCAATTCATGGCTAAGCAGTGTACACTGTTGTGGGTATTGTCACCAGTATCCGAGGAGAATGTGCACCTCATGGCATGTACATTTTCGTTTATGACGAAACTTCCCCTGGGGCAAATAAGTGAACAATACAGTGTTACAGAAACAACTGTAATAGGCCTAGTCGTCTATCAGATGAGTAACATACTGTACATGGGAACAGGGAGGTTACATAGTTGTCCTGTACAACAACCAGTATGCTCACAATGTGACCCTGAGCACATCTGATGTCCTCCGGGCACTGCTGTCCAGGCACCTGCAGGAATGGCTAGCAAGAGAGACAAACATGAAGAATGGTGTTTATTTTATTTATTGTAAAATCAGAATTACAACCTTTGATCTAAAAGCTCATTTACAAAGGATCCTCGTCAAACAGGGTGGTGGAACATCAAGTACGTGGACAGTGGAGAAAAACAGAAGCAGCTAGTAGGTATTGTCAGTTACATAATTGAAAAGGCTATACAGCACTACAAATAGAAGGATGGGGAGAGACAGAATACATTGCAAAAGCCATCACTTAATTACATAATACAGAAGAAAATCGTCCCATAACAGATTAGGTAAATAAAGTGCAGAGTCCAACTATGTACAAAGTATGAGAATTCCCAGAATGCAGCTATGGAGCTTAGATAGGTTCCTGGAGGGAACAATTAAAGGAAAACTGTGGTTTGCAGGGGCTCCCCGCCCCTGCAAACCATCCCTCAGTTTAGGCATAGTCGAGCGGCTTTATTCTGCCCATGGAAAGTGGTTTAATTTAGTTTTTAAAGTCCACTACCTGAAAGCGCTGCTGCGGCAGGAGGCTCCATTTACTGTAAGGTGCGGGCGCTGCACCATGTGCTTCAATGCAAGCTCATGGTGCAGCGCCTCCTGTCAGCAATGAGCCTCCTAGCGTCTGCACGCCCAGGTAGCGGACTTTAAAACTAAATTAAACCACTTTCCCATGGCAGAAAAAGCTGCTTTTTCACTAAGTCAAACTGGAGGGAAAGGTTCAGGGGTAGGGAGCCCTGCAAACCACAGCTTCCTTTTTAATGTGACCGCCAACAAGTACAGCCATTAAGGGAGAGTAGGCTTCAGGCTAGACAGGTGAGGGGGACAGCACAACGGTGGGTGATAGCTTAAGGATCTGGGGGGCTAAGCGGGTGTGGAGGTGGGGGGAATGGAGGGTCAGGAGGGCTAAGTGGGTGAGGGGTTGGGGGGAATGGGGGACCAAGGGTTGGGTAGGTGGGGATTGCATATTGACTGGCTTATGCTGGCTACTTATGTTGCATAAGTTAGATGTGGGTTCAACAGTGCATCTGTAATGGAAAATGCCAGTATGGCATGTCACACACACACACTGCTGTCTGTGCTTTGCTATGCAGTTATAGCCTCCATAGGAGTTTGTGGGTATTGTAAAGGTCTTCATCCCTTTGCTCCATTAAGACATGCTTTTGAAAGGCCTCAAGTTGCACTTTGTAAACAGCCAGTTTGCACCTTTAAATGACTTTGAATATAGCATTGTGCCATGTATACATGACTCTGCCCATCACTGTCATGTGCACAAGCCCTGACTTTGATGTGTAGAGCAAACTAACTTTCACTGTGCAAACATTGGCTTCCAATCTTGCATCTGGAGTGCTAACTATAGATACCAGGAGCAAAGCACAGTTTGCTGGGAGCAGAAGTAGCTTGCTCTGTGCAGACTGTTCAGAACATGCTGCATCTCACTTTGCTTTGTTTTTTCTTCACTACTGTTACTGGATATCCTTCCCAAACACGTATTCATTTATTAAAATTGTTAACCTGGTAGACAAACAGAGATACAGAGGACTCTCATTTACAGACACGACCTGAGGGGATGGAGAGGTATTACAAGGCGGAAACACCATATGCATCAGTCAAGTAGGCAGCAACAACAGTAGAATATAATAACAATGAATGCATGCAGTGTTATGCAGAATTTTACATAATAGGTACACAATCATTAGAAGGTGTGGAGTCTGGGGCGTGGCTTAGCAACCGAGCAGAGCAGATGTGCTTTGTTTCAGTTCCTGGGAGACTCGCTAATTTTTCCCATTTTTGAACTCCTTTTTTCGATTTCTGACCCCACAAATTGAGCTGGGAAAAAGTAAGCTAACACACAGATACTGAATATGGGTACGCAAAAGAGCTCTGCCCCATCTGCGGATTTTTTTCAAGCCAAAATCTGGTCAGAGGGATAACAGGCCTTAGCATCACGAGGCAGCCTCTGGGAATGACAACCGGAATGAAGGCGAAGTCATACTGCAAACCCTGCATACTAGCATTGTTCACCTAATTCAAACAGTCCAGGAGTACAAAAAGCTGCGATGTGGGCTGGCCCTCCGAGATTCTACACCGGAGATCTGGCTTGACGGAGCTGAGCAAATGATGCAGCAGGCGGAGGGTTTAGTGCGTAAAGCCGTTGATGCCACAACTAAATTGATTAAGGACAATACCTTACTGCTGCAGTGTATTGATAACCTGGAAAACCAAGCCCGGGAGAAAAATATTTGTGTTATCGGGCTGTCAGAGGAGACGGAGGGTGAGGATCCCTTAGAATTTGTCAGGACCTTCTTGCCACATCTTTTGGGCCTATCTGAAGATGAGCGCCAGTTTTCCCTGGAAAAGGCCTTTCGAATTATACCCCGCCGGAACCCAGGTGTTAATGGCACTCCACGGACTTTACTGATCATTTGTACTGGAGTAGGGGATTGTGACCAGATATTATCTATGGCAAGAAGGCTGAGATGGCTGCGTTACGGGGATGTCGAAATCTCGCTCTTCCTGGACATCTCATACAGCACCCTACTTTGTCGGAAGGCATTTCACAGGGTCCAGAGTTCTCTTAGGGCCCTGAAAGTACAAAATCAGTTGTTGTTCCCTGCCAAGTTGCAAGTTACCTGGAATGGTCACATGTATTTTTTCAGTGAGCCAGCAGATACCGAAAAGCTGGTCCACCTCATTGAGAAGGATGCGGCACAGGGCGAGGAAGAGGGCTCTGTGGGCATGGGCCCAGACTGATGAACCTTTTGGACTTGCCATATCTCTGTTTAGCAGTGAGCAATTTAACGGCAACGTTTACAATGTTTTAATTTCCTTGTCTTTCCTAAATGTTGATGTGTATGCCTGAACTTAATTGCGCTACAGTGCTACTTGGTTTATGATTGATAATATTTGCTGTTCTTTATATAATCTATATGGAATGCCTACAGCTTTACTTTCTTTGCGATTTAGTGATGGGGAGAGTCTGGGCTGTCGATCATGTTTGGATTGTAGGATACGTAGCCGTTATGGTAACTCCATAGGCCTGCTAACCTAGGCTGGACCAGTGTGGTGTTTCCCTGGTGGCCAGGCGATTCCCCCCCCATCCCCCCAATCTGTTCTCTCTGGCACTACCTCCATAGGGCATGCCAAGGGGTTGGGGTGAATGCACAGCTGCTTGGGCTTGGGAACAGCATATACCGGAGGGCTCTTGTATGGGGCCCCAGGGGATTTGCCTTGCTCATCTGTGATAATGTTGCCTAAAAAGTGGCTATTTTTGTGGTGGAAGGTGGAGTTACTTTGGTGGCATCAGATTGTATTTAGATTTAGCTTTATTCACTGTACCTTGAACAATATTTCCTGGGACATTTGTTCAGCTACAGCGCTGGTTACTGTGGCCTATTAGGGGGTGTTGGGGGTTATAAACTCATATGAAGATTGGACTGGTCTTGTGCAGTTTCTCTTGCTGCACCCCTGCCATCGCTCTGCGTTGTATGCCTATGGTAGGGATGTAATTGTTTGATATAAATATATCTGTATTTTCCCCCTATGTCGTACCAACTGGGAAGGTGCATGTATACCTACTGTGCTTCAAGCAATTGAATGTTTTCTGTATTTTTTGGGTGTCCCCTTCTGGGGTTCCTGTTTTGTGAGTGTTGGCTTACAAAAACTAATAAATAATACAAAAAAAAAAAGGTGTGGAGTCTTCAGAAATGTACAGTAGCACTTCAGGATATTCACAAATAAACAATTTTAATGCAGTCGCAGTAGGATGTGAGCAGTAACTTAGAAGGATTGTTTTGTGGACTTGTAGGTGGGCAGACACCAAGCCTGAGTTGTTTCTTAACTGTGGGAGTCTGTAACTGAAGGCAGGTTGGCCAGACTTCTTTTTGCACATGGGGATGAGGAACCAAGCTGTGGAATGGGAATATAGGCAATGCATAGAGTCTGTAGATGTGGAAAGCAGATTGTTTAGATAGCCAGATATTGTAAGCGAACATTTAAACCTGTATATTCCAAGATACTGCGAGTATCTGCAGTTAAGTGAGTGCTTTTTCTGTTGGCCGTACAGACTACAATGCTGGGGGCAGCAGAGAATAAATCAGCAGAGGGAATTGAAGTAGGTGTCCTGTTTGAGTGGTGATTTTTTTGGAGCTGTGGTGTGGATTTTACAATCTTATAAAATGGCAGAGAACAATGAAGGAATCTAATTGGTTATTTATAGTGCAACATAGGACGATGTTGCACTATAAATAACTAGTCCCAGATCTGCCTGATCACTGAATCTGATGGCTGAGTGATTCCTTTTAAATGCATTCTATTTAGAATCTTGCGGTACTTTGAAACCGTCATTTCTATAGCCCACTAAAGTTTTCGCTTTCCATTGTTCTCTGGCAGTTTGTGAACAATAGAAATCAAAAAGTTTCGAGCACACATTAACCTTGAAGCAGGGATGCCAAAGCATTGGTTGGCATTTCAAAAAAACATATTTTATTTGTACACTCGCAGACATGGTCCCGCTTGACATGTTTCAGACATGAAGTCCTTTTTCTTGTGAGTGACCTGCTCACGCAGTTTTCTAGTCGGCTAACCCCACATACTCTCCCCATTGAAGCTGTTACTCCATATAGAAATTAAAAAGTCACCCCAGACCAACAAAACGCTGAACTGTGAGAGAAATTAAATTGCATTTACATGGCTCCGCAGTGCTCCAGATGATGTGCAGCAGTTCTTATATCAGTCCCACTACCCCACATTGTTAGTTACAATCTTACAGCCACAAAACTAATAGAGACAGTATAAATTTCAAAAAGAACTAAATAAAACTGCAAGTCGTCCATTCGTAAATGCGCAGCACAGCACTGGTCCGATCTGCTGGCAGTCAGTAACCTTCCTGTTAACCTGCTTGCACTCTCCAGCACGATGGCACCTGAACCCATCTGAATCTCTCTCTTCTCGTACTGCTTTTACTTACGATCACCTCCAAATCTCCTCCTTGAAAATAAGAGATATCTTTCCATGCACTCTAATTTACCCCCGCCAGTGAAGGAACGAGCTGGAGTGGGGGTGGGGGCGCGGTTGTGCACGAGCAATCGTGCATCTGTTAGAGTAGCGAGATGGTAGCCTGTGCTTACAAATGGATGTGGAAAGTAACAGGTGCTGAAACCAGCAGGCAGTAAAATAAATAAAACCATATCTCCACACTGCTTGGTCCTGGTGTGTGTGTATGGTTGGGGGGGGGGGGGTGTTAAACTGCTGAACTACAACCATGGCATCAATGTTGAGTCAAAAGACCTAAAGCAAATCAGAAAATTACATGCAGAGCGGACTATTTTAGGGTAAAATCTCAACTAAATTGTAGCTTTTCTACCCTTAAATATTTGTTTTAACAATGAAATCTATTATTAAATATAAGCGGCCATTTATAAAACACAATAGACACTCTGGTGGTGTGCATTACGATCTGATAACCGCCTCCTGGGGCAACGGCACTCGGCCTTGGCCTTGTGCCTATCACTACTAGAATGTGGGTTATCAGATCGAATGCATACCCCGTCATGTCTTATTGCTTACATAGTCAGTTGTGGGTAAGATCATACGTTCAGTTAGGCATTTTATCATACCATGGGAAAGACAATTGATCACTCGATAGAGGGCTTCAAGCTTAGTGTAAGATTTAGAGACCAAAGGCTGAATATGAGAGAAGTCAAGAGACTGATCAGCAGTAGTCAGCCATTGGTGCAGTGCTAGCGCTGCTGATCATGATGCCTGTGACCTGTGTTCGGAAACAAGCATGGATCATTAGGGGCCGGCCGGGGGAGGAGGCTTGAGCATCCCAGAGGACACACTCCTAATCCGGGGAGGGTAGTCAGCTCCACTGCGTTACTGCCACCTAGGTGACCACAGGTAGTAGTGCAGCTGGAGCACCTCATGTGTGGGTGGGTGGATGTCTACAGGTGCCACACCATGCACGCGTTACATGTGCGGGTGCTTGACGCGCCCTTATGTGGATGTCTTGCAGGAAAGGGGAAGGAAAAAATGGGAAAAAGAGCCCCGGTGGTTTGATGAAGCTGACCATGCCAGCAGGCCCTGCACCTGGTTACTTGGGCCCAGCCTCCCAAACCAGATCTGTGTGCGGCGGGGGTATATGGGGGGGCCCTGCCAGAGAGGGGGCAGCTCTGGAGGAACACAGGAAATCAGGTAAGTCTCGGGAGATGCCAGGGTGATGGGGCTGGGGTGGAGTGCAGTAAATGCGGGCTTGCCAGAGTGAGAAAGGGGGAAAGAGATTGATCAGCAGTAAACTGTAAATACTTACACCGCAGTACAACATTTGGTATTGGAGGCTCTAGCCCTCCTGCTGCAGTTTTGCTTAGAAGATCCTGAAGAGACATCTAACCATTCAGTGTTTTAAACGCTAGAAGGATCTCTTAAATGGAAAACTATTTTTGGCTCTGTTTCCATTTTAGTTTCTGTTTCAGTTTTATTCAATAAGTAAATAAACGATGTCCGTTTCAACACCAGTGTTCATTGTAGTAAGCAGTCAGCAGTGTTAGTTACAGACAACCTGGTTAGAAGTGCTGATTTTCACCAGGGCCTTACATCATAGGTAAATATTTAGAAATTACCTTAATAACACTATCCATTCGGGGGCTGAGCATGGGGAACCCTAGGAAAGCTACAGATGGTGATGGGATAAAAGGGCCTACAGTTGGACCTAGTGGAATTCAAGCACCGATGCCAGTCCTGAGCTCCAGAGACACTGAGCCAACGATGATGGACCTGCTTAGGGCCATCCAGGCACTGGACAGGAATGCTCTTTCCATGGATCAAAAACTGCAAGACTTTAACACAAGAATTATCACTTGCTAGACCCAATCTGCAGCAGCTGAAATGGAAGTGAAGGAAGCAGCAATGGCTGCATTGGAAGCAGCAATTGGTACAGCAGGTTACAAAACAACAAGAATGTGGGGTGCAGATCACTGCTGGTGACCAGTTTGGTACATGTAGCAATACAAACATGAAGCAAAGAGGGAATGGAACCACCGTAGTAACCCTAAACAACGCTACTGCACTGGCCCAGAGCACCTGGCTCTCAAATAAATACACTGGACACATAGATACATAGATACATAGATACATAGACAGTGTCGGCAGATAAGGGCCTATGGCCCACCTAGTCTGCCCATTTGAGCTTGTAAGTTCAGTTTGTTTTCCTAGAAGTCTATTTCCCCTTACCCCTGACCTCTAGAATTCCTTTATGTCTATCCCATGCATTCTTAAATCCCGTGATTGTTTCAGCCCCCACCACTTCCTCTGGCAGGGTGTTCACTTGTCCACCACGTTCTGTGAAGAAATTCTTTCTCATGTTTCCTCTGAATAGTCCTCCCTCCAACTTCATCCCATGCCCTCTAGTCCTGAAACATCTTTTAGCTTAAAAATAGTGTTTTCCTGCACCCTGTTCCTCCCTGTAAGATACTTGTATGTCTCTATCATATCCCTCTCCCTCCTCTCCTCCAGGGAGTACATGTTCAGTTCCTTCAACCTGTCTTCATAGGACTTGTGATGCAACCCATGCACCATCTTTGTTGCCCTCCTCTGAACCTTCTCTACCCTGTCTATGTCCTTACGTGGGTATGGTCTCCAGAACTGTACACTGTACTCCAGGTGGGGGCCTCACTAGTGTCTTGTATAGCGGAATTATGACCTCCCTTTCCTGCTGGTGATGCCCTGCCTATACATCCCAGCATCCTATTTGCTTTACCTGATGCCTTGTCACACTGTTTCCCTACCTTGAGGTCATCAGAGATGACAACCCCAAGATCCCTTTCCTGCTTGGTGCATGCTATATCTCACCCCAACTGATATATTGTGCCAGGGTTTTGTGCCCCATATGCATTATCTTGCACTTCTTTGCATTGAATTTCAACTGCCAAACCCTTGACCATTCTTCAAGTTTCTGCAGGTCCTTGTCATTCTGTCTACACCCTCTGGTGTGTCTACTCTATTACAGAGCTTTGTGTCATCAGCGAACAGTGAAATTCTGCCTTCTAGATCCTGTGCAATGTCACTGATGAAGATGTTGAATAGGACCCGGTCCCAGCACTGATCCCTGTGGTACCCACTGGTCACTCTTCCCTCTGTGGAGTGACAGCCATTTACCACCACCCTCTGTGTCCTGCCACCCAGCCAGTTACCTACCCACCACACTACTGTCCTGCCCACCCATATTCCCCAGTTTGTGTAATAGTTTTCTATGTGGCACAGTGTCAAGGCCTTGCTGAAGTCCAGATAGGCCATGTCCCTGCCCTCCTGATCCACCTCCCTAGTCACCCAGTCAAAAATTCAATGAGGTTGGTCTGACATGACCTCCCCTGGTGAAACCATGCTGCCTTGGGTCCTGTAGTCCATTGACAACCAGATGTTCCACCAATCTCTCCTTCAGTAGTGCTTCCATGATCTTCCCACTACCCGAGGTGAGGCTGACTGGTCTGTAGTTCCCTGCTTCCTCTTTGTTCCACTTTTGTATAAGGGACTACATCTGCTGTCCTCCAGTCTTTGGGTACCTCCCTGTTTCCAGTGATTGGCTGAACAGGATAGCCAGAGGTTCAGCCACCACTTCTCTTAGTTCTTTAAGGACCCTGGGGTGCACCCATCTGGCCCCATTGCTTTATCAGCTCTTATTACTTCCAGTTCCTTCAGGACCCTTTCTCGTGTAAAGGGACTTGTGTCCATTTCTGCACCATTCTCACCTTGTACTCCTTCAGACCCATTACCCCTCTTCCTTAGTAAAGACTGAGCAGAAATACCTGTTCAATATGTCAGCTTTACTGTTGTCATCCTCCACGCGGCTCCCATCCTCCCCTTCAGTCTCACTATCCTCCTTTGTCCTTCTTTTTTCACTTATGTACCTGTAAAGGTTTTGTCCCTTTAACCACTGATTTTGCAATGTGTTCTTCTGTCTGAGCTTTGGCTTCCCTTACTGACTTCCCTGCCTCTCTTTGTTTCTCCTGGTACTTCTCCCTATCCCCTTCTGCCTGTGTCTTTTTGTATTGCCTGAATGCAATCTTTTTGGCTTTCACTTTCTTTGCTACCTCTTTGGAAAACCATAATGGTCTCCTCTTTCTTTTCCTCTTGCTAACCTGCTTAATGCATAATTCTGTTGTTCTTATAATCCCCATTTTAAATACTGCCCACTGTTCCTCAATCCCTGATTCCTGTCCCATTCCCTTAATGCCTCTTTCAAGCATCTCCCCATTTTCCCAAAGTCTGCCCCTAAAATCCAGGATCGTGTTTTTGTGTGGTTTGGTTCTGCTCTTTCTGTGATTTCAAACCACAGTGACTGGTGGTCACTGTTACCCAGGTGCTCCCCACTGTTACCCCCATCACACTGTCCCTGTTTGTGAGCACAAGGTCCAGTATTGCCTTCTGCCGAGTTGGTTCCATGACCAGTTGCTTGAGGAAGGCACCCTGAAGGAGTCCAGGATAAATCTGCTCCTAGTTGATGCTGCTGCTGGGATGCTCCAGTCCACGTCTGGTATATTGAAGTCTCCAACCAGTACTACCTCACCCTTGTCTGCCATCCTTTGGATGGCTAGCATCAACTCCTATCTGTTTCTTCCTCCTGGGCTGGTGGTCTATAGACCACACCTGTGCGGATGGCTGGCCCCATTTTCCTTTCCAGCTAACCCACAGTATCTCTCCCCATTTTGTTCCTCCGGATCTGTGTGCCCTTATGTCATTTTTCACATACAGTGCCACTCCTCCTCCCTTCCTGCCTGCTCTGTCTCTTCTGAATATGTTGTAGCCAGGTATGGCCATCTCCCAGTCATGGTTATCATTACACCAGGTTTCAGTGATGGCCACAATGTCCAGGTCTGACTGTACCATGACAGCCTCCAGATCTTCCATCTTGTTGCTAAGGCTCCTGGCATTTACACATGGCTTTCCATGTTTGACCTCCTAGACTGCTTCACTGTTCTACTCCAGCCCCTTCCTTGGTTGTCATTTATCCTGGTTCTCCTTGCTGTCTGCCCTTCTGCTGAATTTTGCCCCTTTCTGCTTAGCCACCTTTGGACACTAATCTCCAACTTTTGCACACTGCTTTGCAGAGATAGCCACTCCTCTGGTTCACTGGTTCCATTACTAGCTGTGGGGGGTGAGCAAGTAGGTATCATCCTTGCTGGCCTGCCACCCCCCTTTGCTAGTTTAAATGCTTGTCAATGTAGCATTTAAACTTATCATTGAGTGCTTGGATTCCCTCCAGGATGGATGCAGGCCATCAGGCTTGAACAAACCTCCATCCCTCCAGATGGGTCCCCAGTCACCAATGAATCCAAACCCTTCCTCACAGCACCAGTTCTTCAACCATGAGTTAAAGTTCCTGGTGCATGCACTCCTATCTCTCCTTGCCTCTCACAGGTAGTACTTCTGAAAGTGACAGAAGTAGCTACTTGCTTGAGACCCCTCCCAGTTTCCTAAACTCTTCCTGAACTTCCTTTGGCTCCCCATTTGCCAAGTCATTAGTACCTAGGTGGATAATGACATCCAGCTCACCCTCCTGTCTTGCCTTCCCAGTGATCCCAGTATCTTCCTTCCATCCCTCCATGCAGTGGCACCTGGTAGGCACCTCACCTCCCTGTCCTCCCCTCCTGTGTTCCTAGCTGGATCCCTCTTATGATGGAGTCCCCACCAGGATTAGCCTTCCTCCTCCTCTGGGGTCCACTGCTTTCCCCACTGAGGTCACCTCCTTGCCTAACCTCCACATCCTTTCCTTCCACTTCCCTGGGTACCTTTATTTGGTTGTCCTCATTTGCCAGTGTGGCATATGAGTTCTTGAGAGGAATAGGATCTGGGATGTGCCTCTGCCTGGCTGCTCTAACCCTCCCTGAGCCCACTGTCATCCAAGTGCTCCTCGTTCTCGCATCCTTTGAGGCAGCTGCATTGGACTGGGTGGTTCCTGGACAGGGTGATGGTACTCCTGACCCAGTTTACTTCCGCTCTGAGTCTGGCTACCTCATCCTGCAGTCCAGAGATGCATGCAGATAGGGCAGCACCTCAGTGTCCAGAAGGTCTGCCTGAATATGGCTGCCCCAGCCACTGCATTGCACCACTCCCACATTATACTGCAATTCCACTACTTATCTGCTACTGAAGCTCTCTTAGTTCTCTTTTATTTATTTACAGTACTAAAAATCCTGTAACTGATCCTCAGATATATATTTTTTTAAGGAAAGAAAGCAATAAATAAATAAATGAGTCAAAAAACTTGTCGTGCTGAGGGTGGTCTTCTTCCCTTATGCCCCTCCTACTTCACACCTCTTACTATACCCTGTGTTTAGCTCCTGTCAATCAGATTTATCAGGCATATAATTAAGAGTTGGGGAAGGGTGGGAGGGGCAAAATTTGCAGCAATTAAAGACAGCACAGAATTACACCACCACTATTTTTTAAATTTTCAACAGCCCAAAAACAATTATAAGTAAAGACAACACAGAAAGAAAGTATAGTGTCACTACAAGCCTACAATCTAAGTTTAAAAGAAAGATACCAGTTACCAGTTACTCTGAAGCACTGAATTGAATATGTTTCCTTCCTTCACCTTCTGGCTTCTTCTGAGACACAGCTGACACAGCTTACCATTAGCTGAAGTCTTCTTTATTCAGTAGAAAAGATGCTGAAAGTCACAAAGCCATAAAGTGCAAGTACAAACATAAATAGTGGCGACCATATTAATTTGTAAAATACATGAAAACAATACACACGCTGGCACCACCTAGGTGCATCCAAAGCAGCTCAAGCTACCAGCAGCAAGGACATCAACGTGTACCCAAAGTGCTGCATCCAAAAAACAGCTGATGTTTTGCCAATAAGGCTTCCTCAGGGCTCTTTGTTTCTTGCCCCTGTGTTCTGGTGCTCCTCCCCGATAGAGACTCCTCTCCTGCACTTGTTTACCCCCTTGAGGTACTTACAGATCTCAGTCATATCCCCTATCACCCTCCTGTCCCCCAGAGGGTGCATGCTGAGCTCTTCCAGCCTCTCCTCGTATGGTTTCTCATGTAACCCCTGCACCATTTTGTTGGCCCTCCTCTGGACCATTTCCACCCTGTCAGACTCCTTCTGGAGATGGGGTCTCACTAGTGTGCGATAGAGTGGCAACATCACCACCCTTCTCCTGCTAAATATCCTCCTCCCAGTGCACCCCCAGCATTTAGCTAGCCTTGCCTACTGCTTTTTTGCACTGCCGTGCCATCTTAAGATTATCAGATATGACCACCCCAGGGTCCCTCTCCTGTTTGGTGACTACAGGTACCTCCACTCTCCCCATCTTATCCACAGCCCCTGGGTTTCCCCATTCCAGGAGCATGTTTTTCCACTTTTTGGCATTGAAACCCAGCTTCTCCCCTCCCCCCAAGACCACTTCTCTAGTTTCCCTAGATACCTTTGCATTGCACCCCTCCTGGGTGTCCACACTGTTGTAGATTTTTGTGTCATCCGTAGAGATGCACATTCCCTTCCAGTTCCTCAGCAGTATCACTTATGAAGACATTGAAGAGGACGGGACCCAGTACCAATCCCTATAGTACTCCACTGGTCTCTCACCCATCCCCCAAGTGACTGCTGTTTACCACCATCCTCTGCCTCCTATCTTTCAGCCAGTTTGATACCCAGTTTACCACTTTTCTTTTTTTCTTTATTAATTTAGTATGCTTTTTCTACCATCAGCCACCCGGTTCCTCAGCCTGGTTATGGACCCCCGCTTCACTCCCACATCGGTTGCGCCTTGTCAATACCCCCTTGTTTACCTCCCCCCCTGGGTGGTCGCTGCACTGACCTAGAGTGCCATAGCGTTGGGATAGGTGACAGGCTGGCTGGGGCTTATTGAAGCTGAGCGGGCTTCATTCAGGGCGGCTGGCAGCATTTTTCCCCAGTGTGCAGGGGGCAGGGGCGATGCAATGATGACTGATGCCCCGCCCCCCAAACAAGTAGCATTGGTGTGCTGTTACACCCAGCCTCTGCTAGAGTGTTGGTGTTGCTCCAAACACTCCACCCCCCTCCCCGGAGAAGAAGAGCAGTCCTTGGACGCTCAAGCCTTCTCCCCAGCCGGCCCTCTGATGTCCCGGGTCCGTTCCCGAACCTGGGTCACCGGTGTCACAGATGATCAACCTACCCCAGCACCAGCGGACCATCAGTTTACCACTTTCTCCCCCCCACACCCAGGTTGCTAAGTTTCTTAATGAGCCTCCTGTGTGTTACAGTGCCAGAGGCCTTACTGAAGTCCATGTAGGCCACATCCACTGCCCTCCGCATATCCACCTCCTTAGTTACCCGTCAAAGAAATCATTCTAGCCCCAGGAATCACCCATTATGATTAAACTTAATGCAGTCAGCCTCCTGTGTTGAACTGCCTGGAGAAATGGAATTTTATGCAAGTTATGGAATTCTCATTTGGCTCATGCCACTTTCAAACTGCTGCCCTAGCAACTGTTGCACTCTGAGTGCTTCAGATTCTTTACTCCGCCTGCCTAGTAAGGACGTCCCGGAGAGCTCTCCTTGAACTGTCTTCAGAATAAAGTTTATCTGTGGATAAGTACTACATTTTAGTTTAATTTTCAATTGCTGCCTTAGAAACATTGTTTAGTATATTTTATTAGTGTTATAGTAGTTTTTTGTCTTTATTCGAGGTTCCCTCATGGTTCCTTGGAACCAAGGGTTCCGCGTCTATTTGGGAGGTTTTTACCTCAGTTTTGCTTTATTTTATACATTTAGCCATCGGTTCCTTGAACCGCTTTATTTTTGTTTAAATTTCTGTATTTTATCGGTTCCCTTTCTTCCAAGACCGTTACTTGACAGATTATATTTAAAGAACCTCCGGTTCCGAGGTATTTTGTATAACGTTTTTTTGTGAAGTAATCTTTTTGTGTATCAATGTCAGAGGTCCATTTAGATAAACCTAAAAAAATGCACAGGACCCACAGGTTTTAAATGTTTTGAGTTTTGTGGGCAACTTCTAGCAAAAGTAGACAGACATTCTCTGTGTATTTCTTGTTTAGGTACAAGTCATATATTTGCCAGTTGTGATATTTGTAAGACCTTTTGCCCTAAAACATTAAAGAAAAGGTCTAAGATTTTAGAAGAGATGGCTTCTGTTTCTGCTCCTAGTGTAGATAATTCTGCTTCTTCCTCTTCCCACAAAAAGGATGGAGGTAAAGCCAAGGATCCTGACAAGAGTTCAGATAAATCTGAACAAGGTAAAGCAAAAAGGGCTTTGGAAACAGGCTCTGAACCTGTTCCATTAAAGAAAAAGTGTAAAGAAAAATATGTTGCTGTGCCTCTGGCCGAGAAGGCTAAGGAGCTCCCAGCAGACAAACATATTATGCTCTCTGCTGAGGACATTACTAAGGCACTTCAAGTGCTACAAGCCCTACAGGGGGCAATCCCAGTTCCTACACCAACTGCCCCGGTTCCTCCTACACCCCCAGCAAAGCAGGGAATGCTGGAAGTATTTGGGGGGGGGAGGAGGAGGAGGATTTTGAAGGGGAATCTATAGATCCAGAGTTTTCCCCTGAGCATGAATTCGAGTCCCCTCCTAGGGGCCCTGAGGAATACTCCTCCCACTATGCCTTTGTCAAGAGCGTGGTGGAAACTCTGAATCTCCCTCTTCAGGAAACAGAAGAGGATATGGAGGAGGCAGGTTTTCTGGACATGATGGGGTTAACCCCCACTAAACGTCTGCTTCTCCCCATGCATAAGTCTTTAAAAAAGGCTGCACTACAGATTTTTTAAGACTCCAACCTCTATCCCTGGTGTGGATATGAAAGTTGACAAGAAATATCAGCTTGACAGAGCTACAGATGATTTTCTTTTTTACTCATCTTGATCCTGAGGGAGTAGTACAAGCTGCTGCCTGTGACAAGACCAAGATCCCTTTGGCTACCCATCCACCAGACAAGGACTCAAGAAAAATGGATGCTATGGGGAAGAAAGAGTACATGGCTGCCTCTTTATTAGTTAGGCAGGCCAATTACATGGCATATTCAGTGCAGTACCAAAATGCTCTATGGAACTCTGTTCTAGCTATGACTGATAAGGTTCCAGGTGAAGTGGCTGTAGACTTGCAGGATACAGCAAGGACTGCACTTGATGCCACCAAGTACCAACTTCATATGGCAGTGGATGCCAGTGATACTGCATCCAAGTTAATGGCTTTGTCTGTTTCACTTAGGAGGTTCGCTTGGCTTAGAGCCACCAACCTGGACTCTTTAGACACAGGCTAAAGCAATGGATTTTCACCTGAAAACAACTCTTTGTTTGGGGGATAAGACAGAGGCATATATGAAGAAGGTGGAGCAATATAAATCCACCTATCGGAGCAATTCCAAAGATAGGCCTTCCACCTTTTACAGACCCCAGAGTAGGGGAGGTAGGTTAGGGGTTCTTACCCCAGACCTTTCTTTCAAGCGCAGGCCTCTCAGCCTCAACAGCAGGCCAGAGGTTATTTTAGAGGAAGGGGCAGGAAAGCCATGAGAAGAATGGCCCCTGCACCACAGGTTCAGGCACAGCCCACACAGAACCCCTGACAAGCTAGTGCAGGTCGCATCCCCTATTTCAGGAGCACCAGTAGGTGGCAGACTGGCTCATTACCTTCACGCTTGGCATTCCATCACCACAGACAAGTGGGTGTTGAAGGTAGTGAGCCAGGGCCTGGCACTGAGTTTCAAATCACTTCCAAAGCTGAGAACAAGAGCCTTTGCTCCATCAACAGCTGCACACAGGATTCTGTTGGAGGCAGAGGTAAAGCATCTACTGGCAATCAAAGCAGTAGAGGTAGTGCCTTTGATAAGCAGGGGCAAAGGTTTTTATTCCAGGTACTTCCTCATAAGGAAGAAAAATGGGGATTGGCGACCTATTTTGGATCTAAGACTTCTGAACAAGTACATTTTGAAACCAAGATTCAAAATGGTCACTCTTCCAATAATCATTCCCTCATTGCAAAAGGGAGACTGGCTAGCCTCCCTAGATTTAAGGGATGCTTATTTCCACATTCCCATCAGACCATCTCACAGAAAATTCTTGAGATTCAGGCTGGCGTCAGGCCATTATCAGTTTGCAGCTTTCCCTTTTGGGCTAACTTCGGCACCAAGAGTTTTTACAAAGTGCCTCTCAGTGGTGGTAGAGTTTTTGAGGAAACAACGGGTAACAGTCTTCCCCTATCTGGACGACTGGTTAGTAGTAGGACAGTCCCTGCAGTATGCAGCACAGTCACTGGCACTAACAAAATCTACACTAGCGTCCCTGGGATTTCTGATTGATGAACAGAAATCTCAGCAGGTACCACTTCAGCTGCTGGAGTTTATTGGAGCAGAATTAAACACCAGACAAGGCAGAGCCTTCCTGCCACAAGACAGGGTGACAAGCATTCTGCGGATTGCAAAATCCTTTGTGTCCCAGAGACCCAAACCAGCCAGAGAATTTCTCAGGCTGCTGGGCCACATGGCATCTGCCACTGCAGTGGTAATGGGCTCCAGGTTTCAAATGAGAGATATTCAGTTCCATTTCAGACAGTACTGGTCTCAAAGGACGGATCCTATGTCCAAACTGGTTCCAGTCACAAAAAGCTTAGTCCAAACTTTACAATGGTGGTTGGACGAGCACAACCTCAGAGTGGGTGTACCTTTTATAAGGGAACACCCCTCAGTAATCCTTACAACAGATGCCTCACTTCTAGGTTGGGGGGCACACATGTTGGAGCACACAGCAAGTGGCACATGGTCCCCACAAGAGTCACTGTTGCACATAAATCTCTTGGAGCACAGGGCTGTTTACCTGGCTCTAAAAAACATTTGCTCCTTACCTGAAAAACAAGGTGGTGCAAGTCAGAACAGACAACACCACAACTATGTATTACATCAACAAGCAAGGAGGTACCAGGTCAGATCTGCTGTGCACAGAAGCAATGAGACTGTGGTCCCTAGTATACTCCATGGGAGTATCCCTGTCAGCCATACACCTTCCAGGGAAGGACAGTGTATTGGCAGACTCTCTTAGCAGGATAAGTCAAGACCACCACGAGTGGTGCCTGAATGTTCAGGTACTCAGTACAATTTTCAGGAAATGGAGCATTCCAGAGGTGGATCTCTTTGCCTCCACAGAAAACCACCAGCTTTCAATGTACTGTTGCAGGCCTCCTCTAAAGCACAATTCCCCCTGGATGCCATGGCCCTGGATTGGACAGGGAGGTTTCTGTATACATTTCCCCCTTCCCTATGAAATTCAGGACCCTACTGAAATTGAGGTCCCAACCAGCAAAATTGATACTGGTGGCTCTGGATTGGGTGAGACAGCACTGGTACTCTCTTCTACTGTCTCTGTCAGTGGTTCCCCCTATCCACCTGTCCAGGAGGCACAACCTGTTAACCTCCTCGCAGGGCAGGATCCTGTACCCCAATCTCAAATCACTGAGACTCAAGGCATGGCTCTTGAAGAATTAGAATTTGCTAATCTTAACATGTCAGAACAGGTGCTGACAGTTCTTAGGGGTTCCAGGAAGCTGTCTACTAAGAAGACGTATTCCTCTAAGTGGAAAAGATTTACTATATGGTGCACAGGTCAGGGTGTGACCCCTGTCAGGGCTGATTTGGCTATTCTTCTAGATTATCTTACACATTTACATTTCTTAGGTCTGAAGCCTTCTACCCTCAAGATCCGCTTAGCTTCACTCTCTGCTTACCTGTCAGTTGGTAAGGAGAGGTCTATGGCCTCTCATCCAGTATTTAGAAAATATTTTAAAGGCCTTAATCTTCTGCACCCTCCCCTGAAGGAACCAGTTCTTGCCTGGAATCTAACTGTTTGCAATTGCTAAACTCATGGACGCACCATTCGAATCCATGGCAACTGCAGATTTGAAGTATGTCACTTGGAAAACTGTTTTCCTGTTTGCCATTACTTCAGCCAGAAGGATCAGTGAATTACAAGCCCTGTGCACAGATGTGGACTACATCTCATTCCACAGGGACAAGGTGGTCCTTAGGACTAATAGAAAATTTATTCCCAAGGTGGTGTCTGATTTTCACTTGAATCAGTATATCACTCTACCTGTCTTCTTTACAGACAACTCTAGTTCTCCAGAAAGGAGACTTCATTCTCTTGATGTCAAAAGGGCACTTAGCCACTACATTGACAGAACCAAGTCTTACAGGACAAGTCAGTCACAGCTGTTCCTCACATATGGTGAAGTTGGTAAGGGCAGAGCTGCAACAAAACGTACAATTGCTCGCTGGATAGTAGCATGTATACAGTTTTGTTATACTAAGGTGGGTAAACAGGTTCCTCTGGGCCTGAAGGCACACTCTACCAGGGGCACAGCTGCTTCAGTGGCAGCTTCAAGAGAAATTCTACTTCTGGAAATCTGCAAAGCAGCTACATGGACATCGGTACACACCTTCACAAAGCATTATAGCCTGGACTTACAAGCCATAGGTGATGCTCGGTTTGGTACAGCAGTACTGCAGAGTCTGTTTCCTAAATAGGTTCTCTGCCCAACCTCCAGAGGTACTGCTTGGTAATCTGCATTAAGTTTAATCAAAATGAGTGATTCCTGGGGTTAGGAGAAAAATTTACTCACCATAGTAATCTTGTTTCTTCAAAGGGATCACTCATTATGATTAAAAACCCTCCCTACCTCCCCTACTAGAACCTATAGAAGTTGCTCTGCATCCCTGCATTAGGGTATTTTTTCTTTTCTCATATGTAGGCTAAGGTAGAGACTCACTTTGTTTAACCAGTTGGTGTCCAGGTGGTCTTAAAGTTTCTTAGGTTTGTTGGTTAAGGATGTTTTGACCAGAAAGGGCAAAAATACATCGATACATAGATAGTGTCGGCAGATAAGGGCCTATGGCCCACCCAGTCTGCCCATTTGAGCTTGTAAGTTCAGTTTATGTTTTCCTAGAAGTCTGTTGCCCCTTACCCCTGACCTCCAGAATTCCTTTATGTCTGTCCCATGCATTCTTAAATCCAGTGATTGTTTCAGCCCCCACCACTTCTTCTGGCAGGGTGTTCCACTTGTCCACCACCCGTTCTGTGAAGAAATTCTTCCTCATGTTTCCTCTGAATGGTCCTCCCTCCAACTTCATCCCATGCCCTCTAGTCCTGGAACATCTTTTTCGCTTAAAAATAGTGTATTCCTGCACCCTGTTCATCCCTGTAAAATACTTGTATGTCTCTATCATATCCCCTCTCTCCCTCCCCTCCTCTCCTCCAGGGAGTACATGTTCAGTTCCTTCAGTGTTCCTTCAATGTTATTTAATGTTGTTAATTTTAGCTAGTGGGTCTTTTACCCAGTTAGGCTCCATAAGGATCTGAAGCACTCAGAGTGCAACAGTTGCTAGGGCAGCAGTTTGAAAGTGGCATGAGCCAATTAAGAATTCCATAGTTTGCATAAAATTCCATTTCTCCGGGCAGTTCAACACAGGAGGCTGACTGCATTAAGTTCAATCATAATGAGTGATCCTTTTGAAGAAACAGGATTACTATGGTGAGTAATTTTTTTTTTAGATTTCATAATTAGATGTTATAATAGACAAGGAGATAAAGCATGACAGGCAGTGTGTGACAGCTGACAGGAGGGCCAGCAGAATGCTTGGGTGCATCAAAAAAGGGGTGACCAACAGGGAAGAAAATTATTCTGCCTCTTTCAAGGCCCTGGTTAAACCTCAGCTAGAGTGCTCCGTGCAGTGCTGGCCTCCCCAATACAAAAGGGACATTGTGGCAGTTGAGAAGGTATTGTGCATGGATACCAAAATCATCAGGTCTATGGAAGACAAATGCTTTGAGGAGAGGCCGGTGGCCCTTAACATGTTCAAGTTGGAGAAAAGAATATTGAGGGACAAGATCTCAGTTTCCTACTTCCTCAAAGGTATTGATCCACTCGAACAGACAGAGTTGTTAGATCTGGTGTCCTTCAGTGGGCCACCTAGGACTTGCCCTGAAGCTCAGGATTGGTATGGTATACTCAGTTTCAACATTTGGAGGGGTTTCTTCTCCTGTAGGGTGATGAACCCATGGGACAGCCTACAAGCAGAGACAGTGGACATGAAGACAGTACAGGCCTTCAAGATAAACCTGGACAAAATGTTGCTTTCATGGGAATCACTGTGTATTATAGACCAAGGAATCGCTCTTGACCTATCAGAGCACTCCTTTACACTGCGCATGAGGCGCACTTAATCTGTAACAGCTGTGTATCACACACAGGTGCCCTGTATACAGGCATGTACAGGGAGAATTTGTACCTTTTTAATATATTATTGATCAACCTCAATCAATAATATATTACTATGTACAAGGAGGCCACTCTTACAGTTGTAGTCTTATGGTATCAGAACTGCTCACCTTTGATATTTGGTTCTCATACCTTAAGAATGCATGTGAGACCACTCTTACAACCATAAGAGTAGACTCCTAGGACAAATTGACATACTGTAGCATGGATAGGGAACCCTTTTAAGTTGGTAGATATTTACACAGCATAATTTATTCATCCTTACTTATGAAGCAAGGGGCAGACATGATGGGCCTAGAGTCCATTCTGACCTTAGATTACTGTGTTACATACTATGTAACATATTAAACAAGTATTTGGTAAACAGATAAGCAGTCAGGATTTTTGTTTCTGAATGAATAATTGGTTGGTGCTCAACCACGAAGTACTAAAATGCAGGATTGCATTAAAAATCTCTTTAACAAGATAAGGTAAAAGAGCTAATTACATTATTAACCAGTTAAGTTAATAGTTGTAGAAATAAATGTAAGCTAACCTGGTTCTTCAGTGATTTCTTAAAATCATTCACTTGAGTAACAGATGTGATGGAAATGGTCAGAGCCGACTGTTCCAAAGTTTTGAAGCTGTTTTATTGCTTATATACGGTAATCTGATTATAGCACATCTTAGATGTCTAGAAGAGGCAAACTTCTGCTTCATGAGAAATGTCATGTTTGCAGTGTAAGTGGTGACTGGAATAATCCCAGTATGCCAAACTATGCTGAAAGAACCTTCTTTCTTTCAGGTTGAAGTTTCCAGTTTTGTTCTTGGCCTTCACGTGAACTATTAGTTTGAGAAGTCCACATTCAGAATTCTGCCCAGCAAATGAGTGCATGCCATTTTGTTCTCTGTGTAGTCTTACATTCCTTGAAGTAATGTAGCTTACCTACTATGTTTGTTGGCGTAGTGCTTTGTTACTGGCATATACAGTGTACATACTGAGCATTTTGACAGTACTGGACTGCCTCACCAGATTGTACTTGGGTGTCTTAATAGGAGTTAATCTTGAGCTGTAGTTGGGGAAAAAGTATTTCCCCCTTCTCTTGATTGCGTTGGTGTAGTAAGCTACCACCACACACCCAGTTACCCTCCAATATGGAATTAGTTTAGCTCTGGCTCTCTTTCAGGATTCCTGATTTCAGCTTGACTACCCTGCACTACCATCTCAGCTACCCCAGACTACCACCTCTTTAAGCAGGACAGAGATAAATGATGGGGGTGGGGTTGCCCTATATGTCCGCCAGAACCTCTTCTTCACCATCACTCTCAGGGAGGCTGCACCCTCCTCCCAAGAATTTCTGCTAGCTAAACTTTCCTTTCTCTCCTCATTAATCATTACCCATTTTCAGTGGTGTTTTTTTTATGCTGACAATTTCCCCTCATCTCTGGTGAACTCACTCTCCACTCTCTCCTTACACTCCTCTGCTGGTGAGCTGCTTCACCTGGGTGACTTCAACATTAATTGGCTGTTCCTGACCTCCAAACCGACCACCCACAGGACTGAATCCCTTAACCTTTCACAACTCATCACAGAACCCACTCGACTCAGTCCCCACTCATCAAACCATACCCTCCTGGACTGGTTCTTGCTGCACTCTCCCACCGCATTGTTGCAGCAGGTATATTGTCAGATGCCTTCAGCAACCACTGCATGACATTTTGTGGCAGGAAAGTTTAGCTCCCTCACTCCCCAAAGTAAGTCTCTTCCAGGTCTCTTCAGTCACTGAACATAGAAGCTCTTCTGAGCAAACTGGCTGTACTTGACTAATCCCCCATGCTCACCACTCCAGCCATTGATATGGCCCTTGCTCTGTTCCACTTATTATTTAGTTCTGTCTGGGACAAGCACGCCTCATCAAGAAATCCAAGGTTAATTCCTCTCACCACCTCTGGGTCTTTTTATTTTTGTTTTTGTGTGTGTGATTTCTTTATACACCCACCCTGCACCCCGGTCGGTCTCTCCTTCAGGCTCCACATGGACCTTCTCACCCAGCAGCCTCCGACCCCACCGCCCCATATCGCAGCCAGCCTAGGCATCCCGATGTATCCCCGCATCAGGAGGGTCTCCTACCTTCATAGGGAATGAGCCTTAATGGCCATTCCAATGATCCTGGGTGCTGCTAAGGTGACAAATAGGGATCCACCATTTTCCATGTTTTCTCCCCCGGGGGAGTGGCATGCCTCAGACATCAAGGATAATGCCGATGTCTGCCACTCCCCTTAGTCTTCTGGGGCCTGCCGGCCTCCACCAGAGCCCAGCAGGTGCCAGGCCACATCCCCCTTCCCCAGAGAAGGCAAGCTGTTGCTGGATGCTTCATCCTTCTCCCCCAGTTGATCCTCCAGTGACCCAGGCCTGTTCCCAAACCCAGGTCACTGGCATCGCAGACGGAAATACAAATGCTGTGCCGACTGGCCAGCCTCTGGATCTTTTTCAATCTGATCGACTTGTGCAAGACCCATGACCAAGCCTAGGACAAGTATAAATGATCCCGCTTCCTGTTGGACCTCCTGTATTACAGGGCACTTAGGAACTCTTGCACTAAGGCTGTTCATATCACCAAGTCCCTCTGCTTGGGCAGACTAGGTGGGCCAAGTAGTCCTTATCTCATTCTGCCGTGAATATTTATGTTTCTATGTTTCTACTTCAAGGACAGCCTTCAGAATAATCTTAGTTTCCCAGTCAAATTCTGGAAGGTGATTCATTCCTTTTTTGATCCCCCAGCCCAGTCCTCGCCCCCTGTCTTTATGGCTAATGGCTCACCAGTGTCTGACCCCTTCCTCTATTGCCTCTCACTTCAGTGAGTTTTTTATCACTTGTGCTCTCCCCTCCCTCCCACTTCCTGGTTCCTCTCCTCTTCCCCCTTCACCTCTCCCCTCCTTCTTACCTCATGACCCTTCTTACCCTTTCCTCACTCAACCCTTCCAGATCTAGCCTGAATGGCTTGGACCCTAACTTCTGCATCTGTCAGCTCCTGCCAACACCTCCCCCCCTTACTTACCTCCTAAATTTCTCCTTCTTTTATTGCACTGTCCCTCAGTTTTGGAATATTGCCAAGGTTTTCCCTCTCCGCTCCTGGCAACTTCTGCCCCATCTACCTCCTCCCTTCTGTTGTGAAGTTTCAGGAGAAACTAGTATACAGTATACTCGTGGCTTGCAGACTTCCTCCACTTCTCTGACTTCCTCTTCTCTTCCAGTCTGGCTTTAGGAAGGATCATTCCACCATCTCCTTCCTACTTAGGGTCACTGACTCCATCCCCTCAGAGATGGGTCGGGGGAACATCACATCAGGGCATTTTCATCGATCTGGCCAAAGCCTTTGATTCAGTGTCCCATTTACTACTCCTGGATTAGCTGAGCTCTGCTGGCCTCTCAGCCCCCACTGTTGACTTGTTCCATTCCTACCTCTCAGACCATCAACAGTCAGCACAGGTAGGAGGTGCCATCTCCCCACCCCTCCCTGTCCAGGCCAGGGTCCCACAGGGTTTCATTCTGGGTCCAGTCTTCTTTTCCATCTTCCTAAATGACCTCCCCTTTGTCTGTGCACTTCGCATATTCACATGTATGCAGATGACACAGTTTTCTACGCCTCTGGTCCCTCGACTGCATCTCTTGAAGTCTCATTTCAGGACGAATTTCACAATGTCCTATGCTGGTTCCAGTCCATCCATCTTCGGGTCAACACACACACACAAAAAAAAAATGCGACTGTGACCCATGGAACCAGCTAGAAGCTGGTCCCCTTTCCACGCTGGATGGCACAACACTTGAAGTAGTCCCAGCTTTTAAGTACCTCAGGATGTGGTTCAGTAGCAGGTTTAACTTTTCTGTCCACATTGATGCCATCCATGCCAAACCCCTCCCCCAAACATGGTCCTCTGTGCCACAGTAAAAACTGCCTTTCTCCCCAGGCCCGCCAGGAGATGGTGACCAAAATATTTCTCCCAGTTTTCGACTGCCAATGTGGTTTATGATACTGCCCTTCCCCTCCCTTGACAGACTGGCCATCCTCTGAAATGCCTTCTGCTGGTTTTGCCACCAGCTCACCCTGCCGTACTTACCACTGCTCCCTTTACTACTCTCTATCCATCCTCCTTCTCCCCTCACATTGCCAGTCCCAGTATGCTTCCCTCATCTTTAAATACTGGTTTGGGTTCCTCTCCTCATACCTAGTCCATCTGCTCTCCTCTGTGCCCTTCTTATCCTGCTCCCTGCACACAAGGAACTCACGCACATTCTCCCTTCCCCGCCCACACTTCTCAGCTGGAAAATCTGCTTTCTCATACAACCTCTCCTCCCTTTGGAACCAGCTACCCTCCTCCATCTATGTCTCCCCCTTCCTTCCCTCCATTAGATGCCAGCTAAAACCCCTCCCTCTGCTCCTGCCAACCCTCTTTCTGAGACCTTCCTTACCCTTAGCTACATTTTCACCCCCCTTACCTCTTCCTTCCCCCTAATGTCATTGTTTCTGCAATTTTGTTGAAGTTTACCAACCTGTTTTGACTCATACTTTCAGCACCAGCTCAGCCTCCCTTCACTCTGGCACTGTGCACTTTTTAAGCTTGCCTGATTTGCGCAGATGATTGGTATGCTAATTGATTTATCCCCCATATGCAATGTGTTGTCATTCTGTTTGTACTGCACTTTGCTCCTTATGTAATTCTCATTGTAACATCACCTGACTGGTTGTATTTTGTTTGTAATTGTACTTCTCCCCTACCCCTTTCCCTTAGGTCTCACATGGAAACTAGTCTTGGCGCAGCGTGCCTTTACCAGTTATCAATTTTTAAGTAAAAAAATATTTCATTTGTTTTGAACCATAGCTGGGCCAGAAATCAGGAACATTGGTATTAAGTTTTGATAAGTACTGTGTGACGTTAACATTGTGTCAGAATATAATTGTTGAGAGTGTTTCCTGCAGAAAAAGTTGAAAGGCTGGAGGCATTTGTCGAGTAACATGGGAATGATACATACTGTCGCCTCTCTTTTTTTCGCCCATATTTCCTCCTTGGAGTCCTTATATCTTTTTTTTTATTTTGTTTTACCTTTCTGTTGCCATTCCTTTTGTTTCCCTAACTGCAACAGTACTGGGGACAAGACTCCAATTTTCAAAGGGCCAGGTATGGCCCAGGGACTAAGTTCCCGTGCTCAGCTGTCTTGTGCAGTAAAAAAAGATCCCTGCACTGGCAAAATGTTAATTTCAGCATTTTTTGTTTGTTTGTTTTGCAGATGGATGTCTTTCTCGTTTTTTGTTGTTGTTGTTTCAATACCAGGTGTCACATCTTTGCCAAAAACAATTGCGCAGGCTGTCGTAAGATATAGAAGTAGTAGTAGTAGTAGTAGTAAATCATTTTTTATTCACAATGAATAAAAGGATACATTCAATTGAGCAAAGCTCATTTTCAATGAAGTTCCAGGTCACAATTAATTTAGAATAAGTTTCCACATCTAATCATTAAAAAACCACATACAGTTAACAACTATACAATACATCAAAATAAAACCAAACCAAACAAACCATACATAGAAACACTAACAGTTTAAACACCTAATATCCTTGTGTAATACAGTAGTACACCAACTCCTCAATTCACTTTTATTATAACTAGTTCTATTTGTTCTCAATTCCAGGGGAGAATTATTCCATAATCTTATTCCTCTGAGAGAAAATGTCATAAACAGGAACCTTTTTGAAAATTGCACACATGCAGTAAAAAGAACAGTTACATAAGAACTTAGAAAGTCAGAAACATAGACAATGATGGCAGAAAAAGACCAGAGGTCCATCCAGTCTGCCTAAGTTCCATGTAATCCCTGGAACCTACTGTTCCTTCAGGGTACTAACCCTCCCCATCCCCTCTCTGTTCTCCTCCTTGGTCCTGTTGCCCCCAGTAACCTCTATTTCCTTCATTATATCCCAGCCCTGCTTGAATCCCCTGACTGTTTTTGCACCCACCACTTCAACTGACAAACTGTTCCATGGTTCCACCACCCTGTACGTAAAGTAGTACTTCCTCGCATCTCTCCTGAACCTATCTCCTGTTAATTTCCGTTTGTGTCCATGTGACCACATTCAGGCTAAATAGTTCCCCACAGTTCACTTTGTTATTAATTCCTTTAAGGATCTTGAAGGTCCCCGTCATATCTCCCCACTCTCTTCTGGTCTCCAGTGAGTACATATTTAGTGCATTGAGGCGCTCCTCATAGGATTTACCCTGCTGGCCCTGAATCATTTTTGTTACTCTGCGCTGCGCTGTCTTCAACCTATCCTTAGCCTTTCTGAGGTGAGGACTCCAGAGCTTACCTTACAGTCTTACAGTAGATCTTTGAGAGAATCTCCTCCATTAGGCCGCACCTTTGGCCCTACAGACCATCAGCATTAGGACTACTCAGAAACTTTTGCAAGCCAGGAACCGCTTACAGTGACATGCAGTGCCTACATGTATATAGACGAGGGTGGCCCCATCACTGCTCCATTCCCCACTGGAGATTAGTCTCCGAGGACTTCCAGCCATGGAGAAACAGGAGATGGGTCCAGCACCAGACATACAAGGCATGGGACTGGAAATGGGATGCATGATGCAGGTTTAAGGCACAGCATCTCATACGCCCCCCCCCCCACACTGAAATGATGATCTGGAGGGATTTCTAACCGCTCCAGAGCATGCCCCTTTACAATTATCTCCAGAAGCCACTGATCTGTAATGATCTCCTGCCATTGTTTCAGTTGCAGGGAGATCCTGCCCCTCCCCACACACACACACACACACACACGCGCATAACTTCTGGTGGTAACAGCTGAGGTAGCGGTAGAAATAGAAGAGAGTCAGGCGGGACCAGTGGTGGCAGGCCACTAGAACCTATTCCTTTGGTGCATTTGTGTTGGCACCAGGGGGAAGGGACCTGGAAGGGGGCCACCTCCTTTAATGCAGCTTTGTTGACGGTAGGCCCAGCTATCTCTGGCACCAGGTGGATGAAAGGGGCCCCGACCATGACCTCTAGCAGGGGTGGGGAACAGGGACTTCACAGACCTTAGAGTAATTTTTTAGGTTTGGAGACCACATAGGGTCTCTTCAGCATCATAGCCAAACAGTTTTGGCCCTTTAAAGGGAGCATTCAAAACTGTCTGTTGCACATCATTGGCAAAGCCAGCAACTCTGAGTGAAGAATATCTCCTCATGCAAATGCCAGAAGCTGCAGCCCTGGCAGAAGCATCTGAGACATCATAAGCTGGGTGCAGCAAGTGTTTGCCAACCTCAGCACCAGCAGTCAGAGTTTTAAGCAGATTGGCAGAGCCATCCGGCAAAGCCTGTGCAGCAGTATGATCAGCTTTCCACAGGCTACTCTGATTTTTGATCATGTGGGCCTGGTACTTTGCAGTCCTAAGGCCTAATGATGCAGAGGCATCAGTACATTTGCCCATCACATCCAGCCTCCTAGATTCCTTATCAGGAGACAAAGTACTTGTATGTCTAGGGGCTCTATAACTACCATGAGCAGCCACAGCCATGATGACCACAGAGTCAATTTCTGGTTGGTTAGCATGATAAGGCTTAGTATATGGTGCAGAATACTGCTTGTCAGCCTTTCTAGGGACTGCAGGCAGTGAGTTTAGTCTGTACTATGCAGCTAAAGTAGCATCCTGTAATGCATGATATATAGGCGGAATGATAATGGAGGGCGAGTAGGACATCTCCAAAAATTCCATAAGATTCCTTTTAGTGGAATCTTCCTCTTCTTCAGTAAAGCCCATGGCAGATGGCATGTGCTGCATTATTGCTTGCAAAGATGGATAAAGGAGAGCTTGGGTGTAAATCACCGAGTCCTCACTACAGGATGAGAGGGTAAAAGTAGAATGAGGGGGACTCAACAAAAATTGTTCTCCCCCATATTCCTCCACTAAATCCTCCTCTAAGTCCATGAGGTCAGGATTATATTCTGTTTCGTCATTGTCAGCATGATCAACAATGGGAGCCATAGCGTAGGCCAGCAATGCTGGCGGCGACTGAGAGGCAGGAATCTGAGGCATGCTGTTGGAACCCATCAGTGGGGGCTGAGTACCTGAAGGCTTCATTGGCGGAATAACTGCCTGCCTTGGCAGTCCTGGCACAGTGCTTCTAATAATTTTAGAAAACAATGCTAGCACAGTCTGGGAGTTGATGGTGCCCTGCAAAGGGGCCTGGACAACCTGCATCGACAGGCCTTTCCCCGATGATGGTGGTGTCATACCGTCCATAGTAGGTACGGCAGCATCTAAGCCAAGCCCTGACCTTGGTATCTCAATGACGGGAAGGGGGCTGTAGTCAACACCACTGGAACAAGCGTTGCAAGGGTTTACCTTGTCTCAGCAATGACCGGGACCTCACCAGCGAAGGAGACTTGTCTTTTTCTCTGTGTTTGTGCGTATGGACAGACAATGAGGAGGACCATGACGATGATCGTTCCTTGTTCCTATCCTTCTTAGACTTTGACAGCTGCCTTTTGGCTGATGGTGAAGGAGAAGCAGATTTTGAATCTTTTTCCTTCTCCATGACTTTCACTAGAAGGATACTTTCTAGAGCTTTCTTATGGGATTGCCTTGTAGCCTGGTTGAAGCGCTGGCAGATCTCACAAGTCCTCACCTTGTGAGACAGGCCCAAACTGCACACACAAACTGCGTGTGTGTCCTCTTTATAAATCTCATCTCTGCACTTACAGCATGGAAATAAAGACTCTTTTGACTTTGGAGGTATACAGAGACAACATTACAAAACACTAATAAAAGTAAAAGGAACAAACTGCAGTGGCCAAGTTGATAGCGTTTCCTTCGGCAAGTCTGATGAAGATAATTGACAGTGAGAGAAAGAAGTGAGGAGTGATGGCGCCACCCACATTTATATACACGTAGACACTGCACATCACTGTGGGTGGCACCAGCTAGCAAAAGTTTCTGAGTGGTCCTAATGCTGATGGTTTTGTAATTCCAAAGGTGTGGTCTAGTGGAGGAGAGACCATCAAAGATGATCTTGTGGTTGCAGAAGGACACCCTCCCTTGGGCAACTTTTTTTGTCGCATGTGCTCAGTTGTTTCCACTTATGAAAAATCTAGCCCCTGGTCAGTACTTTAAACTTGAGAGGCAAGCATGAGATTGTTGCAGAAGCATTGGGAGGGGGCTCAAAAGAAAAGCATTTGGGCATCCTCATGCATAAATATGTTAGATTCCCACAATTGTGGAAGGCGGCAACAGTGACACCAGTGCATAAGAGTGGTGACCGAGCTATACACGGGAACTACCATCCAATATCCATACTCCCTCCCTCTCTAAAGCTTTAGAAAGGATAGTGGCTGACCAGCTGATCGAATATCTGAAAGAGCATCAGCTGCAATGCAAAGAGCAGCACAGATTTAGCAGCGGGCATAGCACCACAACAGCCTTGTTTGAGTTCACAGGCTTTATCCATAGCTCCTTAGATCAGGGTCATCTTGTTGGTGCGGTCTTTATTGACTTAACTAAGGCATTCGACACGGTGAACCGTGCCCTCCTGGTTGATCAACTCTCCACCTCTGGTCTCTCCACCGATGTAGTGGAGTGGTTTAATAGTTACCTGAGTGGACACTCACAGCAGGTCAAGATTGGGAACATTTTCTCAGATAGTAGACCTGTTGGCTCCGGATTCCCCCAAGGCTCCATTCTGGGACCCCTCTTGTTTAGTGTTTTCTTAACAAACTCCCTCTTTTCTGCCAGGACCATATTCTGTTGTATGTGGATGATGCTGTCATCTTCACCAGTGACCCTGACCCCAAAGCTTTGGAAAGACGGCTGCAGGAAGACTTTACAGACTTTGAAAGTTGGTTCTGCAAGCATAAACTCATAATGAACTATAAAAAGATGAAATTAATGCTGTTCTTCAGTCCGCAAAACAGACATAGTTCCTACCCACTAACAGTCACCAATGAAGAGGGCTTCCCCCTTGAACTGGTTCAACACTTTAAGTATCTGGGGGTCACCACCTACATTGACATTGTCGCCAGGGCTGTCAACTCGCGCATTGGGCTTCTTTACAGACACAAATCCTGTCTGACCCTGGACGCCCTCAAGCTAGCCATTCTGAACTTGGTGGTATCACTCATAGACTATGTACTTGTCATCTGTGGATCGGCCACGGATACATCCCTCCACCTCATCTCTGTAGCACTTAACAAAGCCTGCTGGCTCCTAACAAGCTCCACCCAACTGGCTCATACCTGCAATTTGTCTGCCCAGGCCAACTGGCTCCCCTTCAAGAGCAGACTAATGTTCCAATCATGTATACTAGTGAAAAAAATGGATCCTGGAATGTTGCCCCCTGGTGTTAGGAACTCCTCACCCCATTCACCAACCTCCACCATATCAGAAGCTCGATTAGTCAAGTTTTCAAAATTCCTTGCTGCCATACCTCCCAAGGTCAAAGATCTTTTGCCCACCAGGCCCTAGTTGGTATAGCTCTCTTCACGTTAACATCTCCTCAGCACCCATGCTGGGCTCTTTTAAACAGTTGCTTAGACAGCATCTTGTCTCATCCAGCTGCAGCTGCTTCCATTAGGAGGCACTAGCCACTGACCCACTATCCATGGGCCTTTGCTTCCCACACCCTTCCCCATCCCCCCACACTAAGCCCCACCTCCCTCTCACCTCACTCTGACTCTGACACCCCCCTGACCTCCCTGTTCTCCAAAACCCTATTCTCCTCACCTCTCCTTCCCTCAGTTATGGCCCTCTAGGCTGCTACCTGACTAGCTAATTTCTAACTATCACTCGAGACACTTGGGTCTCCCCCACATCCATTACACCATTTAATCTACCCACAACTTGGCCTGCTGGGCTGTAATCGCCCTAATGCCAAATGCCCAAGGATCCCACCCTTAGTATCCACCTCTACCTCACTTTATCTCTCCCTCGACTTGGCCTTCCAGGCTGCAAGTCTCTGTAAGTTCTCCAGACCTCAGGCCCTACCTTAGTGATCTACCTCTCCCCTCCCTCCCTCTGAGTCTCTGTCCTACTCCTTTGTCTCCATGTGATTCTTATTTGCATTTTTTGCTAACCGAGGCTTACTTTGTACAATGCCATGTCTGGATAACTTTGTTTGCCTTTTGTGCCTTCTGTTAACCACCTCTGATTCACCTGTACCCCGGTTACAGTTTTTAGAGATACAGGACTTTTCCTTTTCTTCATTTTGCTATTTTGTTACTTAGTAGACTGCCTGTATTTAGCTCCCATCAGGAATGTTCTCTAAGTAATTGTTGTTTGTAATGTCAAGAACCCTACTTGTTTTGTCCTTGTACATAATTCCTGTGACGTGGAACCTATTTAAAGAGCTCTTAGCTCAAAGGTATTAAATCTGAAACACAAATAAATAAATAGGTTAAACTGATGTAATTTGTCATAGAAGAGAGCAAACAGAAGTGTGCTTCTCTTAATGCAATAATAATGCAAGCACCAGGCTTTCAAATGACTCAGCAGCTGAGAACCTGGCTGAAGTTTGTGGGATACATGGTGGAGGCTGAAGATTATGAGATACATGGTGGAGGCTGGGGGCAGTTTTATTGAAATCTTCTTTGGGTGCTGGGCGGACACAGTGTGTACTTCACATTGCCTTTTTAAGTCTGCCATGCCTGCGCACTGCGAACTTCTTGGTACTAGTGGCGTGTGCGAAAACATCAAAAGTAAAAGCCGAGCCGGCCTAGTAGCACTGGATGCTGCACCTCGAGCCACACTGGCGATCCGTGTTCATGGTGCAAGCGGGTCACCGGGGGTCGGCTGGGGAGGAGGAGGAGGATTGAGGCCCCAGGACAGCTCTCC
The DNA here is from genome assembly GCA_016271365.2 of Neoceratodus forsteri. Taxonomy (NCBI): domain Eukaryota; kingdom Metazoa; phylum Chordata; order Ceratodontiformes; family Ceratodontidae; genus Neoceratodus; species Neoceratodus forsteri. The sequence continues at coordinate 77,591,292 of JADMNL010000030.1, forward strand.
TCCTCCTGGGAGGGGGTTGCAGCACTGACGATGTAGCCTGGTTTCTCAGCCGGAGGCTAGCTGGCACACTGATGCTGATAGAAGAGGGGCAGACACGGGGCAGACTCCGGGCATGCAGCATACGGGAGCATGCATGCCACCGCCATTAGAGTCCTTGCATGCCCCCTCTGCAGGGGAGAAAAAGGAAAAAACTACTGGTGGGTGGATGATGGCAGCACTCGCAGGTTCTGCCCCCAGCTAGTCGGACCAGTGGACCAATCCATGCCTGAGGCTGGGGTGAGTGTTCCCCCTGCTGTTGGTGGGTACCTCTTGGGGGTCATAGCTGGTGCCGGTGGATGTTGGGGGATGGGGCTGGAGTGCTGCCTGAACGAGGGTCACCAGGAGAGAAGAAACAGTCTCGGGGAAGGGGGGAGAGAAAGAGCCGCTGAACAGCTGATTGCTGTTCGGTCATGAAACAAATATGTGTGGAATGTAGCCAATTCCGCACATGCACAGTAGCGCCACAGGTTCTGTGTATATGCGGAAAAGAACAGTGCGAGGATGCGCTTCGTCGAGTTTAATGGGGGCAGTGAGCAGGACCTGTTCCTGGCTAATTTCCTGACATCTCTGCAGGCTGGTCCCTTCACAGAAGGGGAGCTCCAAGAGCACAAAGTACAACTTCCTGGGCACTGAGCACATAGAAGAGCGTGGCAGTGACTCTGGTAAGAAAAAGTTTGTCGCATTAGTAAACAAACAGCACGGGGACACGCTCCATGGAGTTTAATGGGGGAAGTTTTTAAAAGGATGTTTGTATAGTTTCCAGTGACAGTTCTGTCGAAGAAAGGCAGTCGCTTAACTAACAAGGACCTTATTACTTAAGAGACTGCCTTTCTTTGACAGAATTGTCGCTGGAAAGCATAAAAGCAAGCTTTTAAAAATTGCCCCCATTAAACTCTATGGAGCATGTCCCTGCGCTGTTCGTTTACTGATGCTGTGAACTTTTGGCATCAGCAGATGCTCGTTTTTTTTATTTGTGTTCAGTTATGTAAAGTCAACACGTTTGTTTCCTACAGTTCTGCATTTCCTAATTTGTATACAGTAGCTGTGCTGCAGGGGGAAGATAAACTAAATTTGTGGCATGTGCACCTACAGGGATAAAACATTGTGCTCATCAATAACTAGTCCAGGATCAACATCTGGGAAGATTGACTAGTCCCCGAAATTCATTTATCGGTTCCAGAATCTCAGCATTAAGATACAAGTAAACAAAACTTGAACAGTTAATACAGAATCCCATAACAGTTTAAAAAATGTTTTAGTTGTAGGACTTAAAACAGCAGGTTGGGTCAGATGGGAAAATAGGGATACGCCACCTTGGGAGAGGGGGGAGGATGAGATGAGACATAGACCATGAAGATGGGGATGCAACTGAGGTTGAGAGGCACTGGGGAGGTATAGGGACCGCTACCAGGCGTTAACAGTTAGCCCAGTGACAGTGCTGGGGGGTTTAAAACATGAGTCAAATTGGACCCACTGGTGTAAAAAATGTAGGTCTAAAGAGGAACTTAGTCAAAACATAATCAGTTGCAGAGTTTGAACAGTTCATGTTCCCTTCTTTTAGATATTGTTGTAGAGTAGGTGCATCAATTTGGACCCACTGGTAAAGAAAAGAGGGGTCAGTTTTGGGCAGGATGCAACTTTTGCCCTTTTGGTGCATGTTAGCGCTGTCTCTTAGTTAGCCCACACCCATCCTTAGGTAACGAATCAGCCTTGAATCTTGACACCACAGCACCTGCAGCACTTCGTGGTTTTCTGTTGATTGCTCATGCTGGCGTTTAACCAGGATGAGCAGAGCCGTATCGTCTCTTGCAGTTGGACTGTTGGTGGCGGTTAATTTGGAGTATAATGGTCTGGAAATTCAATTAGAGGCAGTGGACATTGCTTGGACTTGCATACCCGCTGCTTTTCTTTGTATATTCTTGTGAGATTTACTACACTGAAATGTCAAGCAACTGTGTGTATGCAGTGCTGTCCTGTTTTACACTTGAATAAAGCTGAGTTTCAAAAGAATAAAACAGCAGGTCATGTTATTGTACCTGTATCTTTTCAGTCCATTTTAGATCACCTTTTACCTTCAGTTATGTAAGCTGCCATTTCTAGTCTTCTTTAGATTTAGAATGATTAATGCACAGCATCCTTAAATATGGCTACTACAAAGTTTTCATCAGTAGTCTCAACTGTATTTCAATACCCACTGGTTAACCCCTAACACTCAAGCTCTGGCCTACACTGTTTACCCCTCTCTTCCCCTCACCTACTCTCTCCCCCCCGCCAGGCCAGCAATGCCCACTTATGACCTTGTCTTCGGTCCTTCCCCAATCCTTCCCCTTTCTCTTCAACTAGTTTTAGGAGTTCTGACATTTATTTTATCAACTGATTTATTCAACCATAACATGTATTGGACATAGATTTCTGGTTGTATTGACAAATGCTCACCTGAGCTGCCTATATCCAAATCTGCATGTTACAATACTTGACGTGGAACCTTTCCATATGAGCACTTTAGCTCAAAGGTTTACCAATGTACAAATAAAATTTAAAAAAAAACTTCACTTGAGAGTAAAAGATGAAAAAGCATGCAATAGGAACTGCTTTCTGACCCTGACACTGGTGACATCAGGGCTAACTCCATGTCACAAAACTTCAGTTCATACCAGACCGTATGTGCAGCGGTAACGTGACCACTCTCGACCCTCACAACATTTGTTTGGGAGTGAATTGGCTCATCAGAGGCAAGCCGGGGGATGGAGGATTAAACACAGTGCAGTCTCCACCTAACTAAAGAGGGGAAGATTGCAGTCTAGGTTACCAGAAGATGGTAGTGATACTTCCAGCTGCTGGCACAGCTGTGTGTTGGTGCGTGCACACCATTGCATGGCTTTTTCCCACGTGAGAGACAAACCAGAGGAGAAAAGTTTCGGTACACCAAGGATGATGTTGGCACCCCCCCCCCATAGGCCCAGACACTACCAACATATTGCTGCACCCATCACATAATGGTCTTGAGCAAGTGATGATTACTTTAAGCCCATGAAAAGTAGGTAAAGGGGTGGGGTGCCATAAGGAAGGGGTGGACTGGGCAACAGAGAAAAAGATTGATTACAAATAAAAAAAAAAAAAAAAAAAAAAACCTCCAACATGTTGACCAAAAAAATGAATAAATGCAGCCCATGTAAATGGAGCTGGAAACAAAAATGAGCTGTAGGGATCAACATCGATGTTTACACAGGCAAGCAGGATGAAGAAAATAATTAAAAAAATATTGTAGCAGTAACTGTTACATTACAACTTTATGCAAAATCAAAATATTGGACAGAAAATTAAAATAGCAAACTGATGATGGACTTGCTAACAGAGCTGTTTATTAGATGTAAGGCCAGGAAAAATGAATATATTGATCTTCAGATTTTTCTGATCCTTTTCCCTGAAGTAGCATGCACACTCAATTTCCCTCCATTCACTTATTTGTTAGTAACAATGACAAAAACAGTTTTTTTTTTTGTTATGTGTGTTCGCGCGGACTAAATATCATGTTAAAAAATAACCACCTCAATTTGTGTGTCTCAACACAGTAATGTGTAAATAATGATAGTATTTAGCAGAGTACAGACTAGGAGGCAGGACACTCACAGTGTTTGAGGAAGAGAACCACCTGGGGATTGCAGTCATGAGCAGTCTGAAACCCTCTACACAGTGCAGCAAGGCAGCAACAAAAACAAATAGGATGCTGTTTTGCACAAATAGATGGTTTACCAGTGGTAGGAAAGAGGTCATACTGCCACTGTCCAGATTGATGGTGCGGTCACACCTGGAGTACTGTGTGGAGTATTGAACTCCTACCACGAAAAGGACATCAACCAGCTGGGGGCGGTGCATAGAAGGGCCATGAAAATGATTCAGGGCCTGCAGGAGGGTCTTGTACTTGCAGAGGTTGGAGAACCTCCATATGCAGTTGCTGGAGGAAAAAAGGAAACGAGGGGACATGATAGAGAACGTCAAGTAACTCAAAGGTATAAACAAGGTCAACCCAGTGATCTTTTTAGGATCAGCAAAAATAAGATGGGAGGCAGCTGCAGACTAATTGGAGGATGGTTCCTGATGGAGGCCAGGAGGCACTTCTTCACAGAGAGAATTGTGGCAAGGTGGTACGGGCTAGCGGTGGAGGTGGTGAATCGGAAAACAGTTGGGGGTTTTAAGAGGGGTGGGATATGTCAAGGACAGGTAAAAGTGTTGGAAGGGTGGCGTGCCATGTAAGACAAAATGCGTGAGCTCCACATCGAGCAGACTGGATAAGACAGTAAGGGCTCCTTCTACTGACAATTTCATATGTTCAGTGTGCAGTGCAACACACTCATTAAAACAAATGGGAGGGGGGAGGTATAGACCAGTCCTAATGATCAGCATATTTTTCTCTCATGGCCTACCTGCAGAGTAATTGTAGAGTTTTTGTGCACATCGCTTTAGGTCGGACAGACCAGAGAACCTTGCATCTCTACTTTCTGGCCTCAGATTCAGCTTGTGCATCCCGGATCTGACTCTTAACCAGGAGGCAAAGGTAACAGTGCTAGAAATCAGCAGTGTTTACTCACCCGTTCACTTTAACTCTGTATATGCCAGCATCCTCCATGCCTACCACAAGAGGAGGAGAAAACAGGAACAAAAACACTCCCTTGCCTTTGCTTCCAGATTTGTTAGACCTTCCACCAACTTTCCGAACAGCTGCCTATTTGGGAATAAAAGGTAGAGAAGAGATAGTCCACCTGCTGAAGGATATCACTAAATAGCCTTGAGTTTTACTTTAATTGAGGAATAAACAGGTCTTCCAGAAGGAAATGTCAGTGTCTGGCACTGTTACAATAACTATAACATGTGTATGAAAGACAGGCTGCAGCTGAAAGTTATTACTGGCTTTGGCACTTTCTCTGCTCCTACTGTGATTTTCCTCCCTCCTGAGAAAGATCTGAGAAACCAGCTACACAAAAACAGCTCCAGAAGAAAAATCCTCTGGCAATGCAGGGCGAAAACAGCGTTTGTAATAAAAGTTAATAAAACTGACAGATGCAAAAGAAATCATTGAAAACGTCATGAATGGTGATTGTCTGTTTACAGTTTCTTCAGGTCAGGGACCACAAATCCCACTGGTCCTAAGTCTAGGACTTGCTGCTTTCTCTGCCAGGTCACAAATAATCAGTTCTCATGAAAGTCACAAGAGCTGGAATTTGAACTCTGGTCTAATAAACAATATGTATACATTTTGTAATTTCTCTTTATGTCCCCTCTTTGCTTTGGGCCCGATCTCCTTCTGATACACCCAAGGCTGTTCCTTGTCCCCCTTACCTAACCAACTCGAAGTGCCTTTTTCCATAGAGATGCGGTTCACCCCCAAGGTGGGGACGGGGTGAGGGCCTGGTCCCTCAAGCTTCTGTCTCGTCAGGGGGCATACTTCGGAGGTCTGGGCAGGGAGATCAGGTGGAGCTAGGGGGATGTTCATCATTGGGCCCAGGGTTCCTGCATTCCTCTGGTTTTCTCCTAACCCCTTCAGGGCCCACGCAGTGGAGGGCTTCAGGTATGCACATCATATCACATCACATGACATCACACACAGCCAGTGCAACTTCTCCCATCCCTAGTCAGGCTGAGTCCTACCATTTCCTGCATCCAGGTGGTGGTGTGGCAGTGGCAACCGAGATCCTTCTTCCCCAGGGAAGGAGAGCATCCTCTGGGATGCTTGTGTCCCCCCCCCCCACACCAACCCCCAAGGGCTCTGGCTCCTTCCCAAACCCAGGTCACTGGCATCATGAGCAGTAGCGGTTCCGCTGCATCAACAAGCCATTGGTAAAATCTTTTTTTTTTTTTTTTTTGTATCGATCAGATAACCAGAACTTCGTAAACTCTCTTCTGGTAATATTTAACTTCTAACAATGATGGGAAAACTTCAGAAATGAAGAGTGAGGATATATTTGAATTCCAAAAAACTGTATAAAGTGGCATGGACGCTAACATGGTTGCTTTCTGTGAAGTAAGTACCATCTGACCAGTCATATTTATACTAACTTCCCCAAAACTGATCTTTAGACTGTTGTTCTAAAATCTGGAACTTCACCTGGGAAGTAATTTGTTTTCTCAGAAAACTGGATACCCTCCAGATTTTGACCCATGAAAGTTTTCGACTTCCATCCCCCAAAACAGGACAGAAACTCTGTTAGTATCACAGCACAGAAACTTGCAAGGCCATCTCCTTCCACTGTCCCAGGTCGCTAATGAGGGTATGTAGGGGGAACTCTGCTCTTTACAGTAGCATGAAGGGATTCTCTCTGATCTAGTTCTGGCTTGTTCCGGTCTCTTTTCAGAACCACTGTGCCCGCTACATTTATTGACGATTTGTTTTATCCCCTCATGGGGTATGGTGTTGCTGGAAAGGCTGTCTCTTCACCATTTCCTGTTCCTGCAAGCTGTAAAATGTTAGTAAATTTACATTGGCTCACTTGGACCTTTATGTTTAGCAACATTCCATTTCAAGCATGTCTCCAAACTTCCAAGTCGCTCTTTTGTACAGTTGTGACAAAGTTGCTGCCTTATATAGACTCTCGTAGAGTTTGGGGGAAGTCTCTTTCAAAAAAGACTCTGGAAAGTAGGTCAGGCCTTTTGTTATGCAACTAATTAAAAGATTTTCAGAAAGTTTCACTGCATATAGCATAGTGCCCTAGCTCTATCTAGTGGCGAGCACCACAAGCATGCATCACAACGTTTGTTGGGCAAAGGCTTAACAAAGTCATGGGCACTGAAACTTATCTCGCTGCAGTATCTCTAGATCTAAAAGACTGTCTGGCCACAAACTAGTAACTGAAAGTGAATACAAGAGTAACAGATAGGCAAAAACTTTAGTGCTGGGAATTGGGGACCTGCCATTCCAAATCAGCAGAAACTGTGAAGTGAGCATTCCTGACATTGTGAATCTAGTAATTAGGGTTGATCTCTTGGCATTCTGCCTGAGCTGGCTGACTAGCGTCTTTCAAGTTAATTATAGCACTGTTAACACAGTGTGGGGACATTTAGCAATGAGACAGTGATAAAACCGAGCACAAAGGGCTCACTAATGCAGTAACCTTGTAAAACAATTTCTTCATGGGTGGGGTAGTGAAGAGAAGGTAAAGAAACACCATAAATTGCTTATCTCACAGCCCTTCGGGGATGTCACTCTAGTTCCTCTTGGTTATTTAGAAAATAATAACATTTGGGCTATTTCTCTGTACAAACTGTATTTCAGTTATTTATAAAGCAGTGAGTTAGATAAACATAGTTCGTGACCGTATGTCGTAATTTGCCACTTTTAGGAACTTGACATTTAAAACAGAGATGGGCACTGGTATTACAACCTGTTTTATACACACGGAAGTTGTTAGTCAGGACACTGGGGTACTCTTGCAGAAAGGTCCATGGGATTTTTTTTCTTCTCCAATATTGGACAAACCACCATAGATGGACAGAAATGAGTTCTGTTTAAAGGGGGGAAAGCCCTACATCCAGGTTTGGGACTGGTCCCAATTTGCACTTTGTGTGCAGAAGCATTTTTTTTCTTCTTTACTTACTGTTTACAGCAGTATTGTATCAGACTTATTCTGCTGAGTTTCAAGCTGACATTTTTTGGTAACTACAAATCCCAGAATCCCCTGCAGCTGGCATCAGAGGAGGCCTGCAACAGTGGGAGATTCAGTTACCTGCAGTACATGTTGGAGCTTTCATAAGCTCAGATCAGATGTTTACCAGTCCTGCTGTTCTCCTGAGGTTATATATAGTCCTCTTAGGTGTGGGGCTCTTACTGCTGACTGTTCCCCTTTAAATTCTACTCCACATGTCAGTGCTATGCTAATACTGTATTGTAGCATCAGCAGTGAATAAGCGACCAGGCCTCAAGTGTGAAACTGAAACCTACAACCTTCCAGACCAGAAGTGGTGAGGGTGTTACTAGCTGAGCCCAGCTGACACTACTGGTACAGAGAAGACAGCCAAAGACTCACTACCAATCCCCTTCTTTCTACAGCAAATGATTTTCTTGTAAAATAGCTTCAAATCTTAGGACAGAAAAATAGCCTGCGTAAGTTGAATCAGTCCTTTGTTGCTCGTAGTTTGACATATTATATCGTAGGTCTTCTGCTACCTGTAAGGGTTTTAACTGTGTTAGCCCACTGCCAGGCATTGGTAACCATGCCTCTCAACCTTTTGTCACTGAAAAGAGGGACATGGACATTTTTGGAAACTCAAAATGAGGGACACAGACCCTCAGAATGAGGGACACATCCTCAAACATGGAGATGCAATCTCAGAACACTGTGAAAACCATAGTGTTTACTTGTAGAAAGTTTATTTTGGATTTAGTATTTTAGAATATTAAGAGTTTCTGCTTTAAAATCTGAATTTACAGCACATTCTCTGTGTGGGCAGCACCTTTTCCGTGAGGGACGGATGAGGGACAGAGCAATTTTAAGGGGCATAATGAGGGATGTCCCTCGTAATGAGGGACACTTGAGAGGTATGTTGGTAACATGGTAGGGAAGGGGACGACGGGATGACACAGTGACCTGGCACAGAATATAAATAAAATTGTTCTCAGTGTGGCCAACCAAACCGTGATGGATTTAAAATGCATTCGGGGAGTCTGTTACAGTTAAGATCCTTAATCAATGTGGCATCAATTGAAAACAATGAGTCATTCACCAATATCTTAAAAAAAGAAAAACTTTTTCTTTAATGTTTCAACATGTGCACATGTACATATCGGGTCAGGAGCCTGAAGATGGAATACAGGATGGGAGATGAAGTATCAGAAAAAATGATGGAGGAGAAGGATCTTGGGGTCTTAATAGTAGACAAATTAAAGCAGTCAAGCGCAGTGCAACAGAGCAGTGGGGAATGCTAGTAAGATGCTGAGGTGTATAGTAGAGGACCTGGGAGATGGGACAAGATTGCAGGATGGCTCAGGAACTGGCTGTGTGAGAGAATGCAGACAGTAGTTTTAAACAGAAAATTCTCTGAGTAAGTAAAGTCACTGTTGGGGTTCACCAGGGATCAATATTAGGCCCAGTACTTTCAACATTTTTATTTGCAACAGCAGGATAGGGATCAAAGGGAAGATGTACCTAATGTCATGCAATGTACCTGCTATATTGCTCAGGAAAGTAATGTTATGTATACTGCTTTGTTCACTATTGTCTGATTGTTCTGCTGTTGTACCATAGTTCTGTAACCTCCTGGATTGTACCTGAAAATAGGCAGTGTTTTGTCTAGTGCACTTACCCAGTCAACAAAAACTAAATAAATGAATATTTGCAGATGACGCAAACATCAGCAGTAGAATGTACAGTGATGAGGGAGTCAGAAATTGAGGGAAGATCTGAAGAGACTGAAGAACTGGCCAAGACAACTAAAATTCAGTGCAAAAAAAGTGTAGTGTTATACACATAAAGCTTGCTTTGTTTGTTTAATTAATTGTTTGACACATGCCATTGCAATGTAAAAAGGAAAAAAACAGTCATATAAAAAAAATGCAAATAAAAGACATATACTGTACCTACACTACAGTGCATGATCTCATCCCTTGCAAGATTCACAAATATAGATATAGATCCATTATCCTTAGTGAGTTAGAGCCACGATCCCTGTGGATTGCATTAGTCGAGGAACAAGGCAGGTTATAGCTGCCTGCTAACCAAAATACATCCCAGGCCATCGTAGCCAGAAGGGGGAGGTGACAGCTAATTTGGGAGAGAGGTGATCCAAAATGGGGCTATTTATTTGAAAAGATCACAGTAACACTATGGAGAAAGTTCTTGTTGCTCCCAGCCATACCTCTAAACCTGCCAATGTGGAACAAAGACCATGGCAATGTGTGACAAATGACCCAAATGTGGAACACCCTATTTTTTGTAGCGTGCGAGTAGCGCGGCCATCTGGTGGTGCATCAATAAAGTTATTTTAACCATGTGTGGTGGTGTGTGTTTTTGTAATAAAAACTTACTATACCAATGTGTTGTCTGTACTTTATTTTAATGCTACACTCATGAATAAACACAATGCACACAAGATTAGATTAAGAAACACTTTATTTTGCACATATTAAAAGCAGGCAAAAACAATACACCTGCTACACTACACATCTGCATTTTCTATATTGCTACGCTACAGTTCCTACATTTCTACATAGCTACGCTATAGTTCCTACATTTCTACATAGCTACGCTACAGTTCCTACATTGCTATGCTTAACAGTAAATGCCACACAGTAAATAAAACATTATTCAAACAACCTGAACAATGCAAAGCTTTTAGTTAGTGCTACCACAGCCCAACTGTAACACAATGCAATCAAAACCATCAGTGTATGCAGAACAGAAGAAATGAAAATTAAACAGCAAATACAAACAAAACACGAGAAACATTCAGAAAACTTGTGGCTGCACACCTGCCAGTGTAACCTATATTTTACTTATCACAAGTATGACTGAGATTTTTGTTGTATGCTGCTGTGGCTTTTTTGCAGCATCTAGCACTTGCTTTGGCTGCTTGACCTCATAGCAGTCCTTGTCTTGCTCATTTTGATGGCCAGCAGAGAGTTCAGTGTCTTCAGACTTAGTGAATGGCGCAGCTCGGTTTTTACCTTCCTCACCATGCTGAAGGCCCTTTCTGCTTCAGCATTCGAATGCGGCAAGCAAAGTAAAGTCAACATTAATCTTTTGAAAAGCTGAAGTCTTTCAGAGTCACATAGTTGTTGCAGAACATGAGCCCAGTATTTAGAAATGCATGAATGTGGTCCATTGACTGGTCCTATTAATTTACCTGTATCTTCAATCTGATACACTGAAAACTCATTTAATAATTGTTCAGAGTCTTCCTCAGTTACACAGACTCCAAGACGTTTGGCAACATCAAACACAAGTTGTGTGGATATGTCCAGCTTAATTGCTGGATTGAGAATGGATGCAGCATTTTTAATAGGTGATCCTGAATTGGAAACTTTTCAGGATTTTTCCAGCACAGCAGTATAAAACACCACAGTTTTCTTGTAAAAACTTTGTTCAGTTACTGTCCCAAAATGTCATCCTCATTATTACTTATGTACTGCTTGACCTCCAGTCCAACCCTGAGGTCCCCATTGGCCAAGACACTGCTTGAGTCATGTAGTACAGACATGTCATTTTGCCTGATTAATTTTACAGCTGCTGCTGGTTTCAGTACTCTGCTTGCATACTGCTGCATCAGTTTGTGCACATCTCCATGCAGAGTCATAAGCTGGCTTTCTCTGCTTTGTAGCTGGGTGCTGAACTGCAGCAAGGGTTCTAGTGCATATTTAAGAAACATAAAGACCATTCTGAGTTCATGGCTCTGCAGACGATTACAGATTAGGTCAATTTTGGATGATCTTGGTTCCAGTGTTAGAAAATATGACAGCAGAGCCGGCCACATATCCAAGGTTCGGTTGATAACTTTTCCAAGACTCAGCCATCTAGTTGGGGCATGCTTAATTATTTTGAGTGGGTCAACATCTGTGAACAATGCAAATTCCTTTAGTTTCTGTTGTCTTTGTGAACTGGTTGAAGTAGGTACACATCAGAGAGCAATTCTTCCACAGGTGAACGGAGCTTTTACCCAGCTTTGCTGCACAGATCAGCCAAGTGACAGAGGCATCCCATGTTAAGAATGTTTGGATTCACATTCTTTAAGCGTGACAGGACTGAATTGTTTTTCCCAATCATAGAAGCAGCATTATCCGATGAAACGCTGCAATATTTGACAATGGGATTTCAAACTTGTTCATGCTTTCTACCAAGCAATCAAACATCGCTTGCCGGTCCCAGACACACAATCTGGCATATCTAAGAAACGGATGACATTTCTGCCAGCAGCTTCATCCAGGTAACCCACAAGAATTACTAACATTTTTCATCACCCATATCGTGCTCTGGTCCATGTACACACAGAAGGGTACTTTCTGACACATTGCAGCTACATCATTTTGGTATCGTGGCCCAAGCACATCCCTTGCAATGCAGCTTGCTTTGGTTGACCCACAGGTCATCTTCTTCAGAACTTCTGGGTCTTCTCCATATTTTTCATGTACTTTAGAATATGCTCTCCTGCTGTAAACGGAGATTATGTTCTGCTATCAGGGACTAAAGCCACCTCTGCCTCAATGACTTTCGTGCTCACCAGGTTTGGAGAGCCAAAGAAGCGATATATTTTTCCAGTCACGTGCTTGGAATTTTGCCGGTGCTTTTCTGACTTAGCATGCAGCTGCAAGTCATGTCGTCCTCCATGGTGGATGGTGAAATCTGTGCCACAGGTCTTGCAGAATGCATACTTCACCATGTTTGCTTACCACTAACCAGTCAAACATGCTCATCCAGGTTGCTTGGAAAATTGTATCTTCTCTTCTTCTTCTCCGAGATTTGTCACTATCATGGTCCTCATCATCAACTTCGCCCGGTTGTCTATACATGAAGTATTAATTTTGTATTTAGTGCTCGAACACATCAGTTTTAGTGTACCAGTGGGGTAGGATTCTATTCTTCAAGAAGGTGGCAGAAGAAAAGAAAGAATTTCTCTGCCATCCTCCTGTTGAACAGATCCAGGCTCCCTCTGGATACACATCTTCAATTAAAAAACAAACAAAAAAAAAAAAACAATCACACAACAAGAGATGCTGAAGAACCGAAGATGGAGAAACACACTTGTGTGGCCCAGCTTGACAGGTCATGGCAGCAGGACGGTTCAGCGATGAAGTATCGAAGATGGAGAAACACACTTGTGCACCCCAGCTTGTCAAGACATGGTAGCAGGATGGTTCAGGCAATGAAAGACAGAACATGGAGACACACTTGTGGCCCAGCTTGACAGGACATGGCAGCAGGACGGTTCAGCGCTGAAGTACCGAAGATGGAGAAACACACTTGTGCACCCCAGCTTGTCAAGACATGGCAGCAAAGACAAGAATTCCATGAAAACGCATCTGAAGTAAGCTGCAGGCAAGTAGCAAAGTAAGCCAGAGCCAACTTTGCCAAGGGATGGCAAAGATAAATGAGTACTCCAGAAAACACATTTCAACCAAGTAATCCATCGTAATGTCCTTTAGCAGGCTAAACACTCACTGCAAAACCAGGACATGTACATCATTCTTTGGATTGGGGGGATCCCGCTTGCTGTGACCAGTCAATCCTGATGGTTGATTAACATGCCCGTAGTGTGTTACACTAACACTACAATCATATTAATAAAACATCAGATACTGTTTGGACGCTGCAAGCCCCAATGTACCCAAATACTTGTACAAAGAATTCTGTTACACATGTAAAGTAACCCAGCGACATCACGTAGCAAACCACCACACCATCAAAACCAGCCCAAGCAAGTCATTCTCTGGGTTGGTGAGAGGGGATCCTGCTTGCTGTGACCAATCAATCCTGATGGTTGATTAACATGCCTGTAGTGTGTTACACTAACACTACAATCATATTAATAAAACATCAGACATTGTTGGACGCTGCAGGTAGGTCCCCCCTGCTGCACCACCACAAACCACAAATACTTGCACAACCCATTTTATTAAACACATCCATCCAGACCCAAGTACTCTGATGCATTCCTGTAGCGTCAGATCCCACGATCGCCAACAAAAACAGGTCACATATGTCATTGTGGGTTGGGGAGGGTCTGGCTTGCTGTGCCCAATCACCCATATTGTTTTATGAATACAGCCAGCAGAGTCAAGTGTGTCATCATACTAGAATTTTATTCCCAAAATACCAGAAAATACCAGATGTTGTCAGACAAGCTTCATGCACCCCCAGCCTGCCAAAAATGGTATACATTTATATCCTAAGGAAATTGGAGTCACTGAGGCAGCAACCACCTAACAAATTACAAGTCCCAAAAGAAAGGAAATTGGTGGTAGCATTCCCCACCCCACTACTCCCAGACAGTTAAAGACGCACTCATTTTAAAAATACTTCACACTTTAGGATATCCCCAATTCCCCTGGAACATACCTATTGAATTCTGCTGCTGCCGATCCTCCTCTCGCCTCCTTTTGCTGGTGAGAAATGCCTGCATGGTGTAGACAGTCCTGGACTCCTGGTGGATGCGCTGGTTGCTTGCTGAAATCGCCTGCCTCTAATGGTAGAAGGTCAGTGTCCCAAACCCAGGCTCGAGTTCTATAAAAAAATAGCAGTTTAATACACATTGGCTATATGATAAACGATCCCTTCATACGCAAAAACATTTTGGACTTAGTTTCCCTGGTGTCTAGTGGCATCTCCCACCCTGCAACAGCCATCCCTGTATTGTTTCAGTGTTTCCCTGGTGTTTAGTAGCACCCCCACCCTCCTGCATGCCTTTTCTGATGGTTGTTACAGATCCCTTGGCACTTCTTAATAAGAATACAGGAATTTCCCTTTTGCCCTGGCCAGATTTCTGAAATTCACTAAAATACCACCAACACCTTAATTTGGCTCAATTTCAGTTGCTTTGCATCTGTATCCCTTTCTCCCAGGTTGAAAATAGGACATATTGCCCTGCCCTTGTTTCCCAATCAACAAACGAAATAAATAAGTAAATAAAATTCTTTGCTTCCTATTGCTGTGAATGTTTGTTTTTCAGTTGACATTCTGGCATTTGTTTTGGCATGGCAAGTTTCCTACTGATGCACCTTGTGGTATGCCAGTGGTCCCAGTTACATGATCGAGGTTTCAGTGATTTGCCATCTTTTGCACTGAATGCGGTTTCTCCCAGAAACAATGCTGGATTTTCTGCAGCATGGTGGATGCAATTCCTACTGGCATGCTGGCTTTTCCTACTGGCATGCTTGTTCCTCCTGACAGCATGCTGGTGCTTGCAACATTGTACAACTGTCCCCCAATGCCATCCCAGGGCTTCTATTGTTATTCTGATGTTCCCACACTCAGTGGAGTAACCAGCCTTCAGAAAAGTGTATGCACAAGGCTCTAAAATCTAAAGTAAAGACCGAAGGTCTGGGGGCCACCACAACTCCCATAAAACCTTTGTAGTTTTGGACAGTACATTCTGATGCATTTTGGAGGTCATTTATAACAGAATTTGCTATCCTCCTACCCCTGCCTCTGCATAGTAAGTTGTACCCTAGCCCCATCCCTAGAGTCTCCACAGTCCAGCATATTGCTCTCAGCCCACCTCCCATAGCCTGTACATTCTGATGCATTTTGGAGGTCATTTATAACAGAATTTGCTATCCTCCTACCCCTGCCTCTGCATAGTAAGTTGTACCCTAGCACCCTCCCTAGAGTCTCCACAGTCCAGCATATTGCTCTCAGCCCACCTCCCATAGCCTAGCCAGCTGCTCCAGAGCAAGGCCCTCAGTCCTCCCCCCAACCCAGCAAGTTGCACTCTAGCCCTCCTCCCTAGAGAATCCACAGCCCTTTCCACCAGCCCAGCAAGTAGTTGCACCCCAGCCCCCTCCCTAAAATCCACACTCCTTCCCCAGCACAGAAAGTTTTACCATAGCTCCTTCCTAAAATCCTAGTACTCCCTCAGCACATTATGTTGCCCTTCTGGCAGACCAGCTTCCAAGCCCACCCCTGCAAGTTGCACTCTAGCTCCCCCAACCTCCAGATCCACCACAAAATGCACTAACTTGATATCCCTCCAACCACACACAATACACACACACACACTAGAAACCCAATATAGCAGATACTAAAACAGTAACTCATGAACTAAAATTGAAATGCTGCTGGTCCTCTAACCTTGACTGTAAAAACAAGCAAGGCAAGGCAGCATTGTAATAAAAGCCCCACTGAGAAAATTCATGCTTTCACCTCTTGGGACTGTAGGGGTGAGAGGACATGCCGTGTTCGCTCCCCACCTCAGGCTCCCTTCTTATTCCTTTCACTGTGTGGTCTCCACAGCCACTCTCCTCTCCGCGCTGGTACAGCCACTCTCCTCTCCGGCAGTATGCTGCAGCCGCTGCTCGCTTCTTGTTCTGCTCTCGGCTGGCGCTGGCTAGTCAGCCTCTGGGTGCGCCCAATCCCTCTGCTCTGACGTTGTCCTGTCCTCCTCCGGCCTCCTAGAAACAGCTACCAAAGAGCTCTCTGGTTCCCCCTCCAGCCACTAGCTGCTTTATTGTACAGCAGCGGACCTGAGGGGGGACCAGCCATCAAGGGTTAATCTGTGGGACGGGCCGGGTAGAGCGGAGGCTGCTGAGCTACGAGGCAGGCTTGGGTGGGGAGCACAATTATTGGTCCACACTCCACAGTAGAAAAAGCACCCTATTGGTCGGCAGGGCAAGTCGGACACGTCACACGGCAAAGAGAGACGGAAACCCGGAAGTGTTTGGGCAACAAAGGCAAGCGGTGTTTAGTGTTCGGGATGGATTTGGGCGGAAAAACACCACAGAATACGGGGCAGCAGAACAGGCTGACTGGGACCAGCTGAATACGGGACATCACGGAAAATCCGGAGCAGTTGAGAGGTATGCTCCCATCCTATTGTCGGTATCTATCACTTCCATACTAGGGGAGGAGACAGGAGTCACTTTTAGTATACCTTGTAAGAGGCCCAGGCTAAGTACATGCAACTACTTTGACACTGACAGTAGTTTAGCAAGATCCCAGTTTCCTGGCCAGAAGAGAGTCGACTATGGTGGCCAAATGAATCTACCATGCTATATAACCCCATACTAATATAAATCTGTTAAGGGCAAAGCCCTAATATTTACCTAATTATTATATTTATTGCGGACATGAGTAGCCATTTGTTAGACTTCAACAAGCCCGCTAACTTTACTTGCCCCTGTACAGCTGGTCAAATTGCCCCTTTCCTTTACCCAGTGGCTCCCCACAGGCACATGCCATAACTTTGTTGTTCCTCCCCAAGGAAATGGAAGCAGGAGACCTACACAGAAAAAATGAATGTAGCAACAGTCTCCAGTTGGATAGCCTCAAATTATTATACTATGGATCTTATCATAACCCCAATATGCAAGCAAACTCCTCGCAAGACAGCACACTGTCTACAGGCATGAAGGAGTCCATAAGTTCAGGCCCCATAATTACCACATATAAATGCTACTGTTCGAAAAGGTCAACCAGTCTATCCTAGGGTGTGCTTCATGATGTCCGCACAAGATGCAAGTCCAGAAACCTCATCCTTCCCTCACCTAGGGATGGAAACAGGTTATGGCATTAGGCCCATGCAATGGGCTTTGGGGTCATTACATAGGATCAGTTTAATCTGGTCAGAAAAAGACAAGATTCAAACCCCAGGAAATCTTACTGTATTCTGACTAATGCAGTATGGTTTCACTATAGGACTGCCCTGGAGATGAAATGGTTAATAGAACCTATGCAAATGATGGAATGCTAGGCTCAAGCTTGGTTTTCAAACCACTGTCCCTGGTTGCAGTTCTACAACCCTTAGATTCTTTACTCCACTTGCCTCAGTAAGATGTCTCCTGAGAGCTCTCCTTCATTAGCTTGAAAACTTTGTTTTTCGTCATTTTTTTTTCTATAAAGTACTGTTTATTTATTTTGGATTTTGAAGCACTGTCCTTGATATTCAGGTAGAATTGGTTAGATTTAGCTTCTTTTGGGTAAGTCATTCAGTTCCTTTTCAGTTCCCCTAACCAGGAAGGAACCGACATTTCTTTTATTTCTGAAGTAAATTTCAGTTTAAATTAAATTTTCCAACTTGGGAAGTAAGTTGGTTGTCATGTATTTGTTGTTTTACTGGGGTAACTCCTAGTTCTTTATCGGTTGGTGTTAACTGGGGGGGAGGGGAAGAGAGAGAGAAGTTTTCTTTTCCGGTTGTGTCACAGAAAACCAAGAAAAGAATGGGACCTACAGGTTTCCAGCATTGCACTGAGTATGGGGAACCTTTTGCTAAAGCTGATCCTCATTTGATTTGTGTCTTCTGTCATGGGTTTGAAAACCTTTAGACAGACTTTGAGATTTGTAAGAAGTTTCCGCAGCCAACGGTTGAGAGGCAGTTAAAAAGACTGCAGGAAAAAAAATGACTGAAAAGGCTGCTGACCCAGCCATAGATAAACCAGTTCTTCCTCAGAAAGAACTGGAGGAGCTGCCCTCTGAACAAGGCGAAAGCTCTTCAGGTAAAAAACGTACCACTGATACTGCTGCTGAACTGGCAGTTGTGGGTAAAAAGAAAGAAAAGCATACTGGACAGGAACCGTAACTGAAGAAAGCTGTGGTTCTGACTGCTGAGGAGATTGCTAACGCGTTCAAAATGATCCGGTCTTTTCAGTCCGGAATCCCGGTTCTGGTTAAAAATGATCGCTGCATACAATGGTTCAGACCCCCGATTCAACCCAGGTTCCCAGTTCTTTTGACTTCGGTTGTGACTGTTATGGTGAAACATAGAAACATAGACTTTGACGGCAGATAAGGACCGCTTGGCCCATCTAATCTGCCCATTTCCCTACCTACAGGATAGGCCGCAGATCCTAGTTAACCAACAGCCTATTTCTTCCTACCCCCCACAAGAATTGTCTTTATGTCTGTCCCATGCATTCTTGAATTCTCCTCAGTTTTAGACCCCACAACCTCTCAGGAAGGCTGTTCCATGCATCCACTACCTCTCTGTGAAATAATACTTCCTCACATTGCCCCTGAACCCCGTCTTATCTTTAAATTGAGTCCCTTTGTTCTTGCACGCCTCTTTTTCTGAAAGATGCTACCCTCTTGACTTTGTTGATTCCACTGAGGTACTTAAAAGTTTCTATCATGTCCCCTCTCCTTCTTTCCTCAAGGGTATACACATTAAGCTCCTTTAGTCTCTCCTCATATGGCTTCTCTTGCAGACCCTGCACCATTTTAGTTGCCCTCCTCTGACTGCCTCTATCCTGTCTATGTCCTTGCGGAGATGGGGTCTCCAGAACTGGGCGCAGTACTCAGATGGGGTATCACCAACTGTCTGTACAGAGGGATAACAACTTCCTGTTTTCTGCTGCTGATGCCTCCCCTATACATCCCAGTATACCCCAGCCTCCCTACTGCCTTCTCACATTGCTTGCTAACCTTAAGGTCATCTGATATGATTACCCCCAGGTCCCTTTCCTTTTTTGTTGTTGTTACTAGCTCCCCACCCATTGTGTATTCTTCCTCTGGGTTCTTGTTTCCCAGGTGCATTATTTTGCACTTCTTTGCATTGAATCCTAGCTGCCATACTTCTGACCATTCCTCCAACCTTGCCAAGTCCCTTTTCATCCTTTCCATGCCTAGTTGTGTATCAACCCTGTTGCAGATCTTTGTGTCATCTGCAAAAAGGCATCCTTTTCCTTCCAGTCCCTCTGCAATGTCACTGATGAAGACATTAAAAAGGACTGGACCCAATACTGAACCCTGCGGTACCCCACTAGTAACCCCTCTTTCTTCAGAGTGGACTCCATTTACAATTACCTTCTGTCCTGTTGTGCAGCCAGTGTTTTTACCAGGCTACCACCCTGGAACCCACTCCCAGGCTGGTTAATTTGACTATTAATCTTTTGTGTGGGACTGTGTCAAATGCCTTGCTAAAGTCTAGGTAGGCCATGTCCACAGCCCCTCCCTGGTCTACTACTTTGGTCACCCAGTCAAAGAAATCTATTAGATTCATCTGACATGACCTTCCCTCTGTGAATCCATGCTGCCTTGGGTCCTGTGCCCCACTGGCCTCTAGGTACTCAACTATTCTTTCCTTCAGAAGTGACTCCATCACTTTCCCTACCACAGAGGTCAAACTGACAGGTCTGTAGTTTCCTGCCTCTGTCTTGGTCCCACTTTTGTGAAGGGGAATCACATCCGCCTTCCTCAAGTCCTCGAGTACCACACCATCCTCCCATGATTTGTTAAAAAGAGTAGCCAGTGGTTTCACTAGTTCCTCCCTTTAATTCTTTTAGAATTCTGGGGTGAATTCCATCAGGACCCATTGCTTTGTCCACCTTCAGTTTTAGGAGTTCTTGCAGAACCCTTTCTTCTGTGAAAGGACTGGGATCAACCCCTATCAAGAGTGCTTCTGTTAATTGGATTAGGCACTTCCTCCTCTTTGTGAATACTGAGCAGAAATATTCATTCAGTATCCCTGCTTTTTCACTGTCCCCTCTGCCCACCCACCGCTCATTCTATTCAGCCTCATTATCCTCCCTTTGTCTTTAGCTGATGTACCTATAAAAGGTTTTATCCCCTCTTAACTGAGTTGGCTATCTTTTCCTCAGTTTGGGCTTTGCTATTCTGACTTCCTCCTGCTTCCTTCTGCCTTAACTGGTGCAGCTGTCTGTCCTGCTCCTTCTGTGTTTCCTTATACTTCGGAATGCTATCTTTTCTTCCTGACTTTCACAGCCACCTCTTTGAGAACCATGGTGGCTTTTTCTTTCATTTTGATTTATTTGCTTCACACAAAGGCTTGTTGCCTCTGTGATGGCAGTTTTGATGATTCTCCATTGTTGCTCCACACCTCCTTCTAGCCTGTTTGCTAGTGCTTTTCTGAGGCACTCTCCCATCTTGCCAAAGTCAGGCCTCCTAAAGTCCAGTACCCTCACTTTTGTATGGCTTGACTCTGTAGCTGAGTTTAACGTGAACCACACTGTTTGATGGTTACTTGTTCCCAGAAGAAGAGGAAGAGGAGGATAAGGACTGTGGAGCGCCCATTGAACCAAAATCTCCCTGGGTCCTCACTGCCCTGACTCCCCTGATAAGGGAACTGAGAATTTTACCTCATAGTACTCCTTTATGAAACAGGTGGCTCAGACCCTTGATCCCCCCCACTCAGGAGTTCACTGAGGATGAGGAGGAAGAGGACTGCAGGAAGATAATGGATGTTCCAGCATCAAAGAGATTGCTGCTTCCTATCCATAAATCCCTCAAGGAACAGACCCTAAAGATTTTGCAGGCATCCACTTTAGTACCTCCTATGGACAAAAAGGTGGACAAAAAATACTGGGTTGCCAAAGGAGGAGCGGAATTCTTCTTTGGACAACCTAGCCACGAGGGGGTAGTGCAGGCTGCAGCTTGTGACAAAGCTGGCATCCCCCTGGCCTCTCACCATCCAGATAAGGATTCTAGGAAGTTGGATTCAGTGGCAAAGAAAGTGTACTTGGGGTCATCCCTTGCTGGTAGGCAGGCTTCCTATATGTCATATGTTACTAGGTACCAGAAAACTCTTTGGAGTATGGTCCTAGAGATTACAATGGCTGTTCCATCTCCCATAGCAGCTGACTTGGAGTAGGCTGCCAAGAGAGGCGTTGAAGCTGCCAAGACACAATTTAGGATGGCAGTGGATGCCAGTGACACTGCACTCGGACAAATTGCAGCGTCCGTGTCCCTCAGAAGGTTTGCCTGGCTCAGAACCACCAGTCTGACTCAGGATACACAGACCAAAGCTTTAGACTTTCCCTGTGTTCCTATATCTGTGTTTGGGGAACAAACAGAAGCATATATGAAGAAAATGGATGAATACAAAGCTGCCTACAAGAGTGATACAGCAAAAAAAAGGGCATCGACATCCCAGAAACACCAGAGTAGAGATGGTAGGGGCAGGACCCACTACAGACTTTTTTCCCAGCCTCAAGCTTTCCCCCAGTACCAGCAACAGATGGGATACTTCAGAGGCAGAATGGACAGTGGCCGCACTAGCCCCAGCATACAGCCAGCAGCCCAGGCAAAGCAGACACCCTGAGGTGCCTGCTCGGGTTGCCTCCCCAATCCTAGTAGGGGGCAGGCTGGCCCCCTACCTCCGGGAGTGGCAAAATATCACCACAAGTGGGTCCTGGAGGTAGTGGGCCAGGGTCTTGTCCTCAGCTTCATGTTCATGTCAAAGATCTTCAAACCCTCTACCCCATCATAAACAGCTCTGTTAGAAGAGGAAGTATCCAACCTTCTGGCACAAAGGGCAGTAGAGCCAGTTCCCATGGCACAAAGGGAAAGAGGATTGTACTCGAGATATTTCCTCACAATAAAGAAAACAGGGGAGTGGCGAACCATTCTGGATCCCAGACATCTAAACAGACACTTGCCAAAGTCCAAGATGGTCACTCTGGCTACTATCCTTCCAACTCTAAGGCAGGGAGATTGGCTGGCATCCCTGGACTTAAAGGACGCCTACTTTTAGATTCCTATCAGGAAATTCCACAGAAAGTACCTCAGGTTCAGATTGCCATCAGGCCATTATCAGTTCACGGCAATGCCCTTTGGACTGACCTCTGCCCCAAGGTTGTTCACAAAATGCCTGGCTGTGGTCATGGTGCACCTAAGGAGGCAGATGGTAACAGCAGTCCCCGGTCTGGATGACTGGCTAATTGTAGGTTAGTCACATCTTCAAGTCAGGCAGGCACTGGAAGTCACACAGGATACCGTGCAGTCCTTGGGGTTCCTGGTGAACCTAAAAAAGTCAGTACTGGAACCAGTTCAGCTCCTGGAATTCATAGGAGCCAAGCTGGGCACTCAAAAAGGGAAGCCTTTCCTCCCACAGGGAAGAGTGGACAGCCTGATACAGGTGGCCAGCTCCTTCAAGATGCACGTCCTAAGGCCAGAGAGGCATTTTCTGCAGCTGCTAGGCCACATGGCAGCATCCACAACAGCGGTGTCAGGGGCCAGGTTCCAGATGAGGGACATTCAGTTTCACCTCAGAGCTCATCTGCTACAAAAAGGAGACTCACTGTCAAAACTAGTGCCTGTCACAGCAGCATTCCTTCAAGCACTGCAGTAGTGGCAGGACAAAACCAACCTCAGACAAGGGGTGCCATTCTTGCAGCAACTCCCTTCACAGGTACTAACCAAAGATGAATCACTCCTGGCTTGGGGGCACATCTGGGGGAGCACATAGAACATGGCACGTGGAAAAAACAGAAGTCACTGCTACACATCTACCTGTTGGAACTCAGGGCAGTCCTTCTAGGCATCCAGTCCTTTGCCAGCCTAATAAAGGGCAAGGTGGTACAGGTCAGGACAGACAACACAACCACCATGTACCACATAAACAAGCAAGGGGGCACAAGATCAACCCCATTGTGCACAGAGGCCATGAAAATCTGGAGCCTGGCATATTCCCTAGAGGTCTCCCTCTCAGCTGTCCCATCTCCCAGGGAAGGACGATGTCTTAGCAGATGCCCTCAGCAGAATCAGTCAGAACCACCATGAGTGGTCACTAAACAAGCTGGTCCTGGAGGCTGTCTTCAGGAGATGGGGCACTCCAAAAGTGCACCTCTTCACAGCTCTAGACAATCAGCTACCACAGTTCTGCAGACCTCCTGTCAAAAGCAGACTCCCTCTGGACGCACTGCTGCTGGATTGGACAGGGAGGTTCCTGTACGCCTTTCTTCCCTTTCCCTTGCTGCTAAGAATACTGAACAAGCTCAGGTCCCAGCCAGCGACAGTGATCCCCATTGCCCCAGATTGGGCCAGGCAGCCCTGCTATTCACTGATTCTGTCCATGTCATTAGCGGAGCCAGTCATCTTCCCTAGGAGGCACAACCTACTGACCTCTTCCCAGGGTAGGATCATGTACTCAGTCTTCAGTCCCTCAGGCTCAAGGCCTGGCTTTTGAGGACTTGGGAGTATGCAAACTTGCATCTGTCAGAATGGGTCATGGAGATACTTGGGTTATCTAGAAAACCATCTACTAGAAAAACCCTGTTCTTCCAAATGGAAGAGGTTTTCCATCAGGTGTCAGGGAAGGGATATAGACCATAATCAGGCCAGCTTGCCAGTGGTCTTGCAATACCTAACCCATCTCCATTCTCTAGAGTTAAGGGCCTCTACCCTTAAGGTACACCTGGCAGCTATTTCATCTTACCCCTTGGCTGGCAAGGGGCTGTCCATAGCCTCCAATCCACTGTTCAGAAAGTTTTTCAAGGGATTACTGCATTTACATCCCCCACATAGGGAACCTACACCCATGTGGGATCTTAATATATGTATTGCCCAGCTTATGCAGCCCCCCCCCCTTTGAGCCCATGTCCTCAGCACAACTCAAGTACATGACTTGGAAAACCATGTTCCTGGTTGCTGTTACCTCTGCCAGGAAGATTAGCAAACTCCAGGCCTTATCCACAGAGCCTGGCTACATTGCTGTCCACAAGTTGTTCTAAGGACTAATGGGAAATGTCTACTCAAGGTGGTATCTGAATTCCACCTCAACCAGTCCATTACATTGCCTGTCTTTTTTACTGATCATTCCACTTCAGGGGAACATAGACTGCATAGCTTGGATGTAAAAAGTGCTATCTGCTACTAAGTTGATCACACAAAGGGCCACAGGCAGGACCGTACTCAACTCTTCCTCACCTATGGAGAAGTGAGGAAGGGAAAAACCAGCCACTAAAAGGTCTGTTGCAGGATGGATTGTTGCTTGTATCCAGTTCTGCTACAGCAAGGTGAGCAAGAAGCCACCCACAGGCCTTAGAGCCCATTTGACCAGGGGTACAGCTACTTCCTTAGCAGCTTCTAGGGATATTCCCCTGGTGGAAATCTGTAAAGCAGCTACCTGGAAAACTGTCCACATATTTACCGATCATTACTGCTTGGATGCTCAAGCCAGAGGGGATGCCAGGTTTAGCACAGCAGTCCTGGAGAGCCTGTTTCCTAAGTAGATTCTGTACCCACCTCCAAAGGTAGTGCTTGGGTAGTCTGCAGTAGTCAGAATACAGTAAGATTTCCTGGGGTTTGAAGAAAAAAATTACTTACCATAGTAATCTTGTTTCTTCCAAGGGAATCTTATAGTACTTTATTTCTTGCACCTACCCCGGTGGCCTCTCTCCAGTGGGATACTCGGCTCATGGTTTCTGCTGCCCGCCTGAAGCTCCTTCCACCTCGTCCCTCTGGCCGGGCACTTGCTTTCCTGCCTCATCCAGCTACTCACTCCCCCCGGCTCTAAGTCCCCCAGGGCAGGACTACCATCTCCTTCCGGCGCTCTGTCTATAATCCAGACGAGCGACCGGAGAGGAGGAGAGAGACACGGAGGTGCATAGCGGTGGAACCGACATTGGGTATGGGACCGTAGCTACTGATCTGACCTTTGCCTACCCCCGAGACAGGTTTTTTTTTTTCCTTGTGTTTGCCCTCCCAAGCTCGGACGTGCAATGGCGTCTAGTGATGCCTGCCGCAGCTCTGCCCCACTGCTTTGCTGCCCCGACGTACGCAGTGTCTCTGGACTCCACCGGAGGCTGCTGCAATGCCTGGCAAGCCTGAATCCTTCCCCAGAGAGAGGAGAGCTGTCCTCTGGATGCTCAGTCCTCTCTCTCCCCTGCTGACCCCCGACGACCCGGGCTCTTCCCGAACCCGGGTCGCCGGCGTGGTGTTAGGTGGCGTCCAGCGCCTCAACCCTCAGCACCATGGGGCCGGCACAATCTTACTATGTTCTGAGCTCCTTCCCTACCTTCCCTGCTAGAACCTAAGGGTCACTGCACTCCAGCTGTACACGTATTGTTGCAAACCTGTAGGTATTGTGTTTTCTTGGGCATCTGCGACCTGAGTCTTTAGGATGCCATTCTGATTTGTGTGGGGAGTGGTAATCAGTAAGGGGTGGGTAGCGGGTTAGCTTTTTAATTAGTAGTAGTAGTTTAAGTAGATAGTTCACTGTGCATGTTTCATAAGAATCTGTCAGTTGAAAAACTGAGCTCGAGCCTAACATTCCATCATTTGCATAGGTTCTGTTAACCATTTCCGCTCTGGGGCAGTCCCGTGGTGATACTATACTGCATTAGTCAGAATACAGTAAGATTCCCTTGGAAGAAACAAGATTACTATGGTAAGTATTTTTTTCTTATGGTCCCTGACCCAAAATGGACCAATCAGAGATACAGAAGAGCCTGTCAACCCAGATGAAACTCCAGAGAGCACTAGGCAGCACATGATGCTCCATGTCCCTATGTCATCCTTATAACTACCCTATATTCCAGCAGCCTGTTAGATAGAGGCCAGTTATAGGGCACTTTAGACTATACTTGTCCCCAGATCTGTCTTTTTTGTTTTCATCCACCTCAAACACATTGGCCATTAATAGGACCAAACCACAACTTTTGTTCTTTCCATCTTTGGAGTGAATAAAAAATTGCCTGCCTACGTATTGCAGAAACAACATACAACCACTAAGGCTGTCAACATATTAGCATTTATAAGGACCTTCAGTGTAGATCCCCCTAGCCATGTTCTCTGTAGAATATCTACAGTACCTACAGAAGCTTACCACTTCAGCATCAGTATTGTTTGTCAAGAAAAACAAAGTTGCATAAAAAATTGAAAACATTTAATAAAATTAAACATATAACACATACTTTTTCAAACATATATCAGATACAGCTTAAAGCTAAAAGGGAAGGCCTTCTAATTATCTTGCATATCTCAAGTCTTGGACTTATAGGACAAAAATGTGCAAAGTCCTATAGGCCACAATAATTTCAAAAACAGTTTTGCCTCCCAGTTAAATTCAAATCCTGTGAGGGCCAAAAGGAAGCCATGTAGTACCATACTAATAATAATTTTGGCTTAAATTGTCCCAATTAGATATGGCCAAATATTTATATAGATCCAGACAATTTGTTATACATGGTCTTGAAATAAATATAACGTATTGTAATATATGGATAGTGAAAATAATACCCCCAAAATACATACAAAAAATTCCTTGTAATACAGTAGTTAGTCCCGTAATAGTATACTTCCGGTCCTCGTAATAGTATACTTCCGGCCCAATAATACTATACTTCCGGTCCTCGTAATAGTATAGTTGGGATTACCGATGTGACTACTGTGTGAACCGAGTTTTGTTTCTTTTTTTGTAGAGAAACATGCGGAATGGGACTGGGAGTGGGAGCAGGAGTAGTGGTGTGAGCGAGGAGCGAGGAACTACACTGGAGTCTTACTAACTCTGCAGACCGTAGCGCCATACAGCAGGCACAAGTAGAAATTAAAATTCCTTGCATCCATATATTACAAAAATAACAAATAGGTTCTGGTGTTTCAAGGCAGAAATTCATCTCGAGGTTCTGGGATGACCTAGAAACCTCTCGAGCCGCCTCGAGGTTTCTTGTATCCCCAGAACCTCTCGATGGAATTACTGCCCTGTAATACACCAGAACCTATCTATTATTCTATTTGTACTCAGCTTATTGAGTTGCATGATAAGACCGAATGAGACTCCCTTTTGAGTTTAATGGAAGTGCCATTAAATCATCAAGTAAAAATAGAGTTCATTTTCCAAATAGGTAGTTCACATCGTGACACTGAAGGACGTCCAGAATGCTCCAAAGCTATTCCGGCCGTAGTTAATTCACCTGTAGTAGACCGTCCTTTATTCTTATTTCCCTTGTTGAGGCAAGTTCAGGCTCTTCACCCTGATTTTCCACAGCACATCCTTAGTTGGTCATGACAGTTCGTCTAGGCAGAAATTTGAAACAAAAGAGGTTGCTCGATCTGAGCTTAGTAAATCAGTGGATTTTGTGCCTAGCCCTTATACGTTAGGCAGCAGTAGCACACCTCTTCAAAATAAATATGTGCCCATAGCACACTCGGGCGCAGTCTCAACTAGGGTTCCTCTGCACTCTCAGAGAAATCATGTCTCGGGTTGGGGGTGGGGGGCCTCTGTCTGTGGCTCCCATCTGTTGCTGCTGTTCTTCGACCAGGAATATCCACCCAGCTACTCACCAGGTATAGCTCCATCTCTAACACAGATGGGACAGTCTCAGATATAGTTTGCCTGAAATCTGTGATAATTTGCACAGAAAGAAGCATAAGGCAGAAAAACTGTGTCTTTTAAACATTAAAAAGACTGATCAGGCAGCCAACAATTGTTGAACCAAATGTTTGTATGGGTAGAAAATGCCAGATTTGTCCACCGACCTAAACCCTTCAATCTGACTCAATAAGGAAGGAAATGACAACTACATTTTGAAGCCACTTGGATGAGTTCACAAGTGCATGTCCATATAGGGGTATCACAGATTTTACTAGCACATTTCATTATTTAAAAAATACATAAATTAAGAAATTCTCACCGACTTGTTTGGGAACAAGCAGCACTGCTGTTACAGATTGTGTCCTCAGCTCCTCATGCCCAACAGCACAAGAAAACGCCAACCCTGTAGCTTGACACGAGATCCCTCTGCTTCAGCAATCAAAAAAGCAGCAGCAGAAATAGTCGAAATCCAGCTCCGAAAACTGGTCACTACTCCCGGAGGCTTTACCTGCAGGTTTTCAGACTTTCTAAGGTAAAAATACTTGCCAGGAAATATAAAATAAAAACGACTGCGGAGCAGAAAGCTCAGGTGGAGCAGCACCGCATTTAAAGCAGTTAACACAGTGCAACAGAGCAATGGGGAAGGCCAGCAGGATTCGGCCGTGCATAGACAGGGGTATCAGCAGTAGAAGGAAGGAGGTGATCCTGCCACTGTACAGATCCCTGGAGTGTCCACGTTTGGAGTACTGCATGCAATTCTGGAGTCCATACTCTGTAAAGGACAGAGATAGGGTTCAGGCGGTACAGAGGAGGGCAACAAAAATCATTCAGGGACTGCAAGAGAAGTCCTACATACAGAGTCTCAAGGATATCAATAGGTATACACTGGAGATCAGGAGGGAATGATGTATGTGGGGGGAGGGGAGCATGATCGAATCTTCAAGTTTCTTCATGGGATAAACAAGGTGCACACCAGGGTACTGTTCACAGTGAGCAGAAACATTGGCACAAGGTAGAACTCAGTGAAGCTGGCAGGAGGGAGGTTCAGAAAGGATGTCAAGAAGTACTTCTTTACAGAGAGGGTTGCGGATCAGTGGAACAGGCTGCGAGAGGGGGTGGTCTGTGCCAATTCATGGAGGGATTCAAGCGAGGGTGAGACAATCATTTAAAGCTAGTGAGGATAGTGAGGAGGATAATATGGCAGTGGGATGTACTTGTTCAGTCAATCAGTCACATACTTTCTTTATATTTCTTTTTCTTATTTTGTAAAGGCTTGTTATTTACTTGTTTGTTATATCAATCAAGCAATCAATCAAAAAAGAGTCAGTTATGCAAACTCCATCGGTCTCTTCTAGGACAAATTTAATTTAACAACACCAAGTACTTTGCAAATGTCTAGGCTGTGTTCACATGGGCTGTGGCAGTATTCAGCATAGCTTTGTATCTCTGGGATGTGGGCAATTAATGCAGCACCTAGCCCCCTGTCTAGACTTTGCAACATTTTGGTCTTAGGGTGCAGGTGTAGGGCAGCTTTGTGAGTTGATCAGAACAAGAGTCCTGTGAAGGTCGGGTGGAAGGTCTTTGATGTTTGCTCTCTGAAGCTCAGCTGAACTCTGCATCTGATCATATCACCAGTGCTGTCTCTTGGACGTGGTTGCATAGCACACATTTTTTCATGTTATAGTAATTAAAAAATAAAAATGAAAGTATGAAGTGTCCTATACTGGAAAGTTTAACAACGTGTGATCAGATCTCCTTCAGCCCTGTTTGAACCTGCTCCTTAGGAAGATTCCAAGGTTTTTGAAAGCGTGACCATTGGAAAGAAATTACCTCTCTTTAAGGAGTATATAGAAATTATACGTAAACAGTGTATAGCTGGTAACATTTCCAGTAGGACAACAGTGACACGTCAAACTTCTACCATTGATAGACTCCAGGGTGGTCTTGTACTATCATTCTTATGAGACTGAGGGTACAACCGCATCTTGATGTCAGATGAGGTCGTTCAGATATGTTAACCAAACTCACTTTCACTGACAAACATGAGCACAGAGTAAACAAGCTATTAAACAGGGAAATTTCTTCAAGGTGATCAGCCGTACATAAAGAAAAAACTATTTGGCACATGATGTTGAACCAGGTTGAATTCCATTCTCTCGGATCCTTTTGACGTCAAAGACAACTCAGGCTTCACTTTTATGGTCTCTGATGTCATAAGGACCCCCTTGATGGAACCACAGCCATTCTGTACGTTGTTGCGTATTATTTTATGTAAGGAACAACACCCACTGGGGTGTCTGGGCATGCTCTGATATACAGGCACCCTTCAGTCATCAGAGAAGTCTGTATATCAGCATACCTTGTAGGATGTTATTCGATTTAGGGTCCTAAATTTATTTCTGAAGTGTAAACAGTCAGTTAGTTCTGAGCTGTCTTTGTGTTCTCCGATAACCAGAGAGTCTGGGGATGCTCCCAGCCAATCACTTTGCTGGGATTTCATAATGTATTTTAAATAGTAGTCAATAAATTTTTTTTTTTTTTAAACTTAGAGTAGTAGCCTGTTGGAGGAACTGGGGAGAGGAGAGGGCATGAAAGCATGGGACTGTTTACAAGTGGCCATTAACTGACCTGTACGGAGGCCATCATTTTTGTTATGAGCTATCTGTGAGATGATTTCTAAATCTGATATATTCTTTAAAGTGTTCAGAAAGGCTTTTTTGTACATCGCCATTCATTTCATGAGCAGCAGTGATCAGCAGCTGGCAAACTAGGACTAATTTTTTCACAAGACAGCATTATATCAGGTTTATAAATCTTTTAAATTCTTAACCTTCACTATTCCTATTATATAGATTATGAATCTCTGTCATTAACACAGTAAGATGTTGCTGTCAAAATACTAACCATGGTCTCCTAATTATGAAGCGGAGGTGTCTTGACACAGCTGCACCTCCATGTACTGAGTTCAGAGCGAACATCTGGAACTCCTTCCAGAGGGCACCTACTTAGTGTATTGAAAGTAATAGCTTTGGCAAGCCCATTCTGTAACTCTCAATGGGATTCAGTTTGTACCTCACCTAGGAAAGAGTGTGTATGTTTATCAGAACAACATATGGAAATCTTTTTCACATTTGTGTTACTTAATGAGAAAGTGGCAGTAGATCCATGGTGGATAAGCACCCGGAGCCAGAAGATGATCAGTTGGTTAACAGGGAACACAGACTATGGGTATATGATAGCCCTTGTAAGCTAATGAAGGCTTCTTATATATGGTGCTAAATATTTTTAGCTTTAAGTGTTAGACTTCCCTGCCCGGATTATTTCCATCAAACAGGTCACACTTCATATTTGTCTGTCCCTTTGGAGGCACGGACAGAATTTGTTGGAAGTATGGCCTGAACTTTATCAACTTTATTAACTGTTCAGTTTTTTTGTGAGCACGTGTAGGAATGCAGAGTGTTGAAAGTATATTTTCACACAAATAGCACAAGTAAGTGCCCTCACGGATAGTAGCTTACTTTTCAGATCAAAGGCACCCTCCTCCCTAAAGTGTAAGAAAAGATCCAGTACAATTGCTGGATCCATTTAAGATTTTGATGGAACGGTCTCTTTTCGCAGGACCACAAAGTCAAAAATGCTATGTAGCACTCGTAGTAGAGAAGAATAGCCGAAATAAATACTAGACAGAAGAGCCAGAGCAGTAACGTGCTTTAATGGCTGTAAATTGCATTTCCAAATACAAGGGCATACTGGCCATCAGGTATCCATGCAAAAGCAGGTAAATGCTGCTACCCTTCGTACCCCAGCGTTTCAACTCACTTGAGTCTTCCTCAGAGGGTGTGGTTTCTGAGGAGAGTTACTAGGCATTTAATTCAACCAAGTGATAAATATTCAGAAGTAATTATCAGTATTCATAAGTGCCAAATGACAGTTGTTAACACCAGTTATCCCTAGATCTCAGTGTCACTGGGCAAATTACATTTAAGCTATAAAACTATAGAAAAGCTGCACAAAAATGTGCTAATCCAAATGAGGAATTTTTCCAAATAAGCCCAGTGCCTACCAAAATCTGAAAAGAGCTTCTAAACTTAAAAAAAAAGTGCAAATATACATGGTAAACAATTATAACAGAAATATCTTATCTATATCCTGTTGCCTATGTTCCCCTCTTCCCCTTCCCCCCAGGACACACCGTGAGACGAGCAACTTGATGCTCAATGTATTTTTTTGGTGAAACTCTTCAATAAATAAATGAGAAATAATAAACATAAACCTGTGGCTGTATGAAGATAAAAGTACAATAATCAGTCTAGACAAGAAATTTCCTATGGTAAAGCAAAAATCTAGCAGAATTTGAAACGTAGAACATTTCTGTAAGTTACTGTCATCACCCCCTGAAGATCCTCTACAAGTGTTACAAATGTGCTGGTCACATGAAGCCTGTTTACAAAAAGGAGGGGAGGTGGATCCACAAGGTAACAAACTCCAGTAGAATCAGGGACAGAGAGAACTTAGAAGAGACAAGAGAGAGAAACCTAGAATTAATTGAGTAGTACTACAGATTTATACAATAAATAACCCAAAAGCATGACAGACCAATCAAATGTTACACCAAGTATTATTTGATGTCCCATTGTTCATTCCATCCACCAGCTCTCTTTCCTGAGGAGGAGATTGACTCTATCCTCACCTCTGGTGGAACAAAGTACCCATTCTAATCCAGTGAATTTGTGTTCCTCTGGGTTGGAGTCATGCTTTTCAAAAAAATGCACACCCGGCGTCTGCTTATGACCTTGACATCCTGGGTTCAGGGGCAGACTTGGGAGTCAGAGGGCTGGCCGGGGTGTGAACATCCTGAGGATGGCTGTCCTCTGAGGGAAGGGGGAAGAGTGTCGGTTGTTCTACAGACCCCTGGCAGAGGCTGGGAGTTCCGCCATGGCCGGTGTTGTCAATCATGGGGGTGGGGCAGACATTGCACATCCCGCTCCTGGGAACAGCATCCCCAAAATGGTTGGAGACTCTGTCAGTGATGCCTGCCCCAAGACAAATGTTCTGTCGGTCGGCTCACCCCCACGGCCCCACCGGGAGGGGGGGGTAAGCTGTGCGAGCCCTGCCGACAGCTGTGATACTGCCGGTAATCTGGATGAGTGTCTGTGAGGGAGGGCCATCTTGGTGGCCCCATCTTATGGGGGCAGGCCTGGGTGGTCGGTGGCCATGGAGGCTATGGTGGGAAGGCAAGATTTGGGGGGGGGGGCTCAGATGCCATTGGTTTGCCAGCCAGGAAAAAAATGCACGCCCACTGGGGTGTCCTGCTTGCCATTCAGGGACCTTGTAGTACATCCAACATGCACCAAATTGCAGCTACACCACAATATGTAATAGGTGTTACAACTGTCATTTGGCACTTATGAATATTGATAATTACCTATGAATATTTATGTCTTGGCTGTATTAAATGCCTAATAACTTCTCAGAAACCGCACCCTCTGAAGAAGACTCTATTGAGTCGAAGCACTGGGGTACGAGGGGGAGCAGTGTCTACCTGCTTTTGCATGGATACCTGACGGCCAGTATGCCCTTGTATTTGGAAATGCAATTTTACAGCCATTAAAGTGTGTTATTGCATTGGCTCTTCTGTCCAGTATTTATTTCACTTATTCTTCTTTACTATGAGTGGTACATAGCATTTTGAAGTTTGTGGTTCTACAATGGGGTTGGCTGCCCTGGATTGATAGCAGCGGCCCTGCACCATTTGATTGCGGTCCCAGCTGTTGGAGGTTCTCTTTTCTCAGGCCATGTCCCAGTGGCATGGGGAAAGGGGGTGGAACTGAAAGGGTGTTCAAAAACAAAACAAAAACAAACAGAAAAAACATGGAAAGAATGATGATGGTCAGGCGGATGATGTTACCACTTTGTCCCTGCCCAGTTTCAGCGTCCGAACCTCTGAGTACACTATCTGTGTTCTATGCTTGGGAAGCTTACAACCAAATCCTTCTTATTTGCCGGCCCGATGGCATTGAGGCGCTGGATGCCACACCTCATGCTGCACGGCAACCTGGGTTCAGGAAGCGAGCCTGGATCACTGCGGGGGAGGGCAGGAGTTGGATTGAGCAGCGGTAAGGCAGTTCTCGTCTCCCAGGGAGGGTCTCAGTCCTCCCACTGCAGGGATGCCCCTGGGTGGAGCCCTGAGGGTAGCACAGAAGGTGGCGCTGAAAAGAGAGGGTGCTGCAGATCACTGCTGATGTGCCTCCTCACAAGCGACCGTGGCAGGGGATGGAAGAAAATGGAAAATGGATCTGACAGGCTCTATAATGGCCCAGCTGCACCAGCACCCTGGAGTCTAGATGTTGTTTTTTTTTGGGGGCCAATCTGTGGGGACGTTCCAGGAAGGACTCATGTGGGGATGCTGGGGCCGGAGAGTGAGTGCCTGCCAGCCCGCAGGAAGGAGGGATAAAAATCTGTATTAAAAAAAAATGCTATATATTTATTTGAATTTTGTTAACGAGGTAGGCTCACTGAGACTAAATTACTTCCCAGCTGCCAGACCCACCTGGATGTGTAAGCCTGGGACAGTATAAGAGGACAGACATTTGATATCTTGGGTCCATGGGTAACAGCTCCATCAGGCATGAGGTCAAGGACTTGCGGCTGGACAGAAGGAGAGCGATGCCTTCTGGGTAATAGAAATTAATCAAAATAACCTTATTATAATAAGTTACTTGAAATGGTGTTCGTCAGGAACAACTGTGTTAAAATTACCCTTTTCCAATGCAGAATGCAGACACGGACCTATAACTACTGTCGTTTGTTGGTCTTGGTGTCACAAACTACCGGTTGTGGCTAATTAAAACTAGAGCTGTGAAACGTAGAAAGGAAATATAGATATAATGACAGCAAATGTAGAGGTCTTTTTTGACATTTGCATTGCCTTTACCAAGTCACATACTTCAGTAACCACCAAAGAAGCAAAGTAGAACTCCATGAAATCTGCATTTTCAATTTTGGGTGCACATATGGCACAAGGTCTCATGTGACTATACTCCTGCCTTTATTTTGGGAGCAGTGGTTGGATAATGTGAAATAAAGATGAACTTTCCACCTGTCCACTAAGGGGTTAGAAGAACTTTACATAGGAGTGCACTCCAGGCTTCTGTTCCTAGGGGCATAGGAGGTTAAGGGTAGACTCTCATCGGGCGGCCCCGATGGCCCGTGCAGGTGACTGAGTTTGGAAGCAAGTTCAGGATGCCCCATCGGAAGGCAGCTGCTGCTTGGTAGTGTGCTGTGGTCGGGAGGGATGTTGCTGGGCAGTCAAGGTACTGCAAACTTTGCCCATACCAAGAAGAGGAAGGAGGGAGGAATGTTACCTGTGCACAACATAGAGGATAATGGATAGGCGACAGCGAACAACAACACTGTTGTTCACTTAGAGAGGTTGTCATGACAACCACGTAAACCTCGAGAGGTTTTTGGTTGTCATACAACCTTGAGCAGTGAACACCAGTGTTGTTGTTTACTGTGTCCCATCCATTGTTTTGTATAGTATATGGGCAACAATAAATCAATTGCTGATTACTTCTTTGGCAGTCATGCCGCAATGTGAAAGTTTGCCATCCCCCCACTCGAGAAAACACCCAGCTCCATCCTGGTCCCTTGCTCTCACATAGCCTCTGTTCTTTTTAAATAAAACAAAAAAAATTAGTTTCCTGCTGTGCTGCAGGAAATACTGAAAAAGAAAAAGGCCCCTACTCTCTTTCCACTTTCTGTGCCTTCAGTCACTGCCACGGCCGTTTTCGGAAGTCCAGAGCACCGTAACTTTTGCATTTGCAGAGACAATCAAGCTGTTGTAATATAGCTGTGACATACTAATGATGGTACGACAGCAGCATTACGTCACAACGATGGTACAACAAGCTTGTCTTTCTTTTGATTTCTATGCATAACAACCCGCTGATATACACTATAGTGTTGTTGTTCACTGTTGTCCATCCATTATCCTCCATGTGCTGTCAGTAAGACTGCAAGAAAATGTTGGTCTTGTTGGCAGACTAGCAACCCCCCATGATTGTGCTTACTTTAACTCCCTCCCAGTCCACACAGCTCAATGAAAGAAAGGAAAGAGAGAAGGAAAAAAAAACTCAGTTTTTTCTAGCACTCTCTCTCCCTCTCTCTCTCTCTCTCTCTCTCTCTCTCCCTTTCTACCACTCTTGCTGTTGGTCACCATAGCAGGACAACTCCCCTAGTGAGAAGATAAAGCAGCCTTGTGCCTCACTACGCCCCTAGTCGTGCATTTTTCAGAACATAACCCACACCCTGTTGTGTGTTATTGCTTACTTAGGTGATTTTGTATAAATCAGATACACAGTTGCTTGACCCAGAATAAGGGGATACGTGATGACCTGGCGTGTGATACCATATGTATGACAGCGAGTGTACAGTGACCTCGACTCATGAGTGGCGGAGCGTAGTGGAGCCATGAGTGAAGTTTCTGAAGTCACTGTCCACTTGTTTGTGATACTGCGGTATCACACAATTCGGCACGCGATGCGCCTTTTATGTAATAGGGCTCCGTTTTTTGTTACTTTTCTTTCTTTTTTTTTTTTTTTGTTTTAGCAGTGTGACGGGGGAAGTGACGTGTACACTGTGTTGATAACCAGTGATGACGTGTACACTGTGGTTGATATCTTCACAGTGTACACGTCATGATCTGGTTATCACGCTGTGGTTGTGATAAAGCTTTTTATGTGATAGCATATCACTTCACCCCTATTGTATAATACATAATTTACCAGATGTGAGGGAGCAGGAATTTCATAATTCACTTTGTGGCTTCTCCACTTGTGAGTTGTGGTTCTGTTCTCTTACTGAAGAAGATAAATTGTGTATTTCAGTCAGGCCATTGCATACCCCCTATGTTTGTATGTATGTATATATGTATGTGTCTTATCTTCCTTTGTTTATTTATAAAATGGGCTGGAAATATCTTGTACTGTGGTTGATAGAATCCTATCACAGGACAGTGGTATAGTCCACAGTAGATAATACATGCTTCAGTCAGAACATCTTTCTGTTTTCTAACTATTTTCACTTTCTCACAAAAAACTATTTTATAAAAGTGATAGCACGATCCATGGCTGTAGTATGTACTCTGATGAATTTGTTTAAAATACCCCCAAATTGAGATGCCTTTTTTTTTGTTTGCACAGAAATAAAAAAATACAGAGTTAAGTTTTGAAACTTACAGTTTTGTTAGATCTAGTCTCGGAATAGGACCTTCTGGTGGTTGCAGAACAAAATCGTTTTTATAGTTTAAAAAATGTGTGCATGTGCAAAAGAAAACAGTCCATTGCAGGAAAAAAATATATGAAAACCCCCCAGTAATTTTAATCAAATTAGACATGAACAAAAATTTAAAACTACTAAAACACAATAATTACGTAGAAGAACATGTTAACAGTTGTGTAGCTGTGACAGTAACAAAATGAGACCTCTGATTTGTTTTTTTAATGAAATATGTAATTAATATCAGTGTTTTAATTCTTAAAAAATCTTTTCACATTGCTTTGGAAGTACTAAAATCCATTGAGTGAACACTGGAAAATTAACAGAATGTATTTTTGCATTTTTCTTTCCCTCCATGAATTCCTTAATTCCTTCTTGAGTACTAAAAACCATTGAGCACACTGCAAAAAATTAAAAACGAGTCTTTTTTTTTTTTTTTATCACAAATTACTTCTCTAGTACTAAAAACTATTGAGGATACGGCGTAAAATAAAACAGTCAATTTTTTTTAACCTTCACAAATTCATTTTGTGAGTGTTTAAAACTGTCAAGTAAGGTGTGTGTGTGGGGGGGTATTAATCGTTATATAGTCATCACAAAAGGGTTCAACCATACATTTCTTTGGAAAAAAAAAGATATCTCTATTAACATTTTAGTTTGGGGCTGTGCATGAAGCATGCTGTGGGTCCGTTGCCGTGCCCGACGGATGTGCACAAAGAGAGCTAAAGGTGTTAGTTTTTATACAGCTTTCTCAAAAAGTAAAGAAATACATTTGAAAAAACAATGTTAATGTATCTGTTGGGGTTAAAACACAAAACATAAAAATTAGAAGACTACAGAGCTAGGGGAAAAAGTCCCTGGAGCCTTGGTGACTCTGTCATGTGCAGCTCTGAATGATTACACATTGCAGCATTGATGTCACCCTAACTGCAGCACCATCTTGGGACACATGACTATGGCCCTGTACACACTGGGGAGCTTAAAACTGTTTAACTGCTGTAAACAGTTTTATGCTCCAGGAACACGGTTTGCGTCCACACTATAACATGGTTAAAACCGTGTTTCAACCGTGTTCCAAAACGGTGCTAAAACCCTGCTAAAGAGGTAGTCTTTAGCACGGTTTTAGCTAAACACGGCAGTGTGTACACAAATTGTGCTGTAACACGGGTTAAGGCAACACGTCCTGTGCGAGAATCCATTTTCAAACAACATGAAGTCTTGCTGTATTCTGACAATCTACAGTTAGCTCCAGCCTTTGAACTGCCCCGGAGTGTAGAGGGTTAATTTTCTATGCAGTGCATAGAACGTTGAGCTCGAGCTCTGTTGAGGTATCTGTCTGCAGCACTTTGAAACCCAACCGTCGGATTCTTTACTCCGCCTCACTGAACAGTCGCTCCGGAGATTTCTCCTTCTGCTCGGTTCAAAGTTGGTTAAAGTGTCAGTTTTTCCGCTCGACTTCCGTAGTATTACGGTTCAGGGCTCTGTCTGCGGTACAGTAAGTACTTTAGGTAGTAGTTCTGGGTTATTTGTGGAAATTGTAAAACTGTTCTCGATCGGTTCGGCTGAAACGATCCAACATATTTGAACTCTGTGTGTTTTCCTTTAGTGTGTGGTTACTGGTCCTTATCGGTTTAAAAAACATGTTTTAACGTTTTTTTCCAATACCCGTAACACGGTTAGAAACCAATAAGGGAGTCTTGCCTGGCAGTTGCCGAAAAAAGGGTAAGTTTGGTTAGGTTGGCCATGTCTGAGAAACCCAAGGAAAAAAACGGGTCCACTGGGTTTCAACACTGCAGTGAGTGTGGAAAGGTCTTTGCTAAGGCCGATCCCCACACCACCTGTGTTTATTGTCTGGGGTTTGACCACCTTGATACAGACTGCCAAATATGTAAAAACTTTCCTAAGTCTACCCTGGAAAAAAGATTAGGTAGACTTAGGGAAAAGGAGGCCGAGAAGTCCACTGACCTGGATGGCCAGCCTGGTTCGGTTCCGACCGAACCAGAAAGAGTGCCCTCTGACCAGGGCGATACTTATTCGGGCAAGAGGAGAGACAATCCTGAGGGATCAGTTCCTACAAAAAGGAAACGTAAAGAAAAATGAGCCAGTTCGGATCCAGAGGATCATGTTCCGACCGCTGATGAGATTGCCCGGCGATTGGATTGTTGAATCGCTTCGCCCGGTTCCTTCTAATCCGGCTCTGTTAGCTAGGGGTTCGGTCGGTTCCTCCGGTTCAGGATTCGCCTGAAGATTTTTATGAACCAGAATTTGAGGAGGAGGAGGGGGATTATGAGCAAGATGATGATTATGATGGAGCAGAAAGTCTGGATGTGCCCATCGACCAGACATCTCCCCAGACAGACCTTCTGGTGTTTCCCCTCCTAGGCTCTCTGAGTCCCTTCCCCACTATCCGTTCTACAGAAAAGTGGCTGAAACCCTCCAGCTCCCTATGGAGGAGGCTACAGAGGATCAAGAGGAGCCTGATTTTGTTGAAATGAAGGACATCCCAGAGTCCAGGAGGCTGTCTATTCCCCTACACAAATCATTTGGGAAACAGGCACAGACGATTTTTAAGTCTCCAAATTCTGTACCTCCTGTTGATAGAAGAATGGATAAGAGGTATACATTATCAGGCTCAGACACAGAGTTTTTCTGTCAGCAATGCAGCCATGTTGGGGTTGTGCAGGCTGCAGCCTGTGACAGGCCTAATGTTCCCTTGGCTTCACACCCCCCAGATAAAGACTCCAGGAGGATGGATGCCTTGGCAAAGAAACAGTACATGGCATCCTCTTTGGGACTCAGGCAGGCTAATTATATGGCCTATACAGCCAGGTACCAGAAGTCCAGGTGGGACACTGTACTGGCACTGGCTAAACAGGCCTCCCCCCAGCTTGCCAAGGAGCTAGAGGAGGTGGCTGCTGATGGGATTGAGGCATCTAAGGTACAATTTCATGCTGCTGGGACTCCAGTGATGTGTCATCAAGAGTCATGGCTACATCTGTGGCTCTTCGGAGAATGGCTTGGCTCAGATGTACTAGCCTCTCACAGGACACCCAGGCTAAGGCCATGGATTTCCCTGTGGAAGGTAATTCTCTGTTTGGGGAGCAGACAGAGAATTACATGATAAAGATGGAGGAATATAGGACCACTTATAGGAGTACACAGGCCAGAGAGAGAGGCAGGCAACTCCTCAAAGGCAGCAATCTAGGGGCAGGGGCAGGCCTTTTCATAGGCCTTTCTGCCAAGCACAGGCCTCTTCTCCCTTTTCACAGTGGGGTTCTTCAGAGGGAGTGGCAGAAGGGGGATGAGCAGGGCTGCATCCACTCCTCGGCTTAAGGCCCCTGCCAAGCAGACACCCTGATGGGTCTGCCTGGGTCGACTGTCCTATCCCTGTAGGGGGCAGGCTGGCTTACTTTGTCCAGGACTGGATGTTTGTTACTTCAGACAAGTGGGTCCTGGAAGAAGTAAGCCAGGGACTGGTTCTCAGCTTCAATAAATTTCTGAAGATGAGAGCCAGATCTTTTCCACCTGCACGTCTCTCCGAAACCCTTGCCCTAGAGGCAGAGGTTTCATCTCTTCAGGCCTTAAGAGCCATAGAGAGAGTTCCTGCCCTACACCGGGGCAAAGGTCTATACTCCAGGTACTTCCTTACCCCAAAAAAGACAGGGGAGTGGCAACCCATCCTAGATCTAAGATACCTGAACAAACATCTTTTAAAACCAAGGTTCAAGATGGTGACTCTGGGAATAATTCTTCCCTCCCTAAGGCCAGGGGACTGGCTAGCCTGCCTGGACCTCAAAGATGCCTACTTCAACATCTTCATCAGATGCTTCCACAGAAAGTAAGTACCTCAGGTTCAAGTTGCCCTCAGGCCATTATCAGTTCAAAGCAATGCCCTTTGGTCTAACATCAGCTCCAAGTGTTTCACAAAGTGCCTGACAGTAGTAGCTGCCTTTCTAAGAAGGCAAAAGATTTCCATTTTTCCATATCTGGACGACTGGCTCATAGTGGGTCAGTCTCCAGACCAATTCAAGTCAGACCTGCAAGTGCTCACTTCCCTGGAATTTCTTCTCAACCTCCCCAAGTCAGTTCTCGAACCGGTGCAGCTTCTTACCTTTAAAGGGGCAGAGCTAGATATTGTCAAAGCAAGAGCCTTTCTTCCCCTGGAAAGGGCAAGAGTTCTCATAGAACTGGCTTCTTCCTTCAGCCTTCAGGTGTCCTGACCAGCAAGGCACTTCCTTCAGCTCTTGGGCCACATGGCAGCTTCTGCAGCGGTGGTTCAAGGGGCAAGATTCCAGATGAGGGACATTCAGTTCCACCTGAGGGCCTTTAGGTCCCAAAGGAAGGATCCTCTTACCAAACTGATTCCAGTGACTCGGACACTGATCCAAGACCTTCAGTGGTGGCAGGATCAGGACAATTTAAGGCAAGGGGTCCCATTTGTCACTCAGTCTTATTCGGTGGTCCTTACCACGGATGCTTCTCTTTTGGGGTGGGGAGCCCATCTGGGGACTGTCACAGCCCAGGGACTGTGGTCCCCTCAGAAATCCCTTCTTCATATCAATCTCCTGGAACTCGGGGCAGTTTTTCTGGCCCTGCAAGCTTTCTCTCAGTCAGTGCAGAACAAGGTGGTTCAGGTCAGAACAGATAACACCACCACCATGTGGTACATCAACAAGCAGGGAGGCACTCGGTCCATGGCCTTGTGCATGGAAGCCATGAAATTGTGGTCCCTGGCTTATTCTCTGCAGACCTCTCTGATAACAATCCATCTTCCAGGGAAGGATAACGTGCTAGCAGATGCACTGAGCAGGATCTCCCAGGGCCATCACGAATGGTCCCTGGGCCCTCTGGTGTTGAAAGTGATTTTTTCAAGGTGGAGCACTCCAGAGATAGATCTCTTTGCAGCCCTAGACAATCACCAACTTCCTCTGTTTTGTTGCAGACCCCCAGTCTTGGGCTCAGTCCCTCTGGATGCTCTGATGTTGAACTGGGAAGGGAAATTTCTCTATGCCTTCCCTCTCTTTCCTCAACTGTTCAAGGTTCTGGTCAAGGTAAGGTCACAACCCTGCAAAGTGATTCTGATTGCTCCAGATTGGGCCAGGCAGCCCTGGTACCCCCCTCTTACTGTCCCTAGCAGTCCATCTTCCCCTGTCTCTTCCCAGGAATTACAACCTGTTAACCTTCTCTTAGGGGAGGATTTGTTAGCCCAGTCTTCGGTCTCTCAGTCTTAAGGCATGGCTCTTGAAGAGTTAGAGTATGCAGATTTGCATCTGTCCCAAGGGGTTCTGGATATTCTCAAAGCCTCTCGAAAGCCTGCCACCAGAAAGAGTTATGACTCCAAATGGAAAAGATTCGGCATGTAGTGTTCCAAGAAGCATATATCTCCAGACACTGCTGAATTGCCTACAGTTCTGGATTATATGGTCCATCTTAATGACCTAGGTCTCAGACAAGCTACTCTCAAGGTACACTTGTCAGCTGTTTCTGCTTTTCTGTCAGTGGGAAAGCCTTTCTCACTGTCATCTCACTCTGTATTCTGTAAATTTTTCAAGGGATTGCTTCATACCAATCCTCCCTTTAGGGATCATGCCCCTGCCTGGGACTTAAATGTTTGCATTGTTCAACTTATGCAACCCCCATCTGAGCCTAAATCCTCAGCAGAGCTTAAGTACTTGACTTGGAAAACTGTGTTTTTGGTAGCCATTACCTCTGCCAGACGTATCAGTGAATTGCAAGCCCTGTCAGTGGAACCTGATTTTATCTCCTTTCATAGAGATAAAGTGGTCCTTAGAACCAATAGGAGGTTCTTGCCCAAAGTGGTTTCAGACTTCCATTTGAATGAGTCTGTGTCTCTCCCTGTTATCTTCACTGATCATTCTTTCTCGGGGGAGAGGAGGCTACACAGTTTAGATGTTAAAAGAGCCCTTAGCTATTACATAGAGCGTACCAAGGGTCACAGGTTTGATTCCCTCCAGTTGTTCCTCACTTATGGGGAAGTGGGTAAGGGCAAACCTGCCACCAAGAGAACTATTGCCAGGTGGATTGTTTCTTGTATACAGTTCTGTTATGAGAAACTGGGAAAAATTCCACCCTCAGGCCTGAGGGCTCATTCCTGAGAGGGTACAGCTGCTTCCCTGGCTGCTGCAGGATATCCCTCTGTTAGAAATTTGTCAAGCAGCCACCTGGAAAACAGTCCATACCTTTACCAAGCATTACTCTCTGGATATCCAGGCTAGGAGTGATGCTCGGTTTGGCACAGCAGTACTTCAGAGCCTATTCCCAAAGTAGGTTCTGTCCCTCCTCCATGGAGGTACTGCTTGGTAGTCTGCAGATTGTCAGAATGCAGCAAGACTTCATGTTGTTTGAAGAAAAAATTACTCACCTTAGTAATTATATTTCTTCTAATGGAGTCTTGCTGTATTCTGACCACCCTCCCTGCCTCCCCTCTCAGAACCTGTTATTGGGAAGTGGGTGGGCAGGCGCAGTGTTGCACCCCAGGGGTACTTCAAGCACACCCTCCACTTTATCTGGGTGCTTTTTATTATAATCTTCTATTTTTGGATAGGTTTTGGTTTTGGGTTTCCTGACTTGAGTCTTCCTTTGGGAATCCAAAACTTTCTGTTGCCAGTTGGCTAGTTAAAATTTTTTTACAATTTCCACATAGTCAGTGAGTGTTTGCTCGTAAGAATCTGACAGTTGGGTTTCAAAGTGCTGCAGACAGAGACCTCAGCCGAGCTCGAGCTCAACGTTCT
Source organism: Neoceratodus forsteri (assembly GCA_016271365.2). Classification (NCBI taxonomy): domain Eukaryota; kingdom Metazoa; phylum Chordata; order Ceratodontiformes; family Ceratodontidae; genus Neoceratodus; species Neoceratodus forsteri. The sequence continues at coordinate 77,635,046 of JADMNL010000030.1, forward strand.
ATGCACTGCATAGAAAATTAACCCTCTACACTCCGGGGCAGTTCAAAGGCTGGAGCTAAATGCAGATTGTCAGAATACAGCAAGACTCCATTAGAAGAAATATAATTACTAAGGTGAGTAATTTTTTCTTGTCAGCTGCAGAATGTACAAAAAAATATTTACTGGCACCACCAAGCAGACAAAGAATCCCTGGTTCTGGCCATGTATTTTTGGGCCAATCAGTTTCATTGCCCGTTCACAGGTATCCCGTCATGCACTTCGCCACCAAGCAACACCCATAATGCTTTTAGTTGATGCCATAGTCATGCCTGGTAACCCGCTCCAGCTAGCACTGTTGTCGGAATATAATGTGGATGCTCTGACAACCGTGCTAGGGACCAATTTATAAAATGTTTTTAATGACGTCCCTAATGTGTACAGGGCCAGAGTTATAATACTTGCTCATTAATTCTTGCACAAAGGGTGCTGAAGTTAGGCTAATGTCAACTCTGTGTTGTGTGATCGTTAAAACTCAGAAGAACAGCACACCAAAGATGTACTAAGACTCCAGGGACTTTTTCCCCTGACTTTGTATTTCCCTACTTTTTATGTTTTGTGCTTGAACTCCAACAGATGCATACATGTAGTTTTTTGCAATATGTGTAATATAACCTGAGGGCAATTAATGGTTATAGAGCTGATGCTTAGTAAGGGTTTTCTGTTACAAACTGAAGTGGCAGCTTAAACAGTAAAAAGTCTACTTCACTGAGAAATTGCAGCTCAAAGCCTGCTTGTGGACCCCAGGAATCATATTTACTGTAACTTACTCTGCAATTAATGCATCAATATTATGCTACTTTGGAGTGGCAGTTACTGTAATTATATTTTACTGATTCAGCGGCTTGATTTGGGTTTTAATGAGAATTTTATTAAGGGCCTGAATTAGTTCTCATTACGAGAACACCCTCTCTTTTCTAACATTCATAATTTACCTCAGTGGGGAGCATGACCCCTGTTAGGCCTTACTAGCTCATCCCCCCAAGTATTGACCCCCCACCCCTCCACTACCCTTACTGTCTTGTCTCTAACCACCAAACCATTTATTTATTTAGTTTTTGTTGACTGGGTAAGTGCACTAGACAAATCCTGCCTATTTTCAGGCACGACCTGGGAGAAGGGGGATACAGATGAATGCCAACTGACCTTGAACCAGATTAAGCTGCTGGTGGTATTTTTAGTGAATGAGGGAAATTTGGCCAGGACACCGAGGAAATTCCCCTACTCTTTTCGATAAGTACCATGGGATCTTTAACATCCAACTGAACTATCACCAGTTCAGGCAGATAGGACCTCGGTTTAACATCTCATCTGAAAGAACGGCATCTCAGTAGTGCAGCACCCCTCTCATGCTGCACTACAGTGTCAGTACTGGGATATTCACCCAAGTGCCAGATGTGGGAACTGAACCCACAGCCCTCTGATCTCCCGGCCTCAGAGGAGAGTGTGCTACCTACTGAGCCACTGTCACTGTCACCATAGTGCCTCCCTTCATTGCACCCTTTTTATTTTAGTCTTTCGTCCTGATTTTTGTCAGTTTCTTCTATTCCCCAGCACAACCCAGTGACTGATGTCACCATGGTTGCCCCTTTCCGGCCAAGATGGTGGAAAAGGCACTTCTGTCATTTCTGATGTCAGTTCCGCTCTTTGCTTATAAAAACTTCTGAAGAACCTGTCTTGCTTTGGGAGTACAGTAAACCAGAAAGCAAAATTGTATGTTTCATTTTTCTTGTTGTCCTAACTGCCAATGGGATTTATTTATTTATTTATTTTTTTTAACTACAGTAGTACCATAAACAGTTATGGGCACTGAGATGTATGTATTATGGCTTAAGAATATAATGTTCTGCAGGTCTGGATACAAGGAGTGTGAAGCAGTGCTAAGAGGTTCTGGATGCCCAGTCTTGTGCAACAGGATGCTGTTGTACCATAAGGGACTCATCACTGTGCCTTATGAATTTATTGTGAATCATAGAACAGTGTAATCTGGGGAGAAACATAGTTCGAAAATTAAACATTTTGTTTAAAATAACGGTTCAGATTATTTAAATTCCCCCTTGCAATGGTAGGAGGAGGAACCATCCCAAACGTCTGCAGAGAGCACTGTTGTATACCAGTTAAAGACAGGATGTATTGTAACTCAATCCTGCCCTCTGATTAGCTGGTTGGCCTGAAGAGCTTTATAACGTTGCTTTAATAGTCCAGTCTTGAGTTGATGACCTACGTATCTCAAGTTGGGCTCACAGAATATTGATTCCTCTCTTTCCCGCAGTGGCCACGTATATGGGATGATTTTATATTTTGCAGGAGCCCTTTAAACACAATAAGGAATGAGCAAGCAAAGAAGGATATGGAAGTTAGTGTGACAGTCAGTGGCTTCTTTAAAATGTGTATATATTTGAGCCATCTGTTGGCCCATTTAGCTTCCATGCCGACGAGGTGGCTTGAGGGAGGCTGGGAGGTGCTACAAGCAGAGGAGGTATGACACTGGGTTGCAGCATCACAGTGACTCCTGTGGAGGGTCAGTGACCTAGTTCCCTTACAGGATGTCGACTTTGTGCATACAAGGTTGACTGGCCACCACCAGGTGCTGTGGAGAGGTGGGTGGGAGGAAAAACAGACCCGTTACTGGGATGACGGCTTGTAATACTCTCACACCCCACACCATAGCCCCCCACCCGTGAGATGATGAGGTTAGCAATGAAGACTGCTGAGAATGTCACCAAGGGGTATGCCCAGGCCCGAAAACTGGGCCAGCTGTTTGTGTCTGTGTGTATATATTTACCTGGGATAGCCAGCTACTTGGTGGGAAACTTGGGTTCTGGAGCGACTTCGAGTTCTCTCGGTCAGTAGATGGCATGTCACAGAGGGGATACAGACAGTCGCTCGCATCTTGGGGAAGGAAGGTTAGAGTTACTCTGCAACGCCTCCTGTGGCCAGTTTAGGAGTGGGACTTGATGTTGTCTGTCTTGTGGGAAGCTGCTGCCCATGCCCCTGACAGCTAAGGCTGGGGGTTTTAATGTGTTTTGTGAGTGCTGGATGGGGAGATATGGAGGTCAAAACAGAAAAAGAAATGAGACTCAGTGGTATCCATCATGTTATTTTCCTTCCATCCAGGCAGTTGCAGTATTCAGTAGTATGTTTAAAAAAAAAAAAAAAAAAAAAGGCTTTTTAGAACCCTTCCTTCCCCAGTGATTTAAATGCTGTATCCAGTCATGCTATGCTACTTGAGGAACTGGTCCAGTGATTCAGTACTCCCCATTTGCACTATTTTGTTTGCGAACTTGTTCTGTAGATTTTTCAGTATGAGTGAAAAAGTATTCCCTGATATTACCCATAACCCTCAACAAGTTGAAGAAGTTTTCTCAGAGCTACCTTAATTAATCCCTTTTAGATAAAAAAAAAATTGTATCTCCCCTTAATTGCATTTTTTCCTAATGGTAATATACCTAGCCTACCTAAACTTTCCTGATAGTTTCACCTTTCTCCATTCTCTTCATCATTTTGTCAGTTGTGGTACTATTCATTTTATGCTGTGGCCTCTACAGATAAGTAAGTAATAAGCCACAACAGGGTGTGCATTATAGGATTTTAATGCATGCCCCAGGGGTGTAGTAAGGCACGTGGCCAAAGGCCGAGTATCCTTATGCCCCCAGGGAAGTACATTAAAATCCTGTAATGCACACCCTGGAGGGGCTTATTACACATTTTTTAAGTAGTTTTTTTTTTTATTTTTTTGTAGCGGAAAATGAGATCAGGCACCTGACCATGCGTTTACAGAGATTTAATGCACGGTCAGGTGACCTCTCTCAGCCAATTAAATTCCTAGATGTTTTCTTGCCATTTTATAAATATGTACAGTACAAGGGATATGTGATGTGGACCTGTGTGATACTTTACTTATCTACACAAGAGCAGTTTGACCTTTGGTAACCTTATGACTGGCATAAGCCATTAGTGATGTGCCCAAGATCAAACTGGTTGATATAAATAATGTATCACACCAGGTCCCAATTATAAAGTGTTTGTGTGTGGGGGTGGGGGTGGGGGTTGATTGACAGATACCATTTATCACACATATGTGGAAATAACATTTTTATCCCATGGATTTTGTATCCATGCTTGTTGCAAAAAGGAAATGATGGGTAAGCGTAGTATACAAGTAAATAAACCTATCAAGGGGGTTAACCAGATCATTGAGCCACGGGCCCAAAGAGTGAGCGGCTTTATGATCTGGTTAGTCCCCTTCATGGGTTCAATTTCCAGGTTTAGCAGACTTACCCATCTTTTATTTTAATAGTATATATTTGGATGATTAGATATTTAGTTTAGTTTTTGTTGATCGGGTAAGAGCACTAGACAAATTCTGCCTATTTTCAGGCACGACCTGGGGACCGGGGATACAGAAGAATGCCAACTGACCTGGAGCCAGAGTAAGCTGTTGGTATTTTTAGTGAATGGGGGAAATTTGGGCCAGGGCAGCGGGGAAATTCCCCATCTCTTTTCAAGAAGTGCAATGGGATCTTTAACGTCCACCTGAACTACCATCAGAACAGGCAGATGGGACCTCGGTTTAACGTCTCATCTGAAACACTGCACCTTGGGAGTGCAGCACCCCCATCATGCTGCACTACAGTGTCAGAATTGGGATTTAACCCAGGTGCCTGGTGTGGGAATAGAACTCATAGCCTTCTGATCGCTTCAGCCTTAGAGGCAAGTGTGCTACCTGCTGAGCCATTGACACTGACGGCTGCAGGGAAAGGGTGTACAGGGAAGTGACTGCTAACAACTTCAACAGTGAAAAAGACCCATCCATGTATATGTATGTATATATGTATGTATGTATTAGAAATGTGGCAGTGCCTGTACATTAGGGCAGTTTAATGTTAATCCTCTTTTGTTTTTTGCACCTTAATAACCCGATCATCCCTGGACTAAACAGCCTGAAAATTGGCATGCTCAGAGTTGGTGCCAGGATCTCTGGGTCCTGTAAATTTAGTAATGGGTGGTTCCGTGGTTTAAAAGCTCTAGCAGTTGAAAACACGTACATATATGGAAATTAAGACTTTTAGTTTTGCTCACCGATTTGGGGGGTGGGGTGGGGGGCAGAGACCCATAGAGAGTGAGTTGAAACCTGAAACATTCAGGTCCATTATACAGTTTGGCCCAAGAATGATTCCTTGCTAAGGTGTGGAGTACTGTAGTCACAACATGCAAAAACATATGTTGTGCACAGTGTTTTGATTTGTGTGTTTTATTTTATTGCTTTCCTTTGTTCTGCAATGACTCCTGTCTCATGTGACTGTGATGCATCTAGGACCACTGATTCAGTAAGTACTATAGCAGTAATTTGAAGATAGGAACCTGATTTTGTGGCCTCAACTAAATAATTCTGATTCATTTATTTTGTTTTCTGTATGTTTGCCTGGGTCTGGCGAGCAGGAGTGAAAGTTTTGCTTTTAAAGCTTTTAAATTCAACGTGCCCGGGAATGGAGGGCTGGAGGGGGGGAGGAGTCTTGAGCATCTGAGGACCGCTCGCTTTCTCGAGGGAGGGAGGGGGGATGAGGCTCGGCGCTTGACTAGCCTCTGGCGGAGGCTGTAGGCACAGCAAGCACCAAGCCACTCCAAAGGGTAGGGGCGTGATGGATGTCGGCAATTGCGCCTTGACGTCTGGGCGCATGTCACGCGCCACAAGAACAGCAGAAAAACAGTTCCCTGAGCACTGAGAGGATGGAGCGCCCGATAGAGACCCCCACAATTCTCCGGGCCTGTCCTGCTGGCGTGGCCCGAGGAAACCACATTCAGAGTGTACGGGCCCCACCTCATCTGCGCCTGGGGAGGGTAGAACCAAGGCTCCATGGGGGACCACCCAAGGGCTTCAGGTAAGGGAGAGAAGGGGGCAGATACCATAGGTGACTCTCAATGGTGCGGGGCTCAGGGAGCAGGGGGAGTATAAAGAGAAAGTTAAAAAAAAAAAAAACTTTTAATTTCATCAAAGTACACCCAGCTTTAAAAAGCACACAAATCACCCTAGGACATTAGTGCTATAATTTGTAAAGACTCTAGCTGTTTTCTTATAGAATACCCATTCAGTTAGACCTCAGGTGATTGCTACACTGCAAATGTAGCCTTCAGTGCCCACTGGATAAGGAACGTGACTTACAATCACAGCTATACTGCTGTAATACTGACTGTATACCAGTATTTGCTGAATCTGTGGTCCTGGACACATCACTGTCCTATGGGACAGGAGGCATTGTAGGAAAAAGAAGAGCGATAAACCATGGTAATACAAAGATCCACAGAGGCCATAATTAGTAGGTAAATTGAGAAAAACTCCTAATAGCAAACAAATAGAAGAACACACAAGGACTAAATACAAAAATCAAAACACTGCACAATGTTTTAGAAATTTTGACTGGAGTACTCCTGTAAGAAAACAAAATGCTGTTTTGCACATGCATGGAACATTTTTTGTGAATGTTCTAAGCATAACTGTATTTTTGCGAAACTGACATACATCTTTTACGTGGGGGGGGGCACAATCTTGTGCTGAAAACTATACCTCTCATTTATATAAACCTGCTGCAGGAGCCTTACTCTGCTGCTGGTACTCCCATTTCACCAATCAAATGTTTCAAGTTCATCAGTGGTAGGTGCTCAGTCCTGCTACCAGTATTCCCACACCCCCCTACCCATAGATATTTGACTTAACAGGTTGCAGGAGCCCAACCCAGCTGCCTGTACCCCCCTCCTGCCAGATCCTTTATATGACTGGCAGTGGGTACCCAACCCCACCACCAGCATCCTTCCCTTCCTCCTGATTTGTGACAGGAGCCAAACCCAGGTGCTGGTATACCGCCCTCCATATCTTTGATATGACCAGCAGTGGTTGCCCAACACTACCACCAGCATCCCCCCTCCCGCCCAATCTTTGATATGATCAGCAATGGGTGCCCAGCACCATCACCAGTATCCCCCTCCCTCCCAGTTTTTTAAATTGACCGGTGGTAGGTGCTCAGCCCTATTGCTGGCATTCCTCTGTCCTGGCTGCCCCACCACAGTTAAGCACCTTCCTGCCTGATCTGATTTGATCCTCCCCCATGCCACCCTCCCCATCCCAGAGCCTACTGCCAGTCCCCTCATTATGGATCCTGAATGGTCCTCAACACAATTCCTCAGTATACCTCAATGTGCTCCTCTATCTGCAGTAAGAAAACCTGGAAAATAAAGTCACAAAACGTGCTGGACTTACTCTCCTAGTTTTTTCTTTTAGTCATTGCTTGGTCGTTTTGACAACAAACTTGCAGGGTGGTCAAGTTGCCACCTACCTCATGACCACGTAGTGGCACCTTGTAAATCTGATCCGGAATGTGGTGGTGGTGGGGGGGTCAACTATTGATGTGGAGCCTTCATAAAAGAGTCTCAGACTCAAAGGTTGTAATTCCGAGATTTCAATAAAAAATGTCAGTGTAAATTACTAAATATGTACTTAATGTTAATATTTTAATATTATTTAAAAAATGCAAATTTATTTTGAATACTTATACCTGTCGAGCAGACAGGAAAGAATAAAACAACCTTTCTTGAGTATTAAAAAGCCATCAACCGCACAGTGAAAAAAACAGTTTGTAAATTTGTTTTAAACCATGCAAAGGTAGCACATGGTGTAAAATAAAACATGTTGATTTTCAAACCTTTGCAAATTCATTCTTGAGTACTAACAAAAATGTCAAACACATGGAAGAACGGGCGAGTTATTGTCATGTTAAAGTTATATGTGAAGAAAATGCTGAAGTACTAAAACTTGCTAATTATTTTACAGTAATTAATAGTTGATACCTCTGATTAGTTTTTAAAAATATATAATTACTGTTAATATTTTAAATCAAATCAAATCATGCTTTATTTATAGTGCACTTTTCTTAAATCAAAGCGCATTACAATTTAAAATAAACCCACAGGCAATTAAAAGACAGCATACATATAATACTTTTAACTAGATATTCTCCTCAAACGCTAGGCCAAATAAATACATTTTATGGGAGGATTTAAACGTCTCGGTGGACAGGCACTCTCTAATCCCACGAGGTAGAGAGTTCCACAGGGTCGGGCCACAAAAGCAAAAGCCCTCTCACCTGGTGTCTGTAAACGGACCCTGGGAACCTCTAGCAATCACTTGTCGGTGGAGCGAAGAGGGCGGGAGGGGCGGTAAGGTCGTAGGAGGTCTTGCAAGTAACCCGGTACCTGTAGTAGTTTAAAAAAAAATTGTGAATTTCTTCATGAGTGTTAAACATCCTTTCGAGTAGTATATTATTTTGAGCCCTGCGTGAAGCAAGCAACAGGTCCGGTGCCGTGCCCAGTGGGTCTGTTGTGGGCTCTGCACAAAGAAAGGCAAAGGTGGCAGTGTTTAGAAAATAAGTTGCACAAAAAAAAAAAAATCTTACCTTCATGCATTGGTTAGGGTTGAACCAGAAACATAAGAAGGGAAATACAAAGTTGGTTTGGGGGGTCCCTTGGTGAATCTGTGGTGTGCTGTTTCTTAGAGTCTGAAGAGTAAAGTCTTACAACCCTGACATTACCCTAACTTTGGCACTGCCTTGTCACATACAGTAAAATACTGGCACATTAATGCCTGGATAGAAGGTGCCGGAGTTAGGGTAACGTCAGCACCGCATGGTCAGATCATTCAGACCCTGAGGAACAGCATACCACAGATGAGGCTTCAGGGACTTTTTCCCTTTAACTTTGTACTTCCCTGCTGCTGTTTCCCTGATTGTTATATTTTGTGCTTCAACTTAACATATGCATTAACATAGTTTTCTCTTGGTTGTAATTTCTCTGTCTTGTCTCTGTCTATATCTATCTATCGATCACTGTGACTGCTCTTAGCCCTATCTCCATCCTTTCACTTTCTTTTACTGTTCTACTCTACCCTGAACTATAGCACCCCCTGACAATGTCTCTCAGATGGCTCCTGTTTTCCTTTCTTCCCTCCTCCCTGTCCTCTTGACCTCCCTATCCTTATCCCTTCCTAGTACTTCCCCTCTGACTCTCTGGTGTGCCCCCCCCCCCGTCATCGATATTACTTATTACAAGGCTTGACAGTGTCCTCTGGACAGCTTCCTTTGTAATGTCTCTGCCCTTGTTCTCTACTCCCATCTAGAACTTGCGATCTTATTTCGCGCACACCCTACTCCTGTTTTTACAATGCAATTTATTCGATGCCTAATTTGTTCTATTATCTGCCGTTGTTGTCATTACCTGTTGTTTCTGCACTGCACATATTTTGTAGTCACTCCTTTGCAATACTGACTGTTGTATCTCTTATTCAAGCCATGTCTCCCATGGTCTCATGTATTCCAGCATTGTATGCTTGCTATACTACTTCCCAAATCAGTTGTAATTTGCTGTATCTGAACTTTCTGCACTGTTGACGTGGAGCCTTCATAAAAGAGTCTCTGACTCAAAGGTTGCAATTCCGAGATTTCAATAAATAAAAAAATCTATCTATATCTTTGCACATAACACAGGCACATAGATGTCCTGTGGCACAACCCACAATCTGCATCATCAGGTGTTCAGCTGCTGGGGATTTAGAGTACACTTGGATGTCCTGGCGGGCAGGAGCATGCAGGATCAACTTGCTATAAAGTGCTCTTAGTAAAGGCTGTAAGTAGCAGCAAAAAATAAATAAAATTCTTTGTGGTTTGCTTAAGTGGGACTCTAGATACCTGCACAGTAGTATAGCGTAATTGAGAGTTGGAAAAACTGTCTGCCTACCATATTGGTGCTATCTCAGAAAAATGTATTTGTTTACAGCCCCTTACCTGCTCCGAGGAACTGCATCAATCCTGAAACTTGGGAACATTCACCACACAGTCAGCCACTTATGATGCAGTGGGAAGAGACCACTGCATCATGAGTGACTGAACTGAATGTGTTCTTTCCTTAAAATTGAGGAAGGATACAGTAAAATGAGACCAAGGATTTGAAACCAAACCAATTTTGCTATCATTACACCAAGAACTGTTTTTTCAGTTTTACTAAGGAATGGGAAGCATATACTGCAACAACAATCAGCTACATCAGCACATTCTACAGTAAGTGAGCACTCATAAAAGTGATTTATAAACTACAAATGATAATAAGTCCTAAAACTGCCCCAATATAGTAAATAACCCTTGTGCAGAGACAGACAGGAAGAATATTATATTCTAGGGGTGTGGATATAGTTCACTATCTACACTCTGGCAGTTCCACTGGAACAGTTGATTTGGCAGACATCTTTAAGCTAAGCTCCTCCCACCACCCAGGTAGTATATCCCCTGACTTTGCCCCATGACGTCAGATGTTTCTTTCCACTGGAAGAACCAGGTCACCTCCTTCGAGGCTCCCGCTTAGGACTTTGTATGCCATTAGGCAAACCTTTCTTTCAAAGTTTTCAAAGTACTTTACTTGATTTCCTTGGTTCCTTTGACCCTAATGCATTGGTGAAGATGGAGCAACGGAATCTGGATTTTGTGTGCGATGCTGACAGACGGTGTCAATCACTGACCCGTACAACACATGCCTGTACTTCCTGGGCTATCAGTGTGACATGGGCAGGTGTGACTTCTGTTTGCCCATGCTCCTGGAGTCCCATGAAGAAAGGAAGCACCAGCTCACCGTGGGTCGGCCTTTGGAGCGGAATGCAAAGGATCATACTAAGGGCCTCAAGCAGGCATTGATGACTGCCAGGTTGCCACAGCAGCTTGCGGTCCTTGAAGTGGAAGCGGCAGCTGCCACCTCCTTAGTCTCTGTGCTGTTCCCAATAGCCAGCTTTGTAGGGTCATTCACCGGAGGCTTCTGGGATATGTGTTTGGCCCTCCATACCCTGAGGGAGAGTCCTGACCACTGTGGTTTTTTTTTTTTTTTTTACTTTCTTTTTTCCTCCTTCCCCACTCTCGGAACCCTGCTTCCTCGGGAGTTGGTAATGGTGCCTACTCCTCTCCTCCTTGACCTACCTGATCCTGCGGGTGATCCCCCATGGAGCCGTGGATATATACCCCAGGTGGGTATGAAATAGGGCCCAGAACCCTGATATCCTTCTTGTCTTGTCAGGTGCCCAATGACAGGACAGGCAGGCGGGAGCTGCAAGGTCGCACCAGCGCTCTGTCTCCCTGGTGCTCCGAGAGTTATTTTTCCCTTTTTCTGTGGGCGTGACATGCACTCAGATGTCAAGGCACAAGCACTGATGTCCGTCAAGCCCCAACCCCTCTGAACAGCTCGGACGCTTGCTGTGCCTCCACCAGAGGTCAGCCAAGTACAGAGTCTCAACCCCCTTCCCTCCTGGAGAAGGCGAACAGCACCCTAGATGCTCAAGCCTCCTCCCCCTGGCTGGCCCTCCGTCTCCCCAGGCTCGTTCCCGAACCCGGGTTGATGGCGTCGCGAGTGGTAGTGCTACTGCTGCACTGGTGGGCCATCTGCCCACTGCGGTTCTAAACACAAGTGCCTCCAGCTCTGGTCATGTGACTGAGAAAGGTTGAGGGCCTCCTGAATTCTTGACTCCCCTGACTGCTCGATGGTGGTCGAGTGCCCCTCAGTCAAGGGTTCTTCGGCACCCCTGTCGAGCCTGTCAACTTCGACTGCGGTTGAGCAAGCCATGGAAATATTTCTCTAACCTGTTGAATGAGGTTTAACAGGTGGTCTTGCAGAACCTGGTGCTCCCAGTTCTCGCTCAGGAGGATGTGGATCATTTGGACTGGCCTCCACTGGTGGTTAAGTCTTCCGTGCCTGTCCTGGTCAACGTAGGTTGGCATGTGGTATACCGCAGCTAGCTGGAGGGCTCACCCAAGTGTCAGTTCTCTGGTTGATGGTCGAATGGTTGAGGTGTTCCTGCTCTCGTTCCGCTTGACCTAGCATCACTGTCATCCCTTCTCGGCCACCTCATCCTTGGGTGAGGCGAGGCACCGTCACAAACTGTTCAGGTTCTGTGAGGAACTCCTCTGGCAACAGTGGGCCATCGTGGGGCAGGGTACGGCTCTACCTTCTGTACAGCCTGTCACCTGGCAACCACCAATGGTACCCCTGCCAGTCCATGCTATGCAGTTGCTCCCTGCAACTGCTTCTCCACCACTCGGTGTAACCGCCACCACTGCAGCTGATGCAGGGCACTCCAACCAAGGAGGTCCATTCAGCCACTGGCTTGCCACGCTGGTTGTCCGTGCACATCACACCAGGAGCGGATTACTGGGTGGTCCATGGTGAGAAACGGCTGAGGGATGTTGGGACCTCTGAGTAATAATGGGCACCTATCCTTCTATGGCCTTGATTTGTGAATGTCTTTTTTTATTCCCAACATTCCTGATACTGATTAGTATCCCACCAGGGTTCTTGAACAATACAAGCTGGACTCGAACATAATTAAATCGGTGAATGCATGGCTTGGAAATAGAAGACAGCATGTAACGGTTAATGGGGTCCTTTCAGAGTGGGCAAATGTGACAAGTGGTGTACCACAGGGTTCTGTTTTGGGTCCTTGCCTTTTTAATATTTATGTTTTATCACTAAATTATTGTCATCCAAACATCTGGATTACAAAGTTTGCCGATGATTGCAGGGTTAGGGCAATAGTAAATACATTAGAAGATGGTAATTCCCTACAAACGGCCCTGAACGATATATATAAATGGACAGTCAAATATAGACTGGAGTTAAATGTAGACAAATGTACCATCATGCACATGGGAAGGCATAGCTTAAATATAACATATAAGATGGGTAGTAACAATTTACTAGTAACAGTTGAGGAAAGCGACCTAGGGATAAGGATAACATCAAATCTCCAGTTTAGTAGACATTGTAACATCGTTGCTCAAAAGGCCAACCAAAATCTTAATTGTATTTTGAGACATATCAGTAGTAGGGACCAAAAAGTTATACTTCCCCTATATCAGGCATTGGTTAGGCCCCACCTCAAGTATGGGGTTCAGGTGTGGTCACCTTACAAAAACGGAGATGTCATTAAATTGGAAAAAATCCAGAGAAAGGCCACCAAAGCAATAACAGTTTGTAAGGAGGCCTGGGCCTCGTACACTGAAGGATTAAAGGGACTAGAACTTTTTACCCTACAATATAGAAGAACAAGGGGGGATATGTGTGTGGTTTATAGGGCATTGCAGTATGAAGCCATGGGGAACAGTTACGGGCTGATGTTACGGGCAGTAAACGGGATCTTCATCCCAACAAATGTTTTCCTGTGTGAAAATAAATTTTTATCATATCATATCATGCTCAGAAAAGGTATATATCAAAGTAGAGGACATCCGCTACAATTATCAATGGGGAAAATGGTGTCTGCTTAAAAGAAGGCACTGGTTTAGTCAAAGGGTAGTCCCCCTGTGGAACAGCTTGCCTATAGAAGTGTTTACAAGCAGTACTACTGAGCTGTTTAAAAAAAGGTTGTGTAACTACATTTTGGATAAATACATAATGATTTAAATACTTATGGCAAGCACTTAAGGATGAAAGTCTATTTTTGAAACTTGAACAACCTATGAAACCTATATTTGTGGATGTGTAGCTGCGTGCAGTGTGGTTGGGAAAATAGTTTGGCTTAAAATGTTCTCCAGCGGCGGGTAGACTTGCTAGCACTACAGATGAGGAAAGCACAAGATGTTAGAAATATCTAGTGCTGTAGACGTGGAGTAGGTGACACAGGAATTACCATGGGAGGGCAGCTTTTGATCAAAAAACTTGATGGAAAAATCAGACCTTGTTTAATTATGAATCTTAACATTTGCTGCACTGCCAGCGTGTGTACACCTACTAAAAACCTATACATTCTAAATCTTCTGGCAGCTTAAGGGTTAACCTGTGTAGGTCTTTCTTTGTGTTTGTATTTGCGTGCTGTTTCATCATGCAATAGTACACTCCATTTTAAGACTACTGGGATCTATGTAAAGGATGCATATATGCATGAAGATACTACACTCTTTGTCTTGCAACCTTTTTTCCTTGAAGAAAACCTTATAAAAGTAAATAAATGAAATGCAATTACCAGACTGTTTTTCTAGCTTGGAATGTTATTGTAGAGAGAAAAAAACAAATCTTCTAAACCTGTGCATCCAGAATGCCTTGGTCCTGAATTATTCCAGTGTAACATTGGAGCCCGCAGTGCATGTGTACTGCATTAGATTTAGTAATGCTTTGCAGTCCCTTTGGAATTTGGTCATTTGTTACAAGCGCTGAGTGGAGGATATTGCTGATCTGTCAGTGTTTGGCAGGTCTGTCAACAGCCAGACATTCACGGTGTTCACCCATTGCTTGTGGAAATATGGCTGGCTAACTAAATGTTTGTGCATTTCATCTTTCTGGTGTGAATGTCTTCTATGGTGAAAGAATATGGGGTGAACTAACCCCACATTTTTATAGAACTAGAAAAGTCTCATTATATCCTGAACTACTGAACTGTAATGCCTGATATCCTACAGAAGTCGTGGCTCAGCTTGTACATTTGCTCGCTGAGTCAAACTCTAGACCCTTAGATCGGCTCTGGCTTGCACACCTCTTACACTCACTGTGGGCTGTTACTGAATCCTCTTGCCTTACATTTTAGGAGGACAGTGGAGGTATCCAGATCTCTTTATTTGTAAGGATGGCAGGTCCCTTGGTCCACTCTGCTTGGAAGTCATTGTGGGTCAAGTGCATTAACATGGATTCCTGAAGGAGACAGCATGGAAAGGCAATGGAAGCATATTATTTATGTAATGACAGTTTAAAACTATCTTACTGAGTACTGCCTTGCATCAAAAAGGACTAATTCTTTCATCATCTAAAAAACATTTAGAGCAATTACAGAGTAAACATTATAATACCATAGGTAAAACAGAAGGTGTGTTCGGAGTTAGGGCCACAGAAGGTAATGGAGTGGTGTTAGATTTGACATGGAGTCCAAATTGATTCATCTCAATTCTAAGACATGAGAGGTCACTTCCTGCCTTTTCCATTTTAAAACTGAACAATTAAGGGTGTTTATCCTAGTTCTGATGTTATTGAGTGGCTCCTGCTAATGCTGCACACTTCTGACTACTCAAGTCCTTTTCAAGGTTCAAGAATCCTTTTTTTTGGATTACACCCATTGAGCATAAACTCGCTTGCAATGGTGTCCTTTCATCAAGCTTGACAAATAAATGAGTAACAGTGACATACAACATCAAGGTACAATATATAGTAGAAACAACAGGAAAAACTAGTTATATCAAACACATTTGATTTTTTTTTTTGCTTTCTGTCACAACATGTCCTGGTGGACAGGGAGTTTATTCAAGAGCAGGTGTTGGCCACTAAAAACTAAGGTTTAAAATTATTACATTTTTACAGCAATTATGTTTTTTTCTCAGGCTTTTTTTACATTCTCCTGTTATTAGTATTTAAATATTTCATAGACTGCGGTATGTATCACTTTGTGTTCCTCTGTTTCTTTCAGAAAGCAACTGCCTTGCTCCCAGCTGACCACCCCAGAGAGCAAAATCCTGCACTCAAGGAAAGGATTCAGTCTGGATACTTATTTTCTGCAAAGTCACTTTATTTATTTAATTAATTAATTAATTAATTTACCAGGTGAGTGCACTAGGCAGAGTAACAGTTGCCTGTTTTCAGGCACGACCTGGGAGACTACAACATAGGAACAGTATCAACATAAAAAATACAAAAAAATTGGAATTAAATTTGATAAGAATACAATGTAAGGTACAACACTTCAAACAAAAAATGTTAAAAACAATTGGCTTACAGGAAAAGTTTAGCATACATTATACAAAAGCAATAGACATGTAATACATAAGACAGAAAATACAATAGAATATTTTCTCATGTTAACAATGTTGATAAATGAGTGGCACAGAGTAGATTGGGGGGAAATAAACTCCAAAGCTTAGAGGACTGCTAAGCTCCAGCGCTTAAACCGTTGCAGATCTTGTCGGGGAGCTTGTCCTTACTTGCCATTAAGAGACCTTTTATCCTACATCAGTTAAAGGTACAGTACCCTGTTTTTGAGAGCTTCATTACATTTCATTGTTTAAAACTTCAGTAATTAGTTATTGAAACCCCGTAAAAGAATTCCCCTTTAAAAATCACCTTATTAGTGTAGTTAAAAGGTACATTACTCGTGATACACATAGCACATATGAAGGATAAGATGGTGGGAGGGATTTTTAGGGGACTGTCTTAAGACCATGCATACAAAATCTTTAATGCTACATCTAAGCAAAAGCTCTTAATAGAGTAAGGGGGAAGTGAAATATAGGACAAAATTGGTAAACTGCTGTTGGTGATGGGATTTTTTAATTTTTTTCAGACCGTAGGAGCAGATGTCCATAGGACAAAGGATGCAGCTATGCTTAAGATAGGGAGGCCAGTTGCATATTCTGTAATTAATAGCTTTGTAATTCTAATAAGTCAAGTATTCAAATTCTAAAAAGGATATTTGTTATTGCATAGATTTGTGCAGGCTCCCTGTTCCATGGCTGCATCTGAAAAGATCAGAACATTTGACCTCATTGAAACAGAAAAGACATACACAGCCTCCCGACTCATACAATCTCTGTTGAAAGTTGCTCATTATTTGTAACTTTGCACTTATTTAGCGTCATTTTGCATTCTGCCTTTTGTTACTATGTTATGATTTTGTCTCTTCCCATTGTTTGTATTGTATCCTTCTTTCCTTGAGTCACACCTTGAAATGAGCCTCTTCTCAGTGTGCCTTTCCTGGTTGCCAAATTTTAAATAAATATAGTAAAGACACAGGTATTGTGAATAATACCGAGCACTATCAGATTTCATTACTTCTGATCAGTCAAACCATTTTAGGAATGGCACGTAGTCTAGCTCCTCATTGAGGCCTGTTAGTTCTACAGTAAGCAGGTAGACTAAATGCCATTCCTAAGGAACAGGAAGTTTGCACAGATCTGTGTATTCACAAATATCCTTTTCAGAATTTGAATATGATCTGAAAAAATAAACCCTACCACCAACAACTTACCAATTCCATCCTATAGTTCACTTCCCTCAGGCTCTCCTCCTCACGGGGGCTCCGCGTCTCACTGCACCACCTCCACCTGCACAAATGCAGGTGGTAGGGCACATGGGCCGCAGGAAGGGAGGAATGTGTCATGCTGTGTGTTGCGTGACTGTGCCGAAGCATGCACATGTCAAAGACCACATCCCGAAGCTGGCATCCCTACGAGGAGGGATACGTGGCACAGCGAGAAGGAGGAGAAAATTGGAAACCACTCTGGCGGGCAGGGTGATCACTGACTCTTTATAGGCCCCACACCAGTGACCCAGGCTCCTCCTGGAATCTGTATCCATGATTGCTGGGTCGAGGGACTCCCCGCCACCCTGCCATGGAGGGCAAGCTATGGGGGACTCAGGAGAGTATGTCCAGAGAGAAGCCTAGAGATGGGGCTGGGAGGGTCAAGTGGGAAGGAGGGCCAGCCAGGGGGTGAAAAGAAGGATAAAGTATATTTAAAAAAAAAAAAAAAAAAAATTTTTTTACACAAGTTTTAAAGATAGCGGGCCCCCCCACCCCCACCATCTTATCCTTAATATGTGTCATACGTATCACAAGTGATGTACTTTTCAACTACACTACTAAGGCGATTTTTTAAAGGGTAATTATTGTATGGGATTTCACAAACTAACTGTTGAAGTTGAAAACAATGAAATGTAATGAAGCTATCAAAAACAGGGTACTGTACCTTTAGCTGATTCAAGATAAAAGGTCTGTTAATGGCAAGTAAGGACACATTCCCCTGATGAAGGCCTGCAAATGTTGAAGCGCCTGGGCTTAGTAGTCCTCTACACTCTGGAGTTTAAATGAAAGTGACTTTGTTTGCAGAAAATGTATATCTTGACTGAATCCTTTCCTAGAGTGCAGGATTTTGTTATCTGCTGTGTGTCAGGGCTTGCTACCCATTCCTGCACCACTACTGATCCAGGACGCACTGCTGGTTGTTATATTGCCCCAACTGACCTCACCATTACTTTGTTCATGGCATCACAATCTATAACAACAGAAAGTGCTATGGAGTCAATCAGGTAGCTCTAGTTTGTAGTGAGCTGCACTGCCAAACAAAGATACCCAGGTTCGAATCTCGATCCTGACTCCCTCACATAGATGTTGATGGTAGATAAGGGCCTTCAGGCCCACCTAGTCTGCCCATGATAGGGAAGGTTCTGGGCATGCTGTGGGGTGGGAATGTTGAGACTGCTCGCTCAATAGTGTCTCCTCTGGAGTGCAGGGAGCCTTGGCATCACAGGTACCCATGCAATGTTGGTGATTCCTCCACAGACCAGAGCAGGTGTGTGGCATGATGCACAGAGTCTCGGGAGGTTGGAGTGGTTGAAAGCAGGGTAAATCCCTATTGGCCATAAAGACACCCCAACATACACACACACACACTTCACTAGGTCCATTGCAGTATGTCTCCCCTCTTGCGCTAGTGGGCATATGCCCCACCCCCAAGGTTAATTCTGACTTGTGGTGCCTTACCTGAGGGGGTATACGCCAGAGCTGTTCTGCAGAAGATATGGTTAGTAGGTTGCAAGGCTGGCCTGATCAAGCTGGCTGGCTGGCATAAGCCAGAAACCTAGAATTTGATGGCACATAAGGACCACTTGGTCCATCCAGTCTGCCCATTTCTCCCTACCTACACTATTACCTCAGACTGTGCCCAATCTACAGCTTTTTTTCCCTCCCCCTTCTTTTCCACTATGATTCCTTTATGCTTGTCCCATACATTCTTGAACCCCCCCCACTGTTTTTGCCCCAACCACCTCCGCTAGAAGACTGTTTCAGGGATCCACCACTCTTTCTGTAAAGAAGTGCTTCCTCACATCTCTCCTGAATCTGTCCTCCTCCAGTGTCATAGCATGTCCTCTTGTTCTTGGGTATCTTTTTTTTTCTGAAAAATACTACTCTCCTGTACCTTATTTACCCGTGTGAGGTATTTAAAGGTCTCTATCATATCTCCCCTCTCCCTCCTCTGTTTCAGGGTGTACATATTGAGATCCTTTAATATCTCCTCATAGGGCTTTTGATGCAGAACCTGCATCATTTTAGTTGTCCTCCTGTGGACTGCCTTCACTCTGTCTGTGTCCTTCCGGAGATGTGGTCTCCAGAACTGGATACAGTACTCTAGGTGGGGTCTGACCAGCTATCTGTAGAGAGGCAACACTACTTCTCTCATTCTGCTGGTGATACCCCTCCCTGTGCACTCCAGCATCCCACTTGTCCTCCCTACTGCCTTGTTGCACTGCCTGGCCACCCTTAGGTTATCTGATATAATTACTTCCAGGTCTCTTTCCTGCTTGGTGGTCATGAATACCACCCCACCCATTTTGTACTCTGCCCCTGGGTTTCTGTACACTAAGTGCATTAAGTGCATTAGTTTGCACTTTTTTGCATTGAAACCCAGCTGCCATACCCTTGACCACTCCTCTAGTTTTCTCAGGTCTCTGCTCATCCTTTCCACACCCCCCTCCACCCAGAATGTCCACCCTATTGCAGATTTTTGTGTCATCTGCAAAGAGGCAGACCGTCCCTTCCAGTTCCTCTGCAATGTCATTTATAAAGACATTAAAGAGGACCCATCTCAACACTGCTCCTTGAGGCACCCCACTGGTCACACTCCCTTCCTTGGAGTGAACTCCATTTACCACCACCCTTTGTCTCCTATCCCCTGACCAATTTCATATCCAATTTGCCTCCTTTGAACCCACTCCTAAGCTACCCAGCTTGCTTGCTAATCTCCCATGTGGAACTGTGTTGAACGCCTTACTGAAATCTAGGTAGGTCACGTCCACTGCTCCATCCTGATCTAGTTCTTTGGTCACTCAGTCAAATAAATCTGTCAGATTAATTTGACATGACCTCCACCTTGTCAAACCATGCTGCCTTGGGTCTTGTAACCCACTGGAGTCAAGATATTTAACAATCCTTTTCTTCAGCAGTGATTCCATTAACTTTCCCACTGCCAATGTCAGGCTAATTTGCCTATAATTGTCAGCCTCCTCCCTGCTACAGCTTTTGTGTAGCGGGACTGCATCTGCCGTCCTCTAGAACCACTCCTGTTTCCAGTGAGCTGTTAAATAGAACTGTCAGAAGTGCAGCCAGTATTTCCCTGTGCTCCCTCAATACCCTTGAATGCACCCCATCTGGCCTCATTACTTTGTCCACCTTCAGATTAGCAAGTCCCTTCAGGACTCTCTCCTCAAAAAAAGGACTAGTGTCTACCTCCCTCCCGCCAAAGCTTTTGTTATTTTCTTGTGGCCCCAAACAAAAGTATTTGTTCAGGATGTCTGCCTTTTCCTGCCCCGTTCACTTTTTAACCTTACAGTCCCACCCCTGGTCGGCCTCTCTTCACACATATCTGAAAGATGTCTTGTCCTCTTTTGTTACCTCCTGGATTATTCTGTCTCTAGTTTGCACCTTTGCACTCTTTACAACTTTCCCTGCTTCCCTTCCTCCATTTCCTTGTGATACATCTACTTATCCTCCTCCCTCTGCATCTCCTTGTGCCTTCGGAATGCTGCCCTTTTAGCTTTTACCTTTTCAGCCGCCTCTTTTGAGAACCACAGTAGTCTCATTTTCCTCTTGTTTTTGCCAGATAGGGTGGAGAAAATATTCAGACGAAAAAAGGCACTGTGAGGTTATTTGTAAGCAGTCACATGATTTTTTTTACGGATTGGTTGGTTAGGCTACTGAGATATTTTCAAAACAGTGGAAACTAAATTAAATAATAAAACAATGTATTACCTGATGAATTATAATGGCAGAACATTATATTTATGAAAGTGCATACTGAAATGACTACCTGCTGTTTAATTTTTGATTACAATAAATTATTTGTCAAACACTTTAGACTCTAAATTTCTTACTTAGTCAGCACATCCCACTTTCTCTGTAGAGTGCCAGCCATCCTGAAATGTTACTGTAGTTATCACACTCCAGGCTGTGAGCAATTACTGTAAAGAAGCGTGTTTCCCATATGTATAGGAGCAAAAAAAAAAAAGTAATTATTAGCTATTAGTGCTAAGAATCATGCTATTTCTCCCACTATGACAAAAATATTTGTCACATTTAGCTTTTTTGAAGTTGGTAAAGACACTGCTTGTCTAAGTTAAAGGGTCCTTTGAAGAATGTTTCTTACAGCATAATCGAATCTGCATGTGAAGTTTGGGCGAGAGGACCATGAAGCCAAGCTGAGCAGTTCTGGATGCCAACGTCAAGCATGGACTCTCATACCATAAGAGACACCCTGTGCAGGATCAGTTAACTTGTTATAAATCACTTGAAATAGCTAGAGAGAGAAATCTGTTGTAAATATTAAAACATTACTGTAACTAAATAAATGCTCCACTCTTAACACTCCTACACGAGAGACCATTGTATGCAGGATAAGATGTCCTTATGTACCTAGTGACTGAGTGCTGAGTAGCTGAAATCACGCATGTGATTTATAATGCTTACACCATCAGGGCCATGTCTATCTTAAGACCTGTTTGGCTTGTCTGCTTATACCTCTCAAGTATCCCACAATAATTGGGACAGACCACACTATCACTCTGTAGAGCTCTCTTGGTAGTTGATGGAGAACATTGACCAAGGTGCAGAAAATCTGACAGAATTCTGTAAGAGGTGGGAAAACCAAGTTCCTGTGGATTCTATCCCAGTGTAACTTACGTGGTGAGAGGGTGTTATATGTATTAGTATTTTAAGGCAAAAAAACAATATATAGAGAATAATGGATAGGCCAGTGTGCATTATGGAATTTTTACACACCTGAGGTGCGTGATGACCCATAAACATTGAGAGCGAAGCTTGAGAGGTTTATGAAGTCATCACACACGAGGGTGTGTAAAAAAAAAAAATTTTCCTTAACACACACTTACCTATCCATTGTTTTTTTTTTAATTGCTGATGCTTGGATTTTTGCTTTCTGACAGCAAGAGTGATAGAGACACAGGAGCACGTGCTGAGATACACACACACACTGCTGTGTGTCTCTGTTATTTTCAAACATTTACTTTTTAAATTTAATTTATTTGTGTAGTTTTTTTCTTTTATTCAAAGTATGGAAGTGCACCGGGAACCACGGTTAAGGTAGCTGGTCTCTGCGGTCTCGTGCCAATCAGGGTCGTGGTCTTCTGAAGCCGCGACCAAAGCAAAACAGAAGCAGGATCAACCAGATACATTTGTAAAGGCAGGATCAACTAGATAATTATAAAAAGAAACAAACACCTTAGTTGTGAGGAGGGTGAGTGGCAAACTCATAAGTGGCAGCAATGAGTTAGGGTACTTTGAAATGGAGCCACCATTTTTTTTAAAGTGTTTGGGTTGCCCACAGAGAGACTAAGAGCCAGTTGCATGGCACCGTAAAAGTGAGTGACCCTAACAGTGACCGAAAGTTTAGAGAACGCTGTAATAACCCGTTTTTGTGTTATTACAGCGTTTTACAGAGGCTTGAAATCCGTTTAATAAAGGAGGGGTCATCAGTAATTATATACATTGATCTCACTCTCTCTCCTCCCCTTCTATATATATGTGTGTGTGTGGATGAGAGAAAGAAAAAAATGAATACATAAATGTAATTAACATTTTTTTAATTACATTTTTGTAAGAAAAGTTCAAAACCATTACTGCTTATTCAGTTTATAAACATATACCTCAGTTTGAAAAACAGATGACCATTAACTTCTGCTCTTGTCAAAGCTATGCTGAGAGAGAGCTCCCGACATATTTCCCCTACGACGTCGGGGGCTCTCTAAGCATAGCTTTGACCAGAGAAGTAAAATTATGCAAGTGTTTAAAAGCTTGGCATATTCTTTTGAGTAAACCACCCCTCAGCAACTTTGACGCCATTTTATTATAAAAATTCTGTTTTGTATGACACATGCCAAGTGATTTCTTTGTACGGTCTCTATCAATGACTTTCACAGCTGTGTTACATATTTCTTCTTAACCTTGAGTGATGGCTCCAGGTTTAATGGTGCCTGTGTTTGTGTCTGAGGTGGACTCTGCACAGTGATTTGTGTCCAGGACTAAGTGGTGTACTCTAATGCAGCACGAAAGTAAGCACCAAGCCTGTGATCTGCAGACAGATTGTAAAGAGTGACCAGTTATTTGTAAGTACAGCTGCTCCTGCAGATATAATGTACTTTGACTGTCGGTTTACTCAAATGATTTGGCTGCTTATTTGAAATTTTCCACTGTTTAAATCATGATGTGTTCCAGCAGATATGCCCAGAGAGTGTCATCGAAGGGCCAGCGTTTCATCTCCCATGCATGCTCTGAATCTAGTATGTTACGCAGTACTCTTTGACAACTGATTCCATATCAGAAATCCAGCCTATACCTAAAAGAATTGAGGGTGTCAGCACTCCCAGATCTACAGGGATGCCTGTATTTAAGGGGGCAATGGTGCAGTCTTCAGTGTATAGAAATTACTATATACTTTATTTTACTTTTATATATTTATTGAAAACTTTGGAGAATACCTTTGTGCACATGTGCTCATTTAGAGACGTTCCACGTCAAATACACAGAAACAAAAAAAAATATTACAGGTACAATATGAAGTTCCAGAGGAAATTCAGCTAAGTCAGGCTCAAAATACTTAAGACAGATCAATTACATGCAGTTTTGAAAAAATCAATACAGATTGTTGATAAAAAGTCACAGGTTATATGCAGAGAGAAACCAAATAAAACAGTTTATCAGTTACAATTGCAAGGGACTGCAAGGGCAGACGGCCAATATCTCTTAAACTGATTAATCTTGAGGAGATTCAGCAGAGTATCAGGCAGCTCATTTAACCAGTGAATGGCCCCGACAGTAGATGACTGCTTGCTCAGCCAAGTGTGCTGGAAAGGAGGCGTAAGGGCATTACTGACCATATTCCTGGTGTTGAATTGGTTGGAGATGGTGCAGAAACAGTTTGATACAGCAGGGGGTGTTTGTCCCAGGAGTGCCATTTTGGCTAGCAAACTGGTCTGGAGCTTTACTGTGCAGGGTAACAGTGGCCAGTTACTGAGTGTGTAAAGGGTGCAACTAGAGTGTGTTTATCTGCACCAAGTGCAAGGCGGCATGCCTTATTACACATCATCTTTACTCTCTTTAGCTCTGCATCACAGGCAGCTGCGTAGACAGAGAGGCTATAATCTATAACTCTATGAATCTGTGTGGGTTGCATTGGAGAAGAGGAAAGGGTTAGTCATAAGCATGGGTGGTGGTATACAGACCTGCAGTGCAGGGAGAAGAAGAGGATAGGGATCTGTTGCAAGCAATACATAAGATGGCTAGCAAGAGAGAGTTGTTGCTGGTGGAGGACTTCAACCTTCCAGATGTGGAGTGGAGCCTTCCCGCAGCAGCCACCTCAAGTAGCAGGAGCATCCTAGACTCTCTGTCGGAGACATGCCTCAGGCAACTTGTAATGGAACCCACTTGGGAGGGTATAGTGCTGGACCTGATAGTAACAAATGGGGACAGTGTTCATAACATACAGGTGGGGAACCAGTGACCATCAGTCAGTGAAGTTCAATATAAGAACTGAGCAGGAGCCAAGCCACACCAAAGCAAGGGTCCTGGACTTCAGGAGGGCTGACTTCAAGAAAATGAAGGTATGCCTGAGGGGCCCTGGCAGAGCTGGGAGAACAGAAGGGGGTGGAGGAACAGTGAGCTGCAATAAAACAGGGAATTGACAGAGCTACCAAGCTATGTGTCGGACAGGTTAGCAAGAACAGCAGGAGGAGGAAGCCAATCTGGTTCACTAAGGAGGTAGCGGAAGTGGTAAGGGCAAAAAAAAAAAAAACTTGAAATTGCAAAAGAACTCAGAAGGAGGAAGATAGGGATTGTTACCAGGAGTGGCGAAGGGAGGGCAGTTAGGAGAGCAAAAGCGTTAATAAAAGAGATTATAGCCAAGACAATTAAGAAAGGGGATAAAACATTCTATAGGTACATTTGTGAATGAAGGAAAACAAAGGGAGGGTTAATTAGGCTGAAAGGGGAGGGTAGGCAGTGACAGTGCTAAGAGGCACCAAAAGAGCAAAAGTTGCATCCTTTCCAAAACTGCCCCCTTTTTCCTTTGCCAGTGGGTCCAAATTGATGCACTTACTCTATAACAATATCTAAAGGAAGGGAATGTAAGCTGTTCAAAACCTGCCACTAATTATGTTTTGACCCAGTAGGTTCCTCTCTTGACCCACATTTCTTACAAAGATGGGTCCAATTTGACCCATGTTTTAAACCCCCCAGCGCTGTCACTGAGTGGAGGTACATGTAGAAGAGGACCTTCAAAAAGCAGATATACTAAACAAGTACTTATAGCTAGCCCGCTGGCGCAGAGGCATTGCGTCCATCTGCGACGCCAACGACCCGGGTTTGGAAACGGACCCGGGAAGTTAGAGGGCCAGCCGGGAGGAGTAAGGATTGAATATCCGATGGACTGCTCTCCTTCGGGGAAGGGCAGTGAAGTGTCTGGCATATTACAAACCCCTGGTGGAGGCTGCAGCGCCATAATGTACAGGGGCCGGGGCGGATGCTGGTCGTCATTGCACGTCCCTGGCCCCCCCTCGGGGTTACAGCAACAAGAAAAATGCAGCCCCGTCAATGATGCCAGCTCCGCTGCCGTTCCCTCTAGGCCACCAGTACTCGCTTCAGTGGCCCCATTCGGGGGGGGGGTAAGCCTGAGCATGAGGGGCGGGTGGCGGAGCTCAAACAGGAGCTCAGGGCAATGGCAACCCCCAAAAACAAGTATTTCTGCGCAGTATTCATGGAGGGGGATCAGGGACAGGGATGAAGATGCAGGACAAGGACACAAAGGGATGGGAAGTGGACACCAGCCCCTTTACGGAGGAAAGAGTCCTGAGTGGGCTAAAGAAGCTAAGGGGGACAAGCCGATGGGTCAGGACGCAGTGCACCCCAGGGTGCTGATAAACTCCGGTAGGTGTTGGCCACACCCTTCACGGCACTGTTTAGCCTATTGCCAGAGACAGAGGAGGTACCAGGTGACTGGAAAGAAAGCAGATGTGGTCCCACTCCACAAAGGTGGTGATAGGGAAGAGGTTGGAAATGACGGACCTGTCAGCCTGACTTCAGTAGTGGACAAGGTAATGGAATCACTGCTAAAGGAAAGGATAATTGAATATCTTGATACGAGTGGCCTGCTGGACTTGGGACAACATGGATTCACCAGAGGGTGGTCCTGCCAGACAAACCTAATAGAGTTTTTCAACTGGGTGACTAAGGTGGTGGACCTGGGCGAGGCAGTGGATGTGGCCTGTCTGGACTTCAGAAAGGCTTTCGACACCATACCTCATAGAAGACCAATAAATTGTGCAGCCTAGTGGTGGGTCCTAAAATGAAAATTGGGGGGAGAACTGGCTTACTGGCAGGAACCAAAGGGTGGTGGTTAACAGGGGACACTCTGGCAAGGGAGAGGTAATGAGAGCGGTGACACTCAGACATATGGGTTGGTGCTGGTCCTCGTCATTGTCTTTATTGGTGACATTGTGGAGGGGCTGGGTGGAAAGCTATGCCTATTCGTGGATGACACGAAGGTATGCAATAGGGTGGACACGCCGGGGGGTTGAAAGGATGAGGGAGGACCTTCAAACACTGGAGGAATGGTCTGGAGCATGGCAACTGGGATTCAGTGCAAAAAAGTGCAGAATCATGCCCATAGGGCACAAGATCCCAGGGGCAACATATGAACTAGGAGGGGAGGAACTGACCATCATGAAGCAGGAAAAAGACCTGGGTGTTATCATCTCGGATGACATGAAAAGAGGATAGGCAGTCTGATAAGACAGTGGGAAAGGCTAGCTGAATGCTTGGATGCATAGGGAGGGTATCACCAGTAGAAAGAGGGAGGTCATTTTGCCCCTGTATGGGACACTGGTGAGCTCTCACCTCGAGAACTGCATCCAGGTCTAGAGGCCCCACCTGAGAAAGGACATAGGAAATCCAAACGAGAAGTCCCGCGCTCAAGTCAGCGGCAGGTTTGCTGAAACAAGGCAGCCAGTCTAAATGTAAGCAAGAATTAAAAAAAAAAAAAATAACAGCGCTCCATGAAACAGAGACCCACAGTTTCTCCAACTGAATTGTTGTTTATTAAATAAACACAGAGAGAGCCCCTAGCACCTCGGCTACAAGCCTTCAAGGGGGTGTCTTGATTGTAGATCAATTGAAGAAGAGTCTTCTTGCTGAAGTTAGGGGATTGCCCCCACCCCAGGCTTGGCTTCATAGTATGCATAACAATGAGCTTGATTGTAGAATCTGAACTGGCTGGACCGAATACAGTTTATTTGAGATTTCACAAGAGGAAGCCTAATTTCAAGTATTAGGCCAGTATTCACAAGTTGGTAAGATGTGACATCTGCATAAGAGGTAGTAATCCTTCCAGGTATGACAATCAAAATTCGGAGTCGGTCAAGATTCCAAGACCTCATGGTAAACAAACAAAGGATGTAGTTTCAAATTTTCAGGGTTACTTAAGAAACAACAATTCAGTTGGAGAAACTGGGGGTCTGTGTTTCATGGAGCGCTGTTTTTTGGATTCTTGAGAAAGGACATAGACAGGATGGAGGCGGTGCAGAGGAGGGCTACTAAAATGATACAGGGCCTGTATGGGAAGACATATGAGGAAAGGCTAAAGGAGTTAAATATATTTATTTATTTGCTTTTGGTAACCGGGTGGGTGCACTAGACATAGAGATGCCTGTTTTCAGGCACGACCCGGGAGCATACAAGTGAAAAATACATGAGCAGTACAGTGAGACACAGCACAAGGGAGAGGTAGACAATGGGATAATCTGCGATAGAAACAATATTGACAACTGGATTGTTATACAGAGATTAGACAGTGTTCAACAATATAGACGGTGCAGCTAGAAAAAGTAAAACTAAACAAAAACAAGTGTAATAAATTTGCTGGAGGTAAGGAGGGGGTATGATAGAGCCACTGAACTACTTCACTGGTATAAACAGAACACTGGAGGGGAGCATCTTCCAAGGTAAAAGATGCTTCAAGACAAGGAGGCACAGTATGAAGTTGGAGTGGGGATGGCTCAATGATAACGTGAGAAAGTACTTTTTCGTGGAGGGGGTAGTGGATGCATGTAATGGCCTTCCAGAGGATGTGGTTGGGGCTGAGACAGTCATGGGATTTAAGGATGAATAGGACAGGCACAGGGGTATCCTGGAGGCAAGAGGGGGTGCTCCAGAGTTCAGTTTGGGCATCAACCCTCATAATAGGTAGGGATTGATGGGGCAGACTGGGTGGGCCTAGAGGTCCTTATCTGCCAAAAAATGTTATGTGTAAGTGACAGAATGGAGCTGGCTACAACAAGGTTTCTAGCAGCCCCAGTGAGATTGTTCCGGTGATGGTAGAGGGTGCCCAGTCTTCTGTTAACTATGACCACTAGATTGTCAACATGGGGGTCAAAAGATAAAGTGTTATCCAGAGTTACTCCCAAGATATTTGGAGGTCTCCACCTGTTCAAGGTTTTGTCCCTGGCCATTTTGAATGACAAAGGGTGGAACTTTCCTTTTACGTGAGGATAAACCAGCTTTCTAGTGACTTGAAGTTACTTTGGAGAGTGGTGCTGAGGCTGTCAAGGTCACAGTTTTTGAATACTGCAGATGACAGCATCATCAGCATAGAGGAGTAAGTTGGTTGTCTGACAGGCATCAAGCAGTTGATTTATGAGGAGGCCAAATAGGAGTAGGCCCAAGAGGGAGCCCTAGGGAACATCAGTATCTACTCCCCTTGTACTCCTTGCATTGGTTATACATGGGGCTCCTTTCTGTGTGGCATTTCAGTCTTCTCTGGTCACAGAGGTGGTGAGAATGAGCCTGCGATTGGGCCTAGTGGAGTGCAAGCAATGGCTGCCTTCCAAGCCTGAGGGCAGCCAAGTCAACAACATCAGAGTTACTCAGTGCAATTAAAGCACTAGACAGAAGAGTGCTACCACTAAACTAGAAAGTTCAGGGGCCCGATTCTCATACAACCCACAGATCACTAAAAGGTGTGGCAGTCTAGGGCTGCATCAAATCCGGGTGCGCCCCGGCCCAGTGGCGCTGAGGGCTGAGGCGCTGGACGCCTTACCTCACACCATGCCGGTGACCCGTGTTCGGGAACGAGCACGGACCGCCGGGTTTTGGCTGGGGGAGAGAACGATAGAGCGACCGACGGCTGCTCTCCTTCTCTGGGGGGTATCCTGCAAGCTCCCGCCGCAATACCGCCACCTGGGGGAACTCGAGTGGAAGGTGCGGTAAGAGAGAGGTAGCAGTATGGAGCAGACGTCGGCAGAGTGGCGCAGCAGGAGGTGCATCTCACCGCATCTCCTCGCTTATTGGCCCTCACTGCATGCCGACGCTGGGGGAAAATAAGAACAAGGAAAAATCACCCCCGTCTCGCCTAGGGGATGACTCCTCACTGCATGCCCTCAGAACATCAGGGCAGACTCCGCTGTGCCAGTCCACCTCAGAAGTAAAGCAGGTAGTTGGGGAGGTAAGTGTGTGTCCCTCCTCACCCTACACCATGGGGTTATCTGGACATCAAGGGATTGGTGGCACCAGGTACTCTAGGGGCAGACCTTGGTGGTCTAGTGAACCCCCCACCCTGCAGTGCCCCACCACCCTGCTCCCCAGTCCTGTACCTGTGCCAGCAACTGGCATAGCCCACCGTTCACCACCACGGCCAACCGCTGACTGATCTTGGAATGAGCACGTACTGTATATAATCCACACTCAGTGAATGACAGCTGCTGTCAATCACTGAGCTCGTACTGTAAACAGTCTGTGCTCATTCCAAGCTCAGTTATCGGCTGACCCTGGTGGTGAGTGATGGGCTGTGCCAGTCGCTGGCTCGGGGATGGGACAGGCGGGTGGAAGGGAGTGGTAGGGCACTGCAGAGAGGGGAGTCCACTACACCACCAGGTATTTCGGGGGTTCGCCTAATAGAGGTTCAGGGCTGCAGTGGTCCACTAGACTACCAGGGTTATAATAACTATTCTTACGGACGATTGGGACTGAAGGCAGTAGACCACCAGGGTTATAATAACTATTCATACGGGTGATCGGGGCTGGGGTGGGGGACCGCAGCACATTGCCTCAAAGTCTTCATCTCACCCAGAGGGCGATTTTCTAAGTACTCTTAGACCAGCCTGGTCTAAGGGAACTTAGAAATTCGCCCTCTGGGTAAGATCAGCAAATCCCGACTGTGCAGCTATGGTAGCCTGTGTCAACCACATGTCCCTAGTGCCATGCCACAGTCCATTTTGAGTTGCACTAGTGGCGCAAGACCAGTTTGGGGCATGTAGGCTGCCTTTGTGAATCGCTCCTGGTGCAACTTTTGGCACAAGAGGCACTTTGCCCCATTCTTTGTGGTGCATGCCCCTGGTGCTGTGCTGGCAGCTTTGAGAATCAAGCCCCAGGACTTTAAGAAATTCAATATGTGAAACCCAATCGGCGGTACAGTCAGAGGCGAAAGATGCATTGGAGGCTGCATTGAAAGCAGTAATGGGAACAGCAACTCTGATTAAATAAAAAAACATTTCTGAAATACAGACTTGAGGCCCTCAAACCAAGTGAGAGCAACAAATCTTAGACTGCTTAATCTACCTGAGGAGATCGAGGGGGATGACCGTGTGACATGTACAAGGGCTTGACTGGGCAGCAGTTTGAATTTTGATCCAGTTTATGAGATCACCAGAATGTTCCAGATCACCCCTTGGAAATGAGTAGCCATCAGCCCACCTAGGACCCTGCTCATACAGCTTGTGGGGATCACATGACTGAAGCAGTCCAGAGGAGGACAACTAAAATGGTGCAGGGTCTGCATCAGAAGCCCTACAAGGAGAGATTAAAGGACCTAAATATGCACACCCTGGAAGAGAGGAGTGGTGGAATATGATAGGGACCTTTATATTCCTCATGGGGGTAAACAAAGTACAAGAGGGAAGTATTTTTCAGAAAAAAGGTGCTCAAGGAAAAGGGGGCTCGACTAGAAGCTGGAGGGGGAGGTAGATTCAGGAGAGATGTGAGAAAGAACTTCTTCACAGAAAGAGCGGTGGATTTTTGGAGCAGTCTTCCAGCGAAAGTGTTGGGAGTGAAAACAGTGGTGTGGTTCAAGAATGCATGTGATAGGCATAAGAGAATCTTAAGGAAAGGGAAAGGGTGGGGGATGAATGGGTCCGAGATCAAGTAGGCTCTGTGGTGATACTGTAGGCAGGGAAAAATGAGCCGACTAGGTGGGCCAAGTGGTCCTTTTCTGCTGACAAATTCTGTGTTTCTGTGTTATGTTTCTATGCCAGGACTTACTTATTCAAAATAGGGGTTTACTCCTCTAAAGTTTGTACCCTGTATAAAAATAACATTTTTATCATCATCATCACGTATGAAAGGGACAAGATTCAGGAGAATCGGACCTCTAGCAGCTCCATCTGGTTAGAACCTTTTACTTTTCCCCATTCTTAGCTACGTGACAAGGGTTCAAAGGACAACCTTTGATGGGGATCCAAACCTTACTTCAATCCCTGGGGGTGTCCCATGTGCTATAGTGTCCAGCCCAGCCTCGAGTAATCTTCTCTGGAAAACAGTATCTTTTCACAGAACCCTCCGACACCAGGAACCTACTTAAGATTAGCATTGAATTTGGCTTGTAACAACCAGCAGTGGAGGAGGGCTAACATGAATTACTGGCAGATTCCAGAACACTGAGTAGAAAGAAGCAAATGTAAGGTGACCCCAAGGTGCTTCGTGCACATAGACCAAGACAGTAAATGATCTCTAGACAGCTGTCTTTTGGAGGCCAGCAGTGTTAACTTTTGGCCGTCAGTTGCCTATCTTCTCACGTGGCTATGTGTCACCTTGAGGGGGATTCCCCCTCTAAGACTTGTCATTCGCGCCATTGCACCGATCCTGCATGCACTGATTCTCTGGACTTGGAACTCTGTGATTAGGTGTCTAGTTAAGCTGAAAATATTTCGGTACTTATTGTCTTTTTCTCGCATTGTCATTTAATTTTGCCTAACCTTTTAACCATTTTACTGCTAATACAGTCAGTAGCCGAGTAGAGACAAGTTTACTGTGAGTTAAAATTCCTGGTTAACACACGATCACATCTATTTATTATTTATTTATTTCAGTCTAGGATTACAAATACCTTTGAACCAGGGCTCTTTTACAAAGGTTCCACGTCATATGGTACAACAAAACAACAAGGACGAACATTATGACAAATAGTCACTTATCTATACATATAGAAAGCTAGAACTAGGGCTGACAAAGGTAGGAGGGAAGGGCAGGAGATGAGAAAGTGAGGGAGAGGGGTGAGGGTGGGGGTCAGAGGTGGAGTTAGGGGAGGTGCCGCCAGGAAGGCATTGTCAAAGATTAGCAGAGGGTGACCAGACGTTTGCAAGCGTTAAAGACAGTGATCATCACCCAACCGGTAGGGCTTAGCATAAGGTCAAGGCTGGCATAGGTTATAGATGATTCATTTATGATCAAAGGCAGTCACAGGCACTCGAGGCAATGAGTGACTTGCGGAGGCTGGATTTGAAGGATCTTAGAAGGCAATTTCAAATTTTTCTAGTTAAAAACTATGTTGGGATCCCGAAACATAGCATAGTAAAATATGTTGCAGTAACTGTGATGGGATATTCTTCCCCTTCTTCCTCTTTCCTCCTACCCTACGAGTTGAAACCTTACAGATGTTATGAGACAACGTAGGCTAAGTTAAGAGAAGCCTTATAAACTGCATGAGTGCTTTAACCATTTGAATGAGAGGTTATCACTGGTATGGCATTATCTCAAGTCAGCTATCCTAGTAATGCTGAACATCTGCATGTAAGTGTGTGGACTATGTTATACCACCTTATGGGCAGGTACCCTGAGCATGACATTAAGATATCCTGTTGTAAGAATACTGTGATACAGATGTTTAAACCATGTATATGCTAAGTTTTCTATTTTGTAAGGCTTACTTATAAAAGATTTAAAAAAATATTCAACTCCTGTGCACTGCATATATTTTGAGATATAATTCAAGATCTTACTTCGAGAGGACTCTTGCGTAGGTAATTACATATAGGACTGAAGCCGGCAGGCGTCAGGACCCCACGGAAAAATTTCTAGCTAGCAGTCTCTGGCGAGGGACCGCCCCCCCCGTCAGGTGACTGGCATCAGGAGACGTCAGTATAAAGGGGCGGTCCCTCATGCCTGCCTTCCAGTTCTTTCCCACCGTTAGCTCATGCCAGCGCCTCACGGTAAAGTTCATTGCTCCTCAGCCTCTATCGTCGGTAGTTTGGACCGAGTATTTTTCGATTTTTCATCATTTGTCAGGTATTCGTCAGTGTATGTCATGCCCTACACCCTCCGAGCACAAAAACAAATGCGACTCATGCAGCGCCCAACTCCTGCACAAGGATGGCCATTCCCTGTGCCTCTTTTGCCTAGGCCCCGACCATCTGGTGGAGAAGTGCCAGCACTGCCTCAGTTTTAACGTGGCCACCTGAAGACGGCGGCAGCAGTCCCTGGAGGCCCATATTTTGAAAAAGAAAATGAGCTCTGGCAGGCGTCCACTTCCCCTGAAGGCCATCGCAAGAAAAAAGACAAGGAGAAGCACCGGGACAAGGGCTCCTCATCCACCGCGACTTCTTCGGGAGTCACTGTGTTGCAGTTAACGTCCCCCCCCCCCGGGGGACCGCTCCACAATGGCGTGGGCGTCACCCACCCGTCTGGCTCACGCTCGGGCCCTTCGGGCGCCTCTGGGCTTTTGCAGGCCTCCGCTCCCGGTAAAGTAGTAATTGCGTGGTCTACTGGTGTGAGCAGCTCCGGTAAGCCGGACGTCGGCTCCTCCGATGCCCGCACAGAGAAAGTAGCTAAGTCACCTGACCCTTTGGGGCGGCGCACGGCCCCTATTCCGCCCGACCAGGCCGCCCTTCCATCACATCCTGCATCCGGCGAAGGGTCCGTTAAGTCAGACACCGGCTCCTTCGGCACCCGCCCGGATCCCGCTGATAAGCCAAACGTCAGTTCGTCCGATGTCTGCACAGCGGAAGAGCCAACGCTGAACCCTCCCACGTCCGTTATCCCTGGCTGTCTGCAGCTGCCCTCTGGGGACCCTGGGTCTCCTCAGCCTGACCCCGAGGATTTCTCTCCCCCATCCCCGGGCAACGCTGAGGTTCCTGTTCTGCCTCCGTCAGACCGTCCACCTGCTGATCCGACCGATCTGACGTCAACTCTCCGGACGCTGGCCCCTCGGCCGCCGGTTCTGACGCCGGTATTGCCGACTCTGGGCGACATCCCGCTCTCGGATGCCACCCCAATGCCGGGCCCTCCGCCCACCTGGCCTTCTGCTCCAGACCTGCCCGTGAGGCCTCCGGCTGGGCTGTCTGCTCCGGCAGCCTCCCCGGTTCCTGGGTATCCTACCCCGTCGTATCCGATGCCTTCTTACCCAGGGCCACAGTGTCCGATGCCTCAGTACCCTGCGCCGGCCTATCCGACGCCGCAGTACCCGGCGCCTCAATACCTGACGCTGGGCTTCCCGCTGTTGGGTTTTGGATACGCGCCTTATGGGTATAATCCATACCCGTATCCCCCTCCTCCTCCACTGCCCCCCCCAGCCACCAGTGGACTTGCTGGAGACTCTGGCCTCCTGGTGGGCTGAGGCCAAGGCTCAGCTCACCAGAGAGGTGGAGAGTCGTCTTCCGACGATGGTGCCGCTCCCGGTTCCTGTACTTCCACGACGACAAACTCCCTCCCCACCTCCGGACACCAGGGCTAAACCCTCTGGGTCCAGAGAGGGGCAGGACATGCTTCCCCGAGGGCTTCCCAAGGGGTCCGTTCCTCCCCCCCTCGCCAGGAGAGGGAGTCTTCTTCATCTTCATCTTCTTCTTCCTCGGACGCTTCTGATGGTTGTTCCGAGCAAGATGACGAGCCACGTTCTTCGTCTAATTCCAGGCCAAGGACTCCTCTGGAGGATCCTTCCTTTACAGAGTTGCTACGTAAAATCCAGAAGGTCCATAAGTGGCAATCCTTGGAGCTGGATCCCCAGCGTAAAAATCTCGCTGAGCATCTGGATCTGCCCGTGACAGCTCGCACCTTGGTGCCACCCTGGATTGAGCCTCATGCCGACTTTATTACCACCATTTGGAAACAGCTGTTGGCTTTAGCCCCACTTCCTCGGAAGTCGAACAGGCTGTATCAGGCTCCCGAGGGTGCTGACTGTTTAGATTCTCACCCTCAAGCTGACTTGGTTGTGATTAGCGCCACTCATGGCCGGACAGCTCACCCCAAACATCTCAACTCATCTCCACCTGACAAAGAATTCTGTCTTCTGGACCAGTATGGCAAGAAGATTTTCGCTTCTTCCACTCTGGGTATTAGGGCCCTGAATTATGTTAGTCACATGGGGGATTACCAGAAGGCAATTCTTAGTGAAGTGGAATCCAAATTGGACTCCCTTCCGGACTCTCAAGTCAAGCAGGAAGTGGCTGACCTTGTCCGCTCTGCACGTTCGGCCAGTTGGCACATGCTTCGTCCGACTTACGATGCAGTGGACACTGCTGGTAGGAGCTCAGCTTTCGCCATAGGCTTACGACGTCATGCTTGGCTCCGTGTGTCAGGGTCGGTACCGAAAGTGCAGTCCGCTATTCAGGAAGCGCCCTTCCGGGGTTTGGTGCTGTTCGGGGGAGATGTCAAGGACATCATCACCGACCTGCAGGAGAAGGGGACGGCACTAAAGTCTGTTGACTCTATGAATTATCCCCATCAAATGCAGCGCCCTCCCTTTCACAGACGGAATCGGCCCAAGGCGAAACCCCAGGGAAAGCGGGCCACTAAATGTCGGGGGGCCCCCCAGCTCCCAAGCCTCCCCACCCAAAAAAGCAGCAGGTGCTTCAGCTGCAGTGCTGCCCCACACCACCTGACTCCTTTCCTCTCCCACAGCCTCCGGGCTTCCTGGAGGAACTGGTAGGAGGGGGTTTTCCCTCCACCTCCCGGGCTGGGAGAGGATAACATCAGATTCTTGGGTGCTCCAGCTAATCGCAGAAAGACACTCAATAGAGTTTCTACAGAAACCACCTTGTCACCCTCCCCCAAGGTCGTCGTACTCTCAGGAACATCTTCTTCTGGTCCAGGAAGAGATTTCAGCACTTTTGCTGAAAGAGGCGATAGATCCCATCCCCCTTCCTCTACAGGGAACAGGTTACTATTCCCACTTCTTCCTGGTTCCGAAGAAGACAGGAGATGTAAGGCCTATTTTAGATCTTAGTTCCCTGAACTTATGCATGGAGTACAAGAGGTTCAGGATGCTCTAACTGCAGAGCCTCCTGCCCCTCCTCCGCTCGGGATAGTGGCTGTGTGCTGTGGATATGCAGGATGCTTATCTGCACATATCTATCTCACCACAGATATCTCTGTTTTGCTTTTCAGGGGGACCACTACAAGTTCAAGGCACTCCCATTAGGCCTTTCCTCGGCTCCCCAAGTATTCACCAAATGCTTTGCGGTGGTAGCAGCCTACCTGCATACCCGGGGGGTGCAGGTTTTCCCGTACCTGGATGATTGGCTCCTGGCGGCCTCGTCCAGGGAGGAACTCCTACGCTTCCTCTCCCTTACCCAGCAGGTCTTTACCTGTCTAGGTATTACCATCAACCATTCCAAGTCTCACTTGATCCCATCCCAAAGGCTCCAGTTTATTGGGGCGATCCTGGACACGACCCTGGGCAAGGCCTTCCTGCCACCGGACAGGGCGGCCACACTCCAGACTCAGGTAAGCCTGTTGTCCAGCCGCAGGCGGGTCAGTGCGAGGTTGGTTCTTCGCCTCCTCTGGCTTATGGCAGCTGCTATCCCAAAAGTCCCTCGCACTTGGCACCACATGAGGGTCTC
This sequence comes from Neoceratodus forsteri, assembly GCA_016271365.2. NCBI lineage: Eukaryota > Metazoa > Chordata > Ceratodontiformes > Ceratodontidae > Neoceratodus > Neoceratodus forsteri. Next base: position 77,672,018 of record JADMNL010000030.1, read on the forward strand.
TCAGTGGACGCTTTGCTCTCAGTGGGATCAGTTGGTGGACGACTTGGACCAGTTGGTCCTAGTCTCCTCCCCCATGGTTCGAGACTTTTCAGTGGTGGATGGTTCGAGAAAACCTTCTTCGGAGAGTTCCAGTCTTCCTTCCTCCCCCCTCCCAGACTCTGACCACAGACGCCTTGGGCGAAGGTTGGGGAGCCCATCTCAGTCCCCACAGGACCCAGGGCTCTTGGTCCAAGCTCGAAAAAAACACTTCACATCAATGTACTCGAGCTTCGAGCAGTGCTTTATGCTCTCCAGGCTCTACATCTGCATCTTCTTCTCGGCCACTTAGCCGTCCAGACGGACAATATGTGTGTGGTATGATACTTCAACAAACAGGGAGGGACTCATTCCTACCCTCTTTGCAGGGAAGCAGTGAGAGTTTGGGACTGGGCAGCACAACACAACCTTCACCTCACGGCAATTCATGTCCCGGGGGTCGAGAACACCTTAGCAGACAAACTAAGTTGCTTCGTCTGCTCAAGCTCATGAGTGGGAACTGAATCAGGGGTCCTAGACGATATCTTCCCTCGTTGGGGAACACCACAGGTGGACCTGTTCACTTCACCTCTAAGCATAAAGCTTCCGACTTCTGCTCACTCGTTCAAAACACGAGGCATTTTTGGAAGCGCTCTGTCTCTAGATTGGAAGGACAGATTAGTCTATGTCCCCCAATTCCTCTGATCCCGCGAGTCTTGCAGAAACTCGGTTCAGAAGGAGCACGAATGATTCTGATCGCTCCTTTCTGGCCAAGGCAAGTTTGGTTCTCTCTTCTGCAACAATACTCAGAGGAACTTCCTCTTCCTGTGTCACGACTTTTGCTGACTCAGGATCAGGGGACCCTGGTCCACTCAGGTCTCAGTTCCCTTCAACTGCATGCATGGCTTCTGCAGACATAACTCAAGCCCGATTTGGGGTTTCACCCCAAGTGGCTGAGATTTTGGTAGAGGCTAGAAAACCCTCCACTAGGTCTACCTATGCCATGAAGTGGAAACGGTTCAGAATCGGGCCGCTTCAGAAGACTTCGGGCCTTTCTCGTGCTCTGTCGGGCGGCTGCTGGAGTACCTGCGCCATCTCTTTGATCTGGGTCTTAGTCACTCGTCTCTGAAAGTACACATGGCGGCCATTTTGGCCTACCATGATCCCTTTGCAGACAGGACATTTGCTCAGCTGGAAGTCTCTAAGGCTTTCCTCAGAGGGGTTCTTCACTTGAGACCCCCTATCCGAGTCCCCGCCCCTCCTTGGGATTTGAATTTCATTCTTGAGAAGCTTACTTTGCCTCCTTTTGAACTGGCTGCCTCAGCAGACATGAAGTTCCTTTTATGGAAGATGCTCTTCCTAGTGGCCATTACTTCTGTTCGGAGGATTTCCGAGCTCCAGGCCCTGATGTGTAAAATCCCGTACTTGATTTTTCACAAGGAACTTGTGGCTCTGCGCACCAATCCTAAGTTTCTCCCCAAGGTGGTAGCGGAATCTACATTGAACCAGTCCATAGAGTCACCTGCTTTCTTTATGCAATACTCCAGTCAGGGGGAGTATCTATTACACACTATGGACGTTCACCGAATTCTGAGATACTACACTAACAGAACAAAAGATCTCAGAAAGACTGATCAACTGTTTGTCTCTTTTGCCCACAAAAGAGAAGGCAATGCTGTTTCTGAGCAATGCCTGTCCAAATGGTTGGCTCATTACATCACCTTCTGTTACGACAAGTACAACAAGACTCTTCCGGGTCAAGTGAAAGGGCACTCCACCAGAGGAGTCACTGCCTCGGTGGCTTGCTTCAAGAATGTGTCAGCGGCAGACATCTGTGCTGCCGCCACTTGGACTTTTGTCCATACCTTTACAAAACATTACAGTTTGGATATTGCCTCTCACCGTAGAGCAGGCCTCAGGCTTGCTGTTCTGCAAGGCCTCCTTTCTTAAGGCCTTCACAACTAGAGGATCTACTCTGAGTAGCTTTCCTCCTCCAGTGTGCTTCTTCTTGTTCCAGACTGCTTGGGACTCAGTCCTATATGTAATTACCTAGTGCAAGAGCCCTCCCGAAGTAAGATAGTACAGTTACGTAAGAACTTACCGTAACAGTAGATCTTCGAGAGAGGCTGTTACAGTAGGTAATACCTTCCCGCCCTCCATCCCCCTAAGATTTTTCAGCTCCTTTTCCAGTGAGGGAAATATTAGCTTCTCTCTCGTCTGGCCTCTTTGGCTCGTGGCGGGAAAGAACTGGAAGGCAGGCGTGAGGGACCTCCCCTTTATACCGACGTCTCCTGACACTGGTCACCTGATGTGGGGGCGGTCCCTCGCCAGAGACTGCTAGCTAGAAATTTTTCCGTTGGGTCCTGCCGCCTGCCGGCTTCAGTCCTATATGTAATTACCTACTGCAAGAGCCTCTTTCGAAGATCTACTGTTACAGTAAGTTCTTACGTAACTGTACTTTTTATGACCAGTTATGCAACTGCAGAATTATAGAATTCCAAAGGCATTTGTTATGCAGATGAATATATAATTTATAGGAAAATCCCCCTGAAACTTGTAGGAAAAAATACTAAACTGAACTATGAGCCCTGGGTTGCATTGATGAGAAATTGGCACATGTGGGGAAAAACATAATGAGCAGTGATCATTGTTTTAGATTTCAGTAGTTTCTGCCTTGTGCTGTCAGAAGTTGTTATTTAATTCCTTTAGTTTCTGCACAGAAATACTTTGAGTGTTTCACTTTGATGTTATATTGCTTTAACCAGAGCTTATTACACACTTATGGTGCACAGCCTCAAAATAAAATGCCAGAGGATTTGGGTGTTGTTTGAAGAATACGGTAATCCAACTAGTCTTTGATTTTTTTGGCAGACCCTTTAATGTGGCTGTTGTAGGCAGAAAAAAGGGAAATATGTTATCACTGTTACAAAACATAAATCTTTTCTGTGGAAGAGGGGGACTGGCTAATGAAGTCCCTTAAATTGAGGCGTGTAATTAAAAATAATGGAGGCCCCTTTCATGGTTCCAATCTCGCCTTACATAGGTAGTGCCTGAAGTCTAGACCAACTGAGGTCATGAAATGTTAATGTAAGTGTTTCTTATGTACTTGGTAACTAATATTTAAATAAACTTATTGAGTCCCTACTGTCCAGACAGCTGTCTAGTTTGTTATGCTGCTCTTGTTTGGACTAGACTCCTCGTAGTGCCTATCTTCTAGGGTTTAAGGGCCTCGCTGCACACTAGGGATGTAACAGTATTAAATTGTGAGTATCACGATGTATCTGTGTAAAATAAAATAAATAAAATCAGGATACATATTATATATTGATTATCATGATAATTTGCAGCATTTCTAATTTTGAGAAAAATAGTGAAAATGGTACTGGAGGAGGATGTACAATCGGGAATCTTGGTCACACCCAGAGAAGAATACGCTGAAGGAGCAGTAGGGATGAGAAGGTCAAGACAAGTGTCACTGTGTATTGTGATACACAATAATCGCGACATATAGCTATATATGTGTGTTTTTTTTTTCTTTTTTTGGTTTGTTTGTTTTTTGCTCCTTCCCCGGCTCCTGGTCAGCCACTCCTTCAGGCCGCCCAAGCCCTGCTGCCACCCTACCCTAATACCAGCCACCACCAACCCACATCACTGCCCCCCCCCCCCAGATAATCTGGCTTAACCTTTCACCAGATGGGTTCCCCTCCTCCGAGGGAGAAAGGCATTGGTGGGGGTCAGCCAGCACACTACTTGGCCCAAGTGCTGCTGAGGTGGTTCTGGGCTGCATTGGGGCTTCCATGGCAGCAGGAGCTGGTGACCGTCATCCGTCGGGCCAAGGAGCACTTTTTTCCTGTCTGCTTCCCGGGGGCGTGGTGTGTCACTAATGTCAAGGCATACACCGACGTTCACTACACCCCTCTTGATCAACAGGACCCAACACGTTGCTGTTCCCCCGGCTTCTGCCAGGAGTGAGCAAGCACCAGGTCATCTCCCCACCCTTACCCCAAGAGAAGGCGAGCAGTCATCAGACGCTCAAGCCTTGTCTCCCTACCCGGTGCCCTGGGTCAGTTCCCGAACCCAAGTCGCCGGCGTCGCAAGCAGATATCCAACCGCTGCGCCGACAGGCCAGCCCTATGTGTGTTTTTTTTTAACAGTGAGAACTTACGGTCAGTGGAAATTATAGTTATGTATTTTCATATTGCATAAACTTTACATCCCTGTTGGACACCATTATGTAATTCATGAAGTCTAAACTGTACCATTCCATTACCCAGATGCGGGACACTTTCCGTTAAAATGCTGGTACAAGAGGCAGAACATGGGACACTGCATCAGATCTTAGCAGTAGAAGTACAGAACACAAGACAATTTTGTGTTCATTTTCACCAAGTTTACAGTTAATTAAGCAGAGTAGATTACTTAAGCAATAATGCCCGACAGGGGTGTGTCGTGCTGGGATAATGTCATGCCTCAAGTGGTTGGGCACAGGGCTGCAGGCCGAATGCGCCCAATAACTGAGGCGTGACGTTATCCCAAATGATGCACACCCTGGAGGGCATTATTACTATTGTAAAATGGCTTGTTGTTATACAGAATAAAAAAAATCATTTTTAAAGATGTTTTTGTGTGGAAAATTTTTTTGGTTTTTAAAAGAAGATGAAACAATGACGCACATCATCAAGCAAAAGTTCATCTCCAGGTTCACAGTGAGGCTGAGACTAGAGCTGTGATGTTGTACTGGGATAACAGCATGGGTCCAGCCCAAGACTGACCAATCAGAGTCCAGGATTTTTTCTTGCCATTGTATAATATAAATTTTTGCTAACAAAAATCTTGGCGCTGAGTGTGGGGCAATACGCTCACCGTGTGGGAAATAAAAGCTGTGTTGTAAAATGCAAGAATTGTCCCTTTAATGTTAGACAGATGAAGGGTGTGGTCCAAACTGAACTTCGTGTTTAGCCTGCCCAGTCCCAGCTCTTCTTCATTATCCTGCTTTTTACAACAGTAATGAAATTTGTCAAGTGGCAAAGAAATTAAAGACATGCTGTCGTTATTAAACTGAGAGCTTTGCTGGCTTATACTAGCAGTGCTAGGCAAAACGGCTGATGATAGCTAATAAAACACAGCTTTCTTTGGTCTCTTCTAGTTGCACCCTTCAGATCCTTGGGGCTGACTAGGTTCCCCTGCTCAAGTGGCTTGCTGGGTACTGCCAATCCCTCTGTCACCTTCACACGCCTCTTGTTAGTTTCACACAGGACAGAGAGAGATGCTTTGAGCGTCCCAGGTTCAGAGCATATACATTGCTGTTTTTTTGTTTTTCATACTCCTGTTTTTAAAGCACCTTTCCAGTAGCTTGCTTCCTTCTTCCCTCCTACAGCCCCAGTCCCGTCACCCACCTTCAGTGGGACTTACCCAGCTCCATTTATTTTACCCCTGTGGCTAACCCTCCACAGTAGGGCTCTTTCATCAGGATCCTTAAGGGGATCTCGGACCCCTCGAGGCAACTCGGGCCAGTATCTGTGCAGCGGTGCCGCAGTTAGTGGTGCAAGGCCCGCAAGTTGAGGCAGAGCATCATCCTGCTCAGCTGGGGACTTTACTAGATTACTCCCAGCCTGAGACGTAGGTGCGCTAGGGGAGCCAAGGGGCATGTGCGTGCTGATCGTGTGTGTTGCTCCCGCCTCCGGCGTGTGCCTCCCCTCCCTGGCATCCTCAGCTGCACCACCACCCATCGTCACCCAGGTGGCAGTAGAATGGAGACAATGGCAATTCTCCCTCCCCAGACGAGGAGGGCGTCCATGGGGATGCTCGGTCCTCCTCTCCCAGCTAACCCCCTGACAGTCCAGCATCATTCCCAAAAAGGACGTATGGGAGTTGCCAGCAGCGATCCTGCAGGACATACTGCCGTTTCTGAACATTTATTATCTGGAGAGAATTGAGGAAGCTGCTGTGTGTAAAGGTGGGAGCTTGTTTGTCATCCACTTATAATCAGGACTCGAGACAGCAGAAAGTATAAAATAAAGACTCCGATGTTTACTTGGAACTTGGTTCAACTTGACAGAAACTGCAAACCTCTGCTAGATATTTCATTTATTGCTCAAATATGAGCATGGAGCTAGACAAGGCTACTTTTGCAGTGGCGATATCCCTGATTGCAGGCCACGGCCCCATGAAAGTACAGTTTTACAACCCAAACAACTTTACTCTTAATTTCAGTTGAAGGGAGTACAGAAACGCTATTGTTTTTATTAATTTTTTTGCGGCCCTTTTTGGCCTCCTGTTGCCAGCTTTGGATGTTCGTCAAACCCGGCAGCCACTGTCTTTTGCTGTCTCAGCACTGAAACTCCACATGGGAAGGGGTCTGGGGGCTGTGGACCACTGTCATTTATGGCGTATGGGGCACATTTCTGCATTTTATGCTGTTTGTGAAATTCATGGGGCTGACAACCCCCAGACAGTCAACAGGCCATCGCTGCCACACCAGTCAGCCTCTGCTAGGTGATGACAGAGCAGTGACGGCCACTATCCCCCCCCCCCTTCCTGAAGGAGGACAGCTGTCGGTGGATGCTCAGTCCTCCTCCTCCTCCTCCCACCTGGCCCCCGAGTGATCCAGGTGTTTTTTTGAATCTGGATTGCCAGTGTAGCAGCAGGTAAGGCTCCCAGTGCCTCGGCCCTCCATGTGACTGGGCCAGCAACACCATTACTTCTTGCTGCACAGGCGATATGTTGTTGTTCGCTGCCCTTCTCTTGCACCAGTACATGATACTGCATTCCCCTAACACTAGTAGAACCTCTACTCATGAAAAGTAGGGTATTTTCCATAAGTGGAATTCCTGAAAATTTAGGTGGGACCTCGAATAATCTAACAGGTATTGGTCTAATTCTTCAGAAAACATTGTCCAGTAGAAGCTTGAGGCTTACCTACATCTTCTACAGTTTTTTTTTTTGGGGGGGGGGTGTACAGTAAACATCGTGGTAGAACTATTGTACTACTTTCTGTGTTTTTGTCCCTTCATTTTTTGTTGTAATCATGAAAGGTGCCCAACTGACAGCACTGAGAACCAAGAGAGCTTAGTATGTATACCCTTGATGAAAGGAGGGACGGGGGGGACATGATAGAAACGTCCAAGTACCTGAAGGGAATCAACAAAGTCCAGGAGGGTAGCATCTTTCAGAAAAAGAAATGTGTAAGAACAAGGGGGCACAATTTAAAGTTAGAGGGGGGACGGTTCAGGGGTAATGTGAGGACATTTTTTTTTCACGGAGAGCTGGTGGACACATGGAACCGCCTTCCTGGAGAGGCTGTGGGGTCTAAAACAGTGGAGGAATTCAAACATGCATGGGACAGACATAAGGCAATTGTAGTGGGGGGTGGCAGGAAGTAGGCTGTTGGTTAACTAGAATCTGCAGCTTATCTAGTAGGTAGGGAAATGGGCAGACTGGGTGGGCCAAGTGGTCCTTATCTGCCGTCAAAGTCTATGTTTCTATAAACCTGGGTCACCGGAATTGTGATCAGTAGCACTACCACTGTGCCGACAGGCTGGCTTATCACCTACATAGTTCTGATGTCTTGTGCTAGCTTGGTGTGAAGTGCACATAAGGAGGGGGATCGTGGGGGTATCTGCCTCCAACTGTAAAGTTGGGAGGGGAGGGTGAGAAAAAGTGTGTGTTTAAAATATAATCTTACCTTTCATATTATTCTTGTTGCCAGTTGTGCAGTGATTTATCAGAGGCTTAATATTTTTGTAACTTGAAAAGACGCTGCGAAAAGAAAGAGCTTGGTGCCTAATGAACTATAAAAATGGTCTGTCGTGTGAGTATTGTGCTTCAGGCCACACCAGCCCCACTTAAGCAGGGAAACAGGGAGTAAGTATCTTGAATAAAAAGAGGTGACAGGGTATTCCCCCTGAATTGGTGGGGGAAGGGAGAACGTAATGTGCCTGTGGCCTCCATTCTTGCCTTTCTAAATTCATAGGTGCTCCTTGCTCAAGCATGCAAATCTATGCATTTTTATTAAGAACAGTTAGACATACTGGCCCATTGGTACCGCAGTAGTGGTACTGCTCACAGCGCCAGCAACCTATGTTCAGGAATTGGGAATAATCTTGGTTTGGCAGGGACCAGCATGGGAAGGGAAGGATTGAGCCTCCCAGGACCGCAGTCCTCCTTCAGGATGAGGGGGGACCATGTTCCTCTCTTGCCACCAGAATGCTACCTGGTGGAGACCAGCAGAATAGAGCAGGGCAGTCTGCTGATGCTGGCATGTGCATGCACATCATTGCACAGGGACACCCTTTGGAAGAAAATCAGGAGAATGGCCCCCGCAGGCACTGCATGACCTACGCAGACACTCCACTGAACTGGGACTATGTAAGTGTTAGATAATAAGTGCACAAGGAGGTCCATGACAGGCTGGGGGATTGCCGCCGGGAACTGCTTTATGGGATCCTTAATCTGCACTGCTTAATCTGGTTCAAGGTCAGTTGCCATTCATCTGTATCCCAGTGTCGTGCCTGAAAATAGGCAGGATTTGTCTAGTGCACTTACGCGGTCAGCAAAAACTAAATAAATAAAAAATTAAAAAAATCCTCAGTTTAGTCCTCAGCAAATTCGCAGATGTTGGAGATGCTGAACTCCTGTAACTTGAAACACTTAATTTGAAAGTTTTATCTGTGGTGGTAGTAATTCAGGCTTTCAGGATCACTGAGTGGAAAGACCTAGCCGTCAATCCCTCCAGTGGTAAAGTCAAATTAAAGCAATTTTTTCCACATTCAGGAAAGCATTTTACAGATTAGGTAGCAGATACAGAAAACTTTATTCATTATTGGCTTTATTCAGAATCTGCTGCACATGAAAGAAAAAAAATTGATATCAATGGATACACAACAAGCACCTGGGGAATACATTATTTATTTTCACTAATGCTGTTTGACCATGGGTAACCTCATGAGTGGTATAAGCTATATATAGGGGTGTGGTAACATCCCTATAGTCAGGGTTGTAGAAACTGTTTAATGTTTTGTTTTGTTTTTTGTAGACTCTGTTTATGCACTGGTCCCGAGGAACTCTCTCCAGCTACATCTCACACGCACACGGCTCTACCTCCCTTTCTGAAGCTTGCTATACCAGGCCGACCCAACTCAGCGGATCCCCGAGGTTGGGCTGCCTTGCGCCCTGGCACTCTATCTTGAATCCAGTGCTGGAGTCGGGGAGGACCCTGGAAAGCGAGCCCGACAGTGGGAGTGTGGCCGGGACACGAGGCACCTTCACCTATCCCCGAGGCTGGGGATTTTCTATGTAAGTGGATTTCCCCCTAGGAGCACGGATGTGCAATGACACCATCATGGTAGAGCTGTAGGCATCCACCATGCTCCTCCCCTACGCACACCAGGCACAGATAGTACCTCCGGTCTCCACCGGGGATCTGTACTTGACTGGGGAACCCTGGATCCCTCCCCAGGGAGAGGAGAGCAGTCCATTGGATGCTCAGTCCTCTCCGCTCCCCCCCGCCATCCCCGGCGCCTGAGCTTGTTCACGAACTTGGGTCACCGGTGTGGTGTGTAGCGCCTCAACCCTCAGCACCACCAGACTGGCTCTGAACTGTTTAATGTTAAACCCCAATTTTTGTACCTTAGTAACTTTGGCATCCTTTGACAAAATAGCATAAAATTTGGCATGTGTGGTCAGGCTGTCAGAGTCTCAAGACTTGAAAAGTTTCATGATGGCATCTTTTTCTAATTTCGAGATACGGAGCACCAAAATATGGGAGGGGGAGAAGACAGGTTTGGTTTCTCTATATTTAACACTGGGTATTTATTTGCTCTCACCTACAGCCTAGATGGTGTAGAATTTTTTCATGACATTTTTGATCGTTGAAAGGGTCTGTGCCAAGGTGCGTCTTATGAAGGTTTCGTCTAAAAAAAAAAAAAAAAAATTATAGAGTTCCAGAGTTATAACGATTCTTTAGTTAACCATGGAGTGCAAACTGTAAAAAAAAAAAAAAGCGATTGTGTGTGCTTATTTTCATGATTTACCTTTCACGCTTAAAAAAATATACCAATCGTGACCGCTGCCGTATTTTTCTTTACAAACTCACAAACATTGAAAATACATAAAAATGTATTTTTAAAAAACAAACACTTGAACACCAGCCCAGTGGCTCAGCCTTTTGAGGCATCCATGCTTCCCTGCTGCCACAATGGTGACCCGGGTTCGGGAACGGACTTGGGTCACTCGAGGGTTCAGCTGGGAAAGGGAAGATCGACCATCTGTAAGACAACTCTCTTGCTTCAGGGAGGGGGGGTTTCCGTGACTCACCCGCTTAACTGCCATCTGGCGGAAGCTATGTGGTGGCGTGCGATTCCATAATTGGGGAAAGGCAGGCATACAGTGAGCTTAGGCGCCTCCTCCTCAGAGGTGGGGTTAAGCTCTGCACTTGCACTACGCAGTGCCTCAGGAGAGATCTGGAGGAAGATGGGAGGTTGGGCTTTATGAAGCCCCCCCTCGCTACCACCGGTGGCCTGCCCAGTCTTGGGAGATGGACAGAGACTCGGGACAGCCACAGTGCACTGGGACAGAGCTGATACAGCTAGCCAGCCAGCCATGGAGCAAGTGAGAAAAACCTCTATGGGAGAAAAAAAAAAAAACACCTGGACCTAGCTAAACGGGACCTGTTTAGCTAGTTTCTGCTTTGTGTTTTTTAAAATACCTACCAGAAATACCTTTTCTGGGCACCACCAAATCCAGGGTGCCCAGCTTAGAGGAGCTGTTCACCCACATTCTATGTATGAGAACAGAGAGACTTTACTGGGGTCCTGCTGTGGGCTGCAGTGAGCTGCCAATCACTTGTTCCCTCTGCCCCTCTCTCTTTGTCTGTCTATCTATCTGTCTGTCTCTCTCTCTATCTGCTTCTTTCTTCAGCGGACTGGGGTGCCCACCCTTGGTATCGCTTGTTTCTGGACCCCCCACCCTCCAGTTTGTCCACCTGCCCATCCCAGTCTACTAAGTAGATGGTGACACCGAGGTGCCTAACACCGGTGCCGCCGAACACGAGCCTGACACTGGGGTGCCTAATTAAGCAATAATGCACAACAGGGTGTGTGTTGTGCTGGGATAACGTCACGCCTAGGGTGATTAGGCACGAGGCTGCTAATCACCCCAGAAGTGACGTTATCCCAGCACACCACACACCCTGGAGTGCATTATTGCTATTATACAATGGCTCCTTTGTAAAATTAAATAAAAATAGATTGCAAATATGTTTAAAATGTGTTTTATTACTGATTTTTTTCATTGAGTAGGAATACATAATGAAAAAATAGTGCAGTCCTGTTGTTTTATCAGTAGGTGGTGGTGCAGCATTTGCTTCTTGAGCTCAACCCCCCACCACACACATACACACGCACTCATGTATGCATGTGCATGATAGGGACTGGGGAGAAGGACTGTGCACTTCCAGTTTTCTAGTTAGATTGTGTGTCTCTGTTGTTTCTCTCTGTTTCCCGCTTTTGCCACCTTGAAGTTGTAGATTGCCCACACACACACACACATACTGGTCTCACAATTGCAGCTTTTTCTTTTGCCGCTCCGTGGTTTCTCTCATCTGGCAGTCGTCGCCCCCCGCTCTCATCTTCGCTGCTGTGTGCATTCTCATCCCGGTACAGGGTTTTAATAGAACAAACAACTGAAAACGGCAATTGAGTAAGCAAGTGAAGCACAGTATGTTTCTGTAATGTACACATGCTCACTCTTTTCAGGTGAAGTGTGGGCAATGGTGTGTAAGGCAGTTTGGACTTTAAGTTTGCGGGTGTCCTCCTCTGTCAGACCCCGCATCCTCCTGATCTGTTTAGATGTCTCATTTTGGCTTCTCCCAGTACAGATGGCGAGTTTATACCGGGAGAAGATTTACAGAAAAAACGAGTGAATGCAGTCATGAGTGAATACACGCACTTGTAGCATTGTAAGTAGAGCACCGACTGCCAACAGTGAAGCCCATCGCACTGGCGGCTTCATGTGACATTGTTTTTTCTGTTTGTTGAAGAGATCACGGGAATAATTGTGTAAGGTTTTGTGGGATTTTATCTTGTGGCATTTGTTGGGGGGTTTGGTGATTTTGTAAGCTGTTAAGAGGGATGGATTTCACTAAAAAAATGATGAAGTAGAGTACTGGCAAACTTCACTTTGGACACGCCAAGTGTGGGCAACTTGTACATGGCCAGTGGAGTGATTTTTTTTGAAATTTGATGTGGCCATGTGTGTGCTTGGACTAGACCCGTGATGTTGTACTGGGACAACATCACTGGTCAACCAGACTGACCAGTCAGAGCCAGGATTCTTTCTTGCCATTGTATAATCCCCATTATACCCGAAAAACCTGTAAAAAAAAAAAAAAAAAAAAAGTGCCCTCGCTGATCTCATCTGCAAACACCCCACTCCCCACCCCAACCTCCTACTGACCCACCCACCCCCATACACACCCTCACTCACCTGAACATGTCCAACAGCGTAGGTCCACTCTGTGATCGAAAACACATTTTGCTGCTGGAACCGCTGACTGTACTATAAGAAAATAAGGCAAGTGCGGTACAATGTATTTCAATTGGAGTTTAAACTTTGATTCATAACTTTGCCATTGTTACATATTTTGATCCCAAATTTTCAACATGGCCTTTACGGGATCCCACCTCATAACCAGTAGCAGTGGAATTATGCAGATCTGGCCCAAAAGGTGATTTCTCGGTTGCTATGCGAAATCACCTTTCGGGCAGGATTAGACATTTTTGACCACCCTTGTTCATGACATGGGATCAGAAGAAGGCTGTGTTGAAAATTTGGGGTCAAAATATTCAAAATTGACAAAGTTATGAGTGTACATTGAAATTTTTCTATGCTTGCTCATAACTTTGCTAATTTTAAATATTTTGACCCCAGATTTTCAACATAGCCATTTTTTCACACCACCTCATGAACACAGTAGCTTTCATTTTTCAAATCCTGGCCAAAATGTGTTTTCGCACCTGTGGCAAGGAATGACATTTTGGTGGCGCAGAATGATGTTTCAAGGGGGGATTTTAAAATTTTCACCTACCGGGTTCATGAGGTGGGGTAATAAAAAGGCAATGCTGAAAATTTGGTGTACAAATACGGCAGAATGCCCAGGTTATGAGTGAATGTTGTTGTATTTCAGCGTTCACTCATAACTTCTAGTTCTCAGTATTTTGAGTCCAAACTTTCAACATAGCCATTTTCCACTCCAACTCATAAACGCAACAGGCGTTTTTTTAAATCATGGATGAGATGTGTTCTTGCACTTCTGGTACGAAATGACGTTTTGGCCAATATACTATAAATGCTACATGTCATGTTTATAAGGGAAGTCATAAAACAACTATCATGAAAATTTGGGGTTAAAATAAAAAAAAAAAAAAAAAAAATAATGATAATGTAATAATAAACTTTATTTTTATGGTGTCTTTCAAAACCAAGGTGCCTAACAAAGTTAAAATCACATAATCAAAAATTTTCACAACATAACATCTCAAAACAAATAATATAATCATAAAATCTTAGAATCTTTCCATCCATTAAATGCCATAAGCTTGACTCCATAACCAGGTTTTCAGTGCTTGTTTAAAACCCTGCATGGTCGTGTGGTCACATAACTGACAGAGTAGAGAATTCCAGAGGGTAGGGGCAGCATACATAAAAGCTCTAGCCCCAGAAGATTTCATACGTACCCTCAGAATCTCTAGTAACCCCTCGTTGGCTGAGCGGCGCGATCATCCGGGGCAACGAGGAACCAGGAGCTCTTTCAGTTAGTCCGGGCCAAGTCCGTGTACGGCTTTAAAAGTCAGAAGACTGACTTTAAAGGTGAACCGCCACTGAACTGGCAGTCAGTGCAGTCCGCACAGCACTGGCGAAATATGACAGGACCACAAGGGTCCCGTCAACAGCCGTGCCGCAGCGTTCTGCACTAGCTGCAAATGGCGGATTTCCACTCCTGATAGCCCTAGGTACAGGGAGTCGCAGTAGTCCAAGCGCGAGGTCGCAAAAGCATGGATTAAAGTAGGGAGGTCGCCAGACTGAACAAGGTGCCTGATCCTGGCGATATTCCTCAGGTGGTAAAATGAGGATTTGACAACAGCTGACACCTGAGAGTGCAGGGTTAGCCCATCGTCAAAAATTACCCCCAGGTTCCGCACCTGTTCAGAGGTTGGGAGTGGCTCACCCCCAAGGTATAAGCCAGAGGGTGACCCCCCCCCCCAACTTCTCTATCCGGCGACCCGGATCCACTACCAGTACCTCGATCTTATCGGAGTTCAACTTTAACCAGCTGGTATTCATCCACTCCTGGATTTCAGCAAGACAGTTATTAAAGAACGAGACAGCTCCATCCTGATCGGGGCCAAAAGAAAGGTAGAGCTGAGTATCATCTGCATAGCAGTGAAACCTCAGCCTATACCTTCTTACAGTGTCTCCGAGGGGCAGCATATATACTGCGAATAACATGGGGGGGACAGCACTGAACCCTGAGGAACTCCACACGATAAAGAGGCTGGGTCCGAGGAAAAAATCTGTGACACCATCCTCTGAGATCTTCCCGTGCGAAACGATGTAAACCACTTCAGGACTGTACCTGACAGTCCACAAATGAACCTCAGGTGATCAAGCAGTACCCCATGGTCCACAGTATCAAACGCTGATGAGAGATCTAGGAGGACCAAGCTAGAATGGCTCCTCCCATCTCTAGCTATCAGGAGATCATTGAGCACCCGAATCAGCGCTGTCTTGGTACAGTGCTTCTTTCGAAATCCGTACTGGAGGGGTTCATAGATGGCATGGATGGTCAAGTGGTCCTCCAGCTGTGTGGCCACTACTTTCTCAATCACCTTTCCCACAAAGGGAAGGTTAGAGATTGGTCTGTAGTTAGCAAGGCAGTCTGGGTCCAAAGAAGCTTTCTTCAAGAGTGGTTTTACCACCGCCTCTTTTAGGGAGCTTGGAAACTCACCTGTTTCCAGGGAGCACCAGACTATCTGAGCTAGGACCGGGCCAATGACATCACTACAACCCAAAATTAGGGAAGTAGATCCCGGATCCAAACTACAGGATGTAGAGCGTACACTCTGGACAATCCGCATGACATCCATGAAAGCCAGCCGGCCAAAGGTACTCCAAGAAAGACCAAGATATGCGAACCTACACTGGTCCACCACATCGCCCATAGAGTGTGCCAGTTGGAAAGCCGATCTGATGTCGGCAACCATATTTGCAAACAATTGAGCAAGTTCATCGCACTCTTCTTGCGAAAAAGCTTTCCAAACTTGTAGACAGGCTGGGTTGCACAGTCTGTCCACAGTTCAGAACAGCTGAGCTGGTCAGTTTTGAGCAGCCACAGTCTCCCAGACAGGAACTCTGTCTTCTTACAGGAGATTTCGGATTGATAGACTTGATAATGGTCCATCAATCTAAGGTGGTTAACATCAAGAGCGGACTTCTGCCAGCAATGCTCCAACCTTCGTCCAAGTCACCGCACCTCCCTCAAAGTCCCATCAAACCATAGGGATCGAGGGTGAAGGGAGAGTGCACGAACACGGACAGGAGCAGTGACATCCAGAGCCATCATAATGGCCGAATTATAAGCCACCACAAGGGCTTCTGGGTCATTGTTTGCCTCTGAGAAGGAGAGAGATCCAGAACTGTCATTAGGCCTTGAGAATTTATATCTCGCAAAGGGCGGTACCGAATCATCTCTACAGGGGTTGGCCTACAAAAGGGGGCGTGCTAAAAATAAACCCCACAGTGTAATGATCAGACCATCCAGCTGGTTCCACCCCCAAGTTAGAGGCCTCAAGCCCCAGGAGGAAGACTAAGTAAAGAGAGTGACCTTGATTGTGAGTGGCAGTGGAAACAACCTGTGTAAGGCCCAGAGATGTCATCAACTGGAGGAAGTGCTGACCAAAATGCAAGAGTTCGTCGTTGACCCAGGCGTTAAAGTCTCCCAGCACCATCAGCCTAGGTGACTCAAACACATGTCGTTGACAAAGTCTGCCACTTCCTGGAGGAATCTTTTCTCATCACCTGGTGGATGGTAGATGAGAACGAGCCTACAGCCTACATCCCCCACTACGGTACACTCAAATTACTCCATCGCCCCCACTGGTACATTTGTGAGGTTAAGTTTGGACTTAAGCAGACCACTAGCCCCGACAGCCAGTCTCGGCGGTGTATCACTGAGTACCCAGCAGGAACTGCAGCCTCCAAAACGGGGCCAAAATTCTCATCCAGCCAGGTCTCGGTGATGCAAGCCAGGTCCACTGATTTAACAAGATTTGCAATAATTGCAGTCTTATTTTTTAGTGGACCTAGCATTGCATAACACCGCCCAAGTTGGGTGAACTTCCCGGGCTGCCTGGATCACCTGACTACCATTATTTGTAGTGCCCTTGGGTATGGAAACCAGACATGGTGAACCACGCTCCTCGTTCCATTTTGCCCCATGATGTCTCCTGGATCTCACTACCCCGATGTGGTGGCCCCCCTCATTCATCCCCTGCTGTTCACACCCCTCCGCCCCGCCTCGATTCTTCCGCGCAATACCCAGCGCCCTACAGCGCAGGTAAGTTGTAAACTGAAGTGGAGGAGGGGAAAAGGGGCAGAGGGTGCGAAGGGCGGAGGACGAATAGCACACAGCCGTGCAGGCAGGACCCCAACACATTTTAAAACAAGGCACCCTCCTCAAACTATCCAACTGTTCAAAACAAAAACAAAAACCTAAAAAGAAAATAACAAACCAATACACAGTCCTACCAAATCCTACTAACGTAATAACTATTTTTGACCCTCCCCCAATAATTGACATAAAAACTAAAGAAAAGAAAAACTAATTATATCAATAAACACAGTTAATATAAATAAACATAAAAACTAATAAAATATAAAACCATTACGGAAGAAATTTCACAAGTCCAAGTCCAGAGGTCCTCTCACCACCGATCAGGAAAGGACAGTCCTCTCAGGAGCTTTCACCTCCCTAAGTAGGTGTAAACAGATTAGAAATACTTCCAAAATAAAATAAACAAGATAAACCCCCATTTCCAGCTCTCATGTACTCTCACTACTAGAGTCTGGGGAAAAAATTATAAATTGACACTCTCACTGTCAATGAATAAATAAAATAAAAACACTTTAACCATAAGTCAAAACACAGAACAGGAGAACAGGAGTCCAAAGTTCCACAGATAAAATTCCTCCAAAAAGCTTCTTCAAAGTCAGACACTTATTATTTGACACTCACTGTCAGTAAATAAATGAAATAAAGACACTCTGACCGTGATTCAGAACAAGGAGCAGGAAAAAGGGAGTCCAAAGTTCCAAAGATAGAGATTCTTCTAAAAGGCCTCTTCAGGGTCAGACACCACTCTGGGACCAGGGCAGCCCGATCAGACTGACCTGACAGACGGCCGTTGGCCATAGCAGCTACCACGAAGATCCCTGGTAGTGCCCACCAAATGATAGGCCCCCCCCAGAGAACCCTAGGGCTCAATCCTCAACACCGACTCCCCAATGAACAAGAGCAGAAACCCCATGCCACTACGACCATCGCACAAACCGCCAGACAAATCAGGACAACTCCAATAAGTCCCAAATTGAGTATCTGCCACCCCTAAATCCACCGAATAGTCCGACAGTTTTCCATACAGTGTGACAAGAAAGCTGCAATAGAAAAGAACCAGGACGTTGGTTAAAATTGTATCCTAAGGGCCTTCTCCAACTCAGCCCCATTGTTGGCTTGCAAAACCCTTAGTCCCTTTCAGCAGATGAAAATCCAACAAAGCATGTTTAATCCTTCTCCATGCAACAGCATCTTGATACACAGACAAGCAGACTGAATTCCGTTCCACAGCACAAAGAAACGAACAAAATCCACCAGTAATTCGTACAGGTTCTAAGTGCTCCAATTCAGCGTAACTACAGCGCACTACGATGCACTCAGGCCACACAGAGAGGTATATCCAAAAAACAAAAGGATGGTCGAATTCGGTAAAGCTCATTAAGTGTCACTCAAAAACTTTCAGCATCTAAACATTTACCACTTAAAACCATTAAAATCTATTCCAAACGCATGAAAACCACAGAGCAGCTCACAGAGTGAATTCACATCACGCCCAGCCTGGCAGCCATTCAGCAAGCATGAAATTATATGTAATTGTTGAGAAACTGTGTGTGTAGTGCCAGTCTTGAATCCATCGGGTATGCTTTGTGATCCCGTACTAGTGAACTGAGTTCAGGGGAGAGCTCAGTGGCCCAGCTGGATGATGTCATGGGGGGGCACTGTTATGTGAACCCCCGCCAGGGAATGAAAGATACAAGGTTGTCTACATGGGCCCGTGGTGCCATATAATAACGACTGCTGTTCTCTTGGCATAGGACCCTGCACCTCTGCATCTGTAGGTGGCAGAGGGCCCTGTGCATTGGCTGACAGATAAATTCTTTGCCCTGTGCATCTGTATCTGTGGCCACATGGAAGCACAGTGACCAGAGAGCCCTATGCTTCTGCAGCCCACCAGACAGCCCCCTGAATTCTTGACATCCATGACTGCAGTTCTGTACGTGGACAGAGTCCTTCCTTGGCGCAGGACCCAAAGAACCCTGAGCATCTGCGTCTGTTCACACAAGTATGAATGAGGATGTGATTCTTTACCTCAAAAAGAAAGGAAATTAATTGGAAAAACTTTGTTAATGCACCAGTTACAGTTCAACTTAATGCTACAAAACTAGGGAAATGTGGCGATCTTCACGAGGATATCTCTTTCATCAGAACACACCTTTGGAACTATACTGGTGACAGCGCTAGGACCACATGGAAACTTGCAAGCAGTCAGCCAGGGATGCCTACAACAATGTCATGTGTCAGTATTTACATAAACATGGCAGCCCCTTCTTTCCTCAGTACTTTTTTCACTGTCAATCAGACTCGTAAGACCCGATACTTCCGCATCCCAACAATAACGAAACACTTTAAGACTACCCACTCAGATATGTGCTGGTGGGAGTGCGGCCTGGTTGGTTCCCACTGGCACATTTTTTTAGAGTTGCCTCATACTAATGCCATATTATACAATGGCAAGAAAAAATCCTAGACTCTGATTGGTCAGTCTTGGGCTGGACCCGTGATGTTATCCCAGTACAACATCACGGGTCTAGTCTCAGCATTGTGAACCAGTATGGACCAGCTGGATGATCTCTTTTTTTCATCTCCTCTAAAGAAACAAATATATCTTTCCACACTAATAAAAACATTCTTTAAAATATTTTTTTTATTTTATGTATAACAACAAGCCATTGTATAATAGCAATAGTGCCCTCCAGGGTATGTGTCGTTTGGGATAACGTCATGCCTCAGTTGTGGGACGCATTTGGCCTGTGGCCTCATGCCCAACCACCTGAGGCGTGACGTTAACCCAGCACGACACACATCCTGTTGGGCAGTATTGCTTAATTGGCAACAAGTGCATGCTTACATGCAAACAATCTTCAGTATTCCCATACCATTTATCTGTACCAATTTAGTGCTTGGTCTCTTGGAGGTCTTTGGGGGGGATCGGGGCCTATGGCAAAGTTTGATCATATCCTGCAAATGGCCGCACTAAAATGTATTACATTGTGATGGCTTTCCCCGCAGGTCTCAACCCTATCACAATGAAAACGTGAAGTGTCCGAGATTGAATCTATGAAGAGAATCACGGCCACTGTCCATCTGCATAATGCACACTTTCTGGAAATTTGGTGTCTCTTGCACCTTATGGAGATCTCAGGCAGGGAAGTTGGAGGACAGCAGATATAGGCTTAGCAGTGTTCACTTCCATATCTTTGGTTGATTCCTCTGCTGTCTGGCTCCCTGGGTTGACTAGAGGACCCACGCCTTTTCAGCACTATTATAGATGGACCCTCATTAATTATCAAGATATTATATTTAATGTCTTGCATAACAGATATTCAATCTTGACTATTCTGTAAACATATACTTTGACTTAGACGTCTTAGGTATGTTCCGTATACAGCTTGGGGGGGCCCCCCCATCCTACCTGGGAGGACTGTACAAAGAACATCGCACACACTGTTCTGTTATTGTTGTACATGTTTTAAGTCTCTTCTGTAGGCTTTATTTATCCATAAGCAATACTGTCAGTAGTTGTTGTTGATAGTTATTGTTATGGTTCAAATCTAAGTTTACCATAACTGATTCCTCTCAGTCTATTATATAGCAATGATGAAATGCAGGCAACCGGAAGGACATATGTTTTATTTATGATCATGAGAGGAATGAGATGTGTTGTGTTATCATAACTAGTGTCAGATTTATATGGTAAAATTAATTGTTGTAATGTTACATATCGAAATAAAAACTGAGTTTAAAAAAAAAAAAAAAGACTCGTCAGACCCATCGGAAATGTCACTGTAAAAAAGCTGCAGTTTTTCTTGTATTTACTTTAAAAAGTGATTTTCGATGACCTGCATCCCATCGAAGGAACCGTCCACACTTTTTCAACTTTGTAACTGCGGAGAAAAAAATCTATAAAGATGACTCGCACAAAGTGCGTGTATGTTGTCTATGCCGCTCTCACAATGAGGAAACCTGTGAGATCTGCCAAGGATTCAACTCTGCGACCAGAAGATGCAGAAAAGGGCCATTAGAAAAATTCCTCCTGAAAAGGACCGTAGCAGCAATAGAACAGCAGCTACAGGACAAGTCTGTATCAAAGGCCCAGGACAAATCCTCCTCATGGAGCCACAGACACAAACAGTGGGACAAGGACAAGGCCTCCCTGGTGAGGTCCAGGTCACCGCTGAGGTCTGTGACTGTGTCTCGGCCTATGAAGCCGTCTACTTCGGCAGCACCGCCTATCCCCGATCCCAGCTGTCGATCAGACACCAAGGTTGTGGTTCGGCATAGGTGCTACTGGGCCTGCCACGGCCAGTACGTCACCATTGTTACTGGAGATCCTCTCTATGCTGTCGACTATTGTGGTCACGACCACTACCAGACCCTCCAACATTTCCCAGATCAAAATAGGTGCACTTCTGTGCGGGGGGGAGGGGTGTCCATGGTTTACCAGTGAGTTTATTTCAAGGGGCAATTCAACATTTTAAAATACTGGATGAAACATTACAGTTAGGAATCAAAGGAAAGTTTATTTTTTTATTCAACATCTTAACGGAAGACTCCCATGAAATTGCGATCATGAATAAAGTGGGGAAGGGGGGGCTGAGTGGGCATAGTGGAGGTAACCATAAGGATGATGGCGGTGTTAAGGTTCTGTTACTGGGAGACTCAATGATTAAGGGTATCCATTGGGAGGGACAGGGGGATGGATGCCATAGCCAGGTGAAGGTAGTGAGTATCTCTGGGCTGACAGTGCACAGAGCAAAGTTCATGGTGTATGAAATGGTTAGGGATTGTGGAGGAAACGGATTTCCTGGTGCATTTGGGAACTAATGATCTAGAGAAAATAGCATTATGGAAATCCAAGCAAGGTTCAAGAACTTGCCAGAGTCTGTCGGGATAATGGATGCAACATTTCCTTTTGGAGATATTGCCAGTACCAAAGGCCTCAGTGGAGAAAAAATGAAGCTCACAGAGGTTAATAAATGGCTCAGGAAGTGGGTGAAGAGAATGGGTTGGGGTGTTAGGGAACTGGAATGGAGTTTGGGAGGATAAGGGACTATATGCCAAGGACAGGTTTCATCTTGCCCCATTAGGAAGGAAGTCCTTAAACAGGGGATGGCTGACTACATACAAGAAAGGTGGGGTTTAAACTTGTAAGGGGAAGGGATAAGGGAGGGCTGACCAGAAGCCCTCCCTCCAGATGAGGGAGTAGCCTTCAAGCCCAAGGGGAGGAAACAGACTGGAGGTGGAGGTTTCCAGGAGGAGCAGGGAGGATGGAAGTATAAAGAATCTGGGTGGGTTGACAAAAGGATCAGGGATAAGGGGTGGGGGTTAGTGTTAGTAAATGCCAGGAGCTTGGAAACAAGTTGCCAGGTTCCAGAGCCATGCTGTTAGAGGGGTGGATGTGGCGATCAGGAGAAGCGTGGGCCAACAAAACCATGACTGGGACCTAAATGTACAGGGGTACACTATGCTTAGGAAGGATAGAAAGGAGGGCAGAGGGGGTGGAGTGGCTATGTTCATTAGAGATGACATAGAAATTGCTAGGGTAGAAGAGGCAGAGGAAATCAGAGGGAAATGTGGAGGCCTTATGGGTCACCTTACCATCCCCAGCAGGAGATAAGGTCAAGCTGGGAGTAGCATATAGGCCCCCCGGGATGAGTGATGTTCTAGAGGATGGTTTGCTGGACAACATCATTGCCCAGTGTGGTCCAAAAGGGGAAGGAGTGGTGTTGATGGGGGACCTTAATATGCCAGGTACAAACTGGGGAACCATGTCCTCTAAGGTGGCCAAGAGCAGAGGCTGCTGGATGGCTTCCAGGATGTGTTCTTAACACAGCATGTGATGGAGCCCACAAGGGAGGGGCATGTCCTGGATGTGGTTCTGGCAGATGGGGATCTGGTAAGGGACATGGTTGTACAGGACCCCTGACTGGGAGTGACCACAATACTGTCTGGTTTCAAATAAGCATTGGGGAGTGGGGTGAGATCTAGGACACTGGCAGTGGACTTCAGGGGCAGACTTTATGGGCATGGGAAATATTCTCAAGGATCACTTGAAGGGATTACCTCAACGACAAGTGTGGAAAGGAGATGGGAGGTCATAAAGCGGGACTTCATGAGGCAGTCAGGATCTACGCTAAGTTGAAGCGTAAGGGAGCAAGGTCACATAAACCATGCTGGTGGTCCAGTGAGGTCCAGGTAGCAGTCAGAGAAAAGAAGGCGGCTACAAAAATATAAAACAAAGAGGGATAGGGATAAGGAAATGTACCAGCTTGCATCTAGAAAAAGTCACCATTATGGCGAGGGAGCAAAGTCAGTAAAGACAACAGCTGCAGGGATACATGGAGGAAGGGTTCTTCCGTACATTGGGGAGCGGAGAAAAACTAAGGGCCATCTCAGCAGATTGAGATCAGAAGAAGGGTGGTGGAAGAGGCGAGGACCAGGCAGAGGTATTTAGCAGTACTTTGCCTCTGTGTTCACTAGGGAGGGGATGGGATATCTACAAAGCAAGGCACAAAGGGGATAGAAGCGGCAGGGAGTGGGATCAGGAGCAATAGAAATGAGCAAAGGGAGGGAAAGGTACCTCAGGGGTGTCACATCTGGATAAGGATAAAAAGACCAGTAAGGTGGAGGGACAGATGATGCCATCCCACCAAAAGGGTGTGGTTTGCCCTCAAGGCCCTAAAGAAAGACAAATCTCCTGGGCGGATGGCATTCATCCGAGAGTACTATGGAATTGGCGGACATACTGGCTGCACCTGGTGAGACTTTTCAACAGGTCACTAGAGACAGGGAGGGTACCTAGGGATTGCCAGAGGCACATGTGGTACCAATCCAAGCGGGGGTCAAGGAAGTACCAGGAAACTATAGACCCATCAGTTTAACCTCGGTGGTGGGAAAATTAATGGAGAGTATACTAAAGGAGCGATTGGGGGTTTACTTGGGGGAGGTGGGAGGTCTGGATAGTCGGCAGCATGGGTTTTGTGCCAGGTAGATCATGTCAAACCAACCTTGTGGAGTTCTATGGATGGGTAACATCAGAACTGGACAGGGTAAGCCTGTGGATGTATTATTCTTGGACTTCAGCAAGGCGTTTGACTCTGTTCCCCCAATGGTCTGGTGGAGAAACTGATGGGGTTAGGAGTAGGCCTTTGATGGTCAGATGGATTGAAAACTGGATAGCTGGGCGCACTCAGAGAGTAGTGGTCTGTGGGGAGCTCTGAACCCTACAGAGGTTGGTAGTGGGGTACCACAGGGCTCGGTCCTGGGTCCAATCCTGTTTAATGCATACATATCGGACATCAGGGATGGTATAGGGTGTGAAATGAGTCTCTTTGCGGATGACTCCAAGATGGGAGCAGTAGTTGAGGGAGAAGAGGGAGGTTGGCCCTGCAAGGACCTGGACACCCTGGAAGCTGGGCTCACACATGGAGTGAAATTTCAATATCACCAAGTGCAAGGTGTTGCATCTTGGTTGAAACTCTAAACACAGGTACACCCTGGGAGGAGGTGCTGGAAGCCTCAACAGGGAAAAAGACCTAGGGGTCATGGTGGATACATGTATGAATAACTCTGAGCAGTGCAGGAGAGCAGCTAGCAAGGCAAACAGGATGTTGGGATGCACCATAAGGGGATCACCTCTAGGAGCAAGGAAGTGATTCTGCCGCTGTACAATGGACTGGTTAGACACACCTTGAGTACTGTGTACAGTACTGGAGACCACTTGAAGAGGACATACAGCTCCTGGAGAGGTTCAGAGGAGGGCAACAAAGATGATACGAGGCTGGGGATATGACTTACGAGGACAGACTTGAGGAGCCTGCCTGTTTCATTGGAGGAGAGACAGGGGACAATGATTGAGGTCCTCAAGTACCTCAAGGGAATAAATAGGGTAAACATGGAGGGATCTTTAGACTAAAACAGGGGCATCACCAGAGGGCATGGTTTGAAGGTGGAAGGGTGAGGGGAAAGAGGAGGAGGTTTTTCACTGAGAGGGTGGTGGACCTTGGAATGCTCTGCCTGGTGAGCTGGTTCAGAGATCCACGGTGGAGGGCTTTAAGAGAGGGTGGGACAGACACAGAAAGTGGATGTATCAGATGATGGCCTGTCCCGGGGGGGTGGGGATGGATGATAGGGGTTTCTGGAGCACAAGGGATGGGAGGGTCTCTGCACCCAACTAAGGATCTAGGTTCGAGCAGACTTGATAGACCATAAGGCCTAATCTGCTGGCAAATAGTATGTTAGTATGAATTTAGCTTAAAATGTTAAGGAATTTACAGCACATTCTCTGTGTAGACAGCACCACCTCGGAGAAGATTGGATAAGGGACAGAGCAGCTACTGGATGTGTAATTTTTTATGTTCTTGCCATTCCCCCGTGGTCAGCTGGACACAGACTAATGTAGCTAGTACACTGCAATACATTTCTTGTTGTTATTACAGCACCTTAGCAAACGGTCCTTCAGTGACAGAACAACCCTCCTGGCTGCCCTTTTGCAAACCATCCTGCCTGGCAGAAGTTAGAACAAAAACCCCCCCAGCCCTGAAAACATGGCACAAGAACCCTCTGCCCCCAAGTATCAACCCAGCCGCCCAGCAGAGCATCAGCAATCAACATCACTTGACACTACTCAACCTCAACCCAGCCGACGGCAGAATAATTTCTCACACCCTGCTGACCAATCCCTCCGAGTCCCTTCACCTGCAGAGGTATGAATCTGTTGGGAGAGATGTGTAGTGGGTTGATTGACAGTCACTCCACTCCTCTGCTCCTCCAGCAATGAAGATGCTCAGCTTGCTGCTACTCTGAAGACTGACAGCGCCAGATTGGTGACCCGACTGGTGGTTCAAGCGGTTTTAATTATTAAATATAAATTTGTGACAGGGCACAATTGTTCCATTGTGGCTCGCTCTAGCACTCTGCCGCGGCTGTCACTCGGGCTGGCCTGGATCTCCTCAGAACTGGCACTAGGTCCTACGGCTGAGCTCCCCGCCACCATCTCAGAGTAGGGAAAGTCAAAGGGCAAGGCTTTGCTGCAGCGCAAATAGCACTGAGGGCTGCAGTGCTTCCGGCGGTCAGCGAGCTGAGCATTGAGAAGCCCTCTGCCAGTAGCATCACAGGGAAGCATTCTGTTGGTTACCATGGGGTCACCGGGATGATCCCCACCTTGGACTGTGCCAGCTGAGCAAAAATGTAAAGATTTTGGGATATAAAAATTATTTATGGGACGGGAGGTGGCAAATTCGGTACATGGTATGATCCAGGCAGGATCTGGTACAGCTCTCAAAAATACGGAATTGTACCGGCAAAAACGGTACAGTTCGAGGGTCTGCACTACTGATAGTGGTGTTGATGCACAGGCAGTACCCCTATCATTCCATGATATGATGCGGCACCTACTGCCAGGCCTGCCTTTAACCTCCGCAGGCCCATTGATGGGGACTACAACTACACCTCCTCTATGAACACCGCACTCTGATATTGTGTGGAATAGACCTCCTCAGCTGCTGCTCCACCGCCGGTGTGCTCCTTCAATCCCATCGATGAGAGATGAGATGAATATGAATATAATCCTCACCTTGTAATAGAGGAGGAAGAGGTGGGGAGGATGACTATGCTGAAAACTACACAGTCTCCTCCTGCAGTGAGGACTCAGTGTTTACTACACCAAGGATCCCTCCTTTTTGCCATGATGCAGCAAATGCAAGCTGCCAAGGGATTCACACTGGAGAAGCAGGATTTCACTAAAAAGAACCTGCTGGAGTTTGTGGAAGTGCCAGACTCTCCTTCTCTTATTATTCCTCTCTGGTATCCAGCTCTGGAGGATGCTACTTATGCAGCTTGGTATAAGCCAAATACCATACCTGCTGTTCCCAGAAGGGCTGACAGAATGTACTCTGCCCCTTCGGGTAGGCCTTTTCAAGCTAAGCACCCTGAGACTGATTCAGTGGTGATTACAGCTGCCCATGATAGATTCAGGGTGCCTGAACACCTGAGTTACCTCCCTCCTGATAAATAATCCATGAGGTTGGAGATACTGGATAAACATACCTTTGCCTTGGCCTCTGTAGGTGTGCATATAGCCAGGCTCATGTGATAAAATATCAGAATACCCTCTGGAAGAAGGCTAAGTCTGCTGCACAGGCCTTGCCTGAGGGTAATGTCAGACAGAAGCTGTTTCGACACAGTGGTGAAGAAGTTTTGTTAAATCTTTAGTCATCTAGCAAGACTCTGAAATCAGTCAAATCTCTGTACCATACCCCAGGCAGCGGTAAGGGCAGGGGTGATTTTCATCCCATCTGCAGTCAGAGGCAACTGTCAGGCCTACCGACAGCAGGGTAGGGGTAGAGGTGTGGGGCACTTGCCAGTTCCTCTCCCTACCCCAGGTGCCCATACAAAAGCACCCAAAGGCAGTGGAGTTGAGGCCTGTGCTGCCCCCCCCAGATCAGCATGACTACTCCTACACTCCACAACTACCATTGTCTCTAGGGGTGGTTGTAGGGGATTGTTCCTCCCTCCAAGGAAGTTAAGTGACTTGCTCAGGATCACACAGTATGCCACCTAGATGCATACTGTGTGATCCTAAGCAAATCATTTAACTTCCTTGTGCTCCCAGGTCGCATCTGGAAACAAGCTTCAGCTTAGTGTGCTGCTCCTGGTTAAACAATGTTCCCTTTCCCTTTTCATCTGGATCAGTGGAGGGTGGTGACTTCAGACGAATGGGTCCTGGAGAGCATAGAGAAGGGTCATGCTCTGGAGCTTCTGGACAGTCCTTCAGACCATCCACCGGTTATAGCAACATACCCACCAGGACACTTGGCCCTGTTGCTGGAGGAAGTACAGGTCCCGCTTCAAAAACGGGCCATAGAACCCATGCTTCCCAGATAGTGGTGCACTGGTTTACTCCAGATACTTCCCAGTCCCCAAATAGACAGAGGATCTCTGTCCTGTTCCAGACCATAGGGATCTCAGCTTTTTCATAGAATACAAGAAGTTACGCATGGTCACTGTGCAGGATCTCCTTCCCCTGCTGCAAACAGGGACTTGGATATGCTCCCTGGATATATAGGATGCCTGCCTCCATATCAAAATCAGGAAACCTCACAGGAAATATCTGTGGTTCCTGTTTCAGGGGGAGTATTACCAGTTCAGAGTGTTGCCCTTTGGTTTATCTTCTGCCCATGAGTCTTTACCAGTTGCTTGGCAGTCGTGGCAGCAGCCCTTCACAGGGAAGGCTTATCTATCCTTACCTGGATAACTGGCTATAAGAGCTCACTTCAGGGACCAACTAATGCAGCCCTTAGCTAAAACCAGACAGATATTTGATGCTCTGTGGGTGATAGTCAACATAACAGAGTCTGTACTGACACCATGCCAACGCCTGCAGTACATAGGGCAGTCCTGGATATGGCCCAGGGTTCTGCATTTTTGCTGCTGAACAGGGCAGAACATCTGATTGCTCAAGTGCAGTTGGTACACGACAGTCGTTAGGTCTCAGCAAGGATGTTTTTTCGCCTTCTGGGTCTTAAGGTGCAACCATTGTTGCAGAGCCACTGGCCAGGCTGCACATGCAGATCCCACAGTGGATCCTGCGAGTCCAGTGGGACCAGCTGACAGACAGTCTAGAACAAATGGGTCTAGTAATGTCTTCCTTGCGAAAAGTGCTCAAAGAGATGGATGGAGCGCAGCAAACTGCTCATAGGTGTCCCATTCTTGATTTCTTGCCCACATCAGATCCTCACGACAGATGCTGTGGGATCAGAATGGGGAGCCCACCTGGGCCCTCTTTAGACACAAGGCACGTGGAACCAGGTGGAGCACGCTTTGCATATAAATGTCCTAGAAATTAGAGTGGTCCTATGCAGACCCCAAGCATTGCAGAACCACTTGTCCCCAGGTCCTCTATTAATACAAACAGAGAAGAGAAAGAGCTGAGGCACTTAACTTCTTTCTCATTTTTGTTTGTATGTGTTGCATAAATATGAACACAACCCTCCTGTGTGATTGTCCTCTGTTAATACAAATGGACAGTGTCAATGTGATGCATTACATCAGCAAACGAGGGGACTCTTCTTACCTGCTGTGCAGGGAAGTAATGCGAGTTTCATACTGGGCTCTAAAACATAGTCTAGAACTATCAGCAGTACATGTTTCAGATATCTAAAACATCTTGGTAGACAAGCTAAGCAGGTTACAGTCCAGGATGCATGAGTGGGAACTGCTGACTTCGGTGGTCAGTGACCTGTTAGCAAGATGGGGTCATCCAGAGTTGGGCTTTTTTGTCCCCATACAGTGCAAAACTGCCATGTTCTATGGACATGGATTTGATGTTCTATCCACACTTCTGACAGTGTCCTTTCCCTTTATGAGCTTGCAGGAAAGTCTTCAAGCTGGCTTCTCCCACTCAGGTGGTACCTCCCTTGGCTCCGCCCCTGACACCAGATCTTCCTTTCCGCTGGAAGAAGCAGGTTCCCTCCTTACTGCTCCTGCGTTGAGTAGGCCCTCGCACTTAAATCTATGGATTTTCTTCCTTAATTTTAACTCTTATAAGTTTCTATCTTCAGTTCGATCTTCAGTCATGACTGTCTGGGACGATAAGTCCTCTCCTGGGTCCCGCCAGTGCCCTTGTGGGCAGAAGATGTCCCGAACTGACCCGCACGCCATGTGCATCTACTGTCTGGGCCACGAGCACGATCCCCAGCCCTGTGACCTTTGTCGCTTGTTTCACCTGAACGTTCTAGAATACCATCTCGCCTGTCTTAAACTGAGCCACTTGGCACAACAGAACCTGCCAGTCAAATCTAAGGATGCCTGTTGGGTGGTCTCCATGGCCACGGGGTCCACTGAACAGCTTGTGGCCTTTGAAGAGGAGGCGGCCCAGGCCGCATCCCTCTCCTCTTTGGCTTACGGCAGACAGGGCAGAGGCTCTCTCCTCCTTTGCCTGATCATTTTAGGTTGGGCAATTGCGCCCTGCCCGGGACTTCCTGCCCCTTCCTGGCTACATGGTGACCTGCATCAGCATGGTCCATTGGGCCCGCTGGAGAATGCGCTTCCTGCAGTGGGAGCTGGCCAGCCAGTGGTCTCAGTGCATGGGTCATTTCGACCAGCTGGTGACTGTGGCCCAGCGGATGTGGGATGCCATCCAGTGGTGGTTAGTTCCAGCGCATCTGCAAGAAGGGATCCTGTTTGTCCACCCACAGCTGATGGTCATCCTGATGACTGATGCCTCTCTCGTGGCCTGGGGTGCCCACCTGGGGGAACACAGAGTCCACGGGCTCTGCACCCCCGAGGAGTCCCAGTGCCACATCAACCTGCTGGAGCTCCAAGCAGTTCGGCTGGCACTGACTGCATTCGTTCCACACATCTTGGGTCAGGTGGTCCAGTTCCAGACAGACAACACCATGACCATGTACTACCTCAACAAGCAGGGTGGGATGCACTCCCTGCCTGTATGCAAGGAAGCACTCCATGTGTAGACACTCGTGTGCAACCTGGAGGTGGATCTCCTAGCCATCCATGTGGCATGGGCCTCCAATCTGCTGGTGGACACTCTCAGCCAGGTGGGCAAGACATCTCACGAGTGGTCCCCCCGCCCAGAGGCAGTTCACAGCCTGTTCTCTCAGTGGGGCACCCCCAGGTGGACCTGTTTGCCTTCAGGAAGAACACAAAGCTGAGGCTGTATTGTGCCCACCCCCTTCAGCTGGGAATGCTGCAGGGGAATGCCTTCTCAAGGCCCTGGACCCCAGGCCTCTTCTATGCCTTCCTTCCAATTCCCTTGATCCACAAGGTGCTGCTCAAGGCCAGGAGGGACAAGGCACAGGTGATCCTGGAGGCTCCGGACTGGCCACACCAATTCTGGAATCCCGATCTCCTCAGCCTCAGCAGCAGGCTCCCAAGGCGCATCTTCCCCTACGCCCAGACCTGCTTTCCATTGATCAGGGGAAGGTTCTTCATCTGGACCTTCAATCTCTGCACCTGACAACCTGGTTCCTGAGTGGCTAGAGTTCCAAGCTTTGGGTCTCTTAGAAGATGTCTTCACCATTGTGGAGGCACCTCAGAAGGAGTCAACCAGGAAGTGCTGTGCCTTCAAATGGAAGAGATTCTCCATTTGGTGTCAGGGTAAGCAGTTGGACCCTTTGTCCTGTCCAGTGGCTAGCATCCTTGATTACCTATGGTCCCTCACTCAGTCAGGCCTTCGGTCGATGACCTCAAAGTGCATCTGGCAGCCATCTCTGCTTACTGGGCGTAGGCCGGTCAGCTGTCGGCACAGGAGAAGGCGTTCTGGTGCTTCTTCAAGGGCTTTGACCACATTTCCCCTCTGGTGCATGAACCACCGCCACCGTGGGACTTGTTGCTGGTTTTGGCAAAGGTCATGGGCAAACCATTTGAACTGATGCACAAGTGTGACATGTCTCACCCAGTGGTCCAGTTAAGGGGTGTATCTGTGTATTTTATGCCCATTTGTGCCCCTTTTTACGCCCTGTGTAGAGTCCTGGGTAGTATCATCATGACCAGGTGTTTCCACGGACTTTGCGCATTAGCACTTCAGTCCACCAGGACAGTGTGGCTGTATCACAAAATACTACCTGGCATACCAAAATACTACAAGCTTGGAAAACTAGGAAGTTTTTACTTCCTGGCCTAAAAAGTTATCTGAAGCACTGGTCTCACCTGTCATGGAAGACCGCCTTCTTGGTGGTTGTCATGTCAGCCAGAAGAATCAGTGAGCTCCTGGTGCTTTTGGTGGAGTCTCCTTACTTGGTCTTCCACAGGGACAAGGTTGTCCTGCACCCCAACATGCAGTTCCTCCCTAAGGTTGTGTCTGAGTTTCACCTTAACCAGGTGATTAATCTCCTGGTGTACTTCAGCAGTCACACCTCAGAAGCCGAACACAGGCTCCATACTTTAGACCTGTGGCGAGCGCTTGCCTACTATAAGGAGTGCATCGCTGGAGTTTGGGGAGAGTGTCACCTGCTGTTTGTCACCTGTGCTGAAGCCACACCTGGCAGACCTGCAGCCAAGCAGACGACTGGCAGGTGGATTGTATCTTGCTTTAATCTCTGCTATTGGTTGGCAGGTAGGGAGCCTCCTGGAGGGCTAAGGGCTAATTCCACCTGCCATACTGCTGCGTCAGTGGCTGCTTCCAGGGATGTCCCTATCCAGGAAATCTGCAGGGCTGCTACCTGGAGGTCAGCACACACCTTCATTTCCCATTACCATATTGACCTCGAGTCATGCCAGGATGCTGGTTTTGGGGCCTCAGTTCTCCAATCTCTATTCCCTAAGTAGGGGGTGTGCTCCTTGCCTCTCTCCTCCCAGAGAACTCCTAGGAGTCTGTCAGAAGTGTGGATGGAACATCATATCTACGTCCCTAGAAAAACAGGGTACTCACTTGTAACAGTAGTAGTTCTAGGAGTGGTATATGATGTTCATCCACACAAACCCACCTGACCTCCCCTGGCTTTGGCGCACACATCTGCTTCCAGTGGGCAAGATCTGGCATCGGGGCAGAGCTGAGGGAGTTACCACCCTGGTTGGTTGGAGGAGCCAGCTTGAAGATTATCCGGCGAGCTCTTAAAGGGAAAGGACACTGCCAGAAGTGTTGATGAACATCATATACCACTCCGAGAACTACTGTTACAGGTGAGTAACCTGTTTTTTTTTTTTGATTGCTTGTTCTTGGGCCTGGAGTTTTCTGGTGAGACGCGTTGTCTCTCTCCAGGAAAGGGAGTTTACTGTATGTCTTCCCTCCCTTTCTGATACTTCAGAGAGACTACTCAAGATGAAGATGGAGGGGCAACTCCAGTATTCATTGCTCCCCTGTGGCCTTGACAGATATAGTATCCCCTGCTGCACCAGCTGGCAGTGGAGCCCACAGTACCTCTGACCTTGTGCAAGGGTGTACTGTTGTGGGAACAGGGAACCCTGGTTCATCTGGACCTGAAGTCCCTCCATCTGCATGCATGGCTCCTGACATAGCCATTGCTCGCTTTGGAGTATCACAGAAAGTGGTGGATGTTATGGTGGTAGCTGGAAAACCATCCATTGGACACGCCTACTCCATGAAATGGAAGCGGTTTGCTTTGTGGGTCACTTCACATAACCTGGATCTGTTAACCTGGCCAGTCAGTTAAGTGCTAGAATACCTGTTGCCCTTATCGGATTTAGGCCTGCAGTATTTTTCAATCAGAGTCCACTTGGCTGCTATATCAGCTTTCCACATGCCTGTGGATGGCCATTTTACATATAAAGCCTCCCATCTGATATCCAGTCCCAACTTGGGATCGCAATTTTATTTTAGAAAAGCTGACTTTGGCTCCTTTTGAGCCAGCTGCAAGTTGTGGCTTATGCTTTCTTTCTTGGAAAACGTTATTTTTAGTTGCATTTACTTATGCTCAGAGGATTTCAGAGCTGAAGGCTCTAATGTGTGAACCTCCTTATTTGATTTTTCACAAAGACAGGGTGTCTTTGCATACTAATTCTTAGTGTCTCCCAAGGTGGTGTCTTGAGTTTAATTTAAATCAAACCATCCACCTGCCAGTGTACTATCCAGAGCATGCCATTCCAGGGGAAGTATTGCTCCACACCTTAGATGTGCATAGAGTACTCGGGTACTGTTCACACCATACAGAGGACTGCAGAAAGTCCTCACAGCCTTTTGTTTTGTTCACCCCTGGAAAAGAGGGCACCCCATGTAAACAGTGCTTGTCCAGATGGCTAGCACACTGTATTACGTTCTGTTACGGGAATGGGTTGTCAATCCTAATGACCACCCCGTTCCCTGAGTGAACAGCATCAGACACGATCTCCTTTCTTTCTGCAGGGCCCTACATGAAGAAAGCTGCAGCAGATTGTGTTGGCAACACTTTTAAAGAGTATATCACTATGAGGCATTGGCTTGCAGCTGTACCTTCTGCTTCAGACAGGCGGGCTGGGAGTGAGGGTGAGCATTAGGCTTGGCAACCCCAAGGAAGACCCTACCACGGTTCTGCCAAGACTCCAGAGACACTAAACCCCAATGTGTTTTTTTCTTTTGCTGCTTGGGGAGTGGGGGTGGGGAGTTAGGGTTGGAAATCCTAACTCCACATTTAACAACTTTTGTGGCCTTAAGTTGAACCCCAACTGTTGCATTAAAGTCATTTTTGCAAAAAATATGTATAAGATATATATAATATATAGTTCTTTAATTTTTATATGTGTGTATATGTATATTATTTATGTAAATACAAATATATGATTGTAATTAACAGAAGGTTAAGAGATTAAATAAGGGACGTGTACAAAGTACTCCAACTATAACACAACTCTATATATAAAGGTAGTCCTTTTTGTATCACTTATTCATTTGGATTTTGTTGACCGGGTAGGCTCACTGAGACTAAAAACTCCCTTATCATGGGATCATTAAGGAGATGAGGTACAGCAGGGAGGTAGTCAGTTGGGGAGAAGGGGACTGTGGGTCACTCTTCTCCATGGTTACGCTCTGGAGGGGGGAGCACTGCCCCATCTGCAGGACCTTTGTGGAGCTCCATGCTCAGCTGGTAGCAGCAAGAGATGAGATATCTCAGCTGCGGCATTGGCTCAGCTGGAGTCCACACCCCCACTCCCTAGAGACCCACTGGCCCAAGGGGCTGGAGGGTGGTGGGGAGGGGGAAACATAGCAGGGGCAGCCACAAGGAGTTTGACCAATCTCGCACCATTCAGACAGCAAATTGCTTTGTGCTCCTGGAAGAGTCTCAGGTACCTGACTCCGTCAGGGTGTGTGGTGGTGGTGGGGCTCTTAAGTCTGTTGAGGGAATGGGCAGGATGACTTGGTGGCATCCGAGGTGGTGAGCGGGAGGAAGTCCTCAAGGAGAGTCTTAGTGATTGGGGACTCAATGATTAGGGTAGTAGAAAGGGTGGTGGATGGGGAGGAAAGGGGAGTGAAATGGACAGATGTCTTCCTGATGCATCAGCCATCGGGGATATAGGTATGATAGGGAGGATGGTGAAGAAGGGTGAGGGGGATCTGGGTGTGCTGATTCACTTGCATAACAACAGTCTGGAGAACCAGCCTGTGGAGGGACATGAAGCGGACCTTTTAAGAGGCTGGTGAAGAGATAGAAGGTGCAGTTGGCTTTCCTGGCCTTTTCCGAGGTCTTCCCTATATGGAATAAGGGGAATGGATATGATAGAGTAAGGAAGGAAGAGCCTAAAGAGTTTATTAGATGGTTGAAGGGATGATGTCAGGAGGAGGGGTACCACTTTGTGGGGGGCTGGGGGGCATCTGGGACAGGAGGCTTTTAAAGGGTGATGGTCTTCACCTGACGGGGGGTGGGGGGCAGTGCCCTGGGGCAGAAGTTTGATGTTTACATTGGATATTTAAAGTGACTATGGGGAAGATGGAGGCTGGGGAACCACTGAGATGGGAAAGCAGGTGAGGTACCTAGTGAGGGCTCCCCCTGAACAGGGTACTAGTAGCAGTATGGTAGGTTACAATGAGATTGAAGAATTAGGTTAGGGGAAGAGGCCAGTGATGGAGGGCTGACAAAGCCTACATATTCAGCATGAAGAATAAAAAATTAAGGAGACTAGGGAAGAATAAAGGAGAAGGAATAGGAAAAAGCAAGATGGGCTCAGGAGAAAGGTGGAAAAGGGGTCTGCCTTAATGCCAGGAGTTGGGGAAATAAAATTAGTGCGCCCCAGGCAGTGGTGGCAGATACTGAGAAGGAGCTAGTAGTCATCACAGAAACTTGGGCCACAGGGAATAATGATTGAGACTTGACAGTCCCAAGCTGTAGCATGTTTCAACAGGATAGAGGAAAGGGTAAAGGAAGAGGCATCGCCCTGTATGTCAGAGAAGGCATAGAGGCAGTGGGGGATGGAAACATCAGGTGAGATAATGGGGAATAATGGGGAAACAGAATCGCTGTGGGTTCAGCTCATGGCATCCTCTGGGATGAAACTACAAATGGGGGTGATCTATAGGTCTCTAGGACAGGGGGAAGAGAGAGATAAGGAGCTAGGGGCAGAACTAGAAAGGAGGGTGGCAAAAGGGGAGGTTAAGGTGGTGGTGAGCGATCCAGACCTACCAGATATTGATTGAGTCATTACAGCGGCCATCAGCTCCAGAAGTCAGGCCCTTCTGGGTACGTTGCAGGACTGCCTGCAGGTGCATCTAGTTAACGAACCCGCTAGGCAGGCTGCCATTCTCATAGTGGTCACATGCGGCAGACCAGAGACTCAGCTACTCATTCTGCTTCCAAAAGAAGATATCCATAAGCATCGCTGCATAAGGTTAAAAGGTAAACTTTATTCCATTACCTCCAGCAAACATGGTTACAGGTACAGACACCCTTCCCCACAGCCAAACATTTTCGCGTGAGACTTGCGCTTTCTCAAGGCATAGGTGACATCTATAATGGCACCCTTCTAAAGGAGAAATGCTTAAAGTGATAGGTGCAATTATATTTTTGGTATAACAATATAAATACTTCACTATAAAGTGCATTTGATGTAATATAGTGCATACAAATGCTGTTATGAAAAAGACATATATATACCTAATGTTTAATACCCTAATATTTAGAATTGTCATCTTTTAAACAGGACTCAGTGCAATAAGTAATTAATAAAGAAATTAAAGAAATTAAGAACCTATGGGTCAAAACAACTCTAACTGTGAAAAATACCTATCTAAAGATGTATATGTGTGTGAAACATAAATTCGCTTTTAACCCATGAGCTCGACGCTTAGCCATGGGTAATTACCAGCAAATAGATATTTTGGATTATAAACAATATAACACACAGATATTATAAAAATTCACATAATTGGTGAGTTCTCTAGAAAACAAAAAAATGCAACCAGTCCCAATGTACACAAGAACATAACCACAATACAAAGTGAATATATATACACACAGTAGCACAAGGAAGGTGGGATGGGAAAGGGAAAAGGAAAAAACAGAAAATGAGGAAGTGGGGGGAAGAGGAAGGAAGGAAAGAAAGGGCTTCAATTAAACCTGTGGAGCTTGGTGCTTAGCTATAGGTACATTTTCTTTTGAAAGACGAATATTCTTACCCTTAAGCAGTGATGGAAGTGAACAGGAAGGCACAGTAACTCAGTTCCTGTACCTTTTTTGCAGCAGGAACAGAGTTCCTGTACTTCTTCCCACTGACACTTGAACTGAAATTCTTAAACTAGCAACAAAGTTACAGTTTCTGGGCCTGTGACCTGAAATCAGGGTTTCCATAACAACATTTAACTTGTACTACAATGCTGTTTTCCAAGAAATGCTTCAATATATCTAATTGAATCTACTAGTGTTTAAACCGATAGATGTGTCTTGATACAGCTATCCTTCAGATTGAGGATCTTCATTCTGCATTTCATATTTGCCAATGCCTGAGTTCCTGTACTTCTTGTCTACCACTTACACCACTGCCCTTAAGCTACAATAACTTACAAAAATTCACAAAGACACACGCATCACTGTAGTGGACTCTTCAAAAAAACAAACCTTATTTACAGTCAGAGCAAATTTCGAAGTTCTTATATATATATATATGCATCCAGGGTGCACTAGCGCCACCACCACTACCTCAGAGGTTGCGAAGAAAGCACAGCAGTTGGACCACAGTGGGCTCAGGGAGGGTGAGGAGGATGGAACAGAGGCACACCCAGTCAATTGTTCCACTCCACAATCCATACACCATTCTGGGGGAGCATAGCTCCCCTATGGATGCACCCTCAGAGAAGACTGATATCTGTCACAAGGAGGCCCACAGAAAGGAGGCAGAGGGCACCAAAGGGAAAGGAAGCAGCTCCTGGTGGGGACTCAGTTATTAGGGTATAGAACTGGGGAGCTGGGAAAATGAAGTAAGATGCCTGCCTGGTGTCATGGCTTGGAGGGACAGGAGCGCATCCTCAGGATCACGAGAACAGCTGCAAGGATTCGAGCTGGGACTAATTGTCCACCTAGGGACAAATGACTTGGTTCATCATGAGATTAGAGCAGTGCAGGAGGACATTGCAGAGTTGGGGAGGGACCTAAGGTGGTAGCACACACAGTATCCTTCTCAGGAGGTGCTGCCTGTCAAAAGCATGGGGGAGGCGGGGCAGTGGCACCATGCAGTTTAATGAATGGTTGAAAAAATGGTGCGGAGCACAGGGTTTAGCTTCATTGGGGACTGGGGTTCCACCTGAGGACACCAGCCTATACTAGCAGGATGGTCTGCATCTGTCCAGGAAGGGAACAAGTCTTTGAGCAATCGGTTTAAATGCTTCATTGGCAAGCTTTTAAACTAGTCAAAAGGGAGGCACTGACAAGCAGCAGGAAAATCCCAGCCTCTCCCTACAAAACAGGGTACTAAATGAGAAAAAGACTGAGGTAGAACGGTCAGTGGGGATGCTGCAACAGAAGGTAAAGCCATCAAAAATGGAAAGCAATGAGTACTAATGCCCGTGAGTCTGGGTAACATGCTTCCTGAATTAGTGGCCTTGATGGAGGAGGAACATCTGGATATCGTGGCAGTCACAGAAACATGGTACACAAAACCATGACTGGGACATAAACATACCAGGATACACTGTCTACAGGAGGGACAGGGAGGGTAAAGAGGAGGAGGAGTAGTTCTTTACATAAGGGAAGGAATAAAAGCAACAGAACAGAAGGGTAAACAGGAGGAGAGAAGAAGCACTGTGGGTAAATTTGGAGACAGGCAATGGCACCACAATACGCTGGGGTTATATCTGACCCTTCTCAGGGGAGGAAATGGACAGGGAAATGATAGAAAGTATACTTAGAATGGCAGAAAAAGGAGATATTGCTGATGGGTGATCTGAATATGCGGATGTTAACTGGAGTGCAGTTGCAGCTGCCACTTGAAGAGTGCAGTTATTCTAGATGCCCTACGGGGGCATGCCTTAGACAACTAGTACTGGAGCCCTTTCGAGAGGGGAGCAATATTAGACTTGATTCTCTCAAATGGAGCTAGAGAGAGGATTACAGATGTAGAAGTGGGTAGCCATCTGAGAACTAGCGACCATCGAACAGTATGGTTCACAATAAACACAGCAATAGAGTCAAGCCATACAAAGACAAAAGTACTGGACTTTAGGAGGGCTGACTTTGCCAAAATAGGTGAGTGCCTAGGAATGCACTAGCAAATGGGCAGGAAGGAGGGTGGAAGAACAATGGGGAATAATAAAACTGCCATCACAGAGGTACTGAGCCTTTGTGTGAAGCAAATAAACAAAACAAGGCGATGTAAGAAACCACTATGGTTCTCAAAGGAAGTGGCAGTGAAGGTTCAAGAGAAAAGAAAGCATTCAGGAAGTACAAGGAATGCTTGAAGGAGCAGGACAGAGAACTGTATCAGTTAAAGCAAAGGAAGCTGGGAAGGCAGTCAGAACAGCAAAGGCCCAAACCGAGAAAAGATAGCCAACTCAGTTAAGAAGGGATAAAACCTTTTATAGGTACATCAGAGAAGGCGAAGGAAGACCAAGGAGGGATAGTGAGGCTTAATAAAGGGTGGGAGGGTGGGCAGAGGAGACTGTAAAAGGCAGAGATACTAAACAAATATTTTTGCTCAGTATTTACAAAGGAAGAGGGGGAGGTACATAAAACAAACAGTAGTAACATGCTGCATACAGAAGTTGATACCGGCCCATTTACAGAAGAAAGGGTTCTGAAAGAACTCTTAAAACTGAAGGTGGACAAAGCAATGGGGTCTGATGGGATTCACCCCAGAATTCTAAAAGAACTAAGGTTAGAACTAGTGACACCACTGACTACCCTTTTTAACAAATCATGGGAGGATGGGGTGGTGCCCGAGGACTGGAGGAGGGCAGATGTGATTCCCCTTCACAAAAGTGGGAGCAAGGCAGAAGCAGGAAACTATAGACCTGTTAGTTTAACCTCAGTGATAGGGAAAATGATGGAATCACTTCTAAAGGAAAGAATTGTCAGTATCTAGAGGCCAGAGGGCACAGGACCCTAGGCAGCATGGATTCCAGCGGGAAGGTCATGCCAGACGAATCTGATAGATTTCTTTGACTGGGTGACCAAAGTAGTAGATCAGGGAGGGGCTGTGGACATGGCCTACCTAGACTTTAGCAAGGCATTTGACACAGTCCCACACAAAAGATTAATATACAAGTTAGCCAGCCTGGGTGTGGGTCCCAAGATGACAGCCTGGGTAAAGAATTGGCTGGAGAATAGGACACAGAGCGTAATAGTAAATGGAGTCCACTCAGAAGAAAGGAGGGTTACTAGTGGGGTACATGAGGTTCAGTATTAGGACGGTCCTCTTCAGTGTCTTTATAAGCAACATTGCAGAAGGACTGGAAGGAAAAGTATGTCTCTTTGCAGATGACACTAAGATCTGCAACAGAGTTGATGCACAGGGTGGGGTGGAAAGGATGAGAAGGACTTGGCAAGGTTAGAGGAATGGTCAAATGTATGGCAGCTTAGATTCAATGCTAAGAAGTGCAAGGTAATGCACTTGGGAAACAAAAACCCAGGGGAAGAGTACATAATGGGGGGTGAGATACTAACAACAACAAAAATGGAGAGGGACCTGGGGGTAGTCATATCAGATGACCTAAAGATGGGCAAGCAATGTGAGAGGGCAGCAAGGAGGGCTGGGGGGATACTGGGATGCATAGGGAGAGGCATCACCAGTAGAAAACAGGAAGTTATTATCCCTCTGTACAGACAGCTGGTGAGACCCCATCTGGAGTACTGTGTGCAGTTCTGGAGACCTAATCTCCACAAAGACATAGACAGGATGGAAGCTGTCAAGAGGAGGGCAACTAAAATGGTGCAGGGTCTGCACCGGAAGACATATGAAGAGTGACTTAAGGAGCTTAATATGTATAGCCTCGAGGAAAGGAGGGAGAGTGGGGACATGATAGAAACTTTCAAGTACCTCAAGGGAATCAACAAAGTCCAAGAGGTAGCATCTTTCAAAAAGAGGTGTGCAAGAACAAGAGGCACAATTTGAAGATGGGGCGGCTCAGAGGTAATTTAAGAAGTATTTTTCACAGAGAGGTTGTGGATGCATGGAACGGCCTTCCGGAGGAGGTTGTGGAGTCAGAATCAGTGGTGGAATTCAAACATGCATGGGATAGTCATAAGGCAGTTCTGGGGGGTGGGGGTAGGAAGAAGTAGGCTGCTGGTTAACTAGGATCTGCAGCTTATCCAGTAGGTAGGGAAATGGGCAGACTGGGTGGGCCAAGCGGTCCTTATCTGCCATCAAATTCTATGTTTCTATATAGAGCAGCAACCTATAAATACAGGATAAGTTGAAAAGAGTAATTTAAACCTGGTGGTATATAAGATTTCATGCGGTATTGCCAAAAAGTTTCTCTCTGGCACAGTTTATTGTGCAAGTCACCACCCCTAATGGGGACTGAAACTTTTTCTGTCATCTGAAATTGAAACGAATGGTTTGTTCCATGCTTCCTAATGTGTTGTGCAAGTGCACGAACGTCATCCAACTTAGTGATGCTCTGTGTGTGCTGTCCAAGCCGGTCCTTTAATTTTGGGACGTTTTTCCAATATAAAATTCGAGGCAGATGTTACAACTTGCTATATAAACAATATTCTGTGTGTTGCAGTTGCAAAAATCCAGAATGTTGAAAGTTTCTCCCGAAATGGGGTTGCAAAAAGTGTTGCCAGTCTTAACATATTTACAAAAAATACGTTTTTTGCATTTAAAAGTACCTATTTTGCTTTATTCTCATGAACTGACTCAATGGACTATTTTTGGTTACATGTCCTGGATGACAGCTTTGGTGATGCAAAATAGAATCTTTAACTGTCTTTTCCCTAAATAGTTTTGTCTCAATGTTCCCATCCATTCCTTTAAAAATGGTGATGTCCAAAAAGTTGATTTCTTTAAGATCACTGTTGCATTCAAATTTTAAGTTTGAGTTTGGTGATTCAAGATATTCGACAAACGACTGTAGCTCTCTAAAGTTGCCCCTCCATATAAAGAATAAGTTGTCTATGTCTCGTCGGTACAGGTCCATTTTATCCAAAAAGGGATTTTTTGTTCCATAAATAATACTGTTCCTCCCACGTAACCAAATAGATAATAGCATAGTTGGGGGCCATGGACACCCCCATCGCTGTACCCTTGCACTGTAAGTGCATTTCTCCCCCAAATAGAAAATAATTCTTCGTTAATACTTGTTCAGTAAGAGTGAGTATAAACTCTACAGTAGGCTGTGAATAAGATGTTTTTGAATATAAAGTTTCTCACAAATATTCTAGGCCCTCCTCATTTGGAATATTCATATAGAGTGACCTGATATCCAGTGTAACACAGAGAGAGTCTTCTTCAATTTCTATATCAATTAGTATATTAATAAGATGAGTGCTGTCCCTTAAATACGATCATGAATTTTGGGCAGCTGATTTGATGTAATAATCAATATATTGCAGTATAAGATCCAATACTAGCTACTGTCGGCCTCATGGGAGGGTTTTTGAGAGATTTATGGATCTTCGGAAGGCCATAAATTACATCCCTAATGGGATGCTTCACCATCATGAAATCTAATATCTCTTTACTGATGAGGCCCTCCAGATATGCATCTTCCAACATTGTGTCTAGTTCCCTTGTATACTTATTTGTTGGATCATACGATAAAGGGGTATAGAAATTGATATCACTCAGTTGTCTCATTTTTTTTATACTATATATTTATTATATTTTCATTTGCAAAATCATAGGACAGTTTTTACAGTGTATAAATTAAGACAGTACATAATTACATCAGTCAGATACGTAGCAATACATTAGTCAAGGGTCTCAGGACTACTTACATATTTTACAAAGCAATTCATATCATAAGCAGTAGAACATTTACGTAAACCATCACCAGAGTCGATATGTTTCTAAGGTACAAAAGTAGGATCTAAAGATGAAATATATAGAATCCATTTCCTCCATTTAAGCTCAAATACAGACCATTTGTCTGTGCTTTAACTATTAATCTCTCTAATACATAAATTTCTCCCATTATTCCCCGCCAATTCTGTATGTTTGGAGACATATTCTTTCCCCAGTTTCTAGTAATTGCTTTTTTAGCTGCCAGCATATAAGTGATTAACAGTGATCCTCTGGGTATTGGGAGACCCTCTGGCGGAATTGAGAGTAGAACTAGCTCAGGGGTCAATACTGCTTCCACATCTACCAATTCTTTTAATGCCTCTAAAATATCTGTCCAGTAACCTGCTAACTGGGGGCAGGCCAAAAAAGCATGGAACTGATCCGCAGATATTTCTGCACAGTCTCTCCAGCAATTGCTTAATGTTCCTGATGAGAACCTGACCAGTCTTGCCAGATTATAGAAAAATCTATTTCTAACTTTCTAGGCAAATTCTCACTAGTAGGGGGCTCCCAAAAGTCCCATTGAGAATTTAGTATACTTTTCCCAATGTTCCTTTGATACCTGGAGTGGAAGCTCTTTATTCCAGACATTTAGAATTCCCTGAGTTGAATTTTTTGATAATTCCCTCAAACCCCTATATATTAGTCCCACAAAGTGGGGCCACAACTGTCCTCTCCCCGTGGTCATGGCTAAAGTAAGCAATAAAGCGGGTGGATCTAAGAGTTTACTAAAAGCTGGTCCTTTACTTTTAATGCCCTCTATTAAGCTTGTATAAGTTGAAAAATCTTGTTGTGGAAGAGTGTATGTTCCTTGAAGTTTAGTAAATGAGAGGACCCCCCTGTCATCCACCAATTGAAACATAAACTTAAAACCTTTTTGTCTCCATTGAGCCAAATTACCCTCCTGTTCCAAAGTAAGAGTTTGGATTCCGAAATTTAATAAATTCAAGTAGGGACCTACTGGTTCCAGCTCTCTTAGATAGATGATTCTCTTCCAAATCTCCAGAGTAGAATTTGTACTATAAATAAGTCTAGGTCTTTTATTTACTGGGGCATATAGCATTTGTAAAAGTTCGCTCCCCTCCCTTACCCCATTAAGGGTGAATTCTAAATTCTTCCATGGTATGTCATATTTTAGGTTATTCCAGTTGAAAACTTGAGCTATCACTGTAGTATTTGCATACATCTGAAGATCAGGCAAATTTAAACCTCCCTTATTTTTTGGTAACATTAATGTGGACCACTTGATTCGGGGTTTTTTTCCCGGCCCAGACAAATTTCGCCAAAGACTTATTCCAGGAGGTAAAGTACATTCCATCTGGCATCATCGGTATGGTCTGAAAAAGATATAGCAGCCTTGGAAGAATATTCATCCTAATAAGATCCACCTTAGAATATAGTGATAAATGAAGTTGGGACCATTGATGTAGATCAGACTCTATTCTATGTGTTAAAGGTTCATAGTTTACCATAGTGAGATGCATTAACTGGTTTGGTAACTGTATGCCTAGATATTTTATCTTGATACTATTCCAGCGCAGAGGTAAACTGCCCTTCAGTGTCTGTGAGGGGGAGAAATGAAAGGGAAGAACTTCTGTCTTAGAAGAATTTATTTTATATCCAGAGAATTGAGCAAATTGCTCAAGTGTCTCCCATATTGTTGGAATAAAGGACTCTGGATCCGGTACTGACAATAAAATGTCATCTGCATATTAAGCCAACTTCCATGATTGATTGCCCAGCTGAATGACCTTAATTTTTTCTGATTTTTTAAGCATCATAGCCAAGGGCTCAATATAGATGGCAAATAACAAAGGCGATATTGG
This sequence comes from Neoceratodus forsteri, assembly GCA_016271365.2. NCBI lineage: Eukaryota > Metazoa > Chordata > Ceratodontiformes > Ceratodontidae > Neoceratodus > Neoceratodus forsteri. Next base: position 77,716,409 of record JADMNL010000030.1, read on the forward strand.
TCATCCCTGTCTAGTGCCTCACTGTAACTTGATATAGGGTGTAATACTGCCATTAAGTTTTATATATGCCCTTGGTTCAGAGTATATTTGCTCCATCCAATTCACAAATTCCTTCAGGAACCCAAATGGCATTAATGTTCCCCATAAAAATCTCCAGGACACTCTGTCGAAAGCCTTACAGGCATCTAAACTGACTAAAGTCGAGGGGGTAGGTGAGTTAGCCATATAATCCATCAGGTGGATTGTTCTTTGTACATTATCTGCAGTCTGACGCATGCGTAAGAATCCTACCTGATCTGGGTGTATCAGGGTAGGCAGTATATTCTCTAACCTATGGGTCCATATTGCCATGTATATCTTATAGTCATTATTTAAAACCGAAATGGGTCTGTATGACTCTAAATTTAATGGATCTTTACCTGGTTTCAATATAGCTGAGATGGCCGCATATGACCATGAGGGTGGGGGGGCACCTCCATCCCACACCTCTAAAAATGTTTTTTGCATCGGGTGAATTAATTTTGAAAGAAAAGTCTTATACCATTCGGCTCCAAAGCCGTCTGGGCCTGGGCTTTTTAATGTTTTAGAATTTTTAACTGCTTTTTGGATCTCTGTAGTGAAGATGGGGTGTAAAAGTGAAGCCTGCTGGGATTCAGATAAGTGTGGGAAGTTAAGGGGTGTCAAGAAAGTTTTTATATCCTCCGGGGAGGGGGGTGTAGAATCAGAGTACAAATCTGCATAATATTGTTGGAATGCTTTCAAAACTGCAGGGGTTTTACTAAGAATATCACCTGCTATGGGGTCTCCAATCCTTGTAATAGTGGCAGTCTGCTTAAATCCTGTAGTACGTCTAGCCAAATTTCTGGCACCTTTGGGACCTCCCTCATAATAGTATCTTTTAAGATATAGTAAGGACATTTGCGTCTTATGATCTAGAATGGATTGTAATTCCGACTGAATTTGTCTAAGCTCCAATTGTGGAACTCGTTCTCCTCTATCTGTCTTCTGCTGTAGTTCTTGTAACTTATCTTGTAATATTTTGTATCTGGATTCTCTTTGTTTATTTAATCTAGAGGAATAAGAAATAATCTGTCCTCTAATCACAACCTTCAGAGGACAGTAGCGGAAACAGAAGGATCTGCGTTCTCCTCTAAGATTTGTGTTATACTGTCTGCCATTCTGGTCTTAAACACTGGATCCTTCAAGAGAGAAAGATTCAGTCTCCATAAAGTTGTTTTATGAGTTTAGTTTAACCCGACCTTTATTAAAAGAGGTATATGGTCTGAGAGGAAGCAAGCTTCCAGGGATATGTCTTGAATCATATCTAGGTGCTCTGTAGATGTAAAAAAAGAATCTGTTCTAGCTGAGGGAGACAAAGTATGTCCCTCCACGGAGGGGTAGAAATAGCGCCATATATCTGTAAGACCCATCTTAGGTATCTGGGCTTTTAAAAGTTTTTGAGTGGGAGTAAACCTATGTTGTTTAGGGAAAGTGGAATCTTTCTGTGAAGACATTATTAGGTTGAAGTCACCTCCTATCAGCATTACCCCCTTTTGCTTTTCGAGCAATCTATTAAAGAACTGTCTCAGTGGAGAGGGAGATGCTCCTGGTGGCAGATAAACACTCGCCATTGTCACGTCAGTCTCATGCAACCACCTTTGTATTATGACAAAATGCCCATTATTATCTGAATAGACCTCCCCTTTAGTGAATGGAGTAGTAGCTGGAATTAAAATTTCCACTCCTCGCCTCTTCCCCGACTTACTAGATGAAGAAAACACAGTATATCTGCCACCTGCAGCAAGCTTAGCATGTTCCCCTTGCAACAAATGTGTCTTCTGTAAATAAATGCATTCTGCTTCCTCAGATGTTGTAATCTAGCTCTTTTTATGGGATGATTAATGCCATTAATATTTAATGACAATATTTTATCTGTTTCTAATGCCATATTTTGTTTTCATTTGATAAATCATTACTGTTTAATGTACTTTCTCCCCTCAACCACTCCCTTTCCAATTTCCACAAGGATCCACAAAGTCTCCAGAATGTACCAACAAGAAATGTCCTATCTCTTCTTAAATGTCCTGTCCTCTGACCAGTGCCACTTAATCTAACTAAAGTTTTCCTACTGTCCCTTATCAACCAAAAATAACTTATCACATATAAAGCTGTGATTAGCCACTGTAAGCTGCTAATGTAAATGGTGTATCCAGTAATCGGAAAAGATAGCTGTGCATCAATGATTGACAGTAAATCAAAAACGTATATACACATAACTATTGCTTTTGGTATTATTGTGTCCTGTAAAAGCTTTAGGACTTCCAAATGTGGGGAGAGAAATAAAAAAGTCCAAATGTCCAGTAGAAACTGCTCCTGGAGCATTTGAACTCTCCCTAGAACTGAAGGGAATCCCTTAACATTGTTGTTAGGGGCCTTCGAGGAGCCAGTAAACTGTTCCCCTTTAAATAAGGCAAAAATAATATAGGAGAGGAGTAGAAAACTCCAAAAGAAAATCTTTAGGGACATAACCCAAAAGCAGCATAGAGCTCAAAAACTGCTCCTTCCCCCTTTCCCTGCACCCCGAGCTTTCTGAAAATTTTTTTTCCCCCTTTATGTTACTTCGATTATCGATGGAAGAGGGGAAAAAAAAAAAAAGAAACTGCAATTAGCATAGTCAAATAATTATATCTGTAACTTCTAGTCCACCATTAGAAGACACTTGGATTATATAAGGTAGAATCTGTCCATCGTGCAGTCGCCTAATTCAGGCTCAGAGCAGCTCATTATTATAGAGAGCACACTTCAGGCCCGAGAAATCGATGGCACAGCACTTTTTTTTTTTTTTTAATCTCTCTCTCCTGCTCACTTCAGCCGAATGAGCATCTCAGTTAATTTCAAGTAATATTTGCTTCTCTCCTGTAGACTGCTAGGGTAAACCTGATTGTTCCCAGTTCTTGTTGTTTTTCCTGTCTTCTGTTAGAGTTAGACTGCCAGCTAACTTGGCGTTTTTCTGGATTGTTGCCACCTAAACTTCATTCGGGAAATTGCAGGCCCATTTTTGTAAGTTCTTCTTTTGCTTCATGAGCCATAGAAAACTCCCTCTTTCCAGTAGGCAGATCTACAATTAGCCGCGCTGGATAAGGGGTTGTAAATTTGTACCCTGCTGCTTTCAGTACTGGAAGTAACAGTAAATAAGCACATCTCAAACAAGTGTTTTTTGGTGCATAGTCACGATCAAGGTATATGCGAGTTGAGCCATAGAAAACTTTCTGGCGCCGCTATGCTGTAAGCAGAATATGTTCTTTTGTTGCATAGCTGTTGAAACGAAGAATTACTGACCTAGGTGGAATATTTGCAGAGGTAGGTTTAGGTGCCAATGCCCTATGCACTCTTTCGAGATGAAGGTTGAAATCTTTTGTCAGTTCTAAGGCTGTGTGTAGCAAAGCGTCAACAAATTCCTTAATGTTAGTTCCCTCAGAATATTCAGGTAAACATTAAATTCTGAAGTGTTTGCAGCGTGCTCTATTCTCGAAATCTTCTTGCCGATCAATTTTGTTCTTGCATCTCTTTCATCTGCTGTACCGTTTGTTCCAAATTGTCTATTCTATTCTCAGTTACTGTTGCAGTTCTCCCTTGTTCATCTACTCTCCGCTCTAATTATATCACATCTCTTCATAACTCACTGTACATTTCTTTGATTTCTGCACGAAAATAAGTATCTCTTGGTAAATTAGGTCAAGTTTTGCCTTCTTCATTTTGTTTTTGGTTGTTTGTGCTGAGATTTGAACAAGCCCCATTTAAGATCTACAGAGTCACGGTTATCTGATGCAACTGAGGCCTCCGATTCGGTTCCATCAGCTATCTCCTCCATTGTGCTGTGTTTCGTTGTTAAATTCAATCTCTCCAATTCCCTACACTTTCCTCTGGTTTTGTAATGCAAAATCTGTTTCAGAAATATGCAGATTACAGCCGAAGGGTAGTTTTTTTTAGCTCGAGGTAGACTCAGTTCTCTTTCTAGGCTGCCATTACACGGGGGGCGGAACCGGAAGTCCTCATCATTTCTTTTTGATAATCTTCTTTGTCCATAAGTATGATAGACCCACTCTTGTCTGCTGGTTTTTATTATAAGTTGATCTTGTTTCTTTAAATTTTCCAATGCTTCTTTTTTTCCTCTAGAGCAGTTGTAATAGCGAGCTTTTGGTATTTCCAAATTTTCCAGTTCTTGTAAACATATTTTTTCAAAAATGCTCACAACTTGATTCTGGGGTGGAATTAATTTAGACATTCCTAAAAGCCAATTTTTCCAGCAACTCAAGATTCATATGATTCTCTGTATTATACACGTATTTATCTTCAGATCGTTGAGTATCATCTCATTATCTTCTTTGGAAAAAATGCATTTAAATTGAGTCTTCTTGTAAATTTGTAAAAGTCTTCAAATTTATTAAGACCATATGTAGGAACAAAAGAAATGCCTTTTTGTAACGCCCCATATTCCATATCATTGAGTTCATAACTAGAAATGTTACACACAATATGATTTGTGCATTCCTCACCTCATTTAATAATTTCTGTCGATTGTGATAGAATCACATAGGTATATGTCTTTTTATAACGACATTTGTGTGCACTGTATTATATCATATGCACTTTATATTGAAGCATTCATATTGTTATACTAAAAAATTAAATTGCACCTATCACTTTAAGCATTTCTCCTTTATAAGGGTGCAGTTATAGATGTCACCTATGCCTTGGGAAAGCGCAAGTCTCACGCGAAAACGTTCGACTGTGGGGAGGGGTGTCTGTACCTGTAACCATGTTTGCTGGAGGTAATGGAATAAAGTTTACCTTTAACCCTATGCTTCGATGCTTATGGATATCTTCTTTTGGAAGCAGAATGGATAGCCGAGTCTCTGGTCTCCTGCATGTGAGTACACTTCATTGGCTCCGTTATTTTGCTTTGAGCCGCCTTTTTCTGCAAAATTCTCAAGGTGGTGCTTACTAACTTGGAAGTGGCAGGAGGACTGAGGGTAGGGGAGCCGCTAGGGTCCAGCGACCATAACCCTTTGTGGTTCGACCTAGGCCTTGGGAGAAGTAAGCCCTTGTCAAAGGCTGCAGTCCTAGATTTCAGAACGGTAGACTACAGCTGGATGAGGGAGCTGGTCCGGGACAACTTAATTGGAGTGGATAGCATCAGGGGTGTGGAGAAAAGATAGGGGGCAATCAAGGGGGTCATTCTCGAGGCAACAGTCTTAGTTAATCAAAGGAAAAAGGTACAAGAAACCAATATGGTTCTCTGGAAAGGTCGGGGAAGTAGTGAGAGCCCAAAGGAAGGCCTTCACCAGGTACAGTGAAAAACAAGGGAAGGAAGAATGGCGAGAGAGTACATAACGAGAATAAGGGAAACCAAAAGAGTGGTCAGAGAAGGAAAGGCAGACACAGAGCTGCGTATTGCTGTGGGGGTAAAGGGTGAAGAAAAGGTTTTTTAGATATATTAGGGAAAAGAACAAAGAAGAGGAGGAGGAATTTTTAGGGTTGTGTTTAACAAGCATATCAGAAGAGAGGGAGGTCACCGTGGGGTACCATATGGAATGGTTTTGGGTCCAGTCCTCTTCAGTATGTTCATTATCGACATGGGAGAAGGAATCCAGGGGAAGATGTCTCTCTTTGCAGATGACACTAAGCTCTGTGGCAGGGTAGACAGTGATGAAGAGGTTAGGGAGATGCCGAGAGATGTGCAAAAGCTGTAGAGGTGGTCAGAGGTTTGGCAATTGAAATTCAGTGCCAGAAAGTGCATGGTGATGCACAGAGGGAACAAGAACCTGAGGACAGAGCACTGAATGGGGGGCTAAAGCTGTGCATGACCTCTGAGGAGAAAGACCTAGGGTTCATCATCAGTGACTCCCTAAAACACTCAAACCAATGTAATAAGGCCTATAAGGCAGACATCATGCTGGAGTCTATAGGAAGGGGTATTTCTACCTCTCTGTAGATCATTGACAAGACCCCACCTGCAGTACTATACCCAGTTCTGGAGTCCTCGCCTAAGGAAAGATATGGACTGGCTGGAAAAAGTGCAGCATAGGGTGACCAGAATAATTCAGGGTCAGCAGAGCAGATTTTACAAGGATCAGCTCAGGGCGCAGAACATGTATTCACTGGAAGCCAGATGAGAGAGGGGTGATAAGATAGAGACCTTCAGGTTCCTTGAAGAAATAAACAAGGTGAACTACAAGGAACTATTAGGCATGATTAACATTTCAAGAACATGGTGGCATGAGCGGAAACTGACGGGAGGGAGGGTCAAGAGTGATTTGATAAAGTTTAATTTTACAGAAAGGGTGGTGGAACCATGGAAGTCTACAAAAAGAGATGGTGGGTGACAAAACCATAAATGGTTTCAAGCTGGGCTGGGACAGAGTGAAAGGTACAGTGGTTACTCAGGGTGGTAGTTATAGGGAAGGTAACGGGGTGAATAGTGAGGGCTAGTACACTGTAAGGGGCAGTAGGTCCCAGGTTTGATAGGGAAGTGTGGGAAGACTACATGGACCATTGGTCTTTTTCTGCTGCCATTGTCTGTGTTTCTATTGTTTCTATACAGCCCGACCCTGTATTTTAAAAATGCTATAAATGTCTTCGAATTACCAGCCACTGACCAGATAAATGCTTACTCTGTATTCTCCAGAGGATTGCTGGCTCAGATTTTCTTGGTTCACAAAAAACTCTACATTTCAGTTATCATAAACAGGTTTGTTTTCAGTTAAAGGTCTTGTGTTTAATATGGTGAGGTAATATTGTGGATTCAGTGTAGTGATCTTCGGCGTCTTGATATCCGTGTTTGAATGAAACTTGAATCATAAATGAAATGTCTGATGGTCTCGCCTCTCTCAGTGCCTAGAGGGCAGTAGTCCAACAGGACTAAATATTGTTAATGGTTGGCAGTTGTTGCTGAAAAGCTGCTTAAGAGTAATATAGCAAATTTTGTAAGATGGCAGTCATGGAGTCATTTTATACATCATAAAGGTTCAGGTCCACTGCCAAATTCCTTGTAGCAAAAAAACAATATTTGCTTATAATACTGCTGTTAAATGTCTGCTTAGTCCTACAGCAAGGCAGCCCCACTCCTCCACCTACGATTAATATTCCTTCAAAATGAGACCTCCCATAAGGTTTGTGGGTGACCACAAGTGGTAGCATTGGGGATAAACTCATGAATTCACCAGCTGCCTAAACAGCTGAAGGAAGGGTCACACAGGAATTGGGAGAACTGCAACTTAGAAGACGTACAGCGATTGAATGCGTATATTCAGGGATAAATGCCTTTTGTAAGGTAACAAAGGAAATGTATCAGTAATAGGGGTAGATTTTTTTTTTGTGTGTTTTGTAACATCGTCTACTCTTAGTGGTTCCTTACCTGAGATGGCCTTGCTAGGACCTCCTGCAGTGAGACCCCAGACATCATGGCCCATTGCTACTGGTTTGAGTGCTGTTTGCGCTCTGGAAATCACTGGTGGCCTTCCCCAGCAGCGGGGAGACACAGTTCTACCTACACCCTGTGATTCTCTGTGTTGCCACTGTGGGACAGTTCTCACATCCCTTGAGGCTCTAGACAGGGTAGTGCTAGGGCAGACAGTTGCAGTCACCCTAACTGTGGAAGGAGGAGTAGGTCATCCTGTGGGGGCATTGATCCACTTTTTTGATGATCTGTAGTGGTGCCTCGGGCTGACGGACAAATCCATGTTGCTGGCATAACAAGGTTTCCCCTCACCCCAGTTCTGTTTATTCATCCAGCAGGTATTCTGGCTGTCTTCTGTCTTTCACCCACCTACTGGCTCTCTCCGATGTAAGGTAACCCACACTACTGACTTGAGGGCCATCCGCACTATCCTTCTTTAACCCTCTGTAAACCCCTCCCCCCCCCAAATGGAGATCAGTCAGTTGTAGATTCCTCTGCTGAGGTACTTCTACCTATGGGTTGTAAGACAATTCATTAGTAACCATTAGAACAATGAGGACATCCTTTTGGAAGGACAAGAATCACACAAGCAGGGATTTTATTTTATTATTTTTATCTCCAACACCCCCAATTCTACCATGTCCCTCATCACTGTAAAGTTCTGGGTCACCTCAATTGCCTTCTGTTTCCAGACGGGTGCCTTCACAGGCAGTGCTGCTCTCTTGTTGGCTGGGGCGGCGGCGTTGATTTCTAGGTGATCAACAATGTCACAAAACACACACACTTGGGAGCTGTAGTATGTGGTAGATCATAGAAATGCACAGAGTCACAGTCTAGTAATACTGTCCAATTTATTGGTACAAAATCACCAAGTAGTACACCACACATACAGCATTTCTAAAAGCCGTTAGATCAAACCCAGATGCCCTGGCACTTCCCTTGTTAAAGCTTCATCAGGGGGCAGCCATCTGGGGGTTCCTTACACTTAAAGGGGAATCCTTACCTCCCCTGCAGGAATGCTGCGGGATCTTTAGGTCCCGATTAAGAGAAACACAATTAAAGTAAATTTTTCAAAGTACTTACTGTTCTGTAATTAAATTTTGTATCTGGTTGATCCTGCGACCCTCTGTCTGCCATACTTCATCATTACAATCCCCCGTGGCCAGCCCTCTGTTGATGTAACTGACAGACAGTGTCACAGGGGGACCTCTGTGTGCTAGTAAGTCAGTTAGGAGTGTATCAGTGTGAATGAGCGCATGATCATGCTTATTTTACTGGTACTGATCGCGCTAGCACAATTGGTACCAGTAGAATAAGCGTGATCATGCTGTCTTTGACACTCATACACTCCTAACTGACTTGCCAGCACATAGAGGTCCCCCATGGCGCTGTCTGTCAGTCGCATCATCAGAGGGTTGGCCGCGGGGGATAGCGGGACATGTAGTGATGAAGTATGGCAGGCGGAGGGTCGCAGGATCAACCAGATACAAAATTAATTACAGACTAGTAAGTACATAGAAAAATGTACTTTAATTGCGTTTCTCTTAATTGTGACCTAAAGGTCCAACAACATTCCTGCAAGGGAGGTGAGGATTCCCCTTTTTGTACCAAAATTCAGATTACATCATGATTACATCATCATTCAGTCTGAACTCCTTTATCTCTCACCCAGTATCTTTCTGCAGCATACTGCTATTCAGTAACTGATGAAATATGAAAAATGAAATTCTAGCTAAAAATGCTTAATAATCTGATCATGTACCAGTGCTACCTGTTTATGTTCATATTTGCTTTTTGATTTGATGGCTGTAATTGGTTAGTGTTCAGCAGCACTTTGGGTTTTATGTTAATGATATATGTCATTGTATTGGACAGTGAATGATGACGTAATCATGATATAAATTGCATTTTGGTACTTAAGTGTAAGGAACACCCAGATGCCCCCCCCCACCCCCATCAAGCGCGGTTGATTTGTGACATTGTTGATTGTTTGGGGTTAGCACAACCCTCAAGCAGCATCACACCATTGCTCGGTGAGCACTGGAACCCTTTTGAACTGAATTTCCTGGTGGCCTGCACTCTTCCTTCTCTGAGAACAGAGCGCCTCACTCCATAATGTTCAGGTCATACCAGAGAATGAGCCTCAGCTCACTGCTTTTCCCGTGTACCAATTTTCAGTTCCTAGATAATAATGTGCATGGCCACCAGTCTGCCAGTGTTGGATTTGGGGCATGCTCATGAAGGCAGGCATTTACACAGCATGTATTTTTCTCTGTATCTTGGCTGAACTCAGGCAGTGAGCTCTGTACCGTCCTATCAACCCTGCCACCGGCTATTACCTCCCCTGGCACTCACCTGATCCAGAGGCACCCACGGCCCCCCTCCCCCGTGGCGGGGCCAGGAAGGAGAGTGCCATCCTCCCCCCTACCTGGAGGATAATCCAGCATAGATCGATGGTCCAGGCAGCAGGGGAGGTTAGTGGAACTTCATGGAGCCCAAGATCTTATTTCGAGGGTATCTCCTGCAGTAGGCCATCACCAGTAGGACTTAGCTGCCAGGTGCTAGGACCACACGGAAACCTTCTAGGTAGCAGTCTACCGGGGGGGGGGCACTCACCTCTGACATCAGCCAATCCTATAAAGGCGGGTGGCCACCACACCCTCCTCAGTTCTTTCCCGCCATCGACCAACTCACGTCGGACCACTGATACTGCTGCAGCTACAGTTGACCGCCATTTTTCCTCATTTAACTGCGCTTTATTATTTTTCGGTTTTACTTTAATTTAACATCAAAATTTCGTGGTGTTGTCACCTGACGGTTTATGTCTTCAAAATCTTTCACATCTTCCGACCGCTCTACAAAGTGTGCCTGCAGCAAACAGATCCTGGACAAGGACGGCCATTCTGCCTGTGTCTTGTGTCTGGGCCCAGACCACAGCGTCCAAGCCTGCGAGAAGTTCAGTCCAGCCACCAGGAGATGTCTCCAGAAGATCCTGGGGAACCACCTCCTTAAGCAGAAGTTCGCCTTGATGGAACGGGAGCTGCGGGCCAGGAGCTCCTTCATTTCCCTGGCCCAGTCCTTGGGATCTTCACCTTTGAAGTCCTGGGACAAATATTCCGGGAAACATGAGCATAAGGACAAGGACCAGGACCGACCCCAGTCACCTCCTGCTCACGGTCCCCACACAAGCAATCTTCAACTGCAGAATGATCTTCCTCCCTCCCTCAGGGGGTCAGCCTTGGCCCTGCATGCCGTAAATTCCAGAGGGTACTGGTGGCCCTGCCGCCTGCCTGGGTCTCCCTCATGGGCGGTGACTCTTCGGGTCAGGATACTCTGTATCCTGCCTCCCAGCCCCTGCTGTTCCAACCCTTGTTCTGCATGGGCTCACAGTCAGGCAGCTCGGCTGGAGCCTCTTTCGCCAGTGCAGGTGCTGCCAGCATCAGTCTTTCAGCTGCTGCCCACCCGACACCAACTCTGGTCTCATCCTCTGGGACCGTCATTGGTCCTGCCCCTCCTTCTCAGGTGCAGACACTGCAGGACATCATCACCTCCCCAGGCCTGGTTTCTCCTCAGCCTTTGCCAGGGGGTGGGATCGCCCTCCACTCCGGCACCTGTCTCCCCACAGCTGGTGCCCGTTGACACCCATCCAGCTTTGCCTCGGCTGATGCCTATTGGGCCTGCACCTGTCCTCCCTCTGCTGCAGCCTGCCGGCCCCACGCCGGGCCCACCCTGCAGCCAGCACCTGTGGGCCCATTGCCCGTTCTTCCGCCTCTCACTCTGGTGGTTCCAGTGCCTGTCCTGCTGCAATCTATGCCTGCAGGACCCCCACCTGAGTACCCTACACTGGCCCCCGCTGGTCCAGCTCCAGTTTACCTCCACCCTGCACTGGCAGGGCTTTCGCCAGGCTACCCATACTAGTCCTCACTTACCTGACACCTGAGGGACCAATGCCAGCTCCTTTGGTTTATCATGGTCTGATCTGAGCCCTGTGGTCCTTTCTGCAGACACAGGTCCCAGCCTCGTGGGCACTGGCTCTGGCCACCCCTCAGGGGCCTCCCTTGGGCCCCATTTCCCTTGCCCCTGTTTGGCCGGCCCTGGTGCTCCTTGCACACCCAGGGATAGGCCTAACTCGGGGTCTGCCGGACATTTGGACGTTCGTTGGGCCCGAGGATAGCGGGGGTGATGATGCAGACCAGAGTTTTAGCAGTGAGTCTTTTCCCTTGGGCCCAGAGTCCTCCAAAGGGGAAGAGACACCGAGCAATGTCCCCAAGCCCCCCCCCCACCGATGACCCCACGTTTATGGCCATGATGAGGCATATTCAGGCCACTAGGGGGTGAGACTGAAGAACAGGATCCAGAAAGGTGTTGGCTAGCAATCTACTTACGTTAACCCAGTGCCCCTCTTTTGGTGGTCTCCCCGATTATTGACTCCTATGAGAATGTTAACCGGGCTGCTTGGTACTGCTTTGATACAGGCCCGGCGGTGTCCAAAAGGCTGACAGGCTTTACCACGCCCAGGTTGGCATGCCGTACTTCAGCGAACAGCCCAAGGCTGATTCGGTCATTATCAGTGCAGCGCATGACCGCACCAAGAGACCTAAGCACCTAAGCTCTCTCCACCCAGACAGGGAGTCTCACCAGCTGGACCAGATATGCAAGCCTGCCTTCGCCTCTGTCACTCTGGCCATTCAGGCTATCAGTTATTTGGCCTATATGATACAATACCTGAACCTGCTATGGGATCAGGCTAGGTAGACGTTTCCAGCCTTGCCAAATGAACCCTCCAGGCAGCAGACCGTAGAGGCCCTCAAAATGGGTTTGGATGTCAGTACCCACGTCCTGAGGGCTGCCTATAATGCGGTAGATGTTTCAGGCCGGGTGGTGGCTGTTGGCATCTGTATGAGGTGCCACTCCTGGCTTCAGGTCTCTGGTTTTGCACAGGATGTCCAGTCTAACATAATGGTTGCACCTTTCAGGGGTTTCAGACGTTTTGGGGGAGATGTCCATGATATAATTTCCAAACTCAGGACGGGGTCTCAAATCCATCCATTCTATGTACTATAACCAGCCGAAGTCAGGGCAGCGGGCTCCTTTTTGTCATGCCTCCTGCACACAGACCTGTCCTCTTCCCAAAACCCAGGGCAAAGGGGGAGGGGTGTCTCTCCCCGCTCCCTCCTCCTCTGCCACTCGCAGCACCAGAGGTATGGCAGCAGCCCCAGCATCAACTGCTCCCACCTCCTGACTCCTTGCCAGACCCCCTCCCCTCCAGTTGTTCCACAGGAGGCAGTTGTCAGGGGTCACTTCTCTCACCACAGATAGCTGGGTGCTGCAGCTCATTGAGCACGGCCACACACTCAAGTTCACAAAGTGGCCTCCAGACAACCCTCCGGGCAATTCCTCATATCCTCCCGGCCATGCCCCTCTCATCCAGGAGGAAATTCAGGCCTTACTGCAAAAAAAAGGCGATAGAGCCAGTCCCGTGGTGTCAGCAGGGAACGGGCTTCTACTCCCACTTCTTCCTGGTCCCCAAGCAGAAGGGGATCTTCGACCCGTCCTGGACTGGAGCCAGCTGAACCTGTTTGTAGAGTACAAACTGTTTAGGATGGTCATCCTTCAGGGTTTACTGCCCTGCTACATCAGAGGAACTGGCTTTGTTCCGTGGATATGCAGGATGGCCTGCCTATATATCAAGGTTTTTGCTTCCCACCGGTGTTTCCTCCATTTCCACTTCCAGGGAATGCACTACCAGTTAAGAGCTCTGTCCTTTGGTTTATTCTCAGCCCCCAGGGTCTTCACCAGATGCCTGGCTGTGGTAGCAGCTGCCTTGAGACAGGAGGGGTTTTATGTCTTTCCCTACCTGGACGATAGGCTACTAGCGGCCCCGTCCAGGGACCGTCTACTTAAACCTCTTTCTTACACCTGCAGCCTGTTTCAAGATTTGGGCATTACTATCAACCTACCAAAGTCTTACTTGACCACTTGCCACCTCCTGTACATAGGTACAGTGCTGGACACCACTCAGGGGAGGGCCTTCAGACAGAGCAGAGCGTCTGATGGACCAGGCCCGTCTCCTTTATTCCAGCTGGCCAGGGGTTTTCTGAGGCTTTTAGGACTCATGTCTGCAGTCATTGCCACAGTTCTCGGTTCAGGCTGCATATGCGAATTCCTCAGTGGACGCTGCGGATCCAGTGAGGCCAACGCATGGATACCCTGAATCTGCCAGTGTTGGTATCGGATCTAGACAAGAAGTTGCTGTTGTGGCCTCCATTGGGGAGCCCTCATGGGGACCCACCAAACTCGGGGGATATGGTCAGAGACAGAGAGGGATCTCCACATAAATGTCCTGGAGATGCAAGCAGTGTTGTATGTACACAATCTGTACACTCTGCGGGCCTTTCAGACTCTGCTCTCCCCGGGTCCACTCTTGGTTCATATGGACAACATGTGCGTAGTTCATTACATAAACAAGCAGGGGGGGACCCTATCCCCTGTGCAGAGAAGCAATGTGAGTCTGGTATTGGACCATCGAACGCAGCCTAGAACTCTTGGCCATCTATGTTCCAGGCAACCAAAACATCTTGGCGGACAGTCTGAGTTGCTCGCGGCCCAAAGCCCATGAGTGGGATCTTCTATCTTCAGGGTAAAAAATCTCTTTGACATATGGGTTTGGCCCAAGTTGGACCTTTTTGCATCCCCACACAATGCAAAACTGTCACTTTCCTGCTCGCTAGATCCAGGGCCATGAGTTTTCTGGTGAAACGCAATGTCCATCTCCTGGACAGGGAGATTTCTGTATGCCTTCCCTTCTTTCCCATGCCTTCAGCGAGTTCTGATCAAACTCCATATGGGGGGGGGGCTACAGCGATCCTCATCACCCCCTTTTGGCCTCGTCAAATCTGGTTCCCCTTGCTGCAACAACAGCCGTGGAATCTCCGCTGTCCCTGCTCTTAATCATAGGCTTGCTCTGCCAGGAACAGGGCAACCTGGTCCATCGGGACCTCATGTTGCTCTATTTCCATGCATGGCTCCTGAGGACACAGCCATCGCCAGATTTGCGGTGTCCCCCAGAGTAGCGGATGTCTTGGTGGCGGCTAGGAAGCCCTCCACCAGGACCATCTTCCTCTATGAAATGGAAGCGCTTTGTTCTTTGGGCGGCATCGCACCATTTAGATTCCGTCACTTGTCCAGTGGATCAGGTTTTGGAGTACTTTCTGTCCCTGTCAGACTTGGGTTTATGGTACTCCTCTATTAAGGTACATCTCTCTGCCATCCTGCATATCATATACCTGTGGAGGGGCACTCAGTGACCCAGCTTAATGTGTCCCACACATTCTTGCGGGGCATTCTGCATTTGAAGCCCCCAATTTGTGACACTGTCCCTCCTTGGGACCTTAATTTTGTGTTGGAAAAGCTTACACTGCACCCCCTTTAAACCAGCTGTGCCTTGTAAGCTGCACTTTCTGTCGTGGAAAGCATTATTTTTAGTTACCATTACTTCTGCTTGAAGGATTTCCAAGCTTCAGGCCCTCATGCGTAAGGAGCCTTATTTATTTTTTTACAAAGACAAGGAGTCTGTGCGTACCAATCCTAAGCTTCTTCCTAAGGTGGTGTCTGAGTTTACTTTGAATCAGTCCATCCATCTGCCTGTTTATTATCGGGATTATTCCAATCAGGGGGAGGCATTGCTCCATACTCTGGATGTACACAGAATCGTGAGGTACTATACACACTGGACTAAGGACTCCCGGAAGTCGAATCAGTTGTTTGTGTTTTTCGCCCCTGGCAAAGAGAGCGCCCCGGTGTCCAAACAGTGTTTATCTAAATGGTTAGCCAATTGCATTGTCTGTTGTTATCAGAAGTATGGCAAGGAACTTCCTAGAGGGGTTAAAGGCCATTCCACAAGAGGTATGGCCACATCTGTGGTCTGCTTCCATAACGTGTCAGCTGCTGACATTTGCACTGCTGCCACCTGGAGCACTGTCCACCCTTTTACCAAGCATTATAGTCTGGACATTGCCTCTAGGTGTAGGGCCAACTTCGGACTAGCCGTCCTCCAAGGTCTCCTTTCATAGACTGTTATTCCTTTGTCCTGCCTCCCAAACTATCTGTCTGTATTGTCAAAACTGCTTGGGACTCAGTCCTACTGGTGATGACCTGCTGCAAGAGATACCCTCGAAGTAAGATAGTACTGTTACGTAAGAACTTACCATAACTGTAGATCTTCGAGAGGATATCTTGCAGCAGGCCCTGTTTTCTCTCCCTGCTTCCCCCTCTCCTGTGTCTCTCTCCCCTTCCATAGGGGTGAGACTAATGCTTTTAATTTTTCTTTGCTATTGGGATACCTCAGAGTCCTCCTCGGTTCCCCCTTCCGGCATCCTGCTTATGGTCTCCAGCGGGAGAAGTGAAGAGGATGTGGAGGCCTCCCACCTTTATAGGATTTGCTGACATTGGAGGTGGGTGGCTCCCTCTGGTAGACTGCTAGCTAGAAGGTTTACGTGTGGTCCTAGCACCTGGCGGCTGAGTCCTTGGCCTGCTGCAAGAAATCCTTTCAAAGAGCTACTATTATGGTAAGTTCTTACATAACTGTACTTTCTGCCATTTTCCCTCACAGTGCTATCTGTCCACCCCTCCTGGCAGGAACAATGCCTGTGTCAGCCTTGTACAGCTGCAGCTGTCCCATGTGCAGCAGGAGCAAGCTCCCTGGCCTAGCCATAGGGGTCGCTGTAGTAGCAGAGTCTGCCACCATACCACCCTGGCTGATACGCACAGCTGAGCAGCAGCTGAATTGGCCAAGTCCTGTCTCTTGACGTGTCTTACCAGACTCGCTTGCCATGGGGTGGCACCTTTCACAACATTTGTAATAGACTGACTGGTGGTTGATGAGATTGCAAGAGCTGGCAAGTTACAAATTCTTCTAGTTGTAATGCAGTGAAGACTGCATTGAAAGCAAATAGGATGTTGGTGTGCATAGGAATGGGCTTTCTAACTAAAGGAAGGAGGTGATTCTGGCCCTATACAGTTCTGTAGTCAGACCTCACCTGGAGTTTTGTGCGCAGTTCTAGAGCCCGTATCTGCAGAAGGACAGGGACCTCTCGGAAGCTATGCAGTGGAAGGCCACAAAGATTATTCAGGGGTAGTAAGAGAAGACATATAAGGAGAGGCTGGAGTATCTCAGTATGTACACACTGGAAGCCTGGGGGGCGCATAATATAGACCTTTAAGTATCTAAAGGATATCAATAAAGTGGATAATGGTGCCCTATACACAAGAAACGAGGCCAAGGTTATAAGAGGTGGTGCATAGAAACTGGGGGGGCTTTAAGATGGATGGAAGAAGTTACTTACAAAAAGCATTGTGGAGAAGTGGATTGCGGTGCCAGAAGTGATCAACACTGAGTCCATTACTGGTTTCAAGCACAGGGGAATAGTCCAAAATGGAGGAGGGAGAGATTGTGTGGCAGTTGAGGGAAGGGATGAGTGGAATAGGGAGATGTTGAAATACAGCCAAAGTCATCAGTAACCTATCTCAGGTCCAGCATTAGGCTGGATGTGGATGCAGGCAGTTACTAGGCAGACTGAATGGGCCATTGGGCCTTTTTCTGCCGTCGACATCTATCTTTTTATGTAATCTGTTTCAAATGGAAATTTAATTGGCAACCATGGCTGGCTGATTAATGTTTTTGTATTAGAGAACTGTAAAATCTAGCACTCGCATTTAATTTACCTTACGGTGCTGTACGTTGCAAAATGGTGAAAAATGAAGTAACAGTTTAATCTGATAAAAAAAAAAAAAAAAGCACACTTCAAGTGGAAATATTGAAAAACAGGTCATTATTTCCTACACTCAGCAATACAGTAGTCAAATTACAGTAGTCGGCAAGAAACTTCAAAAGTTTTTTCCTTAAGAATCCATTTTTGTTTCTAGAAACACTGTCTGAGGATTACTGCCCTATTTTGACTGGCTGTCAGTACAAAGGCTAATACTATTTATTAGAAACCTGGTTTTATTTAATAGCCAGATGAATGGAACAGTTAATAAAAGAAATATTGCCTTATTCCTTGACATTTATGTCCTTGCTTTCCAATAAAGAATTGAAATTATGAATAGTTGATGGTTTAAATTGATGTTTTATGTTGAACGTTAGCTGTAATTTGCCCTCTGAGGATTGTTATACTGAGAAACAGATGGTTTTTCACAGTAACAAATTGCTGTGTGTATATATAGAACTGCTTTCAAATACCTTCACCTTCAACGTAGAGCAGCCGCTGATCCCTGGAACAGTCAGGCCAGAGAGATCTGCAGCAGCAGGAGAGGGTACAGGAATTGCACAGACAGACACCTTGTTAAGATGGGCTCCTTGACTAGATGTGAGGCATCCTCACTGTAGCGGCTGACGCAGTGTAGTTTTTGCCAGGTGTGACCTAGTATTAACCATTGGTGGTCATGAGCAGCTGAGTAGACTCATGTCTTGAGTTTAACGTTAACTGAAAGATATGAATACATTGTAATGCAGAAATGCACTGCCTCCTCCACACACCTTTTTTTTTTTTTTTACAAAAGTCAAATAAAAATTTATGAAACTTGAAGGTCCTGTCAGGAGAGGAGTTTTAACTCTCTGGTATTTTGTAAGTGTGTTAAAGAGGCCATGATGTCACAGAGGACATACATAGATACATAGATGTTTACAGACAGAAAAAGACTCCATATGCATCCGATCTGCCCTGTTCCCACCTAGGTCCTCACCAGTCTAGCTTTGCCTAGACTACTAGTGGTCAATCATCCTGTGGTCCTGCTTGTACTAACCCCACCCCCATCAACCTCAGCATTTCCACATGTTTATTCCACCCCTCTTGAAACTTGCCACTGTGTTGACATAACCAGCTCCACTGGCAGATGATTCCACTTTTCCACCAACCCCTCTTTGAAGAAACATTTCCTACCATCCTCCCTGAATTCCCCCCTGCAAGCTTATTGCTGTGGTCCCTTGTGCTGGACTCCTCGTGAAGCTTAAACAGTTGCTGGCTATCCACCCTTTGTATACCTTTCAGACACTTGAAGGTTTCAGTCATGTCCTTTTCTGTTTCCTGGCCTCCATACTTACTCAAGCCAGCCATTCTTTCCTCGTAAATCCTTACCTGCTAGTCTTGAATAATTTTAGTAGCTCTCGTTTAGACCGACTCCAGGCAGTCTCTGTCTTTTTTTAGCTGAGGGTTCCAGCACTGCACACAGTACTCCAGGTGCAGTCTTACCAAGGACCTCTACAGGGGAAGGATCATCTTCTGTTTGTTTGAGAAGGACCAGCCTATGCGCCTCAGCATCCTGCTAGCTTTCCTATACCACCTTACTACACTGGGCTGAGGTCTTGAGGCTGTCACCCAGGTACTTCTCTTTTGAAGTCTGATCCTGTCATACTCCCTCCCCCATCCAGTATTCAGTCCTTGGTGTCCCCTTCCCCAAGTGTATGACCTTGCACTTTCTGGTATTGAATTTCAGTTGATGAATTTTTTGCAACACCTTTCCAGTTTCTCCAGGTCTGTCTTCACTTCCTTGCTACCCTACTCAGTAGCCACCCTGCCACATAGCTTTGTGTCATCCGCAAATAGACACATTTTACTGTGAAGCCCTTCTCCATTGTCGCAGATGCACACATTGAAGAGCACCAGGTCTAGGACCAAGCCCTGTGAAACCTCACTTGTAAATTCCCCCCATACTCAGAGTAAGTACCATTTAGTACCTCCCTTGGGGTCAACCCAGCTCTTTCCCACCCATTTGATGGCTGTCTCCCCAACGCCTGAGTCCCCCAGTTTCCTTACTAGCTTTCTGTGGGGCATGGAGTCAAAGGCCTTGCTAAAGTTCAGGCATAGGAAGTCCAGTGATTGGTCCTTATTCATTGCATGTGACATGGCGTTGAGGAAATCCACGAAGTTTGTCCAACAGGACCTGCCCTTTACAAAGCAGTACTGCTTGCTTTCCTGGAGTCCATGGCACTCCAGGAAGTTGACCCGCAGCTCCTTGATTATGGTCTCAAGGACCTTTGTGACAGTGGAAGTCATCTTTAGACACATTTCTGCCTAATTAATAATTTCACATATCCTCTGATTATAAATCATATGATTTTGCCCAATCAGCTCTCAGAACCACAGGGTCCCTTATCCTACGAACAATGGTCTTGTGAGGGAACATTATAGGGGAGCATTCCAGTTCACAGGATGGGGAAGAACTCTGCACTCAGTTTAAAGTAAAAAAAACACCTTATAAATCACTCCAGGCAACACATGATTTAATGATATCTTTTAAAAACCGAAACTTTCCTTGCAGTCCTTTTATCCAAACAGTACGAGAGAACATTCTTATTCAATAAGAGACACCCCTCAGCACACAAACTTATAAAACAGAATCAGTATCCCTTAGAATACAAGTGCCTTGGCTGTTTACCTGCACCCAGACATCACAGTATTCTGCTTCTGACATCACAGTCTGTTGCTGCAGAAATGAATTTGATATCATAGAGCAGGGTTTCTCATACAAGTTTTCACTTGGGGGGGGGGGTGGATCCTCTGCGGCTCAGGCACAACAAATGGCCACAGCCTTTCTATTAAGTAGCATTTTAGTATGTATAAATATTGTCTGTTTATGACCTTTGTAGCCCTACTTCATACTGAATAAAGTGAAACACTGCTAAAATTGTAAATTTGCTGGTGGTGGTGGGGGCCTTTAGACTTGTCTGATCATGGTCGGGGGTCCTTGGGCATGGTCAGTGGGTCCTTGGGCATGCCAGGTCATGGTCCAGGTGGTCCTCAGTACTGGAAAGGTTGAGAACCCCTTTTAGCAGCCGTACCAGATGAAGTGTAGGGAACAGTGATCTTGTGTTCATGTTAAAATGCATTTTTTCCAGTAGCACTTTTAGAAGTTTAAACAGTGCATTGCATAATCTTGATACAAAGTGGCCGCATTTGTGTAATTGAGTTAATGTGGATAGTTATTGTGACAAAGGATGGGAGCTAAACACTGAAAGTATTGAAGCTATAAGCTAAAGTGTGTCTACAAATGAGGCCCCACTCCTGCATAGGTTTATCCTCCCTGTACTGCCTGCCAGCCTCCATTGGAACTGCCCTCCCCAGCCTGGTCACCCTCTAACTTTGGGACATACCCAGACACACTTCATGATGTGCCCCTTGTGGCAAGTTCGGGGGAGGACTTGTCTATACCCCCCATTAAGATCCTGTGGTGCCAGGCCTACAGGAGAGCCATTTGTCATCCTGCTAAGGCAGGGTGTTCATGCACCCCCAGGGACATCGACATGCTGTGATGCAGTGTGTCTGTCAATCTTGTCATCCTCCTGTCTGCCATGACACCTAACCTTTGTTAAGTGTTGGGCACACTGCGAGAGTAGAAGCCCACCCTGGGAGAGGATGGCATCCTCATATTAGTTTTTTTTTTCAAAGTTTATAACCTTAGTCTGTTGGTTGGCACAGTTTTCACATTTACAGCAGTTAGAAGTAGTCACTGTTTATTGAGTTATGGTCTTTATACCTACAGTATGGTGGTTGACAAAGTCAGATTCGGGGGGGGCAGGTGGTTGTGGCAGGAAGGGAAGGGGGCACAGAGGAGGAACACAGTCCCATGAGGGGCAACCACAGGATGCACCATCTAGTTTGGGTATGCCATACCTATTAGCTAGGGTCTCCGGGTGGTCTGGCTTCACCGCAGGTCTTTGTGACTGGAAGTTTCTGTTCCTGTGACAATTTGGGTAGTGGTATTTCAGCTAAGGACACAACTCTTTTAAAAGTTCATAGGATTATAGCATTGTGTGTGTGTGTTTTTTTTTTTTTGGGGGGGTTGAATATCCCAACTGACATTCCAGTAATTTGTGCCACCTGGGACTTTTGGTAAGTAAACATTATAGTGTGGGACGCAGCCCAGAGAACACTCTTTTGCACTGTAGATTTTGTAGGCACTTGCTAAACATTTGAGTAGCAGTGGTACCCTCCACCTTCCCCCCCCGAGATGTGTGACTTTGTAAGTAAAACTCAGGAAAAATAAGATGTGTGTAGAACATGAAACTAAATGCCTGTACACAAAAAAGATCAAATCTGTTGGGGATTTTACTTGTCATTTTATCCATGTAGCTTTGGGTTTGTAGTGGAATTTGGTGCATCTGTATGGATCCCGTTGTTCAGTGGACGTGGTGTTTCGGAGCTGGTTATGTGCACAAAGTACCACAGAGTGCCAAGTGCCATAGGTAGAGACAGAGCACAGCCTTTCGTTACTGTAGTTCAAAGTGGGGAAAATGAGAACATTATGATGTTCTGTTGAAGATAGTCTAATCATTCTTGTAAGCCCAAGTGGCAGAAAAAGCTTACAATTTCATTTAACCAAAGTCACCCTAAGAGTCATTTGTAAACTGCTAAGTCTTTGAAAGTGATGGTCTTAACTTTTTTTGACCTTTGACACACCTTAGAAATTTCACCGAATGCTAACGGTCCAAAATGTTTGAGCTGCATATCTGTGTTAGCATAAAAATAAAGCCAGACAAATTAATGTGCCATTTCCTGTCAAGAAGCCAAAGGGAAAAAAATGGAAAGAGCCCGGATTCCTGATGCATGTCTTCACTGCTTTGAACATGAGCCATTAAGCAAAGTAACTAGGGAGATTATGGGAAACCATGTTCAGTTAGTAAAATCTGATAAAAAGAGAACATTATACAAATGCTGGCAGCATGTCCGCAGTCGAGCCTGATGCGTTGTATTGTTTGAGAAGAAGTGGCGGCCTTTGCAAGTGTAGGCTTGACACTGCTGACATTAAAATCTAAACTTTAAGAAACAGTTGCCAGAATATTAACTGCTAGGTTTATAAACCTGTTAAAATAAGTACCTTTCTGTATTGTGTGTGTTTGGGGAGGTGTATTTTTTTTTTTATCTCACCCTGTTTGTATGATGAGTGTAAACATCCTTTCTCAATACATGAGGTACTTATTCACCAAAAAATTATGCATGCCGAAAAGTGAGAATTTATGCAGTTTTTGGGTGTGTGTGTGTGTCTCAGCCCTGTTGTTACATTAATTGGCTTTTTTGTATTTCAAAAAATAGAAATTATTTCAGCCTACATTAATTCTCCACAGCCGACGTGCATCTGGCAGAAGTTGCTCTGTGGGCTGATTGCAGAACGCTGAATCCAGAAACCCATGTTCTAATCCAACTCAACCAGAGCCACTAACTCGCTCTGTGACACTGAATTTAACCTCCTGGTATACCCCCCTGTGAAACTGAATAAAAGCAGGACTTTGGGGGGGGGGGTGCTCAAGAGCTCCCTCAAAAGATGGGGACTGACTGAACAAGAGTCCAAATCATTCGATAACCAGAACAAAAGCTAGTGTAAGATAGTTTAATAACAAAGTCAAATTCTTTGGAGGACTAAGCCCCTATTCCCCATTCTGTGATCCCAGACCCAGCTGAAATTAGATTTTGCATGTGAGCTGAGCTATTCTGGTCAAAGAAATTGCAAATCAGAAAAGGAAACCAGAAGGTGACCCAGTAGCACCATGAATCACATGCCACACTGCAGCTGCTGGGGTATTGTAGAGGTGAGCAGCTCAGCTCCTGCGGAGGGCGGTAGCATCCAGGTTATTGGGCATTCAGGCACACCTTGCTGGCCAGTCGCAGAACAGTATTGGTATTGACTGTGAAAGCAGCTGATTAACTTGACTGGAGGAATGGTACAGCTATGGTG
This sequence comes from Neoceratodus forsteri, assembly GCA_016271365.2. Lineage (NCBI taxonomy): Eukaryota > Metazoa > Chordata > Ceratodontiformes > Ceratodontidae > Neoceratodus > Neoceratodus forsteri. The sequence continues at coordinate 77,739,597 of JADMNL010000030.1, forward strand.
GTCCCTGCAGTGCAGTGGATACAACCTCGGTGACCCCTGCGATGTGATGGGTACTGCTGTAGGGACCACTGAGATGGGAGGTGTTGCCATGGTGACCTGTGCATCAGGGTGGGTGCAACCTTCATGACCTCTGTTTTGGGATGGTTATAGCTATAATGATCTCTGCAACACAGTGGGTACAGCCATGGTGATCCTGTGACAGGATGGGTGCTGCTGTGGTGACCATACCTCTCAGCCTTTTGTCCCCCAAATGTGGAACATTGCCTCTCAGAATGTGGAACAAATGGGCTAAATGTGGAACACTTAATCAAATCTTTACCTAGGAGGCTCAGAACACTGTTAAAAGGTTTGCATTTATGTTCAGAAAGTCTGTTATTAATTGAATAATATATTTTTTGCATACTTTACTATAGATTTTTGCTTTCAAATGTTACTGCTGAATGTGGAACAAGTCCTCACAATGTGGAACAGGGAGCTTTTGTGAAGTAAAATGAGGAACGCTCCTCGTAATGTGGTACAGTTGAGAGGTACGGTGGTGACCCTAGCGGCAGACTGGGTGCAGCCATGGTGACTCCTGCAATGGACTGGTAGCCAGGGAATAAACCATTTAAATTAAAAAAAAAAAAAAAAAAGGGGGGGGGGGGGGGGGTGTTATCATAGCATAGAAATGGAGAAAAGTGACTGCAGGAAAAGACCTAAGGTCAGTCCAGTCTGCCCAGTTTTCCTACCTATTCCCCCATCAATCTAATGTTGAATAGGTTTCTTGCCATGAGATCTGACCATCAGTTCCCCCAGCTGACCACCCCTTTCACTTTCTTTTCCCCTCACTCCTTGGTTCTATAAGCTCTCTGCATCTGTCCCGCCCAAACCTTGAACCCATTTATAGACCCCACCTCCAGCACCTACTTCGGCAGTCTTCTCCATTGTTCCCAGTGTTCTACTATCCTTTCGGTAAAGAAGAACTTCCTAAACACACACACACACACACACTAGTCACCTCTCGTAATTGTGTTTCCATTCCTGGTAAACAAGTTCCCACTGTCAACTGTGTTTATCCCCCTCAAGAACGTGCAAGTCTTGAGTCATACCTTCTCTCTCTCTCCTAGCCTCCAGCATATGCATATTCAGGTCTGCCAACTGTTCCTTATATCCTCAAGGACGTTTAGTGGTAATCATGAATTTGCTTGACATAAAAAAAAAAAAAAAGCATGCTGTTTAAATTGTGAGCAATTCTCTCACTGCACTTACAGAACATAGAATTTGCTTCTATATGCCAGCTTTAATGTTGCTGTACTAGCTTCTGGTCCACAGTCGGTGTTACATTCGTGTGTCTTATCCGCATCTTTTACATGTGCAACTGCTTTCGTTTGTTTTGTGTCAGGAAAGTGTGTTTTATAATTTGCTTCAGATTCTGGTGATCGCATCTACTTATAGCTGTCCTAGTCTCCTGTTTGCAGGACCTATGTTGTCTGTGGTGGTGGTGTAGGGCGCGCAGCTGTTATTCCATGTATACTGTATACAAGTCAGGGTATGACATTAAATTAGCAACCAACCCAGTTATTAAACATGGCTGATATATCTTTGCCACAGAGAGCTGTGGCAAGCATGTTTTACACCATTGGAATCCTGGGAAATGATTTTATTTTGGCCACCTTTTGTAATCGGGGCAAGAATCCAAATATATATCAATTCTATAGTAGCATGTCTTCAGTTTTACAGACGTAGAAGCTGGAAAGTAATAGGGCTGTCTGTTTAGAATTATTTTTAGTCTTAAAATAGCAGTATTGATTAACAAACATTTTTACTGTATAGTTTTTTTTTTTTTTTTTGTAAAATTATATTTCTGGCATCCTTAGATTCTTAAGCAGTTAATTTTCAACTCCAGACATTTAAGAAACAGCTTTTTGTAACTATCTTTGTAATTAGTGACTAATTAAAAAATTCTCCCCAAGTTCTATTGTGTTTTGGTTTAAAGAGCAACAATTGACCTAATGTACACATCAGTCCCAAAGCCCCCAACATTGATAACTAACCTATAAAGGACTTATACAGTCCTTGTTTCGTTTCCTAATTTTTAGAAACTTGATAGTTTTTTTAAAGTAAGGGATCATAAATTCTCGTATCAAGGAGCTGGCAGCCAAATTCCTTCCCCTTCCTGGTACACTGAAATGAAGGCTCCGCCCCTAAGCTGCCCCCACGCTCACCCATTTTGTGACACATAAGTTTGTAGAGCACAGGGGTGTGCTGCATTGAATTCAATGGGGGGCAGATTTTGAATGGCGTATTTATGTATTGTAGAGTACCACTGAGTTTAATAAGTGCCATTACTCAACTAACAAGAGTCTTGTTAGTTAAGCGGCAGCAATGATTTAAACCTAGTGACACTCTAAAACATATAAATAAACATGCCATTCAAATTCTGCCCTCATTGACTTCGATACGGTATGCCCCTGCTCTGAACAAGCTCATACGTCATAAAATGTATGAGTGCAAGAGTGGCATGAGGGAAGTGCTTTTATTTCAGTGTACCAGGAAGGGATCTGGCTGCTGGCTCCTCAATATTTGAATTTAACCCTATTAAAATAAACGAGAAACAAGGTAGGCTAGCTATCAGAGCAGGGCTTTGAGATTGTTCCAAAACTGGTGCTCTTTAAGAGCAGCCAAGTGCACAGAGACAGTCACCTTTCTGACAGAACAGAATTATAAGTAACTCACTGCTAGCTGTGAATTTGGCCCAGTTTGCCATGAGGGTGAGAAGTCTCATAATTCAGGAATGCTGCAAGCATGTGTAACTTCTACTAACCTTTCACATTAGTGAGGGAATAGCTCAAATTCATCACCACTGTTAAGCTGCTCTGTTTATTCTACATCTCCGGAAATGTTTTTGTGCTACAAAAGGAACTCTTCTTTTGTAGGGATATGACATGGGCTGACTTGAGATATTGTTTTTATCTTCACGAGAGGGCATTAGTCTGTTTATATCTCACGAGTGGCGAGGCCACGAGTGAGATAGTAATAGACCAGTACCCTCAAATAAAAAAAAAGAATGATTTGTTGAGTCAGGCCATGTGATATTCGATTTATATAACATTTAGGTGGTTTTGTACTAGAAATGGTAACAAGTTACAGAAGTAAATAAAAAAGTACACAATGTGAACTGTGTCCATCTGTTCAGAGGCTCAGCATTATTGATACTAATGATCCATAATCATACAAAGATATACTGCATCTCACATGTAAGAATTTCTGAGCATGCTCAATGTGGCCAAAGTAAGTAAGAGCAATTTCTGAGTGTGCTCTCTCTCTATATCGATATATATATATATATATATATATATATATATATATATATATATATGTGTGTGTATATTCTTTGCAAAAGCAGCTTTGTTAATGCTCAATGAGGTTCAGGTTATAGCCATAGTATGGAGAAATGTGGCATTGAGGTTTGAACCTAACTCCCACCCCAAGCAGCAGAAGGAAAAAAACATTAGGGGTTTGGGTCTCTGGAATCTTGGCAAATCAATGATGAGGGTCTTCCTTGGTGTTGTCAACCCCAGTGCTTACCCCTCCCCCATCCTGTAGCATCCTGTATGAAGTACAAGGTACAGCTCTAAGCCAGTGATACACACTTCAAGGTAGAGAAGAATGTCTCACCACGTGTTGCCAAAACATTCTGTTGTATCTTTCTTGGGGCCCAGCTTGAAGAACAGAAATCACGTCTGACATTGTTTGCTCAGGGAATGGGGTGAGCATTAGGGTTCACAAGCACAAGGAAGACTCCACCACTGATTCTTCAAGACTCTGGGACCCAGAACCTAATGTTGTTTTTCCTTTTGCTAAATTGAAGTGAGGCAGGGAGTTAGGGTTGGAAACCCCACCACATTTCCTATTTTTAGCGCATTAACTTGAACCCTAACTGGTGCATTAACAAAGTTTTTTTCAAAGAATTTGCTTTCTTTTTGAGATAGTGGAATTATATCCTCATTCATGTAGGTTCCTTCGGGTTCTGCATGAACAGATGCAGATGCACAGGGCACGTTGGACCCTGCATCAAGGGAAGACTCTGTCTACCTACAAAAGTGCAGTGACTGGTGTCAGGAATTCATGGTGCTGTCTGGAGGGCTATGGAACTGCAGGGGCCTCTGTTCCCTGCGCTTGCATGTGGCCGCAGATACAGATGCACAGGGCAAAGAGTCTATCTGTCAACCAATGCACAGGGCCCTCTGCCACACATGGGTGCAGAGGTGCAGGGCTCTATGCCAGGAGAAGAGTTGTCTTCACTATATGGTACCTGGGCCTGTGCGGGCAACCTTGCAGCTTTCATTCCCTGGCTGGGAGGGTGTCCCATAACAGCGCCATCCCCCACCCTCACCCCATGTAGCTGGGTCACTGAGCTTGCCTCCGAACTCAGAGGTCACTGGCGTGGGATTACAAAGCATACCTGGTGGGTGAAGACTGGCACTACGTACAAAGTTTGATAATTATAATTTAAAAAAAAAATTTTTACCCCAAATTTTCAAGATAGTTGTTTTACAACTCCCCTTCTAAACATGACAATATTGTCTGAAACGTCATTTTGCACCACACGTTTGAAAACGCGTCTCGTCCAGGATTTAAAAAAAATGACACCTATCACGTTTATGATGTGGTGTGGAAAAATGGCTATGTTGAAAGTTGGTAGTTAAAATATTGAAAACTAGTGAAGTTATGAGTGAACAGGTAGCACACTCGCCTCTGAGGCCGGGAGAACAGAGGGCTGTGGGTTCAGTTCCCACATCTGGCACTTGGGTTAATATCCCAGGCCTGACACTGTAGTGCAGCATGAGGGGGGTGCTGTACTTCTGAAGTGCCGTCTTTCGAATGAGACGTTAAACCGAGGTCCCATCTGTGTGGATTGGTGGTAGTCCAGGTGGATGTTAAAGATCCCATGGCACTTATCGAAAAGAGTAGGGGAATTTCCCTGGTGTCCTGGCCAAATTTCCCTCATTCACTAAAAAATACCACCAACAGCTTAATCTGGTCCAAGGTCAGTTGGCATTCATCTGTATCCCCTTCCCCCAGGTCGTGCCTGAAAATAGGCAGGATTTGTCTAGTGCACTTACCCGGTCAACAAAAAACTAAATAAATAAAAAAATAAAAAAAATGCAATATTCACTCATAACTTGGGCATTTTGCCATATTTGTCCACCAAATTTTCAGCATAGCCTGCTTATTACCCCACCTCATGAACCCAGTAGTTTGGAGCAGACAGCATGATTCTCTGTAAGTCTTCAAATTCCAGTCATAAAATGGGTTGGGAAAATCCTTGTGCTGTGATTGGTGGCATCTGATTACATGACCATGCGTTATTCCAGCACAGGTCTGCAATTAAAAATCAGGAGAGCCATTCAACAATAGCAATGAGGCACTCTAGGGTGTAAGTAATTGTGAGATAATGGCCTCTCTCAGATGGGTACGGCACTTTGCTTCGCCTAGTGCCTTGCTTCCCCAAGGAGTCCCATTATCGCACAATAATATGCATACTATCATGCCTTATTGCTTAACTAAAGCCCCATCTATTCTCACTTGCTTTTGGCCCTTAGCACGTTTTCTCAAGTAGTTTTTGTTTTATGCTGCTATTATATTTCATACATAGACACTGCCAGAAGATAAAGACCAAGGGCCTGATTTTTCAAAGAGCGAAGTGAAACCCCTTTTTTTTTTTTGCCGCAGCTGCGCCCTACATCTTTGCCATCTGCACTCAATTTTGGTGAGTCGGTAAAGGCAGTTACAACACTTTACCCGATTCACAGCAGCTTGCACCAAATATTTGGCTGAAGCCCCATAAAAATGGTGCATGGAATTGCTGCAAGCTAGACCAGAAAAACAGTTGGTCTAACTTGCGGCATTTGGCACATGGGATAGAAAATCTCGATCCCCATCTGGGAGAATGTCACAAGCCCCATGCGCAGTATGTTTGGCATACCCAAGGCTTGTGGCATTCAGGGCCATTTGAAAATCAGGACCAAGAGTCCATCCAGTCTGCTCAAGTACACATATTGATCTCTACAGTATTTTGAAACCTAGTTTTGTACTTGTGAAACGGTTTGTGATATTTTCTTTGAAAATCACTGTAGATAATTACTCCCCTCCCAGAGGGAGAAACCCATACACGACTCCCTCTCTGCGAGCTTGGTATGGGGTATTTGATGACAGGAGATTTGGGAGATGGCGTACATGCCTTTCCTCAGTCGCCTATTTGGACTCCTTTAAACCGGCTAGACTGGATCTGGGTTTTCGTTACTGAGAGAAAAAGGGCCTGCACCTAATTTGGCACTTTTTGGATGGTAAAACAATACTAGCATTCCCAGATCTGGTGGGAAAATATGGAATTGGGTGGCAGGAAAGATTTCGATACTTTCAAATCAGGAATTACATCAGATCCCTACCGATAGATACTTGGGGAGAGGACCCACTCCCACAGATAGCTGAGTTAATGAAATCAGCAGTCAAGGGCAGGGCACTTTCAATACATATAATTTCATACCTATACTGAGCTTTTATTACTTGGCAAGGGGATATCCCCCAAACAATCAGGCATGCGTGGACGCGTGACTTGGGAACCCCTGTCCCTGATGACATATGGGACAGGGCGCTGGGGAGGATTCAAGTGGGGCCTATCTGCTGTGAGTTGGAAGGAATTCTCATGGAAGATATTTGTTAGATATTTTAGAACCCCTTCAATACAGGTAACATTTCAGACCAACAGGTCCCCCCTCTGTTGGCGAAATTGTGGTGTATCCCCTGAAGCACTAGTTCACATATTATGGGACTGTCCGGTATTGACCTCCTTTTTTCAGGACCTGCAGAGATCCATCCACTCTATTTTTGGACCTGACCTTCTCTTAACCCCTGTGCTGTATTTTTTTCTTGTAACATGGCTAAAAGAACAGTACCGCAAGCAAGAAAAACGATGGGTTGAACCGCGTCAGGTGATACAAAAGCAACATTTCATTATTCCAGCCATAATGCAGTGTTTTTTTTTAAACTTTATTTTTTTTCATTATGCCTTGTACAAAACATATATATAAAGCGTGTAGTTGACAGTCCAAAATAAGTACAGCATTCCTTTCTGGGGAAAAATAAAATTTCCTCCTTAATCTAAAGGATATCATGCATCAACTACATTGTGTTACATCATATGGGGGGTTATCTTATATTCAACAAAGCAGGATTTATAAATCATCTTAATGTGTGCTGCTTAAATAGCCCACGAGCGCATGGCTTAGCATTATGTTAGGTAATTGTCCAGCAATACAGTCCAAAAGTAATCGAGCAATGCCCCTAACATAGGGGCAGTTGGTGCCATGCTCTGCCCTAAATGAAAGTGAAAAATTCAGCTATATATTAATTTTTAGCAAATCTTTAAGCTGATACCAGAAGGAGATCATTATACTATAAAGTGCCCCCTTCTCTTTATCTTAAGTTTATTCCTACTTCCCTTCCCCACCTTTAACTAAATATTGCAGGCCTGCTCTAATTCTTACTACAAAACCAACCATAAGGAAGGAAGCTAAAACATGCCTGCCTTCCAAATTTAACAGGTACACAGACTTTATCGGTTTCCAAAGATTTTAACTGGTGGGTAAAAATGTAAAACATTACTAGAAGAGAGGAGAGCATTAAGAAGTCCAAAGTCCCCAAGACCTTCAAGATGTTGCCTCGTCGTCCTCTTCATCCGATCCCTCCGTTCTCTTTCTCCGTTCCGCGATCAATCTGTCTGCCCACTTACCGGCCTCAGTGGGATCTGAAAACAAGTAGACCCTGCTTTGGTGCACTATCCGGAGTCTGGCTGGAAAGATAACAGTATGCGGTATTCCCAGCTCCCTCAGGACTCGTCTGACCCCATCAAACTTTTTCCTCCGTTGCCTTGTTGCGTAACTGATGTCGGGAAAGATATGCACTTGGGAATCCCCCTGAAATACTGGGGCCGCTTTACAGGCCAACCGGAGAATTTTATCTCTAGCCGCCACTCCCACGGTGACCAACATTAAAGTGCGTGGGTCGCCTGAGTTCTGTGAACGACCGCGAGGTGTTACCCGATAAACTTTTTGTATGTCCCAGGTATTTGCTAAGGCATCTGAGTTCAGGTTCTCCGTTAGCCATTCTTGCATGTTTAGGATCGGGTGGTCCCCTCAGAGCCTTGGAAGTCCACGATCCGGATATTTGCCTCACGCGCTTGATTTTCCAGAGCTTCCAAGCGCACTCTAAGATGCTGGGATTCTTTAATGAGCAGGGTGGTCGCTCCGGTCGAGGCCTTGGCCTGTTTGCGAACCTCCTGAATGTCGTCTTTCAGCCCGTCCACTGCTTTCTCTACAATCAGCACTCGGGTATTGAAATCGTCGACCTTCTGGTTGTGTAGCCACTGATGTTATCAGAGTCTGTAGTTTATGGCCCAAAGTGCTGATAGTTTCTTCACCAACAGGTCGGCCCTCAGCCAACGCCATTTCCTCCGTTCTCCCAAGGCCCGCTGTTCCTTTAGCTTTCCCAGCCACTCCAGGCATCCTATCTTTCTTGGGATTACCCATCCTGATAGACTTTGGGTCGCTCTTCACCTTGGAGGGGTCGAAGAAACTATGGGGAGCTTCAAAATATAAGATTTAAAGTGAAGTTTCCCCAATCGATATGAGAGCTGTAAAAATTTGCAGTACGCTGCTCGGGCTCCACAGTGCCCCCCGCCATAATGCAGTGTTGACCATGGGTACACGCTTACAACGATATGGCATGAATGTCTTTATTATCAAGAGTTCATCCAATAGGTGGCGCTAGTAAGACACCAGAAAACTAAAGTGTGAGTGCCCACAGAGACAGTGGAACAGTGTGCTACAGATGTGACGTAGAGAGACAACAGAGAACTGGCAAATCTGCTGTTTCTCACCCACCCACTTGATATTAGACAGGTTGCACCATAATAGAACACAGCAGTGGAAAGTAGAAGTGAACAAGACTGGAGCCTGAAACTGAACAAAAGTTAACGGATTCTGTGAAAACGCCACCTATTGGTCGGAATGATCATGAACAGTTCAGTGAAAAGGCGGTCGGTGGCCCAGTCTTTCAACTGTCAAGGACTCCGTCGAGCAGTGGGCAGCACATAAAATATGTATGTAAGCGACAAGCGTAGTCTGTCGCATGCCCCGAAGTATGTGATTCACATATTTATAGTGGCAGTAGAATTGCAGTGGAAAAGTGCGCCAGCAGAAACAAGATTATTGAGAAGCAGAACAGAATTGGTGTCCTCGTCTGAAAGTGCCACCTGTTGGTCGTACTACTCACGACCACGATGTACAGGCAAGGCACAAAACTACTCGGAGTTTTCTCACATAGGAAGCTGTGCACCTAATACATTTTGCCCATTATGCACGACGGCATCAATGTGAGATACAAATGAGCGCACAACAACACAGTTGATGAGTAGAACTAGCAAGTTTGCAGCTGTCATAATTATTTTATCTTGATTTTGATACATAGAGTAAAGTTGTGACGTGTCACAAAGTCATGGACACTACATAACTCGATGTCAGCTGTGACATGCGCATGCTTCCACTGTCACAGCCTAACAAAGTTACAGACCTGATCCATTATCCTGGAAATATAGTAACTCATTTTGCTCAGCAGCGTTCCATAGCAAGTAAAACAGGATCTCACTAATAGTAGCCTTGCACTTGCCATGTTATAAGTGCATTAAGCCACTCCGAAGGTGGCATCTAATGGGGAATTAATGCATGGTTGGGCTGTTGTAGGCACTCGGCCTGTGGCCTCATGCCACAACGGTCCCAACCATGCATTAGATGCCACCTTCGTCATGGCTTAATGCTTACTTAGACACCCCGAAAAATTATAGAGAACCTCTTACGGGGAAACTACTTAAGATCATTTGCCTAGCAGCTCAAAAGGCTATTACTAAAAAAATGGCTCACTGCACATAAGATTACAATTCACCATTGGCGTGACATAATGATTACACTTTATAGAATGGAGGCTCTGACAGCAGTCTTGAACAAACAACAAACTCAGTCTGAGTTGACCTGGAGGAAATGGGTTTTATATATCTGTACCCAGAAACCAGACTTCATACCCTGACTTGAAGTAATTGAATTGAGTAGGATGCAGTCAGGACAGTGAATACTAGACTGGCAGTCCCACCCTTTGATATAGATAAACTTCAGTAAGAAATTGTCTCATTAAGCATCTTTATTTGAACAGGCCGCATTGACCCTCTGCTCTCTTATATGTTTTAAACTATGTGGATCTTATGATCTCTAAATGTTGCATACCAAAATACCACTGTTACCTAGATCAATTAAGATATGTGGCTCTCTTTGTATATTTAATTATATTGTTATATGTATGTATGTACTGTTGTAACATGGCAAAAAAGAGAAGCGTGAAATAATGGAATGTCATTGGACAAAACGCACCACAAGATCAAAGTTGGAGCAGGGATTAATCACTGGTAATGCCTGCTCCAGCTATTAATCACGGGGTCTTGGGGTCAAGCTGTAGCACCAGTAGCTATCATGGCAAAGCTGTATATCCCATAATGCAGCAGGCCACAGAAGCGCATTGCGGCGAAGACGCAGGATCTGACCGCGCCGATACAAAACCGAACAGTTCCAGTGAACAGAAGTGAAAAAACTGAATGGGAACAACAGTAACACAAGTATTGTCAAACTACAAGCACATTAATGCCCTCTGGAGTTAGCGTCTACTGGGGAATTATTGCATGGTTGGGTGGTTGTAGGCACTCGGCCTTTGGCCTTGTGCCACCCAAAAACATGCATTAATTCCCCAGTAGAAGCCTCCTTCGTCCGGCATTAATGCTAACTAGTTCTTCCCTTTAAAAAGAACAAAAAAATGAGGGTCTCTCCTTCCCTTAAATAAAAGCTTTAAAAAGAAAATCACTTTACAAAAATAAACTGTATTTACTGTATGGTATAGTGCTTTACAGTGTCTTGTTATATTATTTGCTTTATGTAAAACTGAATGATTGGTTGGCTCCTTCCACTCAGCCGTAAAATTGGTTAAAAGCCAGGTAGTACCTATAAATGAGGGTGTGGAGCCTGGGTGTGGAGCCTGAGCCCAGCTTGTCCTACAGGAAATAAATAGTAAACCAGAGGAGAACAGGCGATAGTTTGGTGAGAGTTAAAATGTGCTGTCTAATCTTAGTTACTGAGGCTAATGCCATGTGCAAAATAGTGAGTCACAGTTGTGAAGCAGAACAAAAAACACCCTGTGATTGTAGTCAGTGATTGTTTTCCTTAAAAGAAAATACCCACTGGCAAATAAAAAGCAAGTATTAGCTGGCAGTACTTCAAAGGCCCACTCTGTGAAAATAAAATGGTTATACTCCAGACTAGCATACAACAGGTGGGGTTTGAGGTTACAGCAGGCTTAGTGAAGAATGACAATCTGTTGTTCTTTTCCTGTGATATACAGTATAAATAGAATAATAGATAGATAAGTGTGTATTACAAGGCAGTAATATCATCAAGAGATTTTTGGGGACGTGGAACCTCGAGAGCAAAGTTAGAGAGGTCCTAAAGTCCCCAAAACCTCGTGACTATTACTGCCTTATACACTATAATCTTTCTGTTATTTTTGTAATATATGGATCCATTGATAATACTACATTTGGAGATGACCTTTGAACTGTAGTATTATCAGCAAAAACAATAGTATTATCACTTTCAGGACAGTATTATTGAGAGTAGTGACGAATTACTGGGAAATTTTTGTACAACTTAGTATAGCATTATTGGGGCTTATCCATATATTACAATGTTTTAAATGCTTGTGTCTTAGTTGCTGAGTCTGTGTAAACCATTTTACCTGGATTTTAGAAGCAGAAATCACTGACTTCATAATCATAAAGCTGGGATACAAATGATACTGCTTCAAGTTAGTTCTGGACTGAAATTAATGGCAGGTTTTGAAACTGGCACAGGCCCATTAGCCAAATGCTGGTAATTTTAGTATTATGCGAGTAGTATTTACCTTTAACTAGCTCTGCTGGCTTGCATTGAAGGAGGTAACATTTCAAAATGTGGGTGTAAACCCACCTTTTGAGTGCTGTCTCTGCTGCTAATCAAGACTTCACTGACTCGCAGTCCTGAGTCACCCACATGGAAGTGTAGTACACTCTACCAGTGCCACTGGTCCAGGCTGAAAGTCAAGCGTTTGTCACAATGTGGGATTTCCACAGTAACCACAGTCTGATAAATCTTAAATTTTATTGTTTTATTTATTTAAAATTTCAAGTATATAGGATAAGTTCTACGAGAAGCTGGTCTTGTTTGCAGAAAGTCCCAAGTCATAATTATAAGCATACAAATGCCAGTACATATTTTTAAGACATTGCAAGCAGTACAGAATTTAATTAAAACAATTGCAAAAAAATTTATCTTAAAACAATTTTTTTCTTTAAGCTAGATTTGAAAGAGCCTGCAGTGGAGCAGTTTCTAAGTTGGGGCGTTATACTATTCAAGGAAAAAGGGGCACCGTAGGTAAACTCTTTCCCATAGGGTGTGGCAAATTTGGGAAGAGAGAAATTGCGATGCGGCACATCCCTAAAGCTGTATTTATGCAGAGGGACAATTAACTTGTCAGTAAGGTATGGGGGAGTTTGGTTATTAGCATTTTTTTTTTTTTTCGTTTAACACTTTTTCCTCCTTCATAGCCACAGTCCTGCTCCACTCCACCACCGACCCCGAAGCTCGCATGCCCAGCTGGCAGATGCAACTACACCTGTGAAAGGGGCCCCCCCATAGCCCCCACGCCCGACGAGGAAACCAGTACTGGCACATACCTCCAGGCATCGTTGGCCGGCAGAGCTGTGGCCATCAAGCTGCCACGGACCCGTGCTGCCATTTTTCCCCATTTGGAATCATGGACGTGAAATAACATCTGTGCACATACATACAGACATCCTCCGCAGTCCCCCCTCAGTTACACCATCGCTTGCGGTACCTCTGGGCGTCCCCAGGGGTCGCCGCAGCACGGTGTAGAGTCCCCAGCACACCCCAGGACTGAGAGAGCTGTCTCCCGGCACTCAGTCCCAGTCCTCCTCTGCCAACCCCCGACGACCCGAGCTCATTTCCGAACCAGGGTCGCCGGTATAGCGCGAGGTGTGGCGTCCAGTGCCTCAACCCTCAGTGCCACCAGGCCGGCCTTATTAGCAGTTTTAAAAATACAAAATAGCCATCCTACTCTATCACTCTACTCCCCTCAACTAGCCTTACAGTTCCCCTACCTTTTTTCACTAATATATTTGAAAAACTGTTTTTCTCCGTTCCTGACCCTCTCCACAATGCACAGCTCTGTGTCTGCTTTGGCCTCCCTGACAGCCCTCTTTGCCTCCCTATTTTTCTGTAGATAATCCTCCCATTCTACCTCCCCCTGTTTTTCCTTGTATTTATAGAAGGCCTTCTTTTTGACCCTTACCGCTGCCCTGAGCCTTGCTAAGAACCATAGGGGTCTCTTAAATCTGTTGTTCTTTGTTACTGTTCTTATGCATACTTTAGATGTCTGGAGGATGGTCCCCTTAATTACCCCCCCCCCAATCTCGCCACCACTCTATGTCCTACACCCCTACTAACTTACTTCTGACCAATTCCCTCATCCTATTGAAGTCAGCCTTTCTAAAGTCAAGGACTTTAGTCCTCGATTGTGGCTTGCTGGCCCCGAGGGCTGTATGTTTACGATCCCTAACAGACAGTGCCTAGCACACTTCATACAGACCAAGCACTGATGAATTTTAGATACAGTTTTGTCAATATGTGATTTAAAATTCAAAAGGGTGTGAAAAACAAGACTGAGATATTTAAATTCATTAAGTTGTTCAAGAGGGTGATCCCTCAAAGTAATAGAAAACGATGACTCAACCTAAGAGTGTTGGGACCCAAGCAGCATTGTTTGAGTCATCTTGTTATTTAACATTAAAAGGGTATCTAAAAACCATTGCACAGCTTTATCGAAATCACCCTGAGGAGCTGTGGCAAGAACAGAGGGTAACTTGTGAGTATAGAAAAGTACAGTGTCGTCAGTGTAAAGTCTGACAGAACAAGAACCAACTGTGGAGGATAAAGGAGTTACAAAAAGATTAAATAAAATAGGACCAAGAATAGACCTCTGAGAAACCCCATTACAAACAGGTAAAGGTGAAGAAAGACAGACTGAGTTCTCCCATGCAAGTAAGAAGAAAACCAAATAATAACATTGGAGGAAAAGGTACAAGCAGATAAACTGTTTAGAAGGGAAGGGATGGGGAAATTGCTTAACCAGGAAAAGGCATACTAAGCAGAAGCTTGTTTCCATGAGCAACCTGGGAGCGCAAGGAAGTTAAGTGACTTGCTCAGGGTCACACAGTATGCAAGAGGGGGCTGATGGGATTCAAACCCAGGTCTCCAGGTTTGCAGCTCAGTGCCTTTAACCGCTATGCTATACTACCTCCATTTAGATAGATACATGTAGAAGCAGAGTGGTTTATAATGTCGAAAGCTTTCAACAGATTAATAAAATTTTTTTACTACCTCTTACGTGACGAGGACACCATTCTGTGTTCTCTTGTTTCTTAGCTGTGGAGGCCCCATTTAAGTCACAGAATATTTTTAATTCAAACAACATGAAGTCTTGCTGTATTCTGACAATATGCAGTTAGCCCCAGCACTTGAACTGCTCCGGAGAGGAAAGGGTTAACTGTATGCAGCAGCATAGAACGTTGAGCTCAAGCTCGGTTTTCAAACCTCTGTCTCTAGTACATCTCAGTGTAGCTGTCAGATTCTTTACTCCACCTAACTGAGAAGTCGCTTCGGAGATCTCTCTTTCACTTCGGTTCGGTAGAAGTAAAAAAAGCATTCGGTTGTTCAACCGATTTATTATTTTTCGGTATCAAGGTTACGGTACAGGTAGTATTTTAGATAGGTAGTGACATTGTTTTTGTGGAAATAGTTTTTTCTTCGGTTTCCTATCGGTTGGTCCAGTTGGAAACCGACTTTTGTTTGTGTTTGAATTTTTTCTGGGATTTAGTAGTGGTGTCCGGTTCCTATTGGTTTAAAAAAAACCCGAACTTTATCTGTTTTTTTACTTAGCCCATGACACGGTTGGCAACTGATAGGGGAGTTTTACCTGGCTGAAAGCTGTGTACTGAGTGTGGGGAAGCCTTTGCTAAGACTGACCCCCACCTCATCTGTGTTTATTGTCTGGGGTTTGACCACCTCAAAATAGACTACCAAATATTAAGAAATTTCCTAAAACCACTCTGGATAAAAGATTGAGTAGGCTAAAGAAAAAGGAGGCCAAGAAGTATGCTGATCTGGATGGCCAGCCTGGTTTGGTTTCGGACGAACCTGAGGAGGTGCTCCCTGACCTGGGCAATACCTCCTCGGGCAAAAAGAGATCCGACTCTGAGGGGTCTGTTCTGGCTAAAAGAAAAAAGAAGTCGGCCGATTCAGATCCAGTACTGCATACTCCAACCGCCAACGAAATAGCCAAAGTGATCAGTATTGTTCAGTCGCTTTGCCTAGTTCCGTCGGAACCGTCGCCACCGGTTAGGTGGTCGGTTCGTTTGGATACGACTCAATTGGATTATGATCCAGATTCATATTATGATGTGGAGTGGGAGGGAGATGAAGAGTATCCCGACGATGATGATGATGACAATGACTTTGGAGGCCTTGATGTGCCTATTGATCTGGACATCTCCCCAGACAGGCCTTCCAATGTCTCTCCTCCCAGGCTTTCTGAGTCTCCTTCCCACTTTTTGTTCTACAGAAAAGTGGCTGAAACTCTCCAGTTCCCAATAGTGGAAGCTGCTGAGAAAGGAGGAAGAAAAGCCTGATTTTGTTGAAATGATGGACATCCCAGAATTCAAGAGATTGTCTATCCCTCTTCATAAATCTCTGGGGAAACAGACACAAAAGATTTTGCAAACACTTAACTCCTTTCTTCCTGTGGATAAGAGAATGGACAGGAGGTACATGTTATCAGGCTCAGGTACAGAGTTTTTGTACAGTCATTGCAGCCATGTTGGGGTAGTGCAGGCTGCAGCCTGTGACAGGGCTAGTATTTGTTTGGCTTCACACTCCCCAGATAAAGACTCCAGGAAGGTGGATGCCATGGCAAGAAACAATACTTAGCATCCTCTTTGGGGCTCAGGCTGGCTGATTACATGGCCTACACAGCCAGGTACCAGAAATCCAGGTGGGATACGGTTCTGGAGCTGGCTATACAGACTTCCCCCAGCTGGTCAGAGAGCTGGAGGAGGTGGCTGCTGATGGAACTGAGGCATCCAAGGTACAGTTCCACGCTGCTGTAGACTCTAATGATGTTGCATCGAGAGTCATGGCTACATCTGTGTTCCTCAGGAGATTTGCTTGGCTCAGATGTACTAGCCTTTCTCAAGACACCCAGGCTAAGGCCATGGATTTCCCTGTGGTGGGTAACTCTCTGTTTGGGGACCAGACAGAGGTTTACATGAAGAAAATGGATGAGTATAGGACCACCTACAGGAGTACACAGGCCAGAGAAAGGCAAGCCGCTCCTCAAATGCAGCAGTCTAGGGGCAGGAGCAGGCCTTTTCAGCAAGCCCAGGCTTCCTCCTTTTTCCCACAGAGGGGGTTCTTTCGAGGGAGAGGTAGGAGGGGGATGAGCAGGGTTGCATCCTCTTCCCAGCCCAAGGCTCCTGCCAAACAGACACCCTGATGTGTCAGCCCGGCTCGACTCCCCTATTCCAGTAGGAGGCAGGTTGGCTTACTATTTCCATGCCTGGAAGGCTGTTATCTCAGACAAGTGGATCCTGGAGGTAGTAAGCCAGGGACTGGCTCTCAGTTTCAAAAAATTCCCAAAAATGAGGGTGAGATCCTTTCCACCTGCAACCATCTCAGAAACCATCACTCTAGAAGCCGAGGTTTCTTCTCGCTTGGCTCTCAGAGCTGTAGAGAAAGTTCCTACTCAACACAGGGGCAAAGGTCTGTACTCCAGATACTTCCTTACCCCAAAAAAGACTGGGGAGTGGTGACCCATCCTAGACTTAAGGTATTTGAACATACACATCACAAAACCAAAATTCAAAATGGTGACTCTGGGACTAATTCTTCCCTCTCTAAGGCCAGGGGATTGGCTAGCATCCCTGCACCTCAAGGATGCCTATTTCCACATTCCTATCAAGTGTTCCCACAGAAAGTACCTCAGGTTCAAGTTGCCCTCAGGCCAGTATCAGTTCAGGGCCATGCCCTTTGGCCTAACATCAGCTCCAAGGGTGTTTACAAAGTGCCTTGCAGTAGTAGTTGCCTTCTTCAGAAGGCAGGGTATATCTGTCTTCCCCTACCTGGATGACTGGCTCATTGTAGGTCAGTCCTCCAACCAGGTCAAGTCAGCTCTGGAAATCACTCAGAACCTGCTCAGCTGTTCCTCCTCAGTCTTCCCAAGTCAATTCTCGAACCAGTACAACTCCTTACTTTTATAGGAGTAGAATTAGATACTGTCCAGGCAAAGGCCTTCCTTCCACTAGCAAGGGTAAAGGCCCTTACAGATCTCGCTTCCTCATTTCGCTCTCTAGTCTCTCGTCCAGCAAGGCACTTTCTTCAACTCCTAGGCCAAATGGCAGCTTCCACTGCAGTGGTACAAGGAGCCAGGTTTCAGATGAAGGACATTCAGTTCCACCTAATGTCCTTTTGGTCTCAGAAAAAGGACTCTCTCACCAAACTGGTTCCAGTGACTCAGACTCTGGTCCAGATTCTCCAGTGGTGGCTGGATCAGGACAATCTCAGACAAGATGTCCCATTCCTCAGTCAAGCTCCCTCAGTAGTCCTAACCACAGATGCTTCTCTCCTAGGTTGGGGAGCCCATTTGGGAGCCCTCATAGCCCAGGGTGTTTGGTCTCCACAAGAGTCTCTCCTTCATATCAGTCTCCTGGAACTCAGGGCAATATTCCTAGCCCTTCAGACTATCTCAGACTCAGTCAGAAGCAAAGTGGTGCAGGTCAGGACAGACAACACCACCACAGTGTGGTACATCAGCAAGCAAGGGGGCACTCGGTCCATGGCCTTGTGCACAGAGGCCATGAAACTGTGGTCTCTAGCCTACTCCCTTCAGGCTTCCCTGACAGCAGTTCCTCATCCAGGGAAGGACAATGTGCTAGCAGATGCTTTGAGCAGAATCTCCCAGGGCCATCACAAATGGTCCCTGGACCCTCTAATCCTGAAAATAATCTTTGCCAGATGGGGCACTCCAGAGATAGATTTCTTTGCAGCCCCGGACAGTCACCAACTTCCTGTGTTCTGCTGCAGACCTCCAGTCCTAGGGACTTTTCCTCTGGATGCTCTCATATTGGATTGGAGGGGCAGGTTCCTCTATGCCCCACTTCCCCATGTTGTTCAGAGTTGCAGTCAAGATCAGGTCTCAACCCTTTACACTGATACTAGTGGCTCCAGACTGGGCCAGACAACCTTGATACCCTCTGCTGCTTTCCCTGGCAGTCTCTTTTCCCCTGTCTCTGCCCAAGAGACACAATCTCCTAACCTCCTCTCAAGGGAGAAGAATTTGGTACCCCAATCTGCAGTCTCTCAATCTCAAAGCCTGGCTCTTGAAGAGTTAGAATATGCATTCCTGCATCTTTCTCAGGGACTACTGGATATTTTGAAGGTCTCTAGGAAACATTCTACCAGAAAAACTCATAATTCCAAATGGAGAAGATTCAGCATTTGGTGTTCTCAGAAGGGCATTCAGCCAGATACTGCAGACATTGCTGCAGCCTTAGATTATCTGGTTCACCTTAATGGCTTAGGTCATAGGCCTGCAACTCTGAAGGTTCACCTAGCAGCTGTCTCTGCTTTCCTTTCAGCAGGGAAGGGCTGTTCTCTGGCATCTCATCCTGTTTTCAGTAAGTTCTTCAAAGGTCTGGTTCACATCAACTCTTCTTTTAAAGAGCCTGCTCCGGCTTGGGATCTAAATATCTGCATTGCTCAGCTTATGCAGCCACCCTTTGAACCCTCTGGCTTCGGCCGAGCTTAAGTACTTGACCTGGAAAACTGTGATCTTACTTTGAGAGGGCTCTTGCAGTAGGTAATTACATATAGGACTGATGCCAGCCGGCGTCAGGAACCAAAGGAAAAGTTTCTAACTAGCAGTCTCTGGCAGGGGACCGCCCCCACATCAGGTGACCAATGTCATGCAGCGTCAGTATAAAGGGGCGACCCCCCATGCCCACCTCCCAGTTCTTTCCCGTCATTAGCTCATGTCAGCGCCTCGCAGTAAAGTTCAACGCCCATCAGCTCTGTCGCCGGTAGTATTTACCGTCGTTTTTTTCGATATTATTCGACTTAATCGTCAGCCTTTCCTTGGTGTATGTCATTCCCTACACCCTCCGAGCACAAAAATAAGTGCGACTCGTGCGGCGCCCAGCTCCCGCACAAGGACGGCCATTCCCAGTGCCTCTTCTGTCTGGGCCCAGACCATCAGGTGGAGAAGTGCCAGCACTGCCTTAAATTTAACGCCACCACCCGCAGACGGAGGCAGCAGTCCCTGGAGGTCCATATGCTCAAGAAGAAAATGTCCTCCATGGAGAAGGAGTTGAAGAAGCTCTGGCAGGTGTCCACTTCCCCCGAAGGCCATTGCAAGAAGAAGGACAAGGAGAAGCATCAGGACAGGGGCTCCTCTTCCACCGCGACTCCGGCTGGAGTGTCCGTGCTCCAGGTAATGTCCCCTCTGGGGGACTGCTCTGCGACGGCTGTCTTGGAGGTTTCCAAGGTGGCGGCCTATCTGTCTGGCTCGCGCTTGGGCCCTTCAGGTGCCTCCAGGCTGTTAGAGGCCTCCACCCCGGTAAAGCCGTATTGTCGCGGTCTACTGGTTAGTGGCTCCAGTAAGCTCGGTGTCGTCTCCTCAGATGCCTGTACGGAGGCGGTCAATAGAGTAAACTTGACACTTGAGGGGTGGCGCACGGCCACTTTCCGACCTGACCAAGGCGCCCCTCCTTCATGACCTGCCTCGGGCGATGGGTCCGCTAAGTCGGACGCCGGCTCCTCCGACGTCCGCCCGGACTCTGCTGATAAATCGGCCATCGGCTGACCCGACTTCCGAGCAGCGGCTGAGCTGACGTTGGACCCTCCTATGTCCGCCGTTCCCGGCTCCCTTCACTGCCCTTTGGGGACCCTGGGTCTCCTCAGCCTGACCACGGGGATTTCCCCCGCCCCATCCCCAGGCAATGCCAAGGTTCCTGCTGTGCCCCTGTCAGGCCTCCCTCCTGCTGGGCCGGATGACCAGACGTCAGATTCCCAGACGCTGGCTCCAACGCCAGTCCTGCCAACGCCGGGCGACATCCCCTTCCCGGATGCCGCTCCAACGCTGGGACCTCCGCCCATTGGGCCTTCTGCTCCAGGCCCGCCTGCTGGGCTTCCGACTGGGCCATCTGTTCTTCAGACCCCCTGATTCCCGGGTATCCGACTCCGTCTTATCCGACGCTGTCTTACCCGGCTCCACAGTATCCGACGCCCCAGTACCCGATGCTGGCCTACCCGACACCGCAGTACTCTGTGCCTCATTACCCAACGCCGGGTTACCCACCATCGGGTTACATATACGCACCCTATGGGTACACTCAGTACCCGTATCCCCTTCCTCCTCCTCCTCCTCCACCGCCCCCTCAGCCGCCGGTGGACTTGAAGGAGACTCTGGCTTCCTGGTGGGCTGAGGCTAAGACTCAGCTCACCAGAGAGGTGGAGAGTCATCTCCCGGTGACGGTTCTGGCTCCCATACACCCCAGACGACAGACTCCCTCCCCACCTCCGGATTCCAGGGGCGAGCCTTCTGGTTCCAGGGCAGGCCAGGATATGCTTCTCCAAGGGCTTCCTAAGGAGTGTGTTCCTCCCCCACGCCGGGAGAGGGAGTCTTCTTCTTCCTCCTCTTCCTCCTCGGACACCTCAGATGACTCTGACGGATGTTCCGACCCGGACTACGAGCCACGCTCTCCAGCCAAGCCCAGGCTTAGGACTCCTCTGAAGTCTCCTCCTGAGGATCCTTTTTTCACGGAGTTGTTGCGCAAAATCCAGGAAGTTTATAAGTGGTGCTCCTTGGAGCTGGACCCACAGCGCAAGAAACTCGCTGAGCACCTGGATCTGCCTGAGACCGCTCCAACATTGGTGCCACCCTGGATTGAGCCTCATGCTGACCTTGTTTCCACCATTTGGAAGCAACTGTCAGCATTAGCCCCTCTTCCTCGGAAGTCGAACAGGCTATACCAGGCTCCCAAGGATGTTGACTTCCTTGATTCTCACCCTCGAGCTGACTCTGTTGTGATTAGCGCTGCTCACGGCTGGTCAGCTAATCTGAAGCATTTGAGCTTGTCTCCACCTGACAAAGAATCCCGTCTTCTGGACCAGTACGGCAACAAGATCTATGCGTCTTCCACTCTGGGTATTAGGGCCCTGAACTGTGTCAGTGACATGGGGGATTACCAGAAGACGATTCTTAGTGAGGTGGAATCCAAGTTGGACTCCCTTCCTGACTCTCAGGTTAAACGGGAAGTGGCTGACCTTGTCCGTTCTGCTTGTTAGGCCAGTCGGCACATGCTTCATGCCATGTATGATGCAGTGGACACTGCTGGTAGGAGCTCGGCCTTCGCCGTAGGCTTACAGCATCATACCTGGCTCTGTGTGTCAGGTTTGGTCCCGGAAGTGCAGTCTGCTATTCAGTAAGCACCTTTCCGGGGTTCGGTGCTGTTCGGTGGTGATGTCAAGGACATTATCACCAATCTGCAGGAGAAGGGGACTGCACTGAAGTCTGTGGACTCCATGTACAATCCCTTTCACAGGTGGAATTGGCAAATGGCGAAACCACAGGGAAAGCGGGCCAATAAACATTGGACCCCTCCGGCTGCCAAGCCCCCACTTCCCAAAAAAGCAGCTGGAGCTTCAGTCGCGACGCTGCCCCATACCACCTGACTCCTTTCCTCTCCCACAGCCTCTGATGTTTCCAGAGGAACCGGTAGGAGGGAGGTTTTCCCTCCACCTCCCAGGTTTGGAGAGGATAACGTCAGATTCCTGGGTGCTCCAACTCGTTGCAGAGGGACACTCAATAGAGTTTCTTCAGAAACCCCTTCCCCCAAGGTCGACGTACTCGCAGGAGCATCTTCTTCTAGTTCAGGAAGAAATTTCCTCCCTTCTCTTGAAGGAGGCGATAGAAGCCGTCCCCATTCCTTTTCAGGGAACGGGATACTATTCCCATTTCTTCCTGGTCCCAAAGAAAACAGGGGACGTGAGGCCGATTCTTGACCTTAGCTTCCTGAACTTGTTCGTGGAGTACAAGAGGTTCAGGATGCTCTTGCTGCAGAGCCTTCTGCCCCTTCTCTGGCCAGGACAGTGGCTGTGCGCTTTGGATATGCAGGATGCTTACCTGCATATCCCTATCCGCCCTTCCCACCGCAGATAACTGCGTTTTGCATTCCAGGGATACCACTACCAGTTCAAGGCCCTCCCATTTGGTTTTTCCTCGGCGCCCTGGGTGTTCACCAAATGCCTTTCAGTGGTAGCGGCCTACCTGCGTACCCAGGAGGTGCAGGTTTTCCCATACCTGGATGATCGACTCCTGGCGGCCCCATCCAGGGAGGAACTCCTGCGCTTCCTTTCCCTTACCCAGCAGGTCTTTGCCTGCCTGGGTATTACCATCAACCAGGCCAGGTCCCATCTGATACTGTCCCAGAGGCTCCAGTTTATCGGGGCGATCCTGGACACGACCTCTGGCATGGCCTTCTTGCCACTGGACAGGGCGGCCACTCTCCAGGCTCAGGTCAGCCTGTTGTCCAACCTCAGGCGGGTCAGCGCCAGGTCAGTCCCTCGTCTCCTCGGGCTAATGGCGGATGTGATTCCGACAGTCCCTCGCACTCTGCTCCACATGAGAATCTCTCAGTGGATGCTTCGATCTCAATGGGATCAGCTAGTGAACGACCTAGATCAACTTGTCCTGGTCTCCACTCCCATGGCTTGGGACTTGCATTGGTGGATGATTCAAGAGAACCTCTGCCGGGTAGTTCCCTTCGGTTTTTCTCCCCCTCTCGCAGACGTTGATTACGGATGCCTCCGGAGAGGGTTGGGGAAACATAGACTTTGACGGCAGATAAGGACCGCTTGGCCCACCTAGTCTGCCCATTTCCCTACCTAGAGGATAAGCTGCAGATCCTATTTAACCAACAGCATATTTCTTCCTATCCCCCACAAAAATTGCCTTAAGTCTGTCCCATGTATTCTCGAATTCTCCCACAGTTTTAGACCCCACAACCTCCTCAGGAAGGCTGTTCCATGCATCCACCACCCCCTCTGTGAAAGAATACTTCCTCACATTGCCCCTGAGCCATCCCCCCACCCCCATCTTCAGATTGCATCCCCTTGTTCTTGCACATCTCTTTTTCTGAAAGATGCTACCCTCTTGGACTTTGTTGATTCCACTGAGGTACTTAAATGTTTCTATCATGTCCCTCCTCTCCCTCCTTTCCTCAAGGGTATACATATTAAGCTCCTTTAGCCTCTCCTCGTATGGCTTCTCTTGCAGACCCTGCACCATTTTAGTTGCCCTCCTCTGAACTGCCTCCATCCTGTCTATGTCCTTGCGGAGATTTGGTCTCCAGAACTGGAAGCAGTATTCCAGATGGGGTCTCACTAACTGTCTGTACAGGGGGGATAACAACTTCCTGTTTTCTGCTGGTGATGCCTCTCCCTATACATCCCAGTATCCCCCAGCCCTCCCTACTGCCTTCTCACATTGCTTGCCAACCTTAAGGTCATCTGATATGATTACCCCAGGTCCCTTTCCATTTTTGTTGTTGTTACTACCCCCCATTGTGTAATCTTCCCTGGGTTTTTGTTTCCCAGGTGCATTACTTTGCACTTCTTTGCATTGAATCCAAGCTGCCATACTTCTGACCATTCCTCCAACCTTGCCAAGTCCCTTCTCATCCTTTCCATGCCTCCTTGTGTATCAGCCCTGTTGCAGGTCTTTGTGTCATTTGCAAAGAGGCATACTTCTCCTTCCAGTCCCTCTGCAATGTCACTTATAAAGACATTAAAAAGGGCTGGACCCAGTACTGAACCCTGTGGTACCCCACTAGTAACCCATCTTTCTTCAGAGTGGACTCCATTTACAGTTACCTTCTGTGTCCTGTTGTTCAGCCAATGTTTTACCCAGGCTACCACCCTGGGACCCACTCCAAGGCTGGTTAATTTGACTACTAATCTTTTGTGTGGGACTGTGTCAAATGCCTTGCTAAAGTCCAGGTAGGCCATGTCCACAGCCCCCCTGGTCTACTACTTTGGTCACCCAGTCAAAGAAATCAATTAGATTTGTCTGACATGACCTTCCCGCTGTGAACCCATGCTGCCTTGGGTCCTGTGCCCCACTGGCCTCTAGGTACTCAACAATTCTTTCCTTCAGAAGTGATTCCATCATTTTCCCTACAGCAGAGGTCAAACTGACAGGTCTGTAGTTTCCTGCCTTTGTCTTGCTCCCACTTTTGTGAAGGGGAATCACATCAGCCTTCTTCCAGTCCTCAGGTACCACACCATCCTCCCATGATTTGTTATAAAGGGTAGTCAGTGGTGTCACTAGTTCTCTGCTTAATTCTTTTAGAATTCTGGAGTGAACTCCATCTGGCCCCATTGCTTTGTCCACCTTCAGTTTTAGGAGTTCTTTCAGAACCCTTTCTTCTGTGAAAGGACTGGGCCCCCCTCTCCAGAGTGCTTCTGTTAATTGGATTAGGCACCTCACCCACTTCCTCTTTTGTGAATACTGAACAGAAGTATTCATTCAGTATTCCTGCTTTTTCACTGTCACTCTCTGCCCACCCACCATCCATTCTATTCAGCCTCACTGTGCCTCCCTTTGTCTTTCTACGCTCCCTGATATACCTATAAAAGATTTTATCCCCCTTCTTAACCGAGTTGGCTATCTTTTCCTCAGTTTGTGCCTTTGCTATTCTGACTACCCTCCCTGCTTTCTTCTGCCTTAACTGGTACAGTTATCTGTCCTGCTCCTTCTGTGTTTCCTTATACTTCCTAAATGCTGTATTTTTCTCCCTAACCTTCACTGCCACTTCTTTTGAGAACCATAGTGGCTTTTTCTTTCATTTTGGTTTGTTTATTTGCTTCACATAAAGGCTTGTTGCCTCTGTGATGGCAGTTTTGATATTTCCCATTGTTGCTCCACCCTCCTTCTAGCTCTGTTTGCTAGTGCTTTTCTAAAGCACTCTCCCATTTTGCCAAAGTCAGCCCTCCTGAAGTCCAGAACCCTCACTTTTGTATGGCTTGACTCTGTAGCTGAGTTTATCATGAACCACGCTGTTTGGTGGTCACTTGTTCCCAAATGGCTACCCACTTCTAGATCTGAGATCTTCTCACTGTCCCCATTTGAGAGTACGAGGTCTAAGATTGCTCCCTCACGAGTAGGTTCCAAAACTAGCTGTCTGAGGCATGCCCCCTGAAGGGCATCAAGAATGGCCCTGCTTTTGAATGTGGCTGCAGCAAAGGTGCTCCAGTTAACATCTAGCATATTAAGGTCCCCCATCAACAGTATCTCCCCTTTCTGTGCCATCCTAAGTATGCCTTCTGTTTTATCCTTGTCCATTCCTTCCCCCTGACATGGGGGTCTGTATACAACCCCTGTGCGGATTGTGGTGCCATTTCCAGTCTCTAAGGTGACCCACAGTGCCTCCTCTCCTCTCCTCCCTGTTTACTCTTTTGTTCATCTCGGTCCTCACAGGAACCCGGGCTCCTGGTCCAAGCTTGAGATGTCCCTTCACATCAGTGTGCTCGCACTAAGGGCAGTGCTGTATGCTCTTCAGGCTCTGCATCTGCATCTGTCTCCCGGTCACCTAGCTGTACAGATGGACAATATGTGTGTGGTTTGGTACATCAGCAAACAGGGAGGAACTCGTTCCTACCCCCTTTGCAGAGAGGTGATGCAGGTCTGGGAGTGGGCAGTGCAGCACAACCTTCACCTCACGGCATCTCACATCCCGGGGGTCAAGAACACACTGGCAGACAGACTCAGCCGGTCATCTGCTCTAGCTCACGAATGGGAACTGGATCAGGGGGTCATAGACGACATCTTCCTGCGCTGGGGAACTCCACAGGTAGACCTGTTCGCATCCCCTCAAAACGCAAACCTTCCCGTCTTCTGCTCGCTCACTCCAGGGCGTGGCATTTTTTTGGAGAGACACTCTGTCTCTAGACTGGAAGGGCAGATTCGTCTATGCCTTCCCCCTGATTCCACTGATTACGAGGGTGTTGCAGAAACTCGGTTCAGAAGGAGCTCAAATTATTCTGATCGCTCCTTTCTGGCCCAGGCAAGTTTGGTTCTCTCTTCTGCAACAGTACTCAGAGGAACCTCCTCTTCCTCTTCCTCTGTCGCTATTTTTGCTGACCCAGGATCAGGGGACCCTGTTCCATCCAGGTCCCAAGTCCCTTCAGTTGCACACGTGGCTCCTGCTGACGTAGCTCAAGCCCAATTTAGGGTCCCCCCAAGTAGCTGAGATTCTGGTGGAGGCCAGAAAACCCTCAACCAGATCTACTTATGCCATGAAATGGAAGCGGTTCTCTATCTGGGCCGCCTCCAATGATGTCGAGCCCTTGTCGTGCTCTGTCGGCCGACTTCTGGATTACCTGCGACACCTCTTCAATCTGGGTCTCAGCCATTGATTCTTAAACGTTCACATGGCGGTCATTTAGGCCTATCATGTCCCATTTGCAGACAGAACGTTTGCTCAGCTGGAGGTCTCTAACACCTTTTTGAGAGGGGTCCTTCACTTATGACCCCCTATCCGAGTTTCTGCCCCTACTTGGGATCTGAATTTCATTTTAGAGAAGCTTACTCTGCCTCCTTTCGAGCCGGCAGCCTCAGCGGACCTAAAGGTCCTTTCTTGGAAGACTCTCTTCCTAGTGGCCATTGCTTCTGCTCAACGGATTTGCAAGCTCCAGGCCCTGATGTGTAAAATCTGGTATTTGATTTTTCTGCATACCAACCCTAAGTTTTTCCCTAAGGTGGTAGCGGAATAAATGCTGAATCAATCCATAGAGTTGCCTGCCTTTTTACGCAGCACTCTAATCATGGAGAGTACCTCCTGCATACTTTGGATGTTCACCGAATTCTGAGATACTACACCAACAGGACAAAGGATCTCAGAAAGACTGATCAACTGTTCGTCTCTTTTGCTCATAAAAGAGAAGGCAATGCTGTTTCTAAGCAATGCTTATTGAAATGGTTGGCTCATTGTATCACTTTCTGTTATGACAAGTACAACAAGACCCTGCCAGGTCAAGTTAGAGGCCACTCCACCAAAGGGGTCGCTGCCTCTGCGGCTTGTATCAAGAATGTGTCAGTGGCTGACATTTGTGCAGCTGCCACTTGGACTTCTGTCCATACCTTTACGAAACATTACAGTTTGGACATTGCCTCTCACTGTAGAGCAGGCTTTGGGCTGGCTGTTTTGTAAGGCCTCCTTTCCTAAGGCCTTCGCAACCAGAGGGTCTACTTCTGAGTAACTTTCCTCCTCCCGTTTGCTTCTCCTTGTTCCAGACAGCTTGGGACTCAGTCCTATATGTAATTACTTACTGCAAGAGCCCTCTCAAAGTAAGATAGTACAGTTACGTAAGAACTTACCGTAACAGTAGATCTTCGAGAGAGGCTCTTGCAGTAGGTAATACTTCCCCGCCCATCCCCCTAAGCTTTTTCAGCTCCTTTTCTAGAGGGAAATATCCGCTTTCTCGCCTATGCTTAAGCGGAAAGAACTGCAAAGCGGGCGTGGGGACTGCCCTTTATACTGACGCCGGTCACCTGACGTGAGTGGTCCCCCACCAGAGACGGCTAGCTAGTAATTTTGCCGTCTGGTCCTGATGCTGGCCGGCATCAGTCCTATATGTAATTACCTACTGCAAGAGCCTCTCTCTCAAATCTTCTGTTACGGTAAGTTCTTACGTAACTGTACTTTCCTGGTAGCTATCACTTCTGCCAGGCGATTAGTTAATTACAGGCCCTGTCAGTTGAACCTGACTTTAATCTCCTTCCATAGAGATAAGGTGGTCCTTAGAACAAATAGGAAATTCTTACCTAAAATGGTATCAGATTTTCATCTGAACCAATCTGTGTCTCTGCCTATGTTTTTCACTGTTCATTCTTCTTCAGGAGAAAGAAGATTACACAGTTTGGATTTTAAAAGGGCACTTAGCTACTACATATAACATACTAAGGCACACGGAAATGACTGTCTTCTATTATTTCTCACTTATGGGGAAGTGGGAAAAGGTAAGCCTGCTACTAAAAGAACTATTGCCAGGTGGATTGTCTCTTGAATACAATTCTGCTATGCCAAATTGGACAAAGAAACCTCCTTCAGGCCTGAGGGCCCACTCAACTAGGGGTAGAGCTGCTTCTCTGGCTCCTGCCAGAGTTATACCCTTGGTAGAAATCTGTAAAGCAGCCACCTGGAAAACAGTCCATACATTCACCAAGCGTTACTTTCTGGACATCCAGGCTAGGAGTGATGCTAGGTTTGGACAGCAATACTGCAGAGCATGTTGCAAAGTAAGGTTCTGTGTCCTGTCCTCGTGGGGGCGGAACTGCATGGTACTCTGCATATTGTCAGAATACAGCAAGACTTCATGTTGTTTGAAGAAAATATTACTCACCATAGTAATGTTGTTTCTTTTAATGGAGTCTTGCTGTAGTCTGACCTGCCTCCCCTCTCAGAACCTAGTTTTTGGGACGTGGGCTGGCAGGTACAGTGTGGCACCTCAGGGGTGTACCTTGTACCTTCCCTCTTCAGGGTGGGGTGTTGTTTTATTACTGTTGCTTTTATATTTATATACTTTTCACTAGCTTTTTTCTTGGGTTCTCAACTTGAGTCTTTTGGACCCAAGTTTGTTGCCTTTTGGGCCAAAGTTAAGCAATTTCCATAGCTATAGTTAGTTTGCTCGTAAGAATCTAACGGTTACACTGAGATGTACCAGAGGCAAGTTTGAAAACCGAGCTCGAGCTCAACCTTCTAAGCTACTGCATAGAGTTAACCCTTTCCTCTCCGGGGCAGTTCAAGTACTGGGGCTAACTGCATATTGTCAGAATAGAGCAAGACTCCATTAGAAGAAACAACGTTACTATGGTGAGTAATTTTTTTCTTCTCTGCAGTAAAATCTAATTAAAAAAAAAAATACTTCTGAATTTTAAAAAGATGTAGGCTCTGTTTGGCAGCACACCAAAGCTTGCTAAGGTGATTGATAGATTAGACTTGTTGACTCTGGATGGAGTCTTCTAGTCTTGAGTGAGTGAATGCAAGTGCCCAGCAATCTGACTTGGTCAGCCCTTGCCTCTCATTTAGTAAACATCTAAAGCCCCTGTCTACTAAATTATGCCTCAAGTTAGGTTTTCAGTATAAAACCCATAAAAGTTTCAGTCTCCAGGGTCGCTTATTATTGGTCGCACAATTGGCATTTCCGATTTTAGATTTTGTTGATAATGTGGCACAACTACAGAGGGAGTTTTGGCTCAATTTGATCTCATTTTTGTGCCTCTCTCAATTCATATTTAATGCAGATTTCATTACACATCATACACTTCTAAGTACTTGTATTATGATAATTCATTTTTCCCCATATAGGTATTATTTTTCTGTAGAGGTTTTTCTCCCCGGCCACTCATGTCATTCCATGGCTATACCACGATCCCATGGATATACCGTATTCTAGTCTGAATCCTCCACCACGTCACTCTAGATCTGGTAACCCACTGGTTACCCCCATTGCATTCCCTCTGTGGCAGGGGCTTCAGGGGGAAGGCTGTCCTCTCCTTACCCCCAGACAGTTCATTATATGGATTTGGATCTAACAATGGCAAACATTAGGACCCTTGGAGTCCCAGAGGCCCAGGCTATCATTTAGACAGATATGTTTTTTTTTCTGCCCCTTTTTTTTGATCCCTTCCACCTCTGCCTATGTTAGCTCATCATCCAGTGATCTTGCATACATACAGCAGACCCTGCAGGAGCCAGCGCTCTCCGGTCCAGCTGAAGAGGTCAGTTGTGCACCGGAGTGTGACGCAGACCCTTCCTAACTGAGGAACATTGCTGTGAGGCAGCTGTCCCAGCCTGGCCTGCCTCCTGATGTGGCGACTTGAATTCACTGCCAAAACTCATGTGACATGCACAGCAGTGCAGCACGCTACCATTTGAGCCATTGCCCCCCACCCGGTGTGTTGGTTTATTATTTCCTTCCCAATCAACTTTCTTGTCCCTCAGGTGACCTCTTATCATTGACAATCACTTGTCTCTGAATAGTGCCTCCAAGCACAGTTTGTCACCTGTAATGGAGGCATTCGGGGGCAACCTCCCTTTGGAACAAGATCGTGTGTAGCTGTAGAGTGGCATGAGGACCTGAGAGTGCCTAGTCTGGCATCCTCCCCCTCCCCTTGAGGGACACAGGTGTCAAGGTTTCAACTGTATTGACGCTTTGATGCTGTGCACATTGCCCCTCCCTTTCTGAATGATGTTGCACATGCTGTGCTCGCTGTAGCAACAGAGTGGTAGTGGCAGAGTTGGCAGTCCTCCTTCCCTCCTCCAGAAACATCACCAACTTCCAACCAGGCCACACTAAAGATCCAGATTTTAGAAAGAAGTGCATTATATACCAGTAGTGCAGGGAATGGATGTAGGTATTTGCCACCTTTAAAAAGCAACTGACACATTCTGGGCAGGCAACTGATACTAAGAAGCTGCCTGCCCGAGGAGCTAATTTAGCCCAAACATTTTTTTATGCAGTATTTAAACAACTACTTGCATTTGTATTCCCAGCCTGTAACTTCTGACCACAAACCAAGTGGCTGCCGAGTGCTGCAGCCCCGCCCCTAAAAATTGCACTTTGATGACATGAAGTAGGGGGCGGGGCTGCAGGCATGCTACATATAGAATAACGAAATTGGGGGACAGGACCCTCTAAGCATGCATGCAGTTTCTTTGCTTCTACTTGCACATGTATTGTGCTAATGTATGATATACAGTATATTCTAGGATCGTGGATATGTTGTTCACGCTTGTTGGCATGTCTCTTTCCCTTTAAATCTTACCAGATGGTCTAAAAGCTGGCTCCTTTCACGCACCCGGGTATTATAAGCTTCGTCTCCACCCCATGACGCCAGATCTTCTTTTCTACTGGAAGATTCAGGTTACCTCCTTACTGCTTCCATGTTGAGTAGGCCCTGGCGTTTAACTTTGGCTAGTTTACCGAAAATCAAACTCGTTAGAGTTTCCCCATGTAATTTCACGATAGCGACCATGATGGAGGACAAGTCTCGCCCGGTTTCTGCCAGTGTCCCTGCTGTCAGAAGATGTCCTGTACTGACCCACATACCACGTGTGTCTACTGCCTGGCCATGTGCATGACTCCCAGGCCTGAGATTCTTGTCGCACCTTTCATCCTACAGTTTTGGATGATCACCGTGCCCATTTGCAAGTCGGACGTCCGGAAAAACGGCAACCGCCGGTCAGATTTAAGATGCCTGTCATGTGCCTTCCCCAGCCGCGGGATCTGCTGAACAGTTGGAGCAGATGAAGGCCTTTGAGGAGGAGGAGGCTCATGCCGCCAAACAATCCTCTTCAGTCTCAGTCACTTCATTCTCCGGATCCTTCAAGAAGATTTGCCAGTCTCTCCTGACAAAAGGAGAGGGCCCGTCCGGTTTGCACACCTCCTGGTCCCGCAAGAAGAACAAAGGGTCGAGAGAAGATTCTTCACATCGTCAAAGCTCTTGGGATAGAGAGAGAGAGAGATCTCGATCCCAGGAGTCTTTCATCTCGACTTCAGTTGAAATTGTGACCCCAGCCACAGGCTTCACAGTACTCCCATCAGGCCAGTTGGCTCAGACGTGGGACGACAATCAGGTCAAAATTGTAATCGACCCCGTTGACCCGTTGTTGACTGATGAGACCGACAGCTCTCTGTTTAGGACTCCGGTCATGCCCACCGAGGAGGAGACCCAGCCCACTGGGGCTCCTCCAGTGGTCACTGTTCCTGACCTGGAGGAGCCGCGGTTCTCCCCGGCCCCTTCTGAACACCCCTGTCTGCCCCCCCCAGGGGTCTAGGTCGAGGTCTCGGACACCCTCGACTGACAGGCTGAGGAAGTCTCATAAGCGGCACTCCAAGAAGAGATGATGACACCACTCTAAGTTGCGTCGTTGCTACGAGGATGATCTTCTTTTTTTTTTTTGTAAATTCTGTTTTTGCACTCACTGAAGCTAGAGGTACTTACCTCTTTCAGCCATTTATGCTGTTGCTCAACGTGATCCCCAGAGGTACCGGCCTCTGCTGCAGCGGGCGAAGTGTGGGAGGACAACAGTTTACCCCTTATGGAGGGGCCTCCCTAGTGGCAGACGGGAAGGAGTCCAACATCACCCTGAAGCCCACACCCCAGCCCATCGGACTTTGTTCGGCACCAGGACCCCGGTCAACAGTCGGCGGCTTCATGCTGCTGCAGGGAGGGAGATTGTAGCTGTACTTCCTCAAGGGAGCGGACATGCAGTGACGCACCGGCGCAGCACGCACACGCTTTCGTGCGTGTCCACAGGTCGTCCACAGCTCCCAATTTGAGAAACTAGTGCACCGATCACCATTCCCCTAGTCTCCACCAGGGGACACTAGAGCAGCAGGCTAAACCCCTAACCCTTCCTAGGAGAGGAGAACAGTCCTCCAGAGGCTCAATCCTCCCCTTCCTCAGCCGACCTCTGGTGGCCAGAGTCCATTCCTGAACCTGGGTCACCAGCTTGGCGTGAGGTGCGGTGTCCAGCGCCTCAGTCCTCTGTGCCACTGGGCCGGCGCTACAAGGATCTTATATGGCAACAGCTCATGCTGTCTGGTCCGATGTGGACCCTGGCTTCCTCTCACCATCACTTGGCTGTTGCCTTCCAGGTCGATGCCGACTCCTTCGGAGCTGGTCAGCACCACCCGCGGAGCCGGTGAAGACCCTCCCGGCTCGGCCGAAGCTGGCCTCTCCACCTATCCTGGTGGAGCTGCCACCTAAGCAGCCTCTTTCAGGAGCTCCTGCCAAAGAGTCTCAGCCCATTCAGGGCCTCCCGCACAGGCTGCCTGCCACCCTCACTCCCAACTGTCTGTGGCGGGTCAAAAGTGACTCTGGTGGTCAGCCGCTTTATCCAGACTCAGGGTCTAAGGCTTCAGACCTGAATGCGCGTCCGTCTGATGATGATTCCATGAGTCTGTCAACGGAGGAAGGTCCCACGTCCTTCCTGGGAATCCTCTGTCTCATCTCCAAATCATTGGGGATGCCTTTGGAGTCTGTCAAAAACGGGCTGAATACCCCCTGACTGATATCCTCAGGAAGGGGGGAATTCTCCATCTGAGGCCTTCCCAGTGGCCGAAGTCATAGTTGGCCCAGCCGTGGAGCTTTGGCAGCACCCAGCTTCGTGCCCTGTGCCTTCGATTCATATGGCCCGCAAGTATGTGGTTCCCATCGGCTCCCCTTCGGGGGTTTACACAGCATCCCTTGGCTAAGAGATTGGTGACTGAGTCGGTGTTTCAGTGCTTGGGCAACTGAAGAGATATGGATAGACCTCTGGACAAAGAGTCCAAAAAGTTGGCCCATTCAGCCAGAAAGGTCTATGCTGCCTCCCCGCTTGGTCTCCGACAGGCTAGCTCGGCCATCATTATGGCATACTTCTTCCACGCCCTCTTGTGCTCTCTGGATGAGGTGCTTCCTCATCTCTCCGCGGACCTTCAGACCACAGTCATGCAGGTCCGAGACCAG
Source organism: Neoceratodus forsteri (assembly GCA_016271365.2). Classification (NCBI taxonomy): domain Eukaryota; kingdom Metazoa; phylum Chordata; order Ceratodontiformes; family Ceratodontidae; genus Neoceratodus; species Neoceratodus forsteri. The sequence goes on from JADMNL010000030.1 coordinate 77,773,413, forward strand.
CATTGGGCTGTTGTCAAACAGCTACTCCAGATGGCCCTGGACGTTGGGAATTTTTGTGCCTGTTCATTGGCAGCCACAGTTACCATGCACCGCAGGGCCTGGCTGAGGGTCTCAACCTAAATGGCAGACACCCAGCACAAACTGGTGGATGTTCCTTTTCTGTGTACTGACTTGTTTGTTCCAGGAGTCGACGGTCACCTCCAGCGTATCGAGAAGTCCAGTGCCACCTTGGACTCCATTATTTCCATCCAGAAAGAACCCCAGGATTCTAAGAAGCAGCAGAAGAAGAAGCCCTTTTGTCCTTCTGCCCTTGCGGCCAAGCAGCCCCAGTATCAATCTGGGCAGCAGCAGCAGGCTCAAACTTGGTGTCCTCGGCCCAAGTTGGGGGCTTCGCGGAACTGTAAGCCCGAAGGGAAAGGTCCCGACAGCCCCGCTGCTGGTCCTACATCCTCCAAGCCTGCGCAGTGACAGGATGGGGCAGTCACCCCCATACCTATCATGACCACTCTGGGTCCTCCTGTGGGGGAGCTGGCTCTGCCACTTCCTTTCTGCCTGTCACAATGGACAGATAGGTCTTGAAAATGGTTGGCCAGGGTCTGCCTCTGGAATTAGAGCAGTACCTTCCAAGCTGAGCCCGCGCCCCATGAGAGGAAAAGGTATCTGCCCATACTCTGTCAGCTCTCAGATGACATTGCCTAACTCCTCCGCAAGGAGGTAGTGGTCAGAGTTGTGGATCCCCCTGTCAACTCAGGGTTTGTTTCCAGGTACCTCCTGGTCCTAAAATGGATGGGGGGGGGCTGGTGCCCCATTTTAGATCTGCACAACTTGAATCAGTTTCTCAGGTCTTGCACCTTTCGGATGGTAACTCTGTGTCATATCATACCATCTCTTGAGCAGAACATGTGGTTCTGCTCACTGGATCTACAGGATGCGTTCTTCCATGTCCTGATCCATCCATCCCACCGAAGGTTCCTCCACTTCAGAGTGGAGGGAACCCTCTATGAGTTCCATGCCATGCCATTCGGCCTGTTATCAGCTTCCAGTTGTCTTTACCAAATGCATAGCAGTGGTGATGGTCCATTTTTGGCATTGAGGGGTCAGAGTGTACTCCTGTCTCGACGATTGGCTAATAGTGGGTCCCTCCAGACTGGAGGTGGAGAGGTCCAGCGATTTGGCCCTCCAAACCTGCCTCAGCCTTGGCCTCCTCCTGGTCAATGAGGCCAAGTTGTAACTCATGCTCTCGCAGGTGATTTGCCTCATCAGGGCAGAGCTCGACTCCAGAGCCAGGCTCCCAGCGGACAGGGCGGAGGTTCTCTCCTCCTTTGCCCGATCATTTCTGGTTGGGCAGTTGCATCCTGCCCGTGACTTCCTGCGATGTCTGGGTTACTTGGTGGCCTGCACCTCTGTAGTTCGATGGGCCCAGTGCTATATGTGCCCTTTCAATGGAAGCTGGCCAACCAAGTGGTCTTAGTGACACGATCATTTCGACCAGCTGGTCACTGTGACCTAGAAGATGTTGGACGCCTTCCAGTGGTGGATCATCCTGAAACATCTGCAGGAAGGGATCCCATTTGTCCGCCCCGAGCTGACGGTCGTCCTGATGACCAACGCCTCTCTCACGGGCTGGGGTGCCCACATGGGGAATTACAGAGTCCACAGGCTCTGGACCCCTGAGGAATCCCGATGTCACATCAACCTGTGGGAGCTCTGAGCAGTTTAGCTGGTGCTGACTGCATTCACTCAGGTCCTTTGGGATCAGGTGGTTTAAGTCCAGAGGGACAACACCATGACCACGTACTACTTCAACAAACAAGGCAGCATGCACGCCTAGCCTCTGTGCAGGGAAGCTCTCCGCATCTGGAACCTCGTGAGCTGACTGGAGGCAGATCTACTAGCCATCCGTGTGGCAGGAGCCTTGAGTCAGTTGGCAGACGCCCTCAGCTGAAAGTCCCTGCACCTGACAGCCTGGTTCCTGAGCAGCTAGAATTCCAGGCTTTGGGCCTTCTGACGATGTACTCAGTGTTGTAGACACTCCTAGGAAGGAGTCAACCAGGAAGTGCTATGCCTTTAAGTGGAAGATTCTCCATTTGGTGTCAGGACAAGGGCCTGGACCCCTTGCCCTGTCTGGTGGCTAGCATCCTCGACTACCTTTGGTCTCTCTCCAAAGGAGGTATTCGGTCTATGACCCTTAAGGTGCACCTGCCAGCCATCTCTGCCTACCGGGCACGGGCCAGTCAGCAGATGGTGGCACAGGAGAAGGTGGCCTGGCATTTCTTTAAAGGCCTCAGCCACATTTCCCCTCCAGTGCATGAACCACCACCTCCGTGAGATCTACTGCTGGTAGTGGCAAAACTCATGGGCAAGCCACTCAAACTGATGCACAGGTGTGAGATGTCACACGTGTTGTGGAAGACTGCCTTCTTGGTGGCTATCATGTCAGCCAGAAGGACTGGGAAGTTACAGGCGCTGTCGAGTCTCCTTATCTGGTCTTCCACAGGGACAAGATTGTCCTGCGCCCCCACCTGAAATTCCTTCCGAAGGTGGTGTCAGAGTTTCACCTTAATCAGGTGTTGACTCTGCTGGTGTACTACCCCAGTTACACCTTGGAGGCTGAGTACAGGCTCCGTACTTTGGACCTGAGACGAGCACTCGCTTATTATAAGGAGCGAACCGCTGAAGTTCAGGGAGAGGTTCGCCAGCTGTTTATCACCTACGCTGAAGCTGCACCTGGCAGACCTGCAGCAAAGCAGACAATTGGCAGATAGATTACATTGTGCATTGATCTCTGCTACTGGTTGGCGGACAACGAGCCTCCCATAGGGATAAGAGCTCATTCCACCCGTAATACTGCTGTGTTGGTGGCTGCTTCTAGGAACGTCCCTATCCAGGATATCTGCAAGGCTGCTACCTGGAAGTCAGCAGACATCTTCATTTCCCACTACCACACCTACCTAGAGTCACGCCGGGATGCTGGTTTGGGGGCCTTAGTTCTCCAATCTCTGTTCCCTAAGTAGGTGGCGTGCGCCTTGCCTCCCTCCTCCCAGAGAACTGCTAGGAGTGTGCCAACAAGTGTGGATAGAACAACATATCCACGATCTTAGAAAAAACAGGTTACTCACCTGTAACAGTAGTTCTAGGAGTGGTATATGTTGTTCATGCACACGAACCCACCCGACCTTCCTGGCTTCGGCGAGCAACCTATTCTTCCGGTGGGCAAGATCTTACATCATGGAGCAGAGCCGAGGCTTATACCACCTGGGTGGGAGGAGCCAGCTTTTAGACCATCTGGCAAGATTTAAAGGGAAAGGGACATGCTAACAAGTGTGGATGAACAACGTATACCACTCCTAGAACTACTGTTATAGGTGAGTAACCTGTTTTTACAGCCGACATGTATAAGTGGAAGCAAAGAAACGGTATGCATGTTTAGAGGGCCCCTCCCTCGATTTCATTATTTTATATGTAGCATGCCTGCAGCCCCGTCCTCTGCTTCACATCATCAGAGTACAATTCTTTGGGGGGCAGGGCTGCAGTGCTTAGCAGCCAAATTATTTGGCTTATAGTCAGAAGTTACAAGCTGGGCATACAAATGTAAGTAGTGGTTTGATTACTGCATAAAAAAATTTAGTTTTGGGCTAAATTAGCTCCTCAGGCAGGCAGCTTCTTAGCATTAGTTGTCTGCCGGAAAGTGAAAAGTGTGTCAGTTGATCTTTTTAAGTGCTTGATATCGACACAGACTTGGACCATTGCATTACAGTCTGTGTTATGCTGATGGTGGGTGAGGCAGAACATCCTAGGTAGTCACCTTCTCTTGCGAAAAGTGCTATGGAATGTTTTACTTCCATCTGTTCAACCACCAGAGAGGCTGAAGTCAGAAAACAAATAGGACATGAGAGATGTTTTGGACAACTAGAGGATTATTCTGTTAATGCTGTCATACTCTAGTTGTCCAAAAAAATCTCTCATGTCCTATTGGTTCTTCTTTTTTACACACAGCAGATTCACTGGCATCAAAATTGTACAGCAATTTATTTTTCTTAGCAGGGGTAGAATTTAAGAAAAAAAAGGTACATTCTTGGCAGAATACCAGATTCAGAATTTTGGTATCCCACCTGGAAATCTGTTATTCCACCTAAATTAAGTGTTTTTTTATGTTATGTGCATGCATAGAAAATATTGAATGCCCACATGTAACGTGGCCATTTTTAGGATTTTTTTCACCAGATTTTCAACATGGACTTTTTGGAACCCAACCTCATGAAGAGTGCCACTGTCATTTCGTTCTTTGGTCCAGAAAGGTGATTTTGCACAGCGACCACACCATTCTGCGCCACAGGTGCGAAAATGCATTTTGGGCAGGATGTGAAGAATGACAGCTGTACTGTTCATGAGGGGTTGTGAATTTGGAGTGAAAATATTAAAAATTGCTGAAGTTATGATCGTGCGTAGAAAAATTTCAAGGACCACGCATTACTCGGGTGTTCTTTGGTTTGCACCAAATTTTCAACATGGGCTTTTTGGGACTCCACCTCATCAACACTGGCACTGTCATTTCATTACTCAGTCCTGAAAGGTGATTCTGCACAGTGACTGCGAAATCATCTCTCGTGACCAAGTAACAAAACGACAGTGCGAGTGTTAATGAGTTGGGATGCAAAAAAAAAACAAAACAAAAATTTGGTGCAGAAATATTGAAAAATGGCCGAGATATCAACATCCAGCCATTATACGGCATGGCATGTACCTTGACTCTTCAGTTTGTTGTTCAGTTGTTTTTTTCTTTTTTTTTTTTATTTATAAATGTTATGAAATACAATATGCATAAGATTACATGAAAAACATTCAGTTCAGCATAGACATGTACAGGTATTGCAAAATAGAATAGTTCTAGAGTAGTATCCATTAACCATGACTAAACTGCCATAGAGTTATAAAGGATTCAGTGTTCAGCTAGATAAGATTGTAGGAGAGTAAGCTCTCACCTTTTCCTTGTCTCGGAGGAGATCTACCAATATTTCTGCTCCCTGTAGGATACTAGATAATAGGTGGAGGCTGAAAAAGCCAAAGAGAGGCCAGTAAGGTTTAGCTTCAGATGGCCTGTACTCAGTTAAGTTGCATTACGCCCCTACCTCAGAAGTCATACCTGAGGGAGACAGGAGATTTACAAGGATTTATCAACTAATGTTCACAGATTGAGTGGGGTACTGTTCCACCCCTATATGAAGTAGAACTCTCTATAGGCAGTGTGGTGGGGATCCCCCCCTTTTTTTTTTTTAGCTAATGAATATAGCTTGAGATCTGAACACTGTTCTTTTATTTATATTTTACTTTTCCCTCTTTCTGTTTTTCTACAGTCTGTTGTGCAACATTTCTACCCTCACTTCTGTAGCTCTTTTATTGTTTTCTAACATTATAATGTGCTGGCCACTCATCATAACAGAATACATTTTCTCTGTCCCTGTATTCCTTTTCTCTGCCTCTTTCTAGGACCTCAGAGAATTTATTAAATAATGTGTGTACAAATGTATCAGTGGGACATGCTGTTGGCATTAGATACAGGTTTTCTATTCTATTGCCCCATTGCCTGTAAGCCAGGCGGTCCAATTGTCTAGTCTGTTGCAGCGAGAAGGATCCCTCGCCTTAATTTACACTCTGAAAGCTGAAAGCAGCGGGTTTGCTTTCAATTTGCCTTGCTCTCTATGACTGTTCTTGGTGATTGTGGTGTAGTCCGCTGAAATATGTGAACAGTAAAAGGCAGGCAAGTGCCCGAAGTCCTTGCAATATAGCGTGGTGAGTCACTGCTCTAAATTGTGCGGTGGCACTTCCGTGCAACAGTGGAACCCCTTTAGTATAACCCTGTAAGAATAAATGCAGCATGAACCGCGCTGTTTGAAAATGGACTTGGGCTAAAATATTTACCTTTCTGGACCAGAGGAAGCCCTGTGTTGTTATTTGTTCACTCTCCTAGTCTGCACAGGGGCAGCATCATGTTGGGAGATGTGCTCCTATGGGGAGTGAGCGGCACATCTCTGACTGACTTTATGCTAATAGTCAGCTCCTCCTCTAGTGAAAAAAGGCAAAGTTTAGCTTAATGCAACCCATTTCTCTAGAAATACAGGGGTTACACAGCTACATACAAAATTGGGAGATGTTTGCAATGTTCTGTACTGATTATTTGTATAATAGTATATGAAACACTGTTAAGTGTGGTACAATGGCAAAGGGATATGACTATAATAAAGGAGTTGTGTAAAGTACCAGGTGGAGTTCCAGCTCTTGGGAGGAACTTAGTACCTACAAAAAGGTAGGGCTAGAACTCTGAAATTAGATGTTCGTTGGGAGAGGACATGTGTGGTTCTCCATAGAGATCTCTGTGACAGATTGGCACAGACGAATGTTAGCAGATAGATGTTAATGGTGGCTAAGCTGTGCTTTTTGTCTTTTCTGTTCTTGTTATGACAGAGTTTATTATTTTGAGTTTATTTTCTTGCATTTATTATTTTTTTTAATAAATGCCATGCCTACTGGCCCGGTGGTGCTGAGGGTTGAGGCGCTGGATGCCACACCTCGCTCCACGCTGGTGACCCGGGTTTGGGAGTGGACTCGGGTCACCGGGGGTCAGCACAGGTAGGAGAGGGATGGAGTGTCTGAGTGACTGCTCTCCCTCTCCTGGGTGGGGGGTTCCCAGCTATTGGTGCACTTCGGCCCCTAGCGGAGGCTGGGGTGGTGCACTGGAATCATGTATTGGGGGCTGAGTTGGGGCACGGCGCTGGGAAGGAGTGCGTGCAGTGCATAGCTCCTTCCCTTGCTTGCCTTACCCCTCGTGTGGACGGAGGAAAAAGGAAAACATTTGACTGATCAATGCTGCGGCTTGATGACCGTCCTACTGGGCGCCCGGCTCAGGGGACATTGCCGAACACTGGATCATGACCAGGCAGAGATTGAGGGGGGTCTCTCTGCCACCCCGCCATGGGGAGTAATCCACGGGGGTAACAGGTGAGGGTCCCCAAGGGAGTCGGGTGGCATCGGACGTTGGCCGGAGATTAGGATGCGCAGAGGGCTTGACAGACCAGAGCCAGGACAGAAAAAGGAGTAAGACAAAATGAAAGTCATGCCTAATAGGTATGTTGTACCATATAGACTGTCTGTTGTGTAGTCTCTTTATCCCACTCATGACAGGCAAGACATAATTTGCATGTAACATGCCAGATCAATATGTTGTGCAACAATCAACATAGCAAAAAGGAAAAGTTAGTTAACAGGAAAACTGTAGTCCATTGGAAGACCAATTTAGAATATCTAAAAGGTCCAATAAAAGATACCCAGACAGGGTTATGATCTTATATCTACAAAAGAACCTCATTGTCAGAAATAACAGAGTAGGGCTAAACCCAGTGTGGCTTAAAATAGGTTAACAGGCTAAACAACATATTCCTTTCAGACAACATTCAGCCAGTCCTAAGGGTTCAGTAGAAAATCCCATATGGTCACACAGGAGCTAGAACAATGTCAGTCATTGGAATCTGATTCAAGATCATCTTCCCCTTCATGTCCCTTTGGGATAAACTGGGCAGATACGAGTTTTGAGTCTAATACTGCTGCATCAGGATCAGATAGGATGTGGGTCTTGTTGGCGTAGTGAATCTGTAGTCACACTGGAAACAGGAGCTGAGTGTCAATACCATTTCCCAACAGTGATTTTTTTAGTAATTTGTAGTGCTTTTTTCCGGGTCTGTGTTTGTGACGAAATGTCTGGAAAGAGAGCGATTTTTATTGCCCTCCCACACCATATCCCCTTGTTGTCTGGCTGTCTGTAATAATGGGATGCGAGCCTCAGGACTAGAAAGAGGTACAATGGCCATCAGTTGGCACGCGCTAACAGCACCACACACTCTAGCCCGCATTGGAATGGCGATAGCATTATTAACAGTTATCGCGGAATTCTCTGGCAGCAGTTTCAGATCAGAAAATAATAACTGGATAACTGCAGCATGTATTTCAGTGCTCCCAGTACATCTTGGTGGAAACCCACAATATGTACATTTGCTTGCCGTTTGCGAGTTCTCCAGGGCTTCCACTTTCGCTTTAAGGAAATTAAAGTCCTGCCCAAACCTCGCATTTCTCTCGCTGATGGTCCCTTTCAATGTTGAACTCAGTGATATGAGTTTCGTTGATTTGCACCTTGGTATCGAGCTCCGTGAAACGTGCCTCGACTGCAGCAAGCCTGCGGTTCGTTTCCTCCCCTGTGGCTTGAATCTTCTGCAGCATCACCATAATCTGGGAATTTGGCGTGTCGGGAGATCTTGTGTCCGTAGAAGTAGACAGCCCAGACCCTGCTCCTCTCACTCCAGATGCGGATGAAAGATATGCCTCTAAGTTCTGCGCAGCATGTTTATGGTCTTTTTTTCCAGACCCATATTGTACTCCTTAGCTATTCAGACACCAGCAGAGACATTCAGAGTCGGTATCCGATTATAAAAAACAGTAGGATTTACCTTTATAACTTTGCCTTATCTGCTGTTCGGAAAAAGCTGATGCCCTGTTGGAAGCTCCACAGCGCCCCCCTGCTGTTCAGCTTTGAAGAGTACAGATGTGTCTCGGTCTACAGACCATGACAGCCGCCGACCTCGGACAGTAAGCATTAAGGCAAGGGGTGTAGGGTGGTGGGTTGCTCAATGGGAGGGTCGGGATGGGAGGGGGACGGGGGAGACGACGAAGGACTGTTTTCTTTTTTGCAGGGGGGAAAAAAGGCATTGGGGGACTGTTTTCTTTTTTTTATACAGAAAGAGGATTACTGCTGGCCAGGTGGCGCTGAGGGTTGAGGCGCTGGACACCACACCTTGCGCCACTCTGGCAACCCAGGTTTGGGAATGAGCCCGGGCTGCCGGGGGTCAGCAGGGGAGGGAAAAGATTGAGTATCTGAGGGACAGCTGTCTTCTCCTGGAATGGAGGTGGGTGCAGACTCGGCACTTGCCTGGCCTCTGGCGGAAGCTGGAGGCACAGCAAGTGCAGTGCAAGCAGAGAAGGCCGGGGAGTGGTGGACATCGGCAGTTACCTTGACGTCAGAGTGTACGACTCTTCCCCAGAACAGGGAAGAATAATGCTAGAGTGCCGAGGGGAAGGAGGGCCACAGCACAGACCCTAATGGCTCCTGCCTGTCTGACCACTGGAGGGAACTCGATGAAATTAGATTGCCTCAGGGTGTTTGGGCCCCACCTCCTACTCACTTGGGGGGATAAAGCCATGGCTCTATGGGGGTCCACCGGGGATTCAGGTAAGAGCAGAGAAGCGGGGCTGCTGCATGAGCGTCTCCCAACTGTGCAGTGCTCCGCGTGGGGGAATAAAAAAAGTACGATTTCATAAAAAAAAGGGGGGGGATTACTGGAACAATTCAGAACACTGGGAGAGGACCCCCTAGTGTCCCAACAGTACTGGGAAGGGAGTTAGCACCGACATGGGGATTGGTCCCCCCGTTGTTGGGTCTAATGCGTAAAAAATCTGGTATTTCAGGTGGAGCACCAGGGCTTGAATTTTGGTATTCTGGTATAAAATTTGGTACCCAGAATGTACCGGAATACCACTAAATTCAAGCCCTGCTTAGTAAATGTATTTATTTGTAATTTTTGACCAGGAAAGGCACACAGATCTGTGACAACTCGCTTCAGAGTGCATCCTTGTGGATGGGTTTCATGGAGCTGTGTTATCGACATGGAGATGGAATGTTGGCAGGATACTGGGAAAATCCTCTGCTCATACAAACATAAACTTTTGATGATAGATGAGGACTGCTTGGCCCACCAGTCTGCCCATTTTTCCCTATCTATTGGATAAGCTGCAGATCCTAGTTAACCAACAGCCTACTTCTCCTACCCCCACTAGAACTGCCTCATGTCTATCGCATGTGTTCTTGAATTCCCCCACTGTTTTGACCCCTCGACCTCAGGAAGGCATTCCATGTGTCCACCACTCTCTCCTTGAAAAAATACTTCCTCTTGTTGCCCCAGAGCAGTACCCCCTCTATCTTCAAATTGTGCCCCCTTGTTCTTGCGCATCTGAAATTTGAAGATACAGGGGTGAATAGAACTCCCACACCATATCCCCTTGTTGTCTGGCTGTCTGTAATAATGGGATGCGAGCCTCAGGACTAGAAAGAGGTACAATGGCCATCTGTTGGCACGAGCTAACAGCACCACACACTCTAGCCCGCATTGGAATGGCGATAGCATTATTAACAGTTATCGCGGAATTCTCTGGCAGCAGTTTCAGATCAGAAAATAATAACTGGATAACTGCAGCATGTATTTCAGTGCTCCCAGTACATCTTGGTGGGAAACCCACAATACGTACATTTGCTTGCCGTTTGCGAGTTCTCCAGGGCTTCCACTGTCGCTTTAAGGAAATTAAAGTCCTGCCCAAACCTCGCATTTCTCTCTCGCTGATGGTCCCTTTCAATGTTGAACTCAGTGATATGAGTTTCGTTGATTTGCACCTTGGTATCGAGCTCCGTGAAACGTGCCTCGACTGCAGCAAGCCTACGGTTCGTTTCCTCCCCTGTGGCTTGAATCTTCTGCAGCATCACGCCAAATCTGGGGATTCGGCGTGTCGGGAGATCTTGTGTCCGTGAAGTAGACAGCCCAGACCCTGCTCCTCTACTCCAGATCGGATGAAAGATATGCCTCTAAGTTCTAGCATGTTTATGGTCTTTTTTTCCAGACCCATATTGTACTCCTTAGCTATTCAGACACCAGCAGAGACATTCAGAGTCGGTATTCGATTATAAAAAACAGTAGGATTTACCTTTATAACTTTGCCTTATCTGCTGTTCGGGGGGAAAAAGCTGATGCCCTGTTGGAAGCTCCACAGCGCCCCCCTGCTGTTCAGCTTTGAAGAGTACAGATGTGTCTCGGTCTACAGACCATGACAGCCGCCGACCTCGGACAGTAAGCATTAAGGCAAGGGGTGTAGGGTGGTGGGTTGCTCAATGGGAGGGTCGGGATGGAGGGGACGGGGAGACGAAGGCGACTGTTTTCTTTTTGCAGGGGGAAAAAGGCATTGGGGGACTGTTTTCTTTTTTTTATACAGAAAGAGGATTACTGCTGGCCAGGTGGCGCTGAGGGTTGAGGCGCTGGACACCACACCTTGCGCCAGTCCGGCAACCCAGGTTTGGGAATGAACCTGGGCTGCCGGGGGTCAGCAGGGGAGGGAAAAGATTGAGTATCTGAGGGACAGCTGTCTTCTCCTGGAATGGAGGTGGGTGCAGACTCGGCACTTGCCTGGCCTCTGGCGGAAGCTGGAGGCACAGCAAGTGCAGTGCAGGCAGAGAAGGCTGGGGAGTGGTGGACATCGGCAGTTACCTTGACGTCAGAGTGTACGACTCTTCCCCAGAACAGGGAGAATAATGCTAGAGTGCCGAGGGGAAGGAGGGCCACAGCACAGACCCTAATGGCTCCTGCCTGTCTGACCACTGGAGGGAACTCGATGAAATTAGATTGCCTCAGGGTGTTTGGGCCCCACCTCCTACTCACTTGGGGGGATAAAGCCATGGCTCTATGGGGGTCCACCGGGGATTCAGGTAAGAGCAGAGAAGCGGGGCTGCTGCATGAGCGTCTCCCAACTGTGCAGTGCTCCGCCGTGTGGGAGAATAAAAAAAGTACGATTTCATAAAAAAAAGGGGGGGATTACTGGAACAATTCAGAACACTGGGAGAGGACCCCCTAGTGTCCCAACAGTACTGGGAAGGGAGTTAGCACCGACATGGGGATTGGTCCCCCCGTTGTTGGGTCTAATGCGCAAAAAATCTGGTATTTCAGGTGGAGCACCAGGGCTTGAATTTTGGTATTCTGGTATAAAATTTGGTACCCAGAATGTACCGGAATACCACTAAATTCAAGCCCTGCTTAGTAAATGTATTTATTTGTAATTTTTGACCAGGAAAGGCACACAGATCTGTGACAACTCGCTTCAGAGTGCATCCTTGTGGATGGGTTTCATGGAGCTGTGTTATCGACATGGAGATGGAATGTTGGCAGGATACTGGGAAAATCCTCTGCTCATACAAACATAAACTTTTGATGATAGATGAGGACTGCTTGGCCCACCCAGTCTGCCCATTTTTCCCTATCTATTGGATAAGCTGCAGATCCTAGTTAACCAACAGCCTACTTCTCCTACCCCCACTAGAACTGCCTCATGTCTATCGCATGTGTTCTTGAATTCCCCCACTGTTTTGACCCCTCGACCTCAGGAAGGCATTCCATGTGTCCACCACTCTCTCCTTGAAAAAATACTTCCTCTTGTTGCCCCAGAGCAGTACCCCCTCTATCTTCAAATTGTGCCCCCTTGTTCTTGCGCATCTGAAATTTGAAGATACAGGGGTGAATAGAACTCCCACACCATATCCCCTTGTTGTCTGGCTGTCTGTAATAATGGGATGCGAGCCTCAGGACTAGAAAGAGGTACAATGGCCATCTGTTGGCACGAGCTAACAGCACCACACACTTCTAGTTCGCATTGGAATGTATGGATAGCATTATTAACAGTTATCGCGAATTCTCTGGCAGCAGTTTCAGATCAGAAAATAATAACTGGATAACTGCAGCATGTATTTCAGTGCTCCCAGTACATCTTGGTGGAAACCCACAATATGTACATTTGCTTGCCGTTGCGAGTTCTCCAGGGCTTCCACTTTCGCTTTAAGGAAATTAAAGTCCTGCCCAAACCTCGCATTTCTCTCTCGCTGATGGTCCCTTTCAATGTTGAACTCAGTGATATGAGTTTCGTTGATTTGCACCTTGGTATCGAGCTCCGTGAAACGTGCCTCGACTGCAGCAAGCCTACGGTTCATTTCCTCCCCTGTGGCTTGAATCTTCTGCAGCATCGCCATAATCTGGGGATTCGGCGTGTCGGGAGATCTTGTGTCCGTAGAAGTAGACAGCCCAGACCCTGCTCCTCTCACTCCAGATGCGGATGAAAGATATGCCTCTAAGTTCTCCGCAGCATGTTTATGGTCTTTTTTTCCAGACCCATATTGTACTCCTTAGCTATTCAGACACCAGCAGAGACATTCAGAGTCGGTATTCGATTATAAAAAACAGTAGGATTTACCTTTATAACTTTGCCTTATCTGCTGTTCGGGGGGAAAAAGCTGATGCCCTGTTGGAAGCTCCACAGCGCCCCCCTGCTGTTCAGCTTTGAAGAGTACAGATGTGTCTCGGTCTACAGACCATGACAGCCGACCTCGGACAGTAAGCATTAAGGCAAGGGGTGTAGGGTGGTGGGTTGCTCAATGGGAGGGTCGGGATGGGAGGGGCGGGGGAGGCGAAGGACTGTTTTTTTTGCAGGGGGGAAAAAAGGCATTGGGGGACTGTTTTCTTTTTTTTATACAGAAAGAGGATTACTGCTGGCCAGGTGGCGCTGAGGGTTGAGGCGCTGGACACCACACCTTGCGCCAGTCCGGCAACCCAGGTTTGGGAATGAACCTGGGCTGCCGGGGGTCAGCAGGGGAGGGAAAAGATTGAGTATCTGAGGGACAGCTGTCTTCTCCTGGAATGGAGGTGGGTGCAGACTCGGCACTTGCCTGGCCTCTGGCGGAAGCTGGAGGCACAGCAAGTGCAGTGCAAGCAGAGAAGGCTGGGGAGTGGTGGACATCGGCAGTTACCTTGACGTCAGAGTGTACGACTCTTCCCCCAGAACAGGGAGAATAATGCTAGAGTGCCGAGGGGAAGGAGGGCCACAGCACAGACCCTAATGGCTCCTGCCTGTCTGACCACTGGAGGGAACTCGATGAAATTAGATTGCCTCAGGGTGTTTGGGCCCCACCTCCTACTCACTTGGGGGGATAAAGCCATGGCTCTATGGGGGTCCACCGGGGATTCAGGTAAGAGCAGAGAAGCGGGGCTGCTGCATGAGCGTCTCCCAACTGTGCAGTGCTCCGGCGTGTGGGAGAATAAAAAAAGTACAATTTCAAAAAAAAAGGGGGGGGATTACTGGAACAATTCAGAACACTGGGAGAGGACCCCCTAGTGTCCCAACAGTACTGGGAAGGGAGTTAGCACCAACATGGGGATTGGTCCCCCCGTTGTTGGGTCTAATGCGTAAAAAATCTGGTATTTCAGGTGGAGCACCAGGGCTTGAATTTTGGTATTCTGGTATAAAATTTGGTACCCAAAATGTACCGGAATACCACTAAATTCAAGCCCTGCTTAGTAAATGTATTTATTTGTAATTTTTGACCAGGAAAGGCACACAGATCTGTGACAACTCGCTTCAGAGTGCATCCTTGTGGATGGGTTTCATGGAGCTGTGTTATCGACATGGAGATGGAATGTTGGCAGGATACTGGGAAAATCCTCTGCTCATACAAACATAAACTTTTGATGATAGATGAGGACTGCTTGGCCCACCCAGTCTGCCCATTTTTCCCTATCTATTGGATAAGCTGCAGATCCTAGTTAACCAACAGCCTACTTCTCCTACCCCCACTAGAACTGCCTCATGTCTGTCGCATGCGTTCTTGAATTCCCCCACTGTTTTGACCCCTCGACCTCAGGAAGGCATTCCATGTGTCCATCACCCTCTCCTTGAAAAAGTACTTCCTCTTGTTGCCCCAGAGCAGTACCCCCTCTATCTTCAAATTGTGCCCCCTTGTTCTTGCGCATCTGAAATTTGAAGATACAGGGGTGAATAGAACAACCCACAACCATTTGATCTTTCAGCCCCAGATGTGAGCTGTTAGTTACTGAGCTACTGACACTGATCACAAACAGCAGTGAAGTAAGCAATAACCCACGACAGGGTGTGCGGTTATTGGGGATTAATCAACATCCCGGGTGTGTTGTGAGACTTGATTTATGGCACAATAACGAGATCTGGGTGGCTCACTGATCTGTCAGGGCAGACGCTTCACTACTTGCTGTACGTATATTATGGATTAATCAACGGTCACCTGATAGCTCTGTACCAATCAGGTACCTGCCTTTCTGTACCCCATGTTATAATGAAGGTTAAGGTGTTTAAAAAAAAAATAAAAAATACAGTATTGAAAGAGGTGTATTCTGTAAAGTGCCACTGATTTAGGGTGGATGCAGTAATCAATTTCTTAAGATCTGTAGTTCTGGAATTGTATTAGTGATGCTATTTTTGGTATCTTACCTTTTAGCTTTATGAAGTGTATAAGCATATAAGAGAAAAAGAAAGCTAAAACCACAGCAGATAAAAGCAAAATGGAATTTACTACCAAGAAGTGGTAAACGCTGAGATGGTGATGGATTTGAAGACAAGATAGGCTGTGAGAGGTTAGTGAAAGTAAAGGCAGGAAAGGGGGTGGGTGGGGGAAGGGTACTTCCACTAGGGCATTGGCGAAGGCTCATCCAATGACAGGTTGGAGCAGTATAGGTAGGAAAATGGGCGCATACAGTGGAGTTCAAGTCTTTTTCTGCTGGCATTTTTCTTTGTTGGCACGCATGCGTGCTGGTATCTAGCATCTGCTCCTTCCCTTGCTCTGGTCCCACTGTGCTGTCTCCTGGTCAGGCGACTGACAAACAGCAGAATGCTAACATCCCCCCCTTCCCTGAGGGGAGCCATCCCTGGACACTCAATTCTCCCTCCCAGGCCCGCCACTGAGTGAGCCAAGTCCATTCCCAGGTTGCCTGCATAACTCGCCGTAGCCCTACAGCTGCGTCCGTTGTCAGTAATGGGAAAGGAATCTAAAAAAAAAAACTTGGACTGCTTCTACATTACCTCCAGCTTCTTTTGGATTTTTCTACCACTTCCACCAGCCTTCTTACTAGATAAAGACCTGTTTTTGTTTTGTTTGGGGAGGGGGCAGGCATACTAAGCTCCAAAGTCAGTGTTTTAAAATGACAAGAGCCTTATTTGAACCTGAAAAAAAAGGTCTGGATAAGGTTTTTTTTTTCAGAAAATGACTTAGGTTCTAGTGGTTCTGAACCTATTCAAACCGATTCTCCCATCCCTGTTAAATATATACCCATCAGTGGCCAGGTCTTTGTTTCCATTAATGAATGCTGTGGCTTTATGCTGGCTGATGGAGGTGAGGAATGCCTGTTGTTTCAGTGTTGAGACTTGCCTTGGTTCCATTTATCAGCTTATTGTTTGGATTAATGACTACAATATTTCTAGTTGGCATCCCAACTAACAGTTTTGTGGCTTGAAAGTTTCTTGAAACTACGGAGGGCCGTTATTTGTGGCAGCGCAATAAAGAGCATTTTAGGTAGAGAATCTAAAACCTGTTTTTCTTTTGTGGGGGGGATGTAAAATAAGGAATATTCTTTAAGACATTTTGGAATGTAAACTAGAGTGAGAGCTAATAAGAGAGCTAAATAACATCTTTGATACCCAACTTACAAGGAATGTTATTTTATTTTTTTAATTATTTTTTTTATTTCTTTATATTCCTCGACTGGGGGGGGGGGGTTGTACCTATGGTGTCCCCTTCCAGCCAACCTTCAGGTCCACTGCCACGATCGCTGGCTTAGGCACGTCCATGGCACACCGTTGAGGCAGCCATCACACTGCTGAGGAATTTTTGTTATGTATATTCCTTACATCCCTCCTCAGCATGAGCGTGCAATGGCGTAAATGATGCTGCAGCACATGCTTCCGTACATTGCACGTCTGATGCCACCCATGCTGCCCCATCCAGTAGGCCCCGAGGATGCACCAGCCGCCGCCAGGAGCCAGCACCTTGGCAGACCTCCCTATCCACCCTTCCCAGAGGAGGAGAGCTGTCCATGGGATGCCCAGTCTTCTTCCTCCCAGCTGACCCTAGCACCTGTGCCCACTCCCGAACACGTGGCTCATGTGGTGCGTAGGTGGCGTCCAGCGCCCAGCCCTCAGCGCTACTGAGCCAGCTAAGAAATGTCATGTTACATGAAGAACTAAAATGGAACACAACCCAAAAATTAAACTTTGCAAAAGAGGAAAAAATAATGAATTACCACATCTGTAGAGTAAATATAGCACTTGTAAGCAATAATATGACAGGGTGGGCTTTAAAGCATTTTGATGCATGGCTGGTTAACATCTTTCAGACAGTTCATGTTACCTGATTTCCCAGTATCATTTTATGAATTCAGTTCTGCTTCTGCATTTAGTTATTTTTTATTTCCAATTTTTTTTTGTTCGAGAGGGTACACTGAGCTGGACAGCTCATTTCCAGGTGCGTCCTAAGGGAGGGAGGGTTACATTAAGATGGGAGTGGTTACAAGGTGAGAATACACAATACAAAGCAGACTGCTCATGGAGACATACTAAGGAATACAATATCACTGTGAACATTCAGTGACTAGAAGACACTCAGGCACGTGAGCACTGCAGTGGTGTCGGCGTGACTGTAGCCATCAGAAAGAAACAGCAGACGGTGAAAAGTGAAATGTGATGTCTTTCACACCAGTGTGAAAGAGTGTGAAGTTATCTCATTTTAATATTTTTGCAGATATTTTGCTATGCTACCCAGATTTTTTTTTTCAGTCTTATGTTTTTCCCCCTCCCAGTTGCCTTTATCCAGGGATATACCCTGTTCAGGCAGTGAGAGCCATCATGGAGCTGGAAGTGGTTTCTTCCCCAGTCCCCACCCTGCTCCCCAGTGAAGTGGTTCGTGCCTTAGTCAGCCTAGACATCATGCATCCTGTGGTGAGAGGCAAGCACCCTGGCCCAGCCGAAGGGGTCGCTGTGATGCCGGAGCCCACTGCTAACCAGATTTTGGGTGCTATCCATCAGATCATCACCACCCTTCTCAACCATCTGGATGCTTACCTGTATAAAATGTGTACAGCCTTAACCAGCCTTGTGAAACAGTTTATGTCCTGAGCTCTCTTCAGTTAGGTTTTTGTAAGAGAATAATCTCCGTACATACTACAGTAAGGTAGCAGGTGTTGGTTTCTCATTACTGCATGTAGCCTTACAAGGAACATGGGAATGCAAAGGGTACGATGGCAGAAAAGCCTCCTTATCTCACCTGTGAAGGGCCAACTCTGAAATGGAAAGTGACAGCTGGGCTAATGATGTCACTGATGCTGAGACAACAGGGCCGCATCTCATTATCATTTCTGTAGCAGACACAGCGGCATTCACCGTCCAAGGTGCATCACATAATCAGAAGAACATATTGTGTACAGATGCAGCGTGGCAGATCTTATGTGTTAAACATTTGCCCACTGGTTCAGATTATGGATGGTTGAAAAGTCATTGTGTAGGTCACAGCCAATCAGATGAGGCAGAATAGTTTGCCCATTGTGTCAGACAAAGGCTGTTATAACAGCGTCTGTAGACAAGTGTCTGGGAATGGATGGAAGTGTGGAATAGAGGAGAGCGGCAATTACGGGTGACAACAGCTACAACACCTTAAGTGAAGGAATCATATGTGACCCATCGCCCCTCATCTCTTTGACATTGTTTTAAGTCAGCTGATTTATCTGACTTAAATGTTGTTGATTAGATTAGAAATGAAAAGAGGAAGCAGTCTGACTCAGTTGTCAGTTCTGATGGTCTCATCTCTGGCCCGTGAGGTTGGGAGGGTGGGGTTTCAGTTCCATCCCAGGAACAAAAATGTAAATGATGCCCATATTTTTTAATCCTTTCTCCAAATGTTGAATATCACTGGTTATTTAGTTAAACATATTTTTACCAGGTTAGCAAGCAGAGCCCTCGAAGGCCCATTTTCAATGGCAGCAGGGGGAGGGGGGTACGGAGGCATTTACAGGAGTACTTGCAACAAGCAATTATTACAGCATAGGAAACAAATAATACATAAAACTACAAGTACAAATAACACCGTACAAGAATCAGATTTACAAGTTTTTAGCCAGAATAGACTGCGTATATTTGATGTGTGCAGTTTGAGTCCTTTTATCCGGAGGAACTGGACATTATAACTTATGCAGGAAATAAGCTAGAAGTGGTCAGTGCCCACAAGTACCTGGGACTATGGATAGATGAAGACTGCAAATAGAATGTCCACATTGATCTAATGACCTAAAACCTAATTAAAAAACTAGGGACACTTTTATCAATTCCAACCTAGCATACCCAGTCATGAAAATTCAATAAATAAATAAATACCAAGGGAAGCCAGAATCATGATAGTAGAGACAGTGGTCCTGCCTGTTCTAGACTACGGTGATGTCCTGTACGGAGGTGCATCCAGTACTGAATTGAATAAAATTGATGCACTTTACTATAAGTTTGCAAGATACGTACTGGGTGTCATGTGTACAAGGCACCACTGTTTTACTATACAGGGAACTAACATGGGCAAGCCTGGAGGCCAGGAGGTAGATACACACATTAAACCTCATATTTAAGATATGCAAAAAACAGCCCCCAAGGTACATTCTGGATAAAATGGAACTCAAACATAATAACAGGTCTGATCTGAGATCTGCTGATGACATGGAATTCCATACGCGGCATGTGTCAACAAACTCTGGTAGGTCATCATTCCTGTTCAGGGGACCCTCAGCCTGGCACTCCTTGCTTATGCAACTCAGACTTAAGACAAAACCAATAAGATTTGGCCCTATCAAAAAGTGAGCAACGCAAGAAGCAATGAAACCACTAAACTTGTTGCCCCAACTATGATATGGGATAACTTAGGGCTGGCCAGTCTATTCCTTGAGGTCTTCCCTCAGATGTTGTTCCACTTGTCATGACATTGCACAATATATGTCCTAATCTGTAACTGCTGAAGTTAATCCTGTTGTACCGCAGATGCCTGTGTATTGTTTTGCCATGTACTGTTTGGTATTGTAATTGGAAACTGTACCGCTGATGCTCTTGTATTGTGTTGTAACGTATTGGTCAGTCACGTGGCAACTGGGGTTTAACATTAGGAAGTGCAGTGTACTTCACTTGGGAGCTAGGAATCCAATGTATAGCTACAAAATGGGGGGGAGGTACAGTTAATAGTCTCAGAGGAAGAAAAAGATCTGGGAGTAGTGATCACTGGTAAAACAAATCACTCGGGACAATGCAGGAAAGCAGCGGCTAAGGCAAACAGAATGCTGGGGTGCATTGCTAGGAGTATCACTTTGAGAAAGGAGGCGGTAATTCCGTCACTGTACAAATCCTTGGTGAGGCCACACTTGGAGTACTGTGTGCAGTTCTGGCACCCTTACTTAAAGAAGGACATTATGCTCCTGGAGAGGATCCAGAGGACGGGGTCTATGATGATCCTCAGAATAGGGGATAAGCCCTATGCAGAGAGACTTAGGGAGCTAAACATGTACTTCTTGGAAGACAGAAGGGACATGGTCAAGACTCTTAAATACTTGAAAGGTATTAATAAACACAGAGGGGGTGTTCAGACTGAAGGGCGACGGGACCACTAGGGGTCATAGCCTGAAACTGTTTGGTGGGAAGTATAGAAGAGACTTGAGAAAGCATTATTTCATGGAAAGGGTGATGATGCCTTGGAATACGCTACCTGAGGAGTTGGTATCAAGGGAATCAGTGGGAGGTTTTAAGAAGGGATGGGATAGATATATGGGCAGGGTACAGGTAGGAGGGCAGAGATCAGGGGGACTTCAAATCCAATTCAGGGGAGGAGTGGAAGGGAGAGGGGAGGCAGAAGCAGTTATCAAACTGTGAAGTGCATCTCGAGCAGACATAATAGACCTCAAGGACTAATCTGCTGGCATTTTTGTATGTTCGTAACTTAGATTGCTGCATATGGTATCCATTGGAAATGAGCATCAGCTCAGTTGGGGTTTGACCATGTTCATATCATGTGATGATCATGAATAAAATTTGACTGACTTACTGACTTTTATATTCTGCCATTCGGGTGTAGTAGAATAAGAGTTAAAAGGAACAGTCGAGCCAGGGATTTGTCTCAATATCCTCTGTTAAAAGAAGGGAGAGAGATGCCAAGCTAAAATGGTGTATAGTATCACATGCAGTAAGTTGTGAAACATGACAGTAATAATAAATTTTATTTACAAGGTGTCCTTTTGTTGCCACTGAAGAGAGTCGTACAAGGTATTTTAAACCTCGAGAGCCATCTCTTTTTTTGTTCTCTATCATTCCGAAATGTTGAACACACTGCACGAGAGACACTTTTATGTAGCTTATAGCATATGCCATGCTGAGTGTGTTTTCTCTTTGGTAACCACATGGGATCAAAGTAGTAGTTTCGGTGCTAAATGGTAGCAAAGGAAATATGAAAACTTAACTCATGAGATTTGGCTAACAGGGATGTGAGGCCCGGCATCCTTTATGTAGTTGCAACGCAACAGGATGCAACATCCATCTGTATGGTGCTTCCCTGGGACAAGCTGCTTCTGCACTGGGATGCATATTTAGCTGTTGAGTGCCCGCACTGTAGTGGGGGGGAGGTACTGAGGGTCAGATGGAACTGCGTAAGAGTTGGACCTCTGGAAGTTTGGTTCAGGACCTTGGATTATTTAAAATTTTGGGGGCGGGGGTAGAACAGTGCGAAATGCAGAATTCCGATTTGGGAATTTGTGTGGAAAAGCAGTTCTGTTTCTGAAATGCTTTTCGGAATGTCTTTTTGAATTAGCTGAATTCCGAAAAACATGTCTATGTGAATCATGGAAGAATTTTCCTCAGATCACATAAACTGCAAAATAATTTTCCACAGATTGTAGGAAAAAAAACCACGGTTAATGTAAAACGAGGCTTGTTAATCTTTAAAAACCATTCCGGTTTTGAAATTTCAGAATTCCACTACCGATGGATTTCTGCAGAATTTTCAGAAATTTCAGTTCTGCACAGCACTGTTTGGAGGCTTCCTGACCCTAGGAGATCCAGCTGTACTGAGAGCCCAGCACTGTGAGAATAAAGGTCAATTTTAATTTGGAGACGCTGGCCTGGTGATGCAACTGTAGTGCTATCACTTGCTACATTAGTGAACAGGGAACCTTGTTAGTTGAGCGGTGGCATTACATTGACCCCAGTGGACCTCTAAAATGTAAAAGAAAACACTCTTGAAATCTCGCTCCCATCGGTAGCAGCAGAGCTGTATAAATTCCTACATCATAAAATGTCTGAGCTGGGGCAGAGCTTTATACGGTGTACCAGGAAGGGATCTGGCAGCCAGTTGTGCCATGAGGGATTTACAAGCCCTTTCCCTAAAGGCGCTTTACACCACCTGTTCTGTAACAGAATAACCGTTTACAGAAACAGTTTACTGTTGCCTCCGTTGGTGTGTAAACTGCATGTGTTCCGATTCCACAGCAAATACTTGCCTGAACCGCATCCCCTGGTTGGCATGG
The DNA here is from genome assembly GCA_016271365.2 of Neoceratodus forsteri. NCBI lineage: Eukaryota > Metazoa > Chordata > Ceratodontiformes > Ceratodontidae > Neoceratodus > Neoceratodus forsteri. The sequence continues at coordinate 77,795,663 of JADMNL010000030.1, forward strand.
TTCATCCCGATGTGTTCCGTTTCAGTCTGCTGTGTGTAATGGCCATTCCCATAGCAGTCATTTCCTTCAGTGGAGTTCTGGGGATGTGGAATGAAATGCTGCAAAATGGAGGAGGGGTTGTCCGACATACCGCTGTGTGTGTAAAGTCAACACGGAACAGAACAGACTACAACGGTGCCACACAAGTAATGAACATTTCGGTAAAGAAACCTATGTGTAAAAGCACCTTAAAAAATTACAAATAAAAAAAAATTATGCAAAATGGAATTCCTGCTAGGTAAATTGACAGTGTGTGGGTGGGAGGTGGGGATGGGAGTGTGAGGTGGGAATTTTTTTTTTTTTAAATGTGCTCAGTTGTTGCTCTTCAAGGAAGTAGGTATGTCTGCTGTAAGAGACAGCTGTCAGGATTAAAGTAATAATTCTTATACCTTGGAGGCAGATTAGGTAGTTTGAGGCTGAAAAGGAAAGAAAAAAAATATTCCTTTTTTTGTTTGTGGTTGTATATGAATTTATCTCTGGTAATGTGCCAGAAAGCCAGCATCTTTATTAAGGCCTCTTTTCTTTAGTGTCAAACAGTTGAATCATTTTCAGTTCAAATGTCCGTCATTCCTGAGTACTTTTGAAATTAATCCTTTACTACTCTGACAGTCTACTGAAGGAGTAGCCTAGTCTTGAGAAATATTACACTAGCGGTGTATTTTCATCTTTGTGGGCGATTGTAAATTTAAGGAGGGTTGTTCTTGTTCTGAGCCTTTGTCCAGTTTCACCAATATAGCAGCCACCCCTAAATTTTGTACACTGTATCTTCTGTCCCACATTGCTGGAAGACCAGGAGCATGAGTTTGGGATTTGGAATGTTTCTCCCATGTGAGGGACAGATTTCTCGGGAGAGATGTGTATGCATGCATAGTTTGCAGTAAGGTGTTTTGCATTGTGTTGTACCTTTCTGTCCTTGGTGGAGCTCTTCAGTGAGTTCACTTCGCACCAGTTTCTGCTTCAGATTTGGTGTTTGGCAGAATGAGAGTACTGTTGGTGTAGGTAATATATTTTGGGGAATTTCATCATCAAGAAATAGTGGTTATAAATCTTCTATTATTTTTTTGTAGTTTTTCCAGTTCTGGATTGTATTTTACTATTTGTTTCTGTTTTTTTATGGGGAAAAACAAAATTCTCTTCATGTTAGTCCCCCCCCCCCAAGTGAAGAATGAGTGCACCATATTCCCCATGAAATTGTCTTAGTGGCTCTTTCTCTGTTCTTTCATGCAGTTGTGGAGTGGCAGCCAGTGGTCCTGTGAATATGGATAAGCAATCGAGAATTTCTTTAATGAAGAAATGATACATCATCTTTATTCTTTACCCAGAGATCAGTGTAAACAGTCAGTTTGATGGACTGACTTTCTCCATTTTGAATAGGATGCTGTACTGTTGTCATTTGTGACTAAAAGATACACATGAACAGTTTAAAAATTAACACGACAGGACCATCTTATCTGTCAAGGAATTTCTCTGGTCCATTACAGAGTAAAAGCATGAATCTGAGCTGGAACAGACCCTAAAGAAAGACACTTAGTGGCTGACACCTTTGTCTTATGTTGGGGATGATGTGGGAAGTAAACTAGGAGGACTATTTAAGGTAAAAGTGCTCCTTTTTATTAATAAAAATAAAGGGTTGTAAAATTCATTACTCCCCATAGATAGCAATAGAATGGCTCAAGTATCTTAACACTTGGCTAGGGTTTACCATAAAATTTATGTCACCTATGGAGTTTCTTTTTCCTGCAGTTACTCTAGTAGATCAAACAGTGATGTTGTCCCAAACATTTATTCCTTCTATTCAGTCTCTTACCCTGTTATTAGGGTGTTTAAAGAAAATCTGTTCATTCTTCCATCCGAGGGTTAATGTGCAGGAGCATCTGTCTGCCTGTATTCTTACTCATTTTGTAGTCCCCATTCCCACCACCCAAAGTAAAACCAGCCACCTAGGAAGTTGGATGCCAGTTCCTGCTGTTGGTGAAGCCTGCTCTGGTACAGCAAGAAAAAGTGGCAGATGGCACTTCCTTTAAGTTCGATGATTGGGCGTCAAATTCCAGTCGACTGGTGAAGAAAGTGGCATGCTAATGGACTCACCCACCAGCACAGAGCAACAACTGTCCTCTCAGTCAGTCCATGGTGGCACTCCTTTGTTCTCCACGCAGCAGCAATGTTCTGTGGCACCTCTCCTCCATGCCCCCCCCCCAGTATAGTGGCACTACTTTTTACCTCATGTGATTCATTTGAATCCCCCCAACCCACCCACAGTAGCAGTGTTCTTCAATCAATCTCCCCTCTCACAGCAGTAGTCCTGTGGCAAATGCGAGCAGAATAACCAGAGGAGTGGCAATGTGAACAGAACAACCAGAGGAGTTCTTTCCATGCTGCTGAGCCAGTGGCATGAGGACAGAAAACCTCTTCTGTACTGAGCAGCATCTCTTAGCAGCTATAAATAACCGTGTCTGTCTGCTGCAAGTGGTTACTGGCAGAGCAGGAATTACATCCCTATATCAGTCAGCATGGATTTGTAGTGGCAGCAGCGCACAATAGTCCAATTTGCAAGCATAGTCAATTATTCTATGAGAGTGGACAGAAAAGCAAGGTAAAGATATTTGGGGGAGAATTAAACTGTGGGAGGGTCTTTGTAAATAATAATAATAAATCTTTATTTATAAAGTGCCTTTCTAATATCAAGGCGCTGAACAATAAAGACAGATAATAAAATACCCAATAATCAGAGTGGCAATATGAAAAATAAATGGTTGCCGACCCAGTGGTGCTGAGGGTTGAGGCTCTGGATGCCACACCTCATGCCACGCTGGTGACCCGGGTTCGGATGTGAGCCCGGGCTGTCAGGGAGGGATAGGATTGAGCATCCAGAGGACTGCTCTCCTATCTTGGGGAGGGTTCCAGGGTGCCACCGCTCTGCAGCGGCCCCTGGTGATGACCGGAGGCACTGCTAGAGCTGATGCAAAGCTTGGAGTGTAGCAGGCATCAGCACGCAGTACCCTGACGCCATTGCACGCTCATACTCCTGGGGTTAAAGAACTGCAGAAAATGGCAGCACTAGCCGTGGCAGCTTAATGGCCGCTACTTCATTGTCCAGCGATGCCTGGGTTAGGTGCATGCTGGTACTGGATCCTGGCCTGACCAGGGATCCCTCTCGAAGGTACAGCTGCATATGCCAGCTGGGCGTGCAACTCAGGGGTCGGTGGTGAAGGTGGAGCACTGGCTGGAGGAATAGCAGGTTAGTGACTGCAGGGTGGATAAATACAGATAAAAAAAAAAATAAAAGGTTAGTCTGAGTATGCCTTATACCACATGTGCGATTTCAAAGCCTTCTTAAAGACCTCCAAGGTCGTGCACTTACGTATCTGACGGGGAAGAGAATTCCACAGGGCTGGGGCTGCATACATAAACTCACGGGCCCCAGATGACTTAAGGCTCACCCTGGGAATCTCTAGCAACCCCTCATCAGCTGAGCAGAGCAGTCCGGGGGAGTAAGGAACCAGGAGCTCTTTCAGATAGTCTGGGTCCAGTCCATGTAGGGCCTTGTAGGTCAGAAGCCTGACCTTGAAGATGATCGCCACTGAATAGGCAGCCAGTGCAGTTCGCACAGCACCACTGTGATGTGACTCGCACATGGGGTCCCCATCAACAACCGAGGCGCAGCATTCTGTACTAGCTGCAAGCGGCGCATATCAGTGTCCGGAAGCCCTGATAGAGGGAGTTGCAGTAGTTAAGGCGAAAGGTCACAAAGGCATGGCTCAATGTTGGAAGGTCACCAAATGGAACAAGATGCTTAACCCTGGCGATGTTCCTCCGATAGTAAAAAGAGGACTTGACGACTGCTGACACCTGTGAACGCAGAGTCAGCCCATTGTCAAGAATCACCCCCAGGTTTGGCACCTGTTCAGAGGAAAGAAGATGGATACCCCCCCAGAAAAAGTCCGGTGGGTTGACCAGCCCCCATCCCCTCTCTCCGGTGACCAGGATCCCCCATCATCACCTCAGTCTTACCAGAATTCAACTTCAACCAGCTGGCACTCATTCAGTCCTGGATTTCGACAAGATAGTTGTTGAATACTGAGCATGCATTATCCTGGTCAGGTGCAAAAGACAGGTAGAGCTGGGTATCATCAGCATAGCAGTGAAACCTCAGCCCATACCGTCTTACAATGTCCCTGGGGGGCAGCATATACACCGCAAACAACATAGGGGACAACACCGAGCTCTGAGGGACCCCACATGGCAGAGAGAATGGCTCAGAGGAAGAAATCCCTGAGACCACCCTCTGAGTTGTGCCAGTGAGGTAGGACTTAAACCACCTGAGAACTGTACCAGACAGGCCAGAGATGAATCTCAGGGGCTCGAGAAGTACCCCATGGTCCATGGTGTCAAGAGCTGAAGAGAGATCAAGAAGTACCAAGATGGAACAGCGCTTCTGATCTCTCGCCATCAGGAGATCATTGAGCACCCAAACCAGAGCAGTTTCGGTACTATGCCTCTTACAAAAAACGGACTGGAGAAGTTCATAGATGTCATGGATGGTCAAATGGTTCTCCAGGTGCAGCACCACAACTTTCTCAATCATCTTCCCAACAAAGGGAAGGTTAGAGATCGGTCTGTAGTTTGCGAGGCAGCTTGGGTCCAGAGCAGCTTTCTTCAGTAGAGGTGTCACCACCGCCTCCTTCAGGGAGCTAGGAAACTCACCGAACTCTTAGGAGCACCAAACTATCCTTGCAAGGACTGAGCCAACGATATCACAACAACCCATAATCAGGGAAGTTGGGCCTGGATCCAAACTACAGCACGTTGGGCGCATACCTGGGCAATCCGCACAACATCCACAATTTTCAGCCGGTCAGAGGAACCCCAGGCAAACCGAGGTGGAGTGGCCATACACCGACCACTATCAACTTCCATAGAGTGTGCTGATTGGATCTCCGCCCTGATTCTGGCCACCTTATCCGCAAAGAACCGAGCAAGCTCATCACACTCAATCTGTGAAAAAACTTTTCGAACCTGTAGACAGGTTGGGTTGCACAGCCTGTCCACAGTTCAAAAGAGCTGAGCCGGTCAATTCTGAGCAGCAGCAATCTCCCTGGACAGGAACTCTGCCTTCTTATGGGAGATTGCTAATTGATAGACTTGACAATGTTCTATCAGTCTGGGACAGCATGTTTACTGGGACAGACGAAGCCTCAAAATTTGGCAGTAGTAGAATCGTTTGTGTTGAAATCTTGCTCAGCTGAAAGTTTTAAGTTTCAAGTTTCTGAAGATTATTTTTTAGGGTCATGGCCTCTTTAGACTTGCTGCACTGAGCAAAGTCACTTTCGTGCTTCACCCCTACAACCCGCATGCTAGCATTGAACTGTGGCTGCCACCCCCAGTAGCAGCAGCAGTCCAGTGGCAGCAAATACTGAACCAGTGTCATCAGAAAAGGCACTGTAGTCTTAACTATGCTAATAGCACCACTGTAGTTATAGTTGAGTAAGCACTTTAAAGTACATGTTTAAGTTTTTTTTTTCTTTAAGTATTTGGGCTTCATAGCCCATTACCTTAGGGCAGTGATAGTTGAGTTCTGTAAAAAGTTCAAGTTTTTACAAGGCGGTTTTTGGGAAGAAAGGGATTGTAAATAGAGTTGCAGCCACAGCCAGCCGTTCCCTTCCACTTCCCGGTCTGCCTGCTCTGCCCCTCTGCTCAGACGTTTGTGACATCTAAGGGAGAGTGCGGAGTCCGCCATACGAGTCTATGGGGGCATTTTGCAGTGCTGATTTATGTTTAACGCCTTGGAGAAAAATTAAGGCTACTGCTCAACTAATAGGGCCCTTATTAGTTAAGCGGTGGCCTTCATATTTCTCCAGGGTTGCATAAACATATCTAAAATCAGCACTGAAAATTACCCCCATAGACTGCAAGTCCCCGCTTAGATGTCACAAAACATCTGAGTGCGGGGTGGAGCTGGCGGACTGGGAAGTGGAAGGGATCAGTTGGCCATGGCTGTGATTTTATTTATGATCCCTTCCTTCCTGAAAACAGCTTGGTTGAAAATTGAACTTTTTATAGAAATCAGCTACTGCTGCCCTAAGGTAATGTGCTATGATGCCACATAGTAATCTTTGAAATTTACTTTAACATTTTCGGGCACTTAAATAACTGCCATCTTTGGACTAGGGACTTGAAACTTTGCACACACACCTTTTGTGAGAACCTTCCAAATTTGGTAAATTTTCAGTTAAGAATTGTTTTAATCATATTGGCCCCTATGCATTAAGGGGCAAGTTGCCTGTGCACTGCAGATCCTCGGCACGTAGGCAACCCTAAGTCTCTGAGATGTGCATCCCAGCATGCACGGAAGTGATATGCACCCCTTCTGTGCTAAATCATGTGGCCATTTGTGCAGCTGTGCACTTTGATGGTCTGGGTGCATGCCCACACTCCACACCATTCACGTAGGGGCAGAGTGCCTTGCAAGGAGGGTGCAGTGGGGACCCTGCTGTATCTGTTGTATGCCCCCCTCCAGATGTCAACTGCTGTCTGTGATGGAACCATGCACCACCACCCCTATGCTGCCTCAGTCCTCTGGGCAGACAGGGAGGACTGAGGGCAGCCATTCAGGTACTTGCCCATCTTTTAAGAAATTGGACTTCCTTCACCTCCCCAGAATCCCCTGCTCCATGCGGAGCAGAGAATCCACTGACTGATTAAGTTGGGCATCCAATATCATTCGATCTGCCCCCCCGCACTAGCGCCAGGGGGGTGGAGCCATGGGCAGGTGCCCTGCTGAGGTGTGTGTTAGTGCATGCTGCATACCTGTCCGTAGGTGTGGAGCTGTGCAGCCAGGGTACGTGCCTCTCGCACGCACCCTGTGCCTCTTAATGCGCAGGCAGCATTGTGTTAAAAACCCTGAAAAATATTGGTTTCAATACTTTTTAAATATTTCACTTTTTTTTTTTTTTTTTGAATTTACATTTAAAGTTTTGTTTTCTTTTTTTAATATTTGTATTCTTTCTCCCCAGAGCTCCGGATTGGCCCCCTTTGGTCCTCTGCCCTGTCCAGCCCTGTCAACTGCTTTCCCTTGGACTTACCTTGCTCCTTGTTCCCCCGTGAATGACCCCCGGGAGGGGTTCCCCCGTGGGCCCACCCCTTACAGCAGGACAGAATTGAGCTTCAGTTGGGTAGTGAGAACCACGATCAGTGGTGTGGGGCCTGCAGCAGCGCAGTGGATGGCATCATGCACAGTCGTGGGATTTTCCACTTTTTCTCCCCACCTTCGAATGTCATGGAGAAGATGGAACTGATGCCTCAGTGTCAGCGTGACGACACCCTCCTCCTTGATACTAGCCCCAGCCTGCACTGCCACCTGTGATCACCCAGGTGGCAGTATTGCGGTGGAGACCAGAAGCCTTCCCACCCTTGATGCAAACATTTGTGGGATGTTCGACCATCCTCCCTCGGTTGGCCCTCCAGCGATGCAGACACGTTTGAAAGCAAATAACTGACTTCCACTGAAAGGGGAGGCTTAACGCATCTTTTTTTTTTTTTTTTTTTTTTAGTTGTTTAACCAGGAGTAGCACACTAAGCTGAACACTTTTTTACAGGTGTGACCTGGGAGCACAGGGAAGTTAAGTGACTTGCTCAGGGCACACAGTATGTAAGTGGAAGGTGTGGGAGTCAAACGCAAGTCTGGTCTGCTGGATGTCACCTGATTTGCAGCTCAGAGCCTTAAACCACTGCGCTATACTGCCTCTCTAATTTGAAAAAGGAAATCAAAATTGAGTTAGAAGCATATAGATTTTAAAAAGGAGAGACCTGTCATTAAGGGTAGACAGAGTATGATACGAGATTTGTGGAAGACTGGTATGACTGAATGTTTGAGTGCCAGCACAAAATATGACTTTGCTAATGGAGCGCACAATACCACTCTTAGAGGGGAACAGAAGAAACTCTGCAAAAAAACCCAAAAAACATTCATTTAATAAGATAAACTTGAGGGTAATGACTGTATCTCTTTATGGAATCGTTTCATCTTGAGGGTGTATATATATATATATATATATATATATATATATATATATATATATATACACAGTATATACACACACACACACTGCACGGAGATCTCCCATCCACTGCCCACACCTGTGTTTCGTCATTCCTAGGGTACATGTATTGCACTGGGGCCTCCCATCATTTACCTGCATTTTCATCTTGCCATCTTGTGGGTACATATACTACACAGTGGCCTCCCATCCATCACTTATCCCTTTTGTCTTAGTCATCTTAAGTGCACATATATTTATTACACAAGGCCTTACTTTCGTTGCCTGCATTTTCATTCTGTCATCTTGAAGGTTTGTATACTATATTTTTTTTTTGTTTGTTTTAGTTATTTAACCAGGTGAGACACACTAAGCTGAAAGCTTTTTTACAGGCGCAACCTGGGAGCACAGGGAAGTTAAGTGACTTGCTCAGGGTCACACAGTATGCAAGTGGAAGCTGTGGGATTCAAACCCAGGTCTGGTCTGCTGGATGTCACCAGATTTGCAGCTCAGAGCCTTAAACCACTGCGCTATATTGCCTCCCTATAGAGAGAACCCTATTCACTATAGAGATCTCCCATTGACCAGTTGTGCCTTCATCTAGTCATCTTCAGGGCACACATGTTGCCACATAGGGCCTCCCATCCAACACTCATACCTTTGTCTTATCATCTTGAGGGTACATATACTGAACAAGGGCCTCCCATACACTACCAGACCTTCTTCTTGCTATTTTGAGGGTGCATGTACTGGTGTCTGCTTCTCTCCAAGGTTCTCATATATTAAGAATGCACACAAGAGACCACTCATAACAGTGAGTGCCATCTAGGACTCACGGAACATACATGAACATCTCTCTGCAGCTCCACTCAGGGAGTACATATAGGCGTAACTGCAATTTCTTGTTATCCATCCTTTTTTTGTATCATCTCCTTCTGTACCCCACTTTCTGTTAAACCTGTAGCACCCCCCACCACTACCAACACACACACACACACACACACACACCCAGGTGTGCTCTGGCACACCCATTTCCTGGCATAGCATGCCAAGATTTTTTTCCCTCTATATATTTTGTAGTGTTTGTTTCCCATTTTCTCCTGTAATCCCTGTCCCCGTATCTGATGCATGTACGGTGTGGAGGCACGTACCACGCCTCGAGGTGGTGCCCTCTTCCACTACATGTTGCCTCCTTCGACTAAGCTGATGACCAGATATCCACCTGGTGGCAGCGGGACTATGGGGGCGGCAACTACCCCAGGAGAGGAGAGCTGTCTTCCGGCTGCTCAATCCTGCCCCCCCCAGTGCTGGCTCTCTGATGACCCGAATTTGTTCCTGAGTTACCAGCGTGGTATGATACCTCAGCCCTCTGCGCCACTGGGTCGGCCTATAGCATGCCAAAGATGCCCAGAATGTGCTTTCCATTTGCTCCAAAAAACTTGCTGCTTCTTCCCACATTTACTCCAGGTCACTCTGCTACAGCCCGAAAATAAATGGTTAAATGTTCATATATTTGAATCCCGTTCACTGTGAGGGTCAGATCCAGTAATTTATTTGTAATAATTTTTAATTCCATGCTTTGGGAGTCTTAGCAGGATCTGTGTGCCACAAGTTTTGAAATATACAACAGCAGCAACCTTGGAAACCACTGCTGCTTATAAATCTCAAATTCAAAATGGTAATTAGGTCAGTAACTCCCTGAAAGAGTCAGAAGTTAGCACAGTAGATAGCCTATTTGAAATGACCATGTTTATTGGCATCTTCTAATGCAGTGTTCTCTTTTTTTTTTCCCCCTCTCTCAATATTTTTCCTGGATACTGTATTTCATTACGATGTCACAGGATCTACGCAAACAGGTAGCCCCATTACTGAAGAGTTTCCAAGCTGAGGTAAGACTTTTTTGTTATGTTTTATTATGATTACCTTTAAGTTTCCAGTGCAGGAATTTTTTTTCTCCTTTGAAGCAGCTGGCTAGGTGACCAATTAGACACAACTTTAGTTACAAGCTCTGGTTTGTTATGTTTTTAAGTAACATTATACTGTTAGCAGCTTGTGTTGAAACCGTTGCTTAAGGTAAACATGCTTCAGCCCCCCCCCCCCCCAAGTAAATCATTGTAAAAATTGCAGTGTCTTACTGTTTAAGGTAATTTATCATGCCTCCTCTGTAAGTGATTAGCTAATGTGGGGAAACAAACATAGATAGATAGATATTTTATTTATAAAGCGCCTAATTCCATGAACTCTGGGTGCTGTACAATACAAATCAGCTACAATAATATATATAAACAGCATTTCATCATTCCACAGATTAGGTGCCGCCACTGAGAATGCCCTGTCCCCTGAATGCCACAACCTAACTCTGGGAACTCCAAGGAGGCCTCCCTACGGCAGAACGGAGTGCTCAGGGTGGACGGTAGGGGACAAGGAGATCTTGCAGATAGACAGGTCCCCTTTCGTGTAGGGTCTTGCAGGTCAGGAGCCCTACCTTGAAGATAATCCTCCACCTGACTGGCAGCCAGTGCAGTCTGTGGAGGACTGGGGTGATATGCTCACCTTGTCTCACCCAGGTCAACAATCTTGCCACCACGTTCTGCACCAGCTGCAGCCTGCGGAGGTTGCCTCCAGATAACCCTAGGTACAGGGCATTACAGTAGTCCAGCCTGGAAGTGACGAATGCATGCACCAGCGTGGTCAGATCATCAGGCAGGAACAGGGCTCGGATTCGTGCGATGTTCCTGAGATGGTAAAATCCACTCCTGACGACGGCGACACCTGTGCATCAAGCGTCAAACCGTCATCCAGGATCATGCCCAAATCCTTGACCTGTCTAGATGGGGTAAGGGGAACGCCTCCTAACACTAGGCCGGGGGTAACCCCTTTCCCTGACCCGACGAACTGGATCCACAACCAGCACCTCTGTTTTGTCTGGGTTAAGTTTAAGCCAGTTTTGAGTCATCCACACCTGGATCTCATCGAGGCAGCTGTTAAATACAGAGGCCGACACCTGGGTATCGGCTGCACAGGACAGGTACAGCTGGGTATCATCTGCTTAGCAGTGAAAACCCAGCCCATACTACCTGATAATGTCCCCTATTTGCAGCATGTACCCCATGAACAGCAAGGGTGACAAAACCGAACCCTGTGGGACCCTACAGCACAGAGGCTTCGGGTTAGATGAGGCTGAACCCATCATCACCCTTTGCACTCTGCCTGTCAGGTATGACCTGAACCAGTTGATGACATTATTGGACAGGCCACACCAGAACTGCAGGCAGTCAAGTTACACCTCATGGTCTATGGTGTCAAACACCGCAGAGAGGCCCAGGAGGACCAAGATGGTCCAGTCTGTCCTGTCCCTCACCATCAGGAGATCATTAAGCACCCTCACCAGGGCAGTCTCTGTACTATGCCCCGCATGAAACCCAGACTGGAAAGGCTCGTAGATGGAGGAGGAGGCAAGATGTCTCTTGAGCTGTATGACCACCACGTTTTCAATAACCTTCCTAAAAATGGGAGGTTTGAGACTGACCAGTAATTGCTGAGGCAGTCCAGGTCCAGAGAGGGTTTCTTCAAAAGGGGTCTATTCAAGGCCTCTTTCAAGGCCATTGGGAAGACCACACTCATCAAAAAACTCCAGACGACCCCAGCAAACACAGGTCCAGTCAGGTCCCAAACATCCAACCAAAAGTCGGGTCGGACCTGGGTCCAGTTCACATTGGGTTGGCTGCAGCTTCAAGATTATTTTCACCATCTCCTCCACCCCAGCCAGCTCAAACTCATCCCAGACAGGAGGAGTGTTTTGACACATTTCAGGCCAGACCCTGCATTCCCTTTGAGAGGTACTTGAGAAGACCCCATCCCTGATAGAGGACACCTTGTCGGCAAAGAATAAGGACAGCTCCTCGCACCTAGTGCTAGAAGCTGCTCCCCCAACACAGAGACAGGCAGGATGTAATAGCCCATTCACTGTGTGGAAAAGCTGAGCCGGTCTGTTCCTCACCGAAGCAATCTCCCTAGATGAATATTCTGCCTTCTTACGGGAGATTGTCTCGTGATAGTCAGTATAATGTGACCTCAGGGCCAACTTGTCCTTCAGCAGGCCAGATCTCCTCCAGCACCTCTCTGACCTCTGCCCCTTGATCTTTAAACTCCGGAGATACTCATCGTACCAAGGAGGTCTCTGGCGAATAGACAAGGGACAGACACGGAATGGGTGCGATGGAATCGAAGGCCGCAGTCACCGCCCCATTACATGCTGCCACTGCTTCCTCCACTCCAATCGTGCAAGCCACCTCAACACTCGATAGGTCCAGCGCTACCAATAGTCCCATTGAGGAAACTCTTCTTAACGGGTGGTACCGGACCATTTCCACAGGAGCGGGACCATCTAGGGGGGTGCCACCAAGCATGAACCTCATGGTGCTATGATCCGACCAAAATACGGGATCAACACTGAGGTCAACCACATCCAACCCTAAGGAAAAGACCAGATCCAGTGTGTGGCCACTCGAGTGCGTAGCTGTTGTTACTTTTTTCGACAGGCCCAGGGCCTCCATGCTTCCCAGCAGATCGCTCCCAAAACCTGAGATGCCGCTGTTGACCCAGGCATTGAAGTCCCCCAGAATCAACCACCTGGGAGACTCCAACACCAAGCTGGCAAAGCACTCTTCGATTTCCTGCACAAAATCCCCATCTACACCAGGGGGACGATAAAGCACAAGGACCCCGAAACCTGCCCCCACACCACCTCGGGCGGCCACACACTCGAACGATAGCGTATGACCTATAGGTAGCACCGTGAGGTTCAGGCTAGTTTTAAAACAAATGGTTACCCCCTTGCCCCTGTGATCCTCCCTCATGTTGTGTATAACAGAGTACCCGGCTGGCATCGCCGCCTCCAAAAAGGGGGCGACATTTTCATCCAACCAGGTCTCCGTGATGCAGTCCAGGTCCACCAAGGATATCAAGTTTGCCATTATGGCAGTCTTCTTCCTTATTGACCTGGCATTGCATGACACAACCCTGGTACGATGAGGTGAGGCAGCTGGACCAGCCAGCTGCCCACAATCCATCATGGAACACTTGGGTATGAGAACTAAACATGGCAACCCCTCTCCAGTTCCCATTTGGCCCCAGGGCATCATCTTGTCCTCACCACCCAAATCCCAGACACCCTGGCAGCCACCCAGGTACCACCACCGCCAGACCCCCCCCCCAAGCTATTCCCAGGGCTATACACCTCTGCTAGGCATCAACTGGAAGTCTTGGGAGCTCAAAGGGATGGAGGCCATGAAGGTAGTCCCCCTGAGTAGCTGCACCTTACGGCTCCCTGTCCCAAACACATTTTCATGCAATAGCTATTCACCCACACTAATACTAATATAATACAATCCCCCTCAACCAAAATAAACTAAGCAATTAAAACAACAGCCTCTCCTCCTCCACATTAAATAATATCCAAAGTAATAAAAAATAAAATCTTAATTTGAAATGTAAAGGAATGCAGCAGTAGGTACAAAATTCCAGATTAAGTTAAGAGTCTTGCCAACTCCCAATAGAGAAAAAAAAATTTTTTTTTTTTAAATCCTACTTTGTTCACCCCCGCCTCCCCAAGCTCCGCTTCATCGGGAGCACCTGTGGAGTCTTCCCTCACTTCTGCCACCTACCTGGACCTTCTTGCTCACCCCATGGAGTTGCAGTTTAACCCCCGGGCGGGGACGAGGCAGGGCCGCTGCACCCCAAACAATCTAGGTTTTATTGGGAACTGGAAGGCCAGGCAGGTCTGAGCTGTGAGGGATCTGCTCTGGTGCTCCATCTTCCCGTAGCCTGGAGAGTATTTTCCCCTGTTCTGGGGTAGTGGCATGCAACTTGTCGTCATGGCGTCACTGCCAACGTCACCACTCCCCAACCCCTTGCTGGATGCTCTGTGCTTGCCGTGACTCCGGCTTCCGACAGAGGCCAGTCTTGCGCCGAGCGTGGACCCCACTCCCTCCCAGGAGAGGAGAGCAGACATACGGACACTCAGTCCTCTCCCTCCCCGCTGACGACCCGGGCTCGTTCCCAAATCTGGGTCACCGGCGTGGCACGAGGTGTGGCATCCAGCACCTCAACCCTCAGCCCCACCGGGCTGGGACAAAAAAAAAAAAAAAATATTAGCTGCAGGAACTCTCACTTCCCTAGGCCATGTCCAAGTTCCGCTCAAGACCGGATGCTCTCACTGTCCAGAATTCTGTGGTCACAGAAATTATTTTCTGCCAGCAATAATAACTCAAAGGCACTCTCACTGTCCATTCAGTTAAATCCAGATAAAATATGCCAACCTGCCCTGTAGTCTTTGTTAAAAATCTGTTTGAGACTAAGGTCCCACTCTTCTCCTGTTCTCTTCTCTTCACCTTTAATCAGCAGCTTCTTTTCCACTGGGCGATCCTAGGGCTTAGCTCCACAAGGTCAGCCCGGAGGGGACCACCCTTCAGCAGTCCACCACCCCAAAGCTTTCAATGGCCACCGAAGAGACCACCCGCCAACTCCCCCCCCCCCCAGCAGCCAAAGCCATTTGGAAACTCAGCCCCAGATATAGCCCCCAGAAGTTTCAGCAGCCACTCCAACTTCAGCTTATACCACAGTGAGGCCCACCGGAGCCTGGCAAGAAACCACTCAAGAATGAACACTGCACCACCCGCCCTTCGGCCGCTAGCCCATGGCTCCGGCCACACCGCCAACCACCCTACAGCCATCAGTTGGCAAGCCACCCCTCAGCAGTCACCCTACCCAGAAGTACCCCACTAGGTCTGCTGATCCAACCAGTCCGAGATGGTCCAACCTATCATAGCACTGCCAAAGCAATCCTCGACCAGCATCAAGACAGAGTCCCTGGGCAGATGGAACACCTCCACAAAGCAGTCACCAACAAGAACAGGTAGGCACACAGAAATGCAGAATCCAATGGCTTATCAAGCAGCTCAGCAAATGGCAAATGCTGATAATGTTTCAGCGTCAAGTCCAGGTATAAAAACTCGGTGTCCCATCTCGTAGGTAACCCGACCAGACTTTCTGACCTCACACACACGCACACCAGAAACATCGGAACATGGATAACGAGACGTAGATACTAAACGCAATGATTTGAATGATTTAAATGAAATAAAACAATCGTTCTCTTTCATTCTCTCCCAAGCAACCTGCCCAGTGTGGCCGTTGCCATCTTCAGGCCTTCTGTATGCACTGTAACATGTGTATAACTAATATTCATTTGCAAAAAAAAATTGTTAATGGACTAGTTAGGATTCAAGTGACAAAAGTGGGGAAATGTGATGTTAGGGTTTCCAACCCTAACACCCCACCATCACCCTGCAGGCAGCAGCGGGTGTGGGATGTGCCTTGGGGTTGTCAACTCCATTCTAATTTTTTTTTTTCTGCAGCCCACCTTAGACTCAGACCCTGCCAACCCTCGGCCACCTCCTCGCACCCCACTGAGTTACCTTTTCCCAGTTCCCCGATACCCTCTGGATTGCCCACCAAGGTGGGGCTACCACACCAGCAGGACTCCCGTGGTGACGGGACAAGGGTGCCAGCAGGAGAGCCCACCAGCATTGCTTTCTTGGCTTGCTCCTCAAGGCGGGCCGCAGAGCCTTGCTGGCCATAGCGGGCGACGGGATAGGTCGGGATCCCGGAAGTGCCACGGAGTGTGAGCAGAGCCGGAGCGAGTGGGCATCATAGGTAGCAGCCATGATTTTTGATAGTTTGTCCCCGGGGCAGGGACATGCAGTGATGTCCCGTGTCTGCCCTGCCCCCACAAGTAATGGTGCCGACACGGGTACCCCCAACCTCTACCAGGGGTCCACATCGTGCTGAATACTGTACACCCTTCCTTCCCAGAGAAGGAGAGCAGTCCCTAGTATGCTCAATCCTTCTCCCCCCAGCTGGCCCTCCGATGTTCCCAGGTCCGTTCCCGAACCCGGGCGGTCGGCGTCACATCGCAGTCGAGTGCCTTGCTCACCCCATTCTATGATTGTGCATTAATAAAGTTTTTTGCAATGAATTACCTTACTTATTGAGACAGTATAATCTTCTCACCCCAGGGGTCCTTTAGTATCCTTGACAAGTGCAGAATGCCAGCTGGGTTCAGCTGCCCTGGAGGTGGAGTCAGTGTTAATGAGTTTGGGGAATTAGCCAGTGAGGAGAGAGGGAGTGGCTGTGCTGCCTGTAGTCTGCCTAGAGGGCACCAGAATTATTTTTTCGCTGACTGATTAACACTGCCCTGGAGTGCTCTCTCCTCACTTCACTTGAAGAAAGTTTTCTTTAGAAGTGTTTTATTTCTTTACTTTTGTGCTGCCTTTAGTGTTTTTTGAGGTATTTTCTAAAGTTTTGACTGTTTTTTCATGGTTCTCTTTGGTTCCAAGGAACTATGAATTCCCTTTTACTTGTGTTTTTTTTCAACAGTTCCCGTTATTTTTCTGAGGTAAAATAACCGTGGCTTTATTTTTTAACTCTTTTTTTTTTTTTTTTAATTAGATTATCTAACAATAAACATACATTTACACATAATTCATTAAACTATACACAAGGGTCCACAGAGAATAAATATCATTCATAATCAAGGCAATTCACATAAATACATTCATTCAGATAGGGTAAGAGTTCATAATCTTCGGCCTGTTCCATGCATGACAATATTGGATGTTTAATATATTGTTTTGTGGAAACTGACCCCCAAATATCCATCCCTGGTGGGCTTCTCTCCTCACCATGAGATTTATACTCTTCCTCATGAGGGAGCTCACAGAAAGCAGGTGCCACTCCCCCAGACCAGTAGGCGCTAGCCCACTACCACCGAGATTATTTTGCCCAGATCCACCAGGCGTGGTGTATCATATGTCCCCCAGTGTCTATATATTAATTGCCTGATTGCACCACCAGCATTTTGTCCATGCTTAATGTGTTTAGGTATGCTCCACGTAGATTTGTAAAACTGTCTAGTCTCCCCTTTATCTGGTACGAGCATCTTTCCAGAGCTAAAGCTCTGAATGTTAGAGTGCGCCATTGTGATATTGTAGGGGTCTCCCCCGAGACCCAGGTGTTCAAGACACCCTGCCTGGCCAACAAGAGAAGAACCCTAACCCACCTCTTCCTTGGGGACCAACACTCATCCTCCGATCCCACCAACCCAAAGAGAAGTCCCAAGGGGGAAGCCAGGATCTTAGAGCCCAGTAAAGTACTTCGCTCATGCCCTACCTTCTCCCAGAAGACCCAGAACCCCGGGCAGTGGAAGTATGTGCCCCATCTGCTCCACACCTGCCACAGGTTTCTGGCACATCTCTTCTGAAGCGATATGTGACCGCCAGCAGGCAATAAAACCTATGTATAAATTTTTATGCAGTTTCCTTATATCTGTTACAGGAGAGCAGCCCCATATGTGATTCTAGGATGATGATCCAGTCCTGTTCCGAAATCTGCACTCCCAGGTCCCTCTCCCACAGTCTGCATGTGCTAAGGGCCATGTCCTGCATACTGGCTCGGATAAAGTGTGTGGAGACCCGAGTAATCCCCCTGGGGTCCTTCCTAGCCCTGTTTATCAGAGATTCGACCTGTTCCAGAGGTGAATCCCTCTCCTTCTGCCTCTACAGTGATTAACTGTAATCTCTCGCTTGAAAGAACGTGAACAAGTGACTGCTTGGCACTCCCAAGCCTTCCCTGTGATCCTGGAAGGAGCATAAGTTCTTTCCCTTGTGCAGGTCCCCCAAGCATTGTATTCCTTTCCTCTCCCATTCCCCAAATGCAGGGTCATCCAGACTGGGTCTAAAGAAGGGGTTCTAGGGACATGGATATGTTGTTCATCCACACTGTCTGGCAGGTTCCTTGCCGCTTTAAATCTTGCCGGAAGGTCTTCGAGCTGGCTCCTCCCACCCACCCGGGTGATAAAACTCTCGGCTCCGCCCCATGACGCCAGATCTTCCTTACCACTTGGAAGCTCAGGTTCCCTCCTTAACGCTCTGCAATTAAGATTGGTTCCTAACTCTTCAAAACTTCTCAAAACTCGTTTTAGATTGCTAAAAGACTTTGGTCTTCTTCTCCTTGCGGCTGCGATGGATAAATCGACTCCCGGATTTCGGAGATGCCCTTGCGGGCAGAAAATGTCTCGAACGGACCCGCACTCCACGTGCGTCTACTGCCTAGGCCTTGAGCACGACCCGCGGGCTTACGTATGACTCTTCTTTTTGGCCTATGTCCTCGAGGATCGTGCTGCCCGGTTACAGTTGGGCGTCGAAGAATTTCCTCGGTCAAGTCGAAGGAGGCCCGATTAGCGGTGTCGGCGGCCTGCGGCTCTGCAGAACAGCTCGAGCAGATGATCACCCTCAAAGAGGGGCGGGCGCGGGCCACTCCATCTTCAGCCGTGGCATTAAGTCCGCTCTCTCTCGGCTCGTGCTACGCTTCTTTAGGAGCTTTGCCTGACCCTCTGGACCAAGGCGGGGTCCAACCTCTTCTGGACCGTTTTCTCGGTCAAAAAAGAGCAAGGGTAAGTCCCATCGTCGACGCTCTTGGGAGCGGGAAAGATCTCCCTCCCCTGGTCGACAGTCGACTTCGGTCGACCCTTCAGCTTTGGCCACTGGCTTCACGGTGTCCCCGTCAGGCCAGTTGACCGAGACACCTGTCGACGCGGTTGAGATTTTTCTCGACCCGTTAGACGGGTTGTCGGCTGATGAAGCTGATAATCCCCTCTCCCCGGTTCCCCCGGTGAGAGTTGAGGATCCCGTCGGCTCGACTGTGCCTCCGGTTCCGGAGCCGTCGGTGGAATCTTCGAGCGAAGGAGTGCGATCCTCTGCACCCCACCTCACCGACCTCGGCCTGGCGAGATTCTGATCTCGGTCCGGACCTCATCATGGTCCACCGATCCGCCGTCATAGGCGGTCTCAGTCTCGGCACCACGGTGGCGGCGCCGCGCTCTTCCTCTTCTTCCTCCTCCTCGGACGAGGAAGCGGCGCAAGTTGCGCCGTAAATATGAAACTTATGTGGCAACAGCTTCTGTTGGCGGGAATAAGCCGACCAGTCGTCTTCACCGGCCATTAAGTGGCTGTCATGGGCGGCCGGGGAACAACCCCTCGCGGTGGTGGGGGCCTGTTCCCAGGCCGGTTGTTGAGCCTATTACATCTGCCCCGCCAATTTTGGTGGAACCGCCGTCTCCTCAGCCGCTAGTTGGGGCTCCGACCAAGAGTTCTCGGTCGGCTCAGGGGCTGCCCCATAGGCTGTCGGTCACTCTCACTCCCGACAAGCCTCGGCAGGTGGAGGTGTCTTAGGCTTCGAGGCAGCTCTTGAAGACTAAGTCGAGTCTGAAGATGACTCCTCCTTGTTCTCCAAGCGGATGGACTTGGAGTCCTCAGGGGCAGTCGGTGGACGATAGCCCTTCGTCCTTTCTTGGTCTACTTCGGCTCATCTCGGAGTCAACCGGGATGAAGCTTGAACCCGTTTCTAAATGGGCCAGATATCCCCTCACGGAGATTCTGGACCGAGGGGATTCTCCTATGGAGGCCTTTCCGGTGGCCGAAGCCATTGTTGGTCCGGCCTTGGAACTATGGCAGCGTCCTGCTTCCTGCCCTCGCCTTCAGCCAGAATGGCTAGAAATGCTGCGGTCTCTACTGTTCCCTGTCCGGTTTCTCGGAACACCCCTCTGCGGAGGGCTGGTTACCGACAGCGTTTTCGGTGCCGAAACGCCAGGGGCGTGGACAAACCACCCGACAAGGAATCCGAAATTGGATTATGCGGCCGAAGAGTCTATGCTCGTCTCTCTCGGCCTTCGTCAGGCCAGTTGACCGTCCTGATGGCAACTTTTCTCATGCCCTGTTGGGCTCCCTGGATGAGGTTGTTCCCCATCTTCCGCGGACTTGCAGACTACGGTCAGGCAGGTGCGGGACCAGGGCAGGCGGTAGCAAAGCAGCAGCTCCAGACTGCTCTTGACATCGGAGACTCTTGTGCCAGATCAGTGGCGACCGCAGTGCTGCTGCCGTCGGCGGGCTTGGCTGAGGATATCCACCTTCACCTCGGATACCCAGTGCACAAGTTGACGGATGTTCCCACTGGGGACTGACCTCTTCGGCCCTGGGGTGGAAGGTCACCTCAGAGGATCGAAAAGTCCAATGCCACCTTGGACTCGGTCTCTTCCCGCTGAAGGACAAAGGCCGTAAGCCTCAGCCTAATCTTTTACGCCCTTCCACGCGCTCCTTCCCATCATGCGTCAGGGCCAGCAGGGCTCGAACCTTAGTACCCCCAAACCCAGCGTCGGCTTCCTCCAATAGGAAGCAAGGAGGAAAAGGCCCAGGAGGTCCCTCGGCTGGTCCCTCCTCCAAGCCTGCTCAGTAGACGGGCTGAGGGTGTCGCCCCATCCTGTCGCCTCACCCTGGTTCCCGCGTGGAGGCCGGCCCGCTTCCTTTCTGCCTGGTCCGCTGTTACCACGGACAGGTGGGTCTTGAGGTGGTGGGAAGAGGCCTGCCTCTGGGAGTTCGAGCAGGCACGCCCTACAGAGCCGTCGCCCCTCGGGGCTTCAGGTCCCCAGCCTCACTGGCGGCTCGTCGGCCGAGACCGCTCTCCCTCCAGAAGAGGTGATAAGAGAGGTGGAGGACCCTCCTCCCTCAGACCCGGGTTTGTGTCCAGGTATTTCCTGGTCCCGAACGACGGGCTGGCGCCCCATTCTTAACACCTACGACCTAAACAAGTTCCTAAGGTCTCGAACCTTCAGAATGGTCACTCTGGCTCAGATAATACCATCTCTGGAACACGGCGTGTGGTTTTGCTCTCTGGACTTTCAGGCGCGTTCTTTCACGTCCCTATCCATCCGTCTCACGGAGATTCCTCCGCTTCGAGCGGAGGATCTCCGAAGTTCAAGCCATGCCCTTCGGCCTTTCTCTAGCTCCCAGGGTCTTCACCAAATGCATGGCAGTGGTGACAGCATTCCTGCGGCGCCGGGTCCGTGTACCCCCTGGGACGATTGGCTGATAGCAGCCCCTCCAGACAGGAGGTGGAGCGGTCCAGAGATCTGGCCCTCCAGGTTTGCTCTCAAGTCGGCCTTCTCATCAACGAGACCAAATCGGAACTCGAGCCGAAGCAGGTGATACTGTTCATCGGGGCAGAGCTCGACTCTCTACGAGCCAGAGCACGGCTCCCGGCGGACAGGGCCGAGGTTCTTACCTCCTTTGCCCAATCATTTCTGGTTGGGCAATTGCGCCCTGCCCGGGACTTCCTGCGCCTCCTGGGTCTCATGGTGGCCTGTACCAGCGTAGTCCGTTGGGCACGTTGGCACATGCGCCCCCTTCAGTGGGGGCTGGCCAGCCAGTGGTCTCAACGCTGCGATCCCTTGGACCAGCTTGTGATGACGACCAGGAGATGTGAGCGCTCTCCAGTGGTGGACCGTTCCATCCCATCTGCAGGAGGGCATCCCATTTGTCACGCCCAGGCGGCGGTCTCACTGTCGACCGGCGCCTCTTTGATGGGTTGGGGTGCCCATCTGGGGAACACCGAGTGCCGGCCTCTGGTCCCAGCGGGAGTCCCAATGCCATCAACCTGCTGGAGCTCCAAGCGGTCCGCCTAGCTCTCACCGCCTTTGCTCCTTTCTCCGGGGTCAAGTGGTCCGAGTCAGGCGGACAGACCACGACCATGTACTACCTGAACCGCCAGGCGGGACCGGCTCCATGCTTCTATGCAAGGCTTTCCGCATCTGGTCACTCGTCTGCCAGCCTGGAGGCAGATCTCCTAGCCATTCATGTGGCAGGAGCCTCCAACACCCTGGCCGATGCCCTGGGCCGGATAGGGGCTGCATCGCCAGTGGTCTCTCCTGCAGATAGTACAAGATCTGTTCTCCCACTGGGGCACACCTCTGGTGGATCTGTTTGCCTCCAGGAGAGCAGGCTGAGGCTGTTTCATGCCCGCCCCTCAGCAGGGCTCACTGCAGGGGATGCCTTCTCGAGGCCGTGGACCCCGGGCCTCTTTACGCCTTTCCCCTTTCCTGATTCACGGGTCCTGCTCAAAGCGAGGAGGGACAAGGCGCAGGTGATTCTGATAGCCCCAGACTGGCCCCGCCAGTTCTGGTACCCAGATCTCCTCAGCCTCAGCTCCAGGCTCCCGAGGCAGCTTCCAGCTCGCCCGGACCTGCTTTCAGTCAGTCAGGGGAAGGTGTTCCATCCGGACCTTCAATCCCTGCACCTGACGGCCTGGTTCCTGAGTGGCTAGAGTTCCAGGCCTTGGGTCTTTCCGACGAGGTCCTCAACGTCGTTGAGGCGTCCCGTAAGGAGTCGACCAGAAAATGCTACGCCTTCAAATGGAAGAGATTTTCCATTTGGTGTCGGGCAAGGGCTTGGACCCTTCCTCTTGTTCTGTGGCCAGCATTTTGGACTATCTATGGTCCCTATCTAGTCAAGGGCTTAGGTCAGACCCTAAAGGTGCACCTGGCAGCCATCTCTGCTTACCGGGCGAGGCCGGTGAGCAGTCAGTGGCGCAGGAGAAGGTGGTCGGGCACTTTTTCAAAGGCCTTGATCACATTTCCCCTCCAGTGCGGGAACCCCCACCTCCGTGGGATTTACTGCTGGTATTGGTAAAGCTCATGGGCAAGCCATTCGAACCAATGCACAGGTGTGATCTCTCCCATCTGTCGTGGAAGACCGCCTTCTTGGTGGCTATCACGTCAGCCAGAAGGATGGGAGAACTCCAGGCGCTTAGCATCGAGTCTCCTTACCTGGTCTTCCACAGGGACAAAATTGTCCGCCCCCACCGAAATTCCTTCGAAGGTGGTGTCGGAGTTTCACCTCAACCAGGTGTTGACTCTGCCGGTGTTCTACCCCAATCACACCTCGGAGGCCGAATATAGGCTCCATACTTTGGACCCTAGAAGGGCACTCGCCTATTACAAGGAGTGCACAGCTGGGATTCGGGGAGAGGTTCGCCAGCTGTTTGTCACCTACGCTGAAGCCGCACCTGGCAGACCTGCAGTCAAGCGGACGATAAGCAGATGGGTCACCTCCTGCATAGATCTCTGCTATAAGTTGGCGGGCATGGAGCCTCCCAGAGGGATAAGAGCTCATTCTACCCGCCATACTGCTGCATCGGTGGCTGCTTCCAGGGACGTCCCTATCCAGGAAATCTGCAGGGCTGCTACCTGGAAGTCAGCACACACCTTTATTACCCATTACCACATCGACCTCGAGTCATGCCGGGATGCTGGTTTTGGGGCCTCAGTTCTCAGTCCTTATTTCCCAAGTAAGTAATGGGGGTGCGCTTGCCTCCCTACTCCCGGAGAACTGCTAGGAGTCTGCCAGACAGTGTGGATGAACAACATATCCATTTCCTAGAAATACAGGTTACTCACCTGTAACAGGAGTTCTAGGAATGGTATGTTATTCACAAACCCCGAACCTCCCGGCTTGATGCACAACCTGAGCTTCCAGCGGGCCAGATCTGGCGTCATGGGGCGGAGCCGAGAGTTTTATCACCCGGGTGGGTGGGAGGAGCCAGCTTGAAGACCTTCCGGCAAGATTTAAAGCGGCAAGGAACCTGCCAGACAGTGTGGATGAACAACATATACCATTCCTAGAACTCCTGTTACAGGTGAGTAACCTGTATTTTTTAGCTATTGACAGCAAAAGCGTCTCTTCCTCCTCCACTCACAGTATTTTTTTTGAGCGGCAGCCAGCTGTTCAGTCCGTGTATTACCAGCGGGTTGGGGTGACTGAGGGAAGTATAGGCTCTGTGTCCACTTTTGGCTAGGTAAGCTGATAGCCTTCTAGCGGTATCTAGCTCTTCCAGGTCTATCCAGCTTGCCTCAGGTGGTCTAGCAATCCAGTCTTTAATATACCGTATTTGTGCCACCAGGAAATAGTGCTTTAAGTCAGGGAAATTTAACCCCCTCCCCCATATGTAGTTGCTTTCAGTCTTCCCAGGCTAGCCCTAGCCTTCTTACCCTACCACAGAAACCCCACAAAGGCCCTCTCCAGCTTCCTAATGTCCTGTCTTGACAGGC
This sequence comes from Neoceratodus forsteri, assembly GCA_016271365.2. Lineage (NCBI taxonomy): Eukaryota > Metazoa > Chordata > Ceratodontiformes > Ceratodontidae > Neoceratodus > Neoceratodus forsteri. Next base: position 77,819,735 of record JADMNL010000030.1, read on the forward strand.
CTATAGGGAGCATCTGCAGCAGATAGAGGACCTGTGGCAAAACATTTATTTTGATTAAATTAATCCGGCCCAACCAGGAGAGGGGAACGGCTTGCCACCTCCTAAGTTTCTCAGTTAGGCTCTTTACCATGGGGATGTAGTTTAGCCAATAATGGTTAAAGATGTCTCTGCCTATATACACCCCTGGATATTTAAAGGAGGTGTCTACTACTCGTAGGCCCCATTTCCCCCACATAGGGACAGCATCCAAACCTAAGTACATAACCTCCGATTTATCCAGGTTTATCGTGTATCCTGAAAAGTTAGCAAATTGTGATATAAGGGACAGAAGAGGTGGAATGGAAAGCCCAGGATCTCTCCGGTATAGTATCATGTCATCCGCACCCCCGGACTCCCTCTGTGTTAGGGCTATGCCTGATGGCTATCGCCAATGGCTCTATCGCCAGGACAAAGAGAAGTGGGGATAGGGGGCACCCCTGCCTCGTGCCCCTGAAGAGTGGGATGTGCTCAGATAGGGAACCATTTATTAACACCAAAGCCTGGGGAGAGGCATACAAAGCCCTGATCAACCTCAGGAATTCCTCCCCATCCCATCTGCCCAGGACCTCAAAGAGGTACCCTCATTCAATACGATCAAATGCCTTCTCGGCGTCCAGAGACAGCACTGCTGTTAATTTAGGACGCCGAGAAGAGCATTGTATCACATTAAGGGCCTTCCTGACACTGTGATAGGAGTGTCTTCCCTGGATAAAGCCAGTTTGGTCTGGGTGAACAGGACCCAGGAGAATTCTGTCCAGACGGGATGCCAGTATTTAAGCATATATCTTAGCATCACAGTTGAGCAGTGAAATTGGACGGTATGAGTCACAGTCTCGGGAGTCCCACCCAGGCTTCGGTATCACACAAATGGCTGTCTCCCACATTGATTCCGGCAGTGGGCTCCCTTCCCTGACCTCTCGGAAGACCTCCTAGAGATGGTCCACCACCCCAACTCCTGCCACCTTCTAGAACTGTGTGGGTAAGCCGTCAGGTCCACTCACTTCACCAACCTTCATGTGTTGTATTACTGTCCTAATCTCTGCCCTGGAGATCTCTTTGCCCAGCGCCCTTCTCTGGGAGGAGGATAGCCTGGGGATTTTGATGTTGTCCAGGAACTCTTGATTTTTCCAGGGTGCCCCTACATTCTGACTGATATAGGGCTTGATAGAATTGGCTGAAACTATCCCTTATAGCTTTGGGGTCCTTAAGCAGGGACCCGTTGTAGTCCCCCACTTCGAGTAGTTGCGCTGCTCCCTTTCTGCCTTTTATCAGGTTTACTAACAGGGGCCCTGGTTTGTTGCCCCATTCATAGAACTTAAAAGGACTGCTTGTGGACCTCCTCAGTCAGTGTGTTATTAAGGGCTTCCCTAGTCACTGCTAGTAAGCGCAGTACCTCTCCCCACTCTCCTCGAGCAGCTCTGCGCTCTAACTCTCTGATCCTCACCTGGAGCTCCTCCTGATGTTTTAGGTTTTCTTTTTTGTATCTTGCCACATAGCTAATAATGGCCCCCTCAGGAAGGCCTTTCCCACATCCCAAAACAACCAGCTAGAAGGGGCAGTGTCTCTATTAAGTTCAGTACATTGTGTCAGCTGGTCCTTGAGGTACATCCTGAACTCCTGGGATCCCAGTAAATATGTAGGGAAGCGCCATGAGGTGCTTCTTACCTGCCCCCATGTCCAGTTCTGTCATGGCCACAACCATTACATGGCCCGATATATGAATAGGACCATGTTTAATATTAGCTAATTTTGAATACCAACCACCGTCTATGTATATATGGTCCAATCTGGACCATGTCTTATGAGGGTTGGAGAACAAAGTGTATGCTCTGGTCATGGGGTTGGCCAGTCTCTAGGCATCCAGGAGGTTGAGGTCTAGCACACCCTCTCACCACCTTCTCATACATTGCCCCCCTCTACCCTTGCCCTCCAAGTGGTCCATAGATGGGTCCAGCATACAATTAAAGTCCCTGCCTATCACCAAGCTCCTGTACTGCTCCTTAAATAACAAGTCCAGTATGGACTGGTAGAAGGCTGGGTCAAACACAGCCAGGGCATAAACACTCCCAAAAGTGATAGGTGTACCATGCAGCGTCCCCTCTATGAAGATGTACCTTCCCTCCTTAGTGTCATTTACAACCCTAGGTAGTTTAAAGGGCAGGTGTTGGTGCAGTAATACAGTCACCCCTCACTTATACAATGAAAAGGAGGAAGCGTAGCACGCCCCTACCCAATTCCGGATCAGCTTCTGGTGCTCAGAAGGAGTCATATGTGTCTCCTGAAGTAGGGCCACTTGGGCCTGAGACCTCTGCAAAGCTGTTAGAACGCATGTCCTTTTAACTGGAGAGGAGAAGCCCCTCATGTTCCAAAAGATAATGTTAATTTTTTTTCCTTATTAGCCATTTCTGTATGTGACCATGCCTCTTACTGGTTCCCTCCACTGAGGGTGCCCAGCCTTTTCACATTTCAAAAACCTCACAACTGCACGTGATGTCATACCTAGTATGTTGGATCCTGTAGTTACAAACAAACAAACATTGATAACCATCAACATAAACGTAACTATTGTGTAACTATTTACATTCCCCCCCTTAATCTTCCCAGTACCATACAACATTCTCTATTGGAATTAATATGTACCCTCCTAAAAATATGCACTGATTCTTGTCAAGTGTTTCCAGCCACCACCACCCCCTCCCCAAGCTAGCAGGCTCTATGACAGCTTCATTTCCATGAACCACTTGCTAAAACATTGTGTTCTCCCTTTGGTCTGACCTCTCTGACTAGACGAGCAGGAGAAACAAAGGTGCGAGAGGGGAAATCGACCCTAATTTAAAGTACTATAGTTAATCTTAATCCCCTCTTGGCGTGTCCCATCCATCCCCTCGCCATATCCAGCCCCCCCCAGTCTCCCTCCCGCTGAGTCCATGAATTATTTCAAGCCCTGTCTGCCCCGCCATACCCCTTCCCCAGACCCCCAAGAGGAATCAACTCACAAAATGCAGACTTCATTGGCACTCTAAAGATCTATATCTTGGCATACGCAAAGGGGGCCGTGTGACTCATATCCAATGCGCAAGACCATGACAAAAATGGATGAACAGGCATTTGCCCATTTTGCTCCCAAATTCTGGAACTCACTACCCCTTATGGTGAAAACTTCAGCCTCCCATCAAGAATTCAAAAACTCGCTGTTCACCCACCTTCTAGCCTCTGGCCAATGCAAATGCTCTTAATGTGCTTTGTCCCACTGCAGGCTGTCGGGTCTGATTCTGAGTACTACACTAATGTTCTCCCATGCAATATGCTTGTCTAGGTGGCTATGAACCTTGATGTCTTTACTGTCCTCAGCTGTCTTATGGTTACCCTAATTGCTTTATTTTACATCCTTATTATGATCTATGCCTAAAATGTACCTTTATGTAACTATTACTGTGCTACCCAATACATAGATACATACATACATACATAGATACATAGACAGTGTCGGCAGATAAGGGCCTATGGCCCACCCAGTCTGCCCATTTGAGCTTGTAAGTTCAGTTTGTTTTTCTAGAAGTCTGTTGCCCCTTACCCCATACCTCCAGAATTCCTTTATGTCTATCCCATGCATTCTTAAATCCCGTGATTGTTTCAGCCCCCACCACTTCCTCTGACAGGGGGTGTTCCACTTGTCCACCACCCGCTTGTGAAGAAATTCTTCCTCACGCTTTCCTCTGAATCGCTCTCCCTCCAGCTTCATCCCATGCCCTCTAGTCCTGGAACATCTTTTTCGCTAAAATAGTGTATTCCTGCACCCTGTTCCTCCCTGTAAGATACTTGTATGTCTCTATCATATCCCCTCTCTCCCTCCTCTCCTCCAGGGAGTACATGTTCAGTTCCTTCAACCTGTCTTCATAGGACTTGTGATGCAATCCATGCACCATCTTTGTTGCCCTCCTCTGAACCTTCTCTACCCTGTCTATGTCCTTAAGTAGGTATGGTCTCCAGAACTGTACACTGTACTCCAGGTGGGGCCTCACTAGTGTCTTGTATAGCAGAATTATGACCTCCCTTTTCCTGCTGGTGATGCCCCTGCCTATACATCCCAGCATCCTATTTGCTTTACCTGCTGCCTTGTCACACTGTTTCCCTACCTTGAGGTCATCAGAGATGATAACCCCAAGATCCTTTTTTTTTTTTTGTCTATCTTGTTTTGCTCCTGTACACCTATATTATGTCTGTGCATTTCTGCATATTGTAACCAGTGTCCTGTGCTCTCCCGGGTCGTGCCTGAAAATAGGCAGGTCTGTTGCCTAGCGCACTTACCCGGTTACCAAAAGCTAATAAATAAAATAAATAAATTCTCACACGCAGTTTTGAATTCCTAAGTTCTTGGGCTCATAATAGCCTCACAGAGCCCTTCAAGGTCTATGCATGGTGGAGAGTTCAACGGGAATTCTTCCTCGCTCCACTCCTCGTCCCTGAAAGTCCTCACTGTTACCAAGGGTCCTGAGCTGTAAGATTTATTTTATAGCAGTATGCTTCAGCTTAGCAAGACAGTATCCTACATCTGTAAGCATGCAGAATCTCAGTGGGCGCGTTTCTTGGGGGTGGGGGGGTTTCAAGAATGGGGCAGTCAACGGGGACATTAGGCAAATCAAACAGTCAGGAGGGCTGTGGGGGTTCAGCAAGGGGCTGAGAGGCCTGGACCCCCCCTTCCAGTCAGCAGGCAGTCAGACATCCATGGGAGAAAAGAAAACAAAGGGAAAGGGTAGAGCAGCCTCATCCAGTCTTCTTCTTTAGGTTGCTGATGAAGGTTGCTGCCTTGTCAGCCTCCCAAAAACTATAGGAGGCTCCCTTATGCTGGATCCGCAACGTGGCTGGGAAAACCATGAACCACTCGACCTTGAGCCATTGGCACTCCGCAATGACTTCGCTGAATGCTCTCCTCTTCTTCCTGATGTGTGGCAATTGGTCTTGACTTATTTGTAAGTAGGATCCTTCATACTGCAACTCCTGTGTGTTTCTGTAGGCTGACCACACTGCCTGGCAGTCCTGGAAATTGTGATACCTTATTATAATTTGGCGCAGCGGTTGGCCTTCCGGTGGTCTGCGCTGAACTGCCCAGTGTGCACGCTCAGTCTTGTGGCGGCCCCTTTCAGAGACAAGCCTAGCAGTGCGGGTAGTTTAACCGCACAGAACTCAAGAATGTTAGACCCCTCTTTCCCCTCCAGGAGGCCCCGGATACGAAGGTTAGACCTCCGATGATAATTTTCTTGATAATCCAGGTCCTCCCTGATAGCCAATATTTCCTTTTCCAGTGCGGTAGTACAGTTAGTGAGGGGAGCCAGTGCATCCTCCACAGACGAGATGCGGACCTCCGCCTCCTCAATCTGCTTCTTGTGCTGTGACAGTTGCACATCCAGTTTCTTCAAGTGCCGGTCGACCTTTTCTTCGAGTCTCTTTAGCTTGGGGGTGAGAGCCTCTACTATCTGGTCTTTTAATTCCCAACCGATTGCAGCCATTTCGGTGACCGAGATGGAGCTAGGCCCCGACGCACTGACCTAAGAGACCGGGGGTTGTCTTTTCACATTTTTGGAGCCTGCGCACTGCAGTTTACCAGTTATGGGGACCACGTATTCGTCCATCATGCTATCCTCAGCGAATATGGGGGTTTGATACAGAAATAACGAGTAGATTCCGTGGATTACAAATTTATTGTCAAGCCGGGGGGCGGAGCTCTTCGGAGATGCGTGCTTACTCCATGAAGCAGTCATGTGACCCCATGGCTTTATTTTAAAACATTTCTAAACATTAGTGGTTCCCTGTTCTCTTAGGGAACTGCGTTTTTCCTTACTAAAAAATGTACTTAATTTAATTTACTGTCCCACACAAGAAGCTGGTAAACAAGATGGGTAATCTGGGCATGGGGCACAAGGTGGTAGACTAGGTTAGGGACTGGCTAATGGACAGGAGGCAGAGGGTGGTTGTAAATGGGATACAATCCGGGGAGAGGGGTGTGACCAATGGGGTACCCAAGGGATCAGTCCTTGGGCAGCCCTGTTCAGTGTATTTATTAGTGACATTGCAGAGTGGCTGGAGGGAAAGGTCTGCCTGTTTTGCAGATGACACCAAGATCTGCAACAGGGGGATAGTCCAGACAGGGTGGAGACAATAAGAAGGGACCTAGAGAAGCTTGAGAAATGGTCTGAGGTGTGGCGACTGAGATTTAATTCAAAGAAGTGCAAAATTATGCACATGTGACATGGGAACCTTAGGGAGAGCTACAGGATGGGAGGGGTGTTGCTGATGATCCCCAAGAAAGAAAGTGAATGGGTTGGGGGTTGTTATAGCAGATGACCTGAAGATGTCTAAGCAGAGTACCAAGGCTGCAGGGAGGGCTAGCGGCATGCTGGGCTGCATAGGCAGAGGTATCACTAGCAGAAGGCGGGAGGTAGTGATGCCATTGTATAAAACACTAGTCAGGCCACACCTGGAGAACTATGTGCAGTTCTGGAGGCCAAATCTTGATAAGGACATTGCCAGGGTGGAGGCAGTCCAGAGAAGGGTGATTAAGATAGTAAAGGGCTTACACCACAAAACTTATGAAGAGAGAGTAAAGGACCTCAGTATGTACTCGCTGGAGGAGAGGAGGGACATGATAGGAACATTCAAGTACCTTAAGGGCATTAATAAGGTGCAGGGGGAGACATCTTCCAATACAGGAGGAATACAAGAACATGGGGGCATGATATGAAATTGGAAGATGGCAGGCTAAGAGGGAATGTGAGAATGTTTTTCTTCACAGAGAGGATGGTGGACACATGGAATAGTCTGCCATGGGGGTGGGGGTGGGAGCAAGCACAGTGGGGATTTAAGCATGCCTGGATCAGGCATACGGGAATCTTGGAGGTAGGGCGGAGGGAGGGGAAGCCAGAGGCCATAACCAAGTATAGGATTATGGGCAGTCTAGATGGGCCTAGCGGTCCTTATCTGCCGTCAGTGTCTATGTTTCTAAAACTTTACTTTTTGATGTTTGGGAACCATTGTATCGTGGTTCCATTCAGTGAGGAAACTGACCATTTTTGCTTCAGTTCCCAATAGGGACAACATTTTTGGTGGGTTTTCTGACAATTTCGTATGTCAGAAAGACCCAAGAAGAGAACTGGACCAACAGGTTTTAAAAATTGTTTGAAGTGCGGCAAGATAGTGGCTAAGGCAGACAGCCATTATCTTTGTTTAAGTTGTTTAGGTCCAGGCCATAACTGTGACCTCTGTTCTTAAGTTTGTTCAAAAACAGTAAAAAAGAGAGCTAAGAGATTGGAAGTAATGGCCTGTCAGTCTGCTTCCCCTCCAACAAAAAAGCTGAAGGAGGTCTTCTTCTCAAAGTAAAGCTAAAGATAGGTCCTCTAAGGTCCTCCTAGAGAACAAGTCTGATAAAAATAATAATGACCAAGCTAAAAAAAGAACAAATGAGCAGGTTCCTGATTCAGTGCCTTCTAAAAAGAAACAACAAGAGAAACATATTACTGCCCCTACCGCTGAAAGGCAAAGGAAGACACCAGTAACAAAAGATACACCCTCTCCTGGAGAAATGGCTAAAACTTGGCACATATATCAGACTTTACAGACTATGGGCAATTTATTTGATGCTTCTGATCCTACTGCTCCTCATATTTCAGAACCTAGACTTACCCCCGGGCTTTTATTACATTGAGGGTGATGATGATGATGAACTTGAGGGTAAATCTATAGTGCCAGATGTATCCCCTGACCAAGAGTTTGGCAATTCCTCTAATGGCCAGGAGGATTTTTCCTCTCATTTCACTTTTGTACAGCATATGGTGGACACCCTGGACATCACCACCTAGGAGACCACTGATCAACAGGAGGATGCAGACTATCTAGAGATTATGGGTCTCCCTCCTGCTAAAAAGCTGCTTTGCCCATTCATAAATCTCTTCGCAGAGCAACCTTTAAGCTTCTCCAGAACCCCACTTCTGTACCTGGAGTAGTCAAAAAAATTGACAAGAAATACCAGTTAGAAAGGCCTAATGCAGAATTCCTTTATGTGGATCCAGACCATGAAGGGGCGGTGCAGGCTGCAGCTTGTGACAAAACCAAAGTGCCACTTTCCTCTCAACTTCCTGAAAAGGAGTCTAGAAAACTGGACTCAATGGGCAAGAAATCTTATACCACAGCCTCTTTGCTGCTTCCCCTTTCCACTTACATAGCCTATGCAGGTCAATATCAAAATGCCCACTGGAACTCTGTTTTAGCCATAAGTCAACAGGCCCCAGATAGAATGGCCCAAGACCTGGCAAAAACTGTAAGGACAGCCTTAGAGGCAACCAAATACCAGTTTCATATGGCTGTGGACACTAATGACACTGCATCCAGGACTATGGCACAGGCCATCTCCCAGAAGTGTTATGCCTGGCTGAGAACCTCTAATCTTTCACAGGACATTCAGTCCAAGGCCATGGATTTCCCCTGTGAGAACATTTCTCTCTTTGGGGACAAAACTGATGCTTGCATGAAAAAAGTGGAGGAATATAAAACCACCTATCAAAGCAATGCTGCTAAAGAAAAGGTTTCTACTTCCCAGAAACCTCAAAATAGGGGAAACAGAGGTAGGGGCTACTATCCTTGGGCTTTCTACCCTATGCCTATGCCCCTAGACTACTTTCAGATGAGAGGCTATTTCAGGGGAAGACGAAGGAGAGCTCAGAGAAGGTCCAGCTCCTCTCCTTCTCCCAGCACCCAGTCCAAGCAGGCCTCCTGACTGCATCGTCCAGGTCACCTCCCCTCTCCCTGTAGGAGGCAGGCTGACCTACTACCTCCACCAATGCACCTCATAACCACAAACAAATAGGTACTAGAGGTGGTGGGTCAAGAGCTTACCCTGCTGTTCAAAACGTTTCCCCTTCTGCAAGGCCTCAAACATTCCAAGACCCTAACCCCAACAGAAACGGTGTTGTTGGAGTTAGAGGTGAAAGCATTTCTAGCCGCAAAAGCAGTGGAAAGAGTCTCCTTCCCCCAGTGGGGAAAAGGCCTCTATTCCAGATACTTTCTCACACAAAAGAGAAATGGGGAATGGTGACACATTCTGGACTTAAGGTACCTGAACATGCATTTGCTGAAGCCCAAGTTCAAGTGGTCACTCTGACTCTAATGATCCATTCTTTACAGCAAGGAGAGTGGCTAGTTTCCCTAGATCTCAAGGATGCCTATTTTCACATCCCCATAATGCCATCACACAGAAAGTTTCTCAGATTCAGGCTCCATCCGGCCATTACCAGTTTGCAGCATCTTTAAAAAGTGCCTGGCAGTAGTGGCAGCTCACTTAAGGAGACAACAAGTGTCGGTCTTTCTATACCTGGATGACTGGCTGATACTGGACAAGTCACCGGACAAGGTCAGGGAAGCTCTCAGGCTAACAACAAGTGCTCTGTAGTACCTGGGATTTATCATCAACAAAGTCCCACTTCGAACCAGTTCAGGTATTAGACTTTATTGGAGCAGAGCTGGATACCATCCAAGAAAGGGCAATGATTCCTGTGGACAGGGTTCAGAACTTCCTAGACTTGGCAAAATCTTTGCCTTGGGCCTGCCAAAGCTGGCCAGGCATTTTCTCAGACTACTAGGCCACATGCCTTCCATGACAACCATGGTCCCACACGCCAGATTTCAGATGAGGGACATCCAGTATCACCTGAGGGCTCACTGGTCCCAAAAGAAGGATTCCCTCTCAAAGTTAATTCCAATCTCAAGAACCTTGCTTCATGCCCTGGACTGGTGGAAGGAAAGGGAAAACCTTAGGGTAGGGGTTCCTATTCAGCAGAGACAGCCCTCCAGGATTCTTACCACGGATGCCTCCCTCCTAGGATGGTTTGCTCATCTGGTGGACCAGTCAATAAGTGGCGTCTGGTCCCCCCAGGGAGTCCTCTCATCGTATCAGCCTGCTCGAACTCAGGGCTGTATACCCAGCTATCAAGGCCTTTCACTCCACAGCTAAAGGGTCACTCTGTCCAGATCAGAACAGACAACACCACTGCCATGTTCTGCATCAACAAACAGGGTGGCACAAGGTCCACCAAACTGTATGGAGGCCATGAAAATTTGGTCCCTGGCCAACTCCTTAGACATACACCTGTCTGCCATTCACCTTCCAGGCAAGGACAATGTATTGGCAGACTCACTTGTCTCAGTCAGGGCCATCACGAGTGGACCCTAAACAGACAAGTTCTGGACATGGTGTTCAGGAGGTGGGACATTCCAAAGGTAGACCTCTTTGCCTCCAACCTCAATCATCAGCTCCCACTTTACTGTTGCAGACCCCTAGCTCTGAGTACACTGCCGGTAGATGCCCTGACTGGACTGGGCAGGGAAGTTCCTCTGTGCCTTCCCTCCTTTTCCTCTGATACACATAACTATCCTGAAGCTCAGGGACTGGCCAGTCACTATGATCCTGGTGGCTTCAGACTGGGCAAGGCAGCCTTGGTACTCCCTACTTCTTGCTCTCTCTCGGCCAGGAAGCCCATTTGCCTGCCACCGAGTCAGTCTCCTGACTCTGCCTCAGACAGGGGTTGCATATCCCAGCATAGAGTCTCTTCACCTGAAAACCTGGTTCTTGAGGAGTTGGAGTATCCTGATTCTCAGTGTGCTGAACAAGTCCTTGAGATCCTTTGTATGGCTAAAAAGCCTAGTACTAAAAAGATCTATGCTTCCAAGTAGAAAAGGTTTTCCTTGTGGTGTTGAGGTAAGCAGATACAGTAGATCCTCTCAGGGCCACTCTGCCTACCCTACTGAATTGCTTAGTTCACTTGCAGTCATCAGACCTTAAAACCTGATCCCTTAAGGTGCATTTAGCAGCCATATGGGCCTACCTGTCTGCTGGAAAAGAAAAAATCTGTGATTTCCCATTCTATTTTCAAAACGTTTTTCAAAGGCTTGCTGCATCTTCAACCACCACTAAGGGAGCCGGTCCCACCCTGGGTCTTGAGCCTTTCTGTAGTCAAGCTCATGGAACCTCCTTTCGAGCCCATGGCTACTGCTCACTTGAAGTGTGTCACCTGAAAAACTGTCTTCCTAGTTGCAATTACGTCTGCCAGAATTATTTCAGAGTTGCAGGCCTTGCGTACTGAGCCTAACTACATCATTGCCCACAGGGACAAGGTAGTACTTAGAACAAATAGGAAGTTCCTGCCTAAGGTGGCCTCCGAGTTTCACCTGAACCAGTCATGGGTTCAGAGGTAGTACAAGTTCGAGGGACAAGCCCATATTTGAACTCTCCGTCATTAACAGTTAACAATGGAAGTGGAATTTTTTGTCTCCCATATAATGATCAAGAAAAATCCACACCAGGTAAACGTAAACTTCACAGCTTGGATGTAAAAAGAGCCCTGACCTACAACCTGGAGCATACCAAGCAGTTCAGGGACTCTCATACTCTGCTTTTTCTCACCTATGGTGAGGAAGGCAGGGGAAGACCAGCCACTAAGAGGACTATTTTGTGTTGGATAGTCTCTTGCCCTTGTTTTCTTACTGCAAAGCTGGCAGACAGCCCCCTGGGGCCTCAGGGCCCATTCCTCTAGGGGCACTGCTGTGACAGTGGCAGCCTCAATGGATAATCCGCTGCTCGATGTCTGCAAAGCAGCCACCTGGAAAACTGTGCATACCTTCACAAAGCACTACTGCTTGAATGTACAGTCCAGATCAGATGCCACATTTGCCACAGCTGTTCTGCAGAGCCTCTTTCCTAAGTAGGCTCTGTACCCACCTCCCAACTGCACTGCTTTGTAGTCTGCCTCCACTCTCAGAACCTGGTTTTTGGGAAGTGGGTGGGCAGGTGGAGTGCTGCACCCCAGAGTTGCTTCTTTCACACCCTCCTTTTTATTTGGGTGTTTCGTTGTATTGTTATCCTTATTTTGGATTGGTTTGGGGTTTCCTGACTTGAGTCTTTCTTGTAGTAGTTGTTCAAAAAATAAGTCTCACTCTACCCAAAAAAGTATGCTTCATATCCTAATGTACTTTATTCAAATCAGTTTAATTCTGTGTTTTCTTTTTATATATATATATATATATATATATACACCTCCAAGATTTTAAGTTCACATGCTCCTGAAAATCTTTTCAAAAAAGTAACGTTTCAGAACTTTAGGTATGTTCCTTCATCAGACTTGGAGCTTTGTTATATTTCACTGTTAAAAATAAGAAACAAAAATTATTATAATACTGTCATAATTAATTCATAATGTAAGATATAAATTTTAATGTTGATAGTTTGTATGATATAATTAAAGCTCAGGTGGAACAAACCTGACTGTGGACCTGTTTATGTTTTGTTCTGATTCAAACAGGCGTGCTGTGGAGCCGGGAAGCTGCGCTGTCTTTAGCTTAATTAAAATGCTCTTGGGATTTCTGTCAATAAATGACAATAAAACCTGAGTTAGTTATACAATTTAACTGCAGGTCTGAAAAATATATTCACTTGTGGTTCTTTATTTTAACTTACTGGATGTCCCGAAGTATTTAAATCTTATTTTGAGACCTTAAGCGTTTAGTAAAGGTACTAATTGAACGCTGTAAGAAAGAACGTAATGTTTTAAAAAAGAAAAGATTTTTATGTCCAAACAGTCAAAACACCCTAAGGGCTTGCTAGTTTTACCTTAACTGATGATTTAAGGAAGATTCCTTCGTTTTTATCCACAAAAAAACGAACACACAAACACGCAGATGCTCCCGGCGCCATTACACGCTGATACTCCGTGTAACAAACTGACTTCATCTCTCAGGTGAACAAGAAAAGCCGGGCCACACAAGGACACACCTGTCGGCGTCTTGACGTCATGGATGATGTCACTTGAGCTGCCCGGTCAATATTGAAACTTAGTGGATAAATGTAACTCCATTAAGTTCCCTTCTTTAAGTTTTTTAAGTGATTTAGAGCATTGCTTGAAAGCCTATGAATAATTATCTGGATCTAACTAAGGCCATTAAACTTCAGAATCTACAGCAAACTTTTGAACATCTGATGAACTTTTTACATGACTATTGTTTGTCTTATCTAAAAGAGCCTTCCTAGGTGTACATAAATATAACTCTATTAAGTCCTCTTCTTAAAGATTTTAAATGTGTTAGTATATTACCCCAATATCTATCAGTATTAAGCTATAGACAGTTAAAGCTATATAACCCCAGAAATCTGAGAATATTTTAAATATCTAATGAACGTTTGTGCATGAGTATTGGTTGTATTTTAACACAAGTAGCTAAAAGGGACTACCTTGGTATAGAAAATACCTTTCGCATAGGTCACATGAATACCGAAAAGCTTCAATTGTGCTTGCTGAAAGTCTAAGGGTTCTTATAACAAGAACAACATTGTCTAGTGTTACAAATTAGTAAAATCCAAAATATGAGACTACTTGGATGTGGAAAGGGTTTCTACATTTATATGAACTAAACTAGAATGCTTTGACTTTAGATGGACTTGATATGGAAATGGGATATGTGGACAAATAATAACTATATAGTGTATTAAGTTTACTATTATGAGTATGAGAGAATCTGAGGAAATATCGGGAAGCTATACTAGTATAAATAGGAAGAGAATGGGAAGAGGGGTAGGGGGAGTAAAAGAGGGGGAAAGGAAAAAAGAAGGAAGAAAGAAGAAAAGGAAATAAGGGTTATGGGGTTGACAGGAGGGGGAGGAAGGGGAAGAAAGGGGGAAGGAAAAAAGGAAGGATGATTAAAGGATGGAAATGGCAGGGAAGGGGTTGAAAAGTATTATAAAAAAGGGTACAACCTCTGATAATAATATGAAAATGGAAATAACTATAAATGTGCACAGTTTAAAGGTTGATTTGGAAAAATTCTATCGAAAAATTAAATTAAAATAGTTTTTTTTGGTATGAAAGAACAACCACAACAAAATGAAATTGAAGCTGCACGAATTAAAGAACGCTATGAATTAAAACTAGCACTTGGAACTAAATCCAACTTAGATCCAATAGGATTTACTGTTCCTAACATTATCTGTTATATTGAAAAAGTGAACAAAGATATTGAAAAAATGCTAGCAAAGAACACAAATAAACCACCCCGTTTCAACCTAACAAAGCAAGAAAATGAAGCATTGAATAATCTAAGCCACGACAAGACAATTATAATAAAACCAGCAGACAAAGGAGGGGGTATTGTCATCCTAGACATAGAAAGTTATAGAATAGAATGTCTAAAATAATTGAATGACTCAAGGACATATGAAAAAGTCAGACATATTCCATTTAAGCAACTTAGAACTCTAATTACAGAAACTGTTACAGAAGCTAATGACAGAGGGATAACAGACCAGTGGGTGTTGGAAGAACTCATAAATAAAACACCAAGAATACCACTATTCTATTGTTTACCTAAAATACATAAAGATCAAAAAAATCCTCCAGGTAGACCTATCATTTCAGGTATTGGATCCATCACAGAACCCTTATCTAACTTTGTGGATTATTATTGTAAAGAATTAGTTATTAGCACATGGTCTCACATAAAAAATAGCAAACATTGCATCCAACTACTAGAAGAAATAAATCAAAAAACTCTAGACTTAACAGATAATCTGTTCATCACTTTGGATGTCAAAAATTTATATACAAGTATTCCACATGAAGAAGGCGTTATATCATTGGACTTTTTTTCTATCAACAAGATCACAAAATCAACCAAAGAATTTATTCTGAAATTAACAAGGATAGTACTAGAAAATAACTATTTCTCACGTGAAAATCACACATATCTACAAAAAATAGGTACTGCCATGGGAGCCACTTTAGCCCCGACTTATGCCAACCTATATATGGCACATTTCGAGAAAGAATTCATACAATCAGAAGAAAATAGATTTAAATCAGAGCTGATTCTCTACAAATGATTTATTGATGACTTCTTAATTATATGGAATGGTACCATACGAGAAGCAAAGGAGTTTCATGAATGTATAGAATCAGTAAATCATAATTTGTCGTTTACAATGGAAATTAATTCAGAGATGATCAGTTTTTTGGATTTAAAAATATTAGAAGAAAATGGCAAATTATAACAGATCTTTATAGGAAAGAAACATCAACCAATACTATCCTACACGCAAAAAGTTTTCACCCAAAGAAACTTAAAGACAGCATTCCTTACAGCCAAATGTTGAGAGTAAAACGAAACAGTGGCAACACAGAAAAATATGATAACATCGCAGATTTAACCCAAAGATTTAGACAAAGAGGTTACACAGATTCAGTTTTGAAACTATCCAAAGAAAAATGTGATTCTAGAGACAGAACATCTCTGTTACAGGACAAAATTGATACTGGCACAAAGACTGAATCAAAGATTATTTCCACAGAATAAAGTCCACACAATATTCAGAAAGTTTTGGAAAAATCAAACCTGTCATTCTATCAAAATGGAATATTTTACAAACAGATAAATTGGGACAATGGATTTTCCATAATAAACCTTGGGTGACAGCTAAAAAAAACACTACTATCAGAAATAAAATTAATAAGACTCAACATTGGATACCAGAAAACAAACCTACGACTTGGCTTAAAAGTGAAATCAAAGGCTTTTTTCCATGTGGCAATTGTGTTCATTGTAACAATGGACAAAAAAAATGAAACATATAAAAAGCACATGGGATGATAAGGAATATGCTGTAAGAGATTTCATCACTTGCAGATCTGAATATGTGGTATACTGTATTATTTGCCCCTGTTCACTATACTACATTGGTGAAACAACCAGAGCATTAAAACAACAGATATCTGAACACAAAAGCAATATTAGAAGAGGTGATATCAGGTCACCATTAGCTAGCCATTTCTCTGAACATCATCACCCTATATCAAGTCTGAGATGTTTGGACTGGAACAAATAACGGTGCATCCATGGGGAGGAAACAGAGAAATGGTTTTGTTATGAAGAGAAGCATGGTGGATATATACATTAAGAACATATATACACAGATATGGACTCAATGAAAACTTGATTTGGTCCACTTTTAACTTAATATTTCT
This sequence comes from Neoceratodus forsteri, assembly GCA_016271365.2. Lineage (NCBI taxonomy): Eukaryota > Metazoa > Chordata > Ceratodontiformes > Ceratodontidae > Neoceratodus > Neoceratodus forsteri. The sequence continues at coordinate 77,835,826 of JADMNL010000030.1, forward strand.
TTAGTTCATTTTATTAGACATTACATAGCATCATATAGTTATTATTTCACAGAAACTGTGCACATTTATAGTTATTTCCATTTTCATATTATTATCAGAGGTTGTACCCTTTTTTATAATACTTTTCAACCCCTTCCCTGCCATTTCCATCCTTTAATCATCCTTCCTTTTTTCCTTCCCCCCTTTCTTCCCCCCTTCCACTCCCTGTCAACCCCCGTTCCCCCCCTTATTTGCTTTTCTTCTTTCTTCCTTTTTCCTTTTTTCTCTTTTCTCCTCTTTTACTCCTCCACCCCTTCCCATTCTCTTCCTATTTATACTAGTATAGCTTCCTGATATTTCCTCAGATTCTCTCGTACTCATAATAGTAAACTTAATACATTATATAGTTATTATTTGTCCGTATATCCCATTTTCATATCAAGTCCATCTAAAGTGAAATCATTCTTTTTTTTTTTTTCCAATTGTTTAACCAGGTGAGACACACTAAGCTGAAAGCTTGTTTACAGGTGCAACCTGGGAGCACAGGGAAGTTAAGTGACTTGCTCAGGGTCACACAGTATGCAAATGGGGGCTGTGGGATTCAAACCCAGGTCTCCAGATTTGCAGCTCAGAGCCTTAAACCACTGCGCTATACTGCCTCCCATTCTAGTTTAGTTCACATAAATGTAGAAACCCTTTCCACATCCAAGTCTCATATTTTGGATTTTACTCATTTGTAACACTAGACAATGTTGTTCTTGTTATAAGAACCCTTAGACTTTCAGCAAGCACAATTGAAGGTTTTCGGTATTAATGTGATCTATATGATAGGTATTTTCTATACCAAGGTAGTCCCTTTTAGCTACTTGTGTTAAAATATAAACAATACTCATGCACAAACGTCATTAGATATTTAAAAATATTCTCAGATTTCTGGGGTTATATAGCTTTAACTGTCTGTAGCTTAATACTGATAGATATTGGGGTAATGTACTAACACATTTAAAATCTTTAAGAAGGGGACTTAACAGAGTTATATTTATGTACACCTAGGAAGGCTCTTTTAGATAAGACAAACAATAGTCATGTAAAACGGTCATCAGATGTTCAAAAGTTTGCCGTAGATTCTGAAGTTTAATGGCCTTAGTTAGATCCAGATCATTATTCATAGGCTTCCAAGCAATGATCTAACTTGCTTAAAAAACTTAAAGAAGGGGACTTAATGGAGTTACATTTATCCACTAAGTTTCAATATTGACCAGGCCGCTCAGGTGACATCATCATGCCGACAGGTGTGTCCTTGTGTGGCCCGGCCCTTCTTGTTCACCTGAGAGGTGAAGTTAGTTTGTTACACGGCGTATCAGCGTGTAATGGCGCCGGGAGCATCCGCTGGTTTGTTCATTTTTTATGGATAAAAAAACGAAGGAATCTTCCTTAAATCATCAGTTAAGGTAAAACTAGCAAGCCCTTAGGGTGTTTTGACTGTTTGGACATAAAAAATCTTTTCTTTTTTAAAACATTATGTTCTTTCTTACAGCGTTCAGTCAGTACCTTTACTAAACGCTTAAGGTCTCAAGATAAGATTTAAATACTTCGGGACATCCAGTAAGTTAAAATAAAGAACCACAAGTGAATATATTTTTCAGACCTGCAGTTAAATTGTAGAACTAACTCAGGTTTTATTGTCATTTATTGACTGAAATCCCAAGAGCATTTTAATTAAGCTAAAGAGAGCGCAGCTTCCAGTCTCCACGCCTGTTTGAATAAGAACAAAACATAAACAAGTCCACAGTCAGGTTTGTTCCACCTGAGCTTTAATTATATCATGCAAACTATCAACATTAAAATGTATATCTTACATTACGAATTAATTATGACAGTATTATAATAATTTTTGTTTCCTATTTTTAACAGTGAAAAATAACAAAACTCCAAGTCTGGTGAAGGAACATATCTAAAGTTCTAAAACGTTACTCTTTTGAAAAGATTTTCAGGAGCATGTGAACTTAAAATCTCGGATGTGTGTGTTATATATATATATATATATATATGTACATTAGGATATGAAGCATACTTTTTTGGGTAGAGTGAGACTTATTTTTTGAACTACTACTTTCATCCATTGAGTCTTACTCCCAATTTTTTTTTACTTCAAAATTAAAAAGGAACCTTGAGAGACTTTTCAGTGGATTTGAGTCTTTCTTGGGAATCCAAAACTCTCTGTTGCCAGTTGGCTAATTTAAAAATTTTACAATTTCCACATAGTATAGTTAGTGAGTTTTTGCTCATAAGAATCTGATGGTTGGATTTCAAAGGGCTGCAGACAGAGACCTCAACCGAGCTCGAGCTCAACGTTATTTGCTCTGCATAGAAATTTAACCCTATGTTCTCTGGGGCAGTTTAAAGGCTGGAGCTAACTGCAGTTTGTCAGAATACAGCAAGACTCCATTAGAAGAAACACAATTACTAAGGTGAGTAATTTTTTCATAGAGTACAGGCAGTTCAGGATGGTCACTCTTCAGGGTTTACTGCCCCAGCTACATCACGGGGACTGGCTTTGCTCTCTGGCTATGCAGGATGCCTACCTGCATATCAAGATTTTTGCCTACCACTGGCACTTCTTTTGTTTCCACTTCCAGGGAGCGCGCTACCAGTTCAGAGCTCTGCCCTTTGGTCTGTCCTCACCCCCAGGGTTTTCACCAAATGCTTGGCTGTGGTAGCAGCTGCCTTGAGATGGCAGGGTTTTACTTTTTTCCCTACCTGGATAATTGGCTGCTAATGGCCCCATCCTGGGACTGTCTCCTTTAAACTCTTTCTCACACCTGCCACCTATTCCAAGCTTTGGGCATTGCTATCAACCTGCCAAGTCTTTTCTGACCCCTTGCCAGTGCCTCCTGTACATAGGGGTGGTGCTGGACAATGACCCTGGGGAAGGCCTTCTTACCCGCAGACAAAGCAGTATCTGATGGACCAGACCAGTGTTTTTTGCTCCAGTCATCATGTCCCATTGAGGGTTTTCTGGAGGCTTCAAGGCCTCATGGCAGCAGCCACAGCCACAGTTCCTCTGGCCAGGCTGCATTTGAGAATCCCTCAGTGGATGCTGCGGGTCCAGAGGGACCAACACACAAACGTCCTGGATCAACCAGTGTTGGTATCTGATCCAGTCAAGAAGGTATTTTTGTGGTGGCTGGAACCCACTAACCTGCTTCGGGGGGGGTTCCTTTTTGTATACCTCCCCCATAGCAAGTTCTTATGACGGACGCCTCGGGTCTCGGTTGGGGGCTAACTGGGGGACCACCAAACTCAAAGGACATGGTCCAAAGTGGAAAGGGACCTCCATATCAATGTCCTGGAGATGCAAGCAGTCTTGTACACACTGCAGGCTTTTCAGACTCAGCTCTCCCCAGGTCCACTCCTGATTCAGATGGACAACATATGTGTAGTTTATTACATAAACAAGTGGGTGAGGGGACTCACTGTTATCCCCTGTGCAAGGAGGCGATGCGAGTTTGGTATTGGACCATCAACCACGGCCTTGAACTCTCAGCCACCCATGTTCCCGACATCCTGGCGGACAGCATAAGCTGTTCATGGTCCAGAGCCCATGAGTGGGAACTTCTGACCTCAGTGGTAGAAGATCTCTTTGACAGATGGGGTCGGCGCGCATTGGACATTTTTTGCGTCCCTACACAATGCAAAACTGCCGCTTTTCTGCTCACTGGATCCAGGGCCTGGAGTTTTCTGGTGAGACGCATTGTCACTCTCCTGGAAGGGGAGATTTCTGTACGCCTTGCTTCCCTTACCACTCCTCCAGCGAGTCCTTATCAAACTTCAGATGGAGGGGGCTACAATGATTCTCATTGCCCTCTTTTGGCCTCTTCAAATCTGGCTCCCCTTGCTGTAGCAGCTGGCAGTGGAACCCTCGTTGTTCCTGCCCCTGTGCACAGGTGTGCTCTCCCAGGAACGGGGTATTCTAGTCCATCCGGACCTCAGGTCCCTCCATCTCCATGCATGACACCTGAGGACATAGCCATTGCCAGATTTGGGGTCTCCTCCAGAGTAGATGATGCCCTTCACCAGAGTTACTTATATACTCTATGAAATGGAAGCGCTTTCCTCTTTGGGCTGCATCGCACGGTTTAGATCCTGTTAGGTGTCCAGTGGATCAGGTCCTGGAGTACCGTCTGTCCCTCTCTGACGTGGGTTTGCAATACTCCTCTGTCAAGGTACATGTCTCTGCCATCTCTGCATATGATATACCTGTGGATGGGCGTTCCGTGGCTCAACTTGATGAGTCTCGCACATTCCTTAGGGGCATCCTGCATTTGAAACCCCCAATTCGGGACCCTGTCCTGCCTTGGGACCTTAACTTTGTGTCGGAAAGGCTTACGTTGCCTCCCTTTGAACTGGCCACATCTTGCAAGCTGCACTTTGTGTCATGGAAAGTGTTGTTTATGGTTGCCGTTACTTCTGCTCGAAGAATTTTCAAGCTTCAGGCCCTAATGTGTAAGGTGCTTTATTTGATTTTTCGCAACGACAGGGTGTCTTTGCATATCTTATGTTTCTTCCTAAGGTGGTGTCAGAGTTTACTTTGAATCAAACCATCCACCTATCTGTTTATTATCCAGGGTATTCCAATTAAGGGGAAGCATTGCTCCATACTTTGGATGTGCATAGAATTTTGAGGTACTGTACACACCAGACTAAAGACTCCAGGAAGTCTAACCAGTTGTTTGTTTTGTTCGCTCCTGGTAAAGTGTGCGCCCCGCTGTCCAAACAGTGTTTGTCTAAATGGTTAGCCAGTTACATTGCTTGTTGTTACCAGAAGTACAGGAAGGATCTTCCTGGAGGGGTTAAAGGCCATTCCACAAGGGGTATGGCCACCTCAATAGCTTGTTTCAGAAATGTCAGCTGCTGACATTTGCATGGCTGCCACCTGGAGGACTGTCCACACCTCAAAGTATTACAGTCTGGACATTGCCTCTAGGCGTAGGGCCAAATTCGGCCTAGCTGTCCTTTAAGGCCTACTTTTTTAGGCTGTTATTTTTGCCTACGACCCGGACTGACTGCCTGTCTGTAGTGCCAAAACTGCTTGAGACTCAGTCCTACCAGTGATGGCCTGCTGTAAGGGATACCCTCGAAGTGAGATAGTACAGTTACATAAGAACTTACTGCAACAGTAGATCTTCGAGAGGATCTCTTGTAGCAGGCCCTGCTTTCCCTCCCCCTTCTCCCGTGTCTCTCTCCCCCCCCCTTCTATAGGGGCCAGCTTTCTGCTTTTATTTTGTCTATGCTATTGGGATGCCTAGGAGTCCTCCTCAGTTCCCCATTACGGCATCCTGCTTATGGTCTCCAGCAGGAGAACTGAGGAGGGTGTGGGGGCTGCCCGCCTTTATAGGATTGGCTGACGTCAGGTGCTGATGTCGGAGGTGGGCGGCCGCCTCTGGTAGACTGCTAGTCAGAAGGTTTCTGTGTGTTCCTAGCACCTGGCGGTTAAGTCCTACCAGTGATGGCCTGCTGCAAGAGATCCTCTCGAAAATCTACTGTTACAGTAAGTTCTTATGTAACTGTACGTTATGTAAGAGCTTACTGTAACAGCAGATCTTTGAGAGACTCTCTTTCATCAGCCCATGCCATCCCATCCTCCTTCCCCCTTCAGGGTTGCGGTAAAGGATTTTTGTCTTGCTGCTTCCATTGCTGTCTTTTCCAGCATGTGGTATCACCTGGTATGCAGAGTGCTAGTGATGGTCCTGGTTCCCTAGCGGGAGGTCTTGCGAGCATGATCTCCATCAGAGAACTGAGGAGAGGAGGGGGGCCACCCATGTTTATGTAGACGCTGGTGCATGATGTAGTCGTGGGCAGCCCCTGGTTTACAAAGTTTCTGTGTGGTCCTAGCACTGACACTGGTATAGTTACAAAGGTGTGGCCTGATGAAAGAGATTCTGTCAAAGATCTACTGTTATGGTAAGTTCTTACATAATTTTTGTAAATATGTGTTGTAAAAATAGTACATTAATCAATATGTTGGTGTTTAAATGCAAAGTGTACAAACTAAGGATATGAAAACTTGGGCTTAATAGTCTAGAACCTTGGCAATTCGGTGGTGTGATGTTCCTCAGGATTTCAAGTCATGCAGTGTAGGGTTTGCATCACCCTAATATCACAGAGGAATGCTGAACCAGTCAAAATGCAGCTTTCACAGTGCTGATGACATCACAGTTGCCTAGGGCAGCCCTGAAACTAGCAGTTGAAACCAGTGAAAAGCAGTTTAAAGAGCAAGTTCTTACTTTAATAATATACCCCCAGCATGTAACAAACTGTACTTAGCCCAGGTGGACTCCCATGAAACTTTTAATTTATTACTGCCTGGATTGAGCAGTATAATAGATCATACTTTTATCCATGCAGCGAAATGGGAAAACACTCGCACTTCATATGGTGAGACACACTCCTGCACTAGTACATTTCATGAGGTCAGTAAATGGAGAGCATGAGGGCACGCTCCATAGACTACAATAGGGACATTTTTTAACTGTTTTTTTTTATTTTTTAATACTTTAGAGTTGCGACTATGACAAGTGAAGGCTATTGCTCAACTAATACACTCCTTGTTAGTTGAGCGGAGGCCTTGATTTGTCATAATCACAACTCTAAAGTATAAAAAAAAGTTAAGAAACGTCCCTATTGTAGTCTGTGGGCTCTTCTCTCATTTACTGACCTCATAAGACTTCTACTAATGAGAACATGTCTGTCAGTAGGGAAGTGCAAATGTTTTCCTTATCAGCTGCACAAAAGTAATAAATTAAAAGTTTCATGGGAGTCCACGTGGGGCCAGGTAAAATCTGTTACATGTTTGGGGGGGGGCGTACTAAGAACCTGCTCTTTAAGATTCAAACGAACAGCAGCTTTAAAAGCTGTAGCCCTTTATAGACAGTAGGTCCCAGGGCTAGACAGGGAACCATGGGCAGATTGGGTAGGCTGTCTTTCTAGGGACATGGATATGTTGTTCATCCACACTCATTGGCAGTATCCTTGCCGCTTTAAATCTTGCCGGAAGGTCTTCAAGCTTGCTCCTCCCACCCACCCGGGTGGTATAACTCTCGGCTCCGCCCCATGACGCCAGATCTTCCTTACCGCTTGGAAGCTCAGGTTCCCTCCTTAACGCTCTGCGTTGCGACTGGTTCCTATTTCTCCGTTTGCGGATTTAAAAATAAAATTTGCAAAGTCTTCGATCCCTCGCGGCGCGGCGGGACAATCGACTCCCGGATTTCGGAGATGCCCATGCGGGCAGAAGATGTCTCGGACGGATCCACACTCTACGTGTGTCTACTGCTTAGGCCTTGAGCACGACCCGCAGGCTTGCGACCTGTGCTCATCTTTCTCGGCCTACGTCCTCGAAGACCGTGCTGCCCGATTGCAACTGGGCCGTCCCGAGAAGCGTTTCCCTCGGTGAAGTCCAAGAGGCCCGGTTGGCGGTACCATGGGGCGGGCGGGGCGGATCAGCCCGGGAGCGGATGGTCGCCCTCGAAGAGGAGGCGGCGAGGTCAGATCTTCCTCGCCGCTGCATTTATCCCGCCTCTGGGTTCTTCCTACACGGCTTCTTTTAAGGAGCTTTGTCTGTCCTCTCCACTAAAGGAGAAGGGCTCGCGCCTGCTGGACCTTATTCTCGGTCCAAAAAGAGGACAAGGGTAAGTCCCTCCGTCGACGCCTCTTGGGAGCGGAAAGGTCCTCTCCCGGCCGTCGTCCGTCGGCCTGTGACCATCGCCGCTTCGCCACTGGCCTCACGGTGTCCCCGTCAGGTCAGTTGACCGAGACTCCACTGATGAAGTCGAGATTTTTCTCGACCCATTGGACGGGCTGTCGCCTTTAGCAGCCGAGATTCCTCTCCCCGGTTCCCCGGAGGAGTTGAGGATCCTGTGGGCTCGCTGTGCCTCCGTTCCGGAGCCTCGGATGGACCTTCCGAGCCCATAGGGAGTGCGGTTCCGCCGACACCTCCTCAGACCGACCCGGAAATTCCGGGACTCTCGGCCCGGTTCGGACCTCTTCACGGTCCAGCCCGTTCCCACCGTCATAGGGGGTCTCGGGTTCTCGCACCGCTGTGTAAGCGGAGTCGCGCCGCCCTCGCTCCTCCTCCTCGGATGAGGGGAGGCTTCGTGAAATTACGTCGACGGACGAGGACCTTATGTTGCAACAGCTAGCTCCTGGCCGGGAATAAGCCGACCCGGCGCCTTCCCCGCCATCAAGTGGCTGTCACCGAACCGCGACACAACCCTCGACTTGTCCGAGGAGCTTATACCCAGGCGCTTGTATCGGCCAAACCAGCTGCTCCACCGATTCGGTGGAACCTCCGCCTCCACAGCCACCATTGGGGCTCCGACCAAGGATTCTCGGTCGGCTAAGGGTTTACCCCATCGGCTGTCAGTTACCCTCACTCCCGACCGACCTCGGCCAGGTGGCGGTGGCTCAGGCCAGAGGCAGCTCTTCGAGGACTCTTCCGAGTCCGAAGATGATTCCTCCTTCTTCTCCAAGCAACTGGACTTGGGTCTTGGAGGTCAGTCAATGGGCGATAGCCGTCGTCCTTCCTAGGACTGCTTCGGCTCATCTCGGAGTCTACCGGGATGGAGCTCGAACCCGTTCCAAGCGGGCCAGGTATCCTCACGGAGATTCTGGACCGAGGGATTCTCCGACGGAGGCCTTTCCGTGGCCGAGGCCATAGTGGGTCCGCACTGGAACTTTGGCAGCGCCCTGCTTCCTGCCCTGCGCCTTCGGCCAGGATGGCCAGGAAGTATGCGGTCCCTACCGGTTCCTTGTCCGGTTTTTCGGAACACCCCTCTGCTGAGGGGTTGGTTACCGACAGCGTTTTCCGGCGCGCCGGCAACGCCAGGGATGTGGACAAACCTCCTGACAAGGAGTCCAAGAAATTGGACTATGTCGGGCGAAAAGTCTACGCTGCGTCCTCTCTCGGCCTTCGTCCAGGCCAGTTCGGCCGCTCATGGCACATTTTTCTCATGCCCTGTTGGGCTCCCTGATGAGGCATCCCTCATCTTCCGACTGATCTGCAGACTACGGTTAAGCAGGTGCGGGACCAGGGCAGGCAGTGGCCAAACAGCAGCTCCAGACTGCTTTGGATATAGGGGACTCATGTGCCAGATCGGTGGCGGCCGCAGTGGCTATCAAGTCGGCAGGGCTTGGCTGAGATATCCACCTTACTCGGATACCCAGCACAAGTTGGCGGATGTTCCTTTGGGACTGACCTCTTCAGCCCTGGGGTGGAAGGTCACCTGCAGAGGATCGAGAAGTCCAATGCCACCTTGGACTCGGTCTCTTCCGCTCAGAAGGACAAGGCCGCAAACCACAGCCTGGCCTTTCGTCCTTCACCAGCCTTCCCGCCCGGCCAGCAGCGTCAGGGCCAGCAGGCCGGCCTTGGCATCCCAAACCAAGCCACCGCTTCCTCTAACAGGAGGCAGGGAGGAAGGGGCCAGGAGGTCCCTCGGCGGTCCCTCCTCCTCCAAGCCTGCCCAGTGACGGGCTGAGGGTGTCGCCCCATCCCCGCCACCTTACCCTGGTCCCCGTGGGGACGGCTCCGCATTCGCTCCACCTGGTCCGCTGTTACCACGGACAGGTGGGTCTTGGAGGTGGTGGGAAGAGGCCTGCCTCTGGAATTCGAGCAGGCACCACCCTTCAGAGCCGTCGCCCCTCGGGGGGCTTCGGGATCCCCAGCCTCACTGGCGGCTCGTCGAGCCGACATCGCTCTCCTCCTCCAGAAGGAGGTGATAAGAGAGGTGGTGGACCCTCCTTCAGACCCAGGGTTTGTGTCCAGGTACTTCCTGGTTCCGAAGCGGACGGGGGGCTGGCGCCCCATTCTCGACCTACACGACCTAAACAAGTTCCTAAGGTCTCGAACCTTCAGGATGGTCACTCTGGCTCAGATAATACCATCCTTGGAACGCGCCGTGTGGTTCTGCTCTCTGGACTTGCAGGACGCGTTTTTTCACGTCCCTATCCGTCCGTCTCACCAGAGATTCCTTCGCTTCCGAGCGGAAGGATCTCTCTTCGAGTTCCAAGCCATGCCCTTCGCTTGTCTCCAGCTCCCAGGTCTTCACCAAATGCATGGCAGTGGTGACAGCATTCCTGCGGCGCCCGAGGTCCGGTGTACCCTTACCTGGACGACTGGCTGATAGCAGCTCCCTCCAGGAAGGAGGCGGAGTGGTCCAGAGATCTGGCCTCCAGGTCTGCTCTCAACTGGGCCTCCTTATCAACAGGCCAAGTCGAACTCGGAGCGAAGCAGGTGATTCTATTCATCGGGCGCAGCTCGACTCTTCGAGCCAGAGCGCGGTCTCGCGGACAGGGCCGAGGTTCTTCCTCCCTTGCCCGATCATTTCTGGTTGGGCACTGCGCCTGCCCGGGACTTCCCGCGCTCCTGGGTCTCATGGCGGCCTGCACCAGCGTGGTCCGTTGGGCCCGCTGGAACATCGCCCCTTCAGTGGGGACTGGCCAGCCAGTGGTCACAACGCTGCGATCCCTTGACCAGCTTGTGTCGGTGACACAGGGATGTGAACGCCTCCAGTGGTGGACCGTTCCAGATCATTTGCAGGAGGGCATCCCGTTCGTCCGCCCCGAGCCGACGGTCTCTCTGTCGACCGATGCCTCTCTGATGGGTTGGGGTGCCCATCTGGGGGAACACCGGGCTCATGGCCTCTGGTCCCCCCGGGAGTCCCGATGCCACATCAACCTGCTGGAGCTCCGAGCGGTCCGCCTAGCTCTCACCGCCTTTGCTCCGTTCCTCCGGGGTCAAGTGGTCCGAGTCCAGACGGACAATACCACGACCATGTACTATCTAAACCGCCAGGGCGGGACGCGCTCCATGCTTCTATGCAAGGAAGCTCTCCGCATTTGGTCACTCGTGCGCAGCCTGGAGGCGGATCTCCTAGCCATTCACGTGGCAGGAGCCTCCAACACCCTGGCCGATGCCCTGAGCCGGATAGGGGCTGCATCCCACGAGTGGTCTCTCCTGCCGGAGGTAGTACAGCATCTGTTCTCCCTTTGGGGCACACCTCAGGTGGACCTGTTTGCCTCCAGGGAGAACGCGAAGCTGAGTCTGTTCCATGCCCGCCCCCCCCTCAGCAGGGCTCGCTGCAGGGGGATGCCTTCTCGAGGCAGTGGACCCCGGGCCTCTTTTTCGCCTTTCCCCCATTTCCCTTGATCCACAAGGTGCTTCTCAAAGCGAGGAGGGACAAGGCGCAGGTGATTCTGATAGCCCCAGACTGGCCTCGCCAGTTCTGGTACCAGATCTCCTCAGTCTCAGCTCCAGGACTCGCGGCAGCTTCCAGCTCGCCTGGACCTGCTCTCAGTCAATCAGGGGAAGGTGTTCCATCCGGACCTTCAATCCCTGCACCTGACGGCCTGGTTCCTGAGCGGCTAGAGTTCCAGGCCTTGGGTCTTTCCGACGAGGTCCTCAATGTAGTTGAGGCGTCCCGTAAGAGTCGACCAGAAAATGCTATGCCTTCAAATGGAAAAGGTTTTCCATTTGGTGTCAGACAAGGGCTTGGACCCTTCCTCCTGTTCCTTGGCAAGCATCTTGGACTATTTATGGTCCCTTTCTAGTCAAGGGCTTAGGTCGGCGACCCTAAGGGTGCACCTGGCAGCCATCTCTGCTTACAGGCGCGGGCGAGAAGCAGTCGATGGCGCAGGAGGAAGGTGGTCTAGGCGCTTTTTCAAAGGCCTTGATCACATTTCCCCTCCGTGCGGGAACCCCCACCTCCGTGGGATCTACTGCTGGTACTGGCAAAGCTCATGGGCAAGCCATTCGAACCAGTGCACAAGTGTGATCTCTCTCACCTGTCGTGGAAGACCACCTTCTTGGTGGCTTACGTCAGCCAGAAGGATGGGAGAGCTCCAGGCGCTTTCTATCGAGTCTCCTTACCTGGTCTTCCACAGGGACAAGGTTGTCCTGCACCCCAACCCGAAATTCCTTCCGAAGGTGGTGTCAGAGTTTCACCTTAACCAGGTGATGACTCTGCGGTGTTCTACCCCAATCACACCTCGGAGGCCGAATATAGGCTCCATACTCTGGACCCTAGAGGCGCTCGCTTATTATAAGGAGGCGCATGCGGCTGAAATTGGGGAGAGGTTCGCCAGCTGTTTGTCACCTACGCTGAAGCTGCATCTGGCAGACCTGCAGCCAAGCGGACGATAAGCAGGTGGGTAACCTCCTGCATAGATCTCGTTATAAGTTGGCGGGCATGGAGCCTCCAGAGGGATAAGAGCTCATTCTACCCGCTATACTGCTGCAACGGTGGCTGCTTCCAGGGACGTCCCTATCCAGGAAATCTGCAGGGCTGCTACCTGGAAGTCAGCAAACACCTTCATTACCCACTACCACATCGACCTTAGTCACGCGGGATGCTGGTTTGGGGCCTCGGTTCTCCAGTCTCTCTTTCCCAAGTAAGTATATGGGGTGTGCGTCTTGCCTCCCTCCTCCCGGAGAACTGCTAGGAGTCTGCCAATGAGTGTGGATGAACAACATATCCATGTCCCTAGAAATACAGGTTACTCACCTGTAACAGGAGTTCTGAGGAATGGTATGTATTGTTCATCCACCATTCCCACCCGACATCCCGGCTTGACGCGCAACCTGAGCTTCCAGCGGGCAGATCCTGGGCGTCATGGAGCGTGAGCCGAGGTTATACCACCGGGTGGGTGGGAGGAGCAAGCTTGAAGACCTTCCGGCAAGATTTAAAGCGGCAAGGATACTGCCAATGAGTGTGGATGAACAACATATACCATTCCTAGAACTCCTGTTACAGGTGAGTAACCTGTCTTTTTCTGCCATCGTGGTCTGTTTCTGTGTTTCTGCAACTGGTAAAGTAATGCTGTATAAATCGAATACACAGTGGTCTGGCTCATAATACAGTTTATCATCAGTTGTGATGTAGCAGGACTTTCAGAACGCACACATGGCTCTGCCACTCATGAGCTATGGTCCTGCCTCCTAACTCTCAAAGGTAAAATGCATATTTTGAATGAGGCTATTGCATATCCATAGACATAGTCCATTTTATGGGATGGAAGAAGACAAATTGTTCGTCAAGTTCATCCCACATTGACTAGTGGTAGTATCCTGTGATGTAATTCCTCTTTAGGAACTTATCCGATTTGTGTCTCAAGCATTCATCGATTTTGTTGCCTTCTCGGTCAAGCTATAACATGCTCTGCTGCCTGGGTTATGTCTGTAAAATGACTTTGATTCCAGTGTGCTTACCTGGTCAACAAACAGCAACACAATAAGTAGTCCTACCGCCCTCTTAGTGAAGTACTGCATCCTTAATTCTACCAACAAGAGTGTATTTGTGATGTCAAATAGTAGTATCTTATTTATTTATTTAATTTTTGGAGATACACCTTTCAGCAGCAAGTGCTCTTTTCCAAAGGTTCCACGTCAGTTGCAGTACATTACATTTCATTTAGGCACATAATTTAGCTCAGGGGAGCTTGGTCAAATGATTACATTCAAGAGACCAGGACAGTTTCAGTTATGGCCCAGATAAGGCCTAGTCTGGTACATGTGCTATCGCAGTTAGTAGAAACCCTGACAGCTGATACATTACAGGGATACATTATTAGCCCGAGTGGGGCTTGATCTATGGGGCAGCAGGGGTTTCAAGGCTTTACTGTTTTGGGGTAACCCTTTAGTGGTGGCAGTGGGCAGCAGGCAGTTGATAGTCACCATAGTTATTATGTGTAGTAGCAGCATGCTGCCATCTTTATGAGTTCTTTTTTCAGGGACGGCTTAAACTACGAAATCTAGGAGAGGCCCCGTATGGGTTCTGGGAGATCATTCATCCAATACGCAGCTCGGGTAGAAAATTAGCATTTCCCTAGGCTTGTTTTCCTGTAGCGGACTTCGAGGGCTTGTCTAATCATACTCTTGGTTGAGTAGTTATTAGTAACTGGGCATAGAAAGTCACTGATAGCTGACGAGGTGAGGCACAGCTGGGCTTTTCTTGCCAGGAAGCATGTCTGGTATTTTAGCCTTTCACTATGTGGGATCCATCCAGTTTGGGAGTACAGAAAGTAGGTATGTGTTAGTCTGTTCGCATTGCAAACAAAGTGGCATGCTTTATTGAGGACCAGGTGTATCCTATTTAGGATAATCTCACAGGCTGCACCATTTATGGGGAGACCATAGTCTATTTTGGGGAGTATTGTTGCGTAGACTGCCAAACGTCTTGCTTCCAGGGTAAGGTTCAGTTTTTGCCTGTAGAGTGCTCCAAGTTTTTGATTAGTCTGGTTTGTTATGTTGTCAACATGGGTGGCAAATGAGAGAGTGTCATCTAGGGTGATACCCAGGTACCTGAAGGTTTCAACTTGTTCCAGGGCTGCGCCATGTGTATTAAGGATGGTCAGTGGGGTTGCCTTCTTCTTATGTTTCTCCGCGAACATCGTTTTAGTTTTTTTGTCGTTTAGAACAAGGTTGTTCCCTTCAAACCATTCTTCGAGGTCCTTAAAACTGATTTGGAGATCTCTGGTAAGAGTAGCCATTTGAGAGTTACTGTTGTAGATTACTGCATCATTGGCGTACAGTATCATTTTGGATTGGGGGCAGGCTTCAGGAAGTCTGTTGATGAAAAGGCAGAAGAGGAGAGGACAAATATTTTCCCCTGTGAGACCCCATCTGTGACCCTTTTGACATTTGAGAGTACCCCATTGATCTTGACCCTCTGTGATCTTCCTGAAAGGTTACATCTAAACCAAGATAGGGTTTCAGTTGAGAGGCCAAGTGCGGCTAGCCTATCCAGTAACAGTTAGTCCGAAGATGTTGCCTAGAAGATAGAACTTCATAATGTTAAAGTTCAGTGTGGTCACTCTCCTCCTGATTTTCTAATGGCAGATTGATTTCTTTGCTGAAGAAGTTGCCCTGGAGCCCTTTTCCAGTCCGTGTGGGAAGTAATTTCCCCCCTCCAGCTTACACTCATGTCCCCTGGTTGTTCCCTTCTTTAGCCTGAACAGCTCCTTGGTTCCGCTCTCAGTTATTGCTTTTATGTACTTGAAGACCCCTATCGTGTCTCCCCTGTCCCTCCTCTCCTCCAGTGTGTACAGCCCAAGCTCTTCCAGTCTCTCCTCATAGGACCTCCCCTCCACGCCCTGAATCATCCTGGTCGCTCTCCTCTGGACCCTCTCCAGCAGTGCTATGTCCTTCCTCAGATGGGTTCTCCAGAACTGTACACAGTACTCGAGTTGCGGCCGGACCAAGGCATTATATAGAGGGAGGATCATCTCCCTCCTTCTGGACGCAATTCCCCAGGCTGTGCAGCTCAGTATCCTGTTTGCTTTGGCTGCAGTTCTTCTACAGTTTTCAGAGTTATTCATTTTTATGTCTACCACCACCCCTAGATCCCGCTCACCCAATGTGGTTACAGTGCGACCCCCCCCAAGGTGTATACATGGCCCGGGTTTCTGAACCCCAAATGAAGTACCTTACATTTCCCAGCATTAAATTTCAATCCCCACCTCCTTGACCACCCCTCCAGGTCCCCCTGGACTGTCTCTCTTGCTTCTTCCCTATCCACCAGTGCTCCCAGTTTGGAGTCGTCCGCAAAGAGACTCAGACTATTCCTAACCCCCCTCCCTATATCCGAGACATAGGCATTGAACAAGAGAGGCCCCAGTACTGAACCTTGGGGCACCCCACTTAATACCTTCCTGGGGAAGGAGACTATCCCACCGACGATTACCCTCTGTATCCACCCCGAAAGCCAATTTTCCACCCACTTGAGCACCTGTTCTCCCACCCCCATCTCCCCCATCTTTGCTATCAGCCCATTGTGTGGTACCGAATCAAATACCTTGCTGAAATCCAGGTATAGGACGTCCACCAGCCTATGTCTGTCCAGGGCCCCAGTCACCCAGTCATAAAACTCTGAGGTTGGACTGACATGATCTCCCCGGGACAGAGCCATACTGTTTATCATCCTGGTGCCCCAGCCTTTCTAGCTGCATCCCCAGCCTCTCCTTGATAAAATCCTCCATTACTTTGCCTACCACAGATGTTAGGCTGACAGGCCTATAATTCCCCATCTCCTCCCTGACCCCCCCGCCCCCCATGGATAGGCACTACATGAGCCACTCTCAATCTTGGAGCACCCATCCTGTCTGCAGAGAGGTGTTAAAGAGTGTAGCCAGTGGAGCTGTCAGCTCCTCCAGTTCCTTCATAACCCTCGGATGTAGCCCATCCAGCCCCGGTGCCTTATCAGTTTTTAGCTTCCGAAGAGCCTCCCTCACCCTATCCACTGTGATCCCCCCCCAAAAAAATCCTCTCCCTCATGTGACCTCCTCACCCCTTCTGGGTCTGGCCCAGCCTGTACCTTAGCCCTTTCCTGCTCTCTGGTCTCAGATTGCCCTCTCGCTTTTGTTGGCTCCTCTTCCCTCCCATGAGGCTGTAGGGGTCCCCTGTCTCCCTTTGCAAAGATTGAGACAAAGTACTCATTTAGCACCTCTGCCTGTTCCACTGCTTCCTGAGCCCATCCCCAGTCTTAATCCTACTGATCTGTTTCCTCGCTTTTCTCTTCTCTCTTATGTATCTGTAGAAGCCCTTCCCCCCGGTCCGGATATCTCTAGCCAGGTTTTGCTGCATCCCTGCTTTGGCTTCCCTCACCACTCTGGTGACCCTCCTGGCCATCAGTTCATACTCTCCTCGCTCCCTGTGCCCCCTTGAGCATTTAAAATGTGCATATGCAGCCTTTTTTTCCCTCACCGCCTCCTGCACCTCCCTGGTCCACCAGCATGGCTTGCTGGTTCTACCATGCTTGCGCCTTATTTTTGTACAGAACCTAGTAGCCTCTTGCACCCCTTTTTTAATGGTATCCCACAAGCTTCCGGCATCCATGTCCAGTCTAATCATGTCCAACCTCTCCCGTAGAATCCTACCCATGCCCACGGTTCTTGGAACCAGAAGAACTGCAACTTTCACCAGTTCCCGATAAGCGTCTCTGGCTGTAAATGAAATGAGATAAAATGATTCTGTTTAAACTGGAAAGTATTTTTAAAACAGTTGTACTTTTGTTCTCAACTGCTGGAGCAAAAAAATAATTTATATGTTTCTCCCTGTCAAATTGGCATGGAGGAATGCCTAAAGTGAAAACAGTACCTAGAGGATGTGAACAGTGTAGATCCTGTAACCATTGTTTGGCAATAGCAGGCAGCCAAGACCTTTGCTTTGATTCTTTGGGTCCTGATAATTATTTTGAAAATTGTGAACTATGCATAATTTTCTGACCTAAAACAATGGAAAAAAGGCACCTAAACTGCAGTTGTCATCTGCAACAGCTTTCAGAACCGCTTCACAAGAGTACTCTCCTGTAAATCAGGTCTGTGTGTAAAAACATAGTGAAAATAACCGCTGACGGTAGAAAGTGCGCTTCAGATGGCTCTTCTACTCCACAGAGGTCTTTGGCACTTGAGACTGAAAAAGATATTAAAGAGCAGCTGACACGTTTAGCAAAACTTTGAAAAACATATTTAGGCACAATTCAGCTATTATTTCATATGTCTTCCTTAGATTTCTCCTCTCCATTGTTTATTAGTGGAGAATTCCCATCCCCCAAAAAACAAGATCTTAGCCCTTAGAGTTCACCTGACTCTGTAGCTTATTCCCGACTCGAAATTATAATGCTCATGTGACTTCACAGTCTGTTGCAATGGAAATAACCGTGATGTCGCAAGTAGAATATTATGGCATGAGGTTGAGAAGAAACAATAAGAGCTGATGAAGCCTCAAGGAGGAACAGTGATCCTGTTTTCATGCATATGGCCGCAATAATAAATAATTAGGAAGAAAAATACAGAGCAAAAAGAGAAATATAAGCTGCTTTGCATAAAAATAATATGTTTTTCAAAGTTCTTCTTGAGGCACTGGTGGCTCTTTAAGTACTCATCGGTAAAAGAGCAGTCATCTCTGGCACCTAAGGAAACAGAAAAGATTGCCAAGTCATCTTATCTTTTTGCCTGGCATACAACAGACAAAATTGTCTGGTACTTTCTCCATAACCATTTTTATTTTAAATACTTGAATCATATCCCCCTTATGCACCTCTTATCCAGAGTGAAGAGATTCAGCTGCTGTAATTCTGTTCGTGCTTCACCCCCTATGACCTTTATCTTCCCTGTCACTCACCTCAGAATCTTTTCCAATTTCACATTGTCTTTCTTGTAGTATGGTGTCCAAAAGTGGTCGTAGTACTCCTAAGTGTGGCCTTACCAGTGCCATCCCTGTGTATGGGAGAACACACCGCCAAAATGCCCCAGTAAACACCGAAGACAGATCCAGTAATTATGGGATATACCGATATATCATGGTGCTTGCCCCGAAATTTATTACTCCTAATTGTGACATGGATTGGAAAAATCCTGTACTGTGATTGGTGAAATCTGATCACAAAGACCATGGTGTATCCCACAATAACTCGCCTTGGTATTTCTTTTATTTTCCCCAATGGATCCATTTTTAAAGTGCAGTAACACTCACCATGATTTCGTAGCCCCCCCCCCAGCCATGGCCAGACTGGTTGAAAGTGCTTGGTTATGGCTCATGCTTCACAGCCAACAGCAGGAGTGGGTTTTTACAGCTCAACCCACACTCTCAAATGTAAGGACATCCCCTTGCTGCAAACAAAATGTTTTAGGCCCTGTACACACTTATAAAATGTTTTTAGTGATGTTTTTTACATTGGGTTTTAGCACGTGGCATGGTGTGTCCACACTTTACTCTGGCACCATACTAGCCCACTGTCATTCCTATACAGCACTGTAGCACCAGACAAGGCATTCTAGGTGCTGGAGTGCATTGTGGGATACCTATGCAAATAGGTTTTTTTTTGTTACTTATAATTTATTCATGTTGTCATGATAAAACAAAGCATCATTTCCAGTCAAGAAAAATTTTACATTCGTAACGACATTAAATCCACTATACAGGATATTTGTAAATCCTAACAAAACCCCAGCGTTGGGGGGGAATCTATGTTTTAAACTCCTAGTAAAATCTAAACTAGGTGTGCTATGGACAACAACCCAAGAGTGCATAGCAAAAAAAAACTCTAGGGGATAAATGGTCCGAGTAAATGTCCAGAATTGCCTGCCCTTAAAAAAGGGCTTGGGGCCATGCTTATCTCAAGTAGTAAAGAACATTTCTTTAATAGAACAGTTAGAAACTGTAATTGGTATAGCATTAAATAACCTCCGTATTTATAGACTGGGAGTACATTACTACTAAAATAAAGGAGACTTGAGGGTTCCCTTCTCAAAAATTCCTAGCATTCATATTCCATAAATAAAATGAGATCTGAAGTGAATCTCATTCTCAATATAGGAGTTCCCCACAGTAATTAAAGTACAGATTTTAACATTAAGAAAGCTCCGAAGAAAAGAATATTGATAATGCAACATGCACCCCAATCAATCTCACCCACATAAAACTACATTTCTTTAAAGAACTTTATGGTAGGTTAATGTAAAATATATGGAACGTTGGTAGTCCCCCAGCTCCTCTACACAAGGAGAGAAAAGAAAGTCAGGCACTTTTCCCTACAGGGAGTTTTAAACAAAAAAGATAGCACCTCTGAGTTTTTTAACCCTCTTCCAGTTCCTCAGGACTATCCTCCTGTTCCCTTGTCTGAACTTGATGTGCAGTCTGAAGTTTAGTTGCCCGCAGTCCTGCAACTGAAGGGTCAGTAAAATGTATATCTTGTCCTGATAAACTATGCAAAGTTTTGCAGGGAATAGAACAATATGTGGGACCGATAAATCTTTGAGTATACGCTGAACCCTGTCGAATTTCTTTCTACATTGTCGGGTAGCAAAAGAAATGTCCGGAAATAAGTGCACCAGATTACTTTAATAGAGCAGGGGATAGTGGCGTCTTGCTAGTTACAGCAGTTGGTCCTGGGTGCCCATTGAGTCCAGAACTGGGATCACTATTATAGGTCGAATCCTATAGGCTTTTAATACAGGCCATTCTGCAGGTCCAGGATGTTCTCCTAGTTGGTCCTTCAGCCACATTTTAAGGAACATTGGCAGATGGTCTCCGTCCGCTCCCTCGGGAAACCCCAAGAAGCGCTCATTGGCTGCCCGGATCTGATTCTCAAGGATTTCCAGCCTGCTTTGAGTGAGTTTGGAGTCCCCAGCATACTGAGCTGCAGCATTACTACAGCGATCTGTCTGCTTTTTGACATTGTCCATTTCTACTTTCAAGACATCCACAGTAGTCTCAATCATGCCCATTCGTGAGGTAAGGGAGTCTAACTTATTATTCACCACAGAGACCGATGCCAGGAGCTGTCGCATCTTAGCCCTCAGTGATTGAAGGGTCTCTTCCTGCGCCGTTTCTGCCGCTCCATCATATGAGGTTGATCATGTGCTGGGCCCTAGTATCCCAAACTGGGATTGCTGTTTTTTACCCTCTGTGGCCCCTTGATTAGTCTTATTTTTGCCCATGATGGTCTGTAGGATGGCCTCTTTCAATGAATTCCAAACTTTCCAAAAAATAATTGAAGGAATGCAGTTTATATTATAGATTAAATCAAGTACATGTGCATCTCAGCAGTTCAACTTCCACAGCGCCCCCCGCAAATAGATTTTGATAGAATATGGTGAAAACCATACTGGTTTCTGGATAGGTCAGTACTATCATTTATGTCCCTGGTTTTCTGGTCGTTTTCCCTTTCTGTGGCTCACAAATTGAAGCCCGTTACATTAACCCAAGATATGGCATGGTGTCCTTCCATACTGCTGTTAACTAGAGTTAAAGAAATTGTGCTCTGAAACCGTGCTTAATTCTACCTCCAAGCAGGGTCTGAGCATTGTTTTAAAACACAGATTGTAGAATGGTTTATACCGTGCTACAGTCTAGACGCAAACCTTTTAAACCGTTATAACAGTGTTAAGCAATTTGAAAGCCCCAGTGTGTACAGGACCTAAAAGGGACACTGTCAACCCTTTAGGCCTCCTATTGTTTCTTTAAAAACAAAGCAAAAAAAACTCAAGTCACGATGGCTCACTTTCTGTAGAATTTGTTGATGTAACTGGCAGTTTTTTGAATTTATATAAATTTATTTTATACAATAAACATGCCACAAAGCGTACAAATTGATGATACAAGGAATTAAACTCTATACAGTGTACAATACACTCATGTTCACTTCAGCACACGGAAGTGATCGGCAGTTGTTGGATACAACATATAGGGTGGGATATTCAAACTACGCCATTCATAGGCGCAAGCCCTTGAGCTGTGCAAAATAGTTGTGCAGGGGTGTGTCCGGGGCGATATTCAAAGGAGTTGCGGTATTGAGCAACTCTTTGAATGTCACCCAACCACAACCACTGTGCATAAAGCGCAGTGGAACTTGCGCCACTGCAAGTTGACGAAGTGGGCATTCAACGCGGTGACGCCAAGTACCATTGCGCCATCACGCAAAATCACGATATTCAAAGGTGGCGTGCAAATGGGGCTATAATTCATGCAAGGCGCGGGGGCCATTTGCATGTGATTATGTCCCCATTTGCATGCCATTAGCATGTAAGTGCGCCCGATCCCGAGGACTTGCGCCTGGCGCCTGCCAGGCAGCAGCCGTTGAGGGCCGGCGCCCTACCAACCATCGCGGGCATAGTGTACTCCCCTCCCCCACCAGCCCGATTGTGGGCAGCAATGTGGCTCCCCCTCCTCCCGTACATATCCCTGGTGGTCCAGTGGACGAAATGCCCGATCGTGGGCGGTATGTATAATAAACCCACCCCTCCATTACATATCCCTGGTGGTCAGTGGACGAAATGCCCGATCCTGGGCGGTATGTAATAACGCCCGCACGACATAGCCCTGGTGGCTAGTGTCCCCGAGCCACCCCTGCTCCCCGGGCCGGCAGCATCCCTGCCGCCCGCCGACTGACTTCTGGTGGGGCTGCCGCCCGATGATGCAGAGCAAGAGCCAATGGGCGCAGCCCATACCGACATGACAGTCCAGATTTGTGAATGAATGTTCACAGTCAGGCGGCAGGCGGGTGGGATGCTGCGGGCGGGGTGGGGCTTCGTGGAGTGGGTGGGGTGGGAGACACTAGCCACCAGGGCTATGTTGAGAGGTTTATTACATACCGCCAGCGATCGGGCATTTTAGATCCACTGGACCACCAGGAGATACGTTCGGTGAGGAGCACATTGCTGCCTACGATCGGGCTGGTGTGGGGAGTACACTATGCCCGCGATCAGGCCAGTGGGATTTACAGCGGCTGCCCGCGATCGGGCTGCAGGGGCACAGGGACTGGGTTGGGGCCAGCCACAGGTGGCAGCTGCTGTGTTGCGCCCTGCAATACAGCAGCTCACCTGTGGTGGCCCTCGACTTAAACCTTTTTTTGGCTCAAAGTCCTGCAGGCGCGGGTTGAGGGTTCGCCTGCACAACTCTGCACAGCCCGGCTGAATATCGGGCTGTGCAGTTTATGCATGGTTCCTCCCCTTCCAGTTGAGCATGCATTCATTTGCATTGCGCTGTTGCTCAGCCTGTTTTCAGTGGCGCAACTGCCTCCTGCTGAATATCGCAGAATGGCGCAATTTCGGACTTGCGCATGCGCAACCCTATTGCGCATGGCGCAACCCTTTTGAATATCCCACCCATAGTGTACAAAATGTTAAAGTTAACTGTAGTAACCAGTGCTTCAGATAATTTTGGCAGGCAAGAGTAATTTAATCCCCATTTTTTTAAATTAGGTTAACTGGTTTAAGGATTACCTTTCAGATAGGTCGCAACTGGTTAGAAATGGAAATTACCTATCCACCTCAAAACCTCTGCTAAGGGGTGTACCACAAGGCTCTATTCTTGGCCCTATCCTCTTTGCTATTTATATAAACAATATTGATGCCAACCTCACTCAATCTAACATTCATCTGTTTGCTGATGATACTGTATTGTATGTCAGCAATCCTCACCTTCCAAAGCCTGTGAACTTCTACAATCCGATCTCCATTCTGCAGCACAATCTACTTGACAAAAACTACTTCTAAATGCAAAAAACAAAAGCTATGTTCTTTACCACAAAGGCTGTACTACCACTACCCCAGCATCCAACACCCTACATATATCCACCTTACTTGGAGAGAAACTTGAATTTGTTGATAACTTCAAATACCTTGGAGTCTGGATAGATAACAGGCTTGACTATTCTGTCCATATTGAAGAGTTACTTAAAAGCTAAGACAGAGGCTCGGACTATTTTTAGAATAAAACATTACCTAAACAGTGATTCCAAAAAGGTTAATTCAGGCCTCATTCCTATCCCTCATTGATTATGCTGATTTTTCTACTGCCATTGTTCAAGTCATCTCTACATAAGCTGGACACCCTGTATCACAGGTCCATAAGATTTATTACTGACCTTCCTCCAACACCCATCATTGCTCCCTTTATATGGCAGTCAACTGGACATCATTGCAACACAGAAGAAATAGGAATGCTGTTATCTGGATACTCAAAGCGTTAACAGGCAAACTACCGACCTATATCACTGATTGCTTTACCCAAATTACAACCAGGCCATACACCTTAAGGATCAGTAAACTCATCACATTAAAGGTCCCAATGCCTGCACTCGGTATGGGAGGGCTGCTTTCAGCTATTCCTTAGCAGCTGCATGGAACTCTCTCCAAAATCCATGAAGCTAGATAGCCTACTACCTCTGGCATCCTTCAAAAGATTGTTCTCTGCCCTTTTCCAGAGCTCTGCAATTGCTTTTATAAAGCATAATCCCCACCAATCTGACCCAACTAAACCTCCTTTTTCTATCCATTATATTAACTCAATTTCTTTCTTCCGAATCACCTATTATATTCACTTAAAAACTAGTTTAGACCATATAACTTATATTTTAGGACTGCTATACCCTTTGTCCTCTTTTTTTCCTACAGGCTAAATGGTTCTATTGTTACTTGTATATATGTAAATTGTTTTATATAATCATTTCATGCCATTGTATTGCTATTTATTCTATTCTTGTCTATGTAATAATACTTGTATCCTCATTTGTATGACCACTCAGGTCCATCTTGTAAATGAGCTCTGCTCAATGATGTTCGCCTGAATAAATAAAGATTTTGATTGATTGATTGATTGATTGAAAATGACATTTTGGTGAGTAAACATGCTTCAGATCTTAGATGCTCCATTTGAAGCAATAATATTGTTATGAAGTGCTGTTTCGCTCGGTAAGGAGCATTTTCAGATGTGTGTGTGAATATTTGTACTCACTAACATTTTTTTGAAAAATAGTTCCTTAAAAATGATCAGTAGCCGTCTCGGTGGCGCTGAGGTGCTGGACACCTTACCGCACGCTACACCGGCGACCCGTGTTCAGGAATGAGCATGGGCCGCTGGGGGCTGGCGAAGGATTGAGTATCCGAGGGACTGCCCTCCTTCTCTGGGGAGGGGGGAACGCCAGTGGTCGGCACTTGACTGGCCCCTAGCAGAGGGTGGGGGGCAGTGAGCCGACACTGCAGAAAAGGGGCGTAGATGGGGCAGACGCCTGGAGGAGTGTGTGGACGCGTTCATACTCCCTCTGCCGGCATCATTGCACGCTCCTTTCCAAATACAGGGGAGAAAATGGAAAAATGAGAGTCCTCGCCATGGATGATGATTGTCCCCCTTGCAGCACCACCAGGAGGGCACCTCCCCCAACTGGATCCGATCTGGTGGGTTGAGGGTTTCCCCACCGCCCCCCACCACAAGGTGTAAGCCGTGGGGGCTGAAGGGGAGGGGGTCTCATGGCGGGGACTCCAGGAGAAACAGCACCAACAAAAATAAAAAAAAATTAAAAAAAAAAAAAGAGGTCAGTAAAACAGTCTGGTATTCACCTTATCTGGAGTACTAGTGCTTACTCTCTCCAGGATATTAAAAAATTGACTATGAAGCAATGACACGTGGAAATATCCTAAATACAAAACAATAGGGAACTCTTTATGGATATATAAATGTGGCTGTTAACTCTCCCCTGTTCCCACTATGTGCAAAATGTTATCAAGGTAGTGTAAGGTTCGACGAACTGCTACAAAGCAATGGATTGTAACAGAACCCAAAAATGGACTGTAAATTTTAAGAGAAAGCCTATGCTCCAGTTGCTAAAATACCATATGGTGTGGGCCGTATGTCCTGTATGAACTACAGTAATTTGGCTCCTGCCTAAAAATGTGCTAGATATAAAAAATTACCCTAAAGTCTGACAGTATGTTGATACCATAACAAAGATACCAATCACTTTATAACAGGGTTTATGCATATTACCATCTAAGATTTTACTGAACAAAGAACTGCTGTCATGCATAAGTTCATGCCACACTCCTGCCCAACCTGACAGGGAGCCTCGCCATTTTTAAGGCAAGCACTTTTTTAAAACTACTGCGTTCCAACTGTAGTAAATGTCCTGAGAACATGGTCGCCAAGCTGGAGTCCATAAACTGTGAACAGAGTTCGGTAAGCACAAGAGAGTCAAATATTCAACCCACTTGTCCCCCAAGTCCCAGGAACAGAGTCTAACAGGGGACAACACAGCAAATTAAGTCCAATTTTCAGTCTTGTTTTGTGGATTGTTCAGTCTCCTCTGGTGTGGTTGGCAAGCTGAATTAAACCAAGCCACTGACTTGTCCACTTTTTCTCACACCTCTGCGGTATCAGAGTACTTGAAAGTTTCTCGCTATTTGCAAAGTCGATCCAGAACAAGGAGCGAATGGAAAATGCCCAGACTTCATAACTACTAGCAGAGAGGAGTTAACAGATCTTTCAAGAATCAGTCTTCACCATTGATTCATATTAATAGGTCTGGGGCCGGAGGCCATAGGACTCTACCCTGCAGGAGAAGGAGTTTTTTTTCTCCTCCAGGGAGAGAACTGAAGTCAGCTGCTGCACGTCACATACAGTTCAACCAAATTCAGAGGTGAGGAACAAAGATCACTGTCCAGCCAGAAAAATCCATTGCAATCAGGCAGAATTTATTTTCGACACTTTTCTAAAGGCTCAAGCCTTATCACTCATTTTGCGGCTCCATGGAGCTGGGGGGGGGGGGCCTCTTTAACAAGCTACTCAAAACCGGCCAGGCCCATGGCACATTTCTTTTGTGGACCTGAGTCCCAAATCTGGATTCTTTCCACTACAGTGGAGCTAAGCAGGCTCCTAGCGATCATGGTGGCAGGACAGCGGTTTTCTCTCTCTGGCTCTCCCTTGGCCCAGACCTCAAACTCTCAACACCGTGGAACATTTGGGAACACTATAGCATCTCTCCGGGCACCTTTGGGCTCAGTCCCCTCGACACTCCCATTTACAGCTCTGCGGGTGGGCTAAAACTGGGCGCCAACTCTTCCCAGGGTGGCCACACAGAATAACAAAATGCCTCATCTGTGGACATGGATTAATGGCAAAGGGCCCGAGCTGCCACCCTGGAACTCTCCAGAACCCAGTCTCTTACTTACCAGCTCTGGGCATACCATGACAGCCACCGCTCTCACTCAGCTTTCCTTCTTGGAGCCGAACTGGCTCCCCAACTATCCTCACAATGGTGCAGATGGCACATTGTGGCACTTCTTGCCCTTTCCCAATGGATAAGTAGGGACTTTCCCTCAACTGTGGGACCAGAGTGGCAGTTGGCCCACCCCAGCCCCTTGGCCCCAACTGAATGCCCACTCCCCGGCTTGGTGCTACAAGCCCTGAACAACTCCTCAAGACTGCCGAGATTCAAATGACAAAAGAACAACTTCTTTTTCCTGCCATGACGCCCCTTTTAAAGCCTGATGCCAGGGCCCCACCCATTCTGCGGGGTCATGTCATCAATTTGGGTACCGATACCAGCTGGGCATCGTAGTAACCCCTGAAACAGAAGGGGAGGTGCAGAATAAATGGTGAAGATATTCTGGAACATCAACAGTTATGGTAAGTGCAACATTTTCATTTGCCCCATAACCTGGTTGCATACGACCAGTCCAGGAACCATTTCATTTCGTGATCCTCTAAGTGGACAGGAAGGTTTGAATGTGCTCGGTTCATAATGCAGTCACAAATTACTGAACCAGAGGTGACTACCAGGATTGTCCATAGAGTGTCTGAGGTGAGTTGGGTGGTATGAAAATTAGCCCTCTTGATATCTGCAGGGTCCACCTCAGGTAGAGTAGTCACTATCAAGGTCTTGATATAAGACTACAAATCATCCTCCTCCTCCTCTACACTCTTGAGGAGGCCCATTGCCTGAAGGTTCATGGTCCTGAAGTTGTTCTCAAATGATTCCAGTATGACTCTCAAGTGTGTATTCTCCAGTGTTAGTTTATCAACCGCAGATTTTGTTATGTGAGAGTGGCTGTTATCTTCCTTTGAGGATGAGATAGTTGTTTCAGTTTTCATGTCCTAAACCCCCATGTATTCTAAAATTCCCTCAACTTTCTTATCCATCTTGCAGGCTACCGCCAGTATAGTGTCCCAAGGTGGGGGACTCGCTTGCTATGTCTTCCTTGCTGGCTGCACTGGGCCCAGGTGGCATCTTGGAGGCCTGTTATGCTAGCTACAGCTGTTTTTTTTTCCAGCACCTCCTGTGGCTTCCTTCAGCCGGATCATCTTTTTTATTTTGGGCTGTTGATATTTCAGTAAGGAAGAACACTGAGCCAAAAAAATAAATTGTGAAGTTTTTAAGCAGTTTTAGCAGTTTGATTGTGTGCTGTGCAAGAGCTGATACAAAGCACATCCTGCTTTAGGCTCGGCTTTCTAGCCATTCTCCCCCCCGTGGTTAGCTCCTTCCGTTTCATAGTGGAACAAAATATAAACTGCCTGTTGGTATAACTGTATCAAAGTCTGTTATGTTTCAAATCCCCAGTCTCACTTCAGTTTATAAAATGGGCAAAAAAATAAGCTCAGTGATTGGCTAGAAAATCAGTGTAATATCTGTATATTACACATAGGAAAAAAAAAAAAGGACAGTCATAGAAATCAATGCTCCAAATTAGAATGTTGAGTGCTGAACATGCTAAACATAGAATGTTCAGAAAGGCTCAGTTAGCCATCTTGTTATCACGCTACGCACACTGCATACATGCAAACATGTTGAGCGAGTCTTCTGTTAATTTCAATATTAGCTTAACTGAAGAGGAGCTAGAGGAAATCTTTAAAATGAAAATAATGTACAGGAAACCAGCATTCCTTCTGAAAAAGCTGCCGACAATAACAGCGATCCTCTGACAGCCGCAGTGAGTAGCGAGTCACAGCTGTCAGTTTCAAAAGCAGTGGTGGGAAAAATCAGGCACCAGTTTGTAAATGATACTGATTTAAATGAAATTGAGGACTCCCGTAATGAAATAAACACTAAACGTTCCACCACATGGGAAGTAAAAGTGTTTGATGATTGGGCTTCTGCAAGGCAAATAAATGTTGATTTTAAAACCGCTTCTGCTGAAGTGCTGAATGACACATTCCGCAAATTCTACGCGGAAATCCATAACGCTGATGGCAAAGAGTATGCACTGAGCAGTTTTTGTAGTTTAAGGGCAGCCTTAAACAGACAGTTAAATTGTACAGCAGTAGGCAGAAAAATCAATATAATCACAGAGCAAGACTTTACATCCAGCAACAACGTGTTTGTTGCAGTAATGAAAAAATACAGGTGGGAACAAAAAGACTGTTCAAAGCATCATCCGCCTATCAGTAATGCTGATTTAACTAAATTAAGGAACTCTGCAGTGTTGTCACCTAATTCCACGCCTGGCCTTGTCCGCAAAGTGTGGCTGGACATCCAGTTGTATATGGCCAGGCGCAGCCATGAAGGATTGCGTCTCTTAAAACTGGAGAGCTTTAAATTCCAGTATGAAGAAACAGGCAATGAATTTGCAAGCCTCTGTTTTAATGAGCACACAGACAAATCATAGTGATCCTAGAGAAGCCAACAAAGAGTTGTGCCGTGGCTTCATTTATGGCAACCCTGGATCCGTATCTTGCCCTGTCCAAAGTCTCAAAAAATACATCTGTAAACTACCTCCAGATGCAAAATCCCTGTACTTCCACCCTCGTAAACTGCCACAGGACTTTCTAGATAACCAAGATACATGGTGTAGCCGAGAGCCAATGGGGTTAAACTTCCTTTCCACTGTTAAGACTCGTTTAAGAAAGGAAGCTGACCTGTCACAAATCTACACGAATCACTCAGTTCGTGCTACTGCGATACGTCTACTATCTGAAGCTGGCTGCAAGGACAGGGAAATTATGTCTGTGACTGGCCACTGAAACGAAGCCTGTCTATGATCGCACTGGTCTGCCAATTGCTCCGATCGCAGGAAATGGAGCAGCATTCTGGGGCAGGATGCAATAACAATTGAACCCGAAAAGAAAAAAAACAGAATGCTGCTGCCAGAAAATGAAACCATCAGCCCAGGAAATCCTGCTCACTCACCCCTGACAGCAAGTCACCCAGGTCCTGAATCTGCTCTGTGGCAAAAAGAAAACATCAACCCAGGAAATACTGCTTACTCCCCCCTGATAGTAACACATCCTGAATCTTCTCTGTGGCAAAAAGCAAACATCAGCCCTGGAAATACTGCTCCAAACAACATGAAGTCTTGCTGTATTCTGACATATTGCAGTGATGTCCAACCTTTGAACTGCCCCGGAGATGGAAAGAGTTAACTTTCCATGCCAGGCATGGAACGGTTGAGACTCTGTCTGTTGCTGTTTGAATTCAAACCGTCAGATTCTTTACTCCACCTCACTGAACAGTCGCTCCAGAGATTTCTCCTTTGCTCGGTTCAAGTTTGTCGGTTAAAGTGCCGTTTTTCGCGTTTTTTGACCGAATTTAATCCGTTAACCTGTCTGTTCAGTCTCTGTCTGTGGTATCGTGAGTACTAGATAGGTTTATTTTCTTGTTCTTCTGTGTGGAACTTGTAAACATGGGATCGGTTCGATTTGAACCGATCAGGTTGTTCAAAAAAAGTTTATTCTACTTTTAGAATGTGGTAACCGGTCCTTATCGGTTGTAAAAAAAAATGGATTTCATTACGTTTTTTTCCACGACCCGTAACACGGTCAGGAACCGATAAGGGTGTCTTGCCTGGCGGATTGCCGAAAAAAGGGTAAGTTTTGTTAGGACTGGCCATGTCTGAGAAACCCAAAGGAAAAACCGGGCCCACTGGGTTTCAATACTGTAGTGTGTGTGTCGAAGCCTTTGCTAAGGCTGATCCCCACACCACCTGTGTTTATTGTCTGGGGTTTGACCACCTCGATTCAGACTGCCAGATTTGCAAGAATTTTCCTGCAGCTACCCTGGAAAAAAGAGTTGGTAGGCTCAGGGAAAGGGAGGCCAAGAAGTCCGCTGACCCGGATGGCCAGCCCGGTTCGGTTCCAACCGAACCAGAAGGAGTTTCCTCTGACAAGGGCGAAACCTCTTCGAGGAGTTGGTTCCGGTTAAAAGAAAAAGAAGGGATAAATCAGCTGGTGCGGATCCACAAATTCTTTCTCAGACCGCTGATGAAATAGCCAAAGCAATAAGGATTGTTCAGTCACTAACCCCGGTTCCGACTGAACCGGCACCATCAGGAAGGGGCTCGGTTCGGTCGGTTCCCCCGGTTCCAGATTATAATTTAGAAGATTTTTATGAACTGGAGGAGGAGGCAGGAGAGTTTGAGGATAGTGATGGTGATTACGAAAGTCTGGATGTGCCTATTGACCTGGACATCTCCCCAGACAGACCTTCAGGGGTTTCTCCTCCTAGGCTTTCTGAGTCCCCTTCCCATTTTATGTTCTACAAAAAAGTGACCGAAACTCTTCAGCTTCCTATGGAAGAAGCTGTGGACGACCAGGAGGAGCCTGACTATGTTGAAATGATGGATATCCCAGAGTCCAGGAGGCTGTCTATTCCCTTCATAAGTCCTTTGGGAAACAGACAATAAAAATTTAAAGACTCCTAATTCTATACCTCCTGTGGACAAGAGAATGGACAAGAGGTATACTTATCAGGCTCAGATACGAATTCCTTACCCAGCAATGCAGCCATGTTGGGGTAGTGCAGCTGCTGCCTGTGATAAGGCAAATATACCCTTGGCTTCACACCCCAGATAAGGACTCCAGGAGGATTGATGCCATGGCAAAGAAACAGTACATGGCAGCATCCTTGGGACTCAGGCAGGCTAATTATATGGCCTATACAGCTAGATATCAGAAATCTAGATGGGACACTGTAATGGCTTTAGCTAAACAGGTCCCTGGCCAGCTTGCCAAGGAGCTGGAGCAGGTGGCTGCGATGGTATTGAGGCATCCAAGGTGCAATTCCATGCTGCAGTGGACTCCAATGATGTTTCATCTAGAGTCATGGCTACATCTGTGGCCTTTCGTAGGATGGCTTGGCTCAGATGTACTAGCCTGTCTCAGGATACCCAGACTAAGGCCATGGATTTTCCTGTTGTGGGTAATTCTCTGTTTGGGGAGCAAACCGAGAACTACATGAAGAAAATGGATGAAAACAGGACCACCTATAGGAGTGCTCAGGCCAAGGAAAGGCAAGCCACTCCCCAGAGGCAGCATTCCAGGGGCAGGGGCAGGCCTTTTCATAGGCCTTTCTACCAAGCCCAGGCCTCCTCTTCTGCTTATGCTCATAGGGGGTTCTTCAGAGGGAGAGGCAGACGGAGTACAAGCAGGCCTGCTTTCACCCCTCAGCCTAAAGCCCCTGCCAAACAGGCACCCTGATGGGTTTGCCAGGGCCGATTCTCCACCACCTGTAGGGGGCAGACTGGCTTACTTTGTCCAAGACTGGATGTCTTTAACATCAGACAAATGGGTCCTGGAAGTAGTAAGCCAGGGACTGGTTCTGAGCTTCAAAAAATTTCCAAAGATGAGAACCAGATCCTTTCCACCTGCAAATCCTTCAGAGGCACTTGCCCTAGAGGCAGAGGTCTCTTCCCTCTTGGCTCTGAGAGCCATAGAGAGGGTTCCACCCCTACACAAGGGAAAAGGATTGTACTCCAGGTACTTCCTAACCCCCAAAAAGACAGGAGAATGGCGGCCCATCCTGGATCTCAGATATTTAAACAAGCACCTCTTTAAGCCAAAGTTCAAAATGGTGACTCTGGGAATAATTTTACCTTCTCTAAGGCCAGGGGACTGGCTAGTTTCCCTGAACCTCAAGGATGCCTATTTCCATATTCTCATCAGAAGCTCCCACCGAAAGTACCTCAGGTTCGAGCTGCCCTCAGGCCATTACCAATTCATAGCAGTGCCCTTCGGCCTAACTTCTGCTCCAAGGGTGTTCACAAAATGCCTGGCAGTAGTGGTTGCCTTCCTAAGGAGAAAAAGGATCTCCATTTTCCCATACCTGGACGACTGGCTCATAGTAGGCCAGTCTCCAGACCAAGTCAAGTTGCACCTACAGATAACTCAGCAACTGCTCACTTCTCTAGGTTTCCTTCTGAATCTTTCACAGTCAGTTCTAGAGCCTGTGCAGCTCCTCACCTTCATAGGGGCAGAGCTGGATACAGTAAAGGCAAGAGCCTTCCTTCCCTTGGACAGGGCAAGGACCCTTATCTCACTGGCCTCTTCATTCACCCTCCAGGTGTCTCGACCAGCATGGCATTTTCTGCAGCTCCTGGGACACATGGCTGCCTCTACAGCAGTGGTTCAGGGAGCAAGATTTCAAATGAGGGACATTCAGTTCCACTTGAGAGCCTTCTGGTCTCAGAAAAAGGACCCTCTGACCAAACTAATCCCAGTGACCCGAACCCTGATCCAGGCATTACAGTGGTGGCAGGATCAGGACACTCTAAGACAGGGAGTTCCTTTTGTCACTCAGTCTTATTCTCTAATCCCTACTACAGATGCCTCCCTCTTGGGGTGGGGAGCCCACTTGGGGGACCTGACCACCCAAGGGTTGTGGTCTCCTCTGGAATCTCTGCTTCACATCAATCTATTAGAACTCATAACAGTGTTTGTGGCACTTCAAGCTTTTTCCAAGTCTGTTCAGAACAAAGTAGTTCAGATCAGGACAGACAATACCACCACAATGTGGTATATCAGCAAGCAGGGGGGCACTCGATCTACGGCCTTGTGCACAGAGGCAATGAAGTTATGGTCTCTGGCCTATTCCCTGAACACCTCTCTTATAGCAGTACACCTCCCAGGCAAGGACAATGTCCTGGCAGATGCTCTCAGCAGGATATCTCAGGGCCATCACGAATGGTTCCTGGATCCCCTGGTTTTGAAGGTGATCTTCTCTAGATGGGGCAGCCCACAGATAGATCTTTTTGCAGTCCCAGACAATCACCAACTTCCTCTCTTTTGCTGCAGGCCCCCAGTGTTGGGCTCAGTCCCCCTGGATGCCCTAGTTCTCAATTGGGAAGGGAAGTTCCTGTATGCTTTCCCTCCTTCCCTCTCCTGTTCAAGGTGCTAGTCAAAATCAGGTCTCAACCCTGCAAAGTGATTCTGATTGCTCCAGACTGGGCCAGACAGCCCTGGTACCCTCTCTTGTTGTCCTTAACAGTCCACCTTCCCCTGTCTCTCCCCAGGAATTACAACCTGTTAACTTGTGCTCAGGGGAGGGTTTGGTATCCGAATCTCAAATCTCTCAATCTCAAGGCCTGGCTCTTGAAGAGTTAGAGTTTGCAGATTTGCACCTCTCTCAGGGTGTTCTGGATATCTTAAAGGCTTCTCGGAAACCTTCCACCAGAAACACTTACAACTCCAAGTGGAAAAGATTTTCTATATGGTGCTCTGGGAAGCATATTTCTCCAGAGTCTGCTGGCCTGCCCTCAGTCCTTGACTATATGGTTCATCTTAATAGCTTGGGACTCAGACCAGCTACACTAAGAGTGCATCTGGCAGCTGTCTCTGCCTTCCTCTCAGCAGACAAGCACTCTTCCCTTTCAGCTCATCCTGAAGGCCTATCGGCCTTGTGACTTACTACGTCTCAGCCATGCGGTAATATATGTTCAACTCATATCCTGCCATGTCTTCATGCTTACTTATCTTCCTGACCTTTAGGAATACTCCCACCAGTCTGCCACTCAGGGACAAAGTAATCTCCTGCACTGTGCACAAGTGGCTAGACTGTTGGGGGGGGGGGCAGTTATACAGTAGCTCAAGAACTGTTAACAAACACCTTTTGATACAGTAACAGTAATATGACAGACAGCCAACATGAATTTGTCTTACTACACAAGTAGTTGTCAATCGAAGTAGCATCTGGTTTTTAAACTTGTAAAATTTTTTGTTGAGTCACATTTCTATCTGAGTGAGCCATTTTATAAGCTCAGTAACCCACTCCAGCATATGGGGTGAGATGTCTCTTGCTGTATTTCCTAAGTGGTTGACAGCACAAGGCACATGGACCCTGGGGCATGCGGTAAAGGTCCCTTACCGGAAATCCTTTTGTGGGTTGCTTCCTTACAAAAAAAAAAGCAAATCTAGCTACATTAGCAAGTTCTACAGTTTGAGTGAAAATATAAAACGAGGAAGGATCCTTTCTCACGAACAAAGAATTGTTAAAAAACTAAGTCCAGAATCCTTTTTCGTATTGAGAGCCTTTTTTGTTTGAACGAAATAGGACTCATGAAAAAGCATTAGTGAGTTATGAAAAAGGATTGAAACTGATTAAAAAACAAAACAAAAACCACATTCCAGGGTCATTTTTTCCAACAGATGAGTGCAGAATCCACCTAATGGAGTTTTGATGAAGAAGATACGTGTTTTGGTATCAAACATTATTCTGTATCCGGCCCAGTGGTGTGGAGGGCTGAGGCATCATGCCCTACCTCCTGCCACGCCGGTGACCCGTGTTCGCGGTGAGAGTGGTTCGCCGGGGAGGGAGAGGACCAAGCGTCTGGAGGACAGCTCTCCTCTCCTGGGGAGGGGTGGGGACAGAGTCCGCTGCTTGACTGGCCCCTAGCGGTGGCTGGAGGCCAGCAGAGTGGACCCACACAAGGGGGGGGCGGAGCTGAGCAAGACGCCTGTCGTGCCGCATACGGAAGTGTGCGTGGCTCGACCATTGGTGTCATTGCACGCCTTGGCTCCGTGCTCGGGGCCGGGACAAAAATACCAGAGGAGAAAACAAGCTGACCGGCGGAATGAAGCTAGTCTCTCTGCTTCACCAGGCCAGCTAGCACCTCAGTTAGCGAGAGGTGATGGCCAGCATGTCATCTGGTAGTGGTGATTGGGGGTGTGGCAGTCAGCGGGAGACAAATAAATGAAGAAAGAAAAAAAAATTCTGTATATTATTTTCTGTAACTGCTTTTCCATGTTTAAACTTGTTTTCAAACTTACTGGAACTGTATTTCCCTAGGTTGCCCCTGAAAAATGGATATGTCTATCTCAGTGTGCCTACCCAGTCATCAGAATTCAAATAAATAAATACATAATTGGTATCTCTGCAGGATGTCATTTTTGGGTGTTTTCAACATTTTTTTTTCTGAAAAAATGGAAAACAAGATGGCGGCAAATGAAAAAGGAGTTTTCCCTCATGAAAAAGGATTGGTCCTAAACAAAAAAGAATCCTTTTTCATTTGACCAAAGTCTTTATTCATTCCTGGAAGCTGTCCAAAAATACTGTACTGAGCATGCTCAGAAACCAGAATTTTAAAATGTAATAACTTCAGAATGGATTAATATTTTTTCACAGAACCAATGAAAGGCACATCTGCGGGGCAAGCCCTTTCTACCCTGAACATTTCAGACTCAAATTCCAAACCATCTGGGCACATCGCAATGACAAAAAAACTACAGAGAATGAAAATGTTTTATATTTTTGCACTGTCTGCATCTCAGACTCCACATATTAGACCAGAACAAAGGTTGGCACATCAAGAGGTCTACCCCAGAGGACCACTTCTGCAAAAGTTCATGCAAATCGATTTAACGGTTGCAAAGTTACTAAAGTGCAAAATTGGGCAGCCCGCTGGCACAGCAGAAAGATTTACTGCTGCAACCCCGGGTTCGGGAATGGACTTGGGCGACGGAGGGCCAGCCAGGGGGAGAAGGCTTGAGCATCCAAGGACTGCTCACCTTCTCCTGGGGGAAGGGAGGGTCTGCGGCCCAGCGCTTGTTGACTCCTGGCAGAAGCTTGGGGTACAACAATGCATTGGGCCTCTGATGCATAGAGGAGAGTGATGGACATTGGTGTATGCCTTGACATCAGTGGCACGCCATGCTCCCAGGGGAGGAAATGCGCTTCCTGGCTGGCTGGATGACGGTTGCTGGCCCCGGACAGCCCGGACCACCTCAGTAGCACCTGCGCTGGCTAGACCCCACTGGCACCTTCCCCCTTGGGGGGGGGGGGGACCCATCCGGTGAAGGGTTACGCAGGGTTACCCAGGAAGGGCTGGGATGTGGGGTGGTGGTTGGTGGCATAGATGGAGTGCTGGCAGGGTCCTTGGTGACCCAAAGGAGTGGCCGGTCAGGGAGCAGGGGAGGAGCAAAAAAAAAAAAGTGCAAAATTTGGGGTTTAACATAGGAAGCCTTGCTCAACCTTAATGATAATGTCACGACCATGCTACAAAATCTTTATTTGTAGACTGGCTCCATGGCTGTGAGCACTGGGGATATCTTTGGCATGCTGGCGACCTGGATTCGTACCCTGAGCATGGGACGTTGGGGATGGAAGCTGGCAGGGAGCGTGACAGGGAGTCCAGTGTCTGTTCTCCTCGGGGTAGGGTTTGGTGTACACTACTCTTTGAGTGACTCCGTGTGGTCTGTGGAGGTGTGCTTGACATGAGTGACCATGTGTTGTGCATTTCCCCCACCTCAGGATGCAATGGCGTGAGTGTGCATGTCAGGTGGAAGGTGCAGAACAGAGGGGAAAATCAGCTGGTCCAGTGTGTGAAGTGACGGCTACCTCTGGTTCTCAGCCACATTACTTGGCCCCCTTTCCTTTCTCTGGCTCTGCTCCCCTGACCATCTCCCCTAATGTTCAAAGGTGCTTCTCCTTCCCAGCTACTAATGGCAGTGCACTAGGAGTGGTTTCCCTGTCAGAGATTTACTGGAAAAATAGAGGGAGAATGTACCAGTCCAGGGAGCTTAAAGGTGGCTGCCCAGATGCAGGAGGTGTGTCCAGAGGGCATCTGGGGACAGTTGGAAGCCTGAAGGAATGATGTGCTGGGGGCCGATGGGAGCAAAAAAAAAAAAGTTATCTGTGTCTTGTGTGCAGGCTTCGGTCTTTAATTAAAAGATTTAGCATTGAAAACTGGCTGTGTTATTGCTTGCAGGCATTTCAGTTCAAGAAAAGGGGAATACACTAAATGCAAAACTGTAATTTCATTAATCATTTCCTCAGTGCTTAGAGGAAATGGAATCCTTAATGATAGCCAGTGTACGCCGTACAGTTTCCCCTTCTTGAAGCCTAGTGGTTACTGCTGTGAAACAAAAAGGGCAAAAAAATTAAAGAGAAATCTGTTTATTGTGATAAAAACTAAGGAATCATGCTTCATTGTTTAGTTAAAAGCTGTGGTATCGGGTCAGCTCCATGGCACTGATCGGTGGGGCATCGCTTGGCATGCTGGCAACCCAGGCTTGCACCCTAATCCTAGGATAGCAGTAGTACAGGTCTACAGGGAGGGCCATAGAGCATCTGTTAGGATGCTGTTACTCACAGTGGAGGGGTGAGTGGTGTACCACTCAAGAGAGCATGCCATGGCTGTGTTGTGGTAAAGGTGCCTTGCGTGGCATGAATACCTCAACCCCGGACACTGGTGCAGATCTGCTCCTGTGTAGAACAGGGAAGGTATATCCCTCCGTGAATGCCAGAGGACAGCCCCCCCCCCCGTCCTTCCACACCATCCAGCCCCACCTCCCACTACTGTGATCACCCCACCCAAAGTCATTCTGCGTTTTCCTCATTTCCTCGTACGTCTGGAGGGAAAGGGGTTCACTGTTGGAGGGCCAGGAGATCTAAGCCTTCATGAGTAACAACAAGAGTTGAGTCCAGTGGGTAACTGGGACTGCAGGGCCTGAAGGAGTGAGGTGTCCAGGAGGTCAGGGTAAAGAGCAAGAAAAAAAAAAAGCTGTGTTATGATTATTTATAGAGGGGCTTAGGATACTAGCAAACTGTTGGCATTGATAGAGCTCCTATTAAATAACGTTGGTTTAAAATGGCACTATTGCACTAGTGTTTGCAATGCTAGCAACCCACCTTTGGGAATGAGCCTGAGATGTCTGAGGGCCAGGGTGGGAGAAAAGATTGAGCGTCCCACAGGAAACTCTCCTTCCTTTTGGAAGGAGGGTTGCGGTCCCCGCTATTGCACTGCCACCTCGGTGGCCAACCATAGATGGTAGTGCAGCATACAGTAAGCAGGAGGGGCGGAGGCCTCTGACGAGTGTCACACAGCAGCAGGCAATATTGTGCACATCTGGCACTCCTACAATGTCATCTTCCATGTGGGAGGGAACTACAACATCTGAGGGAAAAAAGTTAGGACAACAGGATGACAGACGTGCTTGGGCTTCGTCTCTGGTGACTGGCCATCGCTCCTAATTTGGTCGTACCCATCTGGAGGATCCTACTGCTCCCCCAGCTGTGCCCCATTTGTGGGGGTGCCTTGGTGGGTAAGCCAAGGTGTTAAAAGTGGGTGTGATTTAAGTGCCATAGATGCTGGGGTATTGGGCTGGGCATTTTCCACACAAAATAGGAGCATAAAAAACAAGTAAATGTAACCACTCCTTCCTTTCTATCTGCACACCCACCTGCAAGTGGTACTGCCTAAGGGATATAGGTTGGCACCTGGGTTTGTGGTTATAATTGGCTTGGCAAGTGGCACCGTGCCTCCACCTATGGGGATCTTTATAGCAGTGTACTGCCAGGGTGCTTTCCCATAGGAAATTAAATACAGCCCCCTCCCTTGGAAACAGGTAAAGCAATATACAGTCCCCTCCCCACTTATCACTCTAAGCATGCAAATATTACACTACACAGTAATGCAAACAATCCAGCAATTGCAGTAAAATAAACAAGGGGGTTTATTTTGGGGCTGGATAATGACGGAAGGGACAAGGGAAGTAAAGGATAATAAAACATTCAACAAGAACATTGTAATAAAAATGTAATCAGCCAGAATAAACAGGCCACACAGCATAGTACACCCCAGTATTCTCTTTCCCAGCCCCTCTCCCCCCACTGGTGCACCAGTTAACCCCACAGTCCCTATGGGAGCTCCCAAGTATCTTGTGTGCACAGATGAGTTGCAGGCCTGTGGCTAGAGGGCACTGAATGCAGCACAGTTGCAGTGGTACTGTAAAATGCTACAGATGCAAAATACAGTTTATCCTGGCTGTAACGGTTGTTGTGGGTGTAGGTAAGGTTGCGCAGGAAGCCCAGATGGAAAGTTAACTAGCTAGCTAGCTGAACAGTTAAAAAAGTATTTGGCTGGGTAAAAACCTAGTACTCACGACCTTTTGGAGAATAGGAGATGCAGGAAATGGGGGACATCTCCTCTTTTCAAGTAATTTTGGAAGAACAG
This sequence comes from Neoceratodus forsteri, assembly GCA_016271365.2. Classification (NCBI taxonomy): domain Eukaryota; kingdom Metazoa; phylum Chordata; order Ceratodontiformes; family Ceratodontidae; genus Neoceratodus; species Neoceratodus forsteri. The sequence goes on from JADMNL010000030.1 coordinate 77,875,288, forward strand.
GTGAACTGGTGTGGAATGCAGGCGATGATCCTCTTCACCCCATAGAGGGACTTGTCTTCACCCACCTCGATGGGTAGGCAGGCCGTTGTCTTCACCCCACAGAGTGACTTATTTTCACCCACCTTGGCAGTAGGTAGGCAGTCTTCACCCCACAGAGGGACTTGTTTTCACCCACCTTGGCAGTAGGTAGGCAGTCTAACAGGCAGGCAGAACCTCAGAGCTTAGGTCCCCTGGCAGGAAGTACAGTCGCTTGTGTCTGTACAGTGAGGCAGAGGATTTGTCACCTCACAGAAGCACAAATAAAAGACTCCTTCAGCAGTCACTGATATCTGGAATGCCAACTACCAGCATTTCAGTTCAGGCAGAGGTAAATCCCCTTCTCTCTGGGATTTACCAGACAATTAGGAACAAGTTCAGAATGTCCTTATTTTGTTTTGGCACACACTGTTTCAGTTTTGTTCTGTGACAGCAGCAGGAGCTGTCAAAATCAGTTGTTTCTTCTTCAAAACTCTCACAGAAAAAGACCCAGGGTCAGTCTGCCAACCCCAGAATGTTTGATTTGAATCTTGACACCTCATTGGCCCACACTATTTTCAAGCTCTACGTCATGATTGGAGGTACTGCAGCTACCACTAGGATTCCACACTGTTCTCAAGCAACCTCGGCAAAGATGGCCGCCCTGGTACAGTTCTTATAAGTTCAGTCTCTTCTCTAAAGTATAAAATGTTATTGGCACAGAGTTGGAAGCATTTGGCAGCAGGGCTAGCACTCTCCTGGTCCCTACTGAGGGTAGCTAGGTCCAGGGGGCACTTTTGGGGGACAGGAGCTGAGTTGCAAGCTCCATTTTGTGGGTTCCCCAGGAGGAGCTGATTATTGAAAATGGCTGTCCTCGGCCGCTAGGAATTATGGGACAAGTAGTCACAGACAGCCACCATGTTGTCCCTTATTCTCCGACCCACTGGAGGCAGAGGCAGGGTCGGGGAGTTCTTATACAGTTTATTTTAATTGTTTAGGTTCCCCCCAGTCCCTTTTGCAGTCCAGTGGGGCTGGGGAGATGAATCCCCTCACACGGCACTTCTTCCCTTTTCTGAGTGGTGCTCTGCGGCACCGAAACCATTGAGCAGCCTGTGTGCAGGCTCCCCACCCTGCTGTGCGGCAGTTTGGGGGTAGGAGAGCAACACTGGTGTGTCGCTTACTGCCTGCTTCTCTCTTCAGGTGCACTGAGGCGCCACAACAGTTTGGAGTGCTACCCGGCCCTGGCGGTAGTCCAGGAGTGGGACGGGTAGCGAGAATGCGAGCGGTTTGCCGGCCACATGGGAATCGGGCGCAGGAGGTGCTGCAACAAAGTTAAAGTGCTCCCCAGCCCAGTTGCAGTCCAGGAACGGGCCAGGGGAGCAAGGTATGCAGTGGCTACAAGAGGGAGGAGCTATGGGAGGCAGGAGGACTCGGGGCGGGGGAGGGCCTCAGGTAAGCTCCCGACTCTGGTAGGGGGGGTTATTATAAACAACAACAACAAAAAAAAATATTTCAAAGCATTCTGTTTTTAATTATTAAGGGCATCTGCATGAAAACAGAGTCTTTATCCATAGTAACATAGACAATGATGGCAGAAGATGACCAAAGGTCCATGTAGTCTGCCCGGAGTTTCCTGACTACCCTGGGACCTATTGTCCATGCAAAATTTTAGCCCTCCTGGTACACCCCCTGGTCCCCTCCCTACTGCTACCAACCTGAGCAACCACCATACCCTTCACTGTGTCCCAGCCATTCTTGAAACCATTTATGGTCTTTTTTTATAATTAAGTATTCTTTATTGTTTTTCAGTCCGAGGAAACCAACATAAATGCATTACAGTACAAACAAAACAGGAAAAACAGGAATAGAAAAAAACACAAAAACAAATTATACCCCTCTCAAGAATAACCCATCCCCCGGATCCCATCTATACGAGTGCTGCTTACATTAAAAAAGTTACAGACACAAAAATGTCAGTAATAGAACAAGAAAATTGAAAACCACCATAATGAGACAGCGTCCTCCGCACAATTAGTTATTAACCAAGCAAATGATAAACCCCATTTAGATAAAAATGATTGACGTCTGTGTGTTTCATTAGCAATATGTAATTCAGTATTTTTTTATTTTATTTATTTTTATTTATATATGACTTTGATAACCGGGTAGATGCACTGATCCCAGGGACCGTTTTCAGGCACAACTCGGCCACATACAATGACAACAGGGTTAAAGTAAAGCGCTAAGGATTTCAACATGCCACTCAGACCAGGTTGGGAGTTTATCACTGAACCAGTGGTGTAACAGAACCATTTTTGCAACTGCCAAGATTAAGGCCATGAAACCCCTTTTATAATCCAGTGAAAGAGCCTTACAACAACCCACTAAACAAACTTCGGGAGTAAATGCCTCTTCCGAGTCAAATGATGGATCTAAACAGTTCTTAATAACTTCCCAGAAAGGAGCAACCTTCTCGCAGGACCATGAGATATGATAAAGAGATCCAATATCTTGTTTACACCTGAAACAGATGGGCTGATCCTGCCTTTCATTTTACAAGGTTGCTGAGGTGTGAAATAAAGATTATACAGAATTTTAAATTGTAACAACCCATAACAATCTTGTTTTAAGAATTTATAAATATCAGTCCAGACTCTTTAGCAGTCCCAGGAGCCCAGTCCAGCTAAAGAGTATTAATGCCAATAACAGTAAACTCTTTCTAATTTAACCAGGTCGAGGGATTGGAATATCTTATATAATTGAATGGTGTGAGTTTGCATCTAGAATCAAATCCTCAAAGGGCTGCCAGATTAATTCATGCCATGGAGGAGAACCTAAATGAGATATCATCGTGTGAGAAAGCTGTAGATATTTAAAATAATGAGTGGGCATCGAGTGAAATTTAACTTGAAAAGAATGAAAGTCAAGGAGATGACCATTGGCAGATGCGATGTCTACCATAACAGTGTTCTCCAGCGGGAGGAAGGTAGAAGAGATAGGGTTTCAAGCAATTTTGAAATTAGGATTAAGTAATATAGGCTGGGCTAAGCAGTGTGAGGGGAGAAATATGAAATGAAACCATTTATGGTCTTGGTGCCTGCCACCCCAGCTGGCTGACTGTTCCATAGCTCCACCACCCTTTCTGTAAAATACAACTTTCTCATGTCCTTCTCTGTCCGCCAGTTTCCTCTCGTGACATCAGGTTCTTGACTCTGTACTCCTAAATAATTCCCTGCAGTTCACTTTGTTTAGTCCCTTCAGGAATTGAAGTTATGTATTCTAACCACCCCTCCCCACACACACACACCTGGTGTCCAGTGGGTACATGTTAAGTGTCTTCAGATGATCTTCATAAGATCTGCTGTTTTGACCCTGAATCATCTTGATCACCTCTGTGACAAACAAGTGAGCAAAAGCAAGAGGAAAAAGAGACCGCTCTGGTTCTCTAAAGAGGTGGCTGAAACAATAAAGGCTAAAAGAGTAGTATTCAGAAGGTATAAAGGAGATGCAGAGGGAGGAAAATAGGGAGGTGTATCAGGGGAAGCAGGGAAAGCAGTAAGTGTTGAGTAGCGCAGAGGCTCAAAGTGAAGAGAGAATAGCCTAGGAGACAACAAAAGGGGACAAAACATGTTTCGGTATGTAAGTGAAAAGAGGAAGACGGGGTGTAACTGTAAGGTTAAAAGAGAAGGGATTGGGGGGGCTATGCAGATTGGGACCAGGAAAAGGCAGATATCCTGAACAAATACTTTTGTTCAGTGTTCACAGAGGAAGGAGAAGGGAAAGGGGCTACAAAAAAGTAATAAAAGCTTTGGAGGGAAGAAGGTGGACAGTAGTCCTTCTTTGGTGGCGATAGTCCTGAAGGAACTTGCTAATCTGACAGTGGACAGAGCAATGGTGACAGATGGGGTTCATCCACGGGTATTGAGGGAGCGCAAGGAAATACTGGCTGCACCTCTGGCAGTTCTGTTTAACAGCTCACTGGAAACATGAGTGGTTCTGGAGGAGGGCAGATGTAATCCCACTAGACAAAAGTGGTAGCAAAAAGGAGGCTGCCAATTATATGCCAATGAGACTGACATTGGTAGTGGGAAAGTTAATGAAATCACTGCTGAAGGAAAGGATTGTGAAATATCTTGAATTCAGTGGGTTACAAGACCTGAGGCAGCATGGTTTCACAGGTGGGAGGTCATGTCAAGACGAATCTGATAGATTTCTTTGATTGAGTGACAAAGGGTTTAGATCACGGTAGAGCAGTGGACGTGGCTTACCTAGACTTCAGTAAGGCTTTTGACACCGTTCCACATAGGACACTAGTAAGCAAGCTAGGTAGCTTAGGTGTGGATCTAAAGGTGGTAGACTGGATAAAAAAAATTGGTTCGGAGATAGGTGACAGAGGGTGTTGGTAAATGGAGTTCACTCCGAGGAAGGAGGATGACCAGCAGGGTGCCTAAGGAATCAGTGCTGGGACCCATCCTCGTTAATGCCTTTATAAGTGACATTGCAGAGGAGGTGAAAGGGGAGGGTCTGCCTTTTTGCATATGACACCAAAATCTGCAATAGTTTGGACACTCCAAAGGTGGGCGGTGGGGAAGGGTGGGGGAGTGGAAAGGATGAGCAGAGACCTGAGAAAAGCAGAAGAGCGGTCAAGGGTATGGCAGCTGGTTTTCAGTGCGAAAAAGTGCAGAATAATGCACATAGGTCACAGAAACCATGGGGCAGAGTGCAAAATGTGTGGAGTGTTATGACAACCATGCGGGAAAGAGACCTGGGGATAATCATATCAAATGACCTAAAAGGTGGCCAGGCAGTGCAACAAGGCAGTAGGGAGGGCTAGTGGGATGCTAGGGTGCATAGGGATGGTTATCACCAGCAGAAAGGGGGTGGTGGTGTTGCCTCTATATAGATTGCTGGTCAGACCCCACCTAGAATACAGTGTCCAGTTCTGGAGATCACATCTCTGGAAGGACATAGAATGGAGGCAGTCCAGAGAAGGGCAACTAAAATGGTGCAGGGTCTGCATCAACAGCCCTACGAGGAGAGACTAGAGGACCTCAATACGTGAACCCTAGAAGGGTGCGTGTGCTAGAGATCTTTAAATACCTCATTGGGGTAAATAAGGTACAGGAGGAAAGTATTTTTCAGATGAAAAGGTGCTCAAGAACAAGGGGACATGCTATGAAGCTGGAGGGGTAGATTCAGGAGAGATGTGGGGAAGTACTTCTTCACAGAAAGAGTGATGAATTCTTGGAATAGCCTTTCATGGAAGGTGGTGGGTGGGGAACAGTGGTGGGTTCAGGAATACATGGGCTAAACATAAGGGAGTCATGGTGGAAGGGGGTGAGGGAAAAAGAGCTATGGATCAGGCATGGTCTGCAGTAATGGTGTAAGTAGGGAGAAATGGGCAGACTTGATGGGCTACACTGTCTTTTTTTTGTGGTAAATATTTTTTTATTGAACATTCTGTGCATACTGTCAAACTACGTTCAAGCAGCAGTGCTCTACAGTCACAGTGTTGATTGGGTATTCACTTAATTGTACAGATTTGTATTACATGAGAGTGATTTCTCAATTTGTCTCAGCTGGGGTCTCCCCCACAGTTCAGCAAATGTTAACATATCCGACCATTGGGACATGTTAACATTTATATTGGAATATGCATCCAAGTTGTAATTAGCTGTTATAAAATGCCTTTTTTTTTTTTTTTTTTTAACTTTTATCTCCCTACTTTCCGGGGCATCTCTCGGGCTGCCCTTGCTCAACCTGCAGCTCCTAACCATCTGCCTGAAGTGCTTGCCCCAACAGCTTCATCAGTATTAGGACCCTCTCTCTCCTGGGCCCCTTGGAGAGGTTGAGGGTCTCCAGGGAGTAGAGTCGGGGGTTGCAGCCGGTGATGGGCATGTGGGGCCTTGGTTCCCGGAGGTTGCCATCACCTCACCTGGCTGGTAGGGTTTTTTTCTTGCCTTTTCTTCCCCCTGGAACACGGACGTGCAATGATGTCAGCTGCAGCTCCACCCTTGCATCCACTTGTGCCGCAGGTTCCATGGCACCCCCCCGACTACCGCCAGAGGCTGCTGAGGAGCGGCGCATACCCTGACACCCTCCCCAGGAAGGGAGAGCAGTCCTGTGCATGCTCAATCCTTTCCCTCCCCTGACAACCCCCAGTGGCCCAAGTCCATTCCCGAACCCGGGTCACCAGCATGACGCCAGGTGTGGCATCCAGCTCCTGAGCCCTCCGTGCCACCGAGCCAGCTTTTAAGAGGGGGGGGGGTGAACAGCAAAAAAGGGGAGGGGGCAGGGTTGGATTCAGCACCATCAAACCATATCCATGTACTACATATAAACTACCAAGCGGTCCTTATCTGCCATCAGATTCTATGTTGCTGTCACTCTGTGTTGCACCATCTCCAGTCTGTCCCTGTCCTTCCTTAGATGAGGACTCCAGAACTGAGCACAGTATTCCAGATGCGGTCTTACCAGTGACGTACATAGAGATACTAATACCTTTTTTTTTTCTGCTGTTAATACCTGTCTGATACACCTCAGTATCCTATTAGCCTTACTATAAACCTTGTTACACTGGCTTGGTTGTTTGAGGGCATCACTAATGATGACTCCCCAGTCTTGTTCCTCTGCCGTAGTGCTCAGTTTAACCCCTCCCATCCAGTAGTCTATCTCTCTCCCCCAACCGGTGTATAGTCTTGCATTTTTTGGCACTGAATTTCAACTGACCAACCTTACACCACCTTTTTAGCCTTAGTAGATCCTCTACATCTCCTTGATCCCTTTGTCACTATCTGCTCATCCACAGAACTTTGTGGCATCTGCAGAGAGACACAGCTTGTCCCAGATGCCATTTTCGGTGTCGCTGATGAACATATTGAACAGGACAGATTCCTGTGGCACCCATTTGTGACCTCCCTCTCTTCCGATTTGACCTTTTTTACCACCACCCTCTGCTTTCTCTCCTTCGTTCATTTTCCTACTCATCTATGTTTGTAGCCATGCCAAGGTCCTCCAGTTTCTGTGTGGCATCGACTTGAAAGCCTTGCTGAAAATCTTGATGGACAGTAAAGGCTCATTCAGGAACTGAAATTATAAACCTCTGCTTGTGACATCACAGTTTGTTGTAGGGAGCCTCATAATTGGCCGATTCCAGTTCGATGGGCGGTTTTAGGAATTTCCAATTCATATTCCAGTTCTGAAAAGGACCTCAGAATCGGATTTGAAATCCAGATTCATAAATCCTAATTTCCTATGTAAAAACATGTTGTAGCCTTTAATTTTGGAGTTAATATTTTCAAACTGCAGTGCTGACAATCCTTACTCTGAAAATCGGGTTTGAGTCTGATGAATCTGATTCCATGACTTGGAATCTGAGCAATTCTTATTTATTTTTTTATGTTATTTATTTATTTATTTGATATTCGGAAAATAACCTTTGAGCCAAGGCTCTTTTACAAAGGTTCCACGTCATGTGTACAGAGTATAGACATTCAGTCAAGAAGGTTACCGAGTTTCAGGACATTTGAGACACTGAACAGCACAACAATCAGGAAAAGGTTACAGAGTTTCTTAGTCATATAAAACACTAAACAGCATATGGACATCAACTTTAGGTGATTACAAGTGCAGGTAAGGTGCAGAGGCACTAGAGGTTAGGTTAGGTTGGGTAGAGGGTCATTAAGGACAGGATTTTGGTAGGGGAGGAGGGGGGCCTCTAGTAAAAGTGCTCAAGGAGGCAGAGCTGAGGCCAGCGAGGCATAGACCCATCCTAGCATAGGGAGGGGTGTACAGGAGCAGCCCCTTAGGGTGATTCAGAGGCATTGTCAAGGAGCATGTGGGAGGGTGGCTTCTGTCTTGTGCTGAGAATAGGTGCTGTTAGCAGAGCCAGGCCTTGTCATCCAGAGTCTATCAGCTGTTGGAGAAGCAGGTGCACACAGAGCTGGAGGTCAGGTAGTGCTTAATGTCTGATTTGAAGCTGGACAGGCTAGTGGAGTTCCGAATGGACTCGTGTACCTCATTAAGCCAGAGAGGGGCTGTGTAGGAGAAGGCATGCTGTTCAAGAGCTGTGCATCAGAATGGCACCACAAGGGTCTTCTGCCTTCTGTTTCTGGTTATATATTCCGAGCCTGGGAGGGAGAAGATGCCTGTTACAGGTGGGGGGTGGGGTGGGGGGCTTTCCCCAGTAATGCTTTTTTGCCTAGGAGGCATGTGAGGAATTTAGTCCTGCACCCAGGAGTTGCCAGGTGTGCCTGTTCATAGAGGGAACAGGTGTGGGTCATTCGATTGCCGTTCTAGGTTGTTGCCATGGAAATGACTCTGTCTTGTGACTCCTGCTCCTGAGTAAATCTTACATGTAGATGAAGTGTAAGGTGACAGACCCCTGGATTCCATATAAATAACCTTAGAGATGAAGAAGGCTGGAGGTTCGGGTTCTTTTGGAATGTTGTGTAATGGAGCTTTGCTGATGCCTATTGCAGTATTTTTGCTGGTGTCTGCCCCCCCCCAATAAGAAATACAGAACTTTTTTCTCCACTTTAAAATGAAGACTAGCATGTCCGTTTCTCTTCTGCACATTGTCAGGTGGCAGCAGTTGATCAAGTTTCTCCTGTCCCTGCTGCAGGTTCAGCTGACAGAAAGTAGAAGGCATAGAGGTTAGCTAGCATTGGTGTCTACTGGTGTTTTAACAAGCCAGGGCAGTAAGTTGTGACTTCCTTCAGCTAAAGCTTCCTGATGTAGGGGCCTTCGATAATGATTTAGTGATGACTCTGTTATGGGGAACCTGCAGCAGTGCGGCTCCAGACTCGGGCCAGCGTTGTAATTGGAAACATATTTTCTTCCTTGAGCTGCAGCTGGTTTGGTTCTGCTCATGCAGAAAAGGATATAACCTTGCATAACATAGGAAATGAACGGTTGAGAGAAAAGCCAAATTCAATTTCAGTCAGATATCTTGAGGATAAGCCCATGATCTATGGGAGCAGGGGAATAAGAAAAAAAAGAGAAGTGTGTGTCTGTGAAAGGGAGCAGCTTCAGCAGTCTATTAATCATTGCAAGGCTGGGTGCTGTTGTGTGCTGTTGCATTAGCAGTGATTCTTGTAGCGAGACTGGACAGCAGCCAAAAATGCTAGGATCTGACCTCTTTCAAACCCAACATACTTTTCTCTTGAATAAAGGTAACACGCAATTGTCTTGAAGGTAATTCTTTTAACAAGCAGGACATCCTGGTACAAATAGGAACAAGCAGAAGTGGTCTGAGAATGTATTCATTGAGGAGGATACAAATTAGCATTTGTATTGAAATGCTAATAAAATGTTGTGCCACTTCAGTGATTGTCATTGGCCTTCACTGCTTGGCAGTCTGTGGGATTGAAGTTAAGTTAGTTATAGTCATTTGTGGAGCTGTTCCTAAAACTGTGACTGAATCAGTTACTTAAGAAACACAAGCAACCAGCAAATTCTTGTAACCCCTAGATGGCGCTATCCCAGGGGCTACTACCCCTGCCTGATTTGCCACTAACAGGTTGAGGGGCCTGGATCCAATGGCGGGTGCCTCCACCCAGAGGTCAGGGTTTGCAATAGTTAAACTAACTTGGTCACAGCCCTCTGGGACACTGCAACCCCCCTTTCTTCCCACTAGTGGCCCACACAATATATCAGAATTACCTTCACAGTATACACTTACCCCAGGTCTGGTTCGGCACTGGGACCTCCTGTGAAATGAGATACAGTGCAACAATCACAGTACAGTACTTTAACATAGACAAATACCTCAGGCAGTATAACTTTGCTGAAACAAGCAGCTCTGATTTATTTAGGGGATATAACAAGGACAGGGGAAATCAGGTTAATTAGCTTATCACTCTAATAATCTACCTATGGCTCTGTGTACAGGCCTATCCCTATCAGTTACTGTCCCTGGGTACCCAAGCCCTAGTGGCTAGTCCAAACGTGGCAGCTGGTAGGGGCCCTTTCACACAGAGAAAAGGAGAATTAAACAGTCAGCAGTACAGTAATTCCATTTGGATTTAATGTGGCAATTCAACAGGGAGCAACCCTGAATTAGTACTCACGACCTCCAAATAAGATAGGGTCCTTCAATGTCAGCAGGGCTCACTTGAGGTACACAAACCTCTTCACACATCCATATAAAAGAAAGTACTATACCAGGCAGGCTGCATCTGTATCGATCGCAATTACTGCACAATACCGGAGAACACAGCAGATTCAGTTCCTGACAGACCGGAGTGCAATTTTCAGCAATTCTTCAGTCTTCTACAGGGTGAGCCTGGTTTCTACTCTTCAGAGATCCTTTGATTCTTTTCACAGGGACGGATTCAGTCCTAACAAGCTGTTACACAAGCTGCAGGCCGAACTCTGGGCCTTACACGCTTTTTGACTAAAACTGCACACTGAAAAGCACAGGGCTCCTTCCTTCTTCACTGCCAAAGCTCAACTGAACTCCAACCGACAAAAAACCGGGCACTTCCTTTGAGTTCCTCCCAGTTCTTGACTGGATTGGCTGTCACTCACAATAGACTGCTGCTGTTGGTCCAAAAGGCACTGAAGTCTAAACTACATCTCCCAGAGTCACTGCCCATACAATCCTCTTGTGGCTGGCTCAGATTATGAGTCCAAGTTCTGATTAGGTCAAGGCACCATTTTAGAGCTAGCTTACCCCACACTGATTGGTCCAGTTCAGCAGTTCAAAACTAGAATGGGGAACTAGCAGACACAGTTCTGACTGCAAAAAAGCAGGTTAGACAAACTGTAATTTCATTATTACTCTAAATAATTTCTGGTAAACAGTTACATCTTTCAGATAGGTTCCCTTTGCACTCTAGTGACTGCAAAAATTAAGTGAATTGGCAGCAGCTCGTGGTACTCAGAAGCACACAGTCCCCCCATACAAACTAATTATGTCTGCAAGCAGACAGCTCTTAAAGAGACAGTACCAGAGGCTCTAAAAACACTCACTGATAAATGGCTTAAATGCCAAACATCATTCAGGCTTGGAGCATTCAAGCAAGCTCCTGGAAGTCTTTTGGGAACCCCCATTTGCAGGGGGGTTACACCCTGTTTTTTTTTTTTTTAATGTAATAGCTGTTTATGCCCCCTCTATACTGGCACTGTCACCTGACTCCCTTGCCTGACACCACGACCCACCGAGGAGCCCCCATGGAGCATTGGCTTTACCCCCAGGTGGGGACGTGATGGGGCGCCCCACCCCGTAGCTCCCCATACCTTCATAGCTCATCGGGGTCCCTTTGGGTGGATCACATCGTGTTGCGCTGGTTCGAATATTTTTTCTTATATCATCCCCGGAGGCGTGACATGTGCCTGACTCCAAGGCCTTGCGCATCTGTCATGCCTTCCCCTTAGTTCATACTTGGCCATGCTGTACCGCCGGCTGCTGCCAGAGGCCAGGCAAGCACTGAGTTGGTGCACCCTCCCTCCTCTTGGAGGAGATGAGCAGTCCCTTGGATGCCCAAACCTCCTTCCCCCGACCGGCCCTACGACGACCCGGCCTCGTTTACAAACTCTGGTCGCTGGCATTGCAAGCGGTAGTGCTACCACTGCGTCGGCGGGCCGGCACATTGTTTCTTATTTTAAATAAGAGAATGTGTACATTCTATTAAAAATTATAATATGTAGTTCATCCTGCTCAAACTCCCGAATTACCCTTTAGATCGGCCAGGTTTGATTTACTTTAAAGCAGCAGTGTTTGTTAGTCAGCAAAGAATTTCACCATATAGTTTTTTCTTCTTAAAGAGCTGCTAACTCCTCAAAGAAAACTTTGAAAAACATAATATTTAGGTACAGTTTACCTTGCATTCCATATGAATTCAATATATTTCTCCTTCCAATACTCATTACTGAGAAATTTGCATGGAAACATGCTGTGTCCCTTAGAGTTCATCTACCTCTTTAGCTTACTCCCTACTTCATGTCAGTCCTCTGTTGTGACATCACAATCTGTTGCCATGGGAGTAATTGTGATATCCCAAGTAACGCATTATGACCTCAGGTAGGGAGAAAGCAACAGGAATAGATGATCTCTTCAGGTGCAAAGATCCCATTTTCAGGCAGATGGCCTCAGTAACAAATAATGGGGAGGGAGAAATACAGAACTACTGTGAAATACAAGCCAAACTGTGTCTAAATGTGTTGTTTTGTTAAAGTTGTCTTAATGGCATCAGCTGCTCTTTAATACCTTTCTGTCATAATTGGATTTATTATTGATATATGTTATTTGTTTCAGATGTTTTCAAAACGGCTTTTCTTACTGCATTTACCATTTTTAGCTCAAGTTATTAAATATGGCTGCCACTAGCAATTTTTACAGATCCCTTCCATCGAGGTTACTTTTTGACTTTACATACTGGATTCATACTGTGGATGTTTTTATTTATTTATTGAAATGTTTCACAGGAAGGCACACTGAGTGGCAAGTCACTTGTCTCCTGGTGTGACCTGGGGGGGAATGGGTACAATAGGAATGAGACATTAAACATTCAAGTTACAAGATCAACATTAACATACAATTGTAAGGCAGGTGTTACAAATGGTGTTACAGCAGTGTTGCGCATAATAAGTAGAAAGAGTGGACAATAATAAGTGCCGGGTTAATAAGTAAACAATTGCTTACGTGAAAGAAGAAAGGGGAAAGGAGACAGAGGGAGGCTGTGGTGAGGGGGAAGGTGGGGGACAGGGAAGAGGCGTGTCCCTGGAGATCCCTTCAGGATGCAAGGAACCCTGCAAGGGGCTTGGGGGGGGCAGAGATAACGGGATAATGCAGTGTCCCAGAGAGACCCCTTCAGGATGTGGGGAACACTGCAAGGGGGCTGTGGGGCTAGATAGGAAGGGGGATAAGGCTGTAGGGATTTAAAGAGGAAGGAAAGAGAAGGAGGAGATGTGACTTAATGCTAGGAGGGGGAATAGGACCTAACCCAAGAGAGGACCCTTCAGGATCTGGGGTACCCTGCAAGGGGGTTGGGGAAGGTCAGTAGATAGGGATTAAGAGAGTGATAGGAGAGGGAGTGATTGAGAATTGAACCCTTGGGGGAAGAGAATTCGTACCTTTGGAGGGGATGGATACTAATCAATAGTCCATCGGGATACATTGACCCCTGCTAGTAGTCATGGAAAGCCAAGATAGTAGCTAGATAGAATAGGGGAGATATTCTTAGGCTCAGTTGGACCCCTTCAGAATGCTGAGAACCCTGCAAGGGGACTGTGATGGCCAGGGAGAAAGGTAGATGGGGAGGAGAAGGAGAGGAGACAAGACTAGGTGCAGTAGGACCCCCTCAGGATGCTGAGAACCCTGCAAGGGGGACTGTGAAGACTAGGGAGAAAGGCAGATGGGGAGGGGAAGGAGAGGAGACAAGCCTAGGCCTAGTAAGACCTCTTCAGGATGCTGAGAATCCTGCAAGGGGACTGCAAAGGCTAGGAGGAAAAGGGAGAATGGGGGAGGGGAAGGAGAGGAGACATGCCTAGGTACAGTAGGTTCCTTTCAGGATGCTGAGAACCCTGCAAGGGGACTGCAAAGGATAGGGGAACAGGTAGATGGGGAAGGGGGAAGGAGAGTAGACAAGCCTAGACGCAGTAGGACCCCTTCAGGATGCTAAGAACCCTGCAAGAGGACTGCAAGTCTAGGGAGATAGGAGGGATGGTGGGGGAAGGGAATTGATGAGAGATACAGGCCCCATGGGGGGTAGGAGAGGGACACATGGAGAGCATTCAGGGTCCCTTACATTCTGTTAAAGATCAAGGATGTACTAGGAGGATGATAGCACAAACATTTGTCCTTTTTTTTTTTTGCCACCCTCCATGCCCTTGGGAGCCTCACTCTTTTAGGCCCTCTTTGTGCCACTTCGTTGCCCACCATACTCACTCTTGCTGGCACTATCAGATTACAGTTTGTTCCCTCCCATGCCTGTGTTGGCGCCCCCCCCCCCATATTAAAAAGTTTCTTTATTTTAACTTAACGAGAAAATGTAAATACATCTCACACAATTATGTGGTAAGCATGAAACAAGGGAACTAAATTCAGGTGGATAAGTAATAAGCAAGGCCCTGAGTTCTTGATTGTGAATTGCCGTGAGAATTTGGCATCATGCCCAGAATATATGTAGTGCCGCAGAATTCATTGTTTTTGGTGAATTTTCATATAAATATACTGTTTTTCCATAGTGTCAGGCTTTCTTTCCCACCTTGTTTATCCTGAAGCCCCTCCTCTATGCTCAGCATATGATGTCATCGATGACATCACATCATATTTAGCCAATGAGAGGACTGTATTCTGCCAGAGAAATGAATAAATCATGCCTCAGAAATCAGAAAATGCTGCCGCAGAAGTCAAGGAGCCCTGCCTCAGAAATCATAAAATTCTGCCTCAGAACACCAGGGGCCCTGGTAATAGGGTTAGGAAGCAAATGTTGGAAAATAGGTCCAAATATAGTACACTGTATCAAAGTAGCTAGCTCTTCTTAAATTAAATCTTGAAAAAGAAAAAACCTGGTAAGTTCTGTCCTTCCCCCTGGGGCCCCCCTCCTCCTGTGGGGTGAAGAGGGAGGAGGAGAGAGAGAGAGAGAGAGAGAGAGAAGCATGCCGCTGCTGCCAGTACTGGGCGCCAGGGGCTGGGTAGCAGATAAGCTGCCTAAGAGTGTCAGGTGGCATAAGGGACCATGCGGGAGGCTGTCACTCAAAACTTCCTAGGCCTGTATTTTCACTTGTTCTTCCTGCCCATCCCCACTTCCCCATGTGAAACAGACACCACATTGGAGCCTGCGGGGGCGCCTGTATGTGGTCACCCACACCAGCAATGTCTCACATAGACACCAGCCACTACTCTCCTAGCAGACCAATACTGACCCTCCTTATTGCTATTATAAACCTTCAGACAGCATTTTTAAATTAAATAATGCAGGAAAGGCATTCTTTCATATTTTTTTTTTTTAATCTACAGTTTGTCCCTGGTATTTGGCGGAGCTGGCAGGCAGGCAGGCTCTGCCCCTCCCCCGGGGGGAGGGGCTCGCATTCATTGTTGGTGATCTGAGGTAGGAAACTAGTGAAAATCCCCTCACTGACTGGGATGAAGTATGACCCTTAGCAGGCTTGGTATCACCTACTGTACACCCAGATGGCTCCCACTTTGGAGGGCCAAGGGCAAATCACCCTGACCCTGCCACGATGAGTAAGTCAGAGGAGTTTCTGAGGTATGTCCCGGAGATTGTGGATGCCGGGCTGTGGGGCCATCTGGATGGTGGCCAACAGCGCAGCAGGGAAACAGCTCAGTTGGAGAAAAAAGATATGGTGGCAAATGTCAACTCAGAAATTATCCCTGGCAAGGGTGTGCAAATCCTGTTGCCCCTATCCAGGGCAAGTAAATTTCCTTGAAGTACAAGTACAAAAAGAGAGATAATTTCATGTAATGAATAGGGGCAAGTGAAAACTCAGCTGCAGTCATGGCTGGGCAAGTCCTAAAAGTTTTGATTTGAACATCCCTGATCCCTGGCCAGCAAAAATTATGCTTCATTGGCCATGTGGCCTGTATATGTTGAGTACTTACGCTGTGGAATTACATGAAATGGCCAGCATTACAGGAGGTTTTGCTGCAGAATAGTTTGGTCTAGTGGCCAGCTGAGTACCAAAGTTGGAGAATTTATCACTCCTTTCAGACATTAACCCGCTCCATGTCCCACTTTTGGTGAAATGGTAGTTGATAAGCCACTTACGTCATAGAAATCACCAAGACAGCAGGGAAAAGGTGCTACCCAGACTGAGTACAGAGTACTTCCTGCATTTAAAGAAAAGAATCCCACCAGCTGCCCTTACCGAGTGGTCGACTAAGTGGTTTTGGTACTGATTCAAGAAGAATTTGTTTGGAATTTTTATTGCAAGGTGCACATTCCCTTTAGGTGACTGTCAAACTATTTAGCAAGTTCTATTTGGAAACATAGAAACACAGAGTTTGTCAACAGAAAAGGACCGCTTGGCCCACCTAGTTTACCCAGATCATCCCTGCCTAGTTTGTCTCACAGACCTTAATTGGCAACGCTCCCTCCTCCCTACCTATTTACTAATATTCCGCTGTATCTATCCCATGCAAGCTTGAAGCTCTCTACTGTTTTAACCTCCAGCATTTCCTCTGGCTGCCTGTTCCAGGAGTCCACCACTCTTTCAGTGAAGTAGTACTTGTACCATCCCTCTTACCCCTCCCCGCACAACCAGCGTCATCACATGCCCTTTGGTCCTGGTGCTCTTTCTCATTTGAAAAGAGACTTACCTTCTGTGCCCTGTTCACCCTCTTGAGATACTTGTAGTCTTTATCATGTCCACTCTTGCTCTTCTCTCTTCCAGGGTGTACATGTTGAGATCTCTCTGTGTCTCTTCTTAGGGCTTTCGATGCAGCACCTGTACCATTTCAGTTGCCGCCCTCTGTACTGCCTCCACCCTGTCTATGTGCTTCTGAGATGCGGCCTCCAGAACTAGACATGATATTTTTGTGATTTAGTTCTATGAGTCTGGCATAGAAGGGCATGATGAGAGCTGAAGGCATCTGTTGAAACTCTGCTTTTGAGTTAAGGTGAGGGGGGTGGATCTGTAGTAGTAAAATAACCAGCGATCTCTCATATTGGGGGCTGTGCACTGTTGAGGGGCAGAGTTTGCATAATTTGCATGTAGCCAGCCCACATAGCTTTGCACCTGCGGACAGGCGCACAGTGCAAGGTATGCACTCCCCCCACCCTCTGTGTGCAGCTGCATCCAGTGCTCATCCTGGGTCCTGAAATGGATCCCCTGCTCTGTATAAACAGAGGATTCTGGGATCGTGCAAGAGACTCCGTTTTAAAAAGTCTGATGACTGCCTGAATGGCTGCCCCCAGTCCTCCTTTTCTGACCAGAGGACTGGTGCCAGCACTGCAGGGGAAGGGAGTTGTTTTCCCATGGCCTACTACACACGACAATTCCACCTCCACTCACTGGAGGTGCGGCTCTTAAAAAACAGTAAATCTCAGCAAAAGACTGCACTCTCCATTGACTCCAAACACCCCCTGATGACATGCTAGGCATGAAACCGGTCAGGGTACATTTGTTCTTGCTTTGAAACCTGGATGTACATCCTGGGCAGCACTTTTAATCAATAAAGCCTTTTTTTGGAGTCAGTGGAGAGTGCAGTCTTTTGCTGAGATTTCCCATGGCCTGCAGGGTTTCTGTAGGGAGTGCTCAAAAATACAGCAGGCATCCTGCTTGTTTGTTCTGCTCCCCCCCTTGCCTGGCACGCAACGCCTTCATGAATGGCACCGAGTGTGGGCATACCCGACCGGCTGCGCGTGTAGCTGTGATATCGACCATGGGATCAAGTGTGACATTAATGCCACTGGGGATTGCTAGACCCCGATTTGCGGCATTCCAACTCAGAGTTGTCTGCGAACTGCAGATACATGACACATAGGCAAGAGAAAACTTAGTGCATAGACACCATGATGCGGGTATTTGAAAACAAGTACACACTGTGTAATTTGTAGTTTTGAAACATAAAAAGTACTATTTTTCCTGAAACCCTGCATCCCACAGTAATGTGTGGCAGTTCAAAAGTGGAGGTGGAGACTCTTTCTCCACAGTTTTTCTTGCATGGTATAGAAACTACCTGCTGCTGTGTGTGGTCAGGTTCAAACACATGAAGTCTTGCTGTATTCTGACTATATGCAGTTAGCCCCAGCACTTGAACTACCCTGGAGAGGAAAGGGTTAACTCTGTGCAGCAGCAAGAATGTTGAGGTCGAGCTCGGTTTTCAAACCTCTGTCTCTGGTACATCTCAGTATAACCGTCAGATTCTTTACTCCGCCTAACTGTGAAGTCGCTCTGGAAATTTTTCTTTGCTTCGGTTTGGTAGAAGTTTAAAGCATTCGGTTTAATCAACCGATTTCTTTATTTTTTCAGTATCAAATCTCTGTCTTTGGTACAGGTAGTATAAGTAGAGAGATAGTGATTTAAATTGTCTGGAAATTGTTTTTCTTCAGTTTCCGATCGGTCGGTCTGGTTGGGAACCGAAAGATCTTGTGTTATTTGATTTGTTTCTGGGATAGTATGTGGTGCCCAGTTCCTATTGGTTTAAAAAAACAAACATTCATTTTTTTCCACAGCCCATGACACAGTTGGTAACCGATAGGGGTGTATTACCTGGCTTAAAAGCTGTAAAGGGTAATTTGTTTAGTGAGGCTATGTCTGAGAAACCCAAGAAAAAAACTGTTCCCACTGGGTTTCAACACTGTGCTGAGTGTGGGGAGGCTTTTGCTAAGGCTGATCCCCACCTCACATGTGTTTATTGTCTAGGGTTTGACCACCTCAAAACAGACTGCCAGATTTGTAAAAAGTTTCCCAAAGCCACTCTGGACAAAAGATTGAGTAGGCTGAAGGAAAAGGAGGACGAGCAGTCTGCTGACCCGGATGGCCAGTCCGATTCGGTTCTGACCGAACCTGAGGGGGTGCTCATTGACCCGGGCAGTACCTCCTTGGGCTAAAAGAGATCCAACTCTGAGGAGCTGGTTTTGGCTAAAAGGAAAAGAAAATCGTCCAGTTCAGATACAGTACTGCAAAGTCCAACCACCGATGAAATAGCCAGAGTGACAAGTATTGTTCAGTTACTTCGCCCGGTTCCATCCGAACTGACACCGCTGGTTAGGCAGTCGCTTTGGTCGGATCCGACTCCATCAGATTATGATCCAGATGCATATTATGAAGTGGAGTGGGAGGGAGATGAAGATTGTCTTCAGGATGACGAGGAGGACAATGATTTTGGAGGCCTAGATAAGCCTATAGAGCCTGACATCTCCTCAGACATGCCTACTACTGTCCCCCCCAAGCTTTCTGAATCCCCTTCCCAGTTTTTGTTTTACAAAAAAGTGGCTGAAACTCTCCAGCTCCCAATGGTGGAAGCTGCTGAAGAGGAAGAAGAGCCTGATTTTGTTGAAATGATGGATGTTCCGAAGTCCAAGAGGCTGTCTGTCCCTCCTCACAAGTCTTTGGGGAAACAGACGAAAAAGATTTTACAAATGCCTAACTCTTTACCTCCTGTGGATGAAAGATTGGACAGAAGGTACATGCTTATCAGGCTCAGGTATGGAATTTTTATACAACCATTGCAGCCATGTTGGGGTTTTGCAGGCTGCAGCTTGTGATAGGGCTAATATTAATTTGGCTTCACACCCCCGAGATAAAGATTCCAGGAAGGTGTATGCCATGACCAAAAAACAATACTTGGCATCCTCTTTGGGACTCAGGCAGGCAACTTACATGGCCTATACAGCCAGGTAACAGAAGCCCAGGTGGGACACTGTCTTGTAACTGGCCAAAAAGGCTTCCCCCCAGCTAGCCAAAGAGCTGGAGAAGGTGGCTGCTGATGGAAGTGAGGCATCAAAGTGCCATTTCTTGCTGCTGCTGTGGAGTCTTAATGATGTGGCATCTAGAGTCATGGCTACATCTGTGTTTCTCGGGAGATTTGCCTGGCTCAGATGTGCTAGCCTTTCTCGGGATAACCAGGCTAAGGCCATGGATTTCCCCTGTGGTTGGTAATTCTCTGTTTGGGGAGCAGACAGAGGCTTACATGAAGAAAATGGATGAATATAGGACCACCTATAGAAGTGCACAGGCCAAGGAAAGGCAAGCCACTCCTCAAAGGCAGCAGTCTAGGGGCAGGAGCATGCCTTTTTACCAAGCCCAGGCTTCCTCTTCTTTCCCACACAGGGGATTCTTTCGAGGGAGAGGTAGAAGGGGGATGAGCAGTGCTGCATTCTCCTCTCAGTCTAAGGCTCCTGCCAAACAGACAACCTCATGTGGCAGCTCAGGTCGCCTCCCCTATTCCAGTAGGGGGGCAGGCTAGCTTACTGCTTCCAGGCCTGGAAGGCTGTTACCTCAGACAAGTGGGTCCTGGAGGTAGTAAGCCAGGGGCTGGCTCTCAATTTCAAAAGGTTTCCCAAAATGAGAGTTGAGTCTTTTCCACCTGCAACAATTTCTGAAGCCATTGCCCTAGAGGCAGAGGTTTCCTCCCTGCTAGCTCTAAATGCCGTGGAAAAAGTTCCTCCACAGCATAGGGGTAAGGGGTTGTATTCAGGATACTTCCTTACCCCAAAAAAGACAGGAGAGTGGCGTCCCATCCTAGGTTTGAGATATCTGAACAAACATATCACAAAGCCAAAATTCAAAATGGTGACTCTGGGAATTATCCTTCCCTCTCTGAGGCCAGGGGATTGGTTAGCTTCCCTGGACCTCAATGATGCCTATTTCCATATCCCTATCAGGTGCTCCCACAGAAGGTACCTCAGGTTCAAGTTGCCCTCAGGTCATTACCAATTCAGAGCCATGCCCTTTGGCCTAACATCAGCCCCAAGGGTGTTCACAAAGTGCCTTGCAGTGGTAGTAGCCTTCCTCAGAAGGCAGGGTATCTCAATGTTTCCTTATCTGGATGACTGGCTCATTGTAGGCCAGTCTTCAGACCAGGTCAAGTCAGCTCTGGAAGTCTCCCAGAATCTGCTCAGTTCCCTGGGATTCCTTCTTAGTCTTCCCAAGTCAGTCCTCGAACCAGTACAACTTCTTATTTTCATAGGAGTAGAGTTAGATACTGTCCAGGCAAAAGCCTTTCTCCCACTAGCAAGGGTAAAGGCCCTTACAGATCTGGCATCTTCCTTTCGGCCTATGGTCTCTTGTCCAGCCAGACACTTTCTCCAGCTCCAAGGCCACATGGCAGCCTCAACTGCAGTGGTACAGATTTCAGATGAGGGACATTCAGTTCTACCTAAGGTCGTTTTGGTCTCAGAAAAAGACTCTCTCACCAAACTGATTCCAGTGACTCAGACTCTGGTCCAAGCTCTCCAGTGGTGGTTGGATCAGGACAATCTCAGACAAAGTGTCCGTTTTCTCAGTCAAGCCCCCTCGGTGGTTTTAACCATAGATGCTTCTCTCTCAGGTTGGGGAGCCCATCTAGGAGCCTTCACGGATCAGGGGGTTTGGTCACAAGAGGAATCACTGCTTCATATCAGTCTTTTGGAACTGAAGGCAGTGTTCCTAGCCCTTCAGGCTTTCTCGGAGTTAGTCAAAAGCAAAGTGGTGCGGGTCAGGACAGACACCACCACCACCACAATGTGGTACATAAACAAACAAGGTACTCTGGCCCATGGCCTTGTGCACAGAGGCCATGAAACTGTGGTCTCTAGTCTACTCTCTTGAGACGTCCCTGACAGCTGTTCATCTTCCAGGGAAGGACAGTGTGCTAGCAGATGCCTTGAGCAGAATTTCCCTGGGCCATTGCAAATGGACCCTGGACCCTCGCATCTTGAAGGTAATCTTCACCAGATGGGGCACGCCAGAGATAGATCTCTCTGCAGCCCCAGACAATCATCAGCTGCTCTTGTTCTGCTGCAGACCTCCAGTCCTAAGGTCTGTTCCTGTGGATGCTCTTCTTTTGGATTGGAAGGGCAGGTTTCTCTATGCCTTTCTTCTCTTCCCTCTGTTGTTCAGAGTTTTGGTCAAGATCAGGTCCCAACCCTACACAGTGATACTAGGGGCTCTGGACTGGGCCAAACAACCTTGGTATCCTCTGCTGTTGTCTCTTGCAGTGTCACTTCCCCTGTCTCTCCCCAGGAGACACAACCTTCTAACCTTCATCCAGGGGAGGATTTGGTATCCCAATCTCCTGTCTCTCAATCTCAAAGCCTGGTTCTTGAAGAGTTAGAATATGCAGGCCTGCATCTTTCTCAAGGAGTCATGGATATTTTGAAGGTCTCTAAGAAACCTTCTACCAGAAAAACTTAGAATTCCAAATGGAAAAGATTCAACATGTGGTGTTCTCAGAAGGGCATACAGCCAGATGCTGAAGGTATTGCTACATCATTAGATTATCTGGATCATCTTAATGGCCTAGGCCTTAGGCCTGCAACCTCACCTAGCAGCTGTGTCTGCCTTTCTTTCTGCAGGGAAGGGCTCTTCCCTGGCATCACATCCTGTCTTCAGTAAATTCTTCAAAGACCTGGTTCACATTAACCCTCCTTTTAGAGAGCCTTCCCCGGCTTGGGACCTAAATTTCTGCATTGCACAGCTTATGCAGCCACCCTTTGAGCCCTTAGCTTCAGCCAAGCTTAAGTACTTGACCTGGAAAACTGTGTTCCTGGTAACTATCACTTCTGCCAGGAGAATTAGTGAATTACAGGCCCTGTGAGTTGAACCTGACTTTATTTCCTTCCACAGAGATAAGGTGGTCCTCAGGACTAATCGAAGGTTTCTACCTAAAGTGGTATCAGACTTTCATCTGAACCAATCTGTGTCTTTACCTGTGTTTTTCCACTGACCATTCTTCTTCAGGCCAGGGCAGAGAAGATACACATTCTGGACATTACAGTGGCACTTAGCTACTACATAGAGCACACTAAGGCTCATAGAAATGACTGTCTTCAACTGTTTCTCACTTATGGGGAAGTGGGAAAAGGTAAACTTGCTACTAAAAGAACTGTTGCCAGGTGGATTGTCTCTTGTATCCAGTTTTGCTGTGCCAGATTGGGCAAAGAACCTACTTCAGGCCTGAGGGCCCACTCGACTAGAGGTACAGCTGTATCCCTGGCTGCTGCTAGGGATATCCCCTTGGTAGAAATTTGTAAGGCAGCCACCTAGAAAGCAGTCCATACATTCACCAAGCATTACTCTGTGGATATCCAGGCTAGGAGTGGTGCTAGGTTTGGTACAGCAGTGTTGCAGATCTTGTTCCTAAAGTAAGGTTCTGTATCCCCTCCTCCTGTGGGGGAACTGCTTGGTAGTCTGCATATAGTCTGAATACAGCAAGGCTTCATGTTGCTTGAAGAAAAAATTGCTCACCATAGTAATGTTGTTTCTTCTAATGGAGTCTTGCTGTATTCTGACCTCCCTTCCTGCCTCTTCTCTCAGAACCTGGATTTTGGGAAGTGGGCTGGCAGGTACAGTGTTACATTTCAGGGGTGCACCTTGCATCCCCTCCTTCTTCAGGGTGGGGTGGTTCTTGCTGATGATTGTTTATTATAGATATATATATTCACTATCCACTCTGTGTTTTTTCTTTTGGGTTATCAACGTGTCTGTGTCACCCAAGTTTTTTTGCCTTTTGGCCTAAAATTAAACAATTTCCATAACTTAGTTTGGTTAGTTGCTCGTAAGAATCTGATGGTTATACTGAGATGTACCAGAGGTTTGAAGACCGAGCTTGAGCTCAACATTCTATGCTGCTGCTGAGAGTTGACCCTTTCCTCTCCGGGACAGTCCAAGTGCTGGGGCTAACTGCATATAGTCAGAATACAGCAAGACTCTATTAGAAGAAACAACATTACTATGGTGAGTAATTTTTTCTTATAAGCCTCTGACCTAACACTTCATATATAAGGCATGTGGATAGGGTGTCTGGTGATTCCGTAATAACTACATTCCTTGGATCAGTTGTACAGCGTATTTCAGAATCCCTGTACCCTAATACATCAGGGAGAGGCCTAAAACATCAGATCCAAGCGACCCAAACCAATGACTTTGAGCTGAAAATATCCTGTTAGAACTAGTGGTTTAATCCAGGGGCTTTGTGTGAAAACCTGTTTCCGTAAAAGAACTGGAGTGGTTAACTGCTGTTATTTTAGTGCTCCT
Organism: Neoceratodus forsteri; assembly: GCA_016271365.2. Lineage (NCBI taxonomy): Eukaryota > Metazoa > Chordata > Ceratodontiformes > Ceratodontidae > Neoceratodus > Neoceratodus forsteri. The sequence continues at coordinate 77,898,952 of JADMNL010000030.1, forward strand.
ATCCCTGTTAGTCAGGGACATAAATGGAGAATCTGGGATATTTCTGCAGATTTATTAGATTTGCATCTTGCCACCTGATGATTTGTATGTTATTCATTTTTGTAACCTTTACTCCCCCCTGGTAATTAGGTAAGGCCCAAGGCCTGTTTTTTAGGGGTGACCTTGGAGCACTGGTGAAGTTAAGCGATTTGCCAGGGGTCACAGTATGGAAATTGAGGTTGTAGGAATCAAATCCAGGTCTGCTGGATGTACCAAACTCATTCACAGCTCATTACTCTTAACCTGCAAGCTAAACTGCCTGCCTGCTTTTGCACAACAACATTCTGTTTTTTTCCATTCCCATTCTCTTTGTTTTTCCTCTGCCTCGGGCTGCACCTGGAAATGAGCTTTGGCTCAATGTGCCTTTCCCAAACAATTTATTTATTTGTTTGTTTATTCTAAACATGTTTTACCTGGTAAGCTCACAGAGTCCAGGGCTCCTTTCCGGCGGCGACCTGGGGGAATGGCAGGAACGAGACAGGGAGGACTCTTACAGCGTTCATACATTATGTACATTCTGCATTCCAAAAACAAATGAAACAAGTACATGGTGAGCAGCATGTTCTGGTGCAGTAAATTATAGCAACATGACAGGGTAACCCCAGGGAAAGAAAATAAAGGGTAGAACCATGGCTGTCCAACAGAGGGTCACAGCAGTTAGCACAATGTACATCACTGGGTTAATATGATATGCATAGCTAGATGAGTTAGATAGGCTTGGGGGTATTGGCACTGGGAACATGACATCAGGGATTTGAAGTGGGTCTTGATCAGAACCTTGCTTGATATGGAGGATGGGTCAATGATATTAAGTGGGAGATTGTTCCAGGTGTTAGGGAGCCTGTAGCTGATGGAGGCTTGGCCTAGGTTCCTCTTGTACTGTAGGATGTGGAGGTGGCGACCTGCCTTGAGTCTGAGCAGATAATAAGGGTTCTCTGCTGGGGAGAAGAGGTCAGACAGATACACAGGCAGTGTTTTGGACCAGTACTTGGCACCAGCAGGGCAGTATGCATCATTTGTCTCTGGCAAGGGGACCACTCTGGCTCATTGTACATACTTCATCGGTTAGAGTGGGGAAGGGCAGCCCAGGGCAACTATACACAGTACGTTGAACAGAGTGTTAATTTTATCAAGGGAGGTGGAAGTTGAGTAGACTATGTCCCCATTTATTTATTTATTTAGTTTTTATTAACCAGGTAAGTGTGCTAGGCAAATACTGCTTGTTTTCAGGCACGACTCAGGAGAGTTGCACAGGCAGGTTCAGTACAGGATGAGATTACATACAGTAACAAGCAGTTGTACCAACAGGGAAAATGTACATTAAACGTTAAGGATCTTATGCAGTGAAAAGGGAACAGTATTACCTATGGATAACCTGAATATACATCAGTACTGAGAGAATTTACAGTATGTACATTAACGTAAACATGAGAAGTACATTACAGAGATTGTACAGGTTCAACGACATACACAGCAAGCCAAGCTGAGGAGATATTCATGGTATTTAAGTTGAAAACTAGGCACAGAGGGACAGCGGTGTATATTAGGTGGGATGGAGTTCCAAAGGTTAGGAGCTGCATAGGTGAAGGACGATGTCCCGATACAGGTTCTGATCTTGGGGACAGCCAAAAGTGTATTTTCATAGGTAGCCCATTGTTTAGGATGTTAAAGATAACAATGCTAAAGCTATATTCCCTAAGGGAGCACAAGGTTAGCCAGTCTAGCGTGTCATATAATGATAGGGAATGAGTGAGCTGAGGGGGGGGGTGTGCCTATGCAAAGCGACAAATATTGCTCTATGCGATACCCCACTTTAGGAGCGTAGTCATAAGGGGGATGATTGATTGTTCCACACACTGTTTTCTGATGATTCAGTGGAGGCATCCCTTTACTCTGTATAGGGCACCTAGGTTGGCGTATGACTTGGTTACTACCTAGGAGATGTGCCTAGTCTAGGTGCTGGTCCAGGTGGTGACCAAGGTAGTTGCAGGAGGAAATTGAGTCTAGGCAGGACTTGTCTGGGGTACGTAAAGTCAGAGTGTGGGTAGTTGAGCTGAGCTAGTTCCTGGTACTGAACAACATGGACACCATTTTCTTTTGGTTCATGATGAGGCAGTTATCCAGGAACCATTTTGTACTACAGTGAAGTCCTTTTTGGTGGTGACCCTCAATGGAGGGAGTAGAGGTGCTGAATACATAGATGATATGGTATTGTCTGCACACAGATATGTATGTTACTGGCAGAGAGGGAGCTGTCTAGGTTTTAATGTAGGTAGTGAAGAGCAGGGGCCCAAGGTCTGAGTGTTGTGGGACCCCAGTGGTGGCTGATAGGGCAGGGGATGAGCATGGGCTAAGCCTGACATATTGGGTCCAGTTGGTCAGGTATGAGTGGAACCTTGCTAGGGCTGAGGGGGAGACACCAGAGTTGACTAGTTTGTGTAGGAACTGATGGTGACCTACCATGTCAAAGACCTTTACCAGGTCTATAAGTATGGCCCCTATGCCAAGGCTCTTGTCCACATTGGTGTGCGTGTGGTTAGTGATCCTAAGAAGGAAGGAGGAGACTGAGTCATTGGCATGAAAGCTAGATTGGTAGGGAGTTACAAAGCCAGTTTGGGTGTAGTAGTTTGATAGCTGCTTGCTGATAAACTTCTCAAGGGTTTTGGAGAGGATCAGGAACAGAGAGAGACTGGCCGGTAGTTGGAGGGTGAGTTGGCTGGGCCACCCTTGTGGATCAGAAATACCAGTGCATGCTTCCAGCTGCAAGGAAAGGTTCTGGTACATAAGGGATATACAATGGTGAGCTGTCAGATAAATGATTTATCAACACAAGTGCTGTTTGACCTTGGGTAACCTCCATGAGATGTCCGAGGTCAAACAGCACAAGTGTAGATAAATAATTTATCTGACAGCTCTCCATCGTATATTTCATTTGTGCAATAGAGATGCTTTCTGTTAGAGCAGGGACATTTGCTTTAGATTGTTTATCCTTTTTTTGCTTATGTTTGTCAAAAAAGTGAACAAAAATAGCATTTTCTGCTCTTTTTTGCTAATTATAAAAAAATCTGTAAGGTATCTATAAATGAAATGCCACTCATGTTGTAGACAATTTTGTGCTGAACAACTTTCATGCTCAGAGCAATATGCTGTCTTTTTTCATTTTAAAGTTATTTGCATTTGAATATACAGTAGTTGGTACTGGTACTGAGGCTGAACATTCTAAATAAGTTCCGTAGTGATTGTGGCATATCAACTTGACTGCGGAGGGGTGTGGACTGGGCGATATTCAACGGAGCTGCGCCATGGTTCAGCAGCATTGAATATCGCACCCTGGCCACCCTCAGTGTGCATGGCGCAGTGGCACTGCGCCAGCGCAAGTGGCCAGAGTGGAGCATGGGGATGCTCTAGCGCAAGTTCCATTGCGCTATGCACAGCAACCGCGTTATTCAAAACTTGACATGCAAATGGGGCCATAATGTATGCAAGGTGCAAATGGGGCCATTTGCATGTCATTATGGCCTCATTTGCATGCAGGTGCGCTGATCCCAACCACTTGCGCCTGGTGCCCTGCCAGGCAGCAGCCGTCGAGGACGACACCCCTGCAGCGGCCATGTATCCGCAGCCGATCACGGGCTGCAGGAAAAATGAGGAAAGAAGAAATCCCGGTGGTCCAGTGGACCGCTGTCGGCCGATGCAGACATTTGTAATAAAGAGAATAAATGTTTCAATATCCTGGTGGTCCAGTGGACGCTGTCTGCCCGATCGTGGGCATTTGTAAAATGAAGAAATAAATGTTTCAATATCCTGGCGGTCCAGTGGACCCCCCACTGAATCCTACCACCTCCCCCACATCAGTGGCGGGCGCACCCACCACCTGTTGCCCCGCCGACTGACATAGTCGATAGGGCTGTCGCCCATTGGTCCTACAACATGAGCTAATGGGCGTGCAGTCACTCTGATCTACATTCCAGATATGTGAATGGATCCCAGTCACATATCTGAATGTGTAGTATGGTATGGGCTACACCCGTCTGGCTCACGCTGTGGACCAGTGGGCGAGCAGCCCTACCGACTGTGTCGGGCGCGGGGTGGCAGGCGGGTGGTTGCTACCATCCGCCGTGACGGGGGCAGGCAGTGGGCGGTGGGGTGGGGGGTCCACTGGAACACCAGGGATATTGCTGGGTTATTTATGTACTTAGCCCGCGATTGGCTTGCAGGTCCACTGGACCACCAGGGATATTGCTGGGGTTTATGTATGTACTTAGTCCTCAATCGGGCTTGCAGGTCCACTGGACCACCAGGGATATTGCTGGGGTTTATGTATGTACTTAGCCTGCGATCAGGCTTGCAGGTCCACTGGACCACCAGGAATATTGGAAACATTTATTTCTTTGTTTTACAAATGCCTGTGATCGGGCAGACAGCGGTCCACTGGACCACCGGGGATATTGGAAACATTTATTTCTCTTTATTACAAATGCCCGCTATAGGGCAGACAGCGGTCCACTGGACCCCTAGGGATGTTGGAAGCATTTATTTCTCTTTATTACAAATGCCTGCGATCGGGCACACAGCGGTCCACTGGACCTCCAGGGATATTGGACAGCATTCTTAATTTTTTTAACAAATGCCCATGATCGGGCATGGGGGGGGCGCCACCAGGTGCAGACAGAGCTCGGGTGGCCACCCACAGGTGGCAGCTGCTGTGTTGTGCCCTGCAATGCGGCAGCTCACCTGTGGGTGGCCATCAGTTGTTCCCTTTTTTTTTTTTGGATCAACTTTGTGCTGGCGCAGGTAGGGGTTGTGCATGCATGGCTCTGCACATCCCGGGCTGAATATCGGGCTGTGCAGAGTATGCATGGGCACATACCCCCACCCTGTATGCATACATACTGATGCGGCTCCGGCATCGGGATTTGTGCGCACTTTTCCGTTTGAATATCACGCCGGGGCGCATCAGTGGGTTGCAACCCTTTTTGAATATCTGGGCCTATGTGTATAAATCTGTGATGATGCGTCTACTATGTGTATAAATGCAAAATGTTGAATTTATCACATAGTAGCTCAGATTTATCACGTAGGATTTATGTCCACGCCTATTGCAAAAATAGCGATCCTTTAAATATGCAGGCAGTAGGGACAGCTGTTGCTGGAATGCCAGTTTTGAGGAATTTGGGCACAATGCTTTTGGCTCCACAGCTGGATGCTGCGTTTAATGCTGAAAGCTCTGTGTGAACATTGGCCACCAAGACTGCTTGCAGGTGGAAGTTGCCACTGGTGGGTGGATTGGGTGGTGGAGGGTGGGGGAAGTTAAAGCCCTATAGTAAATAAATAGGAGGCATTGGGGGAAAGATTTGAGACAAATTCTGTGTGTCCTTGGTAGTCCTGGACTGTTAAAGAGTTGTGGTTATGAGGTATGAGGCATGTCGTCGAGGCACAGGTCAGGAAGCATAGGGAGCACCAGGAGCAGTTCTAGAATTCACCAAAAACATTTATTTACAGTAGCAGTAACATAAAAAAATAAACTTACTCAGAATAACTATATATAGAGGAGAAATACAGCAGTTTTACTTCAGTCTGTGTCCCTTTTTCTTCTAATCTTTCTTGCTGTTGCAGCTTAGCTCTTATAAGTCCTTTCAACCCCTATCTTTAGCAAGCATCCTGTTTTTGTATATTTCAGGGCAGGAGCTGCTAGAACACATTGTGCCTGAGCTGAGAGGCCCATTTGCAAAAGGCTTAAAAATTGAACTCTGGTAACCTCTACCTTCCAACAGCTTTTTGCAGTCATCTCAAATTATAATATCTACATTTCAACAGTAATGCTATATATTTTCAAACACAAGGGATCCCAGCATCAGTTACATTTTCAAATAATGATTTGCACAAATTTTTATATCAGCAGATCGAGATATGCAAGGGAGAAAAACAGACAGGAAGAGAAAACTGAGAGACTGAGGCAAAGAACTGCGAGCCTGTCAGGCAGATCAAGTCTGAAGTCTCACAGGAAAATTTAGTTGCGCAACCAGACATAGAAGAGAAAGAAAGGAATAGAACACAGATACTTGCATTTAAATACTTTCTCCATAACAAATGGGTCAGGGTCCTATTCTACCCTGTCACAAGGCACAGCTGAGGGCCTTCAGACACTGGGAAAGTGTAGTTATTACAGCACACTACAGACCCTGGAGTATGTTATTCAGCCTTAAATAGGCAAAACAAAATCTCAGACATGTTACAGATTCTTTATAAAATGGGTCAAGACAGCTGCCCCAGATATTGCTTTCTGATTAGACAGACCAGATCCCTTACTGTGCCCATATGTATTCATGAACATACAGTGCTGCATGTTCTGAGCCAAAACTTTCAGGTAGGGTTACCACCTTTGGATGAGACAAAAACTGGGTAATAAAATAAATGTACATATTTTCACAGTTAAATATTTAAGTAATTTAAAGATGGCCTCCCTAGCAGTACTTAAAAGTCCCTACTGTCTCGGTTATGTTTTAACTTTACATACTGGATTCATATTGTAGATGTATTAGGTGTGTCCTAGTACGCATTTCTGATGGAAAACAGCACAGTACCACAATAAAATGTTTAATTTATTCATAATGGGCGTGGCTGAACAAGTTTTTTTAAACTTCAGAATGCCATACCTTAGTCCATGAAGAAAACTGGATATATTTTTGTTTTTCTAGCAACATGGTACTACTAAAAAACTGAATGGTGAAATGTATTTCCAGCTAACAAATACTACTGCTTTCATGGGGGCACCAGTCATGCTCATTTCAGTGAAGTTTGCCAAAGTGACCCACCTGCACCGGAGTTAAGTGGCACCAATTTTGAAATATCGTATTTGTTATTTCTTGAAAGGAAAAGGAACATAAATAAGAGCTGGCTGCCTGATCCCTTCACCTTTCTGGTCCTCATGCGGTTCTGCTCCGCCGCCGAGCCATCCCGCGCTCTACATTATGTGACATCAGAATTTGTACAGCACAGGGGCATGCTCCTTTGATAGTAATGTGGGCATTTATTTATTTATTTAAGAGTTTTACTGGGAAGGCATACTGAACAGGGTACCACTCGATTCCAGATGCGCCCTGGGGGTGTGGGGGGGAGAAGGAGAAATACAGTAGAAATACATATTGCAATACATTCATGTATACAGAGTAGTCAACAGCAGAAAAAATAATACGAACAAATAGGCAACAGCATCTTTTACTGTATCTTTTTTTTATGTTTTAGAGGCTCACTCTGGGCATATCAGTGCCACCAGTCCTGATTGACCCTTTAAAGCGTTAAAAAAAATAAAAAAAAGTAAAAGATGCCCCCATTACTATCTGTGGAGCACGACCCCATGCTCTACAGTCTTTGATGTCATAAACTGTTGGAAGCGGGGGTGGAGCACAACTTCATCAAGAGCAGGAGGAGGAACGGATTGGGCACGATTTCTCTTGTTTATGATCCCTTCCCCTTCAAGAAATAACAGATGTAAAATTTCAAGACTGGTGCCATTTAACTCTGGAGCAGGTAAGCTACTGGTGGGTCTCTTTAGGAAACCACCATATCCGGTGCTCTTTCAAATATTTAAAAAAATAAGCCTATGACAGGGAGCTCCCTCCACTGTTGTGGACCAACCTTTTCTTAAATCTGTTGCAGCAGTTCTTCTATTTCTTAGCCTAATCTATCCTTTACAATTTCTAGTCCATAAGGTTGGCCACCTATTGGCACCCCCTTCCCTTTCTTGAGTATGCTATAGTGTCCTCTTTAATTTTCCTTTTCCCTCTCAGGTCCTCGTTCAGGGAGGTTATTGTGGTGACCTCCAAGCATATGTAAAACAGGTTGTGTTTATCATTGTTGGATTTAGTATGTAATAGCCCTATGTCATAAAATACCTTGATGTATATGCCTTATGTTTATGAAGCCTGTAAATGTTGAAAATACCATGGCACTAGGTGTTTTTGATAATGGTAGAAAGTACTAGGTGACTATTACAGAAATTAAGTTAGTTGTGCTATTTAAAATACATGTAAATTGCTGTAAACTGAACAAGTCTGAAGTGTCATGGTGATTTGCATATATCCCATGATGCTTTGCATTATGGAAGTATTGTGTGATGTTGTGTTTCTTTGAAACTTGGCTTATTGTCAGTGCCCTTTGGGGTAACCCATGTTTCAGTGCTTCTGCATTGAGGTTCTTTGTCTTTAGCTTTTTTTTTTAATTAATTTGAGCCCCCACCACCCAAGCAAATAAGGCCTGCATGGGGGTGGAGGTTGCATCTCAACTGCTGAGTTAGATCAGAGATTGGTGTCAGTAGATGCTGGTTAAGTGCAGAGAAAGGACATACAAAATCTGTTGCTGCAAACCGATGTAGTGAAGCAGGGATATGCCACTGATTAAAGTTATCGCCTGTATTTTGAATAAACATCACACAGAGATTGTGTGTTGAATTTGAAGTTCCATGTCTGGTCCATCTGTTATCCTACAACCCCTCCACAAAGCCCAATCTGTAGTTATTTTTTTCTTCTGTATTTTGTTTTCATGCAATTTTTTTTTATCAAGGTTGTTTGCTGCCGTGTGTCTCAGGAAGCTGCTTCAGCCCTGTCCCTGACTCCTCCACCTAGCTACTACACCAGTGGTATCTCCGAGCCCTGTTCCCCCATGGATTGCCCCCCCCCGTGGTGGAGAAGGGGAGGGCTGTCCTCCCTCAACCCGGAGATCCTTGGTCCAGCAAACCAGTGGCAGGGCAGGGCAGAGGCAATCAGACAGGGCTTCATGTAGCCTGAGACCACTAGTTTTCCACCGATTTTCTTCCCTGCTGCGTCGACGGTAGGCACGTGCCTGTGGAGGCACGAACGTTAAGTGTAACCATGTCCTCATTCTTAGGCCACTTAGATTTCAAGACTGCCACCAGCCTCCACCAGGTGGCAGCCAAGGAGCTATACAGGGTGGTACCCCCAGGACAGGAGAGCGGTCCATTGGATGCTCAATCCTCGCCCTCCCCCACCGACCCCCGGCAACTCGAGCTTGTTCCTGAACTTGGGTAGCCGGCATGGTGAGAGGTAAGGCGCAAGGCACCTCAGCCCTTTATGCCACTGGGCCAACTGTTTTTGCATGCACACATGGGGGAGGGAGGTCCATTGGTACAGCAGGTTACAAAAAGTGCTCAGTTCATTGTGCAGTACCGTGTAAAACAATGCTGTAAAGGGCCGACTGACAACCAAGCAGTACTGTTTCACATTACTGTGAGGGTGACATCGGTTCGGGAAGCACTTGGGCGGCTGTGGTCAGGGTGTGCTGCCAGTAGCAGTGTGGCCCTGACCAGGGGGGTTTGGCACCGCAGCACTAGCAACCAGTGATAGGCAGCAGGCCTGCATCCACAGGGGATTCTACATGCTGGCAAGATTAGCAGCATAGCACTGCTTGGTATCAGTGGAGGGAGAGGATGGGGGTTTAGTTGGGAGAAGTCCAGAGTGGAAAATCCTGGCACTTGTGTACATGAAGGCCCCATGCCAGACAACCAGTCATTGGACTGGGCAGTAGCATTGACTGCTGGGGTCCTAAGCTGCGAAGAACTAGCAAGGCACTGTCACTTTGTCAAAAGGATAAAAGGCTAGGCGGAACCGAAAAGCTGTAAAGATACGTTACAGCTTTGGCCTCGTCTTAGTCCATAATGCAGTGTACAGATAATACAGAATAATTTTTTAAAGCTTTCATCAGAAGAGTTATTGATAAAATAACTGTCTGCATCGTGGAAGATTTGTTTCCATAAGATACGAGACTCAATGAAGTGACCCTGAGACACTGAACACATATGGTACCACAGTATTTTGTAGTTATGCAGGGCAGATTAAAGACAGCACTGACTGGGCCTGCATTCCAGGGTGTACTGGACAAAGATGCTGATAAGATAACCAAATAGATCACTTTATAGCTACTATTTTTGAGTGAGGAATAGAAATAATCAAGCTGCTTCTTTTCTGTTTTTAGATCGATGCTTTAAGTAAAAGAAGTAAAGAAGCCGAGGCAGCCTTCTTGAATGTATATAAGAGATTAATTGATGTTCCAGGTAAGGGAACTATATCCTGTTTATTTGCATAAATAAATGTCTTCTGTGCTGAGAGTCCTTTCAATTTATGAAGCCATCTGGGCTGTTTTACTCCCAGGCTTCAACATCGATTGCTGGACTAATATTTTGATAATGAATTTGATGTACCGTAACACTGTGTTGATAGACGCATACAGTAACTGTAACTGCAGCACATTTATGGGCACTCCTAAAAGGGAGGAAGGCCTCCTCAAACAGTGGAGGTTATCACTACTGCTCATGAGTGTTCTGCTCGCTGCAGTGCCTCTGGTATTACTGTGCTCTGTAACAGTCTTGTGGAGAGGCAACAGACTTGTTCTGGTCACTACATAGTAACATAGTAATTTAAGATGACCAGGAACACTGGGTGTGACAGGTGTGTGGTCCCCCCCCACACACACACACTTCATAAGCTGGGATGAATAAGTATGCTTTGCAAACATTTACTAATTTATAGGGATTCTCTACATGTCTGTTGGTTTACTTTGAAAGTCTATACTGTCTTCATAGTTACTGTCTCTTGCTTGTAGTATCAGTATCCTCAGGGAATTTGAAGGGTGTGGGAGGGAGGAGGGAGGGAGACCAGAGTGCACTCTTCATAGCTGCAGCAACAGTTTATTTATTTCATTTATTGAATACAATCAGAATTAATACCTTTGAGTCAGAGACTCCTTTACAAAGGCTCCACATCACAGAAAACAATACAGAGCATACAGTGTACAGACATCACAGTACAAATAGCAGTGTGGGAAATATCACACTTTATCTCCTGATATTGCATAGTTATTGTGCGAGAGCGCTCAGGGTGTGGGACAGATTGGGGTGACTGATACCCCCACAAAAATATGATTAAAAACATGTTTAAACGCACCTTGTTGCACAGTTGCGAGTAATGCACAGTGAATGCTCAAGTTCAGATAGAGCAGTCCGGTGGTACCTGTGGCTGATCTGCTGCAGTAGCACTGAGCTGCTCAAGTCAGCAGGGAGCCAGTGTGCTGCAGGAGTTTTTAGCTCCTGCATGGACTCTTCCCACTGTCTGTGTATCATAGCCGGCACTTTTGAGTGCTGTCCTCCATGCTTCGTCCCCTCAACCCTTATCCACAGTGGTACAGATTCCACATGTGTTTGTGCTCCAGAAACTGCTGCATTCCAAACAGTGCCAAGGTGCAGCCTGTGTGCATGCATAGCTTACAGAAATCTTCTTTAGAGCTGTCTTGAGTTAAGGTTGCCTTTTTCTGTGCATAGGTCAGAAAGACTTCAGACATGGCTGAGGTAGAGTCAAAGGGATATTAGTAAGTCAGCCGGAAGTGGGGACAGAAACATGGACAACAAAAGGGGAACTAGTGTAAGTGAAGTCCCCACAGAGACAATAGATTCTGGGATATGATAGCGTAATATGGGCAGACTGAATGGCACATCACTCTTTTTCTGCCATCATCGTCTTATGTTTCTGTGTTTCTATTTGGGTGGGAATGTTAAAGCAGAAGGTCTTAATTAGCCATGAAAAAAAATGGCAGTGCTATTTTTGGTTCAGCAAGCTAGCAGCTTAGACGCCCTAATGGAATTGCATTACTGTGAGCTTAAAAAATAACTTTAAGGTAAAATTAGTTATCTTTACCATAGTTATTTTCTGCAGAGCCAAGGAAAAATTGGTGCAGGCCTGCAACATATTTTCTCTGGATCTGTTGAAAGTATATTAAGGTATATAAACTATTTTACCTTAGTTGTTTTTAGCTTACAGTAGCACAGTTCAGTAAGGGAGCCTAGACACTCCCTAAATGAATTAAAAACAGTGATAACCATAATTGGGAAATTTTACTCGGTTTTAGTCTTGAGACCGAACTATATAAAATTGGCCAAAAGTCTGAATATATAACCAGTGTTATGTTGCTTATACCTGACAAAACATAACAAAACCCTGCTTATGCCTGTAGACCCACATTGCATTGTTAAGCTGACCAGTGCCCACTGGTTCAGAGGTTTAAAGTAACATTTTTCATTAGGATTTAACATTTTAGTAATGGATAACTACGTAGCTGGCCTAATGATGTGGCATTGGGGATGTACGTGCATTACAAACACAGGGATGGGGCAGCATAAACTAGTGGTTCGAGCACAGAGCTGTGAACCTGGAGACCCAACACACCCAGGTTTGAATCCCACAACTGCCATACTGTGTGACACTGAGTGAGTCACTTAGTGTCCCTGTGCTTAATTCTGTCCCGAGTCACACCTGGAAATAACCTTCATTTAGCTCAGTGAGCTTTTCCCAGCCAGAAAAAAATTCTTAATAAACAGATTTTCGAAAACTTTCCGACTGCAGCAATTAGATCATGCCAGAAAATCTGAACTCGTTTTTGCCTGCCCAGAATTTCTGGGGTCATCCCAAGAACGTTTTACTCTCTTTAAATGCTGGTGATGTCCCTAGAAATTCTTGTTAAAAAAATTGTTTAAAAAATGTGCTGAAGCCGGCCTATCAGCACAGCAGAGGCACGCCTACTTGTGACGCAGGTGACCCGAGTTGTGAATCAGCTTGGGTCATCGCAGAACAGTTGGGGGAGGCAGACTGAGCATCCCAGAGGTTGGTTTCCTCCTCTGGGGAGGGAGGGTTCAATCCTCCACCACAAAACTGCCACCCGGGTGACACAGGTGGGTCTTGCAGCTGGAGGATTAAAAGGAAGGGGGGACATCACTGACATCAGCGTATGGACACGCGCACAGCATATGCAGGCACATCTTGACATGCAGGCATGTGATGTTTTTAGGGGATCATAAGGAAACACCTGGAAAAAGTGGCCCCAGCACCCATGCTGTGATGAACCCTGGTAAATCCAGGCTCCTGCCCACCAACACGGCACCACTTGACATAACCATACATGGTGGTCACAGGGTACAGAATATTCTGCAGGGATAGGAAAAACAGGAGGGGGGGAGTGGCATTATACAAAAGGGAGGGGCTAAAGTGCATTAGGGAGGAGGGGGAGGAGGGAGAAACAGAGTCATTATGGCTGCTAATCTAGGATCCCAGGAAAAGGCCTGTCCGGATAGGAGTGGTGTACAAGCCAGCCTCCCAGACAGAGGAGTTGGACAGGGAACTTGTGAGGCAGATTAGAAGGGCTTGCGGGAAGGAGGGGTGTGGTGGTTGTGGGGGACTTCAGCCTGTCGGGGGTACATTGGGGAACCCCAGCAACCAGCAATAAAATGGAGCAGGTGCTGCTGAACGCCTTTCAGGAAAGCTTCCTGATACAAGTGGTCAGCAAACTAGCCGGGGGCGTTTAACACCCTCGACCTTGCTCACAAATGGGGAGTTTATGAGGGATATCAAGGTGAACGTACCACTAGCAGGGAGTGACCATCGCTCAGTATGGTTCAGGTTGATTAGTGGCAAAGAGAGGGTGGCATCCAACGCAAAGGTGCTGGATTTCAGGTGGGTGGATTTTGCAGAGATGGGGGGGAGGTAGTGAGTGGGTACCTGGCCAGGATCCAGCATAGTATGGACACAGACCAGAGATGGGAGCTCATTACGAAGGGGATACTAGAGGCTATGAGTTCCTGTAGCAGGATTCGGTAGTAAAGTTGCCAGGGCAAAATGGTCAAGCTGGATGAGCAGGAGGGTTGTGGAAAAGGTGAGGAGAAAAAGGGTGGCCTTTAGGAGATGCAGGTAATCAGGGAGGGGGGAAGATTGGGAGGAGTACCTTTAGGAGGCAAGGGAAATGACAAGGGCGGTAAGAACAGCAAAAGTCACCAAAGAGCTCAGGCTGGCGCAAGGCATTAAAGAGGGGGAGAAGAGCTTTTTCAGGTACATCAGGGAGAAAAGGAGCTGTAAAGAACAGATAGAAAGAATTAAGAAGACGGGTGATGGATAGAGAAGGGGGGAGAAAAGGCAGACACACTTAGTGACTACTTCTGTTCGGTATTTAAGAAAGAGAGAGGGGGAGGGGGAGTGCTACCCAAGGAGAATGGGGAGGCAGTAAAGGCTGGGGAGGGAGTAACGAATGTGGTGATCACATAAGGTAGAGGGCTGGAGGGCTTGAGAGCACTGAGGGCGGACAAGGCACCAGGGCCAGATGGCATTCACTCTAGGGTACTGAAGGAGCTAGCAGAGATCCTGGCGGGGCCCTTGGCAGGCCTATTCAATGCCTCACTGAATTCAGGATGCATACCCAAGGATTGGAGTTTGACTCGTGTGGTTTCCCCTGCATAAGAGCGGCCCCAAAGATGAACCAGGTAACTATATACCGGTGAGCCTCACATCCATCATGGGGAAGCTAATGGAAATGATCCTGAAGGAGAGGCTGGTGTCCCTGCTGGAGTTCAGTGGGCTGCAGGACAGTAGACAGCATGGCTTTGTCACAGGCAGATCCTGCCAAACCAGCCTGGTAGATTACTATGACTGGGCAACTAGGCAAATGGACAAGGGCCATGCAGTGGATGTCCAGTACCTGGACTTCAGCAAGGCATTCGATTTGGTGATTCATGGGAGACTTGGAACAAAACTTGAAGGCACACGGGCGGGAGCAAAAATTGTGGGATGGGTGACAAACTGGCTGCAGGGAAGGCTGCAGAGGGTGGTGGTGGAAGGGGAACTCTTATCCCCAAGGGCAGTAATGAGTGGGGTTCCACAGGGCTCAGTGCTGGGACCAGTGTTATTTGGGATATTTATTGTAGTCATTTCCATGGGCATCAAGAGCAGGATCAGCCTGTTTGCCGATGACAACAAGGTAGGGGCAGTGGTGGATGACATAGAGGGGTTGCAGAGTTTGCAGGAAGATCTGAAAAAGCTGAAGACCTGGTCGGACATTTGGCAGCTGAGGTTCAATGCCAAAAAGTGTAAGGTACTGCATTTTGGGGCAAAAATTCCAAGGAGAAACTACCAACTGGGGGAGTACAGCTGGCAGAGACTGAGGAGGAGAAGGATCTGGGGGTGGTCATCACGGGATCAGAGAACAAATTGGCACAGTGTAGGAAGGCAGCAGCAAGAGCCAACAAAATGCTGGGTTGCATCTCAAGGGGAATAATGTCGAGGAGGGGGGAGGTGATTCTGCCGCTGTATAGATCAGTAGTTAGACCTCATCTAGAATACTGCATGCAGTACTGGTGCCCGTACCCGAAAAGGGACATTAAATTACTGGAAGAGGTGCAGCGCAGAGCAACCAAGATGATCAGAGTCTGGGGCACTTACCGTATGAGAGTAGGCTAAAGGAGTTGAACATGTTCTCACTGGAGGAGAGGAGGGACAGAGGGGATATGATCGAGACATTCAAGTACATGAGAGGGCTAAACAAGACTGGTACGGAGGGACTATTCAAGGTAAGGGTGGGGAGGGACACTCGAAACCATGACATGAGATTGGAGGGGGGGAAGGTTCAGGAGGGAATGAGGAGACACTTTTTTACAGAGAGGGTAGTGGCAGGGTGGAACGCGTTACCAGCAGAGGTGGTAGCCTGTAAAACAGTGGGCTGCTTCAAAAGGGGCTGGAACAGGGCAAGAGGGAGGATGGAGGGAGGGGCAGCTACAGAATAGGGCTGCTAGCTGCACAGCTGAGCAGACTTGTTAGACCAAATGGCCTATTTTTGCTGACAAAATTTGTATGTTCGTATTCTGTCTCAGTTGGGCTCTCCTGGATGAATAAACTGTAACGTTATCATATCCAGTTATTTTCCTTTTTGTTTCTAGTATTACTGTAACTTGTCCCAGTGTAAAGTCTTTTGGGATAATTTGTATAATATAATAGACACTTTATAAAATCATATTTATTATATCTCAGCTGGGTTCTCCTGGCTGAATAAATTGTGAAATAAAAGTATTTAAGCCTGCAGGTAACTATACTACTTGACTCTTCCCAGGTAAAATATCAAATATCCCCACATATACTACAGTGTATGTAATAAGACATTTTTTAGAGCTAGGGGATGGTCTGATAGGGTAGTATGGGCAGATGGGATGGACCATCGGTCTTTTTCTGCCATCATTATGTACGTTTCTATGAAAACAGTTGGTTTGTTAGGGCTCACCTGTCTAATCATTTAAATGACATACCTCTGTGCCAACCTGAATAGCTGCTGCACCCTACATCTTCCCTCTGCCCTAAAACCTGTTTACACTATTGGTCTGTATTGCTGCCATAAGCTATTTATTCCGTAAGTGTGTGTGGAAATCATGCTGAAATGTTTTTAGGGCCAAGTTTAAACACTGCCTCATGTTTTCCTTGATCCTAGAGCCAAATGTGTTCTTAAAAGAGAAAGATTTTTTAAAACTATTTACCCAGGGTAGCCAAGCCTGAAATACGGTATCTTTTTTTTTTGTGGGGTTCTGCTTTTATCCAGTTTTACAGAGGGATGGTTAAATGACTAGCTCAGGGTTGCAGTGGCAGGGTGTATAGACCCTTCAGGGGCCATTTGGGGAATCTCTCTGGGCTGCTGACACGCCATCTGACCCTCAATCCTGAAGGCGCAGAATAGGCACATGCAAAGACAGCAAGTGGGACAAACTCTGGTTACAGAGACTGTCTGTGAATGATTTGTGACAGGTTACTCCCCCCTGAATGTCAGATTCAGACATATTGCACATCTGTCTGTTAAATGTTGCATCACACAGTGCAGGCAGATTGCACTTTGTCAATCAGTGCCGCACTGGAATTGTGGATAGACCAGTGGATTATGGGTAACTCTATTGCAGCGCACTCTGTGATTGGCTTGTCCATAAAATAAATTATATCAAATGAACTGGACACCAGAATATGGAAAACCGTTCTAGGAACTGCTAGTCAGGTTTACCAGTGTGGGGGCTGAATGTTGATGGTATGAGCTTTTTCCTTCTTTCCTTTAAAAAGAATCTACAGGGAAACTTGTGTGAGAGACAGACTGAGGGATGGTCTAACAGAGAGAGAGAGAGAGAGAGAGAGAGAGAGTTTGAGATAGATGTTTACCTGAAAAGCTGTTCATGTGTGCTTGGAAACTTTGGTAAAAGTCTCAGTCCTTAAACGCTGAGCGTCTCGCTGTGTTTTTACTCCTTACTGTATGCAACATTGATGAACACTTGATTGTATTGTCTGAAATTTAACTGAACTGACACATTTTTTTAAGTGCTTGGAGCCCTGCTACAGAAAGCAGGAAGAGTGGGTCTGTAGTTCTATACGTTCTGTGTAGGACTACAACTCAAGCAGGGATTTGAATATCTGAGTTTCAGACACATTTACTAAGCTGTGTCTGTGTCTTGTAAGCTACTGTACTAGCTATTTATTACCTGGGGCTGTTTTATTGATTTTTATAGTTCGCTAGAGCGAAGGCACTCATTGACCCCTTTTTGCTCTTCTGGGTCATCTGAGAGATTTAAACAAGCCTCGCTACGAGCAGGGTGATACGGGCAGGAACTAGCGCTTCTGGCGTGCAAAAGCTTCTAAGCGGCGTGTTAAGCGTGTTTGGCATGGATGCAAGGAGCGCAGTTGATATATGTAGGGAGAAGTGATATTTAGGTACAAATCATTCAGTTTGGAGTATCCCTTTAAGGTAAAGCAATCTTTAAGCGTTTAACTACCCCTATTCAGTAAATAAAGCTCGCAGTGACTAAGTTCTGTGATTGCAATATTTGGATTTACCCTTCTTAATATGGCTGAGTTTATTATAACCACACATGGTGAAGTAGGCATTAAATGCCCTATTTGTAATATGTATTCCCTTTCTGTAGATATATTAAATAACCAATCAAGTTATAAATGCATTAAATGTATTATAAACGAAGAATTGCAACTTGAAATTAGTACATTCAGGGAGAGACTGCAGACCTTAGAAGCTAGCCAAAAAAAAAAAATGGCTACTAGATTCCAAACAAATTTTCATGCAAAAGGGCAGTCTTTAAATGATCTCCTTTGTGATATGGAAAGTGTAGCAAATACTGATTTAAAAAGTTTTCAAGTCAGCGATTTCATACTAGAACCTGAAACTGCCCCAGCACCTATTTTAGACACAAATTTACAGACAGAGACCCTGCATAATAACAAAAAAGACCAAGGGAAAATGATTCTGATAATAAAGAGGGCAATTGGATGTCTGTTAAAGGCTGTAGGGCAGCAAAAAAAGGACGAAGAGCTAAAGCCTTTGACTTGCCCCTGTCAAACCAGTACACTTTATTAGGAACAATTGATGAAAGTGTGGTTAACATGAACTTATCTAGGGCTGAAAACATCTCCTGTGCAACTCCAGATTTACAAAGCTCTACTGATTTACCAATCTCTCCTATTAATATCTTCTCATCTCATTTACCACGTGAACCTACTTTGATGGATTCTAATCACGAGTTGAATGTAAAACCACTGTTTGTTCTGGGCGTCTCCATAGTAAAGAACCTGGATAGGTTAATATGTAATCCCAATAAAGAATCTAGATCATTATCCTCCTTTAGAGGAGCTAAAATAGGTGATATTACATTAATGCTGGATAATATACTAACAAATTCTGAAAATCCTTTGGTCGTTATACACACTGGGCCAATAATGTCTTAAGAGAACCTTTAATCAAAATTAAACAGGACATTGTTGCAATGACTAATAAATTGAATTAAATTGTGAAATCACCTTTTCTGAAGTATTACCCATACCTAAAGCTTCTGAGTTTAATTTAAATAAAATCAAAGTACTAAATAACTGGTTGAGAAGATGGTGTGTAAAACAACAGATATGATGTATAACTCACTGGGAGGACTTCTTTTAAAAAACACTTTTTTCAAGGGATGGGCTCCACTTAAGTAGGAGGGGCAGTGCCTTGCTGGGGAAACATATATTAACTCACATTCAAGATTCTTTAAATGAAGTTTTAGAGGGGAGATTTCTTCTTTTGTGGATTCTCTTAAGGACAGACAGGATTCTAGTAAAACAATATTGGGTAATATATCTACTTTAAATAACATCAGCCCTGTGTCAGTTAACGATTCTAATTTCATAAATGGTAAAACTCACATAGAAAATAAATTAAATATCTTACTTCTAAATGCAAGAAGTCTCTTGAATAAAATAGATGAATTATCACATTTTCTACAAATTAATAAGATTGATATATGTGGAGTGACCGAATCTTGGTTCAAGAATAAAGATTGGGCAACTGAAATATTAGGCTATACCAAATTGGAAAAAAAAAACTGTTTGAACTCTAGAGGAGGAGGAATTGTACTATACATAAATAATAAGCTGAAAAGTTTTTTAGTAAAAAACAATTCTTATAACGATAATACAAGCGAACTAATTTGGATTAAAATTAAGCTTATCTTAGAACGTACCTTCACAGTTGGATTAGGATATAGAGCTCCAGATTTAAACAAGGAGGAAAATTATTTATTTTTGACTAATATTGAAGATAACCTTTTTGATAAAGATTGTATATTTATGGGCGATTTTAATCTCCCTAATATTAACTGGGGTATTTGTAAAGGCAGCTCATCATTCGACTGCTTTTTTAGATCTCATGTCCATAAATAACATGGAACAAGTAGTTAAATCCCCTACTAGAGCGAAAAATATACTTGATCTAGCCTTTTCTAATATTGAAAACACAAATTCAAAGGTTACTATTAAACATCCATTAGCAAACAGTAATCATAAGATGATCCTTATAACAATGAACCTTTTATATTTCTCTGAAACTACTGGCTGTACTGTAATAAGAAACTTCAAAAATGCCAATTATCCAAAAATAAAACAATATCTAGGGACTTGGAATTGGACTTCTGATCTTATAGGAAATGATTTAATTACAGTATGGAATAAAATTGACCTTAAATTACAAGCTAGTATTAATTCATGGGTTCCCATAAGGAAGAAATATAATAAGAAATGAAGATCTCCCTTATGGTGGAATAACAACATTAAGAAAGTTTTGGCTAAGAAACTAAGGTTATATAAGAAATTCAGAAACAAGAAGACTCCTTTAAATTGGAATCATGACAAAAAGATTGCAAGTAAAAGCAAGAATCTAATAATCAAGCAAAAAAGGAATCTTGAAGAAAAACTGGCTAATACTGTAAAAGATAATAAAAAATCTTTTTTTAATTATATTGGTTCATTAAAACAAAATAGCCCCTTTATAGGACCCATACAGTCTTCAGATGGTATTCTAACAGATGAAGCAGAAATTGCAAATAATTTGAATAATTGCTTTATAAATGTTTTCAAACCTAAAAGCTTAGCTTATGTACCTAATAAAATGGTGGAAACTTCTTTCATTCCTATATCTGAACATGAAGTATTAGTTGTGATAAATGTGTTAAAGAATAGTGGGTTCCCGGGCCCTGATGGTATTCCTCCTGTATTTTTAATAAATCTAAAGGAATTATTGGTGGGTCCCTTAACATTATTATTTAATCTATCAATGAAAACAGGTCATACTGTCCCATCATGGAACAAAGCCGCAATTATTCCACTACATAAAGGTGGCAGTAAATGCCTTCAGCAAAATTATAGGCCTATAAGTTTAACTGATGTAATCTGCAAGCTGCTTGAAAGGATATTAAAAAATAGAATAACTAAATATTTGGACGATATACATTTTGTTGACATTTACCAGCATGGTTTTGTGAAGAATAGATCATGTCAAACAAATCTTTTACATTTCCTTGAACCAGTTAGTGAAGCACTGGACGGTGGCTTATCGGTGGATATCATTTTTCTAGACTTCTCTAAAGCATTTGATTCTGTATCTCATCAAATACTTATTTTCAATCTCGAGAAGTTAAATATTCACCCAGTTATTATCAACTGGATACATGCATGGCTATCTAATCGGACACAACAGGTTTCTGTGAAAGGTCTTCTGTCAGCATGGGGTCCAGCAACTAGTGGTGTGCCTCAAGGCTCTGTGCTGGGTCCTACTCTTTTTAATATTTTGATTTCATCGATGAGTCCTTTAACTCATTCTTGTTGGCTTGTTAAATTTGCTGACGATTGTAAACTAGGAAGCATTATCAATAATGCAAATTCTGCTTCGGAGTTGCAGAATAATCTATCCCACCTTGTCGATTGGTCTAAAAGAAAAGGACTTTGTTTAATGAATCTAAATGTAAGGTCATGCATTTGGGCAGAAATAATCCTTGCTTTACATATAATATGAATAACATAGGTTTGGAAACTACAGAACATGAAAAATATTTAGGGGTAACACTTTCCAAAGATTTTTCATTTAATATGCATACAATTAATGCTGTTAAAAAAGGGAATAGAATTTTAAATTGCATTTTAAGGAATATCAAAAGTAGAGACACTAAAGTCCTGATACCCTTGTATACTTGACTTGTTAGACCTCATTTGGAATACTGCTCTTCAGTAACTGCTCCTTATCTAATTAAAAACAAGAAACAAATAGAAAACATTCAACATAGAACTACAAAAAAAATATTAACATTTAAAGAACTTGACTATGAAACTAGATTAAAAAAAGTTGGTCTATATTCTATGGACTATAGAAGACTACGTGGAGATCTATGCTTGACATATAAAGCTATTCAGAGTGATGCAATACTAGAATTAATAGGACTACAAAAAAATTTGTCAACTGTCAATACTAGATCCCATTCACTAAAACTAAAAGGTACTCAAAATAACACTTCCAAAAGAAATAATTGGTACACGCAAAGGGTGATAAACATGTGGAATAAACTTCCTGAAAATGTGGTATTTAGTACTTCTTTGACATCATTTAAATTTAACTTAGATTCTTATATGGACGATTCTAAATTTAGATTCCACCCTTGATTTGGTGGCGAGTTCATAAAAGGTAGAAATACCTACTGAACTTGTATAAATCCTATGAACCTGTGAACCTATGTACTATTTCTAAATTGTTGTTTGAGAAAATAAAAGTTGCTGAAGCAGAAGTTAAACTAAATGTTGTTGTCTTTTTAATTCTTATTAGCTGTCTGCAGCCTAGGGTCCTTCACAGTCACAGAGTGACAAAGCAATGTTTTACCCTGGAAAAAGAGCGGAGTTAAGCATCCCATTCCATTCATTGCCACAGATTGAAAACTAGCACCATTATATCTGTTTCCGAGGGTGGGGCATATCAGTTTGTGATCTGATGGCCAGTTTTGTCACCAGCTTTCAAAAACTGGTAGCCAAATCTATATTTTTAGTGGCCATCATTTTTAAGGTCTCAAAAATCAGTTTGTGGGCAAGTAGCCAGTTGGCCAGTACTTTTCAAACTCTGGTAGCCAAACCAGTTTCTGTAGCTATTGGCCACCTGGCTATCTGGTTTGCCCCACCCTGCTTCCCCCTTTCTTTGCACAAATATACCTCCAGCCTTTGCTGGAAACTTCCGAAAAATAGGGTTATGCTTTAAACAAAATGTTTTTTTTTTTTTTGAGGCAGTGTAACTTACTCATGGCATAGAACTGCTGCTGAGGATATTCACCCTGTGGAGGAAAAAACACAAAAGCTGACCCCTGTGCCAATGGATTTAAATGAACTGAGAGAATTTTTGGCATCGTTATTTGATTAATAAGAATTTCATACCAAACTTAGCCACTTCAATAAAACCGGTGGCACAGTGGATACAGAAAAGACAGAAATGGGTTGTTCAAAAGAGTGCTCTTTTTGGCTTTCATACTTGCTGTCTCACAGACCACCACTAGAAGTCTCTGTTGCTATTACAATTACTCAGCATGTTTTTGACTCAGTCACAGTTTTCACTACTAGATGACACTACTTTGCACAGAAAATCTTTTATACACTGCTTTTTTTTTTTAAACAAGCATCCCATCCCCATTGTCACTGTTCTGTCGTCCCCTCCACTTGGATAGACCGGCCCCCAGCACTTGCCTGGAGTAAATCCTGGCACCCTGTTTCCCCAAAGACAGCAATTCTAACCATTGAGCTAGAGTGAACTTCCCCATAGCTGGAAGGTTAGAGTGCTTCATTGACTTTTTCTTGATAGCTTATGGACCATCAGGAGGTTTCCATTGCTGTTACAGTCACTCAGCGTGGCTTCATCTATTATTCATAGCTTTCACTACTAGATGACCCTGCCTTGTGCCGATTGCTTTTTCTCATGTACAACAAACATCTCTCTGTCATGTTTGTTTTGATTTGGTAAAAACAGTGTGGCTTAATGGATCAGGGAAAAAAAATTACTTATAGGCTCGTATCATAGAAACATGGCTACATAGAAGTTGTTGGTAGAAAAAGACCAAGAGTCCATGCAATCTGCCCAGAAGGGTTGCCCTGCCTATCAAGGTAGTCATTTATTTTTGTCCTGGTTTTTTTTTCTGCTTTAATAAATGAGGCAGTGTTTATCAAGCATGCAACATGTTTGAATGTGCTCTTGCCAGTATACAGAATCATACAGTCATTTCCTGACTCTTTGGTCTCATGAATTGAAAAGAATCAGATGGTCCAGTTCATCCTCACGTCAGGGTAAACCCAGCAGCAGAGATCTGACTTTCTTGTCTTTTGCTCAAATGAAAAGCTGAAGATATTCTCCTCTGAATATTCTCTCATGTTTGCAAACCTACATCCTTTCCTCTGTTCCAGATCCAGCGTGCCAAATTCCACTTCATGCCTTCCATCTCTCCCAAGTACTGTAGTGTTGGCCATGCTGGAGCCTGTCTCTGTGGGTCAGTCTGGGGAGCACTTGCTAGCTGACTCGTGGCTTCTGTGGTTAGCAGCTCCTCATCCCCATAGCTCCCAAATGTCCGCTTACATCATGCTCGAAAATATAGAAAGGGACGCCTCTGCCAAAAAGTAGAATGTGTGATGTATTAAAACAGAGGACTGTTTATCAGGAAAGGATTTGATTTGACTTTGTAATATGCTGCTACGTCTTCTTGGCTACCAGGCAAACTTAACTTTCCACATTTCTTTTTGTTTATATGAGTGCTGTCAGAAAGTAAAATCATAGGATCACTCCCTGCTGATTTGAGGAGCATGTATTAAGGCACAATATAAACATAATAAATAGTGTTATAATTGATTAGCACTTGATAATGTTGCACCTAATGGTATACAAGATAATATTTAATAGTTTGGAATGGAATCCAGTTTGATTTTGTGGTACGCCTTTCATGCACAGAGTGCAGCACTGGAAAGCACTTGACAAGAGTTAATAGAGGTAGTGGTGCAGAGACCATGCCAAAGCAAGTACGGGTGCCATTTTGTACTCTGCCATGTCCCACACGCAGTGTACCGTGAAGCGGTTTTTATTGAGAGGGGTAATATTGGTTAGGACTTCAGGATTATTTCCTGTTACTTTCAAATTATGCTGTGGAGTCCTTCATTTTCCCCTAGGTAACAACCCTAGTTGGGTAGGAGTGATGCTGGCTTAACACCTCATCTGAAGCATGGTACCTCCTGTGGGCCAGCACCCTTCTAGTACTGTACTACAGTATGAAAGTTGGATCTTCGAGAATATCCCCCTCTGTTGAGCCACATCATGGAAGTGTAAGCCGCAGAACCAGGATCACCTAGCAATTTTTGTTGGCTGGCGCCATCCACCTCGACCTGCCTCATCAGTGCCTGTGTAATGTAGGCATACACAATGTAACCCCTAGGTGGCACTATTCCTAGAGTTGCTACCCCTGCCTTGCCTGGCCACAAACAAGGCTGAGGGCCTGGATTCCCAAGATTACTTTAAAACCGTGCTTATCCAAGGTATTACATTGACACAGTGTCTCCACCCAGAGTTTAGCTTTAAGTGGGCTGGTATGGGACCTAGTACAACCCCCTGGGATGCTGTACCCACCCACTGTAACCATTAGCCACCCCACAACATGACCCAATAAACATTTCCCCACATTTCAATATCTGGTACCATTTAGAGACGTGATCCTAATAATCTGCTCACGACACAAATATCTGCAAAACAATAACAATTTATTTACAGGGGGACAGGGCTTAGGAATGGGGAAAGAAGGAGCAGAGGTTATGCAATATCAGTATTTACAATAGTTATATCTAATTGGAAGTTTTTTGATTTGTGCTAGTGAACACCCTCCAGCTGAGTAGATACGCTGCTTTGCAAATTAGAATGTAATCACGCATTATGCCAACTTTAAGATGACCAGAGCCTTGGCTATCTAACTTAACTGCATAAAATCAGATGTCACACAATATCACTTTTGCCCACACTGGTACCAGTCCCCAAATTAGGCAGGGTGCCCCCAATCCCCACCTTAAATCTGGGTACCCAGTTACCAGAGTCCATTTAGGGTGCAGGCCTGATGAATGGTGCACCTGTACGTTGGCCAGCTAAATTAAGAAGGATTTGAAACTTGAACTTGAAGGTATTAAGCACTTATACTCTGTACAGTCATTTGAAAGTATGCAGGGGGGCCCTGCATTTTGTAGGCCGAACGATGTCAAAGCAACCAGATGGTTACGTTGGTTTTGAATCCAATTATCCTGCCCTGAACATCCAGCTCATATTGAGATTCCTGGCACATTCAGCACATTTATAAACTAAACACATTCAGTACATTTATAATCTAACACATTCAGCACATTTTAATGCTGCAAATTCTTCAACCAGAAGCCAGCATGGTCACCCTGGTCCTTTTTTCATTTGAATCGGTGGGTACTTGTTCTCTAATCTATGGGGACCCGGTTTCTTTACATCCATAACTGGTCTCAGTACTATTTCTTCAGCGTTAGCAAATTGAGTAATTTAAGCAGTCTTGCAAACTCAGACTTGATGTCTCAGTCCCTTGTGGCAAATGGCTGAGGTTCACAGCTCCACGGGACATTTTCACCAATTATCAGTTAAGTACTGAACCTTCCAGGCAAAGTTAGGACGAGCCCCAGTTCTGAGTGCTTCCCTTCCAGTCCTGTAGGCTCCATAGCAAATAAATACATGTCATCACATTTATAAACTGGACCACGCCGGGCCCCTTAACGTATACGGGTCCACCTGCGCTAGGCAAGAATTCGGTTCAACAGATGTAGGGTGCAGACCAAACGAATAGTTTTAAACAGCAATAGTCTCTAGGGCATTGGCAACCCCAATAAGTATTTCTTTCTTTCTTGCACCGGGGGGGTACAAGAGTACTCACTCGGGCTCCTCACGATATGGATCTCCATCATAAAGGCTCCTGAAGTCTTAAGTTCTCTCACCACTGAGGCAGGTTCAGCTCTCTCACAGCTGGCCTGTCATCAAGTTGCAGATCCACGTTCTTCCCCAACGTGGAAGGGAGGGCTAGCACCTGGAGGACATTCTTCTGGCAACCCCCAGGCTAGCAGGTTCTGTTTTAACTAATTACTTTAACTTTACTGGCAAAGAAGTCAAAATCTCCCTCCTGGGTGGAGGAGCTTACACTGGATCACCAGGCCCAGTTTCATTGCTGGGGGGCCTGAGCCCCCACCCCTGTGGGTGGCTCCTGCTCGAATCTGGAAATCTGCTGAAAACACAGTCTTTTATGGGGCTCTCCTTAGGCTCCCTATTGGCTGAAGCTATTGGTTACTTTGCATCTGAATGGCTGGAAGGCTTGTCAATCACTAAAATGAATTATTCATTAAGCCTCCTCAATGCACAGTTGGATTGCTGTTTTGGTGCCTGAATTAATTCCCTGCAGTTTCCCCATGAGCACTAGAAGGTTTCCCATGAGCTTTGGCAAAAGTTACCACAAAAGTCCTGGCTTTAAAATCCTAGTTTTCTGATTGTCTGTGGCCAATTTGTAATGGCTGCTTAACACACAGTCCCTGAAGCAGAATTAATACAGTCCCGAATAAAGTCCTGATGTAGACAGAATGTTTGAAATATTTGCCCAAAGAAATGCTCCACAGTTCAATAGCCATTGGTGTGCCCTTGTTGTCGCTGCCCAGATTTAGTAATTATCTCAGTTTGTTTGCCTATCACTGCTGCCGATATTTACTGACCCTCTAATTGCAGCAAGCAGGCTGTCATCGGAGTCCCAACATATCTGGTGCAGCCAGGATTTAAAGTTATTTATTTATTTATATTATTTAAACACTGTTCCGCTTGTAAACATTTGTCCCCAAACATTTAGTACAGCAGTTATATTACTTATTAATATTTATTTCTTTATCTGCAGTTGCCGAAAACACTGCTACCCTGAGGGCAGATGCGCCCTCATGAATATTCAAAAGGATTGGGGCTCCGGCTCATTAATATTCATGAGCCCTAATCCTGACACTCCAGGGATCTTCTTTATTATTTAAGAAAACGGGCTCCCATGGCCCTTGCTATGGTCACAGGGTCCCACTTAGCTGATGGGGACACTGGGACCGACTCTCCCGCTTGACCACGAGTACAGTGGTCAGGAGATCAAAGACACCGCATTGCGCATGCATGACCTCCGTGGCACCGGGAGTGCCAACCGAGCAGTGGGAAGGCACGACTGAGCTCCTGAGCCCGAATGGGCTGAAAACACATATGGGGACCACACTGGGGTACATAGGGCACATCAGGACTGGGGGTACCAGAAAAAAAATTAGCAGGCATTCGGTGGCACTTGGAGGAGAGCAAAATGGGAGCCACATGGGCTAAAGGTAAGCCCCCAGATTAATGGAGGGGTTACACTAGCATGCCTCAGTTCTTTCTCCCGTCATTAACCACTCTTTGGTCTTTTGCTGCTGAACTATGCCATCAAACCTTTGCAAGTATTCACTAACACTGCTACTTGTCATCGTTTGTTATATTAAAACTTTCTTTTATGTACTGCCAAAAGACAAGGAACTGCTTTTCTGTTATTGCCGTTGTGGAGACATTAAGATTTATAAAGATGACGACCACACCATTTGTATCTGTTGCCTCGGTGCAAACCACAACATTAAAGCCTGCTCAGTTTGCCAGAGTTTTAACCAGGCAACCAGGAGACGGTGCAAGAAGGCGTAAGAGGTATTTCTAAAGCTTCAGTAAATGGTGAAACACGTTGCAACGAAGGCGGCTTCAACGTCAACTGCTTCTGTTCCCAGTTCAGCGTCTACTCATCGATCCTGTGGTCCATGGCGACTGTCACTGACTCGTCGAAGAAAAAGGATAAATCCTCTAAGTTACCGGAGAAACACTGCCTCTCAGAGAAGGAGAAGCAGTGAAGAACAAGGGTGCTTCTCCTGTCCATTCACCTATTAGTGGGTCCCCGGCTCTGCCCCCGACTGTCTCTCAGACACCAAGGTCGGGGTCGGGCGCCTGCTCGCTTCCCCTGTTGGGGGATTTGCAGCCTGTTGTGCTGTCCAGCACTGTCCTGTTGACGGTTCAGTCGCCTTCAACCCCCTTTGAGGCCTGTCGATGTACAGCTATTATATCAGACTATGCCTCAGCTGTTCCAGCATCTGTTGCTGCTGTCACCCGTTCCATCGGTGCCCTTGGCTGGTCTGTCATCAACCTTGCTGTCACCACTCCAGTTCTTGGTCCCTGCCTTAGTGCCAGGCCCTAAACAGCTTCTCTCAGTGGGACTCCCATTGTTGGCTCCTCCTCATTTATGTTCTTATCATGTTGACCCTCATCCTGTGGCGGTCGACATCAGTGATAAACTGGAGTATAATTCAGGGTATATCATACCTGTAAAACTGCCATGTTGCCCAGGGTACCTACCTGGTTAACAAAATTTTAAATAAAATCTTAAATAAAAATCAAAATTGAGGTTTCAAGCAGAAGAGGAAGTTTCTATCAAGAGAAATCCTCTGTGAGTTCTTAGAGGTTTCAGCCTCTCCAGTGGTTATAATTCCTCCTGTGCATTCTGCACTTGAGGATGCTACAGTGACAGCCTGGCACAGGCCGGCTCAATTACCTGCAGTACCCAGGAAGGCTGATGAACAATATCCAGACCTCACTGCAAAGCCTTATTGTTCCTCACCGCCAGAAACAGACTCTGTGGTGATAATGGCAGCTCATGACAGATCCAAGGCTCCCAAACACGAATTCTCTTCCTCCTGATAAGACATTGAGGAAGTTGGACGTGATGGGGAAGAGGACTTTTGCTTCTGCTTTCCTAGGCCTAAGTATTGCTAACTATCAGGCATATATGATAAAATATCAGAATTGCCTTTGGAAGACTATTACCACCATAGATGAGAAAATGTCAGGGGGTCAGGGTAAAATAGTAACACAGCAGACTGTTGCTAATGGCCAAGAGGCTGGTAATCATCTGCTGAGATCTGCCTGTGATGCATAAGGTGTTGCAGCCAGAGCTGTTGCATCTGGAATCTGCCTTCTTCGCCACTCTTGGCTAAGGGTGGCTGACTTTGCCTCAAATGTGCAACAATGCTATGCTAACTGAGGGAGCGGTGGATGTGGCAGCAGTCACTGAGACCTGGGCCACCACAGGACACGACTGGGACCTGAACCTGGAGGGTTACACTATGTTCAGGAAGGACAGGGGGGGAAGGGAGGAGGGGTAGCAATGATAGTCAAAAACTGCATTGGCATAGGGGGAGTAGAGGAGGCGGAGGGAACCGTGGAGGCGATTTGGGTCACCGTGATAACAAGGGGGGTAAGAGAGTAAAAATAGGAGTGGTGTATAGACCCCCACACTGGCGGAGGAGCTGGAGGAGAGTCTGGTGGCAGATGTTGGGAGACACTGCAGACTGGGCAAGGGAAGGGTGGTGGTGTTGGGGGACTTAAACATGCCAGGAACAGACTGGGAGACTATGACATCCTCGATGGCCAGGGAACAGAGGTTGTTGGATGTCTTTCAAGACGCGTTCCTAACTCAGCAGGTGGGGAACCAACCAGGAGGCGCTGGGTACTGGATGTGGTCCTGGCAGACAGTGGCCAGATTGGGGCCTGAGGTAAGGGACCATCAGGGAGTGACCATGCCATGGTCTGGTTCTGCCTGGACCTAGGAGGTAGAAGGCTGCACAAAGACGGAGGTAACTGACTTCAGGGGGCGGATTTTAAGGAAATGGGAAGGATCCTTAAGGAGATTTGGATGGGATTGGCAGACATGGACGCTGATAGTAGGTGGAAATCATCAGGAGAGGGGTGCAGGATGCTACCAGCACCTGTGCAAGAGTAAGATGAAAATGCAGTAGGCCCAAAACCCTGCTGGTGGACCAGGAGGTCCAGGACGGGGAAAGGGGAAAGAAGGCAGCCTATAGGCAATTCAAGTGCTCAAGGAGTGAAAGGGATCGAGGGGAGTACAAGCTGATGGCTAGAAGGGCCACTAGGGTGGTGAGGGCGGCTAAGGCAAGGAAGGAGCAGAACCTGGCCAGGGAAATTAAGACCGGGAACAAGGAGTTCTTTAGCTACATTGTGGAAAAACGAAGGGTGAAGGGGCAGATTAATAGGATTAAAACAGGGGAGAGATGGGCACAAGACCCAGGGGAGCAGGCTGAGGTACTAAATGAGTACTTCACCTCAGTTTTCACCAAGGAAAATGGGGGTGCTACATCATACATGGGAGGAGACAGTGATACTGAGGAGGGGGGGACCCTTACCGATCAGCGGGTCTGGGGAGAGGGGGAGGCATCACAGGCAGGATGGGGGAAGACTAAGCAGGGAGAAGAGGTAGCGGAAGTGGAAATCACAGCAGAGAGAGTGAGGGAAGCCTTAGAGTGAGGGTCCCTTAAAACGGAGAAAGCATCGGGGCCGGATAAATTACATCCCAGAGTGCTGAAGGAACTTGCGGATGTCCTGGCGAAACCCCTGGCGGAGCTTTTCACCATCTCTCTGAGGACAGGGTGGGTGCCCCAGGACTGGAAGGTGGCTCATATAGTGCCTGTCCACAAGGGGGGATCAAGGGAGGTGGCAGGGAACCAGACCTGTCAGCCTGACATCAGTGGTGGGCAAGGTGATGGAGGGCATTGTCAAGGAGAGGCTGGGGAACCTGAAAGTCAGGGTGCCTGGACGATAGACAGCATGGATTCGTCCCAGGAAATCGTGTTGGACAAACCTTGTGGAGTTCTATGACTGGGTGATAGTGCCTTGGACCTGGGTAGACCAGTGGACGTCCTCTTTCTAGACTTCAGCAAGGCATTTGACTCTGTTCCTCACGTGGACCTGTTGGATAAGCTGGGAGAAATGGGGGGGAACCAGATGATCAGATGGATAGGCAATTGGCTCCAGGACCGGACCCAGAGGGTCGAGTTGGCGGGATAGTCTCATCCCCAAGGAGGGTCATTAGTGGGGTCCCACAGGGATCCGTCCTTGGGCCCCTCCTGTTCAACGCCTACGTCTCTGACATAAGGACAGGTATCAGGAGTGAGATGAGTCTCTTTGCGGATGACTCAAAACTGGGGGCGGTGATGGATGGGGAGGAGGGGAGGGTGGCCCTACAGGGGGACCTGGAGTCTCTGGAAAGATGGTCTAGAAAGTGGAAGATGAGGTTCAATGCAGGGGAAGTGCAAGGTACTGCACCTGGGGGCCAGAAACCCAGGCCAAGTATACACCCTGGGAGGTGGGGAGTGCTACAAGTCTCGATGGCTGAGAGGGACCTGGGGGTGGTGGTGGATGTCAAGATGAATAACTCGGAGACTTGTAGGAGGGCAGCAGCCAAGGCCAACAGGATGCTGGGATGCATCGCTAGGGGGAACACCTCCAGAAGGAGGGAAGTGATACTCCCTCTGTATAACTGCTTGGTGAGGCCGCACCTCAAGTACTGCGTGCAGTTTTGGAGGCCACACTTAAAGAGGGACATTAAACTCCTGGAGAGGGTCCAGAGGAGGGCAACCAAAATGATTTGGGGCGTGGGGGACAGGACCTATGAGGAGAGGCTCAAAGAGCTAAATATGTACACATTGGAAGAGAGAAGGGACCGGGGGGATATGATAGAGGTCTTCAGGTACATGAAGGGGGTAAATAGGGGAGGAACAGTCAGGGTGCATCGAAGGAAGGAGGAGGGGGCCACTAGAGGGCATGGGTGGAAGCTGGAAGCGGGAAGATTCAGGGGAGAAAGGAGGAGGTGCTACTTCACTGAGAGGGTGGTGGAGCCATGGAATGCGCTGCCTAGGGGGCTGGTGGAGGCAGAGACGGTGGAGGGGTTCAAGAGGGGGTGGGACAGGTACAGGGGGAAGGGTTCTGGAAGCAAAATCCAATGCAGCGAGAATATCCAGAACTGGGAAGGGAGAAGCCAGAGAAGGCGAGGGGGGCAGCAAGGTCAGCTCCCAGGGTGGGGGCTGACCAAACGAGCAGACGCAAAAGACCATTAGGCCTATTCTGCTGGCATTTTAGTATGTTAGTATGTTAATCTGTGATGAATGCTTTATTCAGGGGTGTTGGAAATGAATGATGAGATTTACAGTCCTCTAAAATGACTCTTAGATCCCTGCATACTTAAAACCCTAGATCCTAGCCGGCCCGTTGGCGCAGCGGTTGGTTCCATCTGCGGCGCTGGCGACCGGGTTCGAGGAATGGATTTCGGGTTGCCGGAGGGCCGGGCCGGGGAGAAGAATGGACATCTAGGACAGCCTCCTTCCTCCGGGAGAGGGTGGATGCATCACAAGACGCTGACTCCCTGCAGTGGAGGATGGGAGCACAGCAGTGACGACCTGGTTTGGTTCTCAAGGGGAGTCACAGACGCTACGATGCCTTGACGTCAGGACGTCACTCCCCACAGAAAATCAGGAAAACGCTTCCTGGCTGGCCGGATGACGGTCTCTCTGTCCTCCGCTGCCGCCAATCCCAGGACCGACACACCTCAGCAGTACCCCGGGCCAATTAAGTAGTGCGCTGGCCGCCCCCACCGATGCCTTCCCCCTCGGAGAAGGGGGACCCGCCCGACGAAAGGGATATGCCGAGTTACCCAGGGGGACTGCCATATGAGGTTGATGGCCAGTGTGGGAGTCGGGACAGGCAGTCGGGAAGGGCAGTGGAGACCCGAAGGAGTGGGCAGCCAGGAAGAAGGGGAGGTGCAAAAAAAAAAACTAGATCCTGTGGAAGGAATCATGGTTCTTTTCACAGGCCCAATGTCTGTCCAGGCCGGGGCTATTCAAGAGGTTCGGAAATGGTTCCCAAAAGCCTCAATCTTCCACTTCCCAGGTTACAAACCTGCCTCCTATGCCAGACTTACAAAAAGGCCAGACCATTACTGGCACCCTCGCCATCACCACCGCTTTCTGACTCCCCTTTCTCTGGCCTCACTGCCTCAGGAAGTTTTGGTGGTAGACCAGCTGTCCCTCTTCCTACCAAAATGGAGATCACTACAGATGCCTGGATCCAGTTCAGCAAGGACACACCCTATAGCTCCTTACTGTTCCTCCAGTGACACCCCCCCCCCACCCCAATTACCCAACAGTCATCCTACGGGACAGCTTACACTTCTGCTGGAGGAGGTTCAAACCTTCTTGTGCAGAAGGGCTGTGGAACCTGTCCCTGTTTCAGAACAGAACCTTGGCTATTCTTCCTGGTACTTTATAGTCCCAAAATGGACCAGGGATCTCGGGGCTGTACTAGCCATTCGAGGACTGAATCTGTTCATCGAATACAGAAAGTTTTGAATGGTCTCATACTCTCATTGCAGCCCCTTCTCCTTCCCTCCTGGTAATGGGGAACTGGATGGTTGCTCTGGACATGAATGATGCATACCTTCATGTCAGAATCTGAAAGTTGCACAGAAAACTCCGGTGTTTCATACTTCAGGGCTCACACTATCTGTTTGTTTTTTTTTCATATAGCTGTTTGGTCCTCGTCACCTCCTCCCACCAACTGGCGATGGGAACACACAGGAATTTTACAGGTTTTCTCCCCTGACCTCCCCGGCCCTGGCACACGGCTTTGTGGGCATGTGGAGACATGCTACGAACCCCGTGGCGTCAGCTCAGACCCTTCCACCTCCCATAACTCTTTGCCGCCCCTCTCCGCCTACACTACCCACCAGACCGCCACCTGGTGGGAGCGGAACTACGGGGGGGGGGGCACGCCAGCCCACCCTCAGGAGAGGAGAGCTGCCCATTAGCATACTTGATCCTGCTCCGCCCTCCTTCCCTCCCCCATGCTGGCACCCTGATGACCTGAGGTCTTTCCCGAACCCGGGTTGCCGGCGTAGTGCAAGGTGTGGCATCCAGCGGCTCAACCCTCCGCGCCTACACTACCTGTTTTATGTCTTGCCTTTTAGTTTGCGCTCTGCACCGTATGTCTTCACCCAAGTATTTGCCGTGGTGGCAGCTGCCCTTCACAAGAAGGGCCACTATGTCTTCCCTTAAATAGATGACTGGGTACTAAAAGCCCCATCTTGGGAAGCCTTTGTCTGCACACTGTTTCGGACCCAACAGTTGTTTGACCAGCTGGGTGTACTGGTCAGCAAACTGAAGTTGGTTCTTACTCCTTGCCAGTGGCTCCATTATCTAGGAGCCGTTCTGAACATCGATCTGGAAAGGGCATTTCTGCCCTCCAACCGTGCTGCTGCATTGGTGGTACAGGCTCAACTGGTTATCATCGAGTGACTGTGTCTTGGCCTAATGCCTTCTGAGGTTAATTGGCCTGTTGGTGGCTGCCCTACTGACTGTCCTGCTAGCTCGCCTCCACATGAAAATCCCTCAATGGTTTCTCGGAGCACAGTGGGCTCAGCATTCTGACAAATTGGAGTGCCTTGTACATGTGACTGCTTCACTTCATTGCTCCCTGCTCTGGACTGCTCCAGCCTAGAATCAGGGTCCCTGTTCCTCTAGACATCATATGAACGTATGAAGAAGCCAGCAGAAGAAGGCCATTTGGTCTATCAAGTCTTGCTTGTATTGCAGGGTTCACAGCTTGAAATAATGTCCCTGTCCTCCCTCCCCATTCCTCCCATCCTCCCTACCCAGGATCCTTAACTTACCCCTATGCCTATCCCAGCCTCTCTTAAAGCAGCCTACTGTCTTCAATGAGATGACCTCTTCTGGCGGTGCATTCCAAGTGTGCACCATCCTCTCTTTGAAGAAGTGCTTCCTGACCTCCCTCCTAAACGTCCCACCCTCCAGCTTAGGACTGTGCCCCCTCGTGTTATGGTTGCCACTCAGTTTAAAGAGACTCTCCTTATCGACCTTATTTATACCTTTCAAGTACTTGAAGGTCCCAATCATGTCCCCTGTCTCTCTCCTGTCTTCCAGGGAGTACATGGTCAGTGCCCTCAACCTCTCCTCATATGCCTTACCTTACTCTGCTGACTTGCTGTCATCTTATGTAGCCCTCCTCTGGACCTTCTGTAGCAGGTTAATGTTCTTTTAGAGGTGTGGGCACCAGCACTGAACTCCATATTCTATATGCGGCTTTACCAGTGACCTGTACAAGGGCACTATGATCTCATCTCTCCTACTACTGATCCCCCTAGATATGCATCTCAGCATCTTGTTTGCCTTTGCTGCTGCTTTCTCGTACTGCATGGAGTGCTTCAGGTCACTAGTGATCATCACTCCCAGGTCCTTCTCCTCCTCTGATACAGATACTCGGACTCCACCCTGGTAGTACTCTGTCCTGGGATTGTTGGCTCCAATATGCATAACTTTGCATTTCTTGGCATTGAAGCCAAGCTGCCAGATCCTAGACCACCTCCTCAGCATTTCCAGATCTTCCTGTAGGTCCTGTATCCCTTCTGCTGTGTCCACTCTCCTGCAGAGCTTGGTGTCATCTGCGAATAGGCACATTTGGCCCTTATTGCCATCCCCATATCATTGATGAAGACGTTGAACAACACCGGCCCCAGCACCGAGCCCTGTGGGACCCCACATCCCCTCTCCTGGTGATACCATGGACCCTTGGAGTTCGATCTGGGGCAGCCTTCTGGGCCTCTTCAGAGCTGCGGGCCAGTGGACCCCTTTGGATACGGTTCTGCACAGTAGTGCTTTGGAAATGAGGGTTGTTCTGCATGGCCTACAGGCCTTCACTGCTCTCCTTCCGGGGATACAGCTGCTGATCCATACAGATAATATTTTGGTGTTGCATTACATCAGCCGACAAGGCGGAGTTCATTCTTACCCTCACTGCAGAGAGACAATGAGAGTTTGGCACTGGGCGGTAGACTGAAACCTGTTTCTGTCAGCAATGTTTCTACCCGGTATCCAGAATGTACTGACAGATCGCTTAAGTCAGTTCTTGCAATGTGCCATGAATGGGAACTCTTCAACTCTGTCTTGGATGACCTGTTTGAAAAATGGGGTCACCCAGACATAGACCTGCTTGCGTCTCCATACAATGCAAAACAGCCACGCTTCTGCTTACTCTTTCCAGACCCTGGAGATTTCTGGCAAGACACATTGTCCCTCTCCTGGAAAGGGACGTTTATGAACACTTCCCCCATTACCCCTGATACAGAGGGTTCTGGTGAAGCTACAGGCTGAGCCGGCCACCTTGAATCTGGTGGTCCCTTACTAGCCCAGAACATTTTTTGTTTCTTCTACCCCAGCAATTGGTAGTGGAATATCCTGTTCTGTTTCCTCTGTGGGTGAAACTTCTGACACAGAAGTAGGGTGCTTTGGTGCACCTGGATCTTCAATCCCAGAACCTCTACATCTGGCTCCTGAGGACATAGAGTGCTCCTGCAGCGGGGTTTTCCTTGCAGTTGCAGATGATCTGCTGGCAACTAGAAAGTCATCTTATGTGGTACGCTTATTCGTTGAAATGGAAACATTTTACTGTTTGGTGTGTTGCGCATGCCGTGGATCCCTTTTCATGTCCAGTTCCTAAAGTGCCGGACTATACCTTGTCCCTGAAGGAATCAGGACTGTGGTTTCATCTGTTAAGGTCCACCTGGCCATAGTGTTGGTTTTTCATGCCTCATAGATGGCAAGATGATGGCCCAGATGGAGATTTCCTGTAGATTCCTGAGAAGTATTCTGTTGTTGTACCCCAACCCCGTCCGAGATCCTATTCTGGTGTAGGACTTTACTGTGGTCTTGGAGACCCTGACTTCATCTCACTTCGAGCCCACTGCTACTTATGAGATGTGCTTCCTTTCTTGGAAGGCACTGTTCCTAGTGGCAATGACATCTGCTAAACGCATTTCAAAATTGCAGGCTCTGGTTGCAGACCCTCCTTTTATTATTTTTCACAAGGATAGGGTTACATTATGTACTAATCCTTGTTTCCGTCTGAAGGTTGTGTTTGAAAGAACACAGAACAGACTTTTGACCTTCCTGTTTATTTTTTGTTTCCCACAAATGGTGGGAAGCAACCTTTAAATACACTGGATGTCCGGAGGGCGCTGCATTGATACTTAGGTCATGCAAACTATTGTTAAAAATCCTCTCAACTGTTTGGAGCTTTTGCCTGCAGGATCGTGGGCTCCCTGATTTCCAGTCAGGGCCTGTCCCAATGGCTGACCAGTTGTATTATGTTTTGTTACCAGAAATGCAATGAGCAGCTTTCTGGTCCTGTCTGTGCTCATACCATTTGTGGGGTGGCTGCTTTAAGTGGCTTGTTTTCAGAATGTGTCTGCTGCTGATATATATGCTGCTGCCACTTGGAGTACCGTTCATGCATTTACTGAGCACCACAGCTTGTCTCGCTTGGGGAACTGAGACATGCTGGGGACGCCCACATTATATACTGTAGGTACTGATTAGGCAAGGGTGGCCCCAGTCAGCAGAAATTTCTGGGTGGTCCTGATGCTGACAGCTTACAATTCCATGATGTGGCTCAATGAAGGAGATTCCTTCGAAGCTCTACTGTTATGGTAGGTGACCATTCTGTTTAAGCTCAAGTCCCTGAAGTTGTATTTGAACTCATGTCCTTCTGTCATATAAGTGGGCATGACATTAACCGAGCCACAGCAGCACACAGTTCACCCTACTTTTCCAGGTTTGTTTAACATTCTCTTTTTGCACCTTACCTCTTGATTTGAGACTTCCTTTGGCTGCGTCCAGGCCCTTTTTCTAACTGGAAGGTGCATACTGCTGTGACCTTTTTCTACTGATGAACCACTCCAGCTTCATGAGCTTGCCCTTCCCACATTCCCTGGATGGGCACAGCCTGGCATAACTGTAGCTGACACAGCCGAGTGTCTACTGTGGGAGGAGATGTCCACGACTCAGGCAACACTTGCTGGATGTGGGAGTTAAGATATTGTCTTCTGCCCAATCGGGGACCCTTTTCCTCCCATCACCCCCCCCCCCCCAGAAGTGTTCTAGTGAGGACAGCATGCCTCCACTGACCATGTGCACACTGTTCAGTGCTCTTGTGCTCATCCAGGCTCCCCTGGAGCAACAGAGGGTGAATGAATGGGAGCTGTAACACCCTTACTCCTTGGATGTGCAGACCATCTTGTGGGATTCAGCTTCCACCTTTTGCTGGTCTGACATTGCACTTCTGGAGTTGCTAGAATGGTGAGCAGCCCCCTGCCACTGTGCTGTTATGTTGGCCTTTTCCACGTTTTTCGCATTATCAATAATCCTAAAATAAGGAGCACTAGATAAGTTACTGTCCCAGAAAGCTTTTCTTTTATCTATGGAAAAACTCCAGTAACTTGACACTTCTTTATCTAGTTGTGGCCCTTCAGGAGAGTTCTGCTTGTGATACTGGGGTGGTCTACAGCTAGACAGCTTTTCATCAGTTGCTCATCAGCATGCTAATTGCTGTATGACTAATTATGCCCTGAATTCTAGTTGATTTTCTTTAATGAGACAGCTGGGTTAATTATGTAATCGTATGATTACATTAGCCCAGAGTGCCCTGGCGGAAAGCAACGCGTGCATGAACGTGATGTCAGTGCCTGAACAGTATACACAAGGGGTGCATTTATCTTCGAACTGTCTAATAACAAGGGGGGATGACATTACTCACACTGCCTTTTGTGTAAACACTTAGATGGGAGTATTGATCCCATTTTTTTGTAATCTGTGGAGAGTTTTGTGGGCTCTGCTTGAAAATAAAATGTTCCTTTTTGTTTTTGAAATTACAGTTTTGCTCTGAAATCCCACATGGGGGTCAGTTTGGGTCTGGATGGGTTCTGAGATGAGGTTCTCGGCTCATAGGGAGAGAGAGAAGACATTGGTCGCTGTCACTTGTACACCCCCTGCCAAATGAGCAGGGAGTGTGAAGGCATCTGTTTGCTCGCACTCCCTATCGGAGGAAGGGTGCAGCCGTGGCAGACCTCACCCACTCTGTACATCTGGGAATGATATTAAAATCTGTTTGATCTGAGGGGCTCTCGCTACGTGCCTCCATGCTGGCATCCCAGGTTTGGGTGTGGACTAAGGGAACCGGAGTCACGTCGGTCAGAGCTGGGGAGTGCTGCAGCTGGCAGTGCAAGCCAGCTTGAGTGGGACAGTGGGTGCCAGTGGGCTGTGTGGACTGTGACCATACTGGGTCTGCTGGTCCATTTCATGGCAGGGGAGTTCAAGGGGGGAAATTACTGGGGAGAAAACCCCAGCTGCCATCAGTATGACATTAAGGTCCAAACAGCATATATCCTTGGAACACAGAGTACATCCCTGATGTGGGATGCAGATGGCTATGGACCAAAAAAAAAATTATGTTGAAAAAATAATATATCTAAATTTATCATCTTTAGATAAGTTCCTCATTCAGGCTGTACTTTAAATATTGGTTACGAGATCTAAAGAGTGTTGGATGCGTATTAATATCCAAGAATATATGGTAAAATTGTTTTTCTTTAATTAAATAGTGCATTTAATGCTGAATGTCTCCTAGCTCTGCAGCAGACACGGTAATATTCACCTGGGGTTTCACAGGCGTTGGAAATAATAATTAACAAAATGGAAAGCTGTGATTTACAAAGATCAGAACACAGGTTGAGGTTTGGTGTACTGGGCTTCCTCGTTTCAGTCTGCATCCCAGGCATGTTGTGATCATTATATTTTCATACAGTAATTAGTTGTTTCTTAAATACTGTAATAAACACTAAGCCTGAGAGGTCGTTTAGCTGCATTTTACAGATCCCCAAACAGTACCAAAAATGCTGCAGGCATTTGGCTGCTCAGCCAAATCATGCTGAACTTTGAAGTTTAATGTACACATGGGTGCGATACATCGTGCATGCGTGTGTATATGTATATACACACACAAACACACATACTGCTATTCACACACTATCCCTTCCTCCCTGGACAACAGGCATACCATCTCTGTAACTTGCCCTTCAGCAGCCCAGCCATTGAGAAACCCGAGGTTGGTCACAGATCCCAGGTCACACTCATGGTTTTGCAGTATAATTATAAGGGGGAACCAAGCACTGGTTTGCTCATGCCGGTGCCCCAGTTTAGAAGCTGAGGAGCTTCTTGTAGTACCAGGACATTTAGGATGTCTTTACTTTAAAAAATCGCGTCTTGTTCAGCTCTTGGGTTCTATAGATAGGCAATGTACGCTAGTTGTTTGAGTACAAACTTGGGAACCAGGAGACCCAGGTTCAAATCCCACTACAGTCCCTTATTCACAATGCGAACTTGAGTAAATCACTTAACCTCCCAGTGCTGCAGTCCATCTGCATGTAAAATGGTGTAAGCAGGACCCCACTGAAAACAAGATGCTGCATCTCAGCAGGACCATCCTGAGTAAATAAACGGCTCTGGTAACAAGAAAACTGCTAGTAATTGACTTTTGACAGCAATATCTATTTTGATGCATACATGTATTCATACATTCATACATACATCCTTGCTTACATCTATTCACACAGGCATTCCATGCAACCATTTATAAATATATTTGAATATTTTATTCCTGGTTCTTCCAAAATATTACAGTACTTATTATAAGTATCATAATCATTGCACATGGCATGACGGTTCTATGAAACCTGTGCATCTTTCCTGTTCAGTATACCTATGTGACCCCTTCCCCCCGATAAAAGCATTCTTAGGAACTGAGGGCTTGCATTGCTCTACGACGTGTTTATCCATGGTTTAATTTTTAGTGAGGTTGAACGTAGCTGGGAGCTATAGTATAACTACCAGCAGTGGTAAATGTGTGACCAAGGGCCCCCATATTACCAGGTTACGATGATACCTACAAAAGCTGAAGTATGGAGTTCAGCTGTAGTTCATTCTGTAGCAAAAAGAAGCATGCGTGTGGAAATGTTCATGTCTTAAAAAGTCCCTGCTGTCTCAGTGAAATATTGAAAAAGCAGAATTCTAGGTCCGCACTAACATGCCCCAAAAAGGCAAAAGTTTGCAACCTGCCTAAAACTGACCCACGCTTCCTTTGCCACAGGGTCCAGACTGATGCATCTGCTTTATAACAGTGTATAAAAAAAGAAAAAGTTAACTGTAACAAAAAAAAATGTTTTCGTTTTGTAATGCCTCTGTCTCTCTAGTGCTGCCACATTAGGTAGCTACAACCCAGCCCTGTAACTGACCATCCCAAGCACCAGGTGAGGTGTTGGGCCTTCTGCTGAAGGCCTGCAAGGTAGGGTGGTTGGCCAGTCAGGCTAGGGTCCAAATGTGCCCCATCATCCTGTCTGGTTCTTGAGGTTTTCACTGTTTGTTTCTCCTAGCCCCTGAGGATGTTGACGCACTAGGGAGTTCATGCGCATGCAAAATGTGACTGTGCAGACTCCAGCCAATGTCCTCCCCTACGCTACCACCTGTGGTCACCCAGGTAGCAGTATTGCAGTGGGATCAGTGGCCCCTCCTACCTGGAGGAGGAGGAGGAGAGCATCCTCTAGGACGATTGATCTTCACCCACTCCCTGCTGGCCCCCTGATGACAGCTCTGTTCCTGAAAATGAGTTGTTGACATCACAAGTGGTAGCCTTACCATTGCACGAATGGGTGATAAAGTATTTATTTATGTTTTATTTACTTCACTTCAGTTTTTATTTATTATGCTTTTTGCCAGACGTTCCACCAGAGGCTCAGCCCCATTTATTTTGGTTCCCCACCTCACCTCCGAGACTTACCTCATCCCCCCAGGGTGAGGCCACTGCACTGGTACGAACCCGCATGATGCCGGAACAAGGTGACTGGTATGGATCGCCTATCAGCATTGCCTCTCTGGCTTGCTCTCCAGGGTGGGGCCACCGCACTGGTACGAACCCGCATGATGCTGGTACATGGTGACCGTTAGAGATTGTCTACCGGCATTGCCTCCCTGGCTTACCCCCCCCCCCCCGGGCAGGGCATGGAGTCGGGGTGGACGCAGCGGACAGCGTGGCTAGGTCATTGGTAGAGTGCTGTGGCGGATGAACAGGGCCAGAGGAGTGGGGTGTCATTAATGGCAGCTGCTGTTTTTAAACTGTGACACCAGTGGGAGGTGTAGCATGCAGTAACACAGTGACGCCAAAGCATCAGGCACTTCATCCCAGTAGTTTGGTGCCAGCTTGCTGCATTCCCCAGCCTCCGCCAGAGGTCAGTTGTGCACCGGAATCCCCCCTCCCTGGAGGAGGAGAGCAGTCCCTTGGACACTCAGTACTCCTCCCCTCGGCCAGCCCTCTGACTCCTTGAGTCCATTCTCAAACCCAGGGTGTCAGCGTCGCAAGTGGATGCCTTGCCACTGCACCAGCATGCCGGCATTTACTGCACTTTATGCAGTTGCCGGTCTGCCAACCCTTCTGGTCCTCCTCCCCCAACCTCGTCACCCTGTCTCTGGGACTTATCTTCACCAACCGACTGTGCCTCTTATTCCCCGAGCCCTCTGGGACCCCCCCCCAAATATCCTGGGAGACGTGTAGTGTGGATGCTGGTCAGAGAGCCCAGTAGGTGGGTGCGGGACCCTGTGAGGAGAAATGGCGTCATCTAGGCGTGCTGGGACAGGTTTTCCCCCTCAACTAAGTCCTCTCAGTGCTTCAAGTGGATGGCAGCTTGATGTAGGCACGTCATAAGACATGCCCACATCATCTGCTGGGAGCATTCCCACCCAGAACCACTGCCCTGAGCTGGCAATACTATTACGAACCCGACAGGCCATCGGTAGTGGAGCAGTCCACCCCCCACCTGGAGGAGGAGAGCATCAACAAGATGCTCAGTCCTCCCCCCTCCAAGCCGGTGGGTCACTGGCATTACAGCAGGTGAAACAAAGTGCCTCTCCCACTGTGCCACTGGGCTGGTTCCCCCCCACCACCACCTTTGTTTAGCTACTATGTAGCTGTGCTGTGGAAATCTGTGCTTTCAATTAATGTTTGATGCTTTAAACCCCCAGTGCTGTCACTGGCAACATTTTTTAGACATTTCAACGTCTGTTCCTATATTGTCTGTATTTAAGCTTTCAGTTTTTCATTATAGCTCTGCATATTAACACAAAAGCAGTAATAGAATCCATTAAGTTCAGGCTACGTTTTTGACAGTTGACATCACAGTACTCTGTGACATTGCAGTCAGGTACTGTAAAAATGTTTATGATGTCATGTGTAGACTGATGGCCATAGCAAATGAAATCTGATGGGCTGTTACCCAGTTTATATGTTTATGCGCATAGAGGGAATGAAAAAAGGGAAGCTGAATGCAGAGAATAAGTGGAATACTATATGAGCTGAAATTGTATAAAACAAATCATGTTTTCCAAAGTTTCCTCACTGATAACAGAGGCTTTTGGCCCCCCTCTAGAGGTTTTTCTCCTGGGTTGCGTTGTTCAGCTCAGGGATGTACCTTGATCCGAGGGATACACACTGTTTAGGCCTGGGTCCTCTGGTCCTGCCCGCAAGGCCCCAGTAACAGAACGGTTACTTTCATGGTTTTCCCTTGGTGGTAGAGGCTCTGGGAGGGGAAGGCCATTCTCCTCCACCCCCACCCGAGGCAGTCCACTGTGTTCATTAAGATCCAGGGAAATCCCAGAGGCCCAGATCGTCATTTAGACGGACATGGATTTTTCTGCCTTCTAGGTCCATTCCACCTCCCCATAATGTGCGTGCAGCCTTCTTAGTGGCCTTGCATGCACACAGCTGTCCCCTGTGGCAGGAGCAAGCTCCCTGGCTTAGCTGTGGAGGTCGCTGTGGTGCCAGAGCTCGCTGCTGACCCGCTACAATTGAGGTACACTGCTGCACTGCAGCTACCTTAGCCTGGCCTGCCTCCCGACGCAGTGACTGGAGTCTGCTCCCAAACTCGGGTCATTTACACAGCAGCATATAGCGGACCATTGGAGTGGCCACATCAGAGGCTTTTTAAAGTGCATTTCTAATATACATTTATCCAAAAGTACGGGAGAAATAATACATTACTTACCTTTTTCTGGTGTCCCCTTAATTTGTGTTAGAAGAGTTTATTTTGATTAAATATTGTGGCCTGCTGTTGTCCTACTAGCTGCGAATGCACTGCAACACCAGGATGAATTTCTGATATCTCAGGGAGAGGTGGCACAGAATTGCTAACTAATCAACTGGCTACTCTGTTTATACACTGATTTCATTCTCTTCCTACAGGGTATTGATACACAGTAATGATAACTAAGAAATTGGCCACTCAAATTGAACATCAGTCTGTTCTCTTCCTATAGGGTAAATTAGCAATGCCGATTATAAAACAGCTTTGAGAAAAGAAAGGGCGTAATTGGTTAA
Organism: Neoceratodus forsteri; assembly: GCA_016271365.2. Lineage (NCBI taxonomy): Eukaryota > Metazoa > Chordata > Ceratodontiformes > Ceratodontidae > Neoceratodus > Neoceratodus forsteri. The sequence continues at coordinate 77,943,364 of JADMNL010000030.1, forward strand.
GCTGCATCATGTGACTGTGAATAAGATATATCTTAACTGCATGTCTGCTGATAATCATATCAGCAGTTGTCTGTTAGTGTTATAAAATGTCTCCTGCAGACATATTTCTGTCTAAAGGAGACATTTTATAAGCACTATGAACCACTGTGCTGTGCGTGGTGAGACAGAACTTGCCACACTTCCCAGGTGGTTGAAGGCACTTGACTTTGCCTCATCCTTCACAAACTACCTGGGGTAGGGGTTAGGATCTGTCTTACCACTCACCTTGCTGTGTGTTATTGTTTACCTGTCACTTTCAGTGTTCACTCAAAGGGCCATTGACCTCCAGAAATAAACACTGCTGGGCCAGCTATTGTTGGAATCTGCCAGTTGTTGTAAGTCCAGTCCTTTACTAATTCACATTCAAATACAGTAATTAGATTCCTCAAACGTGCATTTTTACCAATGAAGCAGGCCTCACTCAAGCCCTGTTATGGAAGGATCGCTTCTAGTGGAAAAGTGTGGGAAGTTCAGACTCCATACTTGTTCAGTTCTTAACTCATTTGCTCCCTGTGGCCATTTTGGGTCGGATCTAGCAATGGATGGTTCCGACGCCATATGTGTCTGTGGGAACAAATGTGTTTTAAGACTGCCAACAAGGGTTCCACTTGTGTTGTGGACACAAAGGACTGCCTTTGGGCAGCAGGAATTTATCTGCCAGGAGTATCTTTGTTTATGTGGACAGCCGTCCATTGTGAACTGCAGAGATTACCACAATGAATTTCACTGAGGCCACCTAACAACCATCAGAAAAGAATAGTTTTTGACCAGTATCAACTTGGGCTGGATTAGTCTCATTGACCTTGAGGTGAAAGACTCCATAACCCACTGGAATTCCATGGAGCCACCCATTTGTCCTCCTTAGGAAAAAACAAATTCATGGCAAGCCCGTTGACGCAGTGGTAGCATTATCGTCCATGATGATATTGACCCAGGTTCAGGGGTGGATCTGGGTTGCAGGAGGGGCGGCCATGGGTAGGAAAGTTGAGTGTCTGTGACTGTACCTTTCCTCTGGGGAAGAGGGCTCCAGTTCTCCACTACCACAGCTTTCCTTTGTCGATTGAGGGTGGGGGTGAGATGCAGCAGCAGACAGCAGACTAGGTAGGATGTCTCGACATCAACAGAGGAGTCAATCATGATGTCAGCTTGAGATGTCCTCAGGAGAAGAAAGAGGGTGGTGGACATTGGCCTGGACCCAGGATGACTTTGGTGTCTTGCAGGCCCCACACTCCCCAACAAGGCACCACTCTGAGTCCAGATGGAATCCGGTCTCTGCCTGTAGTGGCCCATCCCAGCTGCCTCACCATGGGGGTCACACTAGGGACAGTGAGGAGTGAGGTAAACCCTGGGGATTGTGGGGTGACAGGGCTGAGGAAGCTGAGAGATAGGGGGCACTGGCCTGGGGAAGGAGAATAAATACAATGAAAAAACAAAATCTACATGTTCAGATTAAATACCAGTATAACCAATGACAAGCTGTTCATCTATACCATAAATTACAAAGCATATACATGAAAATCAGTCCTACACTACCATAAACAAAGATACAGTTTCCTGTATAGCATCATTAGTTCTCTCTTAAACAGTCTTGGGCCATATGTATGTAAATACTGCCTCAAATATTAGATTTGCTTTGTGCTGTAATTCCTGAGCAAGTCACTTAACTTCCTTGTGCTCCCAGGTCGCATTTGTAAACAAGCTTTCAGCTTAGTGTGTCTCTCCTGGTTAAAAAAAAAAAAATGAAGTAGATAGACACAAATGGCCTCAGTCTGTGAGGAGTTAAAACAAGGGACGCATGTTGTGTCAATATCTACTGAGTTGAAGTCATGCAGCACAGTTGTTCATGAGAATCAAAGCTGTGGTGACATGTTACAGAAGCGTGGGCTCCTGCCTAGCTGAGATTGTAACAATAGACTTATTATTATTTTTACAGACTGAGGGTGGTCTGACAAATTAATGACTGTGGTGGGTGAAAATTAAATGAACTCGCTAATATATATATACTGCTGTTGATCCGTTGGAGTTAGCTGTTTAGCATTCCATGGTTCAAGACTAAATCTTTGTAGCCAATTCCGAAGTGAAGTCGGCGCCCAAGGCAGAACTGTATTTCAACAACGCTCTACATGCCTGTTGGGCTGGCAGAACATCATTGTTAGTGTCCTATAGCTAGTTTACAATCAGCAGACAAAAGAGTATGCGGCATATTTTGAAAGTCTGCCTGCGTGGTGCCCCAGGAGGCTTGTTGTTACAGTTTGCTGGGCACAGAATCTTCCCCGTGCACTGACAGGAAGGCAGCCTGGATCACCCAGAAGGGACTCTAAGCAAATACACTTTGCTGGGGGCATCCTCTTACATTCACTTGCCCTTTATATACCAGGGCCCTTGAACAACACAGCCATTATGGAACACATATTGACTGTTGGGCAGCATCAGTGCAGTGGAGCTCTGTCTGGAAAGTTTAAAAGGAGGTTGGGGGGATCACCGTCTTTCACTGACCTACTGTATGACTTGTAACAAATCACTTGATCTCCCTGACGTTCTGTAAAATTGGGTAGAAGGAAAGACCTTAATAAAAATGAGATGTTACTTCTTCCCCATATCGGAAGACCAAAGTGTAAGAACACCGTGACTGAGGGTAGTTTTCAAATAAGGATTTACAGAACCAGCCTGCCGGTGCAGCGGCAGTGCTGCTGTTTGTGACACCAGTGACCTGGGTTCAGATTGAGCCTGGGTCATCAGAGGACTGGCCGGGGAAGGACTGTTGATTGTTCCATGGATGCTTGCCTCAGGGATGAGAGGGAGTATGGTCTCCACTGCAACACTGTCATCTGGGTGACCACAGGTGGAGGTACAACTGGAGCTATGGATCGAGGGAAGGGGACTTCGGTGGCATGATGCTCCATGTCAGCCAAGGCCTTCCTGATGGCAAGGGATGGCACAGAAAAGCAGAAAAGGCACAACTGAATGCAGGATGCCACCCGTCACAGTCCTCTGACTAGTTCTCTGCTTCGCCAACTGAAGCTTCAGCTGTGCCTAGGAGGAGTAAGGACAAGGCCCCACTGACAGCTCTTCCCATGTGGGGGGTTGTCCATGGGGGAACTGCGAGGCTGAGGTAGGTCTAGAGATGGCAGGTGATGGGGCTGGGCAGAGCAGCTAGACCAATGGGGGCTGGTCAGGTGGTGGTGGGTAAACAGAAAATTTAGAAAAAAACAAAACAGAAACAACAACAAAAAAAGAGGTTTTACAGGTTTGAGGTTCAAGGTTTTAGTTCAGGGTGTCACTGATCTAGCTGTGGGTCACTGTATTGCTATGGGTTTACAGGAAAATCAAGATGACAGTGTATTGCTCGACATTGCTCAGTTTTGGTGAAGATCACTGTGACAGTGTAATAACTTGTATTTGTAGTTTGCATACACTGTATCCTGGAAACCTTTGTTTAAACGTGGAAAAAAAAAAAGTTGCGTACATTTCGCATGGCTCGAAACAGGCACTGGCCTGCTAACCAGATGCTGATAGATTTCAGATTGAGCTGGAAAAGTTTCTTTTTCACAAGACCTGTAGTGGCAGAAGTAACATTTTAATAAGTGAAATATTTGGCCTGGTAGATTTCCCTGCTAAGTGGCTTCAAAACATAATTTTGATCCCTGAGCTCAGCTGCACCCCCACCCCCACCCCCCGGTAATCAAATACATTTTCAGAGGACTGATTATGATGCTATGACTATGAGATTTAAATTTTGGAAACAGAGAAAATATTGGCCCATCTAGGCTGCCCAGGCCTGCCTAATTAGTGGACAGTGCCCCGGTCTGTTGTCATATGACAAGAATTAATAGATGAGATGTTAGAAATAGGAGATGTAATTATAAGTGTAGCCACCCCTTCCCCGATGTCTAGGGACCTGATGGAAAGTTCAGGGGAGGTGGCTCCTTGCCACAGAAACAGATCCAAGATGAAACCAAAAAGCTGGCACATACGTGGATCAGTAGTCTTCTCCCAGATGGCAGTCGCACGACGTGGCCTGTAACAGGGTGCAGGAGGGCCGAATACCAAAGGCTGTGGGGACAAGATGTTAATTGGCAACATACATAAATTCATAAGCAAGTGAAGATCCACTCCCAAAGTCCATTTTAAAAAAAGCAAAAATGTAATTCTAAAGGCAGCATAAAATACAAGAAACTGCTCCAGGGAGCAAGGGGCATGATTCTACAGAGGATCCAGTCTTCTGTGGCACAGAGCCACAGCACCAAACTTGTGGCCATTAAGGCCAAGATGCTGAGTCCACACAGAGCCAGAGTAGCTCCAACCAGAACTTGATGGCATCAGCATGTATGTTGTCCTTCATAATAGTCCAAGGCCTCACACCAGCTCGGTACCTGGACCAACTGCTCTCTCTCTCTTCACACCCTCAGTGGCAGAACCTGACTGCAGCACCTCCCTATTGTTTCACTTTTTCCTGCCAGTATAGCGCAGAGGTTTAGGGCTGTTAGCTGCAAACCTGGAGACCTGGGTTTGAATCTCACAGCCCCCACGTTCATACTCTGTGACCCTGAGCAAGTCACTTAACTTCCTTGTGCTCCCAGGTCACACCTGGAAATGAGCTTCAGATTAGTATGCCTTTCCTGGTTAAACAATTTCCCCTTTCCCCTTTTGAAATAGGGCCTGTGCAGCTGGGCTTCCAGCATCCCTGTGAAGCAGAGGTGCATGTGATCCGGGAGACTTACCGACCGACTTCTTCGTTCCCTGCAGGCCATCTTCACGCGGGCGTAGTGCCACGAGGTAAGGGGAGGGTGGCTGTCACCACCGCTCTCCCCATGACACAGGCTGCCTGCACTGCACCATCCCCCCTACCCGAGACTCCATACAAAGGAACCTGGCCTACCCCACCCCAGTGCTGCAGTTCTCAAACGTGGGTGCCTATTCCCCAGGCCGTGGCTCCCAAAACAGACCAGGCTCCAGCCACGCTGCAGAACCCCAACCACTGGACACAAGCTTCCCTGAGCGGACTCCCTCTGACGAACCGCTGAGCCCTAAACCAGGCCGGGGACAGTGCCCCAGCCCATACAACTTCTCCAATCCCTGTTCCCACTGGCCTCCCTGAATGTGCTAAAAACCTCCCTTAAATCCTACCCTGGGGCCTGGCTCCGCCTAACCAGCGGGCAGGCCATCCTCAACCTTCCAAAAAAGGACATACAGGCAGAGAGGGTTACTTTAGTAAGCATCCCCCAGAGGGGGTGCTTACATCAATCAATCAATCAAAATCTTTATTTATCCAGGTGAACATCATTGAGCAGAGCTCTTTTACAAGACGGACCTGGTTAGAACAGGGTCGGGTAAACATCTATCATAAAAACATATAAATACATGTAAATAAGTATATAAACACAAACACAATGGTGCAGTAATAGGGGAGTCGAATGATAAAAGGAAGACAAGGCAAGCATAACAGAGGAGGATTCAAATACAAGGGGGCAGGTCCACCATTGAACCATGCAACTGAATATAAACCATGTTCTCTGTATAGAAGTACCAGTTAGTTCCTTTACCAGGGGCAGTCACTAGTACTAGCCATGAAAATGGCTTGGAGAACCACCAACTAATGGCAGATGTGGTACCAGGAGGGGTACGTAATATGTAAGTGAAGGATAAACATTGTGAGAAGTGAAGTCCCAAGGATAGGTCGGTAGAACTGATACGGCAGTGGGGGCATATGGGAAGAGGGAAAGGGGAGTTAGGACTTTTATAGTATGATTGCGTGTAGATTGTGGATGAGTGCAGTATAGAGTTGTGAAAAGAAGGCTGGAGAAAGCAGGAAGATAGACCAGTATCAAAGGGAGGACAGAGGCATCAAGGTGTTACATGAAAGCATGATGACAGACCAGGGCCAAGGAGGAGACAAGCACTAGAAGTAATTTGTTCATGGTTAAATGGTACAGGTTAGCATGATGACAGTTCATGGTCATGGGAAACAATTGTACTGATCATTTCTGAGACGTGAATATAAGAGCTTGAAAGATGAGATGCTGATGGGTGACCTCAGTTTCAGATTTTTTTTGCAATTTATTCCACAAGGAGGACAGTGTAAAGCTTGTAGCAGCCCTGCCAAAGTGAGAGTTAACTTTGGGAACCATCAGTAGGAGAGATTTGCAACTTCTCGGCGTAATTGCCTATTGGTTTTATAGGAAGACAGTCTGTAATGTATTGGGGCAGTTTTTTGAAGATGGCTCTCAGGGTCCATAAGGCTGCATTTTTATCATGCCTGAATTGAAGAGAACTCCACCCCACTGATTGATATAGGAAGCAGTGGTGAGTGGAATACGGCAGGCCTGTGATGAACCTCAAGGCTCTATGATATAATGTGTCAAGTTTGGTGAGGTAGGAAATGGGACAGTGACTCTAGAGGATGTCAGCATAATCTATCAAGGATAGAAAGGTTGATTGTACCAGCTGTAGTTTGGCATCTCTAGTTAAGAAGCGGGCTATCCTAAAGAACAGGCCAAGTCTCTGTCGTAATTTTTTGAGTAATTCTTCAACATGCTCTATAAAGGAGAGCCTATGGTCCAGCCATACTCCCAGGTATTTGAATTTAGGGACAAATTCCAACTTCTCGCCAAGAATTGTAGTAATCTACGGCACAGGATCTGATAGGGCTGAATTTACCATTTGGGCAGAGGGAGAAAAGAGGATTGCTTTTGTTTTCTTGGCGTCAAGTAATAGTTTTTTTTTTTTTTCTGTTTTTTTAGGAGTTGGTGTTGTAGCATGTTGAACTCAGATTGAAGGTCATTACATGCAGACTGTAATGACAAGCGGCTTACGTAAAGAACTGTGTCATCTGCAAACAGATGAATGTTGGCCTTAGTTATGCTTTCATCAGTATTATTGATGTATATTGCAAATAAAATTGGTCCTAAGATAGAACCCTGGGGAACACCTCTTAGGAGGGGTTTGAGAGTTGAGAGATCTCCTTCCACTTTCACCTGCTGGAAACGATCAGAGAGGTAGTTGTTGAACCACTGTAAAGATAATGGGTCAGCACCTAGTGAAGTCAGGGAAGAGAGTAGCAGAGAATGGTTGACAGTGTCGAAGGCCTTGCTCAGGTCCAAGAATACGGCGCAGGTGTAACTCCTGTTGTCTAGCTCTCTTTGCCAGTCATTAGTCACTTTGGCAAGTGCTATGATGGTGCTATGTTTAGCTCTAAACCCTGATTGGACTGGATTAAGCAGGTTATTAGCTTCTAGATACTGCCTCAGCTGGTTACTTACAACTTTTTCCAGTAATTTTGACAAGACCGGGAGAATCGAAATTGGTCTGTAATTATTTAGATCACAGGGATTTCTGGACTTGAACAGGGGTATGATGTGTGCTGTTTTCCATATTGAAGGAATGGATCCTTGAGTTAATGATAGGTTAAATAAATGGGTTATGGGCATGACTTAACACATGGATGGCCACCTTCAAAAAATATGGGTCGAGGGTATCCGCACCAGCACTTTTTTTTACATCCAGTTTTAGCAATAGGTCTTCAACTTCTTTCAGAGTAGTAGGGCGCAAGGAGAAGACTGAATCGGTGATGCTAGGATCTGCACCTTGATTATCCACATGAGAGCGTATCAAATTCGCAGGGGAATTGTTGAAGGCTAAGCCTAGAGTCGCAAAGTGATTATTGAAGGCATCCAGAACTTCCAGTCTGTCACTAATGGTGTTATTGTTTAAGGAGATTTCATCAGGTAGTGAGCCACCGGACATGTGACCAGACAAGTCCTTGATGGTTTTCCAAAATTTTGTAGGATTTTTGGAGACAGAGAGAAATTCAGAATGATAGTATGCAGCTTTTGTATCTCTAACCATTCTAGTACATGAGTTTCGTGCCCTTTTGAACTTGCACCAGTCCGTAGCAGACTGGGTTTTGCGTGCTTTTTTCCATAGGTTCTCTCTTTCAGTCAGTGCAGATTTTAATAATGGTGTGAACCATCTACGTGCATTTTTTGCTATTCGCACCTCAACTATAGGGGCATATTTATTTAGGGTGTCTAGGATAATTTTGCTGAATATGTCGAATGCTGATTGTATGTTTTTTGCCAAATAGAACTCTTGCCAATACAAGGAGTGTTTCAGTTCGTTTATGTAGGCAGTGAGATCAAAGTTCCGTCTGGACCTCTTGGCAGCAAACTTCGGCGAAGTAGTAGGTTTGTTGCTTGATCTTATGCAAGCAATAAATGAGTGATCACTGATATCACTGAAGAAGGTTCCGGCAAAGGAGAAGAGATGTGGTTTATTCACTAGGATAACATCTAGCAGGAGCTGTTATCCACATTCTTTTATTTACTCGTGTTGGTTCGACAATGAGTTATGGCGATCCATGGGTGTCACAGAAAGCTAAGAGAGGAGCGGCGGTTTTAGATAGCCAGTCTAAATTAAGATCCCCAAGAATAATTATTTCTGAGGATTGTTGTTCGATGGTATTACTCAGATGAGGTAACAATTGTAGATCGGCAGAAGGAGGTCTATAGCACCCTGTGACACATAATATTGAAGTGTGCGAGATGGTGACTTTGAAGAGATAGACATTCATAAGCATTTGCAACAGATAAAGCACTCAGACAGGATGCCGTATACCTATCCTTGACATAGATGGCAACCCCTCCACCCCTGGAGTGTCTGTCTGCTCTAAATAGTAAATAGTTAGGGATATTGACTTCCCTGTCGGAGGTGGCCGGTCTGAGCCAGGTTTCTGAAACCACTAGGATGTCTGGTCGAGTACGGAGGACCCAAGCCTGGATCATGGAGAACTTTTTTAACAGACTGCGTACATTAATGTGAAGGAAACTCATGCCTTTCAGTGTGGCAAGATCAGAGGGCGATGTGATTGCAGCTGGTGGCCCTGGATTGAGCTCCACATTTCCTGAGCACAGGAGAAGAAGGAGTAAAGGTTTTCTTAGAGTGGCAATAGTAAGCTTCGTACTGGTAACCCCTTTACGTCGTTGTGGGCTATCGTCCTGGTGGGGCACGCCCCAACATTTTTTGCCCTTCCCACTAAGGGTGGCAGAGATGAGTACTGTGACTATCATCTGTAGAGGTGACGCCTCTATGATGTTGGTGGAAGTCATAAGCTGAGGTGCTAATTCATTTCATGTACCAGCGTTAAAGGTAATATGAAAATAGTGTTGAAGAATTGGGGAGTTGAAGAGGCATATATCCACGTAGGGACAGGAACTAGTTACAGAGCAGATCAGATTAGTATCCACAGTAATAAAGGCTTGAGGTGGCATATATTGGGCATGCGATATGAGATAGAAGAAGGACCAGAACAGGATCCACGATTTGATACACATAGTGGAATAAGGATTGGGGGGGCGAGCTAGAGAGGAGTGAGCTAGAAAGTCGGGGCGGGGTTTATGTGTATTTAATCAGGACCGGGGGAGAGTGGGTGGCCGAAAAAATTGGCAGCTAGGGCTCCCTTCCTGGAGGTAATCAGTCCCTGAGGGCAAGTCCGTACCTGCGTTCCTGTGAGGGGCTGGTGGCTTCAGACCTGGTCTGCGAGGGGCAGTCTGGCAGGTTGGGTTCGTCAGAGAACCACGGCTGTGGCTCTCAGACTACCTGGAAGGAGAAGGCAGAGGAGAATTAAATAAGAAAGTCAAAGGGGGTAGGGCTGCTCGTGGAGCTAAAAAGAAATGCAGACTGGCTTAGATGGGGGCGGGGGGGGAGGTGTTGCAGACCAAGATGTTAGGCAAGGTGCCTCCAAGTCTGAGTGGGCAATAACAGGGCTACTTAAAACACAATACTAGCATAAAAAGGTGAAAAGGGGGGAGGGTTCAAAGGCCTGAACTGAGATCGCTACTGGTCTTATGAGGAACACAGTACAGGCATTTGCATTAAATCAGAAAACTTCACCTATAAAATACAAGCAAGACAGTTTTAACAGAAAACATAATCTAGCATAATATAATCAAACATTAACAGTGCAGAGCTATATGGAGCCAATCGGAGTGCTTCTGGGGCTGACTGCAGCCAGTGGACCACAGCAGTAAAAGACTCTGGATTTAAACCCAGAGACAGCTGTCCTCATGTAAAGAAAGAAAAAATTGGCAGCTAGGGCTGCCTTCCTGGAGGTAATCAGTCCCTGAGGGCAAGTCCATACCTGCGTTTCTGTGAGGGGCTGGTGGCTTCAGACCTGGACTGCGGGTGGCAGTCTGGCAGGTCGGGTTCGTCAGAGAACCATGGCTGTGGCTCTCAGACTACCTGCGTTTCTGTGAGGGGCTGGTGGCTTCAGACCTGGACTGCAGTGGCAGTCTGGCAGGTCGGGTTCATCAGAGAACCATGGCTGTGGCTCTCAGACTACCCGCGTTTCTGTGAGGGGCTGGTGGCTTCAGACCTGGACTGCAGGTGGCAGTCTGGCAGGTTGGGTTCATCAGAGAACCACGGCTGTGGCTGTCAGACTACCTATGTTTCTGTGAGGGGCTGGTGGCTTCAGACCTGGACTGAGGGTGGCAGTCTGGCAGGTCGGGTTCATCAGAGAACCATGGCTGTGGCTCTCAGACTACCTGCGTTTCTGTGAGGGGCTGGTGGCTTCAGACCTGGACTGCGAGTGGCAGTCTGGCAGGTCGGGTTCGTCAGAGAACCACGGCTGTGGCTGTCAGACTACCTGCGTTTCTGTGAGGGGCTGGTGGCTTCAGACCTGGACTGCAGGTGGCAGTTTGGCAGGTCGGGTTCGTCAGAGAACCACGGCTGTGGCTCTGACTACTTGCATTTCTGTGAGGGGCTGGTGGCGTCAGACCTGGACTGCGGGTGGCAGTCTGGCCGGTTGGGTTCGTCAGAGAACCACGGCTGTGGCTGTCAGACTACCTGCGTTTCTGTGAGGGGCTGGTGGCTTCAGACTTGGACTGCAGGCGGCAGTCTGCAGGTCAGGTTCATCAGAGAACCACGGCTGTGGCTCTCACACTACCTGCGTTTCTGTGAGGGGCTGGTGGCTTCAGACCTGAATTGCGGGTGGCAGTCTGGCAGATCAGGTTTATCAGAGAACCACGGCTGTGGCTCTCTGAGACTACCGTAAGGTAACAAGGTACAGCTATAAAACAAAGGCCGTAGCAAAAATTGATGGGGGAGAAAAAAAAAAACTTCGCCTGGCTCAGCTAATGTGCTTCTGAAAGTTACTTTAAGATTATTTACCATAAATATCAGTTTACTTGACTCACCACAGTGCAGGGCAGTTTCATATAGCGGATTGTCAACCGGCAGCACCTCCTCCAGACAGATATTCAGACAGGTATTGGTCTGTAAATCTGTACTGCAAACTGGTGCATCATGCAGGACATTCACCAACTCTAGAGATGTGCAGAACTTGAAACAAAATAGAGAGGGTGCCTCCATTTTTTTTTCCTCCTACATGCTCTACCACCCACCAGTCCTTCGGGCTGCCATGGCCTCATCCAGTCCACCTGTCCCCTACTGAGCCTCCAACCTTACATAGCAGCCACCCCCAGGGTAACCCGGATGTAACCCTTCACTGGGCAGGTCCTCTTCCTCCGAGGGGGAAGGCACCAGGGGGGCGACCAGCGCAACTGCTTGGCCCCGGGGTGCTGCTGAGGTGGAGATGCTCCTTCAGGGCATTGGTAACATCAGTGGACAGGTAGCTGTCATCCGGTCGATCTTGGAGTGGTTTCCGGTTTTCTGTACTATTCCCCCTTACGCTGCCTCTGCAGTGCTCCTGGTCTCCACCAGAGGCTGCTGCAGCGTGCTGCCACCTGATACCTGCCCCAGGAGAGCAGAGCAGTCCTGCGGATGCTCAATCCTCTCCTTCCCCTGCCAGCCCCATGCATCCCGAGTTCGTTCCCGAACCTGGGTCGCTGGCATGGTTCGAGGTGAGGCGCCAGCGCCTCAACCCTCTGCGCCACCAGCTGGCTTGTGGGGGGGGGGGTGCCTCCATTTAGTCAAGTTCTCAACCAGCAGTTGCTACCAGCCACTACCTTGCTAAACCTGCTAACCTTTCAGTGTCATTTTGTTTTAATCAGAGCGGCAGCCCAGTACTGTGAGTCACTGTCAATAGACATTTCATTTGATTGCTTCTTGTGCTGGCACTCACACTCTGGTGTCTTTGTGCTAGAAACTGTTTCTTTGTGCATTATTGTAAGATCTTTCCTTTTTTTTTTTTTTTTAACAAGCGAAGTTGAAAGTAACATAAGGTTGCCATTGGAAGCAGTATATCCTCGGGCTTAAATTTCAGAGGGTGGGGGGGACTAGCATAATTTGCACTATTATTGGAAGCTTTCTGCAACTCTCCTAACCCCCAGCTGAGGGAGTCCTGCACAGTACTGTGTCCAGTTTTGCATGCCACAGAACTCACAAGACTTCCTGGCACATGATCATCGCCTTTGAATCAAGAGGACTCAATGATTTGCACCAGTCATCGTCTAACACAGCTCATTCTGCACAAGAAATGGCAAAATAAACTTTTTTTAGTTGCTTAGTCATAGAAACATAGAATTTGACGGCAGATAAGGACCGCTTGGCCCACCCCGTCTGCCCATTTCCCTACCTACTGGATAAGCTGCAGATCCTAGTTAACCAGCAGCCTACTTCTTCTTACCCCCACCCCCCAGAATTGCCTTATGACTGTCCCATGCATGCTTGAATTCCAGCACTGATTTTGACTCCACAACCTCCTCCGGGAAGGCCGTTCCATGCATCCACAACCCTCTCTGTGAAAAAATACTTCCTTAAATTACCTCTGAGCTGCTCCTCTATCTTCAAATTGTGCCTCTTATTCTTGCACACCTCTTTTTTTGAAAGATGCTACCCTCTTGGACTTTGTTGATTCCCTTGAGGTACTTGAAAGTTTCTATCATGTCCCCCCTCTCCCTCCTTTCCTCGAGGCTATACATATTAAGCTCCTTAAGTCTCTTTTCATACATCTTCTGGTGCAGACCCTGCACCATTTTAGTTGCCCTCCTCTGGACAGCTTCCATCTTGTCTATGTCTTTGCGGACATTGGGTCTCCAGAACTGCACACAGTACTCCAGATGGGGTCTCACCAGCTGTCTGTACAGAGGGATAATAACTTCCTGTTTTCTACTGGTGATGCCTCACCCTATGCATCCCAGTATCCCCCCAGCCCTCCTTGCTGCCCTCTCACATTGCTTGCCCACCTTTAGGTCATCTGATATGACTACCCCCAGGTCCCTTTCCATTGTTGTTGTTGTTGTTAGTATCTCACCCCCCATTGTGTACTCTTCCCCTGGGTTTTTGTTTCCCAGGTGCATTACCTTGCACTTCTTAGCATTGAATCTAAGCTGCCATACATTTGATCATTCCTCTAACCTTGCCAAGTCCCTTCTCATCCTTTCCACCCCACCCTGTGCATCAACTCTGTTGCAGATCTTAGTGTCATCTGCAAAGAGACATACTTTTCCTTCCAGTCCTTCTGCAATGTCGCTTATAAAGACATTGAAGAGGACCGGTCCTAATACTGAACCCTGCGGTACCCCACTAATAACCCTCCTTTCTTCTGAGTGGACTCCATTTACTATTACTCTCTGTGTCCTATTCTCCAGCCAATTCTTTACCCAGGCTGTCATCTTGGGACCCACTCCCAGGCTGGCTAACTTGTATATTAATCTTTGTGTGGGACTGTGTCAGATGCCTTGCTAAAGTTTAGGTAGGCCATGTCCACAGCCCCTCCTGATCTACTACTTTGGTCACCCAGTCAAGAAATCTATCAGATTAGTCTGGCATGACCTTCCGCTGTGAATCCATGCGCTGCCTAGGGTCCTGTGCCCCTCTGGCCTCTAGATACTCAACAATTCTTTCCTTCAAGTGATTCCATCATTTTCCCTATCACTGAGGTTAAACTAACAGGTCTGTAGTTTCCTGCTTCTGCCTTGCTCCCACTTTTGTGAAGGGAATCACATCTGCCCTCCTCCAGTCCTCGGTACCACCCCATCCTCCCATGATTTGTTAAAAGGGTAGTCAGTGGTGTCACTAGTTCTACCCTTAGCTCATTTAAATTCTGGGATGAATCCCATCAGGCCCCATTGCTTTGTCCACCTTCAGTTTTAAGAGTTCTTTCAGAACCCTTTCTTCTGTAAATGGGCTGGTATCAACTTCTGTATCCAGAGTGTTACTACTGTTTGTTTTATGTACCTCCCTCTTCATTTGTAAATACTGAGCAAAATATTTGTTTAGTATCTCTGCCTTTTCACAGTCTCCTCCGCCCCCCCTCCTCCCTTTATTAAGCCTCACTATCCCTCCCTTGGTCTTCCTTTTCTCCTGATGTACCTATAAAAGGTTTTATCCCCTTCTTAACTGAGTTGGCTGTCTTTTCCTCGGTTTGGGCCTTTGCTGTTCTGACTGCCTTCCCAGCCTCCTTTTGCTTTAACTGATACAGTTCTCTGTCCTGCTCCTTCTACGATTCCTTGTACTTCCTGAATGCTTTCTTTTCTCTTGAACCTTCACTGCCACTTCCTTTGAGAACCATAGTGGTTTCTTACATCGTCTTGTTTTGTTTATTTGCTTCACACAAGGCTCGTTACCTCTGTGATGGCAGTTTTTATTATTCCCCATAGTCCCTAGGTATGGTAGCAGACAGTGCAGACGACACCTTAGCAGGTAGCAGTTCAATGAATCAGACGCATTAGTCGCCTGAATGTAAGACAGTAAATGCTGAGTTTAAGAAATTCTAAGCGAAAAAAAAAAAAAACTGCTAATGTAGAATTAAATTATTTTAGGTGGGATGGGTAACTGAACAAGGTGTGGGGGCAATTAAGGAAGTCTGGCACCAGAGAAGAACTTGAAAAAAGAAGGCAAACCAAGGTTCTAATATCTTTATATATTATGACAGTCAATGACACAAAAATAATCTTATGTTTTTTTTAGGAATTTCCACCAAATGTTAGTGATCCTCCCCATCTGGAAGATGCTGGGGGGGGGGGGTTCCCCTGGGCACAAAACTGAATGTTAAACTGTGTAGCCTTAAAATGACAAAAACACAGAAAGGAGGGCACTAAGGTGCACATGAAGCAAAAATAAGTCCAGCACATGAATATAAGGTGCATAAGCATGGAGCCCTTGTTTCAACATCCCGGCGTTTGGGTCTTCTCGTGACCCTTTCTCAAGGGGAGTGGTCAGTGTGCTACACATGCTGTGTTTTATTTCATGTGATTTAAAGTGACAATGCAATAATTAACCATATTGCTACATAAATAAGTCATTGCTATGTATAAAAAACAGCAACCATGCACACATTAGTGCAGGTACAACTTAATTTCAAACAAACTGAATGATACATGATGAATTAAACTGAGCATGTCAAAACTATGGTAAGACAATGATTAAATCATAATTAAGGAGGAAAAACAAGGATGGAAAAACAAGAATGCAGGGAAAGGAAGGGGAAAGGGGACTCCGTCGAAGGAAGGGAAAAAAGGGGGAGGGGGAGGAGGAAGGGAGAAAAAGAAAACAGGGGAAGGGAAGAAAGAAAATGAAAAAGACTTAAAAGGAAGACTGTAATATCCAAACAATCATTTAAACCAGTGGGATATAAAGCTTTCATGGTATAAATCCATTTCTGCTCACACTGTGCCAGCCTATTTAATCTATTTCCTCCTCTAGCATTCTTTTTAATATGGTCCACCCCCATAAATTTAAAACACTGTATACTTTTATTATGGAAAGTCTCAAAGTGCACCTCTATAGGAGTATTAGGGTCATTTTTGGTAATAGCATGCACGTGCTCCTGCATCCTCTCCCTTAATGTCCTTTTAGTCCTACCCACATAAATACATGGGCATGTGCATTGTAAAATATAAATCACAAATGTTGTAGAACAATTAATAAAATGAGCAATTTCTATATTCTTATTTTCAAAAACCGGATGCTGAAACAAATTGCCCTGTTGATTAAATTTACAGACACTACAATGGTCACATTTAAAGCAACCCAAGGGTTTGTTTGGAAGCCAAGTTCTGGTAATTTGAGGTTTAACATACAGACTCTGTGTCAATAGATTTGATAAGTTGTTGCCTCTTTTAAAGGACACCAAGGGTTTGTTCCCTACCACTTCTCTCAAATCAGGATCTGTTCGTAGCACCCCAGTGTTTGGTTACAATATTAATTATTTGATTACTAACACTATTGTATTCAGTAACAAACACAATAGGTATCTAGTCTGCATTATTTTTAACTTTCGGTTGCAAAAATATATTTCTGTCAAGCGCCCTAGCTCTAGTATATGCCTGTTCAATTTGTTTTTCAGAATAGCCTCTAGCTAAAAATCTATCTCTAAGTAGTTTGCTTTCTCACTTAAAATCATTTAAATAAGTGCAGGTGCCTCGAAGACAGACAAACTGTCATCCTACTTCTCCTGCTCTCTGGGAATGTCCACCCTAACCCCGGACCAGGACCACCAGCATCGCCCCCTGCAGGTCATGGAATCCACGTTGCCTCCATGAATATCCGTAGTCTCCCAAAGAAGACTGCTGCACTCCAGTGTTGGATCTCTCAACACAAGCCCGACATTCTTGAATTAGTGGAGACCTGGCTCTCTCAATCCACCCCGGACTCTGCTGTCTCCCTCCCTGGCTCCACCCTCTTCAGAGAAGATCGTGTGGGTAAGCGTGGCGGTGGCTGCGCAGTCTACCTAAGTAACTCCCTCCTTGGTCACGCGCTACCGACCCCTAAGCTCGACCACGAGGCACAAGCCATCACACTAAAAATCACCCCCGACCCAGGCCATGGCCCTCTGTACCTCACAACTGCCTATGTACCCCCACGTGTACAAAATCTAGCGGTCCGCTCCCTCACCGACTATCTTTCTACCCTGCCACACAAGGCTGATCAAGCTTGTCCTTGGAGACCTCAACATCAATTGGTTTGGCTCCACTTCAGCGCAAATTAAGGACAATTTCTCTGCCCTTGACCTATCCCAATTAGTGACTCGGCCCACTAGATTTAACCGATCAAGTGGGACCAGCTCCCTACTAAACATTGTGCTCTCAAACCGTCCACACAAAGTAAAGGCAGTTAGCGTCCTAGCCGACGCCCTTAGTGACCACTCACCTATTCTCTGCTTCTGGTCCTCCCCCACACGTACTCCTGCGTATAAAGCAACCCCCGTCCGACGCTCCGCCTGGGTCTTAATACTAAAGCAGTATTCTTGCCCAGGTCGACTGGTCCCCAATCTCCCTTGCAACAGACATGGATACTGCTCTAGCCTTCCTCACCAATACCTTTTGTAAGGCCTGTGACATCTTTGCTCCTGTCACCAACACCCACCCCAAGAGACACACTGCTGCCTGGATTTCCCCTTCCCTGATCCAACAACAAAAGCAGCGTGATAACCTATGGCACATTGCTGTCGAGACCGGCAGGTCAGCAGACGGGCAAGCCTACAGTGCAGCTCGCAACCAGTGCACCTGGGCCATAAGACAAGCCAAAGCCAACTACTATCAAACCGCCTTAACCTCCTCCTGGGGCTCTGCCCGAGCCTTCTGGGATAACATTAAGGAGTTAAACGGAAGACCCGCCTCTCCTCCTCTCTAGATGGTTATTAATGGCGAGTATACTGACCTATCTCATGTTGCTGACTGCCTCAACACAACTTTCTCAGACCTTAGTGCAGTCCTTCCTACTCCCTTCTCTGACCCCGTCCCTATAATCAACCTCCCAGCTGCTTCACGCCCCCCTTTTCTCTTCAAGGCTATCTCCCCCCAGGATACTAAACCACTCCTCCTAAAAACCCTCACCTCCCACAACCCGAGCAGTGACCCCCTTGACTCCAGGATACTCCACCTGATACTGGATGTCATGCTAGCCCCCCTCACTGACCTACTTAATCGCTCCCTGTGCCACGGCCAGTTCCCAAGTGCATGGAAACAGGCCGAAATCACCCCATCCATAAAAATGGAGACCGCACAATACCCAACAACTATAGACCAATCTCCATCCCCCCCCTCTCAAAAACTCTGGAGAAAATAGTGTCCACACAACTCGTGGATTACCTATCCAACTACAACATACTTTGCCCAGAGCAGCACGGCTTCCACTCCGGTCACAGCACCACCACAGCCCTACTGGAATTTTCCCACCAAATACACCCTGCACTAGATGCAGGGGAGATTGCTGGGGCAGTGTTCATAGACCTATCTAAGGCCTTCGACACTGTGAGTCACCCATTAATGCTTGACACCCTCCGCCAGCTGGGTCTCTCATCTGGCCCTCTGGCCTGGTTCTCCAGTTACTTCAGGAATAGATCCCAACGGGTTAAATTAAATGGAACCCTATCTACTGCACTGCCTGTATGCTCCGGGGTCCCACAAGGCTCCATCCTGGGCCCCACATTATTCAGTCTCTTTTTAAACACCCTTCCCAGCTCCTGTACAGGCAAACTGCTTC
Organism: Neoceratodus forsteri; assembly: GCA_016271365.2. Classification (NCBI taxonomy): domain Eukaryota; kingdom Metazoa; phylum Chordata; order Ceratodontiformes; family Ceratodontidae; genus Neoceratodus; species Neoceratodus forsteri. The sequence goes on from JADMNL010000030.1 coordinate 77,961,784, forward strand.
TTTATGCAGACGATGCAGTCCTAGTCGCCTCGCACCCCGACCCACTCACCCTCCAGAGCTCCTGCAACTCTCCTTCAGCCAAGCTGAAAATGGTTCCTCGACCATCGCCTGGTTCTGAATCTCAAAAAGACAAAATCAATGATCTTTGCACACAGACAGAGTAACTCCAGAAATGCTCCCCTTTGCATCATTCCCAGCACCCTCCACCCCCTTGAGCAGGTATCAGCATACAAATACCTGGGCATCACCTTTGACTCGGCTGTCTCCTACCATGCCCATGTCAGTGCATTGTCCTCTGCCATGAATGCCCGGATTGGACTCATGTACCGTCACAAAGACTGCCTTCCAGAGTTCGCCCTACGGCTGGCTATCTCTTCCTCCATCCTGTCTCTGGTTGACTACGGACTCCCCATCTACGCAGCCTCTGACCCTACTGCCTTCACTAAAATACAGACCTCTATCAACAAAGCCTGCAGGCTCCTGACCGGTGTCCCCAGCAGAACTCACACATGCCAGCTCTACTCCACCTCAAACATACTCAATTTTGAAGAACGCCTGCAATACCACACCTGTATACTGGCAAAAAAGGCTCTACTTGCGTTATGCCCCTCAGGAGTCACTACACCACTTCTACGGGCCTCCCACTCGGGCGCCACCCGTAATACCAACAAAGCCACCTTCCAGGTGCCCAGAGCCAGGACCTCACTTGCACAAAGGTCTTTCCACCATAGAGCACCATCCTGGTACAACTCCCTCCCCATGCACATCACAAACATCCCCAAAACTGGCCCCTTCAAAACCGCCCTACGCAAACACCTCACGAGTACTCGTAGCTGTAGTTGCCTGTCCTAGGGCTATCCGAGTGTGCCTTCAAATCCAACCTGTCCCTGTATGATTTATCCCTTTCATGAGCTCTTCTGCAACTTGGCTATATTTACTTACTCTTGAAATGCCTGTCATATATGCTATTTGTGTATCACCTGTGCTGTTCCTACTGTCTTGCTTCACAATTATGTTGTCTCCCCTCCCTTGCGACAAGGTGCCTTTGTAAATGAGTCTCTGACTCAAAGGTTTGTAAATCCGATATATGAATAAATAAATAAAAATAAATATGGAACCCCCCTCTTTGTATGTCTTGGGTGGGCACTAATAGCATGCAATAGCATATTGCCAGCAGTAGGCTTCCTAAAGAGAGTACTTGAAACTTTTTCACCATTATGTCCTTCCAAAAACAAATCCAGGAATGATGTTTTGGAAACATGTGCATCAAAAGTAAATTTGAGCCCCACATCATTGTTATTAAGAAACTCCACAAATCTCGAGGCCGACAAAATATCGCCCCTCCAAACTACCAGTAAATCATCTATAAATCTACCCCAGAATTGAATATGTTCACTAAAGGGATTTCTAACAGAATCATAGATCAATGTTTCCTCCCACCAGGCCATAAATAAATTGGCATACGATGAGGCCATAGTGGTCCCCATCGCTGTTCTCATAGTTTGTAAATAATATTTATTGTCAAACAAAAAATAATAATTATTATACAACATAATTTTCACTGCTTCCAGAATAAATTCTTTCGGAAAACCTGCAGCTGTATTATCTAAACATAGATGATATTCTAAGGCCTGAAGTCCCAAATTGTGTGCTGCTGAAGTGTATAAACTGGTAACATCTATAGTGAGCCATATAAATTCAGAGGACCAGGCCAGGCCCTCAACTTTAGATAGAACATCCATTGAATCTCTGAGATATGATTTTTGTTTTACCACTAATTGTTTAAGATAGTAATCAACAAATGTTGAAACCTTCTCAGAGAGTGAACCCACCCCTGAAATAATAGGATGTCCGGGGGCCCTGACCTGGTCCTTATGAATCTTAGGAAGAATATACACTGTGGGTGTAACAGGAAACTCCACAGTCACATAATCCTTCTCCTTTAGAGACAAAATCAATCAGCAAACTATCCAATTTAGTTTTAATAGTACACGCAGGATTTTCTAGGAGTTGTTTGTAACACTGTACATTATCCAATTGTCTGTAGATTTCTTCTTCATACTGGGCTTTATTCATAACTACTATTTTCCCTCCTTTGTCTGCTTTTTTGATTTCAATATTTTTTTAATTTCTCAATTCATGTAGTGCAGTTTTCTCCTCAGTTGTAAGATTGTCCCACATAGCTGGCAATTTAGATTTAAATAAGGCAGCAAAATCCTGTAACACCAAGGATTCATAGGTACTTATGGCAGACGAGGTGGAAGGAGGGGGATTAAATATAGATTTTGGCCTAAAAGGTGATTTGACCAAAGGTTGAACACAGGAATTAGTCCTGGTAGAACTATCATGTTCATTTGCCTCATTCCAGAGTTGTTCCAAAGTTGCTAATGTTTCATCTATTTCTGGTGGTGAAGAATTTCTATTTCCATTAGGACACTCCAAAGCATGTTGTCGCTGTGAAAATACATTTTTTAAGCACACTTTTCTGATGAGTTTCTTAATATCAATATAGATGTTAAATTCGTTAACAACAGGTCAAGAAACAAAAGAAAGTCCCTTCTGAAGCAAACTAATTTGAGTTTCATTCAAAATTTCATCAGATAAATTGATTACTTCAATGTCCTGCTCCTCAGGCTCTCTGCTATGGTGCTTTGTCCCTCTCCCCCTCTGCCATGTCTTGTTTTCCTCCCTTTTTTGTATTTGGTTTAGAATGAACAGCAAAAGTAACTTTTCTTGGTGGAATACTAGCTTGGTCCGATGAGGAAGCATGTGTATCATTTTCAGCAGTATTTCTCTGATGTTTAAAAGAGGAGCTATTTATTTCTGGTTTTACCTCTAGATCTACTTTGTGATAATGAGTGACCTTTGGAATTACTTCTCCCTTCTCTTGCAGGTCTCTGCCAAGAGAAAACTTGATTAAGCTCATAGTCTCAAGTGTCTCTAGCTTTTTTAGTCTCTTTTCTGCTGATTACTTCTTTCTCATGGGACAATAGTTTTTTGGGAAAATTAATTTCATAGTTTTTGAAAAGCTGATGATCCTTATATTTCATAATTTCAGTGGTCTGAATATCTGTGTCCTTTGAGACCATATTATATAATTCTGTGTCCATATCAGCCAAGATTTCCACTGGTATCTGTGTGTTTTATCCTTAAAAATGACCTGCCAAACTAAGTCACCATCTCCACAGCCAGCCGTCAACTTTTAATTTAGCACTTGTTTGCTCTTTAAAAATATCCAATATGTCCCTCCATCTTAGCAGCACCCCTCTCCCACCCCACCAGCACCCAGTTCTCATTACGAGAAGGTGACCAGCACAGCCCACCCTACTCCATGTCTGGCTGCCATCTCATGAATGAAAGTGCTTGCACAGATGCTTAGTAAAATCTGCCGATCGCATTAAAAATGGTGGTCAACTGTGGCTGTACCGGTTGCCCATCTGGGGCTTTTGTACACAGATAATAAAGAAACTGAACAAATGGTGGGTCTAGGGGAAGGTAGAAGGGCCATGGGTTACGTTTTACTGGGTTTGGGACTGGGAGGATGGTGGGGAGCTGTTTTTTTTTGTTTGTTTGTTTTTTAAAAGTTACATGAATACTCAAATAGTCCCTGTTTGGAAAGGGGTTCCAAATATTTGGGAGCCCTCCTATCTGTAGTATTCAGGAAATAATATTTGGCCCTTTGCCTCATTACTCCCCTAAACCTAGATGAAAATGATGGTAACCTAACCCTTGGTAATGACTTAATCTTAATTATAAAGTGGGTAAGAGGAACCAAGACCTGTGATTGGTATGATGTGATCACATCACCGTGCATTGTTCCAGCATAGCAGCACAGCTCAGACATACTTAACTTTCTGAACCTCATTACTAGGTTTAAAAAAGATCAGAGGAACCATTTTACAGTCAGCACTCATTTATCTGCCTCTCATTTATCCGTCACACTCATTTTCCATCCCTGTGGCTGAGCTGCCTTTTGCTGTATTTGTCATAGAATTTGCACTCAGATAACTGTCACACTTGGATATCCACCTAAGACAGTGGAAATGGATGGAGTCGGATGTCTGAGTGCTGACTGTATAATCGCAGTAAGGCACTCCAGGGTACGTGTAATTGTAGAACAGCGTCACTTCCTGGGTGCATAAGGCACTCAGCATTGCCTCCTGCTTAACTTCCTGAGGCGTGCCAGTATCCCACAATAATGCACACCCTGTTAGCCTTGGTGCTTAATTAGTCCATTTGTCTGAGGTGGGGTGAGTTACAGCCGTGCTACAGGTTGTCTGTCATAAATCTTATCATTAAAATACCTAAGTTGTGTTGAATTAGGGTTTCATTTATGATTGGGAGCAATTAGAAGATACTAATGGCTTTTCTCTAAATGGAGAACCACACCCCTTTTCATTTTTTTACTTTCTTTACTCATGTTCTTTGGTTGTGAAACTCATGTCACTGATCCTTAAGTACCATTATGATTCCCTTTTCATTATTATAGAATATTGTTTCTGCCCTGGTTGAAGAGGCAACTTTGTTAGGTTGGATTCTGCTTTTGCAGGACAGTAATGATAAAATGTTCACTGATGTCTCCATAGTGCAAGGCAGCTGCCTAGCACGTTGAGGGCTCAGGTTCAGTCCGTAAATCTGGGACGTCGGGAGCAGAGCAGAAAGAGGATTTTTTTTTTTGTTTTTTTTTGTTTTTTTTTTATATCCACGGCAGGAGGTTGTGCCTTTGGTCCCCCCCCCCATCTAGCCAGCTAGGCTGCCGCCACCCCGGTCCTGGGCAGAGCTCATGACCACCCCACCATTACTCTTCCCAGTCTCTCCGCAGCGAGTACATACTCCACCACCGTGGAGACCAGGAGGGAGCTGACTTGCGCTGGACCTTGGCAGTGCCAGCAAGCAGCCTTCATGCTGCTGGGGGTTTTCTGTAGTGTGGCTTCCCTGCTGGAGGAGGCGTGCAGTGACGCCAAGGGATGGAGCTCTCATGCTTCCATACGTGCTCTTCCCGGCGTCTGCCTCCTCCAGCCCATTCTACAGCGTTGGTGGTGTTGCCCCCCAGCTTCCACCAGTGGGCAGCCATGCGCCAACTGCTGGTACCCCTCCCACCCTGGAGAAGAACAGTCCTCTGGACGCTCGATCCTTCCCAAACCCTGCTGACCCCTGGCTCGTTCCCAAAACACAGGTCATCAGCATAGCACGAGGTGTGGCATCCAGCGCCTCAACCCTCAGTGCCACCGGGCCAGCAAGAGGAGGTTTAAGTTTCTGATTGAGGGTTCACCTCCCCCGAGGAGGGAGGAATTATTATTCCACCACCAGACTCTCTTAGTGGCCCAGGTAGACTGGAGCTTTGCAAGGTGGGACTGTGAATTAGGAGAAACATGGCTGAGACATCTGCCTTCCTTGGGTACTTTGATTCAGAAAATTAGTAAACAAGGCATTTCTGGCAGATGCCTACTCCCCCCCCCTTTCACGTAGGGCTGTGCATACACCGTACACTGGCCCTCTTCCTTCACATTCAGATTTGGTCTTCTGGCTGGTTTGACCAACCTGTGGTGGCATGTCTGGAGAGTCTGGACCAGGGAGGGCCACCCAAGCTCCTCAGTTGGGATTGGATATTATATCAGACCAAAGGGGGCCTTGAGATGTGCCTCACTAGATAATAGGTCAGAGTAGTTAAAAAATATACAGTGCCTTTCTGAGTAATATCCTGGACAAATCTTTGAAAAAAAAATTTTTTAAACATACTTTATGCAGTACTCTTGGGGCCAAGCCCCACAGAAATCTTCTACCCAGGGCTCCAGATAAGGGGAATACTGGCCTATTTTACTCACCTCATTTTAGGAACTACTCTTCAGAAAATTTATTTAATGCGTACCAATACTCACCCAACATTTGTAAATACTCCACACGTCAAAGAATAGTGCTTCATAACATAACTGGTGATTCAAAAGGAGCATTTTTTTTCATATTTAAAACACTCGTACCCATCCCAATTTTGTTTTACTCGCTATATTTTAAAACTGGTGAGTAAATTACTCCTACCTGCCAACATTATCTGCAGTATTGTTGGAACTTGATCAGTTCTTATCTAGAAGAAAACTACATTGTTTTTAAAAATGTACTCCTCACTCCATTCCTTCCAAACATTTGTACGCATCTGGATCTGCTTTTACTCATCTCGCTTTCAAAATGAGTACAGTACTCATCCCAAAAAATCTGATCTGGAGCTCTGCTTCTACCACAGCCATTATCTGTTCCTGGCACTGGAGTCATATTCCTAGTATGGCCACCCCCACCCCCCAAAGACAGTCCTCACCCCCAGAAATCTGGTGCCTTCTTGGATTGAGCCTCCAAAGTTGGGGCCCCCACCATGTCATCTCCTTGAGTGGGCATTCCCCCTCCATACTATACTGTAATGCGGGGGGGGGGAGTTGTTGCACTGTTGCAGTGCCATCCTTTGGATGAGACTTTAAAACCGAGGTCCCAGCCAGCCCGGTGGCACAGAGGGCTGAAGCACCGGATGCCTTACCTCGCATCATGCTGGCAACCCAGGTTCGAGAATGACCTCGGGTCATCTGGGAGCAGGATTGAGCAGCTGAAAGGCAGCTCTCCTCTCCCTTGGAGGTTGTCTGCCTCCACACGCATGTACTGCCGTGATTGCCAGGGTCCTGGGTACGGGGAGAAAACGGGGGAAAAAATTCAAAAAATTGTATACAGAAAAAAAAAAACCGGGGTCCCTTCTGCCCATCTCTGGTCACTGTCTAGGTGAAGTTAAAGATCCCATGGTATTTATCAATGAAGAGCAGGGGAGTTTCACCAGTGTCGTAGCCAACATATCCTCATCAAATAAAACAGGTCCGTATAAACTACCTTCCCAGGACAAACCTGGAAACAAGCTGTCACAGCTTAGTGTGCATTTCCTGGTCAAAAATTACAAATAAATATTCTGCTTACATCTTGCTGGGTGGGCATGTCTTTCAGTGGGTCTTGGATGGAAGTCGCCTGTGGGAGGTAGGGACCATGGTGGCCAGGCAGAGCTTCACCTGCCTGCAGGGTGGCCATCCTTTATGCCTGTTTTTTGGTCCGCACCTACGAGGTTGCGCATTTGGGCACAGCTCAGTGCCAGTACACCAACTGAACCCAATGTCCTTGCACATCTCCCCTCTTAAACATGCAGAGTCTCAGCTGCAGTGCACCTGTGATCACTCAGATGGTAGTATTGCTGTGAGATGCATGGCCCTCTCTCCCTAGTGGATGAGAGTGTCTCATTGGATACCCAGTGCTCCCCAGTGATGGCTTTCTGGTGAACCAGGCACAGTTACACAAACCAGGATTACCAGTGTTGCATGTGGCATTGGGCTGGCCTTGAAACTGCTCTTTATGAAATGTGAAGGCATACATATGATGTGCCATGCAAATATGACTGCTCTTATGTTGAACCAATCGTGTTGTGTTTTAGAATGCATAACTAAGTAAAACGGAGTTCATGGAGTTATATCCCTAGTGTTTGTTTATTTTTTGAAAATTGGTAACTGGGAAAGACACACTGAGCTGAGGCTTGTTTCCAGGTGTCCCATTATGGACCCCCGCCCCCGGGCTTTAATTTCATTTATTTAGTTATTAACAATTTTGTTTCTACAGGGTGAGCCAGTTTGGACACAAATGGCTCTTCGATAAGGATGTCCTGTCAGCAGCAGGATATGAAACAAAAATTGAAACAGTGATATACGTATGAGGGGACAGTGTCACCCTCCTTCCCTGTTGATTGTTATGGGAAGAAAAACTAGAAAAAAGGGTGATTTCAAACTTTATATTTTAATAATTTGGTTTATTGAAATGTATATTATCACTGTTTGTTGTAACATTAGCCCTGTTTACACTGCCGACTTTGCAGCGCATCAGCTCATGCGCACGGGTTGATGCGCTGCAAAGTCAACAGTGTAAACACTACCAGGAATGCCGTGAGTGCTCGTCGGATCTTTTTTTTGATCTGACTCAGATGTGGGATCAGTAGCGGAGCGAGTGCATTAAATGGCAGTGTGAATGCTTTACTGCGCTTGCTTCACTACAAAGGCTGTTTCTACTTCAGCATTCGGTGCATTCTCAGCCCCTCCTTGGAGTAACCTACAGCGCTGTGAGGGCAGGCTGTGTAAACCTGACACATTCGTCGAATCGGGTAGAGAGTGACACACATTCCACAGCACTGCCGCCGTGTAAACACAG